>CM028133.1:673812500-675245000 GCA_016271365.2 Neoceratodus forsteri | reverse complement strand
CAGTCCTAAATGAATGGTTTAATTGCTTCCTTGCCAAGCATTTAAACTTGCCAAGAGAGAGGGGGCTTAATGGGAGCAAGGGGACTCTAGCAGCCCACCCCCACAAGATAGAGAAGCCAGAAATGAGGAATGGGAAGGCAAGATGATGACACTAACACCTGAAACAGGCATAAAGGGAAAGGCAGAAGAAGAAAGGTAACAGAAAAAGAAAATCTGGGCAAGGAGAAAAAGCATGGAGCAAAGGCATGAGTAGAGTGAAGATAGGCGGCAAAACATGGAAGGTCATAGTTACAAATGTTCGCAGACTGGGAAATAAAATCCCATACCTGGAGGCATTGCTAGTAGAGGCAGACCTGGACATAGCTGCAATAACATAGGCAAATCATGACTGGGACATAAATATACTGGGGTATGCTCTACTCAGGAGGGATGGGGAAGTAAAAAAGGGGGGGTGTATGCATCAGGGAGGGTATAAAGGCAATGGAGGTACAGGGTAGGCAGGGGGAAGCTGAGGCACTGTGGGTCACTCTTGAGCCAGGCAATGGCACAGCAATCTGTACAGTGGTGATCTACAGGCCTCCAGCACAGGGGGAGGAGGTGGATAGGGAGCTAGTGGACGATATACACGAGTTGGCAGCAAAAGGGGAAGTACTGCTGCTGGATGATTTTAGTATGCCAGCCATGGATTGGACCATCCTAGCAGCTGCTTCAACCAGGAGCCGAGACCTCTTGGATTCCCTACAGGTGGCAGGCCTCAGGCAACTAGTGCTTGATCCCACCGGAGACAGGACAATTCTGGATCTAACGCTGACAAATGGTGACAGACTCACAGAAGTCTGGGTAGGAGGTCAACTGGGGTCCAACGACCACCACATAGTGTGGTTTAGCATGGGGACAGGGACACAGTCAAGTCACACAAAGCAAGGGTCTTATATTTCAGGAGGGCAGGCTTTGATAAGATGGTGACATGTATCACAGAAGCACTGGTGAGTAGGAAGGGGGGTGATGCCCAGTGGGAACACATAAAAGGAGCCATAGGGGAGGTGACAAACCAATGCATTAGGTTGATAAACAAAGGCAAGAGATGGAGGAAACCATTATGGTTCTTGAAAGATGTGGAAGAGAAAGTAAGGGCTAAACGGGTGGGATTCAGGAAATATATGGGACTCAAAAGGAAGAAGACAGGAAGGAGTACCTAAATTATCTAAGGGAAGTGGGGAAGGCTGTTAGGAGTGCAAAGGTGCAGACTGAGGAAAGCTCAGAACAGATAGTGAAGAAAGGAGACAACATTCTATTAGTACATCAGCAAGAGAAGGAACGCTGGGGGGGATCATAAGGCTCAGAGGGGATGAAGGGGAGTGCAAGGAGGGAGACCCGGAAAAGGTGAAAATACTGAATAAATACTTCTGGTCAGTATTCACCGAAGAAGGGGAGGGTCAGGGATCACAGCTGGGCAACAGATACAAAGGGGGGGTGAGGGGTCAACACCAGTCCATATACAGAGGAGAGAGTGCTGGAAGAGCTCACAAACTGAAGGTGGACAAAGCAGTGGGGCCAGAAAGCATACATCCGAGAATATTAAAGGAACTATGAAGGGAGCTGGCAATGCCTCTGGCAACCATGTTCACAGTCACTAGACACAGGAGTGGTTCCAGAGGACTGGAGGAGGGCACATGTAGTCCCTCTTCGCTCAGTCAGCATCATCGCAGTAGTGGGTGAAATCATGGAGGCACAGCTTAAAAAAAGAATAATGGGGCACTTAGAATGTAACAGTGCTCAAGACCCAAGGCAGCATGGATTCACAGCAGGTAGGTTGTGTCAAACAAATCTGATAGATTTTTTTGACTGGGTTACAAAGGAGGTGAATCAGGAGGAGTGGTGGACATCGCCTACCTCGATTTCAGCAAGGCTTTTGACACCGTCCCACATAAAAGGCTGGTTAACAAGATAGGTAGTCTGGGCATGAGCCACAAGGTGGTAAACTGGGTTGTAAACTGGTTAATGGACAGAAGGGAGAGGGTGGTGGTAAATGGGATCTAATCTGTGGAGAAGGTGGTAACCAGTGGGGTACCTCAGGGATCAGTCCCTGGGCCAGTCCTGTTTAATGGCTTTATTAGTCACACAGCAGAAGAGCTGGAGGGAAAGGTCTGCCTGTTTATTTATTTATTCAGTGTTGGTAACCGGGTAAGTCCACTGGCCCCGAAGGTTCCTTTTTCAGGGGCGACCTGGAGTTAGTTACGCAGAAGAGCATTTCACATACAGAGAGAATATATAATAGGTAGGTGCTTGCGGCCATTCCAGGTTACAATCTGGCCGGCACAATGCAGAGTTCGAGTCTTAGTACACGGTGTGGATTAGTCATTCATACATTTGGAATACAGTGGAGTTAGTTAACTTGGCATACAAATAGAACAGAAGACAATATCTTGAGTCTCCCTGGAATAGGAGTGGTCTGGGCTTGCCTGGGGCAGGTAAGTAGGGAACTAGTCTCTTTTAGGTCAGAGTTTTAGTGCAAGAACAAATGCTGAGTCCCAGATGGTGTGCTTGTAGCCCGGATTGGAAACTTCCCAGAGAGGTTGTATCCTGTAATTGCTGTGGTAGCTTATTCCACAGGACCGGAGCTGCATGGGCAAAGGATTTGGTGATAGCAGTGGTGCATATCCTGGGCTCTTCCAGGAGATTTCTCCCAGAGGTTTGGAGCTGCCTGCCTGCTCTCTTAGGGACCAGCAGTCCAGTCATGCTGTCTGTGGGGCAGTTCAGGAACTTAAATGTGTTACATAATAATTGGTACTGCAGCCGGCATGTGAGCGATGGCCAGTTAAGGGCGGCCAGTGCTTCACAGTGGTGTGTCCTTTTGTGGGATGCTGTGGTGAATCAGGCAACCTTATTATATAGTACCTGCATTCTATTGTATTCCTATTTTCCCATACCCTGCATGACAGAGGTGGCATACGTCAGGGTTGGGAGCAGAATGCTATTAGCTATTGCTGTCCTGGACTCAGGAACTAGCTGGTCATTCAGGCGGTATGGCAGGCCAAGTTTCTGGTGCAGTGTTTTGGTTACCTGATCAACATGTGGCTTCAGGGTGAGGCCTTAGTCCAAATTGAGACCCAGGTACTTTATGGATTTCACCACCTCAATAGTGGTACCCGCTGAGGATTCTATGGAGAGCAGAGAGTTCCGGTCCTGACCAAAAGTTCTAGGACCAAAACCCATGGCCTTTGTTTTTGTGACATTTAGGACTAGTCTGTTTTCTATCAGCCAAGATTCTAGCGATTCAAATCCGATTACAGGTGGACCCCTATGTCCCCGGGGCTACTTGAGGATCGATAGATCACTGTGTTGTCTGCATACTGGACCAGCGAGGATCCTCCACAGTGGTTGTTCAGATCATTGACAAATAGGGTGACTAGGAGGGGGCCCAGTATGGATCCCTGGGGTATCCCTTCCTTGAGAGTGAGTAGTTCAGATATAGCTCCTCTCCACTTGACCTGTTGTGAGCGTCCCGTCAGGTAGCTACCAAACCATGTTAGTGAGTGCTGGTCCAGACCAAGGTTATACAGTTTGCCTAGGAGGAGTTTGTGATCTACTAAGTCAAAGGCCTTGGTCAGGTCAATAAATACTGCCCCGGTGGGGGAGTCCTTGTCCATGGCAGTTATTACATCAGATGAGAGTCTGATAAGGGCCATATCGATCCCATGGTTTCTTCTAAAACCATGCTGTGTGTACACTAGCACTTTGTTAGTTTCCAGGTAATGTCTGAGTTGGCAGTAGACTAACCTTTCCTGGATCTTGACTAGCATGCATAGAAGTGAGATACAGTAGGCCTGTAGTTGCCCATGGGTTCTCTAGATCCCCCTTTATGGATGGGAACCACATTTGCCTGTTTCCTTCTGTTGGGTACAGCCCCTTCGGTTAGTGACCTATTAATGAGCCATGTGACCAGAGACATTATGGCAGGAGCGGCTGCCCTGAGCAGTCTTGGGTCTAATTCATCAGAACCTGCTAAGTCTTCTGTTTGATGGCCTTGAGCATTGGGAGTACTTCCTTTACCCTTACCAACCTTAAATGAAAGAGTGGTCTGTCTGGGCTCCTCGACTCTGGGAGTTGGTGCCCCAAGGGTCTTGGGGGGAGACTCGTTTTGTAGTCCTCCAGGTTCATGAAAAGCTTATTAAAGGCTGAGGCAACTACTTGTCCGTCGGTCAGTGTGTGGCCATTATATTGTATTGGGCCTTGGGGTGGGGTACTACCACCTTTTATCAGGGCATTGATGTGCGACCAGAAAGATTTGGGATCAGCGAGGTGGAACTGTTGGAGATGCTTGATATACCCTCAATTTGCAGCCTTGGCTGCTAATTTGCACTTGTTCCTTAGGGTTCTGTAAGTCACCATGTCCTCTAAGAGGGTTGAGGTTTTGTGTTTTTTCCAGGCCTTGTCCCGGCTTGTCATCATGGATTTCAGCTCGGGGGTGATCCATTTGTAACACCGGCCTTTGGTTCTTAGGCTCCTCAGGGGAGCAAACTGGTTGGCTGCTGATATGAAGGTGTTTTGGAAGTACTCCAGGGCTTCATCTAGACTAGGTAGACGCTGAGTGGGGCTCCAGTCTATATTATGGAAGTACCCCAGGAAGTCATACTCTGAGAACTTGGAAAAGTTCCTGGCTGAGAGAAACCTATGAGGGACCTTGGGGACTCCGTTCTTCCAAGTGCAGAAGATTGGAGAGTGATCATTCAAGGCATCAGCTAGGGTGCCAGCTACCTGGATGTTTAGGGGATTTATTGCCAGCATCCAGTCAAGGGTCATATGATTTCCAGCCTTGGTGTTGGGCCTAATTGTTTCTGTGATTACCTGTTCCAGGATCGCTTCCAGGAGTGAGGCACTGTAGGCCTGCTTAGTATCACAGACCCAGTTAAGGTTGAAGTCCCCCAGTATTAGCAGTTTAGTGATGACACTTTCTGCTATATCCTTGGTTAGAGACTCAAAAGGCTTGGAGAACAACCTTAGGATTGTGGTGTTGGCAACCCACAGTTAGGTACTTGGTGAGGTCCAGAGTAATCCTGACAGATATGGACTCACTGCCTATGCAATCAGCATAGGAAAGGGGGGAGAAAACCATGTCTAGTAAGTCTCTGATGTACATGAGGACACCTCCTCCTCTTTTGCCTATCCTGTCATTCCAGAATGTATTGTACCCAGTGACTTCAATCTCATGTGTTAAGATGTGTGGCATAAGCCAAGTCTCTGATGTACAGTTCCATCCATCCCTGAACTTGGTGTATTTTGGGGCACAAGCTACAGATACTCATGAAGGCTATTTTTAAGCCGTTTGTGGAGGTCCAGTTTGGATCTTGGGGGGAACCAATGGTACAGTTTGCCACTGGTGGTCCTGGGTTCAATTCAATATCACCTGCCATGTGTAGCAGGACTGAGACCATGGTTACTAGCTTTGGCAAGGCAAGGAATGCACCCCTTAGTCTGTGTTCCCTGAAACCACATGACATTAGGTAGGTAACCCCCTTCCTAGTTAACCTGTGCAACACCAGTATGGAGTCACCCCCCTGACAGGTCGGCATTCCCGAGGGTGAGGTAGATGGCCTTCCTGATGGCTCCAGTTCGAGTTCCGAGAAAAGCGGTGGCCCAGGAGGTTATCCACCCATAGAGTTAGACAGATATAAATAGCTACTATGATAACCCCCTTGTTTGGTGTTCTGGTAAGGTACCCAGTCCTGATTAGGTAGGGAGAGGCAGCGGACTCAGGTGCTTCTCAGGTATAGCTTTATTCATTTTTTGGACTTTTCCCACTTCTGGCCTCGACATGGTTTCTAATAGTATTTTAAACAGTTTGAGCTGTATTGCAGTTAGTCTATTCATTGTGATATCAATTCTATCAGTTCCGTCACTTCTATTAGGTCCCTGTCTGTTAAAGGCTAGACAGTCTAGAGTACTTAGGTAAATTTTAGTTCAAGCATTCCCGGAAACAGAACTAGCACAGCTTAATCACAACTATGTAGTTACTTTTAGCTGCAGAATTTGTTAATCTTATGTGTAACAGTAATATGCTTGTAGGTGGTGCAGTCAGTAAGTTTTGATTAGTCCATTTCTTGTTTTTCCAGGAGGCTTCTGTAGGACAGGATTGGACCAAAGTGTGGTAGGAAAGGCCTTTTAAGTGGCTGTGCAGAGTTAGGTGGGACATAGTTGAGCATTTAACGTGGAGGAGGGATGGGGTGGGTGGGCCAGAAGAATTCAAAACCCAGCCGTCCGCTTTCTCCAGCGGAGGACTGCTCGATAACAGTGGCGCACCTCCAACCACAAGCTTTGATTCTCCGTGCAGGGGAGGGACCAGTGGCAAAAGGTCTTCCCCTCAACCCCCCGATGTGCCTCATCCACCCTCCATGGTGTTCTGTAGTGAGCATATCTCAGCCAGCTTTTATAGTGTGGCTGGGGCTGAGATCGCTCAAAAGTCCAGGCAGTTTGTTCTTTTTTTTTTTATTTCAGTTGGCGCTAAACACGAGCAAGGCGTTTGCCAGCAGTGACGAGGGAGGGTCTCTGTAGAAAAATTCAAACCCCCCAGCCATTGCTTTCTCCAGGGGAGGACTACTGATAGCAGTGGCGCACCTCTGACCCCCAGCTTTGTTTCTCTGGTGCAGGGGGAAGGGACCAGCATCAAAAGGTCTTCCCCTCAACCCCCTGATGTGTCTCGTCCGCGCTCCATGGTGTTCTGTAGTGAGCAGATCTCAGCCAGCTTTTATAGCATGTCTGGGGCTGAGATTGCTCAAAAGTCCAGGCAGTTTGTTCTTTTTTTTTTTCAATTGGAGCCAAACACGAGCGAGGAGCTTGCCGGCAGTGATGAGGGAGGGTCTCCGTAGAAAAATTAAAACACCCAGTTGTCACTTTCTCCAGGGGAGAACCACAGATAGCAGTGGCGCACCTCCAACCCCAGCTTTGTTTCTCCGGTGCAGGGGGACGGGTCCAGTGGCAAAAGGTCTTCCCCTCAACCCCCTGATGCATCTCATCCATGCTCCGGGGTGTTCTGCAGTGAGCAGATATCAGCCAGCTTTTATAGCGTGGCTGGGGCTGAGATCGCTCAAAAGTCCAGGCAGTTTATTCTTTTTTTTAAAATTTCAATTGGTGCCAAACACGAGCAAGGAGCTTGCTGGCGGCGATGAGGGAGGGTCTCCGTAGGAAAATTCAAACCCCCCAGCAATCACTTTCTCCAGAGGAGGACCACTTCATAGCAGTGGCGCACCTCCAACCCCAGCTTTGTTTCTCTGGTGCAGGGGGGAAGGGACCAGTTGCAAAAGGTCTTCCCCCCAACCCCCCGATGTGTCTTGTCCGCACTCCATGGTGTTCTGTAGTGAGCAGATCTCAGCCAGCTTTTGTAGCATGGCTGGGGCTGAGATTGCTCAAAAGTCCAGGCAGTTTATTCTTTTTTTTTAAATTTCAATTGGTGCCAAACACGAGCAAGGAGCTTGCCGGCGGCGATGAGGGAGGGTCTCCGTAGAAAATTTCAAACCCCCCCTAGCCATCACTTTCTCCAGGGGAGGACCGCCGATAGCAGTGGTGCACCTATGACCACAGCTTTTTTTCTCAGGCGCAGGGGGAGGGGACCAGTGGCAAAAGGTCTTCCCCTCAACCCCCCCGATGCATATCATCTGCGCTCTGTGGTGTTCGCAGATGACACCAAGATCTGCAACAGGGTAGATACTCTGGATGGGGTGGAGAAAATGAGGAGGGACCTAGGGAAGCTGAAAAAATTATCAGAGTTGTGGCAACTGAGGTTCAATTCTAAGACATGCAAAATAATGCACCTGGGACACAGGAACCCAGGAGAGAGCTAAAGGAATGGGGGGGGAAGGTTGCTGACAGTCACCAAAGAAGAAAGGGATCAGGAGGTTATCATTTCTGACAACCTAAAGGTGTCTAAGCAGAGTACAAAGGCTGCAGGGAGGGTCAGTGGCATGCTGGGGTGCATAATTACTCTGTCCTCTCCTTGCTTCCCCCAGGGTCCCTCGCCACAAGTGGCACTCCAGGCTGAACTGCAGCACCTACAGCCACTTCCACAGCTGCCACCCAGACTCTGCCACTAATTCCTGCCACCCTCCTGGATCTCCAATGCAGACCCAGCCTAAAGGTATGACCGTTGTCCTTGGAAAGCACTGGATCATTTCTGATTGGTGCAGTGAATTGCAGACGGCCTCTGATTGGGCCGCCTGGCAACATGATGTACCTGACTGGTGCACCTTCCAGCCTGCATCTCCATTCACTATTTTTTTAACTAATTGTACCTGCTATCTGTACAAATGTTGCTCCCACCCCACTCCCGCGGAGGCTTCTTTTAGATACACTCTTGCCACTCCCTACTGTTGGTTTCTCTACCTCATTGGCTCACACTAATCCCTGCCCAAAAAATCACTGAACAGCATACATTAAGCTCCCAGTACAGTGACCTCTACCAAACATCACATTCTGCCCAGACTGCTCTGCTCTGCCTGTAACTACCACACTCTTTCTTCCTGACAGCTTCTCCTCTCCTCCCTCGGGAATATAGGGAATCAAGGAAAGGCTGCTCTCTCTGTTGGACTCTCAACTCAAGTTAAAATTTTCAGGACTAACCCTACCTACTTAGACTACACTCTCTAGGGGTAATATAGATTGCTCCAGCCATATCTGTAGTGCCCAGATTCCTGCTTGCTACCTTACTTATCTGCCTCCCGCCCCTCCTCTCCAACATGCCACCAACCTCCCCTACCCCTCTGACCTCTACCTAGCCTGACCTTGTAAGGAGCCTTTACACCTCCAAATCGGCGACCAGTTCTCCAAACAGCCCAAATTGGTCCTATTCCTCTTCCCAACCCTGCCCTTTCTCTTCAATACCTCACAATCTTGGATAATTCTGCATTTAAGTACCTTCCAACCAACCACTAATGCTCGTACACGACAGCTACCTAGGCAGTGCTCGCTCTCCTCATGGTACCGACAACTGTTAGCCCACTATTTAACTATCACCCTTCTGCTCATTGCAGCAGGGGACATACACCCAACCCCCAGCCCCACACTCAACCCTAGCGAATCACACTCAGCGGGCAATGCCCCTGCCACGTTCTACACATCAAATCTCACTGCTGGCCCCCTCCCCTGCGGCCTACAACTCCTGCATCTAAATATAAGAAGTGTAGCCCTCAAACTTGATTTTCTCCAAGTGCTGCCAAACCACTATGCCCCTGACATCCTCACCATCTCTGAAACATGATTAAATACTAATATCACAGACTCCGCGGTCGCTATCCCAGGCTACATCATGGCCCGACAGGACAGAGCAACCAGAGGTGGGGGAGTAGCCATTTATGTAAACTTGGACTTACACTTCTTGATTATATTAACCAAGGCTGAGCCACAAGCCTATGAGCTTCTAATGCTACAGTTGGCACTCCCCTTCTCACTACAAAAAACTTCTGATCATAGGAGACTCCATGATTCGGGGAGTTGATACGTATCTCCAGTCAGGGGTAGTGGTCAGATGTCTCCCAGGTACATCAGCATGGGGAGACACTGACCGCATTGCTAAAATTGTTCAGGAAGCAGGAGAAAACATTGGTGTCCTGGTACACATAGAGACTAATGAACTTGCCAGCCGGTCAGTTGTGGAGACCAAGGAACACCTGACCAGGCTGGGTGACAAACTATCATCCATTTCATCCAGCATCTCCTTGTCTGAGATCCTGCCAGTCTGGGAGAGGGGGGTAGATGGATGGAAGGTCAGAGAAGGGGAGATAGGGGAGCTGAACATGTGGCTCAAGGGCTGGTGCCAGGAAAAAAGACACACATTTGTAGGGAATTGGCAACAGTTTTGGGAGCGAAAGTTCTTTAAATTTGATGGACTGCATCTGACTAAGGAGGGAGTCAGTGCATTGGGGTAGAAGTTTGATGTCTTTGCAGAATATTTAAACTAGAAAATGGGGAGAGGGATGCAGCCCCACATACATCGAATGGGAAGAACACCCCTCCCCCCCTCAGCTAGTGGTCAAATAGAAGTTCAGCATGTTTGTAGTTCATTTACATCACCAGGTAAGGAAAAAAGTCTAACTCCCCATACGATGCACAGGGGAAACACAAGACCTCACCCAGCAACTAACACACTGAAATCTGGCCAATGGAAAATCATGTACATAAATGCTTGCAGTCTGGGAAACAAGATCTCAGACCTTCAGGCTATAAT
The DNA here is from genome assembly GCA_016271365.2 of Neoceratodus forsteri. Taxonomy (NCBI): domain Eukaryota; kingdom Metazoa; phylum Chordata; order Ceratodontiformes; family Ceratodontidae; genus Neoceratodus; species Neoceratodus forsteri. The sequence goes on along the minus strand of CM028133.1, from coordinate 675,234,784 downwards.
GACAGAGGCTAAACTGGACATAGTGGCCATTAGCGAGACATGGTTTACCACTAACCACACTTGGGAGACTTCAGTATCTGTTCAGAAGAGACCGAGGTGCAAAAAGGGTGGGGTGGGATGGAGTGGCCCTTTATGTCAGTGAAAATATCAAAGCTACAGAAAATCAGAAAACACATAAGGAGCCAGAAGAACTGTGGGTCACCCTGGAAAGAGGAAATGGGACAGCCACATGAACTGAAGTTGTGTACAGGTTTCCAGACCAGGGGGAGGACATAGACACATTACTGTTAGAAGATATACAAAACATGACAGCTAAAGAGGAGGTTCTGATAATGAGAGACTGCAACATGCCATATATAGATTGGTCAATACCAGCAGGAACATCTGCCAGAACTAGACACATGGTGGGTTCCCCGCAGGAGGAGGGCCTCAAACAACTGGTACAGCTGGTGCAACAATCCACAAGAGACAGGGCTATCCTAGATCTAGTAGTGACTAACAGGGAAAGGATCACAGATCTCCAGGTAGATCACCTGGGGGCCAGTGACCATCACATGGTATGGTTCAATTTGGCCACTAGAACTAAGTCATCCCATTCCAAGGCAAAAATATGGGACTTCAGAGGTTCTGATTTTGATAAGATGACCAACAGAGTTAAGCTAGCCCCAGCAAAAAGAAATATAGGTGAGAGGGTACAGGTAAAGTGGGCACGTATTAAAGATACAATACTTGAAGCAACATCCCATTGTGTTAGAGAGAAAGGGAAGTGCAAAAGAAGAAGGAAACCACTTTGGTTCTCAAAAACAGTAGCAGAAAAGGTCAGAGCCAAAAGGCTGGCCTTCAGGAAATATAAGGGAACACAGCAGAATGAATATAGGGAAGCATACCAAACTTTCCAAAAGGAAGCAGGGAAGGCAGTAAGGCAGGCAAAGGCCCAAACTGAGGAAACACTAGCATGAACAGTAAAAGAAGGTGACAAGACTTTCTATAGATACATTAGTGAAAGGAGAAAGTCCAGAGGGGATATTGCTAAGATCAAAGTGGATAAGGGTGTGTGTGAGGAGGAGGACCATGTAAAAGCATCTATCCTAAATAAATACTTCTGCTTAGTATTTACTGAAGAGAAGGTAGGGCAGGGCTTACAGCTCAGCACCATGGGCACGGTGGGGGGGGGGAGGGAGGTGTGCACAAGTCCCTTCACAAAAGAAATGGTCTTACAAGAGCTCAATAAGCTCAGGTGGACAAGGCAATGGGACCTGATGGCATACATCCCAGGGTACTAAAGGAGCTAAGGGTGGAACTAACAGAGCCATTATCAGAATGTTTAGTGCATCTCTGAGCACAGAAGAGGTCCCAGAAGATTGGAGAAGGGCTCATGTGATCCTGCTTCACAAGAGTGGTAACAGGGAGGAGGCAGGGAACTACAGACCAGTCAGTCTTACCTCAGCAGTGGGCAAGATTATGGAGGCACTCCTTAAGGAAGGGATAGTGCAACACCTGGAATCCATAGGAGCACAGGATCCAAGACAGCATGGGTTTACAAAAGTTAGGTCCTGTCAAACTAATTGCCTAGATTTCTTTGACTGGGTAACCAGAGTGGTGGACGAAGGGGAAGCAGTTCATGTCGCCTATCTTAACTTCAGCAAAGCTTTCGATACTGTTCCATAAAGAAGATTGATTAATAAGCTGGGTAGGCTCAGGGTGGGTCAGAAGTTGGTCAACTGGGTGGCAAACTGGTAGAAGAGAAGAAAACAGAGAGTAGTAATAAACGGTATACAGTCAGAAGAGATGCAAGTCACAAGAGGGGTACGTCAGGGATCAGTCCTGGGGCCAGTCCTCTTCAATTTCTTCATCAGTGACATTGCAGATGGACTGGAGGGTAAGGTTTGTCTGTCTGCAGATGGCACCAAGATCTGCAACAGAGTAGATGATCCAGATGGGGTGGGCAGAGTGAGAAGAGATCTGGATAAACTAGCAAAATGGTTGGAAGAGTGGCAACTGGGGTTTAACGCAAAGAAGTGCAAGATCATGCACATAGGGAAGAGAAACCCTGAAGCCACCTATAGGCTGGGAGAGGAGTTGCTGGCAGTCACAAGAGAAGAAAGAGACTTGGGCATCATCATCACTGATGATCTGAAATCATCCAAGCAGACCACTAAAGCAGTAGGAAAGGCTAGAGGGATGTTGCGGTATATTAGTGGGGGTATCACAAGTCAGAAGAGGGAGGTAATAATCCCTCTTTACAAAACACTGGTTAGGTCCCGTCTGGAGTACTGCGTGCAGTACTGGAGGCCACACCTTCACAAGGACATTAACCAAATTGAGGCAGTCCATTAGATGGGCAACCAAAATGGTGCAGGAACTGCATCAGAAAACATATGAGAACAAATTAACAGAGCTCAATATGTATACCCTAGAGCAAAGGAGTGAGAGAGGTGATATGATCGAAACATTCAAACACCTTAAGGGCATTAACAAGGTGAAAGAGTCTAATATGTTTAAATATAAGAAAAATAGCAGGACAAGAGGACACAGCATGAGATTAGAGGGAGGCTGATTAAGGGGTAATGTGAGGAAGGTCTTTTTCACAGAAAGGGTGGTGGGCGTATGGAATGGCCTACTTCAGGAAGTGGTGGATATGAATACAGTGCTGGGCTTCAAACAGGCATGAGATAGGCATAAGGGAGCAATACAGATGAGTACGAATAAACATTGACAGAGCAAAGGCACATTCATAAGGTAGAAAAAGAAATGGGCAGACTGAATGGGCCTAGCGGTCCTTATCCACTGTCAGCATCTATGTTTCTATGTTACCCATTTACATTGCCGGAATATACTGTTGCCTGGCACTCCAGCCACTTCTGTGACTGTCCTCCTCATACATATCTCCTCCCAAACCACATCAGGTGAACTATACATTATGGGAGATTTTAACCTCAACTAGTTAGCCCCTGCACTCAATAAATACAGATCAGAGATATCTGGACCAAACCTCTCACAACTCATCAAAGAGCCCACCTGTCTTAACCTCAAATCCGGCAACCACTCACTAATTGACTGGTCACTCTCCACCCACCCACACCGGGTCATCAAAGCAGGCCTACTTCCCGTCTCCCTGAGTGACCACCATATTATTTATCTAGTTCGCAAATTTCACCACCCCAAAGCACCCCAAAAAATTCCTAGTCCAATGCTCCTACAAATTCCTCAGTCTGTCCCCCTTGCTAGAAGATCTAGCCCTAGCAAACTGGTACCCCACCACTACATTACACTCAACAGATGATGCCCTCCTACACTTCCAAACCACATTCCTCAATGTCTCGAAAACTCATGCCCCTCTGAGCTGCACTAGGGTACATGGCAACCACCTGCCATGGATTACTCAAGAACTTATAGCATGTCAAAATGCCCTTAATAAAGCTTGGAGAGCTCACAAAGCATCCCACCCCCCCAGACTTTGCCAAATACTGCATGTTACGCAATAAATGCACCACAGCAACTCGGCTAGCTAAAGCGGAATACTTTAGCTCCACCCTCACATCTAACTTAAGTAGTCCTTCCAAATTCTGGAAGGTCATTCACTCTCTCTTCTCTCCACCTGCTGCCAATCCTACTCCGTTCTTAAGTGTAAACAACACCCTCCTCTCAGATCCTAGCGCAGTCGCCACTGAGTTCAACATATACTTCTCCACGTGCGCTTCTACGCTACTCTCTTCCCTGCCCACCCCTACTCCACATGTACCTCCTGTAGTATCTAAGAATCCACTCAGGCCTCATACCTTCTACTTTCTACTTCAAAGATATCTTGCCAATCGATGCCCTAAATGCCCTACTAACTCTGAACCCTTCAAAAGGTAAATCCCCGGATGGACTAGACACCAAATTCCTGTACCTCTAAGACCCCCGCCATTGCAACCCCACTTGCCAACCTACTAAACCACTCCTTTGCCACTGCAATAATCCCCCAGACATAGGAACATGGTGTCATCATCCCCCTCCCCAAGGGGGGCACCCCCACCTCCACTTCAAATTACTGCCCTATCTCTCTCCTCCCTGCGCTCGCTGAAATGCAAGAACACCTCGTGCTCACCCAACTGACATCTTTCCTCTCTGACTCCACCTTCTTCACGCCATTCCAGTCAGGATTCAGGAAGAGCCATTCCACTGCCTCCTCCCTTATAAGGCTCACTGACACCATCCTTTGTGGTATGGACAGAGGGCAAATCACCATAGCCATATTTTCCGATCTCGCCAAAGTGTTCAACACTGTCCCCGCCCCCCCATTAACATGCCTCTTGGAAGCTGGCCTTACTGAATCAGCCACCAACTGATTCAGCACCTACCTCACAGGTAGGACCCAGTCCATCAGAATTTCAGATGCCATATCCACCCCCCTCCCTATGACCACTGGGGTCCCCCAGGTTTCAGTACTTGGACCCAGTTTGTTTTCCATTTTTCTTAATGACCTACCACTAATCTGCTCAACTTCAGCAATCCAGATGTATGTAGATAACATTGTCCTATTCACCTCTGGCTCTTTCTTGGAAGCAGTAACTACCAACCTTCAGGCCGACTTCAACAAAGTTCAGATCTGGTTCAGCTATTATCAGCTCTCCTAAATGCTAAAAAAACAGTCACCATGACGTTCAGCACAAGGCAACGCCTGTCCAGGCTCTCCAACCTCCCCTCCTTCCACACCCTGGATGGGACTGTCCTGGAAAACACCTCCTCCTTCAGGTACCTAGGGGTCTGACTCAACCAACACCTATCTTTTTCTATCCACATCGACACAATCCTGAAAAAATTGCACCCTAAGCTCAGTTCCCTTTACAGGAACACAGCAGCCTCCCACTAACCATGAGGCGTGAACTAGTGCAGAAGATGGTCCTTTCATCATTTAACTACTGTGATATAGTCTACAGTCCCACTTGCAAGTCCACTTTATCTAGACTGGACTCCCTCTTTAACGCTTTCTGCCACTTCACCTTCAAAGCACTACCCTTCCCCGCAGCCATCACTGTGATCTCTACCATTTTCTTGCATTCCCTTCTCTTGAAAGTCATTGCCAACTGCACTGTACTAAGTTTGTCTCGAAATTCTATCTTGGTTCCCTCCTGTTTTACCTCTCCTCTTTGCTATCGCCACCCCCACTCCAACCCATGCCCTTAGATCCTATGACTCCTGTCAATTACTAATCCCTAGGAGGAGGCCCTCCATGGGACAAGCAGCCTTCTCACACCACCTCCCTAAACTCTGAAATGAACTTCCTCCCCAACTTCATCACTCCTCCATGCACTCCCTTGCTACCCCCATGGCTAATTGCCTTATGGTAAACTGTGCCTGCCCATGATTATCATCCTGTGCCCGCCCCATTTACCCCCAAGTGCCTGTCCAATGGTCCTAGCATACACTACGAAGCTGGGTTATTAAACCAACTATTGCACTTATTATGCTTCTGCTGTCTTGCTGTGTTACTGCACTTCCATTCCATGTAATCTGCTCCACGCTTGGATCAATGTGTCTTGTGCCTAACTGTTTCCCTACCTGTTAACCTGTTACTCACCATAATTCCTATTAAGTGTATACATTAATGTAATGTAATAAATGTAAGGTTATATGTATCCTACTTGAAAACATGTGTGTTTTCTTCTCCAATGCACAAACTGTAATGTTAAATGTTTCACTCAGTGCTAACCTGCGTGTTATCCTTTCCCCTGTACCCCTCCCACCAGGTCGCACCAGAAGACTAGCATCGTTTTGCTCAGTGTGCCTTTCCTGGTGAAACAATTCAATAAATAAATAAATAAATAAGCAGAGTTATCACTAGCAGAAGGAGGAAGGTGGTTATTCCACTGTACAAAACACTAGTGAAGCCTCACCTGGAATACTGCGTACAATTCTGGAGGCCGCATCTTTGGAAGGACATAGACAGGGTGGAGGCAGTCCAGAGAAGGGCAACAAAGATGGTGCAGGGCTTGCACCAGAAAACATATGAGGAGAGATTGAAAGACCTCAATATGTACTCACTGGAAGAAAGAAGGGAGTGGGGAGACATGATAGAAACCTCCAAATACCTTAAGGGCTAAAACAAGGTGCAGGGGGTGACATCTTTCAATATAGGAGGAGTACAAGAATGAGGGGGCATGATATGAGATGGAAGGTGTCAGGATAAGGGGAGATGTGAGGAAGTCTTTCTTTATGGAAAGGGTGGTGGACACATGGAACAGCCTGCCACAGGAGGTAGTGGGAGCAAACACAGTGGTGGGATTTAAACATGCATGGGACAGGCATAAGGGACCTCTAGAGGTGGGAAGGAAAGGAGAAAGCCATTGACTGAGCAGAGTCAGAAGCCACAAACAAGGACAGGCTTACAGGCAGACTAGATGGGCCTAGCGGTCCTTATCTGCCAACAATTTCTATGCTTCTATGTTTCTGTGACATGGCTGCTGTGCTCAAACCCCAATCAGAACATATGAGCAACAACAAGTGAGCACCCGCAGCAAGAAAAAACACTCAGAAATGGTGTCAGTTAAAAAGTTTTCTTACTGTTTTTAATACACATACAGAACAAACATCCTGAATGAAACCAGCTGAATGTGGACAACACCCACTAGAGGTGATTGTGTGACGTCATGGCCATGCCAAAAACTCACGTTTTACTTGGGAACTCCCAAGCTTCCTCAGAGTGGATAATACACACCATTGTGTCCATTACATACAATTCAATATACAAATCACATACATCACATAGTGAGAGATAATCATCTTTTTTAAAGAAACATGATGTAAACCAGGCACAATCATAAGATGTATAATTGGTGTTCAAAGATACCCGAACTAATGGCACCATTCTTGAAACCATGTAATTTGCATTACAGGAAATAGTGAACACTAAGCTCAATCCCATAAGTTTATATTTAAACAGGAAACAACCCAGAAAAACATTTTTTAACAAGATGCTCCATACATGCCTAATGCACTTAAGTAAACATGGCCACAAGTGGCATCAACTATCAACAAAAAGCCTTAATACTGTATTCAAGGGAAGAAGAATATACACAGAACAACACACAGTACTGCTTTCCAATTAATGATCTCAATTAGGCTTTTGGAAAATGGGGATGAAATAACATCTATTACAGAAAAGCAGACTGATCAATGCTGTCATTAAGGCCCAATCCCCCCATGCCCCCAGTTCATAAATCCAGTAACTCTCTCTATGCCCAATCAGTTTCTCCAAATCACCCCTCTTAGACCTAGTACAACTTTCTCTATTCCAACAAAGCTAATCTCATGTGTAATGCTGGGCTGGCTTTTAGAATGTTTATCAAATAAAATAATAAATAGATGAGGGTGTGTTACAAGGCAGTTAGACCATAGAGAGGTTTTGGGGACCTGGAACCTCGAGACTGAAGTTCAAGAGGTTCTCAAAGTTCTCAAAACCTCAATATGGTCTTACTGCTGTGAAATACACCGTCATCTATTTGGTATTTTTTTGTAATATATGGATCCATTTAAAAATTCTGTGGCTTTTTGTGTGAGATGACCAGCTGTACACTGTGCTGACTGGTGCACTGAAGACTCCATCAAATACTTGCTCGTCCTCCCGGCCCCAGTGTCTGTTACATTTTTAGCATTTTCTTTTTGGAGGCAGTCAGTCCTACCTTTCCTTTTTCTTGTCCTTCGGAGAATGAAGCAGATAATTCAGTGATTTAAAAAAAAAAAGAAAGAAAAGCGAAGAAAATACAGGTGACTGTCTGTTAAGCGAGGGTAAACAGTGGCCATGTTTTAAAAGTTGTTCTGCCCACCCCACAGAGGAAAGCTGCCAATAAGAATGCATGCCATCACTTTGGCTGTGCAGGAAGGGATGTGGCACCTTGGCAACTTGGTCTGTGTGGCAGGCAGACTTGCGCATGCACAGTGTCATTTCTGTGATAATACTATCATCCAGAGCTGAAACGATAGTATTATCAGCTCTGAATGATAGTATTATCAACTACAAATGATAATACTATCAGCTCTGAACGATAATATTATCAACTACGAACAATAGTATTATCAACTACAAATGATAATATTATCAACTACAAATGATAGTATTATTATTAGCTCTGAATGATAATATTATCAACTACGAACAATAGTATTATGACCTCAAGGATGACGCTATTATGGAAATGGCACTGATGCATTACAGGAATTTTTTTTTGTATAGAATAGGTTAGTGTTAATTTGGATATCCATGTATTACAATAGCATAGCTATAATCCATGTGTTGTAAGGCTCTAATATGCTCACCCATGCATGTTTTAAACTGGCGCACAGTGCACACCCTACATAAAAATGCATCACAACTACACATAAGGAGATACATAACCCCACATGTGTTGCAATTAATAAAATCTTTAACAGGAATCCTAGTGCCTGTAACTGGGTAAGCAAAATATTTTGTCTGTTTGACATGTGCAGTAAAGGCATCTCCCACATTTATATGTGCCAACTGGGGGGGGGGGCAGCCATGTACTGCCCCTATTAACTGGTGATGGGAGCAAATTGGGGACCACAATATCCCGAATGGTGCTGGGTCTACGGAACACCACTGATGGCCCTTTACTCACTAGCTCTCTCTCAATTTATCTTCAATGCCCAGAATATGCCATTTCTGCATTATTTCCCTAATTTTTTATTTGAGTGTGAAGAGAAAGTCATCACAAATGGGCAAACACTGGGAATGTCCTTATTTTCTGCAGTCTTGGGTGCCAGAGTACTAGCCCTCTCCATACTGTCAATTTCTTCCACTGCCTGCAAGATACACTGATTCCTGTAACCATTCCCATTGTCATGCCTGTACATCTTCAAATCTAAACAGGGAATCTAAGAAACAGTTATACAGGACTGAAACCTCAGACAGCTACTGATATTTTCTTACCATGAAACAGAGCTAGCAAACTGTTTCACTGTGCCTTTCCAAATCACTAACACATCATTGATAAAACACTGCCACAAATCCAAATATGGAAAAAATGAATTTGTGGCAGCATCACACAATGCCTCAGATTCCAACTTACCTACAGACAGATTAGCATAACTGGGGGCCATAGTAGCCCCCATAGCTGTACCCCAAATCTGTCTATAATATTTATTCTGAAAAATTAACATATTCTTCTCCAACACCAGTGTAATATGGTCAGTGACCCCCCCCCCCCATGTTATCTATGCTCCTGGATAGCGTTTAAAATCTTGGAGTAGTATTGGTTTTGTAGGCTGAGATTTCTTTTGATTATTGGGACTGTAAATATCTTTCAGAAAAATCCATTGCAACAGTAAACCCCCCCCCTTTCTCTTTATCTGTACTTTCTCTGATTACTTCCTATATTCTTTGTTTCTCCTACCATAGACTGGCCTCCTATGTGTAGTCTTACTATTGTTAGCCTTTATTTCCTTTCCGCTGGTATTTTAAGTCCCATGCCAGTTAGAAACTCTGTTTGATGCAAAGAAAAGCCATTTTCCAGTAAACTACACGATCGTGCGTACGTTTGCACTGCGCGACTGTGCGATCGTGCGCATACGCGAAAATCGCAACAAAATGCCACATTTGGCTAAAATAATAAAATTCAAGCAGTTCTTGCTTCCCCTGGCTAGCGTTAGCATTTCCAGAAAATAGAACACTTTTGGTTCATTCCTTTGAGGGCTACAAGCAAAACTACTCCTGCTGTAAGCCCTATTCCTGAAATTCAGTACAAAGCAACATCTTGTTGTTCTATAAGTGTAGCCATTATGCCCAGCTGCTTAGATAGGGCTGCAAGTAGAGATTTAAGCCAGTATAGCTTCCAAACCCACATTACTTCAGTTTAGTTGCTGCAGCAATGAAACAAAGTCTTGTACTGCTGAGCTGTTTGTGCAGATAATGTCTCTATTGGGTTTAAAGGTAAAAAGTAAAACTTGCTCTACAGTAGGTAGGTGTGCAGCAGTTTCCCAGACCCTTCCCTCAGCTGTCCCTTGTTGCTATAGAGCCAGCTGGCCCCCTCTTTCCCCTTATTATTGATCATTGCTGATGGGAGGAGCCTGGGATTTTCAGAAAACTGGTAAGTAAAAGAAATAAAGTATTTTTCTGCTTATTCTGTAGCTGATTATAATTTAACTAACTAAAGAATGTTTATATTAGTTCTGTAATTTTATTTAAAGCTGTATAAACAATATAAACTAGCTAATTTTCTGTTAGGAAGGAGTTTAGCCCTGTCATGGGATCCTCTTGCTGTATAAAAGAAAAGATTTCAAGTGAACAGATCAGAGTGTGGCTGGAAGGAGTTCCTGCCAGATGCCTAGCTGTCTTCTAGGTATGGTTCCTGTGGAGATGAAAACTGCTGGAATATTATAGTTTATGTATTTTTATTTATTTTCCGTACTAAGTCCGTTTATGTTTGCCTGCTTAAAGGAATACATTTTATTTTGACTTCCTCACATCCTGACTGCTTTCTGGACTGCTTTTGTTCCCACGTACACAACCAGCTTAGCTAATGACCAGCATGCAGGGTGAACTTAGTTGTGTTCATTGTTTTTTTCCTCCCAGTATTCTGCTTTGGGGTTGGTGGGATGGCCATGGCCAAAAGTAACAGTGGGGAGGGGTGAGTATTGTTACTATGATGAGCGGCTTTGCCAAATAGATTTTTGAGACCCAGGGACAGGGTAAGCCTATTTTAACCCTTCACAATGAGACCGGGGAAATATCTATTAAACACAAGGTAAAAATAGTCTACAAAAAATTGGAGAACTGTGTACTTAAGGGAAAAAGGATGCACTGGCACAAGGTCACACTTGAGACTTATCTTGAGGTAAAGCGTGTGCCACTCAATTTGAGAATATTAAAAAATCCTTTTATGGAACTGAGGATGTTGAGTTCATGAGACTGTGGCATGAACCTATGGAGGAAGCAGCACTTAAATCTGTTCAGTTGATTCTGGTCAGGGCTGGCCCTATTATTAGATCTCTAGGGACATTGTCAAAATTGAGGCAACCCTCAAGCAGAAAATATCTGCAGATGAATTTATCAGGTATAGCAAAATGTTATATGATAAGGTGTCCTGCTATGATGTCCAGTTAAAAGGAACTAAACAAAAGAAGTTTATTAGAGATGGGAATGATTAGAAGAATAATCAAGTATTTGACTGGAATGATAAAAAAGGAAAAGAAAATCAGCCAGCAGCACCTAAATCAGTCTTGAAAACAAATCAAAGCAGTACCTCTACTACTACCAAAACTGTTATGGACTATGCCACTGGTCCTTCAGACACTGAAAGTTCAGAGGTTGAAGTTTTTTTTTTATTGGAGGAGGGGGAGATGCAGCTCCAACACCAAGCACCACCCCTGAGGCAGAGTAAGCACAAGAACCACTTTAAGCAATCATGCCAACATTCAGGAGAAAGACAAGGAGGAGCAGGACGGCATGGAAGAAGAAAAGGGAGAAGATACTAGTAAATCAATATTTAAGCACTATAACTGATTCCCCACTCCAGCTAGAATTAACCTCCGTTATTAATATTTCTGATCATGCTTTGACACCAGCCGAGGAGAGGGTGTTGAGCAAGGGTCTATCCCTGCTCCCACAGTGGATACAAACTTTTTTACGACTGTGGTGGACTTGCATAGATTTGCTCAGATCCTTACATTTAAATGCCCATACTCTGATTCAGACATGGCAGGGGAAGTGGATGCTACTAACCAAACTAACCATGCTAATACCCAGTTGTGTCTTAGACCCATATCTACATATTGTATTGTGTATAATGCGGCAGTGTCTATGTTACAAAATGTGAACTTAATTTGGATGCCCTTAGGAATGTCCCTGCACCTGATACATATCATTCAATGTGCCTGTGCAACTGGTTTTATGCTCGTGTAATGTAGATAAACTTTGGCTGTTCACCTCTCTATCTGTGGGTTATACCACCCTGTAGGGGTATGAAGGCAAGGAACCCTAGGGGAGGGTTCCACTCCCTGAGATGCTGCAGGAGTGATTCCCTTGGCTAAAATTACCTTAGGAAGAAGCCCCAAAAGACTGTCAGGCAAAGCATACAATGTAGTGATCACTTATTGGGGTCAAAGACCTGTATGCAGGTAATTTGGTAGTACGGGTTCAGTTGGTCTTCATGATCTTTGGCACTAGGCAGAGACAGTTCTGCTCACTTTCCACACCCTGGACAGGAATCAACTTGAGGATACCACCTCATTCAGATATCTTGGGGTTTAGCTGGACCAACACCTCAACTTCTCTGGTCATATCAACGCTATCCTGAAAAAACTGCGCCCCAAGCTCGGTGCCCTCTACAGGAACCGTAATTGCAACCCTCTTACTGCAAGGCATGCAATTGTCCAAAAAGATGATTCTCCCTATCTTTGACTACTTTGATGTAGTCTACAGTGCTGCTTCCAAATCCACATTATCCAGATTGGACCCCCTTTTCAATTCTTTCTGCTGCTTCGCACTTGACTCTCCTGTGCATACTCACCACTGTGACCTCTATCACTCTCTTTTCTTCCCTTCACTTACTAACCGGCATCTCTCTCACTGTGCCAAACTCGTCTCTAATTACTGGTTAGAGTCTCTTCCTCCTTATCTATCCTCCTTCCTCTCCTCTCCCCCCCCCACACATTCTCTAAGGTCAACAGACTCACAGACCCAAGCTGTCCCTCGCTGCTCCATGTCAGCTGGGCAGTCGACCTTCAAACACCAGTTCCCCAAAATCTGGAATGCTCTCCCTCCACAAATTCAACACTCTTCATCCCTTCACTCCCTCTACAATGCCCTTCAAAATTTTCTCTCCTCAAACTGTACTTGTTTTCTGCAATCCTAATGCTGCCCTCCCACCTCTCTGTCATTTTCCCTCTCATTTCTAGGTCTTACCTTATTTTACTACTGCTCTTATGTTTGTAAATATTGCACCTACAAATCAAGCACTTACTATTTATGCGCTAGCTCTCTGTGAACCTGGATTTTTTTTACAGTTCTGATTGTCTGTCAGCTTCAATATTGTTTTACTGCACTATTTCTGTACATTGTGCTGTTATTTTGTATTTTTAGTATTGTTGACTCCCTGTACCCCACCAGGTCACACCAGGAAATGAACAACTTGCTGTTCAGTGTGCCTTCCTGGTGAAACATTTCAATAAATAAATAAATAAATAAATAAAATAAATAGTTGGTAGCATGGGTCAATTGGTCGTATTGTTTAAGTAGAGTAGGCAGGAAACAGCAGGTGAATAGTGACCCATTTGGAGGTCTGGCTATAAGGCGTGGAGGTCTGGCTTCCTAAGGAGAGAGAGAGAACAGCCAAAGGGAGAGAAGTGACACATACGGGGCAGCCTACCCAACTCCACCAACAGCGGACACCTAAGTGACCTAGAGACTACAACTGTATCTAACTAGTATTATGACCATTGATAAAGAGGAGAGGAAAAAAAACCTTTGAGGAGGAAACCTCTGGGGATCCAAGGCCTAATTTGCCTTCCCTCCAGGCTTTGGGACAGTTTTGTTTAGTGATGGCTGTGCTACTGCAATTTAGTAGACCAATCCAGGGGAATTGCAATTTCAGGGAACACTTTTACTCTGTCCCTCTAACAGTAACGTTGTGGAAGGTTGCGAGCTAATGCTACAACAATGGGCAACCAAGGTGGGAGCAGGAGAGTAACGACCACCAAGGCGCTCAGCTGGCCTACCAATTTGAGAACAAACCAGGTGAACCAGAGGCAGTTGTAGGAAGAATAGCTTGAAAGGGTGCCTCTGAACCCACTTGGGCAGTTAAAGGGCCCTTCCCATGAGAGCCCCACCCCTTCACCGTGGAAGTCTTAAATGCTACATCGAGAGGTGCCATAGGTACAGTTGATGACTGAAGGACTACCCGGAGCAAGGACATCCCCAACTATGGGCCAGGTGATAAGGACCTTGCCCCAGGCTTTGCATGTTCAAGATGTGGACTTTGAGGTGTAGAGAGAGACCATCAGCCACAGGGCTAGCTCTGAGACCTGGAGTAATGGATATAGTCGGCATGTCTCCAAAATGTAGAAAAGTGAGTTGTAATGAGCATGAGATCTGCACATGGTAGGGAGCATGGGACCCATGTGTGGGTCATGATGGATGATAGCAGACATCCTGGAGTATGGGGCCCAGGTTTGGTCCCCTTACAAAAAAGGGGAAATCCAAATGATCGAGAGTGTCCAAAACAGGGCAACTAGGGCTGTTGAGGACCTCAATGATAGGGACTATGGGGCAAGACTGAGAGAGTTGGACATGTTCACCCTCGAATACAGAAGAACAAGAGGGGATATGTGCCTATTGCACAGAGCCTTGACAGACAATGCGCTATGGGACATCCTGGGGCTGGAAAACAGGGAACGGTTATATACAACTCGCTCTCACTCTCTCCAGTTGAAAAGCAGACAATGTAAACTGGTGAGAAGCAGTATGTGGTATAATCAGAGAGTGGTTACGTATGGAATGGACTCCCTCTAGGGGTGGTAGGCAGCATTATCACAGACCAGTTTAAGAAAAATTTAGGTAAACATTTTAGGGGAAATAGATAGATTGTATTTGATAATCTGTGTGAGCATTATGGATGAAAGTCTAACCTACAGCTCTGTACATACCTATGTAACATGTGGAGATCTGTACATAGGTCAGACTGAGCACTGTGGACCCTCTTGTGGGTCTTGACTGGATGAGACCTGTACGTAGGTCAGACTGAGCAATATGGACCCTCTCGTGGGTCTAGGTAAGGCAAACAGAAGTCATCAACCACAGGAATGCATGCCAACCAAGTCCATTAGAAAGCCAAACTAGGAGTGAATTGAATTGTATATTATGAGTAAGAGAATGGCAGGGCCGGGCTAAGCCTGGGACCGACGGTTGGAGAGGAGGAGGCTGTGAAGTTGGTTAGGTAGGAGAAGGCTGTAAAGCCAGTATGGTAGGAGGTGCAGTTAAAAGCAAGTAAACATGATATGCTCTCAGACTTGGAAGGGGATGCCAGTATTTAAAGGGGAGATGTCCTGAAATGAATAAACTTGCAAGCTGTTTGCGTTAGTGCCATTACGGCTGGTATATGAGTGATACTGGTAGTGCAAGGGACAGGAAGGCTAGGATGACTGTGTAAATCAGGTGCAGAATAACAGGGAAAGAATGGTAGAAGGCTGGGTGGAGCCAGCTGCCCTAAGGTAGAGAGGTACCTGGAATAGCTGGTTGAGGAATGCCATAAGGGCTATGTGGAGCAGCAAAAGGAGGCTGGGGTGAGCCAGTGGGTAATAAAACATAAGAAGTTGAAAGCTGCTCCCACTGCCTGGGGCCACGATGTCCGCTGCAAAAACATGGTCTCCCACCATGGGCAAAATGGAGAAGCCACAGAGAGGCACCATGATGCCAAACAGCTAATTAAACCAGTAGGATAAAATAATTTAAGTACCAGCAGTTGACTTAAACTAGTAGATGAAATTAAATTGATGTATATCTGCAGCTGTAGCTGGGCTGACATGTGTTTGAGCAGATTAGTAACCCCAAAAGGGCTGTACACAAGGGGAGAGCAACATGGAAGGACAGGATAATTGAGTGAGATTCTGTTGTATAGCTAGTAGCACTGATTAGCCAAGTAAATTGAAATAGGTTTGTCTGCACAGATAATAAGAAAGTACAATTGCAGGCTGAGTAAATGCAGTGGACAGGTAGAATAATTTGTAAACATAATGACTGTAGCAAGAAATCCCCAAGGAAAAGAAGGAAGGAGCAAAGGCAACACAAATTACTTGGAACAACAGAAACACAGCAGTACCTGCTGCCACACCCTGCAGCTAGCTGAGAGCAAGAGCTTAGACCAGGTGCAGGCAATTAAGTGGAAACAGCAGCAGAGCTGGAATGGGAACTGAAACATACAACAAATGCAGGACACTGAGAATGTCAGGTAGCTGAGGAGGACAGGGAACCAGAGCACAGCAAAAGAGCAACACAGCACAAATAAAGGGCAACTAGAAAGCCCCAAAAGAAAAAAAAAAGACACAAAACCGAAGCATAAATGCAGTAGAACAGAAAACAGCACACAGCAGGTGGAAGCAAAACAAATACTAACCAAAGTAGAAGAAATACAGGAACACATCCAGCAGAAATCTAGCACAGTCCAGAACACAAACAAACCAGATGGGGGTGGCAAGGCAGCAGCAGGCGTAAAGTGAGAAGACAGATGAACAGAGCCTCTCACCGGCAAGGAAAAATGCTTGTGTGTGGAGTGAGGAGAGCAGTCGTTAAATAGGCTAAATGGGGGTGTGGCCAGTTGCCCCACCCCCTTGAACTACAGGCTGTAACCTTTCAAAAATTGTACCAGGATGGAGAGGGAGGCATTATGTAATTTGGCTGGGGATACTAGAGTTACTATCAAACTAGACAAGGGGGGGGGGGTGCAGTCATGGTTATGAACATGGCTGACTATGTTGCCAAAATAGAGCGCCAGCTGTAGATAGCAGGTTTTATGAAAAATTACCTAATAACCAGGTGTTACTTTTCAAAGCACAAATTGATACATGTTTACGTGAAGGTTTTTTGAAAGGGTATCTATCTGACACAACTTACAAGGCACTTACGGAATCGCACCCTAGGATTTCAACTATATACATTCTCCCAAAAATACACAAAGATTTGAGACATCCCCCAGGTAGACCTTTCATTTTTGGGAATGGGTGGGTCATTGAACCCTTTGCAAATTTTCTAGATTGTCAGTTACAGCCTTTTGCTAAGAGCATGCCCTCATATGTTAAGGACTCTACAGAGGTTATTAACATTGTAGATTTTAGATCTGCAACAGAGTTGGCTCTTTGCCACTTTAGATGAACATACGAACATATGAAACTTGCTAGCAGAAACAGATGAAGACTCATTATAGATGGTGATACTGCATGCAGATGGGTTGGAGACTTTGCAACATTATCTAGAACAAAGGGATGAATATTCATGGGTGTGTTTTCCTACATGGTACCTATAGGAAGAAGCTAAATAAGTGTTGCAGAAGAATATGTTCATTTCCCAGAGTAAATGTTATAGACAGATTAGGGATACAGCTATGGGGCCACTATGGCCCCCAGTTATGCTATTCTGTTTGTGAGTCAGTAGGAATCTGAGGCATTGTGTGATGCTGCCACAAATCCATTTTTTCCATATTTGGATTTGTGGTGGTGTTTTATTGATGATGTGTTAGTGATTTGGAAAGGCACAGTGGAACAGTTTGTTAGCTCTGTTTCTTGGTAAGAGAGTATCAGTAGTTGTCTGAGGTTTAAGTCCTGTATAACTGCTTCTGAGATTCCCTGTTTAGATTTGAAGATTTACAGGCATGAAGATGGGAATGTTTGTACAACTTTATTCCAAAAGCCCATTGACTGAAATAGGCTGCTGTTATGTGATAGTTGCCATCCCCTGCATGTAGCCCGTAATATTCCAAATGGGCAATTAATACATACCTTACTTAACTGCACTGAAAGATAAGCATATGGAACAAAGAAAGTTAACATATTTTTAGATTTAAACAATGTAGTTACAGCACTCAGTGTATCTTGAGGGTAGTGGAAGAAGTGGACAGTATGGAGAGGGCTAGTACCCTGGTCCCCAAGACTGTAGAAAATAAAGACATCCCAAGTATTTGGCCAATTGTGATGACTTTCTCTTCATGCTCAAATAAAATAAGGGAAATAACAATGCAGAATTGGCACATTTTGAGTGTTGAACATAAATTGAGAGAGCTAGTGAGTAAAGGTCCATTAATAGTGTTCCATAGACCAGGCACCATTCAGGATATTGTAGTTCCCGGTTTGTTCCCCTTACCAGTTAATAGGGGCAGTACATGGCTGCCCCCCCCCAGTTGGTACATGTAAATGTGGGAAATGCCTTTACTGCACATGTCAAACAGACAAAATACATTTTGTTCACCTGGTTATAGGCACTAGGATTCCCATTAAAGATTTTATTTATTACAACACACGTGCAGTTGTGTATCTCCTTCTGTGTAGTTGTGATGTGTTTTTATGTGGTGCACACTGTGCGCCAGTTTAAAATGCATATGGGTGAGTGTATTAGAGCCTTACAATGCAGGGATTACAGCTATGCTGTTGTTCAACATTCTAAAAGCCAGCCCAACATTACACATAAGGTTAACTTTGTTGGAATTGAGAAAGTTGTACTAGGTCCAAGTGGGGGTGATTTGGAGAAACTGAATGGGCACAGAGAAAGTTATTGGATTTATGAACTGGGAGGCACGGGGCATTGTGTCTTATTGACAACATTTTCCAAAAACCTAATTGAGATTATTAATTGGAAAGTAATACTGTATGGGTTGAGCTGTGTGCATTCTCCTTTTCTTGAATACAGTATTGAGTTTTTTTGTTGATAGTTGGAGACACTTGTGACCATGTTTACTCATATGCATTAGGCATTTATGGAGTATCTTGCTAAAAATGTTTTGGGGGTTGTTCCCTGTTAAAATATACATTTATGAGACTGAGTTTAGTTTTCATCATTAAGATCCTATAATGCGAGATACATGGTTTCAGGAATGGCACCATTAGTTCAGGTATCTTTAAGCACCAATTATACATCTTAAGTTTGTACCTGGTTTTGCCAGCCCAGTTTCATGGAGGGCTGAGGCACTGGTGCTTTACTTCCTGCCACCCCAGCGACCTGTGTTTGGTTATGTGCATGGGTTGCTGGGGGTCAGCTGGAGAGGAGAAGGACTGAATGCCTGATGGCTGCTCTCCTTTCCTGGGGGGGGAACCTGAATGTTTTGCCGAATGACTACCACCTGGTGAAGCTCAGGTGGTAGTGTGGGTCTAGGAGGGCAGCAGTAGTAGGGAGGGCTACAGGACTCTGGGTCATGCGCGTGCCTCCACACACACATGTCTGCATGCATTCCCCAGCATGGGGAAGATGGAGCAAACTGGGAAAAAGCCTATGACCCCCTGTCCCCATATGTGATGGCCCTCAGGGACTTCTGGGTCCTGCTTTCAAGTGGATCCCCACTGGTGTGACAGTAGGGGGAGCAGTCGACAGAACTGGGGGACCCTCAATACAAAACCTGATTACAGAGCAGGTGGCCACTGGTGGGGAAAAAGCTATATATATATAAAAAAGTTTGTGCCTGCTTCATACCATGTTTCTTTAAAAACCAAAATCTTTCACAATGTGATGTAGGTGATTTGCATGTTGAATTGTATATAATGGGCACTATTATGTGTACTGGAACCACTCTGATGAAGCTTGGGAGTTCACAAGTGAAATGTTAGTCTTCAGCGGTGCCATGACATCATGCAGTCGCCTCTGGTGGGTGTTGTCTGCATGTGGCTGATTTAATTAAGGTTAAAGAGGCAGTGTAGTATAGTGGTTAAGGGCACTGAGCTGCAAACCTGAAGACCTGGGTTTGAATCCCATCAGCCCCCACTTGCAAACTGTGTGACCCTAGGCAAGTCACTTTACTTCCTTGTGCTCCCTGGGCACACCTGGAAACAAACTCCAGCTTAGTGTGCCTTTCTTGGTTAAACAATTTCTCATTCATTCATTCATTCAGGATGTTTGTTCTGCACTTGTATTAAAAACGGTAAGAAAACTTTTTAACTGACAGTGTTTCTGAGTGTTTTTTTCTTGCTGCAGGTGCTCCTTTGTTGTTACTCATATAATCCCTATGGTGTCAGCTGACAAAAGAGAGGATGGTGTCTCTAGTATACTTCCCTGGCACATCTTTACTGGCATTTCCCATCACCCCTATAGTCTGCTAATTCACTTGTTCCCAATATGATAGGTGATGTAGTGTGTCACACCTGGAATGAGTGAGGGTTAAATTCTCCAGCTAAATCAAAGCAAGTTTGTTGTGCACTTTAAAAGGTTCTGTACTAGTGTTGCATTCATGCAGGAAACCAAACTTTTAGCCTCTGAGGCTGCCAAATTACAAAAGGCTTGGTTGGCTTAGTACTACGCGTCTATCCTTTTTATTAAAACTTCAGTTTTTAATAGATTTTTTCTCATAAATATCCATACAACAGTACAAGTGAGACATAGTTGATGCCGAACAGAGTCAATCATACAGAGGGACAATAGATATAGAAAAAATAATACTGGTATAATCTGGTTATTAAAAATCCATAGATAGAAGTGCATGAGATGACGTAAATATCATGTTGAAGCATACAATAGAGGAGGGTTAAAGGTGTGTAATCCAAAGCTAAACAGGTAGACCATTCGAGAAACAATCAAGCTACCTGTTATGTCCTCCAGGCGTTCCCCACGAATAACATGTTCGTTATATCTATACATCATGGTATGAAAAGGGGATCATGCTAAGTTGCATACATTACCTATTTTCGCCATCTGAGTTCAAATGAAGTATCTGGTTTTAGTCCCCTTGAAATAAGCCTCTCTAGTACATAAAGGTCTCTTATAATCTTAAACCAATCACTGAGCATAGGTGGGGCACTTCTACCCCATAGGCGAGTAATCACCTTCTTGGCAGCCAAGATATAGATTGCCAGAAAAGACCCCCTTTGGACACAAAGTCCCTCAGGTGGGACCATCAGGAGGACCAGCTCAGGAGTTACAACTGCCTCTTCTCCTACTAATTCGACCAGGGCTGTTGCTATATCCCACCAGAACCCCCTAATAATAGGGCAGGACCAGAAGACATGGCAGTGACCTGCCTTCACTTCCCCACATTTTCTCCAGCATTTCCCATGAGGATCACCTGTTATTTTGGCTATCATAGCCAGAGTATTAAAAAATCTGTTCTTCGTTTTCCAAGAAAATTCTCCTCCAGTGGGGGACAAGAGGAACCCTCAGAGAAAGCTTTGTATATTTACTCAAATTCTTCTCAGAGTCCGGGATCGTTAATTCCCTGTTCCAGACCTCCAGGGTTGAGACCGTAGATTCCCGAGAGAGCTCCTGTAGTCCACCATGCGTCACTCCAATAAGGTATGGCCATGTCTGCCCCCTCAAGGCTGCAGTTTAAAACTATAATAGCATAGGAAGTGGTTTTGGCAGGGCATACCTATGAGGACACCGCTGAGTTAAAAGGTCTTTTAATGAGGCATATATCAGAAGATCAGCTTGCTGGATCCCATATATTTCCTGAATCTTGTGAAAAGGAATAGGCCCCTTCGGTTCCATTACTTGAAACAGGTATTTTAAGCCCCTCTTGCTCCACTGCTCCATTGTCTGCAGTGCTTGGGGAAAAAGAAAACATCTCTGACTCGATTAGCTTCAAGAAATAGGAAACTATCTCAAAATTCCCCGAGGTCCGCAGTCTATACCAAGTCTCTAGATTGGAACGCATGCCTTGTAAATAGGCAGTTGGGCCAGCCGAAAGTGAATTAGGAGAATAGACAACTGGGATGAAGTCCTGAATTTGATTAATGGTTTGGTCTAAAATCTTTCAGGGGAAGGTGTATGCTGGGTTACTCCACTGTATGATATGAACTAGGACAGTGGCCTGAACATATTTAAACAAGTTAAGGAGAGCCAGGCCTCCCCTGGCCTTGGGAAGTTGCAAAATAGTCCAACGAATCCGAGGTCTTTTACCTCCCCAAACAAATCTGGCCAGTGTACGATTCCAGGAGGTAAAGTAGGAGGGGGTAGGGAATATGGGTATAGTTTGAAATAGGTACAACAGTCTGGGCAATATATTCATATGGATAAGATGAATCTTGACATAAAATGGGAGATGGAGTTTGGACCATTCATGAATGTCACCTTCTATTCGTAGAGTAAGTGGCTTGTAGTTTAAAAGGAGTATATTTTGGACATCTTGGGGAAGAGTCACTCCTAAATACTTAATTTTGGTGCTCCACCATCTAAAAGGAAACTAGGGCTTTATATGATGGGGGGTATAATGAAAATAAATGACTTCTGTTTTTGAGGAGTTTATTCTATAGCCTGACACCTGGGCAAAATGTTCAAGAATGTCCCAGAGAGCTGGAAGAGATTTGTCAGGGTTAAGCAGGGAAAGGAGGATGTCATTGGCATAGAGAGCCAGTCTCCAGTCCCTCTGTCCAGCTTCAACTCCTTAAAGGGCATGAGAGTCTCAGATCTTCATCACCAGGGGCTCAATGTAAACTGCAAAAAGAAGTGGAGAGAGAGGACATCCTTGCTGAGTGCCTCTCTCAAGGGGTATCGGGGTAGAAATCTCCCCATTATGTCTAATATAGGCTTTCAGAGAGGTACATATAGATCCCCTTTAACCACTTAATCACCTCCTCAGGGAAACCAAATGCTGACAGGACCTCCCAGAGAAATCCCCAGGAGACTCTGTCAAAGGCTTTGTAGGCGTCTAGGCTAATCAATATGGAGGGGGAAGGTCTCCGGGACATGCGCTCCATTAAATGTATGGTTCATTGAACATTGTCAGCTGTTTGCCTTGCCCTTAAAAAAACAGCTTGGTCCGAATGAATCAGGCCTGGCAAAATGTCCTCCAGTCTGCAAGCCCAGATGGACATGTCAATTTTATAATCACAATTAAGGACTGAAATGGGTCGGTATGAATCTGTTGTTAGGGGGTCTTTACCAGGTTTCAATATGGCAGTTATGACTGCATATGCCCATGAAGATGGGGGGGGGGCACCGTGCTGAATTTCTAGAAAAGCTTGACAAAGGGGAGGCAGTAATGTAGGGGCAAGGGCTTTGTACCATTCGGTAGCAAACCCATTGAGTCCTGGAGGTTTTAAGGTCTTAGCTCTGCCTATTGCTGACTGAATTTTGACAGCTGTGATTGAACTCAGCAAGAGGGCTCGCTATACCTACACTGTGATACTTCACCTCCCCGGTATTTAAATCCCAGATTTTGGTGACAGTCATCAAATGTTTAAAGGCCCAAACTCTTTTAGCTAGGTTTCTTGCCCCATGGGAGCTCCCTTCATAATAAAACCTCCTGGTGTATAAAAGCACTGCCTGGACTTTATGGTCCAGAATCCCCTGTATTTCAGACTGTACCCATCTAAGTTCTTCAGGAGGGACCCTCTCCCCCCTTGCCACCCTTCCCTGTAGCTCTGAAAGGAGAGCTAATAATGTTTTATATCTTGCCTCCATTTGTTTAGTCTAACAAGCTAAATAGGCAATAATTTCCCCCCCTGATTACCGCCTTTAGAGTATCTCATACTAAGATGGAGGAAATATCAAGAGTTAGGTTGTTAGAAATTATTCATTTAGGGGATACAGGTTTGTATCTGTTGAATAAACTCAGGGTCCTGCAGGTGGGAAACATTGAGCCTCCATAAAGAAGACTTCTTAGATGTCTCCAGGCTAACTTTCAGCAAGAGAGGTGCATGGTCTGATAGTACCGGCGCCACTATTGTGATATCTTGCATTTTATCCAAGAATTTGGTAGAGGCAAAAATACAATCTAGTCTGGAAAATGTATGACGGTGAGCCGAATAAAAAGAGTAGCCCTCCATGGTGTGAAAAAAATGTTGCCAGCCACCTGCTAGCTCCAGCTGAGGGAGCTGTGCCCCAAGAAGTTTTTGTGTAGGGGAGTTTCTATATGCCTGGAGGTGGGAGGAGTCTTTCTGGGGTGACAGAGTGCTACTGAAGTTGCCACCTAATAACATTATCCCTTTTTGTATATCCATTAATTTGTTTAAAAACCTGCGGAGGAGAGTTGGGGAGGCCCCTTGGGGTAGATACACATTTGCAAGTGTAACTTCCTTTTCAGCTAGGCTGCCCTGGACTATGATAAAATACCCATCTGGTCCCCATATACATGCTGTTTCACAAATAGAGTGGCCTGTGGGATCAATATGGCCACTCTACGTTTTCCAGTTCTGCTCGAGGAGGAGGAGAAGACCACAAATCTGCTGCCTGCAGCATGTTTGGCATGCTGTAAGGGAGAAAAATGAGTCTCCTGTAAGTAGATTAGGTGGGCTCCCTATTGTCGCAGATACTGCTGGAGCCTTGACCTTTTAATGGGGTTATTAATCCTATTGATGTTAAGGGAAAGCAAGCTATTCACTCTGTCAGTCATTTAAGAAGATTGTAATGCCTGGCCTTACTGAAATGTGCTGCCTCTACCAGGTGGGTGTAGTCAATCCCCTCCTCCCCAGATATCACAGAACATTTGGAAATATATCTCTCAGTCCCCCCTAAAAGTTGTTCCGTGGTCACCTTTATGTATTAGGCTCCAACAAAGATCTGTAGAGAGCACTCTTTGTTTGCAAATGCTTCTATTCCCTCTCTGTAAGATACCTGAACCCTTCCCTGTATCTCTACCAGTATAACTGCTTGTCTCACTGCATGCAAAATCATAAACAACATCAGAAACAACAGTAACTATTAACCGTAAAGGTTGCATATACATGAGGTATGCAAAACTATGTACAGAAACTTCAAAATAAGAGATCATCCATTGTACTATTTGGATTTCCAACTGTGGGAAGGTGTAATAACTCCTCCCTGTACCCATAAGGAGAACTTTGCAGCATTGTGTTCTCCCTAATGGTGGAGGTAGTCCCAATATCCGAAGGTTCGGGCCTCCAGGAAACCAGATGGTTGTTCCCTTAACACAAAGGAAAACTGAAGTAAGAAAAGGAACTTGGTAAGGGAAAACTCTGCATTGGAAAGCAGCAGCTGTCTAATCCCTTCCTCTGCCCCAAACTTCTGAAAAATCAGAAAATGAGATATGGTGCCCATTTTTGTCCACTTTAAATTCTCTATCTGAGGCACTTAGTGGTAAGCTATTAAGCCAAAATGATATAAAAGAAACCCCCTATAAAAACATAAGGGGAGAAAAAACAGGGAAAGAGGTGGAGTAATTCCTCCACTCTCCTTTGATCCAGCCTAGGGTTAGCGACTTACTCCTGTCACCCTCATAGTGCAAAGTATGCGCTTTAGGACCCAAAATTTAAATGATAACTTGAAGTGGTGCTAAATGGAACATCACAGCAGATAAAGTGTAAATGTCTGTTTCTAATGTAGTTATGTCCCAGTAGGTATAAGGCAGGGATCTAAGTATACCCCCAGACAAGTGGGGGTGGGAGATGCTTCTCTCCGCATCTAGCTGACAGGTGATGCCGAGCTAGCCCAATATAGAGGGTCTGCTCAAGGCCTAGAGTCAAGCCAGGGCTGAGGAGAGCCAATTGCCCCAGTACATGGGTATTCCCCCTCCCAGATCCACTAACGTGCAATGATCAATATGTCCTCAGTCCCCTTCAGGTATCGCCAGAGCCGGTATCTCTTCGATAGGCAGCAAGCACATTCTGGACTGCAGCAGTTCCCTGGCTGTTTATCTTTAGATTTGGAGGAAACAGTCTGCCACCTCACTGGTTGTGGTTGGGGATTACCAAGACAGAGTTCTATCTGGAAAGTGCAGTCTAACCTTGGCTAATTCAGTGTAGGCATCCTGGGCTGTAGCGAATTCCACCTTTCCCGTTGGTACCTGCACGACAAGACGAGCAGGGTATGGTGTGGTGAACTTGTAGCCAGCAGCTTTAATGACTGGAAGTAATGGCAAATAAGCTCACCTCAAGCACATCGTTTTTGGTGCATAATTGTGGTCAAAATATATGTGTGTCTGTCCATAGAATGTCTTCTGTTTCCTCCAAGCAGTGAGGAGCACCTGCTCTTTCGTAGCATAACTGTTAAAGAGCAAGATAATCGAGCGAGGTGGGGCATTCTGGCTTGTGAGTTTTGGGGCCGAGGCCCTATGTACTTGCTCCAGTTGCAGTTCGTAGCCCCGGGGTAACTCTAGGATGGTGTGTAGTAAGGCCTCCATGAAATCCTTTATATTAGACCCTTCTGAGCCATCAGGAACAATGTAAATCCTGGTTTTCTTTCACCTTGCACAATTTTCAAAGTCCTCCTGTCATACCTCTAACAAATCCTGCTGATTCTGTAGTTGCTGGAACTTAGTTTCAAGGTCATCTACCCAATTTTAGGTACCTGTCCCTTGCCTCTCCTGCTCATCCATATGCTGATCCAGTTGCATTACGTCGCAGCGAAGTTCTCCGTACATTTGTTTTATTTCAGCATGGAAAGTCAGCAATTCCCGGTAGATTAAATCTAATTTAGTTTTTTTGGCCTTCATTTTACCCTGCTACAGTTTCTTTTTGGAGGTAATACAACGAGCTTCCTGGGACGCCATTGCTCGATGTTCTGAGCCATCTGAGGCCTCTGAATTGGATTGAGCTGCAGAATCATCCATCTTAGCGAGTAAGTAGTAAATCGCACCCTCTTTTTGCTGCACACTCTCTTTAACATAGGTCAATGTAAATATTAGAGTGCCCAAACCACTATTTACACTGGATCAAGAGTGTTTTTAGTCGGGGCAGATTCCAGCCACTCCTCTATGCTACCATTCTCCAGGGAGTGGAACTGGGAGTCCTCAATGTGTCTATCCTTGTCAAAAAGTGAGGTAAGTAATTAAGTAATTTATTATTTATCAGTCACCCAATCCCATAAGCTCTGGGCACCATAAAGTACAGAGATTTGACAGAATGATAAAATATTCAAAGTTGTGTAAATAATCAATCACAGATTAAAATAATTAAAAGATGTTATATCAAGTAATGTCGGTAGGGGAAGCCAGACTAAACAGGTGAGTCTTTAGGCCCCTCAGAAATGCCTCCACCATCAGGGCCTCCCTCAAAGGTCTTGGCAGTGAGTTCCAGAAGACTAGGCCTGCCACCATGAATAAGCGATCACCAGAGGTTTTTAGCCTGGTCCTCGGAACCGCCAGGAGGCCCTCGGTGGAGGAATGAAGGGAGTGGGCCAGGATAGCAGGAGTAAGGAGGTCTGGCAGGTAGCCAGGGCCTGATCTGTTTAGGGTCTTGTAGATGAGCAAGTCCACCTTGAAGAGAATCCTCCACCTGACCAGCAGCCAGTGCAGACCCCACAGGACCAAGGTCACATGGCAGGACCTTGACAGCCCTGTCAGCAGCCTGGCCGCTGCATTCTGCACCAGCTGCAGTCAGTGGATGTTCACTCCACTGGCCCTGAGGTAAAGAGCATTACAGTAATTGAATTTGGATGTTACAAAAGTGTGCAACAGTGATGGCAGGTCTTCGGGGGGAATTAGGGGTTTAATTCAGGTGATATTCCTCAGGTGGTAAAAAACACTTTTCATGACAGCCGACACCTGAGCTTCAAATGTCAGCTTGTCATCAATGACAATGCCCAGATATCTCACCCTTGAGGATGCCATCAATGGGCTTGACCCCAGGACCAAACCCGTTGCCATCCTGGAAGCATCCCCATCACCCCTGCTCAATCAGCAGTACATCCGTCTGGTCTGGGTTAAGTCTCAGCCAGTTAGAGTTCATCCAGTCCTGGATCTTGGCTAGGCATTTATTCAGCACTTCAGTAGCACCATTTGTCCCTTGCACAAAGGACATGTACAGCTGGGTATAATCTGCGTAGCAGTGAAAACCCAGACTATACTGTCTGATGAGCCTCCCCAGGGGCAGCATGTATATCGTGAACAACATCGGTGGCAGGATCGAGCCATGAGGAAGTCCACTGGTCAGGGGTATTGGGGAGGAGGTGAAATTTTCTATCACTACCCTCTGCCTCCTGCCTGAGAGAAAGGACTTGAACCAGTTGATAACAGTAGCGGTGAGCCCACAATACTCTCTAAGACGATCCAGCAACACAATGTGGTTCATGGTATCAAATGCAGATGACAGATCGAGGAGAATGAGAATTGACTGTTCCCCCCAATCTCTTGCCCTGAGGAGGACGTTATGTACTTAGACTAGTGCCATATCTGTGCTGTGCTGTGCCTTGACCTAAACCTGGATTGGAATGGATCATAGATGTCAGAGGTCTCCAGGTGTTCTTCAAGCTGCAGAGCCACTATCTTCTGAACAACCTTCCCTAGAAATGTGAGGTTGAAGATAGGTCTATAATTTGCCAGGACGTCAGGGTCAAGAGATGGTTTGCTCAGAAGGGGCTTCACCAGCGCCTCCTTCAAGGCATCGGGGAAAGCACTGCTGAAAGCGAAGACTAGGCAATCCTGGTGAACACTGGACCAAAAGCCTTGATGCAGCCCACTAGGAGATGCATCAGGCCAGGGTCTAGTTTAAAATAAGTGGGCAACAACTTCGAAATCACCTTGGAGACTTCAGCCACTTCCACCAGCTGAAACTCTGTCCAGACAATAGGAGTGCCCCTGCTCCACTCAGAACCCACCTTGTGTGACTACTCCAGACCTGCTGGCCAGATCCTGGCTTGAATGGAGGATACCCTGTCAGAAAAGAACCAGAGAAAACTCTTCACAAAGTGCTACTGAAAATCTCTTTTTGGTTGCAGACAGACAGGATGGAGAAAAATATCTACAGTCCAAAAGAGCTGAGCTGGTCTGTTCTTCCCTTCAGTAATCTCCCTGGACAGGAACTCTGCCTTCTTATGGTCACTTGCCCTTTGATAATCAACACAGTGATTCCTCAAAGCCAGTGTATCCTCCTCTGACCGAGTTCTACACCAGCAATGCTCTAACCTCTGACCCATGGTCTTCATCACCTTGAGAGCCCCATCAAACCATGGGGATCTCAGGCGAGAAGGCCTGGGTTATATACAGACTGGTGCAATGGCATCAAGTGCCCCGGAGACAGCCCTATTATAGGCCACCACTGCTTCACCCAAGTCAACTGCACTAATAGCACTAACACCGGAAAAATCAACTGCCACCATCAGCCCCTCTGGGGACGGCCCCTGTAAAGGGCAGTAGTTGATCATCTCAACAGGGAAGGGACCATCAGGAGGAGCCCCAAATGAGAATTTCAACATATAATGATTGGACCAAGTGACCTGATGAATCCCAAGGTCAGTGACCTCGAGATCCAGTGAGAATACCAAATGCAAGGTGTGGCCATGATAGTGCGAATGCCTATGCAAGGCCCAGTGATGTCATCAGCTGGAGGAGGTCAGAACCAAGTTGCAAGGATTCATTGTCAACCCAGGCATTGAAGTTGCCCAAGACAAGCCATCTGGGCAACTCCAACACCCTGTCAGTAATGAAGTCTGCTACCTCCTGCAGAAATTTTCCACCCCACCCTGGAGGGTGGTAAACTAAGAGAATTCTGCAATCCGCACCTGGACCCCCATGCACTGCCACACATTCAAACAATGAGGTAGAACCCACCGGGTATATGGAGAAATTCAAGTTGGATCCCTTTCAGGTACTTCCCTTTTTTTCTACAAAGCCCTTAAGTGGTCTGCATGCAAAGTAGGATGCAACTCCCAATGACGGTGGC
Source organism: Neoceratodus forsteri (assembly GCA_016271365.2). Lineage (NCBI taxonomy): Eukaryota > Metazoa > Chordata > Ceratodontiformes > Ceratodontidae > Neoceratodus > Neoceratodus forsteri. The sequence goes on along the minus strand of CM028133.1, from coordinate 675,205,546 downwards.
TAATGACTCTTATGGACACCCTAATGGGACCAGTGCTCCTGACTAACATATATGCTCCCAATGAAGACCTGCCTGAATTCTTCCATTGAGGTAGCACAAAAGCTAACCCATTTAACTTCCCCATCAGTGTCTAGTCTCTACCCTTATAGGAGGAGATTTTAATCTCATCCTAGAACATGTGGTAGATAGGAGCCACATGGCTACAGAAGCCCACCTCAAAGGGGCACAAGCCCTTAAGGTGCTTATGCAGGACTAGGCTTTGTCATATGTGTGGTGATTGCTTCACCCTAGGGAGTGGGACTACACTTGCCACTCAGTAGCCTACAGCACATACAGACACACTGATTTATTGCTAGTGTCCCCCCTCACCTCAACTACGGTTAATTTGACTGTCCAGCCACTGATTATCTCAGATCTTGTCCCAGTTTGGCTGTACTTTCTCCTGGCAAATTGGGGACCCTGCTCCCCTTCCTGGAGGCTAGACCTCCTCCTCCTCCTCAATGACTCAAACTTTCTTCCCTGGATCAAGAAAGAAATCTGTAATTTTCTACAGGATAACGATATGGGGGACACATCAATGGGAACAATCTGGGAGGTACTGAAAGCCACTATCTAGGGCAAAATCATCAGAGATGCTGTTCATCTGAAGCAGCATCAAGAAGCAGAGTTAGCTCCCCTGGAACATGAGCTCCAGAAAAGAAGGCAAAATACAAATCCTCCCCCAGTCCAAACATAAGAGTCTCAGACGCATTGAGAAACTACCTGATTTTGGTTGGAAATAAACACTCACTTTTCTGCAAAGCAGAGATTACCATCCTTAGACTGCAGCAGCACAAATATTAGGAGGGAGGCAAAAAAGGGGATAAGGTCCTATGCTATCACCTCCACTAACAGCAGAATGACAGACACATAGAAGGACTTCAGGATTACTAGGGGACCATGAAAACCCTTCCTTAGGAGGTCAGCATGATAATACAGTCCTTCAGCACCTCACTATATATGCCACCCCATGTCCACTATGGAGAGAGAAGATCGATATTTTTCTCACCTCCCTTCCCCTCCTGAAACTCTTCCTGGATCAAGTGGCCATGCTGGATGCCCCTCTCATGGAGCGTGAGTTCCAACAGACATGGATATCTCTTAACTTGTGGAAATCCCCTGGCAGGGATAGCTTCACTATAGAGTTCTTTAAACCATTGCTTCTCTAATAGGTCAGCTCTTATGCTGAGTTTATTAAGAGGTGGAGCAGCTGCACTCCCTCCCTTCTACTCTTTGTGAACCTATTGTCATCATCCTAACTAAAAGTTTCAAAGACCCTACTCTCCTGGCCAGTTACCACCCAATCTCACTGATTAATGTGGACAGCAAAATATATGCCAAGGTCCTGGCTGCCAGGCTTGACCCTTTTCTTTCCTAGCTGATACACTCATTCCAGTTGGGGTTCATGCAGAGTAGACTTGGCTCTGATCAAATCTGATCTTTGGTGAATTCCATGCACATCGCCAAACTGTACCACACTCCTGCTATGGCAGTGGCTATAGATTTTGAAAAGGTATTCAGCTCGGTGGAGTTGGGCTACCTTTACCCAGTCCTAGCCCATCTGGAATTTGGCTCAGATTCCAAGTGTGGGTAAAAACTTTATACACCTCCCCCACAACAAGAACCGTTATAAATTCCACCCCCTCACCCTCATTTCCTCTTTGAAAGTGAATGATAAAGGGGTATCTCTTGTCCCCTCTATTATTCATACTGGCAGTCAACTCCTCTCAGCAGTATGTCACTGGACCCTGACTGAAGGGCTACGAATTGGGTCCTGGGGCTATCATATGTTGATGCATGCAGTTGACCTTCTGGTTCTCCTGAGTAATCCCCCCACCACCACTATACATCCCCTTATCCACTTATTGGGCACTCCACACAACTCTCATGACTCAAGGTCAACCCGACCAAGACTGCAGTCCTTCCTCTGAACCCACTGTGTATGCCCTCCATGTTTATAATGCATGGATTGAAGTGGTTCCCTACCTCAATCACATATCTGGGCATCCAAATTACCCCAGGTGCTTCCAAACTCTGTGACAGCAATCTGGCTCCATTTGTCAGTGTGCTGCAGACAGAATTTTACTGCTGGAAGCTACTACAATTTTCCATGACTGGAGACATTGAAGTCATCAAATGGACACAGCCCCCAAACTATTTCACCTTGTATCTCATCCTCCTGTACACAGACTCTCAAATGAATTAAACAAATTGACACTCTGATTGGTAATTTGATCTGGGGAGGGAAGCAACTCTGATATAATAGAAATAAACTCTCCTCACATTGGAAAACAGGGGGTTGGGACTGATGTGGTTTTGGGGTATGTTTGGGCATTCCAAGCTGCTCAAGCACTCAAGTGGCTCCACCCACCTCATGACTCAACACCACAGTGGGTCCTCATGGAGAGAGCTCAGAACACTAACCTTGCACAATCTCTCTTCCTGTATACTCAGCTACTATGCCTGCTCAAAGCTCATAACACTATACCCCCCATGTCCTATTGGGCACAGTTTCATAAATGGCTGTGAACTTGATCTGAAGCTCCTGTTTCACACAACCCCAAGATTAAGGTGTTCAAAGATGTGCTCCTCTGGTCCTCATGGCAGACAGCAGGTATCTATATGCTCTATGACCTCCAGTCCCCCAATGGGCCCTTAATAGACATGTTCCAGGCTCTTCAACAGAAATGTAATCTGTCCGGATCAGACTTGTGACAATTTTTTGCAGCTTCGTAACTCCCTACAAGCATATCTTTGAATCTCAAACCACTGGCCCATGTACACTTCCCCAGTTTCCTGCTGGATACCAGTGACCAAAGATCTGGCCAGAATCATTTATACACTAATATGGTTATTGATCACATTCCTAGCCAATCACAATAGTCCAGAAATAGATGGGCAAATGCCTTGTACAGGCTAATTTAGGATGAGGAGTGGTTAATGCTGGCATCTTAGCCATAAAGTACACAGGGTGCTTGCAGCTGCTTAATTCAAAGTAAGATTCTACACTCCTGGTACAGGACACCCGCAATTTTACACTCTTTGAAACTCCTTCCGAATGACTACTGCTGGAGATGCTCTTCAAAGGTAGGTAATCTTTTGTTTATACTGTGGTCCTGTCACCTTATCACTCTGCTCTGGAGCAAAGCACATCAGGTAGGATGCACTCCCTTTCTCCCATGCAGTTATGTCCTTCGAATAAAAGTAAGGAGTTCCACATATCCCAGTGGAGAGACGCCTTTGACTGGCACAACTATGCCTACTAGTTAAATACCTTCTTCTCCATAGATAGTGCACAACAGGAATACTCACCTACACAAAGCTTCTTGTCAGCATGTCTGAAACAGCTACTTTTGAACAACTGTCCCTCTTCGCAGCAGGCAACACTCATGAAATATGTTGGAAGCCTTTCACTTCCTATTTTGTGTACCGTCTTGTCTCCTGAAGGCTAGCAGTGGAGGTGGACCTCACAAACCTAGCAGCACCACTTTTTTGGTTCAGCTCATGGTAATCTGTGACTACCTTAAAGAGCTACTGATGGCTCAAAGAAAACTTAAAAAAACATAATAAGGTACAATTCTGCTCGCATTCCAATTATATTTTATATGTCTCCTTCCCATAATTTATTACTAAAGAAATGTGTGTGACTATATGATCGATGTCCCTTAGAGTTCATTTTGAGTTCATCTGCTTCTATAGTTTTCTCCCTACTTCAAGTCATAATCCCCTGTTGTGACATCACAATCTGTTATCATGGGAGTAACTTTGAGGATACCAGCAGTGTTCTGTGACTTCAGGTAGGGAGAAAGCAGCAGGAATAGATGAACTCTTTAGGAGCAAAGATCCTGTTTTCATGTAAATGACCTCACTACTAAATAATTGGGAAGAGGGATACATAACTAATGGGAAATACAAGCTGGACACTGCCTAAATATTATGTTTTGTTAAAGTTCTCCTGAACATATCACCAGCTCTTTAAATATTATACATCTGAGTAGAAGTTTCTTTCTGTTCTTGTAGTTTTGGTTCAGGTACAGTACTTGTTGTGTGAAGCAGAGCCATTGATCCTGCCACAGTACTTTATGGAGACCATAACATGCATCAGACAATGTGTAAATTAGGTCTTATGATTATCTGTCATACTGCCTTATATTGACTCATTTGATGTGCTGCATTGTTTTTTTACGTATGTCTGTTCTTTTTAAAACCAAAACTCAATAAAAAGTCAAATTACAAAATCATTTGTTTAAAAACACCTAAAGAAACTTAACTTTTAACACACAAATTACTAAGAAACATCTCATCACAGTGAACTTCAGGGAGTTTAACAGAAGTTGAAAAAAAATACAAAAAGTATTTATTGGAACAAACAAGAGAAACACCAGTTAGCACTGTGGAATAAATTAATGATAGCTACTAACAACAATGATTCCAAAACTTTGTGGACCCTGGTTTCCTGTGGAACTTGTAACTTTTCAAAAGAAATGTATTCTTACATGCTTCCTATATCCTGGGTGAATTATTTTGTTATGGAATATTTTTAAAATATGGAATCAACTGAGCTATCTTTTTGAGCAGTCTCAGATGACTTTCAGTTTTTTAATCAATGTGATAGCCTTCCTTAGAAATAACAAGGCGCTGGGTTTGGATGACATGCCGGGAGAGCTCACAAATCAATTCAATAATTGCATCAAGAAGAATTATTATCCAGCACCAGGGAAGGGAAGTTATATAACACCCTTCTATGAAAATAAAAGGAAAAAGGACCCAGCTAACTATTGATCAATTACCCTTATTGGTGTATTGGTGAAATGTTTTGTCAAAATAATACTATACATAATATCGGAATGGATTAAATGTAATAATATCATCTACAAGTGCCGAGCAGGTGTAAGCCCACCTCCCTTGTCTAGGGGCATAACTGATGGCATAGCATTTTCAGGAAGGGGACTCACACCAAAAATACCAACTGCACTTACTTGACCTCCCTGAATCTGAAATGACCTCTAGTGCTCCACTGGCATACGGTAGAACTGCAAAATAAAGGGGTTAGGCAAACTTAGATATAGTACAAAGGTAAATGTCCAAATGAGTGATTATAACACAAACAGAATTCTCATACTCCTCCTATGTGAGCTCACAGAAAATGATGTTAAAACTCTTGTCACTCCCACACACTTCCCCTGGCACAATCTCTATTCATTTCACCTAAGGGTGAATATTCTGTTACTCCTGGGTTGACTTTAACCCTGGCAAGCTATTTTCATAGCATGAAATTGGCCCCAAGGGAGGCAACTAGAAACTCTCGGAATCTACCACCCCAAACAGCAGAGGTGGGGACTTCCTGAGCATCTCATAGTCCATTTTTCCCTATTTCACTTCAATTTGGCAGATTTCACAGTTCCAGCATTATCAGCTAAGTAGCACTATTGGATCTTGGTACTGGATTTCTGAATAAACTTTGACTTCCCACTGAGACTATTCCTATAGAATTTCTCACAGATATGATTTTTAAATGGTCACACTTCACCCACAAGTGAATAAGTAGTTCACAGAGATGAGGGTACTTTTATCACAGACAATTATCAAGCCCTGGAACTCTTTGCCTCAGGATGTTATTATCGGTGAGACTAAAATTTTAATCAAGAATAGGCTAAATAAACTGCTGCTTTTTAATCATGAAATATCCTATTATGGTTGAATGACTAGGCGTACATATGGGCTTTGCCTTCTGCTCCTTATCCTATGCCTTAGTGAACAAGGGCATCTGTCTGTTGCTAACTGGCACTACCCAGACCTTTTAGGGCAGTACTGACCCACATTTGCTCTCCGAGGTAAATTCCTGTTTTCTGACAGGAATTCTGTAACTTCACAGTCAATGCCTCACATGGGGAGGGAAGGTATCGGTGGATGCCAGACCAAGTCACTTTACATGAGAAATAGACTGAAGATCACCTCAGATCTTTTACCCACAGAGCTTCCCTGGAACAACTTCCTCTTAGATAGACCTCAGCTTCTATCATCAATTCTTTTTTTCCTGCTGGAGTGGGGGCACCCGTTTTTGAGGCTCTGGTTCAGTGGCAGCCATCACAAACGAGTACTACTATGATGCCAGACTCTATAGAGAAAACTTCAGAACACTGGGAACTGGCACAATGTGCCAGACACTTCTCTCCCACCAATTGAGAGTCACCAGTCTTTGCCCTTCAGCACAGGTCACTGACTCCTTCCCTTCTGAATGCCAAGGCAGACCAACTGACCCAGTCCTCCAAGGGCATAGAAAAGTGGCACACCCTAGAGGCCAGGAGACACTCTTAAAGTTACATAGCTCCTTGGGGGCTACACAAGCTTTTGGTGAGGCTACAATAACCTTGATAACTGTTTTATTCTTTGGCATTTGCTAGAAAGATACATTTTATTAAGAAGACAAAATATCTGTGTCACATTGATTAATTTCTCTGAAGCATTTGACTCCACAAATAGACTAAAGGTACAGGACATTTTGTCCTCATGTAGAACAGATGCGTATTTTTTAGCAATAATAAAAAAATCTATATAGTAAAATAAGGGAGTGTGCCAGGGCTATATAATTGTTCCCACTCTCTTTAATTAACAATATATATATATATATATATATATATATATATATATCTACAGTGGAAGTTATAGATAGGTTGCATCGGTAATACTTTATACCAATCGGTGGCCTCTATGCTGAGTGGTAGCTAAGTGGTACCACATTGCCGCGGTGTTGCATGCTGAAAAAAACTGTTCCTTAAATGCTATTCATTGGTTCACCACATGATGGTTACAAGAGCCATCACATCAATTCTGTGTGCCTGAAACCTAAATATAGTTTCTTCTCAGATGAGTACCAGCAGATGGCATATGGTTCACTTTATAAATCTATAGAAGCTTTTACTAAGTACCCGCCGATAGTAAAGTCACTGCATTTTCAGTTCTCATCTCCACATTTTTAAACAGAAGAGAAAATTGAAAGACTTTTTTTGCATTTAAACATGAAGTCAGTATTGCAAACAGAACTGTACTAAAAAACAAATGTATGCAAAAACCACACCACTTATCCTGTCTGGCAGCGTGGTGAACTGAGGAAATTTCACAAATATGACAAGAAAACACTGCTAACACTGAACATGAAATGAATGAGATAGTGGGGAAAAAAGATATAAAAGTACTAGAGGTACACATGCCACTCATAACAGTGTTAGCGCGACAGTGTTTTCCTGTCATATTTGTGAAATGCTTTCTTCAGTTCACCAAGCTGCCAGACAGGTTCAGTTGTGTGGTTTTCACTTGTTTAAATAAATGTGTATTTTAGTGCAGTTCCCCTTTGCAATCATGACTTCATGTTTAAGTACAATAACATGTACAAAAAAAGACTTATAATTTGCTCTTCTGTTTAAAAATGTGGAAATGAGAGCTGAAAATGCAGCAGCATTAGTATTGGCAGTACTTAGTGAAAGCTTAGCAGACCCGGTTAACAGTGTGACAATAAATGTGCTAAGCATTCATCGTATTTTTTAAGAGACGCTGCTTAATTCTGCTGTGAATCCATACATCTAGCCATTCTTTTGTTTGTTTTACTGCATGCTGACCTAGATCATATGCTTTGGCAGACACAAGAACTTGATATGTTGTTGCCATTTATGGGGATACCTTCTACTGACAGGAATCAATTTGACAACAAAGGTTGTGATGTCACTGACTACCAGAACCTGATCATGCTGGCTCTTGATGGGCACAAACCCGTACACAATGTAAAACTAGCAGTCAGATTATTTTTTACACACATAAGAACATTTTTAATATTCTATTTCGCATTTCACCTTTAAAGATATGCAAAGCTAAAACTTACTGTCCACACCCCCCACATACACAACCGGCATCTGCATTAACACAGACACCTTTCTTTGTCATCTTTTGTGATTGCGCTTTTGAATTCTATTATGGTCATGCTTATCGTTCCCATTCACTAACATAGATGTTTCCTTTTCTTCTGCTGTGTGAGCTTGGCTATGTAATGCTGCACAGCATTCATTACTCATTGCACAGCCCCATGTCATTCTACTTCAACCCAGGCCTCGGATGAGTACTTTGTGCATTCCATTTCCCTGTTGTTTTTGTTTGTTTGTTTTTGAAGCTGTAGTGGCAGTTTGTGATGTTTTGACCTGACTTTCAGCTGCTTTCATGGATGCCCAAGAAAGAATGCTCATTCGGCCAATCAGGAATGACCTGATAATGATGATACAATACCACTTGACTCACATTGTATGCTGCATTCATGAGTATAGTTACATCATGTCAAGCACATTACATAAACAGCTTGTTAAGCATAACTTGTTAAAATTTCATATTAGTCCTTTAATTTATATGCGGTATAAAGCTTGACTATGCAATGCCGAACAGCCTTAATTACTCCTTATACAGGCCCATACTATTGGACTTTAAACCTGACCACAGGGTAGTGCTAAGCAATCCTCCGAACCAACCAATAAATTAATACTGTATTAAAAATTCCTTACTCCTCCCTCTCCTGTTCTTAGAACTAACACAATAAAAAGATGCATCTGGACCCTGGGCACTTTCTACAGCTCTCAGCTATGGCACTATAGCAGTTTGTTGCCATCAACTTCAGGTATGCAGTATTTTCTTCAATACTGTACACCTTCAAAAAAATTTTCAAGTACTGCTTCAAGAGAAAGAAAACATGCTGCATTCCTCTTATACAGATCTTCTCTGTCTATCCTTTCCTTTTCACAAAACCCTATAGTACAATCTGAATATAGGGCTTTTTTTCTACCTGACAGATATCTAATATACTTTATAAACCTATCCCATAAGCAACATTTCTACAAAACAAACCCTGCTTTGTTTCTTGTGGAATATAATACCTAATTAGGTGGAAGGGAAGGGCAGCTGCAGAATAAGGGGTGCTAGCTGCACATTCAAGCAGACTTGATAGACCTCTAGGCCTTTATCTGCTGGCAATTTCGTATGTTTGTAATTGAGCAGAAATGCAAAGCCGGAGAAAGAACTAACTTCTTGTAATTGTTAAGGTCGACATCTCATTCTATTATAAAAAAAATGTTGTCAGTCTAGTTGAGACGGTAGTACTGGCTATTATGGACTCCCAATTATCACGGGTTCTAAACAGCAAAGGCTGCATCATCGATTGATAGAAATGTAATGTTTTTTATCAACACATATTTCAGATGGTTCAGTATGAATACAGTAGGCACCGTATATACAGGTCTTGCTCATAGTGTAGAACACTGTAATAAAATGCAGTGATTAAAAAAAACTCCAGGAATGCCTTGTCTTTCCCCTTACTATGGTGAAGGATGGTAGAACTCTGTTCTCATGTGGTGAACGTTTATGTCCAGTCCATATTACTGTGAATCTTGGGATCTTTCTTATCACCTTTTTTTAAATAGTCACCTTTTTAAATAGATTTATATTATTGTTGCTCTTCTCCAAGAGGCTTTTATAAACTTGATTGTAAATGCAAAGATTAAAATACTGTAAGAAAACGTTAGTCTAAAGTTTTTTGCTTGAAGAAAAATGTGAGATGTCACTTAATGTCAAGAAATTATCTGGTAATGGAGATAATGCTGTATTAAAAATATGCCTACTGTCTCCTGAAATAGACAGCTCTGCTTTACCTTGGGAAAGTACTGTACTGTATATAATCTTCAAGTCATGATTTAATGCCTGAAAGGCTACCGAGAACTATGCATGATCTGTACTATCGCATCCCAGGGGGGTTCAACAAACAAAATCTATCAGCTTGCATCTTTTCTGCCTGTGTACATTGCTGTATCCCGACTACATTAAATCTTATCTAAGGGCTGCACTCGACAATACTAAGTGTAAGGACAGGTGTGACTGTGCTACAGATTGCTCACAAAAGCAAAATTATAGCCATGGCATGGATTTGCTCTGTGCTGTCTTTTCCACGATAGTGGAAAATGGGCACAAGATTTGTAGAGTAGCTCAGTTCTAATACATCATACACATGTGCAGTATGCACCACAGTGATTCAGACCACAATATTCACAGGGCAAGGGAACATTACTATTATTTTAATTTTTGAGCAAGCAGCAGTAGCAAAATCACACCTGCCCTCACAGTTAATTTTTCTTTCTTGAGCTTAACATACTTTTCAAAAAGATGATCCAGAATATAAATAATCAGTAGTACTGTACCTTAACCAGCCTGAAGCCTGCCTGAAGCTCTACCCCCTGCTTCTAATTCATTAAACAATTGATATTTGTTTTGTTTTTCTGAGAGACATTAGTTTTCTGAATCAGTTGTGTATAAGTAGCTTTTACATTTCTGTTTTTATAGTCAAGCCAAAAAATAATAATTTGTTTATATCTCTGTCCTTAACCAGTCTATATACTAAATGTATTAAGTTATTATAACAAGCTGTCAATAATGAATTGAAGGCGGAGATTAAGTTAAAGTTAGGGAATGCTACCTTTTTACCTATAGTGGGGGATGATTACTAGTGTTGCACAGTGGCTCAATTTAAATAACATACTGTAATAGCCATAGCTTGCAATGTTCTGATGCCCCGTGAATATTGTGGTCCGATTCACTTTGGTGTATACATTTGCTGTATTGGAGATGTGCCGTTTTGCAAATCTTGTACCCATTCACCAATATCAGACAAAAGATGCAGGATGATAAGGTTTGTCTGTTGAACCCCTAGGGAAACTAAAAATAAAATCCTGTAAAACTGTGTATATTAGCTATTTCTTAATTTCCTTGGCAGAAAGGCAACAGCTTCAATATGCTATTCAGTTAGCATGCACATTGGACAGCAGACGGGGTTAACAGAGTTCTTAAGTCCAAATATACCAGTTTTACAGTTTGTATTGCTAGTCTTTTGGGGGGTTCAGCAAACAAAACTTACCAGCCTGCATCTTGTTTACCTATGCACATTGCTGTAGCCCGACTACTGTATATCTTATTGAAGCACTATACTTCATAATACCAAGTGTGAGGACAGGTATGACTGTGCTACAGTTTGTTCACAAAAGCAAAATAATAGCCATAACATGTGATGTTCCTGTACTTTCTTTTCCCTGATAGTGGAAGAGCACACGATTTACAGAGTGGCTTAATTCCAATACATCATGCAAATGTACAGTATACTGTACACCACAGTGAATCCAATCAGATCACAATATTCACAGGGAGATCAAACATTGCATGCTATGGCCATTATTTTAGTACCCATCCTCCCCTGTATGTGTCTGGTAACATCTGTAAATTAATAAGTAAACATACTGTATCCTTCTACTGTATACTTTTGAAAGACTGACTTAGTGCCATCACTCAGTGTCCCATATAAGCCAGAAAACAGGCATTATTTAATCATCTGACAGCGTCGGTTTCACTTTCTCTATAAATATTTTGAGTTTAACAATGCCTGTTCCCTAGTTGTGCAGGGTGGACACAAGATTTGCAGTGGGGCTCAATTGCTCACAAGTTACAAAAGGATAAAATACAATGTGCATCCTTGGCATGGTTCTTCCTTTACCTTTATTTAAACTCATGGACAATAATGTCAGGATCTGACAAGTAACAGTCACGAATTACTGTACAGAATTGCAATCACTCTATGGTCTCATATTTCATGGAACAAAAACAGAGGAAATGCCTATTTCTTGTAAATTACTATAGCATCTCAGTTCCACAAGGGTCCAATTTACATCTTTCAGTTCCTGTCTTCAGATTAAAATGTCAGTGATGCAAGCAAAAGACACAACATTTCTAATGTAAAAAAGGTCCATTTGATGTGGATGAAGGGTTGGGTTGGATATCAGATTGGACCCCCTCCTTCCCCCACCAGCAGCCACAAAATGCCATTCCTAAGTGTCTGTAAGATATTGAAAACAGGGTGTAAGTAAATCTACATATACAAATACATAACAAAACAGTACATCTAATATCTACAAGGGTAAGGCAGGACTGCAGTAATGGGGGGAAAAGTGAGGATGTTGTCCGGTGTCCTGAGCTCAAGAGGGGCCCACCTGATGAGCTGGCATTACCCGTGGCTTTAACTGGTTTGGGAAACAGGGGCCCATTTCAAGTGACTTGTCCGGGGCCCAAAAATTCATAGCTGCAGCCCTGGGGTAAGACAGTACATACTTGCTTTATTATGCTACAGGTATAGTGTTTCTTTTTTTGGTATTATGTGATGGAAGCATGATTTAAAATCCTGGTGTTCCTCTTACCCTTGGAGATACGAGATGTACAGTTATCTGATTGTGCTGTACTGTATATGGTAATTTCCATACACTGTTTCTGATTTTGTACACACACAGAAATGGCTTTTTGAGTCTATGACTGGGGGGATTTCAAGTTTGATATCCCACCCCGTTATAATTTAGTTAATTATATAAACATTCTCTTTTTGTTCCATGAGATACAGTGGCCCTTCTTGAAAAAAGGAAAAATGACGTTTGTTTCCACTTGCATGTCATTGCTGTAATTGAATCATCACCATTCTGCACATTCTAGGGCTGACTTGATAGCATGTAATCAAGTCCATTGTTTCATTCCCTTCCTTACTTTACATTTCCACAATGTTACCTGACAGTCTCCATGCCAACACATTGACAACAATTAAGACAGTCTGTGTAAATTATTGGCTTAATGACTTAATGGGGCATAATGCAAAATCCATTGGTCTCTAGCTATACTGTTCTATTCAGCTGCAGAAAAGGGGCTGTCAAAACCAGAAGAGCACAAGGGAGGAATAGTTAGATACCCCTCCCCCTCAACCACCCTGTAGTCCACTCCCGAGACAATTTCTTTGAATGCCTGATACTGGCAACATTCTCAAGGTGCACTATTCAGTGTGCATTCTGAAGACAGACAAATAGTAGCAGCAGAACCAGTTGTGAAAATGTTGGAACACTAAAATAATATATATTTTAATACATTCATCTACATCACTGACTGATTCCATACAGCAAACCTAAGGTTGCTAAAAGTGAAGTACAAGTAAGCATTAATCCACAACGAAGGTGGCATCTAATGGGGAGTTAATGCATGGTTGGGATGGTTGTGGCATGAGGTCGGAGGCCGAGTGCACACAATGGTCCAACCGTGCATTAACTCCCCATTAGATGCCACCTTCGGAGGGGATTAATGCGCTTGTAACATGGACATCAGGATGGTTGTTATGGAGTACACTTCTTACTAGTGATACAAGGCAAAAGACTAGGAGACTGATATGCTGTGCTGTGATTTTTACTGTTACTTTCACAGTTTTTCATACAACTCTGTTACATACAGATGTGATTATTTTTGTTTTTGCATCCAGTGAACTCTTTTTTATTTGTTAACGATTGGTGCACATTTCAATGATTTCTGCATGGCTGTTTAATCAATATTTAACCTAGGATGACTCTGATACTGCATGTTTTGCCCTTTCCATGCTCTGTCCATTTCTTATTTGCATATCGCCAGCGTCATTTGCTGCCTACAATTTCTCATTCTACCCTGCTCGCCCTGTGTTTCCCACTATTGCTTTGATTACCTTCCCTCAGTTATCCGGTCTCTGTGCTATGCTCTGGGTGTGTGATTGCTGCTCCGTAGTTGAAGTTTACCGTGCCGTGGACCGTGAAACTCTGTAAGTGAGATGCATTCCAGGATGTCCCGCCTGTGACTCCCTGTTCCCATCAGCTGTTTCCTCTCTCTCTCACTATTTCTGGTCTGGGGTGATTGATTGTATCCCTGTCTAGTGGCATGTCTTGGGTGTTTCGAGCTGCTTCCGTGTCGCTGGTTTTGGTAGGATTCTCTCGCTCTACCACTTCTGGATGCTCCTCACTGAGATTGCGGCTTCTGGCCCTGACGCGCTCTTCCCCTGTTCGTTTGTTTGCCCCAGCTGTCTCATTCTGTTCTGACCCTGTGGTCTATGTCCCTCGCTTACATTTCTCCCCCTCCTTATCTATGCTACTATCTTGCTGTTTATACAGTGTCTGACTCTTATTTTTCATCGCTTACAACTGTAAACACTGCTTTTCTTCTCGTGGCTCGTTTGTGTAGTTCAGAAGCAACACAGCATTATCGTCTCATAATGCCGTGTTGCTCCTGCACCACCTGACGGCTTCTGTCCTATCCGTGTTGCTCCTCATGCTTCTTAGATTTTTGCCGTGTTACAAATGCAGTTATCAGGAGCATGTTGATGCATTGTTGCAGATGTTCTCTTTGAACTTTGAAACATTTTTAGATACATTCAATATAATGTTGTAAAGTGAACTGTTTGTTACAATGTATCATGTTGCTGCAGTAACCATCTGTGGTCTTACAGCAATACAACTAAAATCCAGTTCTCTAGCTATTTAAAGAAAGACAGTAAAGTACATTTAAATAAAGAAATGGTGAAAAATCAAGCATTTATTTTTATATCCAGCTGAAGTGTTTTTCACTTACTGGTCACATTATTGTATTCCTATATTTCAAAGATAGGTGACATTTGAGTGTGGGAGGCTTGCTAAGACAGACAGCAAAATTAACATATACCAGGAAAATCCTCCCTCAGCTAACACCCAAAGTTCACCCATCTTTAACAGCAGCCAAAAAAAAAAGAGATATACAAATCAGCAAGCAATCATTTGACCAGTAAATGAAATACACTACAGCTCCATGGAAAAATTTCAGCTTTATCCCCATTTCATATATGGTATGCTTCCCCTTTTTGTTTCTTCTTTGGACTGAAATGACTCAGCTGAAAGGAAAAAAATACCAGTTTGAGCACAATGGTTAACTTAACTATAAAACCAAAAGAATGCATTTCACAATCAAATTTTAGAATATTTACAGGAGATTTCCAAATTATTCAAAATAAAATGCTCCATATATTTTTTGGTTATAGTTGGGGTACTACTTCTTTTTCCAGTCAATAGTTTTTATTGCAGATAAATGTGTTTGTATTTCTCATGTCCAGAGACATACTATACAATTACAATTCTATTTGTCTCCTCTGACACCGGAACTCTCTCAGACTTCTCTGCTGGTTGGTGTTGCTTTACTGCCCACTGTGAATCCCACCATCCTCAAGGTCATTACTTTCTCCTCAAGCCCCTGGGAGGGACATAGAGCCCAAGGAGATTGAAGGGGCGGTGGCAGGGCTCCAGTGTTGGGCGTGTGGTGGCACAGTCCTGAGAGGGCCATCGCCTATCCAGACCGGAGGGTTTTTTCCATAATGTTTATGCCCCCAATGTGGGAGGTACAATGCTGCATAGCCCGCGACATGGATGCTCCCACCCATGTCTGGAAGGCAGCTGCCTGATGTCTTCCCCTTGCTTGTGAGCCCCTGTGCATAGTAGTGCTGCTGATCTCTACCAGGGGCACTGCCATGCCAGGCTACCCTAGGATCTCTCCCCAAGAGAGGAGGGTAGTCCTTTGGATGATTGATCCTCTCTCTCCCCCCCGCTTAACCCCAGTGATCCAGGCTCATTCCCGAACCCGGGTCGCTGCTGTGATGTGAGGTGTGGCGTCCAGCTCCTCAACCCTCAGTGCCACTGGGCCGGCCAGAAAGTTGGATCTTGACAAGCATTATTCCTAGAAAATCAACCCACTTAATAAAAAAAAACTTGGTTGAGGAATGACGCTTTTCCTTCATGATCTGTGAATGCATAACTTCCTCCATGGTTTTGTCATGGATGTCACAATACAGTTGGATATGCCTGTCCCAGTCTTCCCCCCAGTCAGCTGACTCAGGGGTGAGAGGAGAAATGCTCACCTGTACTCCTGTCATTGGATTTATTTATTGATTTTAACCTTTGGTGGGGCAAAATCAATATAAAATATGCTAATAAGGCACAACAAACAAATATATGTCACATGTAGCTGAAAGATATTTTTTTATTACACTGCCTATGCTTCTAGTAAGGAATCAATGAATGCATGAATACCATTTTGTTTTGTTTTTATTACTGTGACCACGCATTACCATTTGTGGATGTTATAAGGGGTTTTGTTTCTGAAAGATTGTTCACAACATTTTTACTAGCTGAGTTTTGTGCATGTTTTATAAATATCTCTGCTGGATTGTGCTTACTATAAAGTTCTGTTTTTTTGATGACCGGTAATTATTACTCCCATTTATGGTCAGAACTGCCAGAAATGAGCATGTATGGACCTTAAAAAGGACATATTTGCAAATAAGTTTCATAATGAGCACACAAAAACAGCACAGATGATAGCAGCACACTATGTGGCAGGGAGCAATACCAATACCAGTGCCAAACACCCACTGGCAGACTCGGTGGGGGGGACAGGATGTGACTACAAATGAGGTGAAAATTGGGCAGGGTGTGAGTTATTATGTGGCTTCCGCACTTTTGTGATTATGGTGTTAGCTTGCTGGGGGGGGGGGACAGAAGGTTTGTGTAATGGTTTTCTCTTATGGCTGTCAGTAGTATATTGGCACTGGAAAATAAAACTTGGTGTACATACCAAGAAAAAAATACGATAAAAAAAGTAAATAAAAATAACGAACGCATTCAGTTACCCCACTGCTTAGAACTGTTTAAGCATTTACTGTGGGATCAAAACATGAATTTATGGGAAATTTGTAAATCGTCTGATGACTCATAAAATGGTCATTTTCATTGAAAATGCAACATTATCATAAAAACAAATCACTTCAGAGTAGAAATGGAACCATCAATCAGTTAACTTTTCTGTTTTTGTTGTAAGCATTATAAAAAAACATTCACAGCAGCTGAAGCAAAGATGTTACATCAACTTGAATTTCCCATCCCGACACGCTAAACTGGAGAGTGGAAACAGTTAAATAAATAAACAACATGCAGTGTATGGGCTGATTTTTCCTTTAGAAGTTCTGATGCCATTAATAAATACCAGCTCGGGGATGGGGAAACTGTTTTTTTTTTACTATTTAATCAGGGCTGCATTGGAGAAGGGGAAGGGTACCCTAGACTTCAAGGGAATGTTTTGTTTTCAATTAAAGAGGACAGGAACTGGGATCACAGTGTGTTTCTGCTTTATTATTACCCTGATGTACATAAATAAAAAAATGTTATGAAAAATAATGTGTTGTATTTTTTTTTTACTTTTGTGACTATTCTCTCTGTCAAGCACTGTTACAAGTATTGACTATCTAAAAAATGCACAAGAGAGTCTGAACGGATGTTTTGTGTTGGGTGAGCGCATTCCCCATTGTGCATTTCATGCAGCTGATTGCTGGACGTGAACTGCAGCATGTATTTGAATAACTATTTCAGTAATAAAGATAAAAAAAATTATGGTGCACATTAATTGTGCAGGATTTGAGAGCTTTTTTTTTAAAGAATTCTAAAAGACATACACTAAATGATTGGAAACCTGAAAAGTAAAAGGATACCTGTTGGTAGTTTATGTATTGGTAGTTTACTGTAAATGACTATTTGAGTTGTAAGTAAAGGGATGGTAAAAGCTGTTTACCAGTCTAAATCCACTGCTGCTAGCATCTTTGTCTGTTTTCTCGTGTGTGTGTGTGTGTGTGTGTGTGTGTGTGTGTGTGTGTGTATCCGCGCAATTCAGTTTGTATGCGGCTGCTTACAGACAATTTATGAGCTATGTACCCTGATCATGAGAAAAAAAAATTGACAGAACAAGAAATGCTGTTTCATAGAAACACAACTGGTGTTCTGTCTGAATCATGAAGATTTGATTCAGTTTCAAATGAGCATCCAGTACTCTTGGTGAAAGGTTTCAAAACAACCCTGGGCACAAGATTTATTTCTCTCCAAAGTCAGTAATGCCTCCCTCAAAAAACTCTCCAGACACCGAGGAAGTGGCAGATCATGTTGAATTTTGTTTTGCTCATATTTTTAATTTCTTACTTGTTTGTTACATAAGTAAGTACAAACTTCAGATGCTGTGATTGCTTTTGGTTCATGATCATGACATGACAGTGTGTGCAAGTGGAGACTGTGGGAATCAAACCCGTGTTGTTATTGTAGTAACACCATAACACCATAATTGAGAGATCCACTTTGTTAGAGACCATGCATGCCTTTCGAATGATTGACAGCATGTTATGTTGTGATATGTAACTGGTTTATGGTCTTTATACTGGTAAATTAGTTTTTCGTAATGTGTAATAGCTGTTTCCTGTCTCACAAATCATCTACTTGCAACAGAAAATAAGTAACAGACTTTGATGCATTGAAAATAATAGTCTGTCTGACTTTGTACTTTTTTTATTGTGCCTCTGACCCCACCTATTTTAGGTCCATATTCCCTGGTCTCTGCATAGAACTCCCATCCCTCTGATCTTCGCATACAACAAACTATTTATTTCACTGGTGTTCAGGTATTTAACTCCCACTCCACATACATACACACATGCCCACACACTCTCAATGTTCCCAGAGTCCTTGGGTTTATCGTTTTCAAATGGTAACCTCCCCATTCCATTTGTACCCTGGACCCCATTACTCTTAACAAAATTAGCGCTTGTGTATATTTGCCACCTGTCCTCCAGCCCACAAACTGCCTTCCAATGATCCAATATACTGTATGTGAGAGTGATTCCATTGGTGGCCACTAGTACCTCCACACACAGTACTGTATATGTAAATTTATAAACTGTAAATACTAAAATGGTCCCTCGATGTCTACATTGTTTTTTTTTTCCAACTTATGAAAAGATAATAGCCAACTGCCAATCTCACCTGTATCCCAACCCGGTCACCCACTGTGAACTAACTACCGCAAACCCTCCTTGCCATCCCCCCGCCCCCCACAACACCTGATCTCACCTTTACAGGTGCCATTGTGAAGTGCAATCTCTGATGTAAGACCATTTTTAGTAGTAGAACAGGACAATGCATCTGTTCAATATTTCCTTGTGTTTTATGACCCAATTAAAGTTATTGCTCTTACTGCATGTTCTGGTTAGGGTGCAAAATGCGGTGGACTGTTTTCTGACATCATATTGTTAATAAAAACTCCGATATATAAAATGGCCATTTCCCCAATCCCCAACATTTCATTTGAAGTTCACAAATGTATCTGTTTCAACTCATTAGAAACCAGTGGAACTAGAACCTCAACCCAAATATCCCAATGTCTTTAGATACACAGAATTATGAGAATTGTCCCACTGTGTCAGATATGTTTTTTCTCTACATCTGTAAAAAGAAAACAATCCACCACCAATTTCACTGGCTCACCCCACAACTTAACCACCCACTGTGCACTGAACTCCCCTTGCCACTCTAGTTAACATCTAACCCATCCACACCCACACCCACAACACCTCCTAGAACCTTTACAGTACGTGTTCTACTTTGAAGATCTGTTTTAGATCTTCAGCACCTATATTTAATGTACAGTAACTTGATATAACTGTATGTTAAACAAAGCACCTGCAGTTCAGTATTTATCCTTGTGTTTTATGACCGCATTTACATTATTACTATTACAACAGTCATGTTTCCAGATGTGAGCTCAGATCAAAAAAGTGGATGTTCAAAGTGTTTGTTCTCAGTGGATGGGGGGTCAACTGTGATGCAGGGCGGTGTGTGCAGCTGGGTGGGGATGAGTGACCCTGTTTTGTTCTGAGGTAGTCTGTCCTTTTACGTAATAAAAAAAATAATTAGGAGACATCAAGGGGACATTTTCTTAAATCACAGACTACACATGACAGCATGCATACTCTGGTTCTCCTCTCAACAATTTTAATGATTTTACATATATTGGGTGGAAGTGTTTGCTTGACCAAACCCTCTCCTACACAGAGCAAAACTATCAGACTTGCAAGAAGCTATAATTAAATGCTCAAACTTCATTACCCTCCAGCGATGAGGACAGAGTATACACGGGCATCCTCAGAATACAAGCATATCCATAGGTTGTACTGTCTTTAGCTACAAGACATGTTACCCACACTATTACCCAGTCCTATACAATAAGGGCACAGTCCAGTACCCTCCTATACTGAAAACAGTTAATATGCATGTTTATTACATTTCACACTGTCATACTGTTCCTAGCTAATGCTCAAAAAAAGTTGACAGTTTCTAATTATAACAGCTCTCAGCATCTGTAAGTTAATCTACCACATGCAACACAGAGATTTTAAATGTAAGGCTGTGCTACTTATGTTTTGTTTCGACAACATCGACAACAATGTCTGATATTAAAAGGCATTCTAATCATGTTGGAGTGAGGAGGTCATTTTGATTATCGGTTGGGAAAGACTTCATATAGACAGCAGGTGTACAATTAGGATGCTCTAATCACTGGAATTGGGAGGGTATTGCAAGTGTTTTGTGGAGTTGGTTCTGACAGGGATTTACAGATGGGCAGGTTCTAAATTTTCTGGGAGTGGGAGCAGTATTTCATTTTCATGCTGATTCACTCCAACAGCAAAAAGAAGGAAAACAGAGTGCACAAATCACAAAGCACTTCCATCAAGGAGGGGAGGGAGCTGGCCAGAACTGCAAAATTAAAGAGGACTACAGGGACACCTGCTGGAAATTTCAAACACAGCACAGCAGATTAGCTGGAAACAGTGCCACCTGGTGCATTTCAATTGCCGAAAATATAAACAAATCAATTCAGCACTGGCATACCGCAAACACATTGTTAGCACTCTGCTGATGCAATAACGAGGCATTCCTTGGTACTGCCCCCAAGTACCGCTACCGCCAAGGTATACCAGGTTACCGATGCAACTTATCTATAACTACCACTGTATATATTTCACTGTTTGGGGAATAGCAATGGGGTATTTAGTGCTTGTGTAAACTGTGCAACTTGTAATAATTTTTGTGGTGTTACTGTATTCTCACCCTTGAGTAGTAGGTATGTAGGTAAGAACTGTAGGAATTTGTAGGGAATAGAAGGCCCAGAAACTAGTGTGAGAAGAGTGCTGGAGAAGGAGGAGGAGGGGATAGTGGTGGACAAAAAACACTCCCTAAGCAAGAGAAGTGTGTTAGTTGAGGGGTTAAGTAGAGGTTGTGGGAGGAGCTATTTCCAACATTTAACCTCAGGCTTAAGCCCTCCCATTCAATGATTGGGGAATAGCGATGGGGTATTTCATGCTTGTGTAACTTGTAGTACTTTTTGTGGCTTTACTCTGTTCCCACCCTCGAGTAGTAGGTATGTAGGTAGGAATTTGTAGGGAATAGAAGGCGCAAAAAGATACTCCCTCCAACTCATGGAGAGTATGACCCTTGGCACTCAGGAGAGGAAACCCCCCCAGTGGAGGAAACCTCTGAGGACCCATGACCATTGGTCTGCCCGTCCTTTAAGCATACTAAGAGTAGAAGGATGTAGGTTCTAGTAACCATAGCTAATTTGAGGAAGGTGAGCTTCTTGGAGAGATGTGGCCATTCTTGATCCATGGATGATGCAGACTGAATGATGATCCTGAAGTTGACAAGTAGGTCTTTTCTGATGGAGCAGTAGAATCCTAAGTGTGAAGCAGATCTAGTTGAAGAAGGGCGAATGAAGTCCGGATTTGCAAGGTGATGAAGGATGCTTGCCCAAAGGGATTGCATGGGTGTAATGAGCAAATAGAGCATGAATTGATTGATATGTTACTAGACAGTGAACAGTGGACATGCGATGATTTGAGAAGTCATAGGTGAATGATCCAATTTGTGTAAGTCACTTAAGTATGCATCCATAAGGTAGAAAATGAGTAGAAGAGAGTCTTTGAGTGCCTGATGGGAGTAATACCATAAGTTCTTAATAGACAAATGGAGGAAGATTTGCAGATGCAGGCCAGATAGCAACTGACTATATAGAGAGAATGATTGGAAGTTCAGTATAAGGAATTGGATGGCTTATTTGGGCATGATGTTATAACTATACTTGTAAATTCTCTGCTGGTATGCTGGCTGAAGTAATTGCGATTATTTCTTTGGCATGATTGTCTGTGAGATGCGCTGTGGTGGCTTATAGTAGGTTAGATTTACCAGTAATCTGATGCCAAAATGCTTGAGAGCAGCTTGGAGGCAGATATATGGAAGAGTCTGTAGGCTGGATTAGTAGTGAAGTCAAGTAGTGTGGGTACCAGAGGATCTTAGTGCTATGGCTGATTAAGACCAGTTGGGATGTAAGACTGGGATAGTGAATTTGCCTTAATGGTTGCGTATTTCCAGATAGAAATTCAGAAGAGCCTGTTCTCAGTGACAGTCTTTACCGGAGAGATTAATGGAGATCATTCATGAAGGATAGGCTGGAGGGTCCACTGGAAGGGTGGCTAACTCAACTGAAGGTAATAGATGAAGAAATGTGGGTGATTGTATGAGGTATGGTGATGTCCAGGAGTCAGAAAATGGTGGTTTGGATAGCATGACATTAGTAAGCAGCTAGACACTGGAGATCCAATGATAAATGTTCTGGAAGTCAGCCAGAAGATTTTAGGACAAGTAATGTCTGAGGAAGTAGGAATCAAGTAACATGGTCAACAGAGTTGGAGATGGTAGGAGAGTCTGCAGAAGGTAACTGGATAATGTCTGAGATGGCATTAGGTATCTTGCAAGTCCCGGTATCTGAAGCAGTGATAATGGAGATTAAGACAGAGCTTAACAGAAGAATTTAAGTCCTTTCCATGCAGGAGGATAGCCTGTGAGGGTTCCATGTAAAAACAGCCAGCGCTAAATGGCACGGAATAAATTGGCTACGTTTTCTTAGTGAGTGTCAAAATAGAAAAGCTACATAATGGCACTGCAAAGTATAGCTACTCCAAAATATGAGTGATCACTGTATTTGGTATTTGGTATGTGTTTACCTTTGGTTCTGATCGTTTCACTATTTCCTGTTCCCAGCATATGCTCCTCCCTCAGTCCTGCTATTAAATATCACCTCTCATTGCTCGGTTCTGGTTCTTGTTCTGGTAGATTAGTTGGATTACATGATGGCTTTTGAGCTGATTCAGAGCCAGAAAGGTAGGTCTGTAGCACTATATCATGGCTATGTCAACCGTAAAGAAAAGGAAACAAATGAAAAAATATACTGGCACTGTGTTGATGCACATAAGTTTCAGTGCTTGGCTTGACTACACACCATGGGCAGCCAAGTTGCTGCTGTTATTAAAGAACATACACACGTCCCAGATGCCGGTGATGTTGGGGCATGGAAAGTGATGGCAGAGATCAGGAAGCATGCTCTAAACAGTGTGGAAACAACCTCGCAGGTTCAATGTACCAGCAGTGCTCCTGATAACTTAGCTGATTGTCTGACTGCTGTTCCTTTGATCAAATGGACGGTTCAGAGAATCAGACAAGTGGATGGAGGGTGTCCTGCAACACCTGCCACAGTTCAGGAGTTGATTATTCCTCCTGAGTTTACATTAACAAAATCTGGAGCACCCTTTTTATTGTATGATAGTGGCAGTGAGCCTGACTGTTTTGTTATTTTTGCTACCTCAAGCAATTTAAAGCTGTTACAGGACAGTAATGACTGGATACTTGATGGGACATTTAAGCTCTGCCTGTTGTTCTTCAATCAGCTGTACACCATTCATTGCTTCAGGTCAGGCTGTGTTGTTACAGCAGTATATGTGCTGATGTGTGCATGGAAAAGCAGCTCTTACACATGGGTGTTTAGCAAGCTGCAAGAGTTGTGCCCTGATTTAACACCTGCCTCTGCAATAACAGATTTTGAGTGATCTGCATGGAAATCATTCTCTGCTGTATTTCCTAATACAGAGGTATGAGGCTGCTTCTTCCATTTTGCTCAAGCACTATGGAGGAGGATCCAAAAGTACACTGAGATCCAGAAGAAGTATGGTGCAGACCCTGATTTTGCACTACATCTTAGAATGCTACTATCCTTGGCTTTTGTACCAACAGGTGATGTTGTTGCCTGCTTTGATGAGATGAGGGAGTGGGAGTTTTTCTCAGTACCTGAGGAGATGTTGACACCGCTTCTTGACTACTATGAGTCAGCACGGATCAGGAGACTGAGTGGTTGTGCTGGCAGAAGAACCGCTGCATTCCCACCAGAGCAGTGGAATTGTTTTTAAGCCACAAGCCCAGGTATTGCACGCACAAATAATGCAGTTGAAGGGTGGCACCAAGGTTTTAACTCTCACCTCGGTGCTTGTCACCCTAGTATTTGGAAGCTGATAGAAGCTTTAAAGAAGAACAGCAGCTGACAGAGGTAAAGATTGAGCAGCTGGTGTCTGGGGCAGGCAGATGCTCTCAAAAATGAAAATATAAGGATATGAACATCCGAGTGGAAAAAATAGTATCACAGTATTTGACACATAGCAAATATGGCTATTTGTATGGATTAGCTTATCATTTCGAGTTCAAAGTTTGAAATTGGTGTTTTATGAGGCATAGTGAAGGTATGCAGTGTGTGTTTTTCAATAAAGAATAACGTCCACAGACATGAAATCTACACCACAATCTATCTGATTGTGTTTTTTTTTCCATCCTAAATTTGCCATTTTGACGCCGTATAATGCCAGTTGCAATCTTTAAATAACACCCACACCTGGAGAAGCAAGCAATGTACTTGCTATTTTTCAAACCTACTATTTTTTAAATTAGCCTATCTTGTTTAAAGAATGGCGACAACATTGCTTATATGTTGACTCACCGTTATTCTGAAGTAGTGATGTTGACACTTGCTAAATTGCATTCGCTATAATTACCCTCACGATTTTTGCATTGCTAGTATCACAGGACACCCCTGTGAGGCATGGTAGACAGGGAAGTCCATGGAGACTGAACAGACAAGATTCATAGGGAGTATCCAATAGAGAGAGAGAGATGGGAATCTTTCTAGTGTCCAGTCAAATGAGATTCCAGAATGATGGAGGTACGCTGATTGGGCAGTATGGAAAACTCTATGATAAAGTAAGAGTTTCTGAGGAATATTATCCAAGAGATGTGTGTTAGAAGTAGCTTCCTCAAGTGAAATGAACAGTGATCCATTGAGTAGTGGATGAGAGCTGTTAGAATGGCCAAAGTAGGAGTATGAGATGGATAAACAGGAGTAGTAGTTGACTGGGTAGGAATACTGGCCAGAGATATGGTACGATGCCCAAGAGAGCCACAGCAAACAGGACGAAGCCCCAAGCCTGCAAGGCAGAGATGAAAAGGCTGCTATCCAAAGATGGAAGAAAAATCCAGAGTGAATTCTGATTGACTGAAGAACTGATCTGGGAAGGTGCTGGGCTAGTAGAAGCTGGATGACATACAGTGCAGGAAGGAACAGGACCGGGTCAGCTCCTCAGTGAATGGCAACAAACTGCAGGAAGGCTGTAGCAAGTCACTAGAAGATGATTCATGGAATGCCAAGGAGCAAAGCCAAGTACCAAGAGCTTCAAACAATGAATGGAAAGAATGGAAGGTGCTGGAGTGAAGAAGAAGGATGGAGTTCCCACATCTGGAGGAAAAATAAACTCATACAGCAACTGGAAGGAGTGACCTGCAGCAAGGAAGTCCCAGAGGCAGACAAACTGGATTGAGATAGTTACCAAACCAGCTGGCAAGATCCAAATCATGAGGTAAAGGAGGCCAAGGGGTTCAAGTATGATGGACCATGGAAGAGCAGAACATTGAGTGGTGAGGAAAGATGTAAGTTAGTCAGAGTACTGGGGACCTGAGTCTGGAGGGAAGTGGTAATTGGGTAGGATATGGAAAATGCATAAGGAGGTGCAGACGCAGGCTCCTAATTGAGGTAGTTGAGGAGAGGAGACCAGGATGTGATGCTCCAAATAATGACTGGGGGTGAAGGCACGTTTGGTACATAGCTCAGGTCAAGGAGGGAGCAGCAAGCATTGGTCTGGTAGAGAGCAAATAAGATCAAAACAGCTGAATGTAGAAATGAGCTTCCAGGCTTGGTAATCAAGAAGATAGAGAGAGAGAGAGAACTGATATCCGATATCACTCGGTCAGAGGTAGGAGGATGGAGGCAAACAAGTTAATGAGGTCCCATTTCAGAAGGGAAGCGGCAACCAGGCATGTGTCAGAGGATGCAGTGAACCAGCAGAGCCATAAACAGACTACGGAGCCCAGTAGTTGGTAGTTGGTGAGATGACCTATGGTCGATGTCATCAGGCAGGGCCGAGAGGTGGAAGGCAGTTGGAGTGTAACAGCCCCTTTCCTGAAGGAAAGTGGTGATCTGTATCAGGTAGAGGATGCAGAAAGCAGAAACAGTGATGTAAGCTCAAGCTCCCAACCAGGGAAGTCAGTGCAATAAGACCTGAGGGGAGGCCACAGGCAAGGAAGAATGGAGAATGTGAGCAGCACAAGATCTACTTCCAGAAAGGCTGCTGCATCTGATAGCAGGTCGAGAATGGAGACATGTGAAGCAGTAAAATTTAAATTCAGATATCCTTCTGTGATGGTCGAGGCCAGATGATCTTGACTGGATGTAACTAGGAGGTGTAGGATGATGAGAGTACATGGTTGAAGAAGTTCCATTCTTGAAGGGAAGTGGCAGTCCACAGCAGTGTAGAATGCAGACAGTGGAAATATTTGAATAGATTCAGGCTCCCAGCCATGGGAGTCAAGGATAGGACTGTGAATTGAGGCTGCAGACTAAGTAGGATGGAGAAGGCAAGTCAGGCAAAGTCACGTTCCTGAAGGGAAGCAGCATCTGGGTATCAGGCTGAGAATGCACAAGGTAAAGCAGTAGAATGGAGACTCAGACACCCATTGGTAATGGCTGAGGCAGGATGATCACAAATAGAGGCAGCTAGACCTAGGTAGAATGATGAGGCCCATAGGGTGAAGAAGTTCTGTTCCCGAATGGAAGTGGCAACTGGTATGAGGTAGAGAAGGCATGATATGACTCAGTAGAGTGTAGACATGGCTCCCATCTCTTGTAGTCAGGGTGCGCTAACCTCCACTCAATGCTGTCCAGCAGAGTTAGGGATGGAGGATGTCAGGTTGGTGAGTAGTAGGAGGTAATGAATGTAACAGAATCCCATCCCCAGTAGACAGGGGAAGCCCACCTTTGCTCATCACTTCAGAAGGCGTGAGTTAGGGACAGGGTCTGGAATATTGCTGGTATGGGCTGGCAAAAAGACCAAACACTGCTGTAAAGAGAGAGAGAGAGGATTTAGGACATGGAACAGGGATAGGATGATGAATCAGTATTTGACATGGAGATATACATAGAATGGTAGATATGGTAGACACAAAAACAGAGGTGAAGTGTAGAGGAAGTGCCTTGGAGCATAAAATGGTGGAAGGAAACTTGCAGAACAAAGGCAGGAATGAGGGAAGGCTGGTGGTTGTAGCAATTGAGGTTGTAAGCTGCAAGGGGGGGAGTCAGTGGAGGAGTAGATTAGTGGAGCTGGAACACAGCGATACACCTCCCCCTTCATCCTGAGGGGATAGTGCAGTGTCGGGTATCAGGAGCAACCAGGATAGGAATCGAAATAGGAAACAGGAATAGAAGCATTGGGCAGCATGAAACAAGCATTGCACTGCATGTTATAGAGTAGTGTAAATGACAAAGGCAGGCCTGTAGTATGCACCCCCCATTATAGCAAGCATCCGAGTGGTGGTAGCTGAAATGAAACTCGAGCTACTGCTAGACTGCATTGTAACTATAAACCAATTCCAGAGACATATCTGTGAGACATTGTAAGAGTGGTAATGGAATAAGTAGTAACAAAACGGTTACGACAGTCCCCATATGGGAAGGAGGATGTTCATTTCAGTAAGCTTGTTAGAATAATAGCCCCAGTAATTCATTGCTGTATGAGGAGTATGATCCAGATACAAGAAAAGCAGATGATTTATGATTATCACTGACTTAGGTACAGTGAGGTACTTGCAGTGGAGAGACAGCGTGCAAAGGCAAGCTAGATTCCCTTCAGCCAAAGAGTGGATTAGGCCTCAAGGATCAGGAGAAGGAAGGTCTGCCCAAGATTGAGATCCTGGGTACTGAGGAGGAGCCACTGTTGTAGTTGAGGATGCTTGCAGGGTGGACAGGAAGAGGGAATGCATGCGGAAGGGAAGAAAGTATGGGACATGTGGGGAGGAGAGGGGATGCTCATAAGCACCATCAGCAGGGAGTCAGAGAAGCCCAAAACAAACACACAGAAAGGGGAGAACCCAGGACAACCAGGAAGGAGGGAAATGAGTATGGGAGCAGGGAGGCAGCAGGAGCAACTGAGGAGGAAAGTGAAAATGAACAGGAACAAAGGTAGGCGCAAACATGGGAATGAAGACGGGAGGGGAGGGGAGAGGGGAAAGCACAGCAAGGGAAAAACAAATGAGAAGCAGCAGCAAAAGCACAAGGAAGCACAGCCACATGAGCCACACAGAGAGCTCAGGGACAAAAAAAAACACTCCTTAAGAAAGGGAGGTGCATTATTGGTGGGTTTAAGTAGAGGTTGTGGGAGGAGCTATTCCCCACATTGAACCTCAGACTTAAGCCCTCCCAATACTGACCTTTTCTGTGGAGAGTGATGCAGACACCCTAAAGGTGGGCAATGCCTTTTGTTATCTGCTGACATATGTGGACATTTTCGTTTTGTTATCGTTAACCTGAAAAGGTTTACAAAAATACTGGATGCTCTAAAACACAGATGCAATGGACTGACATTAAAAATTTATGTTGAAAAGAGTAAAATAGTCTTTGGGTCTAACAAAAGTACATCACATTGGAGAACTAACGTGATGAAAATTGATGTAGTAAAAAAATTCACATACCTGGGACTATCATTCAGTAATAATGAGATTGTCAAAACATCTTCAAGACATAAACATAAAAATAAAACACAATGGATGCATTAGCATAATTTAATGATTTGTTATGGAGGAAATAACCTTTCATCAATGCCTGAGATCCTCAGGGTAAAAGGAATTGTCCAAGTAACATATTGAGTTTAAATATGGGCTGGAGTCAATGTGGAAAGTCTTGAAATAATACTTGAACATAAGTGAGCAATCTAGAGGATCATAGTGAAGTCCAGAGCCCACACAGAATGGGCAACTACTGTTCCTGATTCATCCTGGATTTTGCTGCCATAACTGCACCACTGCATAATTTAATATGGAAAGATATTACATGTTGCTGGGTAGAAGCCCATGAAGTAAATCTAGAGAAGGTGAAGCAATGTCTTGCAAATGAAAAGACAAAGGTATGTTTCAACCCATTCAAAGAAACAAAGTGTTAATGCCAGTCCAGTAGGGATTGTGGCCATACTCTTGCAGAGAGACAAGTCTACACTGCATGTCATATCACATGCGAGCCATTCCCTAAGTCATGTACAGAGGTGATATTCACACACAAGGCAAGGCAAGGAAAATTTTATTTCTAGGGTGCCCAATTCCAGAGGCTCTGGGCGCCTTATATTAAAACAGGTTAATCAGGAAATATACAATTTATTTACAGCAGTGTGTAGGCAGGATTATTTAAAAAACAAAACAAAAAAAAAAAATTTAAATTCAAAATACTTAAAACCATTGGTGGTCCATGCAAATCAGACAGCTTCACTCGGGAAGGCCAAAGAATAATAGATAAGCCTAAAGCCCCATTTTAAAGGCCTCGACAGATGGCCCTCCTGATAGCAGCTGGAAAGGTGTTCCACAGGGTCACCCCGGCTACACTAAAAGTGCGGTCACCAGATGTTTTCAAGCCTGACTCTGAGAACATCAAGGAGTTCTCTGGTCAAGGACCAGAGGGAGTGGACTGAGGTGGTAGGTGTAAAGAGATCAGCTAGATAGCCAGGGTCCAATCCATATAGGGCCTTATACAACATGAGAGGCACGGCCCATAGTATGAAGCTGTAAACATTTTTGCTTTTATTGCTATGGTAGCCCTTTCAGCCAAGGCAATTTGATTTCTAGAGTGCCTTTTCCCTGAGGTTCAGGGTACTTTGTATAGTACAGAAACAGTAACATCAGGCAGTAGAAACACATTAAATCACTATTACATATAAATAATCGATAATACATAATATTGCAGTCTCACATAAGTTATTTACTTCAGGCCTCTGAAGTATATATGGAATAACTCAAGGTCCAAGCCACCTGCACAAATAAAATGATGGGATTTGTGACCACAACCATATGACTTCAAGTTAATTTACGGATGAGAGTTTTCCTCAGCAGGTATTGCCTGTAAAACAGTTCTCCAAGGGTTGCCAACTCACTTCTGGGGCCATACAGAACACTGATTCAGACTGTCCCTGTTTCAAACCCAATAACTACTACATGGCAAAATCTGTGTGAACAGCTGCAGAATGCCCATTCAGCTGTAGACACCTTGCCTGGTGAACCTACTTCTCCCACCCCAAGCACATCAAGGGACAAGTCCAGACTTCACCCCCCTTATCCTAAAAAGTATTCTAATTTCTTCTGACATGCTCTTGAGTCTGCTAAAGGAAGGAATGTGGTCTGACTCCTTTACAGAGGGGTTATGGAGGAGATGACTGATGGCATATTTGTGGCAAGACCCTTACTTAAAGCCGATTTTTTTTGTTTTTTGCCTCGGAAATCTTTGTCCTTATCCACTCAGTAGAAGATGTTTTTTAACATAAGACTTTCAAGTCTCTTACAGGGCTTAATCAATTTTGAAAGAAATATGCAGGGTTGAAGAATACTGCAGTATGGACTCCCTCTTTTGCTGTTCCCATAACAAAGCCTGCTGTAAAGAACGTCACTATCTTGTTAAAAAATGAAAGGGTGAGCATCATTGATATCCTGTACAGGCTCAGACAGCAGTGCACAGTCCTGGGAAACCTGGATTACATCATAGATTCCCAGTAGGTTTGGAAAGGAGGCTGGAAGACCAAGGTCTAACACTCAGAAACAGGCGTACAATCATTCACCTTTTGGGTCCCTTCGTTAGGTGCAGTACCTTTGAAACAGGGTCCAGCATGTTAGTAAAGATGCTTTGCTGAGTCAGAGATGAGACAGCACTGAGGGGCTGGCCTCTTTTTAGATGGAGCATCACCTTCCCAACTGGCCTGTAGCATCATCATGACCAGTCAATTATTTTGGTCTAATGGAAGTGTGCTCTCCCAGTGTTTAAGTCCTTTTGCCTCTCATGCAGTTGCAGAACCCTCTTCTACATCATAAGCTGTAACTGCATATTGACCTGTACCAGAATTTGCACCACTGCATTCTAGTACATGATCCTGGATCAGCATTACTGAAGTGACTCCCCATCTCTGGTCCTGCTCCCAGACATGATCACCATTCCTCGACTGGGTACCACCATAGTAGGTGAGCATTGGGGATTAGGGTTAGATACAGCAGTTATTAGTGGATGAGGAACACCAATGTCTTGTTACCACAATTGGCAGAATGGATCACAACG
Source organism: Neoceratodus forsteri (assembly GCA_016271365.2). Lineage (NCBI taxonomy): Eukaryota > Metazoa > Chordata > Ceratodontiformes > Ceratodontidae > Neoceratodus > Neoceratodus forsteri. The sequence goes on along the minus strand of CM028133.1, from coordinate 675,174,202 downwards.
AAAGGGAAAAGGCTCTGCTGAGTTAGAAGCAGAAACAGCGAAAAAATTAAATTGCTATCATATAGCTGTGAGTGATAACTCAGTCTTTCACTTTAATTCAGCAGGAAATGTAAAGGGAACTTACAAGCTCAAATGGGCAGATTGGGTGGGCCATAGGCCCTTATCTGACAACAGTGTCTATGTATCTATGTAGGAACTACATGAGAGGTTTTGACAGAGGTCATGAGTGAATTGCCTAAATATAAATGTTGCCATTAGACTGACCATTTGAAAAGGGTTCTGTAGAAGATCCTTTGCAAGAGGGCTCCTAGTGAATACTTACAGTATATTCTGATTTGAGGACCAACCATGCATTTTATTTTGGGACAGATGGCTTGGGGTCTGAGTACCTACAATCTCAAGCTGATCCCTCAAATACTTATACTAGAAGGTGCAAATGTTCCCTATGTGCTAACCCCAGTACATAGCAGATGATTCCGAAGGAACAATAAGGGTGTATTAGTCTGTGGCCTTTATAGTTGAACAATAAATCAGTACCAAACCAGACAATAATCTCTTTTTTTATTTTTTCTGGGTGGAAGTCTGAATGGTGACCTAAAGCTCCTGGAAAGAAAATACTGTATTCCAGTCCTTAATTGAAATACTAACATACAACTGGTTTCTGTATCTGCCCTTCCTCTGTCTCTGCCTCTTCCCCTCTCACTGTTCTTTCAAACCATTCCTAAAGGCGCACTTTGTGCCCTCCTGTTCCTGTACCTAACTCTGTCCTAGCCCTCTTTTATGCTACTTCTCTCCTTAATGCCTGTGTGTTGTTACACAAATCCTGTGCTGGGTCACATTCATTGGGTCACTCCTCATTAGCTACTGTGTGTACATTGCTCTTGGCATTGCTTTTGGTTTCCACAACTCTCACACAGTATGTTTTTTTTTTTAACTTTCTATTTTTGCCCGCCTTTTCTCGCCCCAGAGCTACGCTTCTTTGGGAGACACCTAGATACCACCCCACAACTTTCCTTACCTGAATCCCCAGGGGTTCCCCCATGGAGCTGTGGATATACCCCCCAGGTGGGTACGGGATGGGACCCCAACGCCCAATATCTTCAATATCTCATCGGGTCCCCCGGTGGTCAGGCAGTCGCAATCAGGGTTGGTACTAGTGCTCCATCTACCCGTGCTCCGGCAGTGTGTTTTTTCTCCTTTCTAAGGAAGTGGCCAGCGTCCTGACATCAAGGCGTTCCTGCTGATGTCCGCCACTCCCAACCCTCTCTTTTTTGCATGCTCCAGCACTTGCTATGCTTCTGGCCTCTGTCAGAGGCTAGCCAAGCACCAAGCAGGTGCCCCCCACCCTCCCGGGAGAGGAGAGTTGTCCTTCGGATGCTCAATCCTCTCCCTCCCCTGCCAACCTCCGATGGCCTGTGCTCATTCCCGAACCCAGGTTGCCGGCGTGATGTGAGGTGTGGCGTCCAGTGCCTCAACCCTCAGCGCCACCAGGCCGCACTGTATGTTTATTACCATTATTATTGGAAGGCTATGCCTGTAGTTCAACCCCTTCCTGACCTATATAAGCAGTTCCTCCCAGCCTCTTTCTGAAGCACTTTTTCTTTGCCAACCAGAGGCTCTGTTGGTCTGTCTTCCCCCTGGGGCCTCCTGGGGCCCCCCTTCCCCTGCCCTTCTAGTGCTTTGGGCTCTGCTGGTTTGTGCTGGACTCCGATTGTTGTGCTTCTCCTGCTTTGGCTAGTATTTCCTGCCTCCGGCTGTTCCTTGCTTTCTTGTGTTGCTTGTTTTTTTTTCCTGTTTGTATTTTCATTTTGTGTGTTCTTTCTGGGGCTTCCTTGTTTCCTAGCCTATCCTGTTGCCCTTTGATTGTATTGTACAGTTCATTGCAATGTTGTATCTCTGCTTCAGTTCCAGCAACTAATCCTCCATTTTCCTTCACTTGTCATTGTATGCTGCAGCTCCCACTGCTGTATTTCCACTGTCCCCTGTGCTTCTACATGAATTGTTTGCAGCTGGCCCACAATCATACAGCTCAGCAGCTGCCACTCCATGTTATACTGTGTTTGTTCTATAGCTCTGCTTTCATTCACTCAGGTCTAGCTCACTGCTCCCTTGCCGTTCCTTGCTAACCTGCTACCTAACCTACTGCTTCAGAATTTTACCAAACCATAATTTTCCCAAAACCTACCATTTCTGGTAGGTTTCTGCCTTCTGCTTTACTGAAAATTTAACCATTTGGTCAGCTCTATTGGGGGGGGGGGCTACCCTATCAACAACACAGTTACTATTTGGTCTCCTGGTGCTCAGCTTGTGACCTCCCTGTTATTCCCATGGTGGGGGACTGTGATATCTCAGTGGGGCAATGTGATTCCAAGTAGTAGGAGCATGCTCTTATGTAAGCAATATGATTTGGACCTGCTCCTTCCGGCTACATGGCTTTCACCTATCCAGGAAAAAATATGTTTTCCTTGCAGCCTATACGGCTTACAAAAATTCATGCATTTTATTGCTGCATTCCACCATTTCATTACTGTGTTCCAAATATGTCCTGCCTTTCAATAACCTAACCCTGCCTTCATGGCATTTGAGGTATTCAAACCAATTATATCATTCCCAATTAATGCTGAAACCATAGTCCATCCTTATAAATGCTATTTAGCCATCCATTTCAATTCTCTACTTATACTGCAACCGTAGCACTGACTGCTAAACCTCATGGATTCAACTTACTAAACCTCACTGGCTCAATTTCTGGCATCCTGCCTCTCACTAATGAATGGCTTCACAGCCTCCCATTACTCGATCACCTACCTTTCCCTTCCATGACACCGCTAATTTGGCTTCTGTAATGAAATTGATTGGCTTGCTTTCGTTGGCATTGCTTGTATCACTCAACCATTTTAAACTTTTCTTCCATCAATGAACCTTCCTATCAATCAATTTCATCAGTCAATCATATCAGTCCATTGTATCAATCAATCATTTCAGACAGTTCTACCACATACCAATACCTACCCGATGGCCGCTGACTTCGCCCGGCCCCTCATATTAGCGCTTCATATTTATCCGTTTTCTCTTTTATAAATTGGAGGCTTGCCAACCACTACCATTACTTTCTGTGGCTCAGGCTCCTGAAGCTGACGGTCTCATTCTGCACCGAAGTCTGCATCTTGAGCATGTGAAACCTGGGGTGGGGTCCTTCTTATCTGGCCCATAGTTGGAATGGCCTCACTCCGGTCAGAGCTTTGGCCTTTCATAATTCAGTGGCAGTTCTTGATGTAGAATTTATGACTAGCTGCGAAGGGTGGTTACGTTTGATCTCCTTTGGCTGTATTATTAATTTACTACCATCGGCACCTTCAATGCATTCTCCCTAGGACTGCTTTGGCTTGCTTGATTTGGGATAGTCAGTAGGTCAAGCAGCACCTCAGCAGTCATTCTCTCCTCCTCCTCCTGCCTTTGCTGAACTTGTTGCAGAGACTTGACTCGCAACCTTCAAAGGCGTTCCTGTTAGAGGGAATGAGTGAGAGTTTCCTCTAAATTGGAATATTTTCCACTTCCCTACCAATTCAATCTCTAAATTGCATCAGCCGAGCCATCACTATACAAAATAATCCAAGCCTGGAGGGAAGGCGAACTAGGCCTTGGATCCCCAGAGATTTCCTCCTCATAGGGTTTAGTTTCTCTCCTCTGAGCCAAAGGTCATAAAACTTAGGTAGGTTCTGCTGTTGGATGGATGTGGATGGTGACCCTACTCACCGTTCCATCACTGCTTAGGAAGCCCTCATGTCATCAGTGCAATCCTGACAACATATACATCTCATTTGTATTCTCAATCTGTCTCATTGCTGACAAAATGCTTCTCAACCTTGTAGTCAACGTATAACTGCTCAATACTCCTTTTTGGGGCTCCTTCCTAAGGTACCTTTAGCCAATGGAATCTTCCTGCAGCACCTCTGGGGTAGAATCCTCTTTGAGAGTTCCTTGTTTTTGGTACCCCTACAGGGTGGTAATTCCCCGTGAATAGAGAGTGCAAATTGCCAAACAGTTATTACAGTTCATGCATGTTTCTCTGCCTATAGTATCATCTATATCATCTATCTGCTTGGTGCTTGGCTGGCCTCTGGTGGAGGCCAGAAGTGTAGCAAGCGCTGGAGCTGGCAGAGGTCCTTGTAGGACCTTTGGCAGATACTACTTGATCACTGGCCAATTCACTCATGCCCCCTCCCTTTCCCTAAGATTTCATTATGCCTATCCCATACATTCTTGAACCCCAACACTGTTTTCACCCCTACCACCTCTGCTGGAAGATTGTTCCAGGAATACACCACTCTTTCTTTGAAGAAGTACTTCCTCATATCTATCCTGAATCTACTCCCCTCTAGTTTTGTATCATGCTCCTTGTACTTGAGCATCTTTTTTTCTGAAAAAATACTTCCCTCCTGCACCTTATTTACCCCTGTGAGATATTTAAAGGTCTAGTTTATCATATGCCCCTCTCCCGCCTTTCTTCCAGGGTGTACATATTTGGTCCTTAAATCTCTCCTTGTAGGGTTTCTGATCCAGATCCTGCACTATCCCTCCTCTGGACTGCCTCCAATCTGTCTATGTCCTTCCAGAGTTGTGGTCTCCAGAACTGAACACAATACTCTAGGTGGGGTCTTACTAGTGATATATACAGATACCACCTCCCTCTGTCTGCTGGTGATACCCCTCTCTATATGCAGCCCTGTATTCCACTAGTCCTCCCAAATGCCTTGTCACACTGCCTGGTCACCTTTAGATCAACCAATATGATTACTCCCAGATCTCTTTCCTGCTTGGTGGTCATCAGTAGCACTCCTCCCATTTTGTACTGTCCCTTGGTTTCTGTGCTCCAAGTGCATTTCTTGCATTTTTTTGCATTGAAACCCAGCTGCCGTGCTCTTGACCAGTACTCAGGTTTTCTCAGGGAGAAAAGGAGCTGTAAGGACCACATAGTAAGGATTAGGAAGTGGGGGGGGGTTGGTGGAAGTAGGGTGAGATAAAGCAGAAGCACTAAATGAGTACTTCTACTCGGTATTTACTAAAGAGAAGAGGGGGTGACACCCAAGGGGAGAAATGGCAGAAATGGGGGGTGACAGATGGGGAAATCATGGAGGCAGAGTTCGGGAGGGTTTGAAGGCACTGAGGGTGGATAAGGCACCAGACCCAGATGGCATCCATCCCAGGGTACTGAAGGAGCTGACAGAGGTCCTTGCAGGACCTTTGGCAGACCTATTTAATTCCTCACTACATTCAGGGTGTGTACCTTAGGACTGGAGGATGGCTCATGTGGTGCCCCTCCACAAGAGTGGCCCCAAGGATGAACCGGGAAACTACAGACCAGTGAGCCTCACATCCATCATGGGTAAGCTAATGGAGACGATTCTGAAGAAAAGGCTGGTGGCCCTCCTAGAGGCCAAAGAACTACAGGACAGCAGACAGCATGGCTTCATATGGGGCAGATCCTGCAAAACCAACCTGGTGGAGTTCTATGACTGGGTAACTAGGCAACTGGACAGGGGCCATGCAGTGGATGTCCTGTATCTGGACTTCAGTAAGGCATTCGACTCAGTGCCACATGGAAGGCTGGGAAGTAAGTTAGTAGGCACAGGGGCAGGTGCAAAGCTGGTGAGATGGGTAGGGAACTGGCTTCAGGAAAGCAACAGAGGGTGGTGGTGGTGGGTGGGGGCTCACACCCAAGGGTAGTGATGAGCGGTGTTCCACAGGGCTCAGTGTTGGGACCAGTGTTATTTGGGATATTCATTGCAGACATATCATTGGACATCAAGAGCAAGATCAGTCTGTTTGCTGATGATACCAAGGTAGGAGCAGTGGTGGATGACCTAGGGGATGGCAGGGGTTGCAGGATGATCTGGCAAAGCTTAAAACCTGGTCAGACACCTAGCAACTGGGGTTTAATGCCAAAAAGTGCAAGGTGCTGCATTTTGGGATGAAGAACCCAAGGAGGAGTTACCAGCTGGGGGGAGCACAGCTAGCCCAGACAGAGGAGGGGAAGGATCTGGGGGTGCTCATTACAGGGTCAATGAACAACTCAGCACAATGTAGGAAGGCAGCTGCAAAGGCCAACAAAATGCTGGGTTGTATTGCAAGGGGTATATCCTCGAGGAGGTGAATCTGCCACTGTATAGGTCATTAGTTAGACTGCACCTGGAGTACTGCATGCAGTACTGGCGCTCGTATCTGAAGAGGGACATTAAGTTACTGGAGTGGGTGCAGTGCAGGGCAACAAAGATGATCAAGGGGCTGGGGACTTATCATATGAGAGGAGGCTGAGGGAGTTGAACATGTACTCACTGGAGAGGGAGGGACGGGGACATGATTGAAACCTTTAAATACATGAAAGAAATAAACAAGACAGGTACAGAGGGACTGTTCAAAGTAAGGGAGGGAGGGAGGGACACCAGGGGCATGATATGAGACTGGAGGGAGGAAGATTCAGAAGGAGATGAGGAGACACTTTTTTACAGAGAGGGTGGTGGCTGAGTGGAATGCATTACCTGCAGAAGTGGTATCCAGTAGAACAGTGGACTGCTTCAAAAGGGGATGGGATGGGACAGGACAAGGTGGAGGGTCAATGAAGGGGAAGGGTGGAAGGGAGGGGCAGCTGCAGAATAAGGGGTACTAGCTGCACATTTGATCAGACTTGATAGACCTCTAGGCCTTTATCTGCTGGCAAATTTCATATGTTCGTATGTTCGTAGGTCACTGCTCACCTTTTCCACCACCTGGAGTCTCCATCCTATTGCAGATTTTGGTGTCATCTGCAAAGAGGCAGGCCTTTCTTTCCAGCTCCTCTGCAATGTCACTTATAAAAGTCATTAAAGAGGACTGGTTCTAGCACTGATCCCTGAAGCACTCCACTGGTCACCCTCCCTTCCTTTTGAGTGAACTCCATTTACCACCACCCTCTGCCACCTATCCCCTAACCAATCTCTTACCCAGTTTACCACCTTTGGATCCACTCTTAAGCTACAGAGCTTGCTTATTAGCCTGCTATGGTATCATGGTATAATGGTGTCAAAAGCCTTAATGAAATCTAAGTAAGCCACATCTAATGCTCCACACTGATCTAATTCCTAGATCACCCAGTCAAATAAATCTATCAGATTCATTTGGCATAACCTCTACCCCACCATGAATCCATACTGCTTCAGATCTTGTAACCCACAGGATTCAAAATATTGTGCAATCCTTTTCTTCAGCAGTGACTTCATTCTCCATTATTTTTCGGCCTGTTGGCTAAGATCAAGTGTAGTATCCATTAACTTTCCCACCACCAATATCAGGCTGATTGGTCTATAATTGCCAACCTCTTCCCTGCTACTACTTTTGAAGTAGGAATACATCTGCCCTCCTCCAGTCTTTAGGAACCACTCCTGTTTCCAATACGCTGTCAAATAGGATTGACAGAGGTGCAGCCAGTACCTTCATGAGCTTCCTCAATACCCTTGGATGCACTCCTTCTGGCCTCATTGCTTTGTCCACTTTCAAATTACCGAGTTACTTCAGGACACTCTGCTCTGAAAATGGACTAGTGTCCAACTCCCTCCCTCCAATGCTCATGTTACTTTTTTGTGGTCCTCCCTCCCCTTCTCTTTCCTCTGAGAACACTGAACAAAAGTTTTTGTTCAAGATGTCTGCCTTTTCCTCACCCCCTCTGCACAGTCCCCCCTTTCTTAACCTTATAATCTTTTCCCTAGTCTTCCTCATTTTACTTGCATACCTAAAAATGTCTTGCCCCCTTTGTCACTACTTGGGCTATTCTCTCTTCAGTTTGTGCATTTGCACTCCTTACTACTCTAACTGTTTCCATGTTTCTCCTGACACACTTCCCTATCCTCCTCTATCTCTCTCTCTCTCTCTCTCTCTGTCTCCTTATACTTTCTGAATGCTACCCTTTTAGCCTTTAACTTTTCTGCCACCTCTTTCAAGAACCATAGTGGTACTGTTCCTTGTGCATTTGCTCTCTTGCTAGATGCAGAAGATTGTTGTCTTCCCTATGACCCTTTTTAGTTTTGCCCACTGCTCTTCCACCCTATCCAGGTCCCCCCATCTTTGCTGGATCATCCCTGAGGCATTCATCCATCTTTTTAAAATCTTCCCTCCTGAACTCCAGGACCTTCACTCTTGTGTGGTTCAATTCTGCAGCCATCCTTTTATTGAACCACGCTGTATGGTGATCACTGTTCCTCGGATGGCCTCCTATCTTGATGCCTGCAACACTGTGCCTGTTAGTGTGTACTAGGGCAGTAGGGTACTAGGAAACCATCCCTTGATTGGGACTGCTTAGTGAAGTATAGACCCACCTCAAACTTTCCATTTCCTTGCCAGTTTATTGAGAAAACTGTAGCTTTGCAGCTCGAGGCACACTTCTCTACCTTTGACATCTATGAGCCGCTTCAGTTGGGATTTAGACTAAGGCAGAATATGAAAACTGCATTAGTCAGGGTGTTAAATGATGTCTTCAGGGCGGGTGATAGAGGCAAATAGTCAGTTCTTATTCTACTTGGTCTCTCTTCTGCATTTGACACTGTGGACTATGGGGTTTTGTTGGATCACCTTAGAGAGCTCTGTGGGCTCACCGGTATTGTCATCAAATGGTTTCATTCCTTTCTCACAGATAGGATGCAGAGGGTTGTTACGCGGAATTTTTCCTCTGGCCCGAAGCTCTTATTGTGTGGAGATCCTCAGGGCTCAAGTCTTTTACCCTTGCTGTTTGCAGTGTATGTGCTGCCCCTTGGTGATATCATTAGATGCTACAGACTTGGGTTTCACTGCTATGTAGATGACACCCAGATGTATCTGTTATTTGCACGCAGGGCACAGGGTGCGATTTTCATGCTGAATTCCTGCCTGGCTGAGGTCCAAGACTGGATGTCCTCTAGCTGGCTGAGGCTTAACCCAGACAAGATAGAGGTGCTAGTGATTGAGCCTGATCATCAGCGAGGTGCAGAGTCAGCAGAAGGGACACCTGGGTTAATGTTGGGTTCTTCTATCCTTGCCATCTTTCCTAAGGTGAAGAAGCTGGGTGTGATCTGGGATAGTGGTCAGACACTAGAGTCTCAGTTGTCGACTGTGGTCCAGAGTGGCTTTTACCACCTGAGAAATATCACCCAGCTCAAACCTTTCATCCTACCTGATGTAATCTGCCTGCACTGATACATGCATTTGTGACCTCCAGACTCTATGATTTTAATGCTGTGTACCTTGTGGTAAGTGGAGGTGTCCTGCATTGCCTGAAGCTGGTGCAGAATGCAGCAGCTAGGTTGCTTTCTTACCTACCCAGGTCTTGTCATATGGCCAGAACAGTTTGTAAATGCCTGAGGAATGCCCTCTGCAGGGAGTCCAGAATGTCCCCACTTCTAGCTGATGCCACAGCTGGGAGGCTCCAATCTACATCAGGTAGACTGAAGTCCCATACCAGCAGCACCTTCCCTTTTTCTGCTATCTTGCCAATAGCTTCCACCAGTATCTTATTTAACTCATACCCCTGTGTTGGAGGGCTAAAGATCACACCAGTTCAAATATAGGCTCCATTTCCCATCTCTATGGTAATGCATAGTCCCTCTGCTCCCCCTTCATTCCCTGTATCACCATTGCTTTTATGCCTTGCTTCATATAAAGCACCATACTCCCCCCTTTCCTTCCCTCCCACCCTGTCCCTCCTGAACAGAGTATAGCCTGATATGGCCATGTCCTAGTCATGATTTTCAGCGCACAGAGACTCAGTAATGGCCACAATATTCAGGTTGGCCTCTTCCATTATGGCCTCTAGGTCTGGAATCTTCTTTCTTGGACTTCTAGCATTCACACACACATGGACTTCCAGGTTTTGTTATCACTCTGTTTGTTACCTCACTTCATTCCTTTTTGCCCTGTCTCCTTCACCACTCTCTTTTTAATGCTTCTGTTCTTATCCCTTGTCAGTTCTACTGCCCTGCTTCCTTTGTAATTTCAACCCGGGGGAATTCCATTCTCCTTGGGTTCTCCAGACTTTCTACTACAGCCGGTGGGGGGGGGGGAGCAGTTACTGCCTCCCCAATTTCTTCCACCATCCCCTCAGTTATTTTAAATGTTCATCAAAGTAACATCTAAACCATCCACTAAAGGCTGTGGTTTTCCCTCCTGGATGGATGCAGGCCATCACCGGTGTAAAAGCCCTTATCTCTCCTGGTGGATCCCCAGTCCCCAATGTAGTTGTATCCCCTCCTCTCTGCACCATCCCTTCAACCATGAGTTGAAGGTCTTGATGTGGAGATCCTCCTCCTCCCCCATCATAGACGGGCAGCACCTCAGCGAAAACCACTGCTTTTCTAAGACCCCTTCCCAGGTTCTTAAACTCCCCCAGCACTATCCCAGCCCTAGGCAGCTCATTAGTCAGCAGGTGGACAATGACATTCACATCTGCCTCCTGTCCTACTGCCCTAGCAATCCTCTGGATCCCCTTTCCATCCCTCTGGCAACTAAAATGGTGCAGGGTCTGCAAGAGAAGTCATATGAGGAGAGACTAAAGGAGCTTAATATGTATACCCTTGGGGAAAGGAAGGAGAGGGGGGACATGAGTACCTCAGTGGAATCAACAAAGTTCAAGAGGGTAGCATCTTTCAGAAAAAGAGTTGTGCAAGAAGAAGGGGACACAATTTGAAGATAGAGGAGGACAGCTCAGGGGCAATATGAGGAAGTATTTTTTCACAGAGAGGGTGGTGAATGCATGGAACAGCCTTCCTTAGGAGGTTGTGGGGTCTAAAACTGTGGGAGAATTCAAGAACACATGGGACAGACATAAGGCAATTTTTGTGGGTGGGTAGGAAGATATAGGCTGTTGGTTAAATAGGATCTGCAGCTTATCCTGTAGGTAGAGAAATGGGCAGACTAGGTGGGCCAAGCTGTCCTTATCTGCCATCAAAGTCTATGTTTCTATGTTTCTGTTTGGTGGCACTGCATAGGCACCTAACCTCTTTCTCTCCCCCTTTCCTATTCACAAATCTATCTCCCTCACAACTAAGACCCACACCAGATGTTGCTTCCTGCTCCTCTGGTGTTCTCTTCCTCCCACTTTGGGGTCTCCACTCCAGAGATCCACCACATCCTCCCTGGCCACAACCACAGATGCCTCCTCCTGGCAGTCCCACCTTGCCAGAGCAGTGTAGGAATTGCGCAGTGGTAATGGCTGTGGAATGTGCCTCTGACCCACAACCCCCACCCTTCCAGAACCTACGTAGTCCAGCCACTCCACCTCCATGGCATCTTCTAGGGTAACAGTGTCAGACTTGGTGGCCCCTCCATGGGGAAGAGATCCCTAAATCCTAGCCAACTGGGCCTGGAGTCTAGTGACCTCCTCCTTCAACCCAGGGAGGTGCACACAGATTGGGCAGCAGTACAGTTTCCAGCAGGTCTCTCTGTAAAGTTCTGCTTCCCAGTCACTGAACTGCACCACTCCTAACATTCCCAGCTTCTATACTTCCTCTCACCAGTCACACGTGGAATGAGCCTTGGCTCGGTGTGCAATTCCCAGTCACCAGTTTTGAAATGAATATGAACAGAGTTGGCCAAAAATATATTTACTGCATGCTATAATTTTCTAACTAGGTCAGGATGTCTGTCCCCTAAAATTGTGCTACTGTATATCGATTAACTAAAAATTGTTTTACAGGGTACACTTACAGATGTACGCATTTATCTCATTTACAGATGTGACCTGTGGAGGAGAGTATGGGGTAGGAAGGAAGGAGTAAGCCAAATAATGCATAAACTGTAGTAAAAAGCAAAGAGATGCACAGTATCAATATTAATACAGTAGCTATTTATAGTATGTAGAGTGGTTACACTGATGCAGCGTCAGAGTCAAAGTATACCAGGTGAAAATGAATAACCCAGAGTAGCTCTCATGACCCCATGGAACTAAGGTCATAGAGGGAGTCTAGCCAGGGAGCCTGCTGTATGAATAAACAAAGTTTAGGGGAAGTTTCAGAATCCGTTTCATCGAGAGAAGACAAAACGTTTTGATTGGATGGTGTTCCAGAGATGAGGCAGCCTGAATCTGAATGTGAGTTGGCCTGAGTTTCTTTTACGTTGAGGTACATGGAGCCCATTTTCAGACTGTAAACATAACTTATAGGTGGAGTTGGGAGCAGGTACCTGAAGCTCGTCTAGGTAGTTGGGTAGCTTTCCAACTTAGTTTTTACATCAGAGCAGTCTAAGATACCGTAAGCATCAACAGGTAGGGGAAGATGAACCCAGGTGGTAAAAATGAGTGCATTGATTAGTTTGAAATAGGCAGCTGAGCACAAAGCAGCAGAGTATGTCAGACAGGGTATTGAGCTTAGACAGCAGACACTTAGGGGCAGCAGAGCGAATTGCTTCACCATAGCTCACATGCTCAGTAGGATGGTTTTTTAGACCCTGTCAGAAACAATAATTTATCCTATAAATAGCATAAATGTTACTGTATGATTTTGTGATACAAGTGACTTATTGAATAGTAAAAAGTCAAGATGCTGCTCATTGAGCATGCAAAGGTACTTATGTAAGCCTAGGGCCCTAAGAGAGTGTACCACCTCTCCTTTCTTTCACCTCTCTTAGAGGCTGGCCTAGGTTCTTGGATGTTACAGGGCAACTGAGTACAAAGGACAAAGAATGGCATGGTGCCTCCACCTGGGGTAGCAATATGGGATACCTAAGGGCTGTGCTCAGAAAGATAACCCCCAGGGTATAATACAATTCTCCCTCCCACACAACAGCACCACCCCACAAGTAATATACTTATTCATAGTAAAGAAATGGAAGATACCCCAAGTTAAAATGCAGACAATCAGCAATAAAGTAAAAAGGGATAAAAAGGAAAGAACAAAGGGTCTAGAAGGAAAAAATGAGAAGCATGTGGTAGAAAGTCTGCAGGTCTTCAGCCGGGACTTAGGAATTACACTGGTGCAGTTATTTCCCAGACTTTTACCTAAGTCCCTTGATATGTAACTATCTATGGTGTTACAGGGTCAAAACACTAAGCTTGCCTATGGTTCTGAAGATCTCTGATGACTAGTCTCCCACTGTACCACTTCACTGTGTTGGAGATAGAGAATGTTGCATCTCTCTCTTCTGGGCTGTCTCCATCTCCACCAATCTGTTATACCACCCTTCACTGGGCTGGATCAGGATTCAGCTGATCTGGTTCAACTGGGCCACTGAGCTGAGCTCCATCTAACTGATGTGTCGCTGACTTTGCCTCTCAGACTTTTAATCACTCTGGTGGAACATTTGGGGAGGATACAGCTGTGTTTCATTGATCTGGGAGGTCAAACATCAACCCTCTGGCTGTGAGTGCTGGCTGCCAATGACTCCCTGCAACAACTGAAAAAAGGCAAACCATAGCCACCATTTACCTCTGCTTCTCCTGGGCTCTGGTTGGAACTCTTTATTCTCAGGTAGTGGACCCACAAGCTCCGAGCCTGCCTTGATGGAAATGTTCAGGTTGGGAACAGGTTGTGAGCAATTACTTTTTTTCCTATAATTGCCTATTGTCTCTGTGCTGTGCTTCACTGAAGACACATTCAGTCTCTGTCATATCAAACGTTCTTGCACAATACACCTTCTAGCATACCAGACCCATGAAGCCTTGATAGCTGCAGTATCTCTCTGTCAGTCTCTCTCACATACACAAGCAGCCTCTCTGGGTGCAGGTTAATTTGGAATGAGCCCAGACTTCAGTTCAGTAGTGCTTCTTACAGTTTTCTAAGCTTGACCTTTGATTGGACAGAATGTTCTTGTGGAAAACATGCATCAGGGTCCTCAGAAAGCTGTCAGCTTTGCATTCATGCTCCTGCACAAAACTTGAGTTCTGGATTGGTTCACAAAGGATAAGTTGGGGGGCTGTATCTGCTAATAATTGAATTGTTTCTGGCATTTGCCTTTGTCCTGCTGCTTAAACTTTGCTGTTCAAGTTTATACCCGCCCCTTTTCTTTGTTAATTTTAGCCCTGCCTTTTTTCTCCTTGCTTAAATCTCCTCCTTTTCCTCTCTTCCCCAGGACTCCCCCATCCACTTGGGTGTGACTCAGACCCTCCACAGCTCCCGGACCCTCCATGGCCCCCGGACAAGCCCTAGCTCTCTCTACAAGGTGGTCTTGTTTGCAGGAGACTGCCCACCTCCAAAAGCTTAATTTTAAAGGTAACTGTTAGGGAGCACAGACCTTGCTGCCAGCCCAGCTGGTTGTTTCATGCTACTACAAAGCTGAAGCCTTGCCGGTGCTCCACGCTGTCTTCCCCCGCCCCCACCCACCTACCCTATCTGGGCATTTACTTATATTGGCTTATTTTTGTCAGTTTCATCTGACGTCTAACATGCCACTTTGCCATTTGCTCCTTATCATATACTACCACTAGAGGCATCGGCTTATCTCTAGAGCTCATTGAATACTTGTAGTTGATGTATCTATCTGTACTATGACTGTTTGACTCCTTCCTGCATTTTGGCAACTGTGTTGTTCTGCTTATCATGACACATAAAATTCTAGTCTCTCTCTCGTGACCAACCTGTTGCTCTGTTCACTTGCTAGGCTCTCCCTGCTCCCTTGTTCCTATAGTAGTACCTGGCAGCAAAACCCAAATGGAAACTTCAAATTCTCTAACATGCTGGTTAGACCTATTGACTACCTTTATTTCACTCCACTATTGATCCCAAGGTTCATCAATTATCTTGTGACTGCCTACTTAGATCATAGAATCTGCTCTAAAAATTACTATGGTTACTCCTTTCATTCATCGCAAGCTCTGGTATCTCATGCTGCTTGCTATCCTTTTGGCAGACAATGTAGAACCGAACCCTGGTCCCTCACATTCTCAGCCATGCAATAATGCCTCCTGGGCTACTATTTCAGGGCTCCGCAAAGCCCATCTAAACATTAGGAGCCTTATGCGTAATTTCATGGAGCTGGAGGCTTCAGTCTCCACCTACAACCTGGATATACTGTGTCTATCTGAGACGTGGCTCAAGCCCTCTACCCCTGATTCAATATGCTCATTACAAAATTATAGCCTTATCAGGAATGGCAGGCTATCTCCTAAGTGGGGTGGGGGAGTTGCACTGTTTTACAAAGCTCATCTAAACATCTCGCAGAATACTATACTTCAATCCTCCACTGGTGAATAACTTCATGCACTTCTCTGCTTGGGTGCTAAAAATCTACATTTAGTTGTTGCTTATAACCCGGCCCAGGGAGGACTGTCTGTCTTCATTAATTTGCTGGAGGACACGGTAAAACTAGCAGGCCATAATGAACTGTTTATTCTTGGGGACATGAATTTAAACTGGCTTGGACAAACTCATGGCTCACTTCTATCTGTAACCCAAATATATAACCTGCATCAGGTTATAACAGCCCACAAGGATCTCCCGTAAAGCAACGTCAAGTACGCTACTGGATTGGGTGTTAACAAATAGGATTGACAGAACTGTGGATGCAGGCACTCTGCTGGATACTATATCAGATCACTCCCCCAATTTTTGTGTGTGGCAACACTCTAGCTCCCAGTCTCTGCCTCCATGCTATATCACCTTCAGGAACTATGCTAATCTGGAAATCTGGATCAGGTGAAGTTCCTGTATGAAGTCTTGCCTATTGACTGGTCTTCTCAATCCCTGGATGCATAAACAGCTCTTGACTACTTTCTATACCAGTTTTGTGCAGTTCAGGATAGACATACACCCCTCATGACCCGACGTGTTCACGTGACACCCACTAAGTGGTTACACAAAGATCTCCTGGCTGCATTACATGTCAGGGATAAGAGCTGGAGGTGCTTCAGAAAATCTTGTCTCATTGCTGACTACCACACCTATAGGACCCAAAGAAGTGATTGCAAAAAGAAGGTTAGACTAGCAAAAAGTGCATATTGTAAGGGGCTTCTGCTGGAAGCATCAGGTGACTCCAGAAAACTCTGATCACACGTAAAATCATTCCTAGGTGCAAAGGAAACTCACTTGGCTGATGAAATGATAATTAGTGGTGTCCACTGCAACAACCCTAGGACCATTGCAGAAGTGTTTAATAAACAATTCTCTGACCTGTCCAGCTTTACATCTGTCTTCCTCCATGGTCAGCCCTTATCTCCACCCATTCCACCCACCCCTACTGTACTTCCCCCTCCTTTCTACTTTAAGGCGGTTTCTAAATCTGATGTTCTGGGCCTGCTGAATACCATTTCTGACAACACTAGTGTAGACTTCTAAAACTGGCAGCACCATTTATTGCCTAGCCTTTGTCAAGGATCTTTACCCTCTCTCTTTGCAATGGAGTTGTTCTGGATATCTGAAAAATGGATAGAGTCACACTGGTCCTTAAGAAAGGTGGTAAAAGAGATATGACTAATTATCGTCCGATAGCAATACTATCAGTTCTGTGTAAAATAATGGAAAAGTTAGTATTAATACAAGTTATTGAATTCATAACTAATTATAACCTTCTCTTGCCAGTTCAATATGGCTTTCGTAAAAGGCATAGCACCTCCATGGCCTTGCTCCACCATGCAAATGATACTCTAACTGCTACAGACAATGGCCACCTCACAGGGGCAGTTTTTATTGACCTGACAAAGTCATTTGACCTTGTTGATCATCCTCTTCTTCTAGATAGTCTCCTAGCCCTTGGTTTCTCTCTAAACTCAGTTGCCTGGTTTAATATCTATCTATCAAATATAACTCAGCTTGTTAAATTCAACTCTGCTGTGTTCAGCCCCATGCCTATTAACCTAGGTGTTCCCAGGGATCAATTTTAAGACCCCTTCTCATCACTATTTTTATTAACATGATCTCGTCAAATAACCCCGATTGCTCAGCTATCCTCTATGTGGATGACCTGGTCTTGTACTGTAGTGATAAGAATATACACCACGTCAACTGGACCCTCACTACTGCTTTTAAGTCTATTCAATCCTGGCTCTTCCACCATAAGCTAATCCTTAATGCTAATAAAACACATACTATGTTGTTTGGTTCTGCAGACAAATTAAATAACAACTGGGACCTATTTAAAGTTTCTGGTCAGGGTGGGATGGTCCTTGAACCAGTATGCTTTTTCAAGTATCTTGGAGTACTCCTTGATGAAAATCTTAACTTTGATAAGCATATAACATCTACCCATAAATTAGTTAAAGCCAAAATTGGAGTAGCCTACAAAACCAGCTATGTCCATACACAGTCGGCTAGATTAGCCATAGCCCATGGGATCTTGCTCCCATCGCTATCCTATGGGGTAGTCACTTATCTCAGTGTATCCATAACTCTCCTCAGGAAGTGGGATACTACTTATAACAGCATCTGTAGGTATGCCTCGGCCTCTCCCTGGTCAAAACACTGTTGTCAGCTTTATGCTGATCTAAATTGGCTACCCCCACTTTGGCTCGAACTCTTGCCCTTGGCTCCCTGACTGATAATGTTATTAGAGAAGGGATTCCTGTCTCGCTAACCTCCCTACTAACTTCGCTGCCCTCCTCCCATAGCCTCTGATCATCTGATAAGTCACTGCTGCAAATACCTAGATGTAAATCTAACAAAGGAATCCTTGCTTTCTCTCACTCAACTTCCAAACTCTGTAACTCCCTGCCTCTTGCTGTTTGCCTAGCCCCCAGTCATGTCCAGTTTAAAAACAATTGTCACTCCTTCCTCTTTAGCCAGGTCTCCTGTGCCTGCTTCAAACCCCTCTGAATTTGCATTCAGACTCTGTCTCACTTCCCCACTGCTGCAAACTGTCTTCTACTTAACCTGCCCATCTAGTTATGTTATTAGATACTTATGTCTCCCTTTGATTTTACTTCAGCTGCTCTTAACGCAGTTGTTGTTAGCTACATGTGATTGTTATCCACTGAATTTTGTTACTGTTTATGAACTCTGACCTATCTTGTTACTTACTCATATAATTGTAACATATTGTTTTGCTCTGTATTTTGTTCTTCCTGAATTCAAAATGTATTCCCTGTCTATCCCTACCTATTGTAATCTCCTTGGTCATGCCTAAAATAGTCATGTCTTGGCTATGGTACTTACCCAGTAAACAAAAACTAAATAAATAAATAAATCTGTAGGCAAAACCCTATGAGCCTCTGACCCTTCCCAGAAGTGCCTGAGGATTCAAACATCTTGATGCGGCAGAGCAGAAGTCATGTTTGTTTTTCATTTCTGTATGCTGTTAGCCAGACTTATGCTGCTCCCTACTGCTATTACCATACTCTGGCTGGTAGGCTTTATTAATTCTATTTCTAGCCCTGCTGCCTACCCTGGAGCCACGATATGCATTTTTATGGCAGTAACTCTGATCAGTTGTTAAGCAGAGCTTCAGGTCTGTTCTTCCATAGCCACACATGTGTGGGTCTGCTATGGTGCTTGGCTCTGCTGGTTCTTCACTCTTGACCCTATTGCCAGTGCTATGGTTGGGGATCTCCAAATCTGCATCCGATGATGTTGATGGTGTTGTTTCTCAGGGTTTTGGAACCAGAGACTCAGGATAAGTGTGTGGGCAGCAGCTGCTGTGGAAACTGGGGAGTCACTGTTTTGACTCTTCCTTGGTCTCCTGCCAAGCTGCTTCTGTGCCCTGCTGGTCCCCATGCAACAGTCCACTGAGGGTGACTAGAGGGTAAAGATATCCAGGTTTGGGGGGACTGGAAGCCCTAAAGGTGAGCCCATGAATTTGGGAGGCTAAACTTATATTAAAAGACAATACTATGTGTACAGCCTGCACCAGATTGTATGTGCAGCTTGGTGGAATGGCTAAACACTTTTTCAATTCAAACAGCTCTGATATCATTTTTGCCTATAGTAACTGAGGGCAAGGTAGTTGGAAACAAAGCAGGTCTGAAGGTTGCTGAAGTCTTGTTGGGGAGAGAAATTTAAGTCAATTTCAATATGGTTGGCTCCCTCTCCACCTCAGGATCCTATACCAATCTTGCCTGAATGCCAAAAAATCCATGATAGAACTTATCCCGGAATCTACCTCCTCTCTCTTCAAAGCCGCCCACCCAACCATCTCCATAAGAAGATCGACAAGGGAAGGACTAGTAGTTCCTTTTAAGCATACAACAATTGGCCAGAGATCACTCTCTTTCCGTGGATCTAAGTGGCTAAATGACCTCCCCACTAACCTAATAGAGCAGAAAGATTAGTCTATTTAAATCTGGTCTCTACTCCCACCTAACCTCTATGAATGTCTGTAGCTGTGTTATCTAAATGCCTGACCTTAACACAGCACATGCTGATATAAATGCACCAGGGCCCTGTTCAACAAATCCTGGCACTCCTATGTATCTGCCTTCCCCCTCCCCCTTCCCCTCCTCCCACTCTAACCCAGTTGATGATTTAACCTCTCCTCCTACCCTGCCTTTAACCTCCCCTTCACCCCTCCTCTCACCTCCCTCCCAACCGCAACACTTGCCACTCTCATTGCCCCATGCACCAGTCTACTCCCCTCCTCCCCATTGCCCCTGCCACCCCTCTTCCTCATGCTATCCCCAGCCCTCCCACTCCCTCCACCCCCCACTTGACAAAGCCAGCAATGGCTGCTTTAGTTAACATGGCAGGTATCTACTATCCTGTTGTGTTACATTGCACTTAAACGGAACTTGCGTTTGAACTGTCTACCAATGATACATATTATAGCACAATGTTGAACTGACTCACCATTGATCTCCTGATGCATTGCACACCTACTAAGCTCTCTGAACTAATGTAACAAAAACGTAATCTTTGTAATGTCCATGTAACCGATGTTTCATTGAAATGTTCATGTCTTAGTATGTCTGACCTGGAACCTATGTAAATGAGCCTTTTGGCTCAAAGGTAGTAATCCTAAACTTAAATAAATAAATATCCTGAATAAATTGATAGGGGGAGACTGAGGCTAAGGGAACCACTGAGGAGGGAGAGCAAAAGGTGAACTTAGCTAGAACCCCCCCAGAAATGGGGTCTAGGAGCAGGCAGGATGAAAGCAGCAAAGCATGGGTCCCCAGTAAGTTAAATGATAGTCTAAAGGGAGTGGGGCTCATGAAGCCAGTAGGGAGCAGGAAAATCAAGATGTTAAGGAGGGAGGGATAGGACAAAAGGAGAGGAGCTCACAAGAGGGGGAATGGTATAAGCACAAGCTGGAAGGCAGTCTGTCTAAAGGCCAGGAGCCTCAAAGACAAAATTAGTGAACTCCAGGTGGTGATGGTGGATGTGGAATTAGACATCATATCCATTACAGAAACATGGGCCACCAGGAATAATGATTGGAACTTGACAGTACCAGAGTATACCATGTATTGAAGAGATGGGTATAAGGGGAAATGAGCTTTGGTAGCTCTCTCTGTCAAGAAAACCATAGAGGCAGTAGAGAATGAGTCTAACAAGGGAGGAAATAACGAGACTGATTCACTGTGGATACAGCTCAGAACATCATCAGGAAAGAAGCTGCACAAGAGGGTGGTCTATAGACCACTAGGACAGGGAGAAGAGGGGGATAAGGAACTAGGGAACAAAACTGAGAAGGGGGCCACAAAGGGGGAGGCAGTTGTTGTGAGGGATCTCAAACTACCTGACATAGATTGGAACATTCTAGTAGCTAAGAGAACCAGAAGTCAGGCCCTGCTGAATATATGGCATGACTTCAGCTGGTGCAGATGGTCAGGGAACCTACAAGACAGGCTGCCATTCTCAGCATGGTACTCACCGGTTCAGAAATATTTGGAGACATGCAGGTTGGAGAACCAGGGTTCCACCATTGGAAAGCACCAGTGTTCTGGTGCTGGGCTGTTAAGGTGCCAAGTGGCAATGTTGCTGATCACTTTTTTTGCGGGGCGCTGAGCCCCCTGCTCCCCCCATGCCCCCCCTACTTAAGGATTCCTACTCCAGAAGGGGGGACCTCAAGGAGAGGGGGGTGGTGAATCCTGCATTTGGCACCCTGATTGCCCAGCACCATAATGCTGGTGCTCTGAGCACCATAAGGGGAGAACCAGTGGGGTCCAGTGACCATTACACAATATCGTTTGAACTAGCCATGGATATCAGTACGCCTTTGTCAAAAGCTGTGGTTCTAGATTATAGATGAGCAGACATTGATCAGATGAGGGAATTAGACATGGGAAGGTGTGTTGAACTGGATAAAATTAAGGGGTGGAGGAGAGGTGGGGAGTAATTAAAGGGACCATTCTCGAAGCAACCAAATAATCTTTGAGAATGGTTACCAATGGAAATAGGCACAGGAGACCAATCTGGTTCCCTGAGAAGGTCACAGAGGCAACTATGGGCCAAAAAAGGGCCTTCGCTTCCTAAAGTGAGAAACAAGGGTATGAGGAATGGAGCAAATACCAAGTAAAGATGATGGAGGCCAAGAAGAAAGTCAGGGAGGCAAATGCAGAAGCAGAGCTGTATATTGCAGAGGGGGTCAAGACAGGGGGAAAAACAGTTCTTGAAAACAAGGAAAATGAAAGGGGAAATTGTTAAGCTGATGGGGGGCAGAGTAGTAGAGGACGATAAGCAGAAGGCAGCCATTCTAAATGGCTACTTCTGCTCAGTATTCATAGTGGAGGATAGCGGGCCTCTGCTGGAAAGTGGCATTCTGGTTGCTGCAAGAGGGACCACAGAAATGAGGCAGGTGGCAATTACAAGAGAAAGGGATATAAAAGAGCTTGAAACAGTGAAAGTAGACAAGGCTCTAGGGCCAGATGGGATGCACCCAAAGGTGCTCAGGTAACTGGCAGGAATCCTGTCAGGTCTATTCAATGGCTTACTACAGTAAGGGGTGGTTCTGAGAGACTGGAGGATAATGAATGTGGTGCCGCTTCACAAGGGAGGGGGCAGGCAGGAACCTGGAAATTACAGGCCTGTCAGTCTTACTGTAGGTAAACTGATGGAGGAACTAATCAAAGAGAACCTTGTAGACTACCCGGAGAGAAATAGGCTCCAGGATGTTAAGCAGCATGGCTTTGTGGCAGGGATTATTAGCAGACCATCCTGATAGTATGCTTTAACTGAGTAACGAGGGTGGTGGATAAGAGACAAGCAGCAGACTTACTCTATTTCCACTTCAGCAAGGCATTTGACTAGGTGACACACTGAAGGTCGTTGAAGGAATTCAAGGAACTAAGAGTAGCAAATGACCCACTTAAATGAATGGGAAGTTGGTTGTCGAGAGATGACAGAGGGTGGTGGTAAACAGGGTAAAACTGGGGGAAAGGGAGGTCGTGAGTGGGGTACCGAAGGGGTCAGTCCTGGGACTAGTTCTTCTCAATATGTTCATCAGTAACCTAGGAGAAGGAATGTAGGTCTCTTCACAGATGACACTAAACTCTGTGGCAGGGTAGACAGTGAGGAGGGTGTAAGGAAGCTGCAGTGGGACCTGCAAAGGTTAGTTAGGTGGTCCAAGGTCTGGCTTTTGAAATTCAATGCTAAAAAGTGCAAGGTGACGCACGTAGGAAAACAATGGATAGGAGGAGTTATGCTGGCCACTACTTCATAAGAAAGGGACCTAGGGATCATCATGAATGTCTCCCCAAAACAAACTAACCAATGTAACAAGGCCTAAAGCAAGGCAACCAGAATGCTGGGGTGTATTGGAAGGGGGTTAATTAGCAAGAGGAAAGCAGTAATACTACCTCTCCATAGATCACTGGTGACCTCATCTGGAGTACTGTGCCTAGTTCTGGAATTCTCACCTGATGAAAGACAGAGACCTGATGGAGTCAGTGCAGTGTACCGAAACCAAAAGGATTCAGGGCCAACAAGGCAATCCTATGAGGATCAGCTTAGGGCACTGAACATGTACTCGTTGGGAGCCAGAAGGGAGATGAATGACATGATAGAGACCTTCAAGCTCCTGAAAGGACTAAACAAGGTAAACTGCAAGAACTATTTACAGTAGCAGGAATGGTGGGTCAAAAACAAGGAGCAAGAATGTAAGCTGCTAAGGGGGAGATTTAGGAGGGATGCAAGAAAGGCTTACATTACAAGAGTGATTGAACTGCAGGACAGCCTACCAGCAGTGGAGGTAGGCTCAGAAAAACATTAATGGATTCAAACTGAGCTGGGACAGAGTAAAGGGCTTAATAGTTATTCAGGGAGTAGCAGTAAGGCAGGGAGTGAGAGGAAGAAGAGGGGGAGTAGAGGGGGAAAATCCCATCTAGACAATAGGTAATGTGCTAGAGCAGGATAAAACGTGGCAGACGGGATGGACCAACAGTCTGTTTCTGCTAACATTGTCTATGTATCCAAGTTAATCCTTCTCTAATGTGTAAAAAAACTCATCCTTGTATTTGATAATCAGGTGGCCACTAAACCAGATTTTGTTAGTGACCAAACCTTTGGTGATGACAATTGTATAAGATAAGCACCAGAAACATAGTGACCAGATGGCCATTTAAACATATTTATAGTAGACAAAGATGATTGTAGAGGCTTTTATTAGTCACCTGCCTACTCTCTTTTTTCTGTCTCGATATGCTTCAATAAATTTTCCATTGTTTAAGGGTTGCTCCTAAATATGTTCAGTTTTACTGTGCATTCAGGGAATTCCTGTTTTTTGGTAGAAAGCAGAGAAGTGTTTCAGTTCCTCTATGGCAAATAGAAACCTATTCTAAGCAAAGTGCAACTATGAATGTGAAGCTAAATGTTTTGCAGGTTGAGAATAAATTCAAATTAAAACAGGGTCATAGTACTTACCTCTTACATGTAATCATCTAGCACCTTACCCATGGTAGTAAATATAGTATAGAAAGATGTATAAAGTGTTACTATAACTAATCAGTGCATAGTTTTTGCTTTGCGTTTTGCTAGCATGTATACTCCTTTGCTCCCAGGCCCTCACATTCTGGGGGAGTCCCAGCCCCGTCACCCTGAGATCTACCAGCTGGCACCAGCTATACCCCCAGGGCTTGCTCCTCTGGCAAGGTCAGCAGGGGAGAATGGATCCAGTGTTCCAGTGCCGTGGCTAGTCGGGGGCAGGACCTGCGAACTCCCCCTTCATCGGCTATAAGCATATTTTCTCTCTGTTTTTCCTCCCCCTTTAGGAGCAGAGTGCACAATAACACCATTGACGGTGCCAGGCATGCTCCCGTGCACGCACTCCATCAAGCATCTGCTCCACTCCTGACCCCATGTTTCTGCAGCTTTGGTGCACCTGCCCCTCTGTGGCCGCTAGGGGCCAGGCGTGCACCGACCTCTTATCGCCCCCCTCCATGGAGAAGGACAGCTTCCCGTAAGATGCTCTATCCTTCTCCTCCCCTGCTGACCCCTGGCAGCTAGTGCTCATTCCCAAATGTGGGTCACCAGCATGGTGCGAGGTGAGGTACCCAGTGCCACAACCCTCAGTGCCACTGGGCCGGCCAATCAGTGCATAGTTCCTAATTTGTTTTTGATGGTAAGGTTTGGTTTACAACTCAAGCACTAGAAAAGAACATTTAGATGATTGTGTGCTACCTATCAATAAAATGTCATGTGGTACTTAAATATGATGACATTTTTTTAAACTGGAGGCACTATTCAGGAAATTGAAATAACATAATTTAGCTCTATAGAATGATAAAATTGTTTACTTAGGTTTCTGAATTGTTGCATGTTCTGCTTCAGTACTCTGTCTGCTGTAAGTTCATGCTAATGGCTCCAGAAAACATAAGTGAGCAAGGCACAACTTACACTGGTTTATGGATGTTGTTAATGTACAGTACACCATGAAGAATTTGCACTTACTACAGACCTAAATGTTAGGAGGATGTCTGACATTTTAAAGAAATGTTTACTATTTCAGTCTCACAGGTCCAAGTGACCTCTTGTATGAGTGATCCCAAGGGTGAGGACCATGAGAAGGAGGCTGGTGTCTGCAGTGGCAGCCACAGAGAAAGTAAACAGGTTCAAAGGTGCCTCTGCTCAAAGTGGATAAGGGAGGGGCACAGAAAAGATACAGGGTCCTGCCACTAAGGGAATCTATGGGAACATAGGTAACTAATGAACGGTGGTTGGTCAGCAAATAAAATAATCAGAGGGGCAATGTAGAATTAAGGGAGGGCAAATCAGTACCTAGAGGAATGGTCAGAGAGGTCTAGCAGAAGTGAGTGAAGATTTTAGGGGTCAGATTTTCAAACAGAGATTTCATGGTAAGCGTTGAGTGCATCAAAGATATGACACACTGGACTTTCAGCAAAACAAAGGGATCTTCTACCACATACATCAGTTTAGTACCTGCTAGAACCCTCTTTTTTGTCTAGCATGCATCAGTGCTGGGGCCTCCCACAAACAGTTTGCAGCTGAATGTAACTGCAAGCTGCCATACAGTAGGCCCAGGTATTGGAACTGTACGTGAGGTTACAAAATCACATGCAGTTGGGGCATTTGGACTTTGTGCAGCTACAGCGATGCAAGGAATTGAGGCAAAGCTTGAGGTAGACCCTGCATCAACCTTTGACAATCCGGTTACAGGCATTTAAATGAGTCCTAGACAAATCCTATCTGGGGTTCCCTTGTGAAAGGCTGGGTGAGCGCTGTGGAGTTGAGTTTGGGTGCTCAGCTGGGATGCCTCACCCCCTCTTACAGACCAAACCAAAAGCAGCCAATCACTCGATTAGGTTTCTGAAGAAGCACTAAGTCTCTGAGATTAAGTGCAGAACTACATTTTCGTTTCCCACATTGCAAGGTCTCCAGCTGGGGCATTCTCTCCATGGTGGAGCTCCAAATTGTGTGTTGTTTGCTAGAGACCTTGCAATGTGCAAAATAAAAATGTCGTGGGAGTGTGTGGCCTGACTGCAGAGCATAGTGGATGCACAGCAGCCCAGCTCCCTACAGCACAGAAAATAAAACAGCAAAAAATTATTAAATAGCTTCTTCATTTGCGATTCCGTTACCCCCGGGGACTTCTTAAGTAGATGGCTACTCAAAAACTGCTGAAAAAGCAGCCAACTCATCAATTTGACAGTGCAATGAAATCGACTTCTTTAGCAGTGAATGCCCACACTGTCTCAGGCTATGGGGGAAGAGGCGGGAGCTTCTAAAGATGCTAGGGATTCCACGATTGGTGCTCCAACCTTCAGCAGGAGGTCAGATCAAGATTTACAAACCTTACTGCTCCACTCATACACCTTCAGTCCATGGCAACTGGCTTATCTGAAACTTCAACAACACACACATCTTGCCTGGATGAAGCAGAGAAGTGGATGGGTGAAATGGAGGATGTGATAGCAGACTTATCTCGAGACACTAAGATACTGAACAATAAAGTCAAGATGCTGTGCTTTAGAGCAGAAAACCAGGAAAATAGAGCCAGAAGATCTACTATCAGGCTCACTGGGCTCCCCGAGGGTCTGGAGGGACTGGAGTGAGGTCAAGCTGCACAATGATAACTTGTCAGCAAGCTGGGACTTTACCCTTCCCCATGCAGATTTTGAAATACAGGGAGCCCACAGGACAGGTGCCAGACCAAAGCTGGGAGACAAGCCCTGGCGCTACCTGATAAAATATCTGCGATTTTGTTAGATTATCGTTGTGATAGTTGTATATATGCTCTCTCTTTCAAGAGATATATAATATATATATATATATATATATATATATATATATATATATCTATCTATCTACATCTTCAGTTTCTCGAAAAGGAGAAGATGCTCCATTCCAGAAGGGCACATGGCCCAAAATCAACAGACGAGGGACAAGTGCTGTCATTCCAGGATTTTAGCCAGGACCTGCAGCTCCTAACTCAAAAGTTCACAGATGTCAAGGCTGTATTGCACCATTGGGAGTTTGTTCTCTTGTACCAAGCTACATTTCAAATTTCCAAGCTGAGCTGCCCTCTAAGAGTTGTTATAAAGCCCCAAAAGGTGGAGGACATTATTACTGGAGAGGATGCAGCCCTGGAGGATAGGACTCGGCCTCACTCCACTCCCCCATTGCACTGATCTCTCTGTGCAGTTCTAAACTACTAGTACACCCGACCTCTGGGACAACTCGGTGTGACTGTTGCACCTATCTGTCCCCCCTGCACACCTTGTTTTGCAGAGAAGTGACACTATAAGGATTCTACTGTTAGGTTATGCTGTCTGCATGCATAGGCATGCATGGGGGGAGGCAACCCTTGCCCAGGCCCCCCAACCCCCATTAAAAGTCATCCGACCAAATTTTAATACTACATATATTTCTTTAATTCAGGAGTCGGCTGGACTCGGCCAGGACTGTCACTCATGAACCAGTAAATCTCCCCTACCAGCCACCATTGCCCAACCACCTAACAGATGACATTACACAAGTTGGCATCAGTACCTCAGACAGCCAATCTATGTGCACCATCTTGGGTGGTCCAATCACGGGCAGTTTTACTTTGGCAGTGACACGTGGTCACACACCATTTCTGTGGGACATACAGAAAACAATCTTCAGGCTCTCGCTCACTCATTGCCCCAACTGGGGTTTATAGCTGCTTCTACTGATGTGGGAGAGGACTGGGGAGATGTCAGAAAGACACCACTCCTGCTCGCCGTGGCCGCTGCCTGCCCACCGCACTCCAACATGATGCAGCTTACAGCTGCCAACTAGAGACAAGAACCAAGGAGGAAAAGGGACACAACAGTGATGGTGCTGATCAAAATCTTCGGGCTGGACCTGGGTCCTACAGCCTCGATGGATGACACGCACTGTTGCTGAGATATTTAAGCTATCTTCAAGCAAGAGGAGGATGCCAAAAGACTGACAGAACCAACCGCTGGAGCACAGTGATAGCAGGTATTTTTTTCTGTTCTCTGCCCCTTGGGTCTCCATGCTGCTGCAAGGCAATTTAACTCTGTCCATTATAGATGGCACTGTCTACGGAGCATGATCTCTTACTTATCTCTAAAATGCAGGAAAACGCACCATTTACATTAATGCTTTAAAAATTTCCTGGGGGGGGCATGCCCCCCCCCGGCTTTGAGAGGGTTTGCCCCCCACCCCTGCTCACTGACTCTGCACATGCCTCTATCTGCATTACACCACTAGGAATAAAGAATGAACACTGCGACTGAGAGTGCTCTGTTAATTCAGTCAGATATTTCCATTGTACTGTGTGTGGGGTCAGTGAGGTGGAGCTGTGGTACTACAATGGGTGTCACTTACCATGACATATTCTTTACTGCTGGGATGTGGGATATGTGAGTGAGGAGCAGCAGATCTCCCAGGCTTTGGTCTCTGTGGGCAGTGAGCTAGATACTTTAGTGCCAAGCTATACCCACTCCCTTTTTTCAGGCTGTGAGCTATTAGCCAGTCCACATCAGCCACTTGGTCTCCTCTCAGGGCACGCCTACTCCCTCCACCTATTCCGACTGTTGTGAGTGTGCAACCTATGTTGGTATGGCAACTGGAGTCAAGCAGCTCAGAAGACACTTGAGAAGGGATGGCTGGCTGCAGTTGCAAATCACAAGCTACAATAAAGGGCAAAAAAAAAAAAAAAACAACCTTATTGATAGCCGACCTCTACTGTCATCCTGAACATGGCACATGCCCTCTTGAGGATATGACTCTTGTAGGGGGAATCACCTTCATGGATTCTCATACTCACAGTGATCTCACAGAGAGCACAGTGGTCTGGTGATTGGAGAAATAACAGACAGCTAACAACCATCAGTGTACTAACCCCTCTTAGACTAAACCTCCTTCCTATGGCATTAAACTGAAACTTATCTATGGCTGCTCTCTGGTGCTTTAGTGTTGCATCCACCACCTCGCTTGTGAGAATTATCCTAGTTGTTTATCTGTTATACTTAATCAGCTTTTGCTAATTGAATACAATGTCTTAAGAGTTACTGTACAGTCAAGTGCATGTCATATATCTTTCATGTAAATCTAAATGGCTAGTACACTAAGGGTTTGCTTGTGGAACATTAGTGGCTTAATAACTCATGCAAAAAGGAAAAAGATTCTAGGGAAAGTGAAGAATATGCAAGTGGATATCGTATGCCTCCAGCAAACACATATGACTGACAAGGAAGGTAGTCACATGGTAGAGAACTGAAAAGGTGAATGGCATGGATTATATTTCACTTCTAAGTCTTGGGGCACAGCAATATGGCTTGGGTCACGTTTCCCAGGCACCATCACCCAAGTCTCCATAGATAGAGGAGGGGGAGGTATGTCATGGCACAAATACAACTTAACTCTGGACAGAAATTGACAATTGGCTCTATCTATGCTCTGAATATAGACACACCAGATTTTTTTAACCTGTCATCCATGGAAATGGCTGCCTTTGAGGGACCACGGATCATAAACGGTGAATTTAACTGTGCAAGGGGCACCATTATGGATTGTTCCTCACAGACAGGAAGCCCTCTGTCTAGAAGTGGTAAAACATTCATTGCCCTAATGAAAGACCACAAATTTATTGACTCAGAGGCATCTTAATCCCACTACAGTAGTAGGAAATACACACACTATTTGTACTCTGCCAAAGCCTATGCACACCTAGACTGGGATTAATTTCTCAGATACTTCACACTTTACATTCAGTCCGACATGGAACTATGGCTTTCACAGACCACATCTCTGTATTGATAAGCTTGTGGCGATGGGTAACCAAGGTGCAAGCAAGGCCTGGAGACTTGCCCCACTTTACTGAACAAAGCAAACTTTCAGCTTTATATCAAACAACCGATTGCTGACTATCTAGTTAACAACTATCCAGGTCTAACATCTGCAGTAGTGAGTTGGGAGGTTCTAAAAGCTGCACTGTGAGGAGCTATTATTTCCTTTGACTGTCACAAAAACAAAATAAGTGACCAGCATATGGTGGAGCTGGAGAAAAAGATACTTGCAGCTGAAAAATTATACATGGAGAACCCCAATGCAGAGGGATACTAAATCTTGTAGCACTTAAAATGAGAATAAAACACTGCGCACAGTGCAAAAATAGAAAGGGCTGTGCTCCTTACATAGGCAGGCAACTATTTTGATGGGGAGATCATGGAAAAATGGCTGTCCTGGCAACTGCAAGGCAGGGAAGGAGCGAAAAATATTACGAACATACAAAATTGCTAGCAGATACAGACCATATGGTCTATCTAGTCTGATCGAGTGTGCAGCACTTCAGCCCATTAATGAACATATTAAGCCAATTGACAGTAGTCTAGAATACAGCGATAATGAAACTGGGGAATGTTTTAGGACATATTACAACCTCCTTTATACAAATGAGGTTTCCCCCTCTCCAGCACAAATGTATACATATTTATGCTAAGGCCACAATCCAAACAATAGATCCAGGGAGTAGAATGCAGTTGGAATAAGCTTTGCAGTGGGATGAGATTAAAAAAATGCTGTTTCCCACCTTAAATGGGGGAAAGACCCCAGGACCGGATAGTTTTCTAGTAGATTTTTTTTTAAATATTTCAAAATGAATTACAGGTCCCCTTACGGGAAAAAATTGAAGAATACCGGGCTGAGGGTATTATGCCCCCCTCCATGTGGTTAGCCACCATTACGACTAACTCTGGGCAACTGGCAAGGTCTAAAGTGTTTTTGATTTTAATGAACTGACCAAGGGTCAAAATATTCCAAAAGTGGCTTAAACGTATGAGTGGGCTGAATAGAAGTTTGCAGTGCTGAATTTTGGCACATTCACCAAATACAACTTTGGCATTGGCTTATCCATAGATGCATGACAGAGTATAGTCAGAACAGTAAGTCTGCTCTAAATGGTGTTAACTGCTAGAAGTAATTGATATTGAAAATATATATATATATTCTTACAGTAGACTAAGCCCAGATTTGTGCTGGTAATAAAATGGTCCTGAGTCATTGGTTCTGGGCACACTCTATCTGCAGTACGGTTTTGGAGTGGACACAGCCAGTTCAATACACATTAGATATGTGGCAGGAGAAGAAAATATATGTTTGAGGATAC
Organism: Neoceratodus forsteri; assembly: GCA_016271365.2. Classification (NCBI taxonomy): domain Eukaryota; kingdom Metazoa; phylum Chordata; order Ceratodontiformes; family Ceratodontidae; genus Neoceratodus; species Neoceratodus forsteri. Next base: position 675,143,290 of record CM028133.1, on the reverse strand, counting down.
CATTAGCAAAGTTCAACATCTAGTTGTCCAGCACTTGTTTTGGCCAAAATATGCTTTACCAGGGTCAGCAGGAATGCCATTGAACTATGCAGACGTTATAAATTACGGTGGTGTCCCCTGAGGTTTTCTGCAGAAAAAGGCAGCTGTTGGCCATTTAATTGACCTATTTTTATACATCTTTTAGTTGACTAACGTAGGAACCGACATTTGAAATCCCTTTGAGAGTCAGTCAGTGTTGCTGCAATTTTAGAGCACATGCTGAAACTAATACCTTATCGCAGAGGTTTTGGTTGATACTAGAGACTTTCAGCATCCAGGTGCTGTTTGCCATTTCAGACAGGGGGTGTGCTTGTTGAAAGCAAGAGTACGTGGATTCCCAACTTGTTAGCTTTTTTTTTTTGAGGCTCTGGAAATGTTTTAAAAGAGAAGTAGCCTGGCTTATAGGAAAGTAAAGCTTACATGAACTGTTTCCACACATTCATTACACAAGTGAAAGCAACTTTGGTATCATTCTCTATAGTACCTGTCAAACCACAGGACTGCATTAGAAAGTGGAAGATTCTAATGATCACTGTACAGATATACAACAATGTTGTTTTGGACCATCTTCTTTCAAACCTATTGAAAATGTTAGGCCACAATTTGAAAAGGCCTGCTAAAATGTTGAGTGAGGAAAACTGATTGTTTACTTATAACATTGTTTGCTCTAGGCTGCTAACAATGCTTTTTAAATATAACAGAGACAGTAAATATAAGACCAAATGCATGCAGTGGGAAAAAATAAAACCACTCTGACATCAAATATTTCGCAACTGGAGCTCATCAGTCACAAGCTACCAAACGAAAAAACATAACTTAAGTCTGCCTCAGAATGGGGTTTCCTCTTTTGGTAAACCTTTCATGATATATGTGTTTCCCTTGGTATTTATATCATCCGTCAGTCAGTGAAAGAGATGAATGAAGTACACCACATGTTCTGTATTGTTAAATTTATTACTAATAGTATAACTGTTTCTGAATTAAGCAAAAGTAAAAATCTGAAATTTCAGAAAGTATGTTCATCACTTTGTAAATATCCTTCTAATTGCAGGTGAACTTCAACTTCAAGGGTGCAACATGTTGTAAATCTTGTTAAAAATGCATCCAGTTGTAGCTATTTTCATTTATAAGCCTGCCCTGACGTCACATTGAAAATATGCCTTGATCCACACCAGCACCTTCTCATTGTATGGCTGCATGAATGAATACTTTCCCTTCTGATAATTGATACTAAATCCTACATTTGGTTGATTTGAGTCCTTGCCACTTCCGGGCAGCCTGTATGTCCCTTTATTGAATCGCTGCTAGAACATACCTTTCTCATCTCTGGGGGTGGGCAGTGGGGCCGTCCCTGCCTCATTTCTAGTGTTAAGTTTAACCTAGTCCATGGGCGGACTCACCAAAATGAAAGTAAATACATTCTGTTTTAAGACCATCTTGGTTAGCCACAAAAGAAACAGACTGTAAAAACTGTATTCCTCACCCCTTTGTACCAAACTGCATGACTCTTAGGCCTCCTTCATGACTGATATTTAAGTATAGGGCTTACATGTCTGTGGTCACTAATGCAAAGTCCTTCTCTGTGGCCAAGTCTTCCAAGGCACACAAAGTATTGCATTTGCTGCCATGTATTTCCTGCCTCATATTTTTTGAACTATTTGGCAGATTTGCACTAATAAAGTTTGCTACCTTTTGTGCCCTGGCTTCTTCATTTAGTTTGGGTTTCAGAGATTGTGGGTGAATAAGAAGCTACACTATTTGGGTGTGATTTGCAGATTGATTTGTGTTCATCACACATCTCAGTGTCTGCAGCAGTCCTTCTAGTGCTAGATTACAAGTTTAAATAGTTGGGTGGAAACCTTGGTTTGCTACAGTACTTGGCAGCAAATGGTACTGAAGGTACACTATCACTACAGATTCAATGCATAGTTACTGAAACATTTCTTGATATAAATTTAAGATTAGTAGGTAGTTAAATAACGTAAAATAAGCCTTTTAGTAGGTGCTGCTAGACATTTTTTCAGTAGTGATTGCCCACCAGGCTATTCAATTGCTTATAAACTGCATAAAAATCCAAAGAGCTGTTAGCAATCTCTTGTTTCTCCATGGCAGTAAAACATATTAAAGGCACCCCATCAACTCATTACTAGATTTTAAATGGAAAATGTTCATCAATTAAATTATTTCTTTATGATTATATCAGATTTAAAGACAGTTAAATAATATGAATTGAACTAAGTATTTGTGTTAATTGCTACTAGTAAATGTTCAGTAGTCATTGACTACCAAGTTACCATGTTTCATATAAACAAAGCAGAAGTTCAAATCACTGGGTCCAAACTTTGGTATCCTACATAGCAACAGTGGGTGCTAAAGGTACAACATCAAGACATCACTGCATTTTAAATGCCAGATGCATATCTGCTACAATATTTATTTATGCTTATTAAAGGTTAATATAAATGTAAATGGTTTAGTTGCCAGTAGTGTAAACCTTGGTCTAATTGTTAACTGTGTATTCCCTCTGGACAGAAGCCCCTTTTGGTGATTATTTTTTTCATATTAGGGTCAAGCAGGTTCCTGATGTAACTGGCATTGTTTGTTGCAAAATTTTGTTTGCCAACAAACAGCAAATGGTACTAAAGGTACACCATCAGGACAATCATTACACTTTAAATTGTAAATGCATACCTACTAATTATTTCTGGATAAAAGATAAATACCTTAATACAAACTGCTCAAAATATTTATGTTGGGGCTTAAACCCGCTTAATGCAATTCAAAGCTATGCATCTATTAATGTTGTGTATTAACTGCCCTGTACTAAATTACCCACTGCTAGTGTCTAGTCATTATGTAACTGTGTCCTGAATGACTTAAGTTGTCTACCCATGAATGGATCTATATATGATTCCTACTTACTGTATGCACTGTCACATGATTGTATATGTAACTTACTCTGGGTCGCCCCTGAAAAAGGGATCCTCGGGGCTCAGTGGTCCTACCTGATTAACAAAATTGAATAAATAAATACATTTTTCCTAATGCATAATGAATTATCATTTATATACAATGTTAAAAGCTTATTTTTGCTTACTGTTACCTCATTGACATCCTTTTTTTTTTACTTTATTTATCTCCCCTGGGACTCCTGTGGAACTCTCCACAGGTACCAGGTTTACCTCCCTGTCTGAAACCCATCCGGGCCAGACCACTCCAGCTCAGCCATATCTTTCCAGCTCTGAGCCCCCTGAGGCAGGGCCACCTGTCCTGCTGCTCTACCTGAAAGTCTGAAGCGCCGAAACTGGAGTGCTGGCTGCGCCCGGCCTGCTGAGTCCAATGGTGGGAGTGTGGCTGGTCCCAGGAGGAACCTTCACCTATTCTCAAACCAAGGTGTTTTTCTTACTTTACTTCCCCCCAACCAGCCTGGCAGTGCAATGCTCTCTAGCACAGTACATGCACGCTCCCATGCATGTCCACAGGAGAGCCACCGTGGTTGATCCTCATTGGCTGGACTACAACTGCTCCACTGGGGGTCACCAGAATGGTGTGGTCTTGTCTCTCCTCCTTCCCAGGGAAGGAGAGCAGTCCTCTGGATGCTCAGTCCTTCCCTGCCCCACTGACCCCCGATGGCCCAAGTCTGCTCCCAAACCTGGGTGGCCAGCATGATGTGAGGTGTGGTGTCTAGCACCTCAACCCTCAGCACCACCGGGCCGGCATACCTCATTGATATCTTTAGTGACAATTTCTTATTTACTGTATGTTTATTAACTACTATTTAGTCCACCTAATTTAAAGTGATAGTAGCTTACACATTCACCACACTGAGCATGTGGATGTAACACTTCATAAAAATGCATATACTAAGCACGTGCATGGGGTACATGATGAAATGCATATGTAGAGTATGTTCCTGGAAAACATTATGAAATGCATACTCTATACTAAGCAAGATTGTAGCAGAGTTTCTTTTTCATTCTTGATTTTTTTTTAAGTTCTTGAATACTACATACAAAGAAAATGTATAAGTTATGTACCTTGTAATAGTTCATGTTCATCTATTGTAAATAAACAAATAATGCTGTAAACCAAAGTACCCTCTATTTGATTAGTCCCAAAGTGTTCTGGAGAGGAGGAACAATATACAGTGAATAATTTTCTTTACTAAAAAAGTATTTACCTGTTTTGCCTTAAGTGTCTCCTAGTCATGAGGAATAACAAACCTCTGGATACTGAAACTCAACAGGGCCTCAAGAACCTGAGCATAGTTGCAAATATAGAAATTAACATGACTCATCATTAGTAAATATATCAAGAGGATAAAATGATGGGAGATCAACCCCTTCTTTTTAATCTTACTCAGAATAACTTAAACTCAGAACTTGATTAGCTTCGAAAGAATGTGGGCACAATTTTCAAAGGGATCCATCCAAGATATGTCTGCTGCTATTTTCAAAGCAGAAATGCATCCCAACCTGTGTTTAGATGGCCTAACAGTGTACAAAGCTTGCTTTCAAAAACAAACATTTTTAGATGGCCTAACAGTGTAGAAAGCTTGCATTCAAAAAACAACATTTTTAGATGACCTAACAGTGCATAAAGCTTTCGTTCAAAAAACAGACGTTTTTAGATGACCTAACAGTGTACAAAGCTTGCATTCAAAAACAGACATTTTTAGATGGCCTGTGTACAAAGCTTGTGTTTAAAAACAGACATAATTACATCCAAACTGGATACAACTCACAACTGCAGTGGCGGCAGAGTCCTTTCTGAGTTTTAAAACAAAAATTGATGAGAACATAATTGGGAACAGGGGAATTAGCTATGCCCACTAGGAGTGGGAGACAGTACATAAAGGGCAAACGTCTTCTTCTGTCACCTGTTTTCTGATGCAAATTGTGGCTTTTTGTTGAAAATGGACACAATGTCTGGAAAATAATAGCAGGAACTGCTGGATGCAAGTAGCTGGCCACAGACCCTGGTGCAGCGTGAATTTGTGTCTGTGCCTAAGTCTTTTGAAAATCCCCCCCAGATTACTCTACAGCTGCAGTCATTGACTTTGTCAGATATTTCCAAGTATTTTGTAATATTCCCAGAGAGATTCTCTCTAATGGTCCTAAAGTGTTACTACAGATAGCAGGAATTTCTCTAGACATATCACAGAAATGACATGAAATACTGTAGTTGATCATGGCAATGGCTCCAACTGTATACTGACTCAAAGGTTACCTCTTCTCCCTCCTCTTCCAACTTCCCACTACTTCCTGTTTCTCTCTGTTCCAGGGACCATCACACTTTCACCACTCTTCACCCCCACTCCGCTGTTGGTCAATCTGCCTTCACCTATTGACTTTCCATACTCTGGAACTAATTTACCTCCTCTCTATGCCTCTCCCCATATCCTGACTCCCTCAAGCACCAACTGAACCTCCAACCCCACCCCACCCCACCTATTCCTGCTACCCTGCCTCCTGACTCCCCACTGGCTGAGCCTTAATTGCTCTGGTAAGACAACCAGCTGGGTCCCCGCCACCTATCTTCTGGTATCATGTCCTCACTTCTTCAATTTTTTCCCTCCATTATGAGGCCAGGCAATAACTCGCCCTACAGGTCATTCGCCTGTTGTCAGTATTGCCTTGCTCACTGTGAATTGCTGCCACTTCTACATTTCCACTTGTTTAGATGTTCTTATTGAGATGTGACTGCACTTTTTTCTGTACATGCAATTGTATTTGTATTTATTCTAATTTGTACTAACTTTACCAAATGCTGTTTCGACTGACTTGTTATTGTGTACTGTACTGCTGTTTTTTCACTATTCCTCTCCCCCGGGTAACACCTAGAAATGAGCCTTGGCTCAGTGTGCCTCTCTCAGTTACCAATTTTCAAAGAAATATAATAAATAAAATTGAGTCATTTTAATGCCCAGATTGCCAGATTATTTGGGAGGCAAAAAAAGGTTATTTTTACTCTTACTAAAATGAAGAAAAAAAAGATAAAAAAAGTAACTTCCTGAATTGGAAATCTGTCACTACTGCATTGCTAATTAAAGTAAAATTTAAGCAGAGTCATAGCTGAATGTGCTCTTATATGTAATGGGAGTTCATTAATACACATTCAAATATTTAAGTTACAGACTTCCAGTTCCGGTATGGCGGGCTGAGCACACAAACTGAGAAACTACTTTTTTAGCTCTCAACAGGCAAAATACTTCAGGCTATCACCAAATTAAGAAATAATATGGCAAAACAGAACCAGAATCGATTTCAACCAATTGCAGACATGGTTGAGGGAGATGAACTCATGTCTGACGATGGCGAACAACATAATAGACCTTCTACAGCCACAGATCAAAAAAAATCCACCTCTTCTAATAGAACTAAGAGCTGCATAAAGAAACAACTAGAAACCAATTTGGATGCAGTCTTACAGGCGATCTTAGACTTTGGGAACAAGGTTCGAGAATCGCTGCAGGACCTTAAAACGGAGCTAAGTACTCTCCAAAATCATATGACCGAAATGGACCACCAGATTACTCTAAATTCCACCAGACTAGAAGATTTAGAGGAAATAATGAGAACCATCGCTGCAGAACAACTGGCAATTTCCATCCGCCAGGAAGATGCCGAAAATTGTGGCAGAAAACGAAACATAAGAATATTTAGCCTACCAGAAAATGAGGAGGGAAATGATCCTAGGGCCTTTGCAGATTATCTCCTGAGGTTGCTGCTCGAATTAGACCCAGACTTTCATCTGGATATTGAAAGGGCCATAGGGCACTTGGTTCAAAACCCTCACGTACAGAAGCAAGGCCACGTTCCTTTGTTATTAGATTTCTTAGTTACCAAATAAAAGAAACGCTTTTAAGGAAGGCCTGGCAGAAGGGTAGAGTGATGTTGGCCAATAAAGGTTATTGTTTGATAGTGATTAAGCTCCGGTGACCCAGAAACAAAGGAGAGATTATAGTCATCTCTTTCCTACGCTCTGAGCCCAGAAGATTCATTTTCACACCCCATACCCTGATAAACTAATGGTGTTCCTTTCATCTGGCCAACACACCTACAACTCTGCCACTGAAGCTACAACTGATCTCTTCAAGAGGGGGGTGATTAATGAAAAAAATGCAGACACAGTCAAATCTCGCATAGGCCAAATTAATCAAGGGGATCAGAGAGGAACTCAAGCAGCACAACTCCACATGAAAGATGTTTTAAAGTGACTCCAGTAGTTCAGGAATCTAACCTTGCCCACCTGGGAAAACACCAGATGCTGGGTAATTATTCCTTTCTTTTGGTTGTGGCTTAAGGTCTTTTCCCAGGAGATTGTAATGGGGGGAGGGAGGCTGAGAGTGAGTGGGGGGGCTGAGGGAATCTGGATGAGGGCATCTTTAAGCGGCCCAGGCAACAATACTCTAACCACATTCTCAACTTTTCTATTTGGCTAATTGGCTTTGAGTTGCAATATTGGACTGCATATAGCTCCTAGATGGCGGAGATTACCTCAAGCTAAGGAGCTAAAATAGGGAGACCATTGCCTTCTTCCTGGGATTCCCCCTCTTGACTCATCTGCTTCTCAGTAGGACCTTCCCTTTCCCCCAGAGCCGGTTGTTTTAAGCTGGTCATGATATTTTTGGGGAGACTCTGCCCAACCTGATGGGACAGCCAGGAGAATTGTGCCCCGAAAGGAAGAAAAACTTTCTTTAAAATGAATGAACAAAAATAAAACTGCTGTTCTTATGACCAACATCATTTCAATACCCCCCCTTTGTTGCAATGGACAGCTGACCAGCAAGTCCAGGACAATTTGAAGTGTAGCAGCGTCAATTATAATTTGAGACTCATGCAGACTGAGCAATGTGTTGTTATATATAGCACTTAGTTAGTGGTGAATTTTATTTCATCTAAGGAACTAAGGCAAGGGCTCTATTGCTTACTCCCCGTTGGTATGATGACTGAGTTTTGGGATTAAGAAAGAAAAAATTAAGAAGGTTGTGAAACTTAAATGAAAAGTGTTTTAAGGTTGTAATTTTGTGGCTATCCCCTAGAGGTCACCTTCCTCTTTTTTAAGTCAAACGAGCAAATGAGAAAGCCATGAAACTTCATTTTTAGGTGGGGAACTGCTCAGATAAGGTTTGAAAATGCCATCAGGCATACCACTACCTTTATGAAATGGAATGCTTTCCATTCTATTTGGGGCCATTGTACTTAACCTGAGTACCACTAGTGCCCAGACACAGCATAGTGTTCCAGACCCCTTTCCTTCCTCAAGTGGGGAAAAGGACAGGGGATTTCCGCGGGAGCTACAGTTGAGCACCTCCCAACTGGGAGTCACGTTGTATAAAGTTCTTGTAAAAGTTCATAATTACTATGTACAAGTAGTTCAGTTATGTTATTTTATTAAGGGGATTAAAAGAAGGGGGTTGGAGGAATCTTGGCTATACTTTACCAAGTTTACAAATTAATATAATTGAATAACATAACATGGAGTCATATGATCCTTTTAGCTATCTATATAGCAACTAACTACATCTTGATTAAAATAGGCTTAAAAAGGAATAATGTGATGGCAGGATACCACATAAGGGAGGGGGGAGGGAGAGGGGAAAATAAATACACGGGTCAAGAATTTAACATTACACTTTTTTTATTGTTATGTTGCATATATACAGGATGGTTGAATCATCACAATGGGTACTGGACCACTGACCCTGGTGGGAGGAATGGTCTGGAAAGAAAAATCCTCCCTCCACCCAGAGAAAAAGAAAAAACAGCCAGTTAGTCAGAATAGAAATAAAGATGTCAGTGGATCCAGTTAAAATTATATCACTAAATATTAACGGGCTCCACGATCCTATAAAAAGATCTCGTCTTAAACAATATTTGACCAAACAGAAGGCAGATCTCATTTACCTTCAGGAAACTCATCTTTCTGGATTAGAGCACAAGAAGTTGACCTGGGGTGACAGCTACAAAGTTATAGCCTCCTCACATCCACAGGGTAGAAAACGAGGGGTAACAATTTTAATACCATCAACAACCCCTTTAGAAATTCAAAAGACCCATGTTGATGCTCAGGGCTGTTATGTTATAATACAAGGTCTTTTGTATGGCCAAAAGAGTACCATAGCTAGCGTCTATTTCCCTCCTCAGACCAGGTTTCCAATAGTGAGGGGATTTTTGTCTACATTGTTAGACAATCTTCAAGGCCAGTTGATTATTGGAGGTGAAATTCATATGACCTTATCCCCACATTTAGATACCTCTAATCAACAGGCTCACAGGAAAAATACTACAGTAAAACAAGTAAAGAGAACATTAGCTCAATTGGGCATTATTGATGTTTGGAGACGCTTGTTCCCCTCTACTTCAGGGTACACATATTACTCCCCATGCTTTAAATTGTATTCCTGCCTAGACTATTTTATGGTGATATGTGAACATTTCTCATCCATTCAGGACATGTCAATTGGTTTAAAATTACTATCTGACCATCATCTTTTAATTCTGAAATTAGACATGGACAGGTAAGGAAGATAACTTTATGGAGATTAAACCCAATAATTTTAAAAGATGAAGAATTTCAGGAGACAATCAAAAAAAAGGATAAGCCAATACAGAACATGAATCTCAGGAAATTACAGAAGCAATAAAATGGGATGCCATGAAGGCTATGCTGAGAGGGGAGATCATAGCATATACCTCTAAGAAAAATAAAGAGAGACAGGCGAGATATCTTCAACTGTCAGAACAGCTCCTGAATTATCAGAAGTTATATAGAGAGGAAGACACTGAATTACAACAAAAAATTAGGGATATGGAAAGTCATAGATTACAATATACAACAATCACTAATACAGTATATCTGAGACAAACTGTGCATGAAGATGGATCTGGGGGGGGGGGGGCTCAGAAATTGGCCCAGAAACATAGAACAAGGGAAGCTACTTCTACAATTTTGAAACTTAGAAACCCTTATACAGGTATAGCACACCATTCAGATACTCATATATTAAAGACTTTTTCAGAGTACTATATTAACCTGTACTCACCAGAAACATATCCAGAAATGCCAGAAATAGCTAATTTTTTGAACCAAATAACCCTCCCCATCCTTTCTACCTCCTGGATTCAGAGTTTAGAAGCCCCTATAACCCCACTGGAAATTCAGGAGGCTATTAAAAAAACTGAAGCCGGGAAAATGCCCAGGACCAGTCGGATTTATATCTGAGTGGTATGAGATATTTAAAAAAGAATTAATCCTGAAACTTCAGACTTTATTTTCTGCAATAACTCAAAAGGGAGTCCCCCCACCATCATGGGATTATGCTACCACAGCTTCAATACCTAAACCAAATAAAGATTATTCAGACCCGACATCTTATAGACCCATCTCCATTTTAAACGTATATTATAAGATCTATACAGACATTTGGGCAGCCAGACTTGAACCTATACAGCCAAAAATAATATTACCGGATCAATCAGGGTTTATCAAGAATAGGAGTACTACGGATAATGTCTGTAAGGCCCTACTACTTCAGGAATATGTAAAGACAAGGAAAATTCCTTCAGTTTTTATCAGTCTGGATGCCGAAAAGGCTTTTGACCGGGTCTATTTACCATTTTTATGGAAGACACTGGAGACCTTTCATTTTCCGTCCACCTTTATTACTTCCCTTACCAAACTACAGAGATCCCCAGGGGCTTATGTGTGAATAAACAGAAATCTATCCCCTCCGATAAAATTTAATAGAGGCACAAGACAAGGATGCCCCTTATCACCCTATTTATTTGCACTATATTTGGAACCCCTTGCAGCAAGATTAAGGAGCCTGAACTTGGTGAAAGAGATTCCTATAGCTCAGCAAGAACATAAAATAAATATGTTCGCTGGTGACATTTTGTTAACCCTACTATCACCATCCCAATCAATCCCGGAAGCCTGGCAAATACTGAAACAATATGAGACATTGGCGGGCTTCAAGTTAAACACCACAAAAACAGAGATCTTGGCCTTCAATTTCATTCCTTCTCAACATTTAAAAAAGAATGGCCATTTAAATGGCATGCAACAAAAATAAAATATCTGGGAATCAATATCCCGCTTAACCCAGAGGTGCTGGAGATTTTAAATTACGAGCCCCTCACAAACACTATTCAGACAGTTTTGGAAAGATGGTCCACCTTCCTGACTCCCTTCCACCAATGAATAGAAATAGTTTGTTTAAACATACTCCCTAGACTGCTTTATTTAATACAGAACATGCCCTCTTTCCCGGCAACATATTATTTTAAATCATGGGACAAAATAATCTCCACATATATTTGGGGTAAAGGACATCCTAGGATACGGTTGGCTATACTTAAACTATCACTAGCCCAGGGATGATTTAACCTTCCAGATTTTAAATTATACTCTCAAGCATCATTTCTTAGAATATTGTTGCTCTGATTAACTAAATCATATTGGACCCCCTGGAAGGATATTGAATTTCACTTAAATGATCTATTTGATATTAAGAAAATTCTTCTCTCCTCAGAGGAGAAATCTCTGTCTCCTACAAAGTTTACGGGTATTACAGCTCAAATTTATAAATGTTGGAGAAGTACAAGACATGATGGCCCACTCCGTACAATATATGAATACATTAAATTAATATCAGAAGATGACTCATTCGTACCCATATATATGGATTCCACATTCCAGGAAGGGAGAAGACTAGGCCTTTCCCATTTTTTCCAGTTTTTAACTCCCCAAGGTATACTCCCATTTCAAAAACTACAGTCCCAATATAATCTTCATGGATTAGATTTATTCCATTATTTCCAGGTTTTTTTTTATTATTTATTTATTAAATTCTCGGATTACAAATACCTTTGAGCAGAAACTGCTCGTTTACAAAGGTTCCACGTCAAAGGATGAGGGTCAACATACATACAGAGGTAGTAAAAGAATGCACAATAAACAACCAAAACAACTAAAAGAAAAAATAGATACTCAGTTATAACATACTTTGAGATAATATTCATATAACGAGCAGCTTGAGTAGGCAGCTGGCTGCGGTAACAATAAGAAATAGAGGGCACCATAGGCAGTTAGTATTGCAGGCGTGCAACTTGGAGAGGAAGTTGGCAGGCTACTAGGCCACTGTCTGATGGTGGTGGAAAATGTCTTGTACCAGTGGAGATGCAAAGCAGGAAAGGAGTCACAAGGAAGGCCCGGTGCCAGAGGAAATGAGACTCGGAAGGGGCGGGCTGTGAGACATAAGTGAGCTGGGTGGTGTTTAGACAGATCTCTGTTCAGAGAAGCAGTCACATTGAGTGGTAGAGGTGAGGTAAAGTTTGAGATTCCTTTTGAAGGCTCCAAGTGTAGTAGAGGAAAGTGCTTCTTTATTGAGGGAATTGAACCATTGAGCGGCTCTATAGATAAAGGACCGCTGACCCACGGAGGTACGACATCTGGGAACCTGAAAGGTTAGAGATTGGGCACCACGTGTTTGTTGAGTGCCACTGTAGGTAGTAAGGAGTGAGCTAACACCAGGTGGCATGAGACTGAGGAGAATCTTTTTGGTAAATAAGCAGGTCTAGTATTGTATTCTGCTGCGTAGGGGTAGCCAGCTGGCCTGTGCATAGAAGTCACAGGTGTGAGCTTGTCGGGCCACACCCATTAGTAGTCTACAGGCTTTGTTGAGAGAAACTGAGATCCTGTGGAGGACACTTGTTGAGGCAGAGCCATAGATGGCAAGGCCGTAGTCAATGATAGAGGTGACAGAGCTGTAGATGGCTAGTTTAAGGGCATCTGCAGGCATACAGTACTTGTGTTTGTGTAGTAGTCCAATCTGTATATTGGCGGTCTTGGCAACAGTGTCAATATGCCGAGTGTAGGAGAGGGTACCATCCAGGGTAATACCAAGGTATTTGAACTCCTTGACATGTTTGAGTGGGTTCCCAACGTGGCTCTTGATGGTGAGAGACAGAGAGTTGTACCTGCTCAGTCGGTTACAGAAAGACATGGCTTTAGTCTTGCTGTGGTTCAGGACAAGTTTATGAGAATTGAACCAGTCTTCAATGCACTTGAAGTCGAGCTGCACCTGGGATTCAAGGACTGTAATGTCATGGTGGCTGGAAAATAGGACTGCATCATCTGCATATAGTAACATTTTTTGGTGGCAGGCACTGGGGAGATTGTTGATGAAGAGGGAGAAGAGTAGAGGGCCCAGAATAGACCCCTGGGGGACTCCAGAGCGGACCGGTTTCTCATCTGAAGAGATCCCTGCAATCCTTACACATTGGATCCGATTATCAAGGTAGCTGGTGAACCATGGAAGGGCATCGCTGGAGATCCCAATGGAGGACAGTTGCTTAAGCAGTAGGGGGTGGTTAACTGTGTCGAATGCCTTGGTAAAGTCTATAAATACTGCCCCTCCACAATTCCCTTTGTCAAGCGTGGCATGGATGAAGGTTTGTAAATTCCAGTAGTGCAGTGGTGGTGCTGTGCCCTTTTCTGATGCCATGCTGCTCTGGGCACTGTACATTGTACTTATCCATGAATTCAACTAGTTGGTCCGACACTATTCGCTCCAGCGCTTTAGATAGTGGGGGGAGGAGTGAGATAGGTTGGTAATTGGTGTGCAGCGTCCTATCTCCACTTTTGTGAACCGGTGTGACAGTGGCTTTCTTCCAGAGAGAGGGGATATGGCCCAATCTAAGCGAGAGATTGAAGATCTTTGTAAGTGGTTCTAAGATTTCATCGAGGACTTGTACCAGCAGTTTCAGGTCAAGGGAGTCACCACTGTACCCTTGTTTGCCGATGGCCTTTTGAATGTATTTTCTAGCTACTTGTGGTGGGACCTCCTTAAAAAAAAACTTTGGGGTTGTACGTTCTAGTTGGGGGTTAACTTGGGAGGAGCTGGAGGGGAGGTCGTCAAAAAAATTTGGTGGAAGGTTAGAAACCATATACTCCGAAACTGAATAATACAACCCAAGATCTCAAATCCAATCCCGGAACTTTACAAATTATTTATGGAAGCTATGAAGGGGAACTTGGGTAAACATCTAATAGGAATATATAGGGAATTAAGAAATGAACAAAAAATCTATCAAATCTATACTACAGGAGTGGAATAAAGATCTCCACCTTGAAATAACTATGGAGGAGTGGAGGGGATCAGCTCTGAGTGTGGTAAAGATTACTTCCTCACCATTTTTTTTATTTATTTTTTATTTATTTTAGTCTCGGATTACAAATACCTTTGAGCCAAGGCTCTTTTACAAAGGTTCCACATCAGTGAACAACAATACAGTTAACATTGAATAATAGTAATAGTCTAAGATATGTACAACAGGGAGAAAGTGAGACACTAGGGATATAGGGAAGACCAGAGATATGATGAGGAAGGGGGGTGGAAGGAAACACAGAGAGTGAGGGGTACAGGGAGAAGAAAGGGGGGCAGTGGCAGGAGAGAAAGGTCTAGGGAGGAAAGAGGAGGGAGTGTAAGGGGGGAAGAGAGAGGGAGAGGGTGGGAGCAGGGTGGGAGTAAAGCTTCCAGGTGGCATTGTCATTGACAGATAGGGGAAGTGCATTGACGTGACAGGTGTGTTCGTGAAGTGCTAATATATGGGGGCACACAATGGTAGCTACGGCAAGGGACTAAGGACTGAGGTCTGCTTAGTCAGGGCAGTCACAAGAGCTGTAGGTAATGAGAGACAGGTGGAGCCTTGACTTAAATGCTCCAAGGGAGGGTGTAGCAGAGATGTCATAGCAAAGTCCGTTTAGCCAGCTGGTGCCCTAAAAGCAAAGGATCTTTGACCTTGTGTTGTGCGACAGCGGGGTATTTACAGAAGCTGTGGTTTAGACCACCTAGTGCAGCGGGTGTTGATTCTGGGTTGTAGGAGAGCACAGACTCCAGGATGTGCAAGGCCCATCATTACTTTCTTCACAAAGATGCAAGTTTGATATTTTATTGCACTGGCGAGTTGCAACCACCCGGTTTGAGAATAGTGGTCACATGTATGAGTGAGACGTTGGGATCCAGTGATGAGCCAACATGCCTTGTTGAGGGAAGTAGATACACGTTTGAGAGAGGTGGTGGTGGTGGCGGAGCTATAAATGATGAGACCATAGGCAATAATGGTAGCGCTAGAGCTCTGGACGGTGACTAACAATGCTTCTGGGGTTAGATGCTTCCTGTGATGGAACAGAAGGCCTAGCCAGGTATTAGCAGCTTTGGCTACATTATTTATGTGGACAGCATAGGAGAGGAGAGAGTCCAGGGTGATCCCAAGGTATTTGAATGTTTGGACCTGTTTCAGAGTGACTCCATGCTTGGTTTTGACAAGAGAGTTCGTACAACTTATGTTTGTTATGGGAGCTGCTGAAAATCATGGCCTTAGTTTTTTTCTGATTTAGTATTAGTTTGTGCTTTAGAAACCAGTTTTCAACTGAGGGAAAAACTCTGCTGGAGGTTATCTTGCAGTAGTTTAGGGTCATGGTGGGATGCTAGGATTACTGCATCATCAGCGTAGAGTATGATTTGTTCTGGACAGGAATCCAGTGGTGTGTTCAGGAACAAGCTGAAAAGGAGGGGTCACAGGATAGATCCCTGGGGAACTCCTGAGTGGACTGGTTTGGCATCAGAGAGAACATCCGCAATTTTTACTCAGAGTCCTTTTATCAAGGTAGCTTTTGAACCAGGTAACTGCATCGGGTGACAGCCCAGCATTCTGAAGCTGGACAAGCAAGAGACAGCGGTGGACAGTATCAAAGGCCTTTGTTAAATTGATAAAAATAGAACCAGTTAGCTGACTGTTTTCCAGTGTGCTGTGGATGGTGCCGGTAAATTCCAGTAGGGCAGTAGAGGTGCTATGGCCTTTTCTGAAGCCACGCTGCTGCCAAGACAGGATGTTGTATTTGTCTAGAAAGTCAGTAAGCTGGTCTGCTACAATGCGTTCCAGGGCCTTAGAGAGGGGAGGTAGTATGGAGATTGGGCAGAAATTCCCATGGGCGGTCTTGTCACCACTTTTGTGGATTGGTGTAACAGTGGCAGATTTTCATTTGTCAGGGAACTGGCTAAGGCTAAGAGAGTGGTTAAAAATCCTGGTCAAGGGCCCCAGTACCTCTTCTAGAGTGATGGACAGCAGCTTGAGGTCAACTGTATCATTGCTTGATCTTGTTTGGCAGATGGCTTTGGTGACATACTTACGAACCTGGTGCATCTTGACCATTTTAAAGAAGAAGGGCGGGTGACTGACTGGTGCAGAGGAATCTGGGAACAAGGGAGCATCATCTTCTTTGGAAAAGTCAGGGGGGAGGACACTGCTGAGGTCAGTGAATGCAGTGTTGAAGGTGTTCGCAATGATTTTCGGGTCAAGTGTAGTACACCCATTTATGTTGAGTATGGAAGGGGGGATTTGGATTGCTTCCCAGTGACTTCTTTAATGTTGTTCCAGAAGTCTCCCCCGTTACTCCAGATGTTAGTAAGGGCATTCTTGAAATAGGCAGATTTCTGTTGTCCAATAGATTTGGTGCAGTCATTCCGTGCACGTTTGTATTTTTGGATATCTACTTGCTTACGAGTGGTTCGAGCCAGTTGCCAAAGGAAGTCCCTTGATTTTAGTTGCCTTAGGAGATCACCCGAGAACCATGGGTTACAAAGAGCTTTCACTTTACCTTTTTTAAAAGGAGCTTATTTTTGCAGGCCTCATTAAAGATGTTGATGAAATGGTCCAGTGTGGTGTTAACATCAGTTGCATTAAAGATTGAAGACCAGTCCTGTAGAAGGAGGTGGGATTTGAGGTGTGTTAGCTGACCATGAGGTAACACTCTGCTTGTGATGATTTTGGGGGGGGGGGGGTTAATGAATTTGTTTGACCATATACAACTGACAGGGGAGTGGACACTGAGTGAGTCAAGAAGGACTGAGGTGCTCGTGATTCAAGTAGGGTGGCTGGCAAAGATCCAGTCCAGGAGAGTGCTGGTGCCAGTTTTATATATTTTTCTGGTTGGGGAGACGACCATCTGGGTAAGGTTGGCCGACACGACGGAGTCCTTAAGTGCCTCTGCCTCATCCGCAAGCCAGTTTACATTAAAATCACCTAGAAGGATAGATTCAGAGTCAGGTGGTAGTGAACTGACAAAATCCAATACAGCGGTTAATCCATTTCCTTGCTTTTTAGGTGGGATATAAATAGTAACAACTGTGAGGGCTTTATTGTGAGCACTTAGCAGGATTCTGATGGGAAGAAGCTGGGCAGTGGTAGTCTGGGGAGCAGTGTCAATGGGATGTCCCATTATAGTATCTTTAAGGTACAGTGCACATCCACCACCTCTTTGTGACCTGTGATCTAGCCTGAAGATGTTATAACCTGGAAGGGTGATTGCCTGGTCAGGGACCGAGGGCATAAGCCAGGTTTCAATGACTGCCAAGGTATCTGGGTTATGTTGGCTTGTAAAGATTTGCAGAGCATCAAGCTTGTGTAGTAGACTGCAGATGTTAAGAGATATGATTGAGAGACCACCTGAAGGCTTGTTCTGGTGGGAGACCCTGGCAGAGTTAGGGCCAGGGTTCGGATGAACGTTACCTGACAGCAGCAGGAGGAGGAGGAGCAATAGCTTTAGTGTGCTCAAACGTAGTTCCCTAAGGGACAGTTTGCATCTTCTTTTCATGCAGGAATGTGCCTTATGATTGTGGTGAAGGTTTAGGATCAGAGTTATATAAGAGGAGGCAGGGAGTATCGAATGCCCATATGCAAGAGATGACAAATCCTTAGAAAAGGGGTGAGCCCTAGGTGGGGGGCAAGGCTCATGGTGTAGAATGACTAGGAGGCAGTAGGCACTATCAAGTTGGAAGCTGGGGGGGAAGGGAAACAGGCACTAGGAAGGTGGAGAAGGGGAAAGAGAGGAACGAGGAAGAAGAGAAGGGTAACCTGCATAGGAGGAAGAGCATATTGGGTTGATCGAGAGGGTGACAGAAAAGGTGGGCGCAGGGAAAGGCAAGGTAGAGAGAAGAAGGCAAGTGAGAGGGGAAGTAGTACAGGGAGAAAGCCAGTTGTACAGCGAGGGGTAAGCAGGCCAGGCAGCCTAGTAGAAACAGTGAGGGAGGAGTGAAAGTGGGAGGGAGGGAGAGAGGGAGGAGGGAGAGCAGGAGGACCAAGCGAGGGACCCAGTAGTATACTAGCTAAAGGAAGGACCTCCCATGGAAGCATGGCGAAGGTCTATTTAATTAAGGTGTGGGATGGGGGAGGGGCGGGTGTAAAATTTCGGCTGCTTACATTTAGAATCAATGGGTGCACGGCCCAGAAGCAAGGAAAATTTCAGCAGGCAGAGTTAGCCAATTAGACTGCAGGAGGAAAGCAGGGGTCCAATCAGGGTGCACTACGGTGAGTGGCAGACCAATAGCGGCACTCACAGCAACCCCTGCCAGTCTTCGATGTCTTACCCAGCTTGCTGGATCCTGAGAGCAGCTAGGAGGTGAGCAGCTGGGCAGCTGGTTTCCTGAGCCGTGGCTGTGCCGAGGGAGGGCTTATGTGGCCCGATCAAGGGCAGGATCTAGAGAAGGAAGAAGATAGGAGGGGTTAGCAGTGTGGGAGAGCTAAACAAAAGAAGGTGACATGAGGGCTAAATTGGGCGGCGTGGAGCAGACCACCGGAGATGGCAGACAGAGGAAGACAAAATGGGGGAGGGGTAGCAACCTAGGACAAGTGCTTGGGTTAAAAAATTTGACCTGGTGCCACGGGGGGAGGTGAGGGTGAGAGAAAAGGCAGATTCAAACAGAGAGGGAGATGCAGCGAGAGAGAGAAAAATGGCAGATCAAGCCTCGGGAAGCAAATAGTCAGTGTCACAAAGAGCACCAGAAAGGCAGATTTTGGAGGGAATTTGCGTGGAAGTGTCATTCCCGCTTTTTTAGAGCTCTGGCAGTTCCCGTTAAATTTCTTCCAAAAGAATATGGAATTTGCTGGTGAAAGTGTGGGTGCCCGAGGGCGACACTGGGACACATATTTTGGCAATGTCCTGGTTTGATGCCCTTTTGGCTATCCCTACAAATAGAACTAACTAAACTACTGGAACAGGTGGTAGAACTAACAGCTGAGCAGGTACTGCTGGGGATCTTTCCAGACCATTCCCCACATGGGAACAAATCCTTCTGCCCTCTAGTCTCTTGGCAGCCAAAAAGTCCATTACCCGTAGATGGATGACTAATACAATTCCAACAGTATCAGAATGGAGATCTATCATGTCTGACTTGTATGCTATGGAAAACCTTAATGCTGAAATTCTGGGTAAAGTTCCAACACATATGATGAGATGGCGGCAATGGGCCTTCTACCAAACTTTGGTGGAACCAAATTTCAGCCCTTAATTTTAAGTGGAACCGTGGGGAGGGGGGTTAGGGGGAAGGACCGAATATGTATAGAAATCTAGTGCAAAAGAGAAGCTAACTTTAGAGAGGAGTCCTAAATAAGAAATAAGAAAAAAAGGGGAAAAATAAATTAAAGATATACATAAATATGGAGTTGGAGTTTTACCCTTTGAATGGTCCCTGATCTTAAAAAATATATAAAAATATATATATATATGACCATTATATTAATCATTTAAATCTCTATATGGATTACATGTAAACTGTCAATAATATAAAATAACTGAAGATACGTGACAATATAATGAAATGTATGTACTATACTCTTGACTAAATGTAGCAAAAAGTTTTTAATAAAAAAGATATATAAAAAAATATTTAAGTTACACTGTATTGTGAAAAGTCAGTTTTAGTATTCCAGGTTCAAACTTCAATCCATATCTTCAGCATACCCCACCCCCACCATCACTTGGTCAATGTTAATTTTTCTTCTGAGGTTACATCAGATTGATTTTGCTGACATTTTTCAGATCTGTTCTGCCTAGGAAAGCTGGCAAGCCATGTAGTGTCAAAGAAGACATATACAATATTTTATGTCATAGAGCACTTTGCTGGATATGGCACCAAAAACGGACTCCCATTTTAAGTGCCTCTTTGCAGAAAGGTGGAATTGTTTGTGTCTCTGTGATGTACTGAAAGCAACATGACAGCAGCATAAAACGTATGGCCTTAAAAAAAAGAGAGCACATTTAGACCTTGCCAGTCTTGTAATTATATCCTATCATTTCGAAAGCAAATGTATTAGAGTCTTTGACTTCCCCAATTGTTCAGTGTTAGGCTCCCTCCTGAAAGAACCATTGCTTCAGCATTTTTCTTTAAGTTATTTCTTTTGTTTTCTCTCTCTCTCTCTCTCTCTTAGTGTTGCTATTAAAAGTCATACCTGCTGGGCCCGCCCGGTGGCACTGAGGGTTGAGGCGCTGGACGCCACACCTCGCACCACGCTGGTGAAGTGAGCCCGGGATGCCGGGGTTGGCAGGGGAGGAGAGGAATTGAGCATCCGATGGACCGCTCTCCCTCTCCGGGGGGGGGGGCTACAGATGTGGCCCCTAGCGGAGACCGGGGGTGATGCAGCTGCACTGGCAATGGAAGTGGGCAAGTTGGGGCATGGTGCCGGGAGGGAACACGTGCGGACATGTGCATGTCCCCCCTTGGTGTCATTGCACACTCCACTTGCAATGGGGGAAGTTGAACAAGGAAAATGGTGACTGGTCGCGGTGGCTTGATGGCTGTCCAGAGGGTCACCCAGTTTCCGAGGGAGCCGCTCCGAATTGCAGGATCCAGACATAGTGAGAGAGGAAGGGGGGCTCTTCACCACCCCACCACAGGGGGCAAGCCATGGGGGTACCACAGCGGGAGCCCTGATAGGAGCTGTGGATGCTCGGCTGGCGGCCGGATGTAGCAGGATGCCTGGACGAAGGATGCTGACTGGGGACCAAAGGAAGAAACATGATTAACAAAAAAAAAAAAGCCATACCTACTAAGGGGGAGGGGATCGCCAAAGGGAGATTCAGTGCTCAGAGCAGTTTTTATAAGACCCTATAAATTTGGGGATTTTATTATCTTAAAAATCAGGAAGCCCCATTAAAGCAGCAGTGCAAGATAAAAAAAAATCTGTGCTTTTGCAACAGTTTATTCCCTGTGCTCTATTGAGCACGTATCTGATACTCTTTCTCACTGGTATTGGACAGTATTATCACCCTGTAATTTGCTCTGTTTTCCTTTGTCTTTGTTTAAATGCCTTCCACCTGCAATGCAGTACTATATGCAGCTGCCATATTTACTGTAGCGCTACAGAAACTGGAAATTGATTGATTCCTGATTATCCAGCACTGCTGCTTTAAACACAAGTTCCTATCACAAAGCTGATTTGCAAGATGTTTCATGTTTTTTCTCCATGTTTTTTCTTTATGCTTATCATCTCACATTTGTTTAGAACAGCACTTCCAAAGAGTTCAATATGTTTGTGTTGTCAGTCACAGTTTCTATAGCTTGCCTAGTTTGTGTTTTAAAATCATAAATTTCTTTCTCAGTGGTATCTGATTTTTTTTTTTTGCAAAGTAGATCTACCTTGCCTTCAAGTCTCTCCACAACTGCTATGAGCCTGTTGATTGTAGAGTTCATAAATTCCATGGCAAATGGTGTGTCTGATTCTGTCTGCAGTAAGAAAGGCTTATTCTGCCCATGAGGAACTTAGACTGTAACAACTGGAGCAGTAGCCTTCAGCAATGCCTCTCTTGGTTCTACTCCATGAGCGCTAATTGCACTCCCCGAGCTTAGGCTTGTGTAAATGTACATTATACATGTATTATTATTCAAGTTATTTAAGATAGGTTGTTTTTTTTGAAATTACATTTTAACCGCCCCACGTCCTGACTACTCCGACCCTTCAGGGCCCCACAAGAATTCATCCTCCTGCCTCCCACTCCACTTGTACTCACCTCCAGGCCCCATGTAGCTGCGGCTTCCCCCCCCAAGTGGTGATGAATTGGGGGACGAGACACCCTGTAATCCTTCATTTCGTCGGTCCAGCTGTGGTTGAGCGAGCGGGGGCACATTGGAGACACGCTCCTGGAAGCCCATCTTCCCAGAGTCGGCAGGCAGTTTCTCTCTTTTCTTCTCTTCCCTTCCCTATAGCATGTAAACCCCTGATGTCATGGCATGAGTGCCAACATCTACACCGTACTGCGGCAGCCCATCCCCTACATTTGGGGCTTGCAGTACTCCGAGCCTCTGCTCGGAGTCAGACAAGTGCGCGGGCATAGGCCTCTTCCCTCCCCAGAGAAGGCAAGCTGTCATGGGACGCTCAAGCCTATCTCCCTCTGGCTGACCCACCAATGACCCGAGTCCACTCCCGAACTCAGGTCACCGGCGTGGTGCAAGGTGTGGCATCCAACACCTCAACCCTCAGTGCCACCTGTCTGGCAGTCATTTATGATAGTTTTTATCTATTCATTGCCTTGCACTCTGTATGGCACCCTGAGCCTTCAGGGATAGGTGTCATATAAATAAAGTTACTACTGCTATTGTAATTAGGAGCAGTCTAAAGAATTTGCATGCTGAAGATGGGTATGCCGACCAACGGCGACAACAACACAGCAACATACCACGTTGTTGGCAAAATCGACACTTTGCTGGCAGGTCGCTGTGTTGGTACACCTAAAAAGGTACTGCTTTTTTCATCTTTTATGGCTTAGATTTAATAGGCGAAGAACTTTTTCCATTGTAAATCAAGTGCTTTTATGACCAACTCATACAGGGATCAAATAAACACAGCTGCTGCTCAGGTGGCACTTTCCCCCATCACCGCTTAGGTTTTACACTTACATTTTGCAGGTATCCGAAACACAGTTTGTTGTAAAAACACCAAAAGTGCCTAAAATGACTTGGGGCCAAGTGCAATGCAAACGTTATGTTTGGAAACATTGCCACAGAGAAAACTCTTTCCAAAGTGACTGACATTGGAAAAAGGAAATTTATCCCAAACTGTAGTGCCTAACAAATCAATGACATTGCTTACTCTGCCTGCACCCTCCCTAGCACATGCTTATTTTATGAATGGGAGGAGTGAATACACACCATTGGCTAGGGAGGGAGGCCATTACTGTCTGAGCTAGCCTGGCAACTATTGGACCTCTCTGAAAGAGTAAATCAGTATTGGCACGGGGTCATAATGTCACACGTCAGAATGCCTTGCGGCACAAGTGCGTTGAATGATTGTGGTGTATTTTCTTTTCTGAGGGGGGCTCTGCCCCCCACACCCCCCCCGTTACGGAAGGCTGTGCCCCCCGGACATCCCCACTTAGGATTCTAACTCCAGGGTGGGTCCAACACGGAGAGCGCACAGGTCCAGGCTGTGCCATAATGCCGTGTGCTATTAAGCGTACGGCATTATGACCTGGTATGATCAGGGATTCAGGAGGAGGCAGGCCATCAACTACATTAAAGGCTTGTTGTAGCCTTTGAGGAGTGAGTACAGAGTAGGGTGGGGCAGTAATCAAATACTGTTGGCACCTGCATTTCTATTTAAACAATGTATTCAAGAACAGTGGGGGCTGACTGAGCTAGCCAAGCATTTGATTACTTTTTGCTCTTCCACCTGTCAAAATAATGGATCAGAGTTTTGGAAGGGCTTTAAAAATAATTGTATTTTGGGGCCTTTTGGTGGGTGGGTGGACTAGGGAAGGGAGATTAAATCAAAAGATTTTACTTTGCTTTTTTATTTGTGTTTTAAAATCATCAATTTCTTTCTCAGTGGTATCTGATTTTTTGCAAAGTAGATCTATGAAAATAAGTACTTTTTTACTGTATGTGTGGGAGAATGGAGAAGGAATCGAAGATATGGTAGGAGACAGGAATAGAGGGGGAGTGGCTGTGGCCTGTGGGACTAGCTCCATATCTCTCAACCTCTCAGCATTAAAATGCATAGCAGCAAAGAAAAGCAGCATGCGCAAAAAGTACAAAGAGCCAGGAGGCAAAGTGTAGCTGCTGAAACATGCTTTATCATGAAAAAAAATGGAGAGCACAAAACCCGGCATTTTTAAACTTTGCAGATTCTTCCTCGGGCGCTACAAAAAACTTAAAGGCACAATGGCAGTGGCTCATATGAATAACTAGAAACATAGCCCCAGTTATGGGCGGTAATTTAAACCCAGTTATACAATGGATCTGAGAATCTGGTGACCTGATTGGCTGGACTGGCACCTTTCAGCTGTGGTAAATCCTGGCATTACCCATGGCAAAAGGTGCCAGTCAGCCTTATCTCTGCAATCAGTATGACCCCCGACCATCAGAGTTGAAATCCGTCATCTTTAACCACCAGTAAACTGTGCTGTCACTGCCAAACCACCTCCGTAGAGTGCGAAATTCAAACTTGCACTACACTTTATAG
Source organism: Neoceratodus forsteri (assembly GCA_016271365.2). NCBI lineage: Eukaryota > Metazoa > Chordata > Ceratodontiformes > Ceratodontidae > Neoceratodus > Neoceratodus forsteri. The sequence continues at coordinate 675,118,946 of CM028133.1, read as the reverse complement.
ATCCTACCTAACAGAGCAACTGCACCTCCATTAAAAACACATAGCATTATTAAAATAAAACAGAAATACACATGGAACAATATGACGCATAATGCGGGCCAAAGTCAGACCACGGCTCTCAGTACAGTCCATTCCGTGTTTCACCGACCCCCAGCTCTCACCACACTCCAGTCTTCTCGAGTAGCCGCTGTCTGCAAAATCACCTGCCACCTCCATTTCTTCTCCTGGTGCCAGAAAAAAAAAATACAAGACTGACTGCTAAACTGCCGGTCTGGCTGTTGCACTATGTCTCTCTCTCTCTCTCTCTCACTGCTATTCATGTCTCCATCTCCCGTAGGGCAGTATTCTAGTCAAGGGGGAACTATTTTTTGTGGCACAACAATAAAATCAATAAAAAACAGTAGTCAAAATAATAAAAAAACTATTTTTATTTTATTTTAACTTACAGTAAGTAAAGGGGCTCATTGTATAATCCCAATAATCCACTCCTGGGCGTGGGTGATGCAAGGGCTTACCAACGCAAGGCATAGTTTGGTCACTCGGCCAGAGGCTTTGTGAACAAATCATGCCAGGCATGGATAAAACCTAGCATCACCCACAACCTGTCATGGTTTATCGCTTAAATAATAAGCTAAATAATGTGAAAAAAGTGTAATAGTGGTCAAAGTCAAGTACAAGTTTATTGATCGACATATAAGTTATGACAATACAAATGATAATACATATACATATTTTTTTTAAAAACCCATTTAACAATAGAGTATCACAAATACATCTCATACATTGTGTGTCCATTGAACAGAGCACTAGACCAGCCGAAACAAAAGACCTAAAATCAGGTCTCAAATAAAAAACTGCTTTTTATTACAAATACAAAAAAGCTAAATCACGCAATAGGCAGTAGTAGCACCCCCTCCACCAATGTTTCATGTAGCTCTTATGCTTTTTCAAGGCTTGGCTATGAGTATAGGCAATGATCATTTATGAAGTGCATAATTAAAGAGACATACATCCCAATTTCATCAATTTCCTATATCGTCATAGCTAAACGGGAACAAACATATCTAGAATTTAAAAAATTGATATATATATATATATACATACATAGTATCTCTCTGTATCTCTAAATATTGTTAAATATCTAAATCCAAACCATACAAACAACCTATATGAATATAAATTATAAAAGTACAATAAAAAAATTTATCGTTTTCATTTTAAATAGCCAAAATTCATCAACAGTGCAAGTTTTATGGTTTTGTAATCTTGTATACACATATTTTGTTAACATATCTGTACAAGGCAAGGAGGGAAAAAAAAGAAAAAAGGAAAGGGAGATGGGGAAGGGGGAGGAAGGGAGATAAAATGGGAGGGAAAGGGGAGAGGGAGAAAGGGGAGAAAAGGGGAAGGGAAAAGGGAAAGAAGGAAAAAGGGAAAAAAGGGGAAACATCTACCATAATTCATAAATATTACAGCCACTGCAAAAGAATGCGCAAAAACCTACAAATATACAAACACGAGAAAAACTTCTAACTGCATCACTAATACTTCAAAAAAGGCCTCAGACTAAAACTCGCATTTATTCCCTTTGGTCCATGAGCCTTTAATTTGTGCTGCCACCTGCTTTCAAAATTTAAAAGTCTGTTGTTAATATCTCCTCCACATATATTGGGGCTCACTTTTTCAAGTCCTTGAAATCTGAAAACATAGTCTAATCCTTTTTGCATGACATGTACCACAAAAGCGTTTGTTCCATTTTGTTTCTCGATACTTCTCAAATGTTCTGCAACCCTATATTTAAAAGATCGCTTTGTCTTCCCCACATAAAAATCTTTACATTTACACATTGCCAAATATACTACGTGTGGTAGAACAGATGATAAAGTGTCTATTTTGGATGAGTAAAAATTGTACCTGTATTCAAATGTTTGCAGTAACTAAACTTACTGCATTTAAAAGTACCTTCTGCTAGGACAGACTTCACAAAAAGACTTTGTTACTAAGCCAGCAATGTTTTTTCCCCTCTTGTAAGCCATTCATGGTGGATGCTTAGTGGCAGACACAAATTTTGGCTCAAGTTGCAATAAATGCTAGTTCTTCATTAAAATTTCTTTAGTCTTATGATTACCCGGAGTATATTTTGTAACAAAATTGAAAACCATATTATTTTTAACCTTTTTTTGGTTTTTACTATATCCATTTTTATACAAAAGTGAACCTCTATATATGTTATCCACTACAGTTCTTGCTTTATCAGTGCATTCAGAATTATATCCCCTTGCTCGAAATTTCTTGGTCAGGGTCTCAGCTTGTCTCTCATAACCATCTTCACTTGTTGTGTTTCTTTTTAACCTAAGAAATTGTCCTTTAGGAATGCCCTCTATCATATGCCTAGGATGGCAACTCTCAAAATGCAATAACACATTTTTGGATGTAGGTTTTCTATATAACTCTGTCACAAGACCCCCCTCTCCATCCTTCTTATTTAAATCCAGAAACTGAATTTGATCAAAATCACTTTCCCTTGTAAACCCCAAATTAATATTTGTGGATTTCAAATATGAAAAAAAGTCTGTAAACTGCGATGGGCCCCCCCCACACCATTTTTAGTGAACAGTGGGGAGGTACTTGGGGTTCCAAATCAACAAGCATTGACTCAATTAATACAGATTCAGAAAGAATCGGATGTGAGGAATATGGAAATACCACGGGTTTATATCCCACCACAGGGCCAGAAAATAATAACAACAATGATTCCACAAGGCCACAGTACGACTCAATATGTGAATCTCCCAGTTTGCTCAATCGTGTCAACCTGGAAAATAGGTTTTATATAGATCTTCCTATATTTGCTGTATCTAGTACAGTCCCACAATATATGGAGAAGATTTTCTCTGCCACCTGCTTCGCAATCACAATCAGTAGGAAAGGCTTGTGTTTTATTGTATCTTGCCACTGAAACATTGCTGGTAAAATTTTCAAATTTGTATCTAATAAAGACATTCCTTAAATTCTTATATGCAAGTTCTTCCATATAATACTGGAGTTGAAAATTGCTTATACTAGTCTTAGCAAACCATGGGGAATAGGCAGACTTTTGAATTCCTTACATATCCTTTTCCCTCCAGAAATTAGTTACTTTTTTGATATATAGTTCTTGTATTGTGTACTCAACATTATATTTTGGTCTGAGTATTTTTTTCAAAAATTTCAACTGATGCTTGTCCAATAGTGCATAAAGGTTGTGTAGCCACCAAGCTTTATAGCACCCTCTGCTATACCAATCACTTTTTTCAAAGAAACATTTTTAGCTACTCGCGAATCTTTGAGCCTAGCCAAATAGAGCCAGTAATTTAGCTTTTTTATATCAAAGCTGGCATTAATATTATTTATTCCCATCTCTGCCCTCATATAAAGGGTTGGAAAAGACTGGGATTGACCCATAGTTCTTACTACTTTATATATAGGAATCATCAACTTCTCCCTTTTATTAGTATCCCATACCTCAGCTGCATAAAGGATTTGTGCCAGATATTTTGCTCTAATAGCTTCAAGAAGTGGCTTCATAGACATGACTCCATATGAATAATTAAATTTGTTCAAAGCAAAAGCTGTTTTCTTTGCCATGGACACAATTCTCTCCCTTTGTTTACTCCAGAGACTGTTAGTAGAGAAAACTACTCCCAAGTATGTATAGGCCTTTGTAATGGAAATAGTCTGAGTTCCCATCTTCCACTGCCCTGTAGCTTTTTTGTTACTAAAAATGGAGATTTGAGTTTTTGAAATATTAGCTTGTAGTTTAAGTTCTCGTGTTTTAGTCTCCAGGAGATCTATTTTAGACTGTAAGCCTTTTTTAGTCAGGGAGAAAAGAACTATATCGTCTGCAAAACATAGCAGCAAAAAATAGCAGCACAATTTTCATGAGCTATTTTTGGAGAATCAGATTGGAATGTGTCAATGTCTGATAGCATAGTATCTACGTAAATAGAAAAAAGGGTCGGGGCCAGTACACAACCCTGTCTTACTCCTCTTGTAATATGAAATGATTGTGAAAATTGACCACTTGCACCTGTTCTGACTTTGGCCCATGAATCTGTATAATGAGTACTTATGATCTGTATTAATTGTTTGTCTATTCCTTTTTTAGCATGATATTCCATATTATTTGTCTATTCACCATATCAAATACGGATTTAAAATCCACATACAGTACATACAGATGTTGTTTTCTCAGATAGATATATTTCTCTATTAGATGCAAAAAAATAAAACAATTATCTAAGGCACTAAAATCGGTTCTAAATCCTGCCTGCAATTTACTGAGGCCACCAGACCTCTCTAATTTCCCTTGAAGTTTTTGTAGTATGATTGTGGAAAAGATCTTTAAAGAAGTATCTAGGAGACTTATTGGCCTATAGATTGCTGAATTCTGAAAGCTACCTTTTTATTGTATAGGAACAATAATAGGCCCTTGCCACAAGTGTGGAATATATGACTCCCTGTTTTGTTAAAGACAATGAGGAACAAATCAATCCACATGTCTGAGCTTGACAGAAAGACTTCTGAAGATGTATTATCCTGCCCTGGAGCTTTATTGTCTCTCATATTTTTTAGGGCCAAATAGACTTCTTGTCTAGTTACAAGGATGTTGTTAACACCAACATTTTGCTCGCTTTTTGTTCTCATTTATTTATTTTATTTATTTGAAAGAATCAGAATTACAATCCTTTGAGTCAGAGACTCCTTTTGAAAGGCTCCACGTCATGATACAACAAGCATTTGTCAATGTTGAATGTTTGCTTGCTGTCATTGGCATTGGTAGAGTAGGAATTAGAGAGCTTCATAACAGGAATGGCAGTGAAGTATTGAACTGAAGCCAACCCCACCACCACCACCCTGCAGAGACTGACAGGCATTGGGGTGTGCCTTTGGGTCATCAGGCATAATGGTCACACCATTTCACCACACCCTACCCTGCAGACACTGACAAGTGTCATGGTGTGCCTTGGGGTCTTTGGTCCTTATGCTCACCCCATTCCATCAGGAAATATGGTGAGATGGGTTCTGTATAGGAGAGTGGGGTGAACTTTGGGGCTGAAGAGTCCAAGGCACACCTCGATGCCTCTCCCTGGCTGCAGGGTGTGGAATGGTATGAGCATTACAGGCGAGAATCCCAAGTCACACCCTTGATGCCTCTCAATCTCTGCAGGTTGGGACGTTATGGTCGGAAACCCCAATGCCTCAGGCATTCATTGGCATTTTCACTCCAAATTTTCAACATGGTTTTTTTTTAACCCCACCTTATGAACAGTGGCAATGTCAGTTTGTTAGCCAAAAGCTGATTTCGCACAGCGACTACGCCATTTGGCACCACAGGTGCGAAAACACATTTCTAACAGGATGTGAAAAATGACAGCTGTACTGTTCATGGGGAGGTGTAAAAAATAGCAATGTTGAAATTCTGCAGTGAAAATATTAAAAAAACTGGTGAAGTCACGAGCTGCGTAGAAAATGTGCAATGCACACCCTTAATGCAATTAGTTTGGGGATTTTTTTTACAACAGATTTTCAACACAGGGATTTTGTAACCTCCGCTCATGAACATCGTCACTGTGATTTTCTTAATCTGTCCCGAACAGTGATTTTCCACAGCGACCATGCATTTCTGCGCTGGAAGTACGAAAACACATTTTGGCCATGGTGTGAAAAATGACAGCTATACTGTTCATAAGGGAGTGTGGAAAAATGCCAGTGGTGAAAATCTGGACTAAAAATATTAGAAATCCATGAAGTTACAAGGGTGCATGGAAACTGCGCAATGGTCGCTTGTAACACAGTCCTTTTATGGACGTATTTCACCAAATTTTTAACATAGCCATTTTAACACCTCTGCTCATGAACAGTGTCACTGTGATTTTCTTAATCTGTCCTGAACATTGATTTTGCACACCAACTGCACCATTGTATACTACATGGGCGGAAACATGTTTTGGCCAAGATGTGAAAAATGACAGCTGTACTGTTTATAAGGAGGTGTAGTAAAATGGCAATATTGAAAATCTGGAGTGAAAATATTGAAAATTTGCAAACTTACGAGCGTGCGTAGGAACAGCGCAACGTATGCTTGTAAAACAGTAATTTGGGGGAATTTTTTCACCAAATTTTTAACATAGCCATTTTAACACCTCTGCTCATGAACAGTGTCACTGTGATTTTCTTAATCTATCTCGAACATTGATTTCACACACCGACTGCAGCATTGTGCGCTACATGCGCAGAAACACATTTTGGGTCAGATGTAAGAAATGACAGCTGTACTGCTCATAAGGAGGTATGGTAAAATGGCAATGTTGAAAATATGGAGCGAACATATTGAAAATTCACGAACTTATGAGTGTGCATAGGAACAGCGCAATGCATGCTCGTAAAACAGTCATCTTTGGGAATTGTTTCACCGAATTTTCAACATAGGGTTTTTGGGGGCCTACCTCACGAACTGTGACATTGTCATTTCATAAATCGGTCCCGAAAGGTGGTTCCATGCAGTGACCACGAAATCACCTTTCCGGGCCGATTAATGCCATGACAGTGACAGAATTCATGAGGTGGGGTCCCAAAAATCCCATGTTGAAAATTTGGTAGAAAAATTCCCCAAAATGCCCGAGATATGCACTAAAGTTTAAAAAACCCTTTTTATTACATTATACAGCTTACCGGCATTTCCTCAGTTCGCGATCAGCTTTGAAGAGTGCAGATGTGTTCCCGGTCCACCGAAGATCGTCGCGCTGAGCTCCGGAGGTAAGTATGGGATGAGGTGGGGGTGTGGGGAGGCAGGGTGTACAGTGGGTTGGTGCGGGTGGGAGAGGGGGGTCAAGACAGCAACGAGGGAAGTTTTTTTTCTTTCAGGTTTCTTTCTTTTTTTTTTACTTAGACGACGCGGGACATTTGCCACGCTGGGGTGGGCTCCCAGTGTGGCATCTGGAAGGCTGTTGGGTGGGAGGGCCATGGAGCTGATGGAGGATTGGGCAGCCCCGTCGGCCATACGATCTGTTGCCACGCTGGAGTGGGCTCCCAGCATGGCACCCTGTAGTCTCTTAGGGGGGAGACAATGGAGCTGATGGAGGATTGGGCAACCTCATCGGCCATACAATCTGTTGCCATGCTGGGGTGGGCTCCCAGCATGGCATCTGGAACTCTGTTGTGGGGGAAGTGCAGCACAGTCGATGGGGGATTGGGCACCCCCGTCGGCTATACAGTGTGTGCGTGGGTGGGGGAAAGCACGAGCATGCAGTATGCATGCATGCGTGTGTGTGTGTGTGGGGGGGGGAGCACACGATATCTTATAGCTGCTCACTGAAGCATAGCTCTCCCTTTTAACTGTACAGCCACTGCATTTTCAACTGCTGTCATCATTCATTGGAGAACTGTGGCCGTGCCTGCAAACACACTAACTGAATTTGAAGACGGCTGCCACACCTCTGAAAACTTGGATGATGGCACTATGTTTCTTGCACATGTGTGCAAGCAAACATAAAAAATGGACATAACATGTACAGAAAATACAAGGTGAACTGGATAACAATTTGAGTATATACATTTGTAGAATAATACATAGGATACATAGAATTGAATATGGTTTAAACATTTTGAACAGGCAAGATACTGAGGCAAAGTACAGGAGCCTACATTGCAGCTATGTACAATCTACATGCATTCGTTAATACAGTTTAAATATGTTCAGGAAGAAGAAAGGTGGAAGTGAAACAGCGCAGGCAGGACAAAGTCCCTTGTCGGGTGAGTGGGTATTAGGGGCAGTTACAGGAGTGAGATGAGAGGAGGTAAGAGTGGAGCAGGGATTTAAACTGGTCAAGCTTTGTTTCATGGATTATGTGGGGAAGGGGAGTTTAACCAGGTGGGTGCTCTGTAGTAGAAAGAGCATTGGCCTGGGGAGTTTTTTTGCTGTGGCACAAGGAAGGCTGGTTTGTACAAGCTCTGGGTGGTCCTGGTGGAGGGAGTAGATTGCAGGTCGGGGGAGAGGCTGGGGGCAGTAAGTGTGGAGGATATCTTTCTGGCTAAGAGGCATGTTTGGTATTGTATCCTGCTGTCGAAATCCAGCCAGTTGGTTTGGCTGTAAAGGGAGCAAGTGTGGGTGGTTTTTGGGCAGCCCAGGGGCGAGGTGGCAGGCCTTGTTCAGGGCAACTTTTGCTCTTTGAAGGGCAGTATTATGAGCAGCACCATGCAGCAGGATGCCATAGTCTAGATTGATAATACTTAGGATGTGATGGCAAGCTGGAGGGCATTAGGAAGGAGGCAGTTCCTATGATGATATAGTAGGCCAATGTGGATGTTGACAGAGGTACATAAGAGGTGGATGTGGTCATGGAAGGTGGGGGCGGGGTCGAAGGTGATTCCTAGGTATTTGAAGGTGTATACTTGTTCAAGAGGAAGTGAGGGGGATGTACTGATGTGAATGGGGAAGTGCTTGAGTTTATTTTGATGGTGGGTGAAGAGCATGACCTTGGACTTTTTTTGGTTCAATACAAACTTATACTTCATGAAACAAAACTCAGCCTCAGAGAAGGTGTTTTGGAGGGAGAGTTCCAAGTGGGCAGGGTTAGTGTGGGAGGCATATAGGACAGCATCATCCACATAGAGGAGGATCTTCCCAGAGCATGCCTTGGGTACGGAGTTAAGGTAGAGACAGAAAAGGATGTGTCCAAGTATAGACCCCTGGGGGACACCTGAGAGAGCAGGGAGGGGTTTTGAGAGGGTGTTGCAAATTTTTTCCGTCTGAGAGTGGTTTGACAGGTAGTCAGCAAACCAGGCCGTGGCTTCCTGGGACAGACCAAGGTGTGAGAGGGTGGAGAGAAGGAGTGAGTGGTTCATGGTGTCAAATGCCTTAGATAGATCAAGAAAGACTACACCGGCCAGTCTGCCATTGTCAAGGGCAGAGTGGATGTAACTGGAGAACTCCAGGAGGGCAGTAGAGGTGTTATGGCCTTTTCTGAAGCCATGTTGCTCAGCGGATAGGAGGTTATATTTAGAGAGGTATTCAGTGAGTTGGTCCATGACAATGCACTCTAGGACCTTGGAGAGAGGGGGAATGATTGATATAGGATGGTAGTTGCTAGGAGAGAGGTGGTCTACAGCATTTCCCCTATCCACAAATCTGGAGAACTACTAATGTTCGCTGCCAATAAACCTTCGCTATGTTCACGGTCAGCTAGCCAACTGTGAACAATGAAATACAGTGAAACATGCCTGACAGTCTAATATACTTTACCTATAAAAAACACAAGCAATATGGTGCGTTGACACAAGTGCGAGTCAAGTCAGAGACAAAGTACAAATTACAAAGAACTCACTGTTCATCTCAGGACAAGGTAATAAGATGGCAATGTGGTGATCGGATGAGCTGCTTCCTCCTTATTCTGCATCACCCTGCCAGGTTGCAAATCAGGTTCAAGCCTTTATGGGTTTAGTCTCTAGTAGTTTGTCTCTACCTATGGTCATTATCTCCCTCTCTTCTCCTGTTGATAACTGGGCACACAGAAAAGTACCCCAACTCCAGCACTAACATGCTTCTGCTCTTGAGTCCTCACTTCTCCAGAACTATAATCAACATTCTAGGTCAGTGGGCCACAGCAGCAAAACACAAAATAACACAAATGACCAGCTTCCAGCCTGAATCTGGTGTCAGGGTGCCATCTGTCCATAGCATGGAACACTTCCTCCCTGCCTCGTTGTGTCAGATCTAAGTGGATAACCACAAACATTATTTCCCACTAATAGACAGAAGCTGGAGCGCTAAATTAAACAGCTGCGATACTCAGTAATTCTACAGTATGAGCCATTTTCCATACAGTGGAGTGAGAGGTTTAGAAGGCTGGGGGAGATGACTTCATCCAGAGTCAGGCCCAGAATCCAGAGATCAAGCATGTCACTACTGTGGCAAGAACCACTGAGGGCTTTGAGGAGGTAGGGTTTGATCTCCAGTGGGGAGAGGACAAGGAAGTAGAAAGGTGGGTAAGATGGGGGGTATGGGAGGGGAAGGGAGGTGGATGGGTTGAAGAAGTCAGGGGGGAGGATAGAGCTAAGGTCAGAGAAGGAGGTGTTAAGCATGTCAGCAACCAGCTGGGAGTTATTTGAGATGGATCTGTTTATGTTGAGTAGGTCTGGGGGTGGTGGTTTTGCCATTAAGGGATTTTATGTTGTCCCAAAATTTATGCCTGGTGCCCCATGATGTGATCAGGACTGCTTTGAAATGTTCAGCTTTGGCTTTCCGGATGGCCGAAGTGCAACTGGTATGTGCAGCCCGGTAGAGCTGTCTATCAGTTGGGCTACCTGAGTTGAGGTCTTTTTTCCACATTGTAAATGTCACTAAAATAACTTAGCCATTGTTCTTCATGGATATATGTATCCAGGCAAGGTATAGAACTATTAGTTCCCATGACCACTAATGACCAAAAAGTTTTATCGTCTCTATTACATATACACTGTAGCATTTTTCTATGTTTATCATGGAAATATTGTTGTTTATTTTTTTTAAATTGTTTATACGTTTTTGTTTGCTGGTTCAACAATTTTAAATGCTGCCTATGTTTTGAGTATCTTACTGCTCTAGCCTTCCCTGTAAGTGCTACTTTCTGTTGTTTGCATTCTGCATCAAACCATCCTTCCTTTCTTTTATTCATTTCGCTTTTCCTTATCACTTGTTTATAAAGGCTTTCTTTTACAAAATTTAAAACTTCCATCACCTGTTTCCATAATTCTTGAGCTGTTTGATGATGGTGTTAATTCTCCAAGATGTTAATTAAACATAAATCACTTTGCTCCCTAATTTTTCTCTCTACTTCAACACACCATCTAAGATGTCTTTTATATCTTACTTCCTGCATATCTTGTTCCATATATTGTCCATTTCTATCTTCTCTGATTTGTTCCGAATTAACCCATATTTGAACAGGATAGTAATTACTTTCTGAGCAAACCAGTATCTTTAGACTTTGCCACTTTCTATTACAGTCGATTCCACTTGTATGCCTTTCGGTTGTATGCCTTTTTCGGTTATATGCCCGTTTAGCTCTGGTCCCGATTCTTTCCGTATCTTCGTAGTGTTAATTCACCCGCTTGTATGCCTTTATATTTTCAGCTGTATGCCCATTTTTTAGCCAAGAACAGTCATTTAAGGGCTTTTTTGTATGTGCCAGATTAGATAATGAGGAGTTAATTGACCACAGTTAGCTGTTAAAATAGCCGTGCTGACACCTTTTGTTAACAGCTCACTCCTCATTCAGCTTTTTAAGCAAATGGGAACAGATCCTGCAAGAATGGGACATGAGTGTGAACACTGGCAGGAAAAGAAAAAAGATGGGATAGACCCCCAAGTAGAGGAGGCTTTGCTAAGGTGGTTTTCTGCCTACTGAGACCACGGGCAGGGTACATCTTAATGGAAAAAAACCCGTAGCCTCTCAGTATCACTCAGTGTTAATTTCAAACCCACTACTGCTGGCTATCAAGGTAGAAAGAGCACAATGGGGAATCGGGAACATGGCCAGTTTGAAACTGTGCCTAAATTACTTGCAGTATGATTCTCAAGACTGTGAGCGAATGCACAAAACTCAGTTCACGCTTGTATGCCGTTCCGCTTGTATGCACATTTTTCCACGGTCCGGACAGTAGGCATACAAGCGGAATTGACTGTATTTCCATACCAGAGGGCTAGGTCTAATAGAGACATACCCGTACTCTTTATATAGGAACAGTTCCCTTGCCTATCACCCTCCAATCTACCATTTAATGGATAGAAATCATGATTATTTTTATTTCTATTAGAAAAGCTCCTGATTTATTCATTTTTAGATACATCATACATCTTGGTGTGTTTTCAAACAGTAGTTATACATTGAATTGTCCAAAATACCATCAATCTTGCCTATTCTAGCATTCAGATCCCCTAGAATTAGTATGTCAGTTTGGGAAAATTGTAGTTTAAGATCAGTCAATACATTGTCCAAGTCCTTCCATATACTTTCTTTGTAATATTTTGATTGGCTGGGGAGGGGGATATATATATATATTTAGGATTATTAAAGATGAGACTTCATGTTCAAGAATCACTATAATAAAATTTTGTTCCACCATTAAAATAGTATGTTTTCGGAACAGCCCAAATTTAATGTAGATTAATAATCCCCCAGATGCTCTTCCTATTCTTTTTCCTTTATTCCTGTGGAATTTATCACATCACGTCCATTTAGGCAAACATTATCAGCTGTCCATTGCCATGTTTCCTGTATGCACAGTACTGTATATGCACTGTTTTGATAAATTCCACCCAGTCACTGTCACTCCATTTATTTGAAATGCTCACAATATTCCAAGATATTATAGAAGGGCCCATCCCCAAAAGGGGACCAACTGGTATTTCTGTGGGCATCTCCTCAATGGGTCAGGCTTGATGATCCTTGGTAGTGACCTTTGAACCAATAGCTGGTTAGCACCAGAAAATCTAGGCACATCCTGAATTGTAAGACTGTTATTTGATTGAATGTACCTTATATTACTTATAGTACAGTTTTCATGATCATTAATCTAGGTGTCAGCTACTGAGTGGGAAATATCACATGGATCCACCAGGTGTATAGCCACAGTATCTAGAATTGTATTATGTTTCAGGAGCTCTTGTGCAAGGTGTTTATCCCTAACCTCTATATCAATCTGTGAAGAGTTATGTATTCTCATAACTCTTCTGATACCATAATAACCTAAATGAACATTCAAGACATTGGCAAACAGTTTACGGATGGTTCCCTTTAGTTTCCAATTATTTTCCCTATTCAGATTTAACATTCCAAACATTTATAAAGTTACTGGAGCTTCACTTTCATTGGGTTGAGGTCGTGGATTAAATTGGTCTCTATTTATATAATTAACTATTAATCCCCTTTTTTCTAATTGTTCAGCGTTATACCACAAATGGTTTGCAAAATTAGGAGACTCTATATAAACTTCAATAGTATTAATTCTCCCATCCTTTTTAGTATCAATCCATAGAATCTCTTGAGAGCCTAGATTGAAATCAAAAAGATATTTATCTATCAAATAATCCTTAAGGTACTGTTCACTCAAATTAGGCCACTCTTCAAATCTTGTAAATCTTAATAGAGGAAGTGATGGATTTTCTTTCATTCACCTATTCTCCCCCAATGAACAGTCCACTCCAGTAATTACAGTATCACCATAATTATTCACATTAAAGAGGACAGGAAATAATTCCTAATTGGCAGCTGTTTATAAAGTTATTCTCAGAAATGATGTGCATTACCTTAAATTATCTGTATTTAACTGTAGCTGAATAAAAAGTGATAAGAAAAGTTGTATTTTGCATTGTTTTGTTTTTATGGGCAGCATTCTGTTACAGTTCTCTTCATGGAACCAATAATTTGGAGTTTTAACTATGTCACTGTTTGTACACAGAACTCTAAGCATAGTTCTGATAGGCCAACAGCTCATAATTAACATTTTTTGCACAAACCATGACGTAGTTGAAACTCCAGACCACAGGTTTCATGAAGAGAACTGAAACAGAATGCTGCCCATAAAAATAAAACAATGCAAAATAAAGTTTTTGTATCACATTTTATTCAGCTACAGTTACATATAGATAATTTAGGGGAGTGCATATCATTTCTGAAAATAAGAACTTACTAAACAGCTGCCAATTAGAAAGGATTTCTTGTCCCCTTTAAGTACCTCTTGATATTCATGCTCCTGGGCATTAGTGGCTTCTGTGTTTCCTCTAATTAACTTCCATTTCTAATAGTCTCAGATGTTTTTCTAGGTTAGATTCCACTGTTAATATTTTATTGGCCATAATCGGTAAGTGAGCCATTTCTCTCCCTGTTAGTATTGTTTCTAGTACTAGATCATTATTGTTTGTTAGCATCTCCTACTTCTTTAGTTATCATGGCATTTCTAAGTTGTTGCTTTTCCTTTTTGTTTTGCTAAGCCACATGATTTTACTTCTCAGAACACTTTTCCCCCTTTTTTGTTATTTTTTTTTCTTTTTTTTTATCTGCATCCTAATATCAGACTCAGGTATTTCAGTTGTAGTAAAATCTGGTCTATTGGAATCCGGGGGACCTTATTACCTTCCTGAGATTGTACATACTGTATACAATAGAATCTGAAGGAGGTGTAGGTGACATATACTCCAGTTTGTTCTCTATTGCAACCAGTTTAGCATGTTTAGCAGCAGTATCATATTTAGCATTTTCTATCTCATTCTTCAGCCCAATTAGCTGTTCCATAAGGATGAGGTTGATTGTATATTGGTGGCCTAGATGTGCAACCAAATCCTCACTAATGCACAGGGGCATATACTGAGGTTAGCAGTTTTTTGCTACCTTTGTCTGGACTGATTTAAATTTAGGGGTTAATCCCTGTGTAAGTGATCACCTTAGGAAGCTAATCTGTAGTCAGGGATGCCTGGCTGTTGTTATGTGACTCCAGGGTCCTGACTACAAAAACTTCGCCGTGCGAGTGGAGCGAGCAGTTTGCATCTAAAATTAACCAGAGGTCTGTTTCCAGCTTCTGACCTGTGAGGCGGCCAAAAGCTGTGGGACAGGCAACAGCTGTCTGGACAATGACAGTAATAGTTTAATTGTTAGCTTTCCAGTGTATAGCTGAGAGATTTTGATGATTTTTACTAGTCCTTTTAAGGGCTGTGTTATTTTTTGCTACCCTTGTCTGGACTGATTTAAATTTAGGGGTTAATCCCTGTGTAAGTGATCACCTTAGGAAGCTAATTTGTAGTCAGGGATGCCTGGCTGTTGTTATGTGACTCCAGGGTCCCGACTACAAAAACGCTCACGGTAGCGAGCGGAGTGAACGTACCGCGGGTGAGCGCGCGTAGAGATGCGCGAAGAGATGCGCATGTCATGTGTGTCTAGCAGGGTCTTGCAGGTTTTCAGGTTAGTTTTGGATTTCAATATTAAGAGAAAACAGTTTTATTTCTGTTTGTGTGTAGTCCTATTTTGGACCTGAAACTATCAGGGAATGGAAATGAATAATGAGACTCCACATATGTTGCTATACACACTTAATTCTGGAAATATTCTTTATGTTTGCTCAGTTTGTGGGCATGTTCTTTGTAACATACCTGCTGATAGTAATTTTGATTTCATATCTAATTGCCCAAATTGTTTGTCATTGGAAGTTATGAAAAAGGATTTAGAGACTGTTATTAATGAACTAAAAGCAGTAAAAGAAATTAAAGAACTGGAAAACTACATAGATAATATGGTTAGAAATTTACAGAGTATTCCAACTATGTTACCTCATAGTTGTAACACTATGCAAACATATGAGAGTTCAGCTGCAGTTAATTGCTCTAGTGTGAGTATGGGTGTATTAACTTCTCAAACTAGCTCTAATAGCTGTGTGGATCTTGTTCTACCTACTGTTAGTCAGGAAAATGGTAACTTACATCAAAAATCTTCAAACAAGAGAATGAGAGACATACAGGTTGACCAGTATGAGGATGGGTGGGAGAATGTTACAAAACAGAAATATAAGAAAGGTAGACATGCTGATTTTGCTAATTCTATACCAGCAAAAGTTACCTTTGAAGTGAACCCAAGCAAAGATAATCATATTTCTAAGAATAGATATTTTTATTTGTCAAATGATCAAATAGAACAGGAAGATTCGGTAATTTCTGCCCCTAAAAATCTGCCTATAATCATTATTGGTGATTCTATAGTGAAATACATTAATTTGTATATTACGGATTCTGAAAGTAAGGTATCAGTTTTTTCCTTTCCTGGAGCCAGAATTGAAGATTTAGCGGATAGGATAGATTCTCTCATTTCCTGCCCATCAAATGTCATTTTACATGTGGGTACAAATGATGTTGGTCATACTCATGAAAAGGACATTTGTTTTGAATTAATTCAGTTAGGAAATAAAATAAGAGAAAAAGATTGTAATGTATATATTTCCGGTATATTACCAATACCAAGAGCCAGGACTGAAAAAAAAAACATACTATTGAAAGGATTAATGTTAGACTTGCGAATTGGTGCTTGTTGAACAATTTGGTATTTATTGATCACTGGATAAACTTTACCTCAAATCTCTGCCTTTTTGCTAAGGATGAATTACATTTAAATAAATTGGGAGCAATTGAATTATGTACTGCATTTAGCTTTTACTTTCCATCTATAACTTTAAACTAAAATCTATGGGGGCAAATAATAAAACTGACATTTTTCATTTACAATCTTCTCCAGGTAATGTAATCAATAAAAAACATTTTTTGAAATTTATGTTACTAAATGCACGTAGTTTGGTAAATAAAACAAATGAACTATGTTTAAGAATCAATACCAAAAAACCTGATGTCATTGGAATTACAGAAACATGGTGGACTAGTGATCAAGCCTGGGAAACCTGTATTCCTGGTTATTCTCTATTCTACCATAGTAGGTATATTTGATATTTCACATAAAATCAAAAAAGTGGACTCTTTGGTGGAGTCTATTTGGTTAAGGATTAAGCAATCAAATTTTGATTTATTTTTAGGTCTTTGTTATAGGCCGCCAGATTCAAAACCTGAAATCCTAAATGACATCATTGAGGAAATGTCTTCTGTGGCTGATTTAGGCCCTGTTTTGTTTATGGGTGATCTTAATATGAGTGACATAAATTGGATAAACAGTTCTGCTAAAACCAATGCATCTAAAACCTTTTTAAACTCATGTTTAGAATTAAATCTGGTTCAGCACGTCCATTTTCCTCCCCGTGAATCTAATATTTTAGATGTTGTATTAGGTGGTGAACCTGTAATAGTATATAATTGCCATCCTTTAGTTCCATTAGGTAATAGTGACCATTGTACTATTGTTTTTGAAACCAATTTGATTCAAGGGGAAGTAGATAATACTACCAAAGTTTTTGCTTTTCATAAAACCAATTATAAAGCATTAAATTAACATCTTGCTGCTGTTGATTGGTTTGCTATGTTAAAAAAAAATATTAATGAAATGTGGAGATTTATTTCTACAACAATTATGAGTGCAGCTAATAAATTTATTCCCAAAGTTGCTAAGAAGAAATTGAACAATCAATGAAAATGGCTCATTGCAAAATTATATAAGTTAATAAAAAAGAAAAAGAACATTTATAAAAAGTATAGATCAAATAATTGTAATAGAACTTTTAATGCTTTCAGAAAAATTCAAAAACTATGCAAAAGAGAAATTAGAAAGGCCAAAATATTGATGGAAACTGCATTAGCTAAAAAGGCACATAAGGGTGATAGTAAATTACTATTTAGCTACATGAATTCTTTAAAAAAACAAACATGTAAGGTAGGCCCTATTATATCTGGCTCTGAAACTTTTATACATCCAAGTGACATGGCTGAATTTTTTAATTCCCAGTTTTGTGAGGCCTTTTCTAACAACAATGAAAGTTGTATTACTAAATTTGATGCTCATCCATTTCAAGTGGCTGACATATCATTAGAAACTATTGAAGCTAAACTAAAGGAAGTTAAGAAAGGATCATCTGCTGGCCCCGGTGGAATTTCTGGGGATTTAATTCATTTAATGAAAGATCATCTTTGTATACCTTTAAAAATCATTTTTGATACAAGTCTAAATACTGGATTGGTTCCAGTTGGATGGAAACTAGCTAATGTAGTTCCTTTATTTAAAAAAGGCACAAAAAGTAATTCAGACAATTATCGTTCCATCAGTCTGACATCAATCTGCTGTAGACTTTTGGAATGTATCATTAAGGATGATTTAATCTCTGTAGTTTCTAGTTTAGATCAAACCCAGCATGGATTTATTAAAGGTAGATCATGTATAACAAACTTGTTCTGTTTCTATGATAATGTCAGTCAAAACTTGGATGGGGTGTTCCTTGTGATGTTGTTTTTCTGGATTTTAAAAAGGCCTTTGATTCTGTTCTGTATTGGGCTTTGATAAAAAAACTACAGCTTTTTAACATCAATCCAATTTATGTTAGATGGATTTCAGATTGGCTGTTAAGTAGAAAGCAGAGAGTTATGATTGACGGCCACCTTAGAGGTTGGAAAGATGTAAAAAGCAGTGTTCCACAAGGATCCGTTTTTGGCCCTCTAATCTTTCAGATCTTTATATCTGATTTATCCACTAATATTAAAAGTATTATTATCAAACATGCAGATGATTGTAAAATCTGTAATATTTGTGAAAATGATTATGATGCTATGGTTATTCAGAGAGACCTAAAGACGCTTGAAACTTGGTCTCAAAAATGGAATCTCTTTTTCAACACCTCAAAATGCTGCGTCCTACACTTTGGGAAAAATAACTTAAAACATCAGTATTATCTGTATGACAAGTCGTTAATTAGTAAGGACAGTGAAAAAGATCTTGGTATAACTGTTGATGTTGAATTGTCTTTTGATTCCCATATTACTAATACCATAAATAAAGCAAATAAGATTTGGTGGGCCATTCGTCATAATATGACATCAAAAAATCCAGATGTGCTTCTACCTCTGTATTGAGCATATGTTAGACCTCATCTGGATTTTGGTTCCCAGTTGTGGAGCCATATAAAAAAAACGATGTGGCTAGATTGGAGAAAGTACAGAGAAGGTTAACTAAATATCTAGTGTCCTCAAAAACAATTTCATATACGGATAGATTAGTTAAATTTGATTTAATGTCACTGGAAGAAAAAAGAATGAGAGGTGATTTGTTGCTCTTATGTGATTTTCATAATGATGAATATTTGTTTGTTCATAGTGGTCTTGATCTTAAACAAACTAAGACTGATACTAGGGGCCATCCACTTCAATTATCTAGAAATAAATATCGTACTAAAAAAAGAGCTCACTTCTTTTCACAATGAGTAGTTTCATTGTGGAACAAGTTACCAACTAGTGTTGTAATCAGTGACAATAAATTAACTTTCAAAAACAGACTTGATGCTTTTGGGAACTTGAATAAGCTCCCAAAAAGTTAATTGTAGGTGAGAGGTCATTATTGGCAATTTTTAGCTTTCGTGCCTCTTACAGTATCTTAGTATGTATCAGTTTCCTTTGTTACAGAAATTGTTTGTAAATTTGCCCTCAAGGAAACTTCATCATGTGTTTGAAGTTGGCTAAAATCATAGCTAGATGCTAGATCTTTTATCCCCTGGATAGTCATTTGCAGTTTAGTGTTACCTTGTCTCAGCTCGGCTCCAGCAACCAGCAACACATCATTATGTGGTGCCAGATGTCTTGAGATCTCCTCCCCCTGCTCTAGTAACATCTAATTATTGGGCAAATCTGTGTATTCTATATCCATTTAATCACTAGCATAGCTAGCCTCACTAGCATAAGTAGCGTTACCTGATGCTTCATATTCAAGAATTTCACTGTCCCACAGGGCAGGGGAGTCTATGCTGGTACCTTTACCTGCTACAATAGGATCAGTTAACAAGTTACTACTGCCAAAGATATTTGAAGTTACTTCAATAGAATTGTCCCTATGTTTATTAAAAGATCTAGTGAGGCTGGAAGTCTGATCATTTTCCAACACTATATTTCATTTAAGATGTTCTGTAATCTTTGTTTTAATTTTCCACTTTTTTCCTTATTTCCCAATATAGATTTACTTAAAAGAGGAGAACAACTCTGTTTTCTTCTCTGGAGTCTTGTATTAACCATGTTCTCAGTGTAACCTTATATATTAAATTAAAAAAGACAGAAAAAGAGAAGAAAATAGAAACAAAAGCACTCAGTAACAACACCAAATCAGTCTCAAAGTATTTACATAGATTGGGCACATAAAGTCACTCAAAATATATATTTTTAACAAGATACAATGATCCCACAGTCCTTTAGCACTTAGTTAAATACTTACAAAAGTCTTTTGTGTTTGAAATTCTACTTGTGGTGTAATAAAGTAGTATAACTGCATAGGTGGCATGTTTCCAGCTCTATAAGGACTATAATCAGGTTACACATTCCTTTACCTCTTATTTACAAGTCCTGGAAGCACACACCCCCCAGTAGCCCAATAGCAGAAAGTTTCAGAAACTCAGCTCCAGTCACCTCTTTCTTTAAATCGGCTGCAGAATTCAGGGAGTCCAATGGCCGTACCCACAGAAGAATACGCCAGCCGTATAACAATATCCGAAGGTCAGGCAATAAAACTGGTACTTCAAAAAATGGAGCGGGTATAGCTCCCAAGCGAGGCACTGAACAAGAAGAAAAAAAAGAAAAGGACCATAAATACACAAAACTGATTTAATAAATGTAGTTATCGTATGTAGTATCTTGCAACCATATAAACTGCCCTCGCCATGCAATTCGCTATACAATCCTACCTTCTCTACACTACAGACTCCATTAGTCCTTCTTATCCTAGTAAGTTATTAGTGTTAATCCTTAACTTTTAAAGGTATATACAAGTCAAACATTACCCCCTGAGCTTTTCCAGATACAAAAGCATATGCAGGCTAGCGGGAAATGGGATATCAATTATCTTACTTTTCCTTGAAAGTCCAAAAGAAAACCTTATTTCAATCTGGTCAGTCCTTGATTAAAATCCAAAACTTGATGTGAGAGCAGAATATGTTGTGAGCTGACAGTGTATCCTAGAGGTTAGAGTAATGAGCTGTGAACGAGCTTGGTACATCCAAAAGACCAGGCCTGGGTTTAATTCTCACAACCTCCACTTGCATACTGTGTGACTCTGTCAGAGTCACTCTGAGAAAGTCACTTAACCACCCAGTGCTGCCGGGTTGCCCCTGAAAACAGGCACTTGTGCCTAGTGGGCCATTCCCAGTTACCGAAGACTAAAAATAAAAAATACACCAAACAGCACAAAACAACTAGAACGAGCTTTAAAATATTTTGTAAGTACATATGCAAGTGCAGGTGAAGAGCAGTGAGCCCCTAGCAGATCTGCAGGAATCTGAAGCTGAATGCCACGCATGCGTATTTATACACAAGTCACATGTGCAAAATTAGCATATGGTGTACATTTTTTAAACAGGTTTCAAAATTTCTAAGCTTTTCTACTTACTACTCTAAAGAAAATATATTGGAAACCCACTCCTCATAGGCAAATAAGTGCACTTACAATAAATTATCCACACAAGAAAGAGCAACAAACGCACCCTCCCTGAAGACAGAAGAAACCCCTTTAGTTACTTACTTAAACACAGTAGAAGTTTAAAAATGAGTAAAAAATGGGTACAAAACTGGAGTAAGAACACACACAGCAAATGAAAATGAATACAGCCCTTTGTCCAGTATAAATGGCGAAGGATGGTTAGTCAGTTGCTAGGAAATTGGAAAATTCTCTCGGTGCTGAATGCCGTTCTGACCGGCTTCTGCCTATCCTCGGTCCCACTCCGTCTCGGGAGGACCCCCACTGGAAAAAATGGTCAGCATCAGCACATTTAGCATTATCACAATACATGCAATTCTTGCACGTAACAAAATCTTTTTTTTTCATGTCTAACAATGTTGGTGCTTTTTGATCTATATATTGACTATGCACAAGTTTATCTTTCAATGTGGGTACTTTTCTAAAGACCATGGGGGGGCTCCACCAAATGTGTTAGTGAGGCATCTCTAGCTAGGACATTCCAATGTTAATTCATAATCTTGCTAACCAAATGTGTATGAGCAGAAAAAGTTGACGCAAAACTGAAAATATTTGAATTGGTTCGTACCTGTACTCTCTGTTGTAAAAGAGATGTTCTGTTTTGTTGTTCCACCGACGTTTTAGCGTCCCTAATGTTTTGCGTGCTGTATCCCTTTGTTAGTAGTATATCTGTCAGTCTATCTGCTTCCTGTGCATATGCTAAATCCATGCTGCAGTTCCATCTAGTGTGGAGGAACTGGCCCTTGGGGATATTTTTTCTAACATGCAGTGGATGGTAACTGGAGGCTACAAGTAAACTGTTGCCATCCAACTCTTTCCTATAAAGGTCTGCGTTGACTCCCCCTGCTGGATTCTTTTGTAATGTGAGATCCCAAAAATTAATGTGCTCAGCGTCACTGCTATGAATAGAACCTGAGGTGCTCGTTCATACCATGCAAGCATTCCACAAAATGTTCTAACTCATCAGTTGTACCCTGCCACAAAAGGAGGATATCATCTATATAGCACCCCAATAGGCTATTTTGTCCAAAAATGGATTTTCCCCTCATTTGAAATAAAATTACTTTCCCAGTGCCCTACATATAGTTGGTCACTGATGTGGCACGTCACCCCCATTGCTGTCCCTTTTGTTTGCATGAACAATTTTTTTATCAAAAGTAAACACATTGCATTTCAATATATACTCTAATACCTTTATTAAAACTTCAGTCAGGGGGTTGTTATCATTATCTTTTGAATTTAAATAGGATGCCACTGCATCCAGTGGACCGTCGTGGGTACATTGGTGTAGAGAGATTCAATGTCGAGGGTCACCATAATCATATTTTCCTGTAGCAAAAAATCCTTACAACAATTTAATACGTTTGGTGTCTTTAATATATGAGGGCAAAGTTTCAACATAAGGTCTCAGGAAGGAGTCCAGAAATTGAGACAAGGGTTCCATTAACGACCCTATTCCAGTTACTATAGGTTGTTCAGGTGGTTGCATTCTGTTTTTATGGACCTTCAGTAATGTATAGAAGGTTGCCATTACAGGGTTTGTTGTCATTAGAAAGTCCCTTGTTTTTTTCTCAAGGAAGCCCATCATACATGCTTCTGCTACCGCCTCGTCTACTGAGAATTTAAAGTCAGTGGTGGGGTCCACTGTTCATGTTCTATAAAAATATCCATTTTCAAGCTATCTCAGAATTTCTGTCACATAATCCTTTTTGTCCTGTGAAACTACATATCCCCCCTTTGTCAGATTATTAAGTTAAAATTATTCTGCAATGTCATTATTGCTTCATTCTCCTTCTTTGACAGCTTATGGAAGATTGACTGTGGAAGGCTTGAAAACAGTTCCTCTAAATCTTTTCCCACCAGTTGTTTAAATACCATTACTGCAGGATGGGGGAGGCAAAAAGTAGAATTAGTGTGGAAAGATGTTTGTGTTACTTCCTGATTTTCTCCATTGCATTTATGAAAGAAGGCTTTTAAATTAAATTTTCTGCATGCAAGCTTTAGATCTACTATTGTTTAGACTTGATCAAACTGAGGGGGAGGTAGGGGCAAATGTCAGGCCTTTGGATAGCACAGAAATTTCATCTTCATTTAAAACATGCTTAGATGGGACTTCTGGTGACATCATGCTCCTGACTGTAGCCTGAATAAGGAGGCTCCTTCGAGATCCAACTAAATAACCTCCTAATACTACTTTTACACCAAAAACGTAAAAGAAAAGGACTCCAGGAGGTAGAAAATGCCTAAAAAGAATTACTGAGGGAAAAACAGACCGCCAGACCTATCAGATGCAGAGGGATTACGGGAGGATGGATCGGAGAGCGAGGGCTCACAGGCCTCAACTAGCTCCCATCAGGGCACCGTGATGAACGACCAAATCCCCACCAACATCCTACAAAGACAAATGGCTCAAATGTTAACTGAGCTCAGAAACTTTCACAAGGAAATGCGGTCTACTGCAACAGCTCTCTGCACCGACATAAACAAGATTGAAAAGTGCCAGGAATTAACTGAATCCCAGGCCCAGGAGATGGAACAGAGGGTAACAGAGACTGAGCAGGCTATAGTACAATTGCATCATACTATTAAAGCCTTGCAGGACAGAGTGGAGGACGCGGAGAGTAGAAACTGCCAAAATAATATCAGGATCTCAGGTCTCCTGGAAGGAGCAGAAGGTACCGCTATGCTGCAATTTATCCAAACCATGCTCTGTGACTTAGTCCTTCTGAGCATGCTAACCTTGGAAATAGATAGAGCCCATCGTACTCTGGAGCCTAGGCCACCTGCAGGAGCTCGCCGACGGACCATCCTGGTATGCTTTTTACGGTACCAAGATAAAGAGTGCGTCCTCCATACTGCTTGGAAAGTGGGCTCCATGGTTTACTCGGGAGACAGACTATACTTCGAGAATGACTATTCCCCAGAAATAATGGCTAGATGAAAGGCTTATATCCTAATACTACGTGCCCTAAAAGTGAAGGGGATTCGATTTAGGACCCCATATCCAGTAAAGCTGACTGTCTTTTTCAAGGAAGACCCCCTCACCTTTGAAAATCCAGCTGCGGTACTGCAGGAGCTGAGGGGCAGGAAGATCGAGGTGCAGCAACAGCGACCCACCCCAGGAACATCCATCGCATCTAGACTCTCCCAAAAAGTATGGAACAATGGACAAAGGGAGGCCAGACAAAGCCAGGGAACAGAGGCACTCCAAAATATCATGGAAGTGTTGAAGGCCAGACAGCAGCAGTCAGAAATGGGCTGGGCTGAGGAGTGTGGAGTGGAAGGCTGAAGACTGCAAGTAGAACTCTGTTGTATTTTTAGGATGTTCCTTATTTGAAAGGAGATACTCTAGGGTACAGGGGAGCATTACGCTTAGAGCTGGGATGGGTAATAATATTGTTGATTGGAAGGGGGGTAGTTTGTCTCTCGAGTACGTCACTCTGAAGTCCTGATGTTCGGGGGGGGGGATTTAATGAGATCTACATGCACAGTAGTGATGGTTGCCTTGCTGGTGCTGGTATAGGCCTGTAGGGTAGTGGATCTTCTGCCTTTGCCTCTTCCCCACTGATTTTAGATTCCCATCTGGGTTGGTTCCAGCCAGGAGAATGTGGCAGGTCCCATGAGGTAAAACTGCGGGTGGCCATCGCTGCTTTCTCTGCTCCAGGAGGGCTGGGTTTTGGGACTCAGGAGGGGGGGAAGGAAATGGGGCGATACTGCCGAACTCCTTTCTGGCGGCAGTCTCCCTCAGATTAGATTCAGGGCGGACCTCTCTCCTGACCTCTGTGTATGCTGACCAGCGGAGTAGGCCGCTCTGGTGGGATTGCTTCTTCACCCGGGGGGGGGTACTGTGTCGAGCAGCCGGGTCATGGGGACTCGAGTCACAGGGCCTGTGCCTTGTAGTTAGTGTGGGTCTGTGCTGTGGTGTGGGCTGCTCTTGGAGCTTTTACATGACCTCATTTCCCCAGTGTAGCTGGCTGACCCTCGTGGCTCCGGGTTCTTGGGCTTTGTCGTGGTGGTTGGCCCCCCTACTATCTCGGTCTGTTTTTCAACACTACACAGTTCAGGGCCCCCTGGACATGGCGGTTGACACCCTTGGGATGGAGGAGACCAGGACTGCAACGTGGTCCTGAGGAGAGAAACTGATAGCGTGGATGGGGCCGCAGAGGGCTGTTTCTGCCCCTCCTCCACCTTTTCTGTCTGCTAGTACCCTTTTTGCTTCCCCCCTGTGCTTTGCTTCCCCTTGGTGTAGTACCAACAGTCAACAGTTAGGTATAACTGACACTTGCACAATGCTTCTTACATAAGGTCAAAGCACATCATTAACGTGGGTGGTCTCGTCATGCCATTTTAAACGTCTCATCTGGCACCCTTTTCCCCTTTCCCTAATAGACACAACATGTGTCTAGAGGCTACTCATCGAGAGTTGAAGCCTCAAAGTAAGGCCATTTCCTTACTACAGAATCTGGATCAGATTCTCACAATTGGAAGTGCTGATTCACCATCACCTGTGCTGAGTACCCAGTTGGACTCACCACAGATCAGGTCATGTTTGTGTTTGTTTATACTCTGTTTAAATGTTTATTGCTGTAACTCGCAATGTTGTTGTTGTTTGTTTAAAGGGACAGGTATACCTCAAAAGGATTTCAGTACTAACCGACTATGTATGTACAGGGTGTCCCCCCAGAAAGCGAAAATTATTTGGGGATACATATGGCTAAACCCTGCATAAAGCTGCTCTCCCAAAATATTAATGGGATTGCCTCCCTTATTAAGTGGTCATGAGTCCTGTCATACCTACGCAAGAGTAGAGCAGATTTAATTTACCTTCAAGAGACACATCTAAATGCTGCGGAACATCTCAAGCTAGCTAAGCTAAGCAGGGGAACTCTGTACAGCTCATCCAATAGGAGGGGTAGATGGCGGGGAGTGGCTATAATTATACCTTCAGGAACGCCCTTTCAGCACGAGCGTACACTGGGGGATCCAGAGGGCAGACTGGTTATTGTCCAGGGCACACTAAATGGGGTGGAAGTCACCCTAGCCAATGTGTACTTCCCCCCTGCACTTCATGTTCCCCAGCTGAAGGCACTCCTGGATAGAACTGTACAGAACACAAAGGGTACTCTCCTATTAGCAGGAGACTTCAACCTGGTGCAGGACCCCTTCCTGGACTCTTCTAGCCTGAGAACGCTGAAGCAATCACCAGCACAAAAATTATTTCGGAGATTCATGGCCGAGGTAGGGTGGATTGATGTCTGGAGACATCTACATCTGCACACTAGGAATTATTCACACTACTCCGCGGTCCACAGAACATACTCACGCATAGACCAAACCTACACACAGCAGGAAAATGTGGTCCAGCTTAGGGAAGCCCAACTGGGTGACATCACTCTCTCTGACCATGACCCCCGGTATCAACATGGGAGATTGGCCTCCAAGCTAAAAACACTAGATGGAGACTCAACCCGTACTACTTACGCTCTGAACAATTTTGGGAGTTTGTCTCAGACAACTAACTGAGATACTGGAGTATAACCCCCCAGATAATACATCCCCAGCAATACACTGGGACACAATAAAGGCAGTACTTAGAGACCACATAATACAGCATACTGCGGAACTAAATAGGCAGTGTAGGGAGCACAGGGCCAGGCTGGAGGAGTCTCTCCACTTCCTACAGATGGCGCACAAGCAGGGGGACTCCTTGGTTTTGCCTCAACTTCAGGAAACAAAAGCAGAATTGGATCACCTGACACTACAACAAACTGAGATTGCTTTAACTTTCCTGAGACAGAGGTATTATGAGGTTGGGCCCAGGGCTACCAGATTATTGGCATATCAGGTATGGAGACAGAGAAAGGCCTCAGTGATCACTACTCTCAGACATCCACTCAGAGGCCAGCCCTTAACTAACCTACACGACATCACAGAAGCATTCACTGAGTATTACTCTGCTCTCTACACCCCTGAATGTGCACCTAGAGAGCAGTTGATCTTGGAATATCTGCAGGAGGTAACTTTGCCCCGACTCTTGGGAGCCCAGGGTGAAGCACTGACCTCCCTATAACCGAGCATGAGCTTGTGGCTGCGATATCTGCATCAAAACCTCTAAAGGCACTGGGCCTGGATGGATACGGGAGCGAGTTTTATAAAGTCATGAAGCAACATACAGCTCCTAGGCTCCTGACTTTGTTTAACACAATCTTGGAGGGTGACCCCCCCACCGCTATCTTGGTCACTTGCAACTATCTCGGTCATCCCAAAGCCAGGGAAAAAAACGCAGCCATGCAGCTCTTATAGACCAATCTCAGTCCTGAATGCAGACTATAAGCTCTTTATGCACATTTTAGCTCAACGTTTAGACCAAGCTATGCCCCAGCTGATTGACTAAGACCAGACAGGCTTCGTGAGAAACCCCTCCACAACTGATAATATAAGGTGTACACTCCACATCACCCATAAAATGCAAGCATCAAAAATCCCCTCAATTTTAATTAGTCTGGACACTGAAAAAGCATTCGACAGGGTCTCTTGGCCCTTCCTGTACAAAGTCTTAGATAAACTGGGCATCCCCAGACCCTTGATAACAGTCCTGCAGAACATCTATGCATCTCCCAGGCATGTGTTAAGGTGGGGGGTCATCATTCCAAATACTTCTCCCTGAATAGAGGGACTAGATAGAGTTGTCCCTTGTCCCCACTTCTGTTTGCAGCCTATATTGAACCGCTAGCACAATACATAAGGGAAGCCCAAGACATCAGTGGGGTGACAATAGGAGACTCGGAGCATCGTATAGCCTTGTATGCTGATGACGTTCTACTGTACCTCTCAAATCCTGAAGAAACCCTCCCAGTCTTGAAACAAGCCCTGGATAAGTTTGGCCTAGTTTTGGGGTACAAACTGAACCTCATGAAAACGGAGATACTAGCCTCTCATTATTCCCCCTCAACTTATATCCAAAACATCAAACCCTGCCATTGGAATTTAACTAAACTAAAGTACCTGGGAGTATTCATCCCCCAGATAGGTGAAACAGCTTATAAAGACAACTGTGGGCCCTTTACATTGCAGTTAAAGGCAGACCTGACTTCATGGGCTACTCTGCCTCTGTGTCTTAGCAGAAGGATAGACGTGATTTGAATGATCATCCTCCCCAGAGCCCTATACTTTTTTCAGAATATCACCACTTTTATACCTAACAAAGCCTTTAGAGCCTGGAACTGCCTTATTTCAAAGTTCATCTGGGATGCTCAGAGACCCAGGGTTTGGCTGAAAGTGCTCACCCTCCCACGCCAGGAAGGAGTGTTGTACCTCCCTGACTTGCAATTATACTACTTTGCAGCAAACTTAACCCACTTAATGGCCAGACAGACTAGGACGACCATTCCACACTGGATGCAAATAGAACAAACCCTTATACCTGATAGGGACTACTTCCAGTCCTTGTATTGCCCAGAGGCTGATCTGGGGGCTCCTGCCTCCTTAAATCCTTGAATCAGGTATAGCTGGAGAACCTGGCAAAGTATTAGAAAATCACAATGGCTGACCCCATTCCTGGCCTTGATCTGTCCAATCACTGCCCTTGGTGATGTCCTCCCAAACAGATTAGACCATGGTTTTCAGACCTGGGAGAGGTATGGTTTGAAATACCTATCGCAGATTATGATGCAGGGAGTACTCTGGTCCTTCGACTCCATACAGAGGTGATTCAGCCTCCCTCACCAGAACTTCTATGGATATTTACAGCTGTGACACTTCTGCCAAGGCTTGTCTAGTGTAGTCGTAACCCCTGATAGGTACCTCCCACTGCTAAACACCCAGCTCCACCTCAACATAACCCCTGAGATTCCACACTTGGTGTCAATTACCAAGGTCTGAACTCACAGGGGAAAACATATACAGAAAACATACACCTGCAATGGCAGGATGAGACTGACAGCCCTCTCACACATGAAACCTGGCAGGTAGCATGTAGATATGTGGACTGAGTCACCAGCTCACACCAATGGCATGAGTATGCATGGAAGAATCTCATTAGATACTTCAGAACTTCAGTGGTGACAAGACACTACTCCCCCTCTGCTGGTGACAATGCAGAGAGGCAAGGGCCACTCACACGCATGTTATGTGGTCATGTTCAGCTCTCATTCCCTTTTTTGAACAATTGGAGGAATAACTGAGGGAAATATTTGGCCCCCATCTCCAACTAACTAAAGAAATGTACCTCTTATCCTCCCTAAAGAATACAGAAGGGCAAGTACTAGATACCTCATACATCTGCTTCTAACAGCAGCTAAGAAAGTGACCACAAAGCTATGGTTAACTGCCAAAAGACCCACAATACAAGACTGATAGGCTATTACCAAACAGATATATCAGTTAGAACAAATTACTCACAATCTTAATGGAAGGGGCTGAAAGTTTTACCTCCAGATGGTCTCGCTGGCAAATATATGCTACAAGATGAAAAATTTGTTCCATAGGGTGGGATCAGGGGGCTCTGGATAGCCGGAATCCTTTCTGAAAAATCTGGAAGGGGAAAAGAACTGCCCCCTCCACCCTGAGATAAATGCTATAAAGGGACACTAGATTGTAACCCGAGAAGGGAGCCAGCTGGGAGATAGAAGGGAATAACCTCAAGGAATTTTATGAAAACACTCAAGCTTATAGAACACTATGAACTAAGATGTCTGGCAGGGGTAGACTCAGTATCAGAACTTTACGCAGATTAACTCTAAAAATAATTCACTTGGATTGATTTTTTTCTGACTTATATGTAACCCACAAGAAAATATTTTAATTAATTACTAGTTACTGAATCCTAATTTATTATTCACATGAAATTAACTGTTAATGACCTGTCAAATGTTTGTTTTGTGTAAATATGTTTTAAAAATCAATAAAGATGAGAATTACAAAAATAAATGCTTAGATAAATTATTGATATTCAATGTGGGGATTGCAGTTTCTTCTCTCTCCTCCTGCCTCTGTTTGACTGCCTGCTGTATTGCCCCCTCCTGTGCCTCCTGTACTGGCCTTGCTGGACATTGTATCTTCCTCCTTCTCCCCCTCTGTACTCTCTTTCTCTGTGTTCTTAATGGTATCTGTTGTCCTTTATTAGGCGGGGGGGGCTCCTGCATAGTATTTGAGGTTGTCGTGGAGGGGGTGGGGGCAGTGGTTGTATGCCCATATTGTTTATTCCATGACTGAAAAAATGATCCCTTATTTGTTCTTCAGGTTCTGAATCACTATAATCTGTACTAAAATCAAAAGGTACGTGTCTTGTTCTTTTTAAAATACTTTTGTGTCCTTTTTCCAAGAATGGATTTGCCCTTTCTCCCAGTCATTTTTGTCTCTGGTAAATTTTATTCATCTTATGTGTTTTAGTTCAGCATCCAATATTTCTATGGATTCTTGTAGTTTTTTATTTTGTATAGCAAATTTAGCAAAATTTTGTAATTTTAAAACTTCTTGTTCTTGAGTCTTCAAATTTTCCCTTAAAATGTCTTCTCTTTCTTCACTGAATTTAATAATCAATTTCATAAGCTTGAAACTTGCCTCAGTTTGTTGTCCCATTCTTTCATGAATGCTGTGTTGTCCATACCAAATGTAGTTTTTTTTTTCAAAATCCTCAGTCCTTGCTACTTGTAAATAAGCTTCAAAACTGGTAACATTCCAATAGAGTCTTTGTAATTGGTGTGTGATCTTTTCTAGTCCTTTGAATGCATCCAGTAGAGATCTGGCT
Source organism: Neoceratodus forsteri (assembly GCA_016271365.2). Classification (NCBI taxonomy): domain Eukaryota; kingdom Metazoa; phylum Chordata; order Ceratodontiformes; family Ceratodontidae; genus Neoceratodus; species Neoceratodus forsteri. The sequence goes on along the minus strand of CM028133.1, from coordinate 675,088,034 downwards.
TCTAGTATATTGTCCATTGATATGTTGTCTTCCAGAAAAAAGGGGTTAACTGTCCCTGCTGTAACCAGTAATTGATTTACATAGTCCAGTGGGTTCACCATTCCACTGTGGAAAATCATGTTTGGGGTGGCTTCCAAAGGCATACTTGTGAGGTCTCTGCCGCTGTATAGGAGTCTTCTTAAAACTAGGCTTTCATACGATATGCACTTTATCCACAACCCGTGCATGTCACCTAGAAGCAGGATTACTTAAAACAAAGGGAAGGTGTGCATTGGGGGTGGTGGTGCTCTCAATTAGTATTACAGTCAATCCACTATACAAGAATCAGGCATTCACCAGCCTGAAAGAATAGTGACTCCACAACTTTCTTCATATGTTAAAACATTTATTATAAAACAATAAAAGACCCATGGTACAAAGACTATGCACATATCATGCATTTCAGATTAGTTAAAATCCTTTATCAGAGGCTAGTGCACTTCTAAAATCACATATAATAAATACTGTTAAGTAACTGACAATTCATGACATACAATTGTTAACATTCAAATTGACTGGTTGCTTGACAAAGCTACAAAGGCACCAGGTTTAAATACCGGATTTGAATTGAAACCATAACTAGAAAAGAAATAGCTTGTCAGAAACAGTGATATATTTATGATGGATTCTGTATAGATAACTAGAAATGTTATCCTTCTAAGAAATTTATGCACACAGATAAGCACTTTTGATGTCAGTTTTATGCTTTTCCTCCCCCCCAACCTCCTGTGTTGTTTGTGTGTTTCTTCTTTTGCTGCTAATATGCTAATTGTAGCCTTCTATGCTAGTTGGCAGCATCATGGTTAATGTTTTATAATTAGGTGAGTCCTAGAGGTGTGATCTTTTTATTTGTCAAGCAACCAATCAATTTGAATGTTGACAATTGGACGTCATGAATTGTCAGTTACTTGTTAGTATTTATTGTATGTGATTTTAGAGGTGCACTAACCTTTGATAAAGGATTTTAACTAATCTGAAATGTGTCAGATGTGCAGAGTCTTTGTACAGTGGCCACTAGCCTCTCCATGACCTTTGACATGACTGAGAAAAGGGAGATGGGCCTACAATTAGACAACAAATCCCATTGACCAGCTTTGAATATAGAGGTAATTTTAACCATCGTCCACTCACTAGGAAAGACTCCATTTCCCAGTGAAAAAATTAAACATGTATGTTAAAGGTGTAACAATTACTAGAGCAGCATATATTAATGGCTGCCTGTATAGAGTATCCCGGTCTTATGTTTTATTAGTAAAACAAAAAGTTAAACAACTACTGCAAAACATTATCTATTTTTCACTCTGTAAATGAAAACTGTTTATTATGTAAAACTGGTTGATTCTGTTTCAGAAGAGCATTATAAGGGAAAACAACACCCTTTAAAGCAGTTAAAGCAGAAGGAAGTGGGACGGACAGACAGTCAGAAAAGCAAAGGCCCAAACTGAGGAAAAGATAGCCAACTTGGTTAAGAAAGGGGATAAAACCTTTTATAGATACATTAGGGGTGAAGAAAGACCAAGAGAGGGATAGTGAGACTTAATAAAGGGGAATGTGGGTGGGCAGAGAGGGACAGTGAAAAAGCAGGGATACTGAACAAATGCTTCTCAGTATTTACAAAAGAAGAGATGGGGGAGGTACCTAATCCAATCAATAGAAGCACTCTGGATGGGGGGTCGATACCAGTCCTTTCACAGAAGAAAGGGTTTTGAAAGAACTCCTAAAACTGAAGGTGGACAATGCAATGGGGCCTGATGGGATTCACCCCAGAATTCTAAAAGAACTAAGGGGAGAACTAGTGACACCACTGGCTACCCTTTTTAACAAATCATGGGAGGATAGTGTGGTACCTAAGGACTGGAATAGGGCAGATGTGATTCCCCTTCACAAAAGTGGGAGCAAAGCAGAGGCAGGAAACTACAGACCTGTTAGCCTGACCTCAGTGGTAGGGAAATTGATGGAATCACTTCTGAAAGAAAGAATTGTTGAGTACCTAGAGGCCAGCGGGGCACATGACCCAAGGCAGCATGGATTCACAGTGGGAAGATCATGTCAGGCATATCTAATAGATTTATTTGTCTGGGTGACCAAAGTAGTAGACCAGGGAGGGGCTGTGGACATGGTCTACCTAGACTTTAGCAAGGCATTTGACACAGTCCCACACAAAAGATTAATAAACAAATTAGCCAGCTTGAGAGTGGGTCCAAGGGTGGTAGCCTGGGTAAAAGATTGGCTGGGCAACAGGACACAGAGAGTAATAGTAAACGGAGTCCACTCTGAAGAAAGGGGGGTTACTAGCGGGGTATTGCAGGGTTCAGTACTGGGCCCGGTCCTTTTTATTATCTTTATAAGTGACATTGCAGAGGGACTGGAAGGAAAAGTATGCCTCTCTGCAGATGACACAAAGATCTGCAACAGGGTTGATACACAAGGGAGGTGGAAAGGATAAGAAGGGACTTGGCAAGGTTGGAGGAATGTTCAAAGTATGGCAGCTTAGATTCAATGTAAGAAGTGCAAAGTAATGCACCTAGAAACAAAAACTCAGGAAGAGTACACATATGAGAAGTTATTAAAAACAACAAAAACGGAATGGGACCTGGAGGTAGTCATATCAGATGACCTAAAGGTAAGCAAGCAATGTGAGAAGGCAGTAAGGAAGGCTGGGGGGATATTGGGATGTATCGGGAGAGGCATCACCAGTAGAAAACAGAAAGTTGTTATCCCTCTGTACAGACAGTTGGTGAGACCCCATCTGGAGTACTGTGTGCAGTTCTGGAGACCCCATCTCTGCAAGGATGTAGTCAGGATGGAGGTGGTCCAGAGGAGGGCAACTAAAATGGTGTAGGGTCTGCAACAGAAGCCAAACGAAGATAGACTAAAGGAGCGTAATATGTATACCCTTGAGGAAAGGAGGGTGGGGGGGCATGATAGAAACTTTCAAGTACCTCAAGGGAATCAACAAAGTCCAAGAAGGTAGCATCTTTCATAAAAAGAGATATGCAAGAACAAGGGGACACAATTTGAAGATAGAGGGGGCATGGCTCAGGGGCAATGTGAGGAAGTATTTTTTCACAGAGAGGGTGGTGGATGCATGGAATGGACTTCCTGAAGAGGTTGTGGGGTTGAAAACAGTGGGACAATTCAAGAATGCATGGGACAGACATAAGGCAATTCTGGTGGAGGGTAGGAAGAAGTAGGCTGTTGGTTAACTAGGATCTGCAGCTTATCCAATAAGTAGGGAAATGGGCAGACTAGGTGGGCCAAGTGGTCCTTATCTGCTGTAAAAGTCTATGTTTGGAAACAATTTGTCTCTATAATACCCCATTAAAGACATAGTCAATGGTCCTGGGATCACTAATAGAGCTACAATTTATATTAAAGGAGTGAGGTAGCTCAGAATTTACCTTACCATTTAGGATCTTAAAAATCTTCCAAATGTTTCCTGATCATAACACAACATTCCTTTCTAGGTTTTTCCTAATAAAATAAATGCTTTGCTTTTTAAATTAATTTTAAATACTTAGCCTGAGCAGCTCTATAACTATGCAATCCAACCTCTGTATTACACAAATTCATTTTGATTTGCAATGTGTCTCTATATCTTTGCAATCAAAAAAGTTCAGAGGTGTACCATGAGGAGTTATTCTTTTTGATTCTTCTAACCTTTAGCAGTGCATTCTTATTACAGACCTGGGCAAATTCCTTCAAAAAGAAATTCTAGGACTCATCTACTAAAGGGATGAGTTCTTATCCTTTCATAAACGACTTCCTAAATCAGACATAAACGAGAAATAATATTTTTAAAATTACAATATTATGACCCATTTACTGGTCTTTTTTGTTTGTTTGTTTTTTGTTTACTTTTTCATGACATAGAATGGTGATCTGGTGATCTGTAAGGAAGCCAGCAATACACTGGAGTAGCAGAAGTGCTCCACTTTATTAATAACATTTAAATTTGACAGGGAGGAATTCTTTGACTTCTGTGGATGTATCGTTTTTGGAACAGCTATTAGTCCTCAAGCAAGTCCACCAGAAAACTAACTTCCACTCCCACATTCCAAGGTAGATTAAAAGCTCCTATCAGTATGATATCATGAGTACGCCTAAAGGGGTATTAACTATTCTCAAATGTTTTACAGCAGCGGTACTTAATTTAGGTGGTTGATAACAACATGCCAAGCAATATGACTTGGGTGAGGGAACAATAAGTTCAAAGCACTGGTAATTCTGCACAATCACTAGATACTTCTAGAGAAATTGTGTTTATATTATAGGCAGATATAGAATACAACAATAATTTCCCCACCCCAGTGACCAAAAATATGATGGTTCAGGCTGCCAAAGGTTAGTGTCTCTTTTAAATAGGTGGGTGGCCTTAACCTTTGGCAACCTGAACCACCATATTTTTGGTTTGTACTAGGGTTTGACATACCTTTTGGTTCGGTGGTCCACTTTATAGGCCTTTAGGCCACAGATACACACGCATCCACATTTGTCCTATACCCTTATCTAACCACTGCTCAATCCTCACACAATATGAGTACTAGTGCATGACAGAGTACTAGCTCAACCAGTGGTAGACAAACATCCTTTCAGGACATACAACAGGGTGCAGAAGAACAAGAAAAAGTTTTAGGATTGACCCAACAGGATAAAATCTGGATGAAGACAATGAGTGATAAAACACTCTTAAACAAAATACAACATTTAGAACAAAGAGATATGCATTTAGAGTGGCAGGCCTTCTATCTAAGAGAATATGTAAAAAACAAATGTATACCTATGGGACTGAGGGTTTTAGTGGGACTCAATCTAGGTTTCATGATCATAGAGTTACATGAAAAATGGATTGACATCTGAAATAAGTGCTCAACAGATTTCGGGTCGGCCCTGACAGAAGTCATCATTAAAGAAAGGAACAAAATATTAGTAGAAATATAGGATGCTAAAGAAGACTATAAAGGGAGGGTACAATACCAGGAATTCACTAGTTCTTTGGAAAAAATAAAAAAAAGAACTAGCCAAATATGAAGACTATATCAAGCAGCAGGAGTTAAAAAAGTTTAAGAGGGATATAGTGGACTATTGAGAAAACAGAGTTTACACCTGGTTTCAAAAACTGAGAAGCTAAACAGGTGGTACATACTATTCTTCTCAACAAGAATACCATTTGGATTCAGATAGTGGTGACAGTTTTGTCACCACATCTTATGGTCCATCAAGACAACAACAAGAGAAACAGGGACCTTTTGTAGGGTAGGACTCACACCCGCAAGAACCACAGGTTACAAGGGACCCCACAAAGACTGGAGACACAAGACAGGACAGACATTATGACTTGAGAGTCAGAGGATGGCAGAGGATGGTATCTCACAAAGGGGCATATGCAGGCCAGAGTGGATGGGGTGGTGGAGGAGATGGGGGGGGAGACAATCTGGGATGTCAGAGTAACCTCTAGCAGTCTTCAACTTAAGTGGCAGAGACATTATACAATTGGAAGAATGGGTCCTTAGCATGGGACTTTCCTTCTCCCCTACCAAACTACTAGATCCTTTCAGTTTAGAGATAGATCTACAGAAATTCTATAGGAAAATCCATTTAATAGTAGACCACAAAAACAGACAACTAGGAAACAGCATTTACAAAAGGCATTATGCATAAAATCTAATTTTAATTCTCCAAGGAGAACAGAGAACACAGCAGTGTATATCAGGGTGGTTGATAAACAGATCAAGGATCTTACTAAAAAGGCATTGGTTTCCAAATACAATAATCTGACAAAAGCAGAGAGGGAGATATTAAGAAAATTGGAGGACCATAAATCCCTGATTATTAAACTGGCCAACAAAGGTGGTGGTGTAGAGTTATGGAAATACCAGGACAATAAAGCTGAATGTCTACATCAGTTAGAGAAGCATGAGAGATAAATACTATTGGACAATGACCCCATGAGGGAGATTAAGCAGGATATTCAGGACATATTTGGAACAAGGAGTTAATATGGGCTGGTGCTCCGAAGGTTAATGGACATGTTAATGAAAAATAATCCTAGGATTCTTCAGTTGTATGTACTTCCAAAAATTCACAAAGATGCCACAAAATCACCAGGAAGATCCATTGTCTCTAAAGTGGATTCAATGTTGGAGCCACTCTCGAGATATGTGGACTTTCACATACAATCAGAAGTAGGTAGAATGGACACATACTGTACATAAAGGACGTGTCATGTTTTTGAACATTTAGGGGAACTCAACAGTGAGAATCTGAGTTGGGATAATATGTCATTGGTAACATTTGATGTAAAAGATCTTTATACGAGTATACTGAACATGGGGAGGGGTTGGAAGCACTAGACCAGGCCCTGAGAGGCAGGGAGGAACAGTAGCCATCAAGTGATTTCTTATCAAAATTGGAAGAAATTGTATTGAATAAAAACTTTTTCAAATTTGAAGAGAATTTCTACTTACAAGATAAGGGGACAGCCATGAGGAGCACCATGGGTCCCTCATACGCAAATATGTTCATGTGGCATTTTGCATAGGTTCATGTTTTAAACCCAGAAATGAATCCTTTCTATCAGGACATAATGGCTTGGAAACATTTTATAGATTACAGTTTTATGATATGGAAGGGAGAGAGGGAACAGATCTGGATAGATTTGAGAAATATTTGAATAGTAGGAATCCAAATTGGATGATTACCATGAAAACAGATAAGGAAAAGATTCCATTTCTGGACCTGCTAATTTATAAGAGACAAGTAAGACTTGAAACTGCCCTGTATAGAAAGGCCACAGACAGGAATACTGTATTGCATTATCAGAGCTGTCACACCCCCAGGTTGAAGAATAGTATCCCCAGAACCCAAATGGTACTTGCAAGGTGAAAATGTAGTGAGGAGGATGAATACATTAGGTTATCTGGAGAGATGGCCACCAGGTTTTGCAGCAGAGGGTATGGAAAAACAGTAGTGGAAGAAGCAGCACAGGATGTGACACAAATGTCTAGGGAAGAGTCATTGAGACCCAGTGGACAAAGACAACAACAGACAGACAGAATAGTATTTGTCACAGCATATAATCATTTGAACAGGGACATAAAAATATTCTAGCCAATAACTGGCACATTTTACAAGCAGGAGACACACCTGATTTAAGATTTAGGAATCCTCCACTCCACTAAAAGGAATCCCACTATTAAGAACAAATTATATATTTTACTCCAAAACAGGACCAAGACAACTTTTACTTGGACCATTAACAAAGGGATGTTTCCCTTGTGGACACTGCTATCAATGTGGGAACACCAACAGAAAACATAGTTTTGAACACCCTTATACCAACGCAGTATAGCCAATAAAGCAACATATGAATTGTATATCAGACCATGTAGTATACATCATTCTGTGTCCTTGTGACAAACTCTATGTTGAAAAAAACAAGAGAAAACTAAAGACTTGCCTAGGGGAACATAAAAGTGACATATGTTTAAAGGACCCTAATTCATCTGTGGCTTCACATTTCAACACAATGGGACATTCAGTTACCTCTCTCCATTTTTGGGGTCTGGAGAAAATGTATGAACCAATCCACAGCAACATCAGTTGGAACAATGTACTTCTCAAAAGGGAGATTTATTGGATTTATTCAATGGGCTGTTTAAACCCTTATGTGGGTTTAAATGAAAATTGTAACTGGAACTTACATTGGTGAAAGCAAAGCATGTATTCAACTATGGCTTTTTTATGGTGAATGTATTAGATTTTTTATGCTTATATATGCTATGGATTTTGCCTAGGAAGCACATTGTGAGTACAGCTGGAGGGGGTTCCTTGGTTCTTTATACTGTTTCCTTTTCCCCAGTTGAATATGTTACAGATAACAGCAATCCACTTTAAACTAATGATTTAACTAATTGGGCAAAGAAAAATGTTTTTATTGTTTTAAAAAAAATATTTCAATGAAAAACAATATTTGTGGCTCATTAGCCACCATTGGGGGGGAATGAACCACCAACTCTGGAGTGAGGTCTGCATGTGGTAGAGGCTCCACTGTTCACCTTAGCCCTCTAAGTCATATAACACTCTATTATGTCTGTGTCACACAGGCTTGTTAGCAGAACTCTGTAGTGGAGAGAGTGATTATGTCATCACTGATGCCGGCCCCCCCACCGCAATGTGGTATTTAAACCGTGCATGTGTGGGCAGTTGTCACTTCTAGGAAGGGAGTCAGCATGCATCCATGCAGCACTGGATGAAACAAGTGAGTGTTTACATTTTGACCTTGTTCACATTACAGCACGGTTTTCAGCAATGTTTTCAAAAATGGATTTACACTTATCGTGCTGTAGTGTTCATACTGCTAGATCTGTTTCTATTGTGAGTTCCTTAAAACATTTTCTGGCATCCACATTATTTCCCGGGATCCATGACGAGAGCAGCGCAGTTCAGCAGCGTGTTTGCAAACTGCTTACCATGATACATTGCGCGGTCTCGACGTCCCACAAATCAAACATACATCAAGGCTGTGGAATGTTCGTACGGTAAGTAAATTCATTTCAGGTAGCTAAACATTTTCAGGAACTGTGTTCAAGCCTAGGTCACATCAGTGTTTGAACACTGTTCTTTAAAATGTTTTCCGAAGTGTGATAGGTGTGAACGCTAACTGAGATGGCATGCATGTGAAACGGTTCCTTAGTCTTGTACCATTTTAAACAGCTCAGTGTGAACAGGACCTAAGAGAACTCACTATTTGAAAGTTATCTTTTGAAGCACAATCTAAATATATGCAGAGATTTCGGGGCTAAGAAAATGTTTTTTTCTTTTAACACATACTGTACAAGTTCTGAATTTAAAGTGGAGACATTAAAATGTTGAGTGTAGACACAGAAGCTCTAAGAAAGGTGAGACAGAGCTAAAAAAATATATAAATCCAGTGCATCACAAAATGAATTATTGTGGTATATGAGATTTAATCATGAATATTTATACAGTGATATTTATTTGCAGCAGGCTTAGACCAAACTAAGATTATACAAGAGAAGCTGACAACTTTATGTGAAAGGAATAGAAAACATGATATAAACACACATGTATTTTCCATGCATTGTGGGGAAAGATTATAATGTGGTGTTATAAGGAAATTAATAGAAGAATGTGATAGGGAATATAACTGAAGTTCATGCAACATTAACAATGAAAATTGCTTGGGGTTTCATCAGCTGCTTGTTAATTTGATAATAAAAAAAAGTGGGCTCCATCTAGATATTATTTAAACACAATTGATTCTGCCTTGTGGTAAGGGATGATATGTTGATAAAACGAAGATATTCTATGTGAAATTATGGATTATAAATTCAGTTTTTGATATTTTCTACAGTGTCAACGTGGATGGGCCTGATGAAGTGGCATGGCCATGAAACTGTCACCCAATACTGTGTGAAGTTACAAAAATTAAAAAGTTAATGAAGACTTTGGAGTCAGTGGAGTTCATCCTGATCTATTCAGTTATCCCACTCCAATGACCCCTTATATCCTTCCTTACAATATGATACCCTTCTATATTAACTAAGTTGTCTGAAATCTGTTTGTTTAACCATGATTCATTCAGTACCAACACGACTGTTTTATTCTGTTGTAGCCATATTTTAACAGTGTATGTCATAGGGTTTAAGCTGTACACTTTAAAGTGAGCAAATGCTATCCCTTGCTAAGTAGAAACATTTATTGGTGGGAAGTTCATCAATAGCTGAAGGTTTCCGTGACTATACTTACACATCATAAGATACATTTTAAACAATAAGGAGCATGTACAATGAGAGTTGCCGGCCACACTTTCCATCCAGACCCAGGGTGCAGTGGAGCTATTGGGAGAATGGATCTATCTCAGAGCTTGCTTCATCCAATATGCTAAATACTGTAGTAACCTTTTAACCATAGGAGGTTCCAATCTCTCTTTCATCAGTGGGCCTGTATTCTTTTATGGGTGAAGCAAGGTGGTTTTACTTCCCCAAAAAATTGTCCTGTGATGTGTTCTGTGCATTTAACTATTTCTTCTTCAGTCCTGAATGAAGGTGACAAATAGAGAAACCTAAATTGTAAAGAGCAAAAACTGGCACCATTTGTGGCCTTTAGCCTTCAGGTCACTGATGAGGGGAGAATAATTCAAAGAGGCTAGGGAGCACCAGTTAGAGGTGATTTTGATGCCAGAATAAATTAGTTCTTTCCCTCCCATCCGATGTCTAAGTACCTACAGGTGTCCTCCATGAGCATTTATTTCATAGGCAGGAGCATGATTTTGCACCAGTTGACATTTAGCCCATACAAGGGACAAAAATAATTAAGGGTGATCATGAGCCAAGGTAACGTGCTCGCTGGGTTCTCAATTGTGAGTTAGAGGTCAGCAGTATACAGACTTAAATGGTGAGTTATGCCTCCTATCTGGATGGTACTTAAGGGGTACTACTGCCAACAAGAACAGGAGAAGGGATTGTGGACAACCATGCCTAGTACCTCTATGGATGTAAAAGATGGGGGGGGGGGTGACATAATTAGTTAGACTCAAGACAGTGAGATTCACATATATGGTGTAGAACCAGGCTTAGAAAATAGGGCCAAAACCAAAGGCAGATAGGACCTGGTCTAAATACCAAAATATGACAAAGTTAAAAGATTTTTAGAAATCAACTCTAAGCCAAGGTGGTCAGAGCTCCACTGGCATGAAACTTCAAGTTAAAGAGGGAACTGAATTGTCAGCCCCTGACCTCTTTCATAAAACCTGTCTGACCGGAGTGAATTAGAAGAGGAAGGACCTTCTCTAATCTAGCCATGAGTACCTCGGATTGGATTTTGATATCTAAGGAGATAAGAGAAAAGGGGTGGTAATTTATTTATTTATTTATCTATGTATTTATTTATTTCAGTTTGGGATTAATACCTTTGAGCCAAGGACTCATTTTCAAAGGTTCCACTTCAGTGTTGAACAAACATTACAAAAATACAAGGTTTACAGAGAAAAAAAAAAAGAGAAAAAACATTGAAGCATATACACAGGCAGTAATAGTAAACTTTTAACTTATACACATCAAATTAATAAATATTAACAGATAGATTGATTAGATAAGAGGGGGTTGGGGGGATCTGCCAAAGGTGGCATCGTCTAAGGTGGGAGAGAGGTGGAACTTTCAACCAAGTGAGGCCATCGTCAGGTAATTGGGGGTAGGGGAGTGGGTTAAGAAATAAAGTGGTATATAGCTGAAAGATTTAGAGGGGGGTAGGTAAATGGAAAACTGGGGGTGAAGTACTATCACATTAGTGCAGGCAGGTACAATTCATTTTAGAGTCAAGGAGATATTTGAGCCTAGCTTTGAAGGTAATAATCTTGGTAGTATCACTGAGGACAGCAGGTAGTTCATTGTACCATTTCGGACCTTGATACAGGATAGAATTCTGGGCAAGTTTCGTCCTTTTGTAGGGAATCACCATCTTGTCAGCAACTGTACTACAGGTAGATTTTGTTGGGATGGCCAGCTAAAAGTGTCCGCCCAGTGTGAGCCATGTCAGTTCAAGTAGTACTTTTTTTAGAAGTAGGCAGGTTTGGTATTGCCCTCTGAGATGGAGTGGGAGCCATCCAGTTTCAGTGTACAGTGAGCGGGTGTGGGTGTCGACAGTAGCCACCAAAGTAAGGTGACAGGCCTTATTGAGTGTGTTGATCCTGCCAAGAGCAGTTTTTGTGCCTGCCCCATATATAGGCAACCCATAGTCAATGGTAGACAGTATTGAGCTACTGGTGGCTAGTCTGAGTGCATCTGGTGTCACTGAATGTCTGTGATGATAAAGTACACCAAGTTTTATATTTGCAGTCTTGATGACAGAGTCAATGTGGTTTGAAAAGGTGAGCATGTCATCAAAGGTAATGCCGACATATTTGAAGTTAGATACTTGGTTTAGGATGTCACCCTTTTGGTTATGAATACGCAGGGGCAGGTATCTATTTTTGCTCTGGGAGGCGGTGAAGAACATATTCTTTGCTTTTTTGATGTTTAATAGTAGCTTGTTTTCCATAAACCAAGATTCAAGTTTATGGAAGCTGCTTTGGAGTTCAGTTGTGATGGATTGTTGGTCGTTGCCAGCAGCTGAGATCACTGCATCATCAGCATAGAGAACTGTGCTTCCTGAGCAAGCCATTGGGGCAGAGTTGATGAAGAGGCTAAAAAGCAGAGGACCGAGGATTGACCCCTGCAGAACCCTGAGGTGCACCTCCTTAGCAGCAGATAGGGTATCACCAATTTTGACTTGTGATCTGTTAGAGAGGTAGCTGCCAAACCATAGTACTGTATCTGGGGACAGACCTGTAGACAGATGGCAGCTTAGGAGGAGGTTGTGATTAACAGTGTCAAAAGTCTTTATGAGGTCGATGAAGACTGATCCAAGTACCTGACCACTATCCAAGGTGTTATATAGCTGGGAGAAATAATTAATTAGAGCGGTGAATGTGGAGTGCTTTTTACAGAAGCCGTGCTGTTGCCGGCACAGTCCTGTGCATCTTTACTCTCCTTAGGGATGACTGTAATAAGGACCTCATTAGGAATGTGTGAAAAAGCTCTTCGGATCTGTGGCACATTGAACGATCAGTAAAGGGGAAATAATCTGGCCTGGTTTCATTTAGAAAGGGTTAATTGTAAAACTGTTCTTTGCCAGGTTCTTTCCCTTTATAGAGAGAGAATAGGGCCATCTGAATTTCTTCTGTGGTAAATGGAGTTTCTAGTAGGTCTCTCAGCAGGGAGAAGGCTGGAGAAGGGGGTGTTCCCCAATAAATCTAATATGTTTTTGACCAGTGCTCTGAGTTTTGAGTTCTGAGTCAGGCTGGATCTGCTGAATGGGGAGGGGGGGGGCGATGTTGCTATCCACATCAGCTGGGTGTGGGAAGCCCTTAAGTCCCTAAAAAAGGACAAATCTCCGGGGTCGGATGACATTCATCTAAGAGTTCTGTGGAAGTTGGCGGATGTTCTGGCTGCACCTCTGGTGGATCTCGTTAACATGTCGCTAGAGATGGGGAAGGTGCCCAGGGATTGGAGGCAGGCACATGTTGTGCCCATCCATAAAGGGGGGATAGAAAGAAGTGCCAGGAAACTATAGACCCATCAGTTTGACATTGGTGGTGGGGAAGATAATGGACAGCCCACTTAAGGAAAGATTGGTGGGCTTCTTGGAAGAGATGGATAGTCGGCAGCATGGGTTTGTGCCAGGTAGATCATGTCAAACTAACCTTGTGGAGTTCCATGAGTGGGTGACATCAGCACTTGACAGGGGGAGACCAGTGGATGTACTGTTCCTGGACTTCATCAAGGCGTTTGACTTGGTCCCTCACACTGCCCTACTGGAGAAGCTGAGGAGGATGAGGGTAGGCCCACTGATGGTCAGATGGATTGTAAATTGGCTTGCTGGGCACACTCAGAGGGTAGTGGTTGGCGGGGAGGTCTCGTCTCCTAGGGAGGTCTATAGTGGGGTCCCACAGGGCTCAGTTCTGGGGCTGCTCCAGTTTAATGCCTACATCTCCGATATCTGGGATGATATCATGTGCGAAATGAGCCTCTTTGTGGATGACTCTAAGCTGGGTGCAGTGGTGAAGGGGAAGGGGAGGTTGGCCTTGCAAGGGGACCTGGATATTCTGGATAGGTGGTCCTGCACCTGGAAATTAAGATGTAACACCTCCAAGTGCAAGGTGCTACACCTTGGAAGGGGTAACCTCAAACATGTGTACACCTTGGGGGGGCGAGTTGCAGGCCATGGCAGGGGAGAAAGACCTGGGAGTCCTGGTGGATGTCAACATGAATAATTCAAAGCAGTGCAGGAGGGCTGCGGTCAAGGCAAACAGGATGCTGGGCTGCATTGCAAGGGGGATTACCTCACAGAAGAGGGAAATGATTCTGCCATTGTACAACAGCCTGGTTAGACCACACCTTGAGTACTGTGTGCAGTACTGGAGGCCGCACTTAAGGAGGGACATCCAACTCCTGGGAAGGGTTCAGAGGAGAGCAACCAAAATGATCCGGGGCCTGGGGGATATGACATAGGAGAGACTAGAGGAGCTCAGCCTGTTCTCGCTGGAGGAGAAGAGAGACCAGGGGGACATGATTGAGATCTTCAAGAACCTCAAGGAAATCAATAGGGTAAACCGAGATGGGATCTTTAGGCTGAAGGAGAGTGGAATCACCAGAGGACACAGTTGGAAGCTCGAGGGTAGGAGGATTGGGGGGAGAAAGGAGGAGGAGATATTTCACACAGAGAGAGAGAGAGAGAGAGTGGTGGAACTGTGGAATGCTTAGCCCGGGGAGCTGGTACTGGCTTCTGTGGGGAAGGGGTTCAAAAGAGGGTGGGACAAATATAGGCAAGGGATGAGACAGAGGATGGCTTGCCCGGTGGGGGGGGACTGGGATTGAGGGAGGGAGAAATAGGGGAAGGAGACAGAGTGGTACCATGAGGCCTACTCTGCTGGCATCTAGTATGTATGTTAGTATGTATGTTTTGGAGGGGTACAGTCTCTCATAGAACTCCTGCATTGTATTACTGATATCCCAGACAGAGAAAACATTCCTACCAGAGGGTGATCAGAGTGAAGCTATGTTGGATTCATCTATTTACATCCAAATGTGGTAAGCTTGAAGTTTATTACATTTATCTTCTACGTCACAAAATTTGTGCTTAGCATGATGCAGGTTCCATTTCACCTACCTTTGAGGAAGCAAGTTCAGCTTGTATTTAAGTCCGGCAATACGGGTCATACGTGTGGGTTGTGAGGCTGTGTTTTGGTGGTACTGCTGCTGTGGTTGAGAGAGCTCATGCTTCAGTTGGAGCTTATCTTCCTCCTACTTTTTTGATTGGGTAGGGGAATGGATGTTGATATGCCCATACATATAAGCTGTAAAAGCTTCCTATACATTGCACCTAGACACAGCCAGAGTGACAATGGTATTTAAAAAAAACATGACTTCTTCCTGCACTCAGCCCTTGAAGTCAGGGTCTTTTAACAGAAGGGGGTTGACTCACCACAATGGGGATCCCATAGTGCTGCTGGGCATCATGAGAAGGAAAAAGATAGGGGCATGGTCTGAGATAGGAATATCAGAGATAGTTGGACCCATTATCCCTGGAACATCAAGCACATCTGCAAGCAGGTACTCGATTCTGCTATATCAGTTGTGCTGCTGCCTGATGTCATGACGTTCCTATTTAGCCATTCAGGGCAACAGACTAGAGCTCTCTCAAGGGTCATTCTCTGCACTCCTTTGAGATCAGCCCATGATGGGATCAATCAAGAGACTGAGATCTCCACTGAGAATCAGAGGGAGTTGGTCATCCCCTTTTATTGATAAGGTGGCTTGACTAATCTCTTGGAAAAACTGGGAGCCATTCCCCAGGATCATACTGCCCTTAGGAGTACTCACAAATGTCCAAATCCAGTAGCCTTCTGAGTCTGCTTGTGTTTTGTCACCTGACCATTGTAGTGACCAATGAAGCAAGATGAATGACTACTCTTCTGGATTTGGATGGTGTAGAGCTGTGCATAATTTTTTTTACTCCCCGTATTCCAAGCCTGTGGACTGTCCTACTAGAGTGAAGGGGGCTTTTGTAAAAATGCCACAACAGATTTAAATCATTTTAGATTGGTAAAGACCTGATTCCAGTTTACTGGATGGTTCAGTCTCTTAACATTCCAAGAGATAAATCTGGTGGTGAGCATATCCATGAAGAGGGATTAACAAAGTGTAACACAAGGGTCAATTTTTCAAATTCACACTAGATAATTTTGATAAGCTTTTGCAGACACCGTAACCCAAGAGTGAAGAAAGGACAATGTTGTGAGATTACTTCCTAACAGAGACTTGAGAAAAAGCAGCAGTGGACAGCAAACAATGTTGCACATGTAGCAATGTAATAATGGACACCACACAACTGTGACACCATGAGTTAAGCTTCCCACAAAACATTTGAGTGAACCAAACATTTTCTATGCATTTAAAACCAAGGTGAAAATGTCATCGTTAACAAAAAGCACCACTAGAAGCAGTTTTCAAAATCAATTTTCGAAGTGCAACTGGAAAAAGTCTGAATAGAAGAAGTGGAACATGCAGTGGAACATAAAGTATGTCACATTTTGCCAGAAGAAATCTGTGGCATGTTTGAGCAAGACATTTAAAATAATAAAATGGGTGCACCTGGAATCCTCAAATTATGTAACATATCTGTACTTGTAGCTACATTAATAACTGCAGGGATTATTTTAAAATTTTTTAAAATTCATGCACTTAGTATTTGGTGCATTGGTATCCCATTTTATGGACTGATCTTGCATATAATTAGATGTGTTAACCATTATCTGAGGGTTGAGAAAACAGGACTTGCAGGATAAACTACATATTTAGGGTCTGTATGGGATATGGATGTAACCTTTCAGGTTGCATGAGAGGTGGACAGAGATTGATGACTACCAATATCTAAAGAGCAACATATAACCGAAGAGTCAACAATTAAACTTGTTACAAAGCAGTATTTAAAATATAATGGGACCTATTCATGACTGGGTGAGAAATACGCACCTGAGGCGTATATCCCGTCTGCGGAGCTACTCACCTGCGGACAGGTGCACACGTCCGGCATTCCCCATTGGCCGCCACCTGTCCATGGCTCCACCCCTCCAGCATGCAGTACTTCACAGGTTGGCCAGAGGCAGAGTTGCAGACCCAGTTGGGCATCCAATGGGATGCCCAACATGGACGCCACAGTGGATCCCTTATGTGGGCAGGCATGGGTCCGTGTGCGTGACTATCCCCTTCAGGCACCTGGACCCACACTGCTGTGTTCACCACATCCACTAGGCTGATTGTCCTGGGCACTGAGGCCCTCACCATAGAGCCACCCAATCACACAGCTGTCCCATCCCCGAATGGCTGGGGCACCCCCCACCCCAATACAGTGCTGCCCCATCCCTGAGTCTGCCAATCCCCCTCCACCCCACCACAATGCTGGTCTGCCCTGACCTGACCCCTGTGCTGCATTGCCATAACTCCCCACACATACACACACATATGTCAGGCCACGGCCCCCGTGCAGTACATCAACCCCCTGCACCTCCCTGTGACCCCCTCCCACAGCAGAGCAGCTGTGCCTGGGTCAGTGCCCAGTACTGCACACCCACCCATCCTTCCCTGGCCCAGTCCCAAACTCCCACCTCATCACTGGTGATCAGTGGTCACTCCACTCCCCCCACAGTACCAATAGCCCCCATATCCGATTCCCACCTGTTGGTGCTGCTGCTGCCCCGGATGGCCATCAGCACAGCCCTCCACACACTGCCTCAGCTGCTGGCTGTCAAACTGATACTGGAAGTGCACTCCTATAAATAGGCATCATGCTCCCAGCAGCAGTTGGATGTCTAGCAGCCGAGGAGGAGTGTGTGGAGGGTTATACCACTGGCTGTTCCTGGCCATGGCACTAATGGGAAGGTACAGGGGCAAGGGGAGGTTGTCAGTGCCAAGGGGGGGTGCAGGCCATCACTCGGCAGGGATGGGGGCTGCAATCAGGCATAGGGGGTTGGCTGGCCCTGCCAGATGTCCCGGGCACGGAGTTATGGGTGTGTGGGAGAGGGTGACATTACCAGTGCAAGGACGGGGCAGCAATGTGTGGTGGAGAGGAGATGCCAGATTGGTATCTGGGGTCAGGGCACCACTGAGGGTTGGGGTGGGGGGATGCTGTATACAGCCTCAGGGTGTGGGCCACCTGTGTGTGTTTGGGGATAGATGCCAACTGCCCCCATGGGTGGGAGCATGGCTGTGTGTGTTTGGGAAGGTTGTGGATAGGTGCCGGTTAGCTGTGTGCATGTGGCTGGGCACATAGGGCTGTTACAGCAGGGTTCACACTGGCATAACAGGCACCCTCCAACACCCCCCAGTGCGCAGCACTACTCACCTTGGTGAGTGGCACATAGTGCT
This sequence comes from Neoceratodus forsteri, assembly GCA_016271365.2. Classification (NCBI taxonomy): domain Eukaryota; kingdom Metazoa; phylum Chordata; order Ceratodontiformes; family Ceratodontidae; genus Neoceratodus; species Neoceratodus forsteri. The sequence continues at coordinate 675,070,008 of CM028133.1, read as the reverse complement.
GACACCCCCCTGGCATGCCCCTCTCCCACCCCCAGTGCTTTGGTGTCTTTGTGGCCAGGGGATCGGGTGTGTAGGGGCTGCACACTCTGGTTAGTACATCCCATGCGGGGGGGGTGCAATGGGTGCAGGGTGGCTATAGGACACAGATATGTGGCGCATAGCCACTCCACACTTAAGTGCATAGGACCCAATATAGTCAGCAAATGTTGCAGAAAACACAGTAACATAACTTGGAATTATTGAGGGGGGCATGGCCTACCAGTGAACGTGGTGGACATCAAGCAGCTGGGCTCTCACACCAGCAATCTCAAGCCTCCTAATATCAGTGGCATCCTAATTTAAAGCAGCAGTACTAGATAATCAGGAAGTGATTAATTTCAAGTTTTGTGGCACCACAGTAAATATGGCTACTGCCTAATTTTCAGCTGAGCTCCCCCTTCACATCACATCATGTCTTTTGTTTACTTCAGTAGGACCCTGTGCTGCACATTCCTACTGTCCCTGTGTAGTTCTGCAAGTCATACACATGTGCGGTTGGAAGCAGAGGGTTCCAGTTCAACATGGCGGGTGGAAGAAATGTAAACAAAGTAAAACAGAGCAAATTACAGGGTGATAGTGCAGTGAAAACAAGAAAGATTACCAGGTAAATTCTCAACAGAGCACAGGGGACAAACTGTTGCAAAAGATCTGATTTTTGTTATCTAGTACTGCTGCTTTAACTTATAACAACTTCACAGAATCCCTGGTGATGTCCATGACCTCCAAAATGGTGAAGAAGCAAAATGCAGCTGCAATTTAATAGCTGCAACAAGCTTCTCAATGCATCTGAGACACAAGTGTGGGCCAGCAGCATGGCTGCCGACAGAGCAGACTCAATCAAGGAGTGGGGAAGCAGTTGGCTTCTCTGTGGGCACCCATCCACAGTATGTGGTCCAAAATAAGGGCAAGCTTTACAAATATTAATGCCCAAATCTCACGCTGGCAGTTGCTGATCAAGACCCTGAGCATGGCTTCAGTGGACCACTCCACAAGGCTCACGGAGATGGAGGGCAGGGGTAGCACTGGCAAAGACCAACTTGCCGAACTTACTAGAGAAGGGAACAGTTTGAAAGGAATGATTCAGGATTAAGGGATAAGATGGACAACAAGGAAAATAGGGCCTGGAGGAAAAATATCCAGATTATTGGTCTACCAGAAGACTTGGAGGGACATAGCTCTGAATCCTTTATTGCTAACTGGTTCAAAGAAAAACTGGAGCTGTGGACTGATGGGCATACATAGGAGGTGGAGAGGGCGCATCGCACCCATGGAGGAAGGCCTCACCCAGGAGACAGACCATAGCACTTTCTTGCCAATTTCCACCGGTATCAAGACAAAGGAGTGGTACTCTGGGCAGCCAGAATTAAAGGACCCATCACAGAGGAGAATAGTCGAGTCCTAATATTGTCTGATTACAACTGAGATCTTCAAGGGGAGCACCAAAAATTCAACACTGTGAAAGTGAAGCCGAGGCAACTCTGGTGGCCCCACCAGCATGTATATCTTTGGAAGCTATGTAGATCCAAAGCTGGGCAGCCCTCGAGAATCTACCTCTATAAGTGCAGCCAGTGGAGAGGAGTTCCTAGGAAGGGAGGAAGCTTTGAAGGAGGGCTGCTCTGCCACTGAGCAATAGCAGCAGCTAAGTGAAGAGAGAGAGAACTTGGTTGGTATGTCAGAATAAGGTGCTGTGTCTTTGGTTTCTTAAGGTTTGGTGAAGCACACTCCTAGGGCCCTTTCCTCCTCATTCCCACCAATAACACTTTACATATTGGGTCTCCAATTAGGAGCAAAGTATTCAGGCTGTGACAGTCACATGGCACCTTGAGCTCTCAGCTGAGCTTTCACACTGACTGTGTGTGCTTGGGGCTGGTTGGCACCTAGTATCACATGCAATTTGAAGTGATAATGAACTCTGGTTTTCCAAAACCTGGATTTAATCGCATTTGCTCCTGGGCTGGGGGAGTGGGAGTAGCATCTGCTATTGGAGGGGGGGGCTGGACCTATTACCTTCTTCGAGTTTTTGCTTTGGCCTTCTGACCTGGAATGCCTGCTAAGGCTAGGGTGCTAGGAATTGGGTTACAAGCTTTCCTCATTTTAGCAGGACAATCCTGATTTGGGCGGCTGTGTCTTGTAAAAACAAAACAAAAAAAAAAACATGAAAAATATTGCATGTCCTGACCTTATAGTAAAAAAAAATGAAATTTTCTAACTTTCCTCTAAATGTTGTAGGAAACTATAATATCTTAACTAAAATACCTTAAAACTGTAAGAAACAACAGAAACAACTAAAAAAACTACAACACTTTGTCTTAATACTGATTATTTAGAGAAAACAAGTCTATTGACTTGGTTGAGGATACCCATTTTCCCATGAAAAAAACACGTTTTAGTAAGAAATGTTCCACTTTGGGCTTCTTAAAAGGTGGTAACTCTAGCTGGGAAGGAGGCAACCAGTCTGTTTACTGGCCACTCAGAAGAAGCACAAGATTTGAGCCTATACCCTCATGCTGGAAATGAGAAGTTAAAGTACTTTGTTCTGTACATGAACTGTAAACTGTTGAATTTTCCTATTACTGGTTGCAGAAATCCCAAACTTTGTTGTGAAGTTCAGTTTTTTGCCCTTTGCCTAAAACTTGCTAAGTCCAAAGGTGTGGAGTTCCCAGGATGCCTAAGCTGGCAAATGTTAACATCCTGGTGGGGACTGTATATGCATAGGGGGCCTCTAGGTTATTGTCCACCCTAGTGTTATATGCCCCCTGCAGGAGTTGGCTAATACACTGCATGAGAGGATAGGGACTGGCTGGGACAGTTTCCCAAGTGGCTCCTGAGGATTTACTGGAGTGTTAAATCACCATGGGGGAGAGAGATTGCCCACTGCATGTATGGACTTCTTCAACCGCAAGTGGTGGGATGCGGGAGACCTTGTTTAGGGGGGCCTCTGGGGGAGGGGGGTAGGGGGACTTGTGGGGATGGGGTGCGGCCTTTAAGTTTGGAGGAGTCCTAGCTCTTTCATGAAAGCTACAAGGTTTTGATGCTTGCTACCACATCTACCATCACTGGGTCACAACATAGGTGGATTAGCTCCCCTTACCAAATGCCAATCAATGCTATCTTACTACATGGGTATTTGTGTACCTATGGGCCATAAGCTATGGCTAACTCTCTGAAAGTACACTCTTGGTATGTCAACGGCCTTAAATCACACATACAAAGGAAAAAAGTGTTAGGGGATAATTAAAAAGGAGATTCCTAATGTAGTGCTTCTCCAGAAGACACGTGTAACCCCTGGGGAAATGCATCATCTTCATAAAAATGGGGGGGTGGAGTTTGGACAAGTGGCACAGCCATATAGGTTCACTTCCACCTCACTTTCACATGCAGGCCAAAGTGATTAAGGCAGTTGATGACCCAGGTTGGCATGAGTCGCTCATGCATTTGAAAATAACTTTGGGTTGTGAATACTCTATATGCTGCTTCTATGGGCCTAATTATGACACAGGTGATTTTTTTTCACAAAATTGGTGGTGGAAATGTCTAGCTTCCCAGGAGAGTGGCTCATGGGACAGGATGATAACTGCATGTTGGAAGGGGTCCTGGACCACTCCTGTCCTCACCTATACAAACCCACAAAGAGCTTGAGTGCATTGTGAATGCTCATGGAACAGCACAAAGTGATTGACATGTGGTGGCTCAGTAACTTCACTGTGAGGAACTACACATTTTGCTCCCATGCACATGGTACTTACATGAAGATAAACGTGGTGTACTCCCATGCACATGGTACTTACATGAAGATAAACGTGGTGTACTCCCATGCACATGGTACTTACATGAAGGTAAACGTGGTGTACTCCCATGCACATGGAACTTACATGAAGATAAACGTGGTGTACTTCCATGCACATGGTACTTACATGAAGATAAACGTGGTGTACTCCCATGCACATGGAACTTACATGAAGATAAACGTGGTGTACTCCCATGCACATGGAACTTACATGAAGATAAACGTGGTGCACTCCCATGCACATGGTACTTATATGAAGATAAACATGGTGCACTCCCATGCACATGGAACTTACATGAAGATAAACGCGGTGCACTCCCATGCACATGGTACTTAGATGAAGATAAACGTGGTGCACTCACATGCACATGGAACTTACATGAATATAAACGTGGTGTACTCCCATGCACATGGTACTTACATGAAGATAAACGTGGTGTTGTCCAGTCAAGGGCTGTTGAAGAAGGGTGAAATGGCAAGCCATGGGCAAATTACGGTCTCTGCTCACCCTCCAGTAATCATTCTTGTGGAGATGGGGTGGGGTGCTCCCAAAAACAGTGGAAACTCAACTCCACCTTGCTGCAAGATGTGGGATTCAGATTCCACATGATTAAGGTAGTGTGTGAATTCCTGGAATGCAACAAGGAAGGTGAAGCTTCCAACTCCATGAAGTGGGAAGCCTTTAAGGTGCTTCAAAGTAAAATGATATCCTTCTCCCACACACGAATTAGGTCACTATGGGCAGGATCACTGAGCTGGAAAAACTTACAACAAGCCAAGAGGCAGCCCATAGACAAAACCCCTCAACTGAATTATGCAGGGCTCTGCAAAAATCTAAAAAGGAATATAAACTTTTGAACACAAAGTCATTTAAAGCTCAAATTTTAAAAGCCAAGTGAATGCTAGAATACAAAAAAGCTGAATGTCTTGGATCATCATCAGTCGCAAGAAAAAAAAATACATAGTTAAAAAAACTAAAGGCGTGGTGGGTACCACCTGCAGAGGCACGCAATGGTATGGAACAATTATATACAATGCCACTGCCAGTACCTCATTCAATTCTTCTGAAGTTGAACCCGATGAGGGTAATAATAAAGATGAAAAGAATGATCAGGCAGCACAAAGTTTACTGGAGGGGATGGAAATTACAGATGAGGAAGAAACAGGCAGAAATGTTTTGGCTGTGGAGGGAGGCAGTGAGAATAAACCACAAGAGGAACAGGCCCAAGAAAAATTTGTGTGGGGGGGGGCTGAAAAGGTAACCAAGGTGCCATGCCTTCCTGGGAAAAAAACTAAAAAAATATCATCTTTTGTTTGGTCATACTTCTCCATTAGTGCTTCCAATGAGTTGGTAGAGACATACGCTATTTATAAATGACCAATCAGTAGGGGTAAAAAGAAAGGAGCACTGGGAACATCATCAGTGAAAAGGAACCTAGACAGATGTCATAACATTACTGAGAAGTCCAGCTGTGTGTCTTGAAGAGAAAGTGTCAGTGATTGCTCACTGCAGGGGTAACTCCCATAGATGCAAGCAGTGGCAGCCCACAGCACTACAGAAACACCTCCACCACCACTTTCTGCCATTCAAAGGACTCCTCCGACTGTTATTGAAAGTGACAATGTGTTCAAAAGCCCTCCTCCTTCAAGGAGACAGCTTACCATCTCAGAAACATATGAGTGTAAAGCCAAATATGCCTTGACTCACCATGTTGCTGTTAAAATAACCAAAGAAATTTCAGAAATGATAGTTGTTGATTTGCTACCATATAATGTGGTTGAACATATAGGATTCAGGTGGCTGCTTGAGTACCTTGAACCTCGATATAGTATACCATTGCGGAAATACTTTTTTCGACAACAGGGATTCCAGATCTTTACGATGTCGTATGTAAAAAATTAAGATGCGTCTTGTGCAATGCTGTTGGGAGGGTGGTGCATCTCACAACAGATATCTGGACAAGCTATCAGCTGGAACCCTTCAAGTCTATCACGGCACATTGGGCATGTTTCGGTAATTCACTTGGGACTGGGAACAGTGAAGCATTGCAGTTTGCTGTTCTAAGAATGTTTTATTTTCCATCTGAACATACCTCATACAACATTAATAAAGAGCTCCAAAAACCAATACAGAAATGGCTCACTTCACAAGGACTATCAGTTGGCTTTATAGTTGCAGATAATGGTTCCAATATAAGAAAGGCCTTGGAGGAAGGGGATTTTATTCACATCCGCTGCTTTGCGCATTGCTTAAAATTTAATAGTTCATGGTTTTTTCGATAACGATAGGGAGATTAAGGCTGTCTTTAGCACTACTAAAAGAATATGCACTCATTTCAGCCACTCGAGCAAAGCCCATCACTCGTTTGAAAAATTACAGCAGGAGCACAGTTTACCTTTGCACAGACTGATCCAAGACATTTCTACTCAATGGAATTTGACCTTTTATATGTTCCAAAGGCTGGAACAAATGAAAGCTGTCAGGCAGTACACTTTAGAAAATAAAATTGGTGATGCAGATGTCTATATTACTCCACCACAATGGGCCATGCTGGAGTTTCTAATTTTCCTGCTCCGGCCATTTAAGGAAATCACCAGGGAGGTTAGTGCAAATACAGCAATGCTCAGTCAGGTGATACCCCTAATGAAAATTTAAAAGTTCAGATTGAATCTGATTAGGGAAAAAATAGAGAAGCAAGACAGTTCCATGATCACAAAGGCTACTAGTGGTGCTGCTAACACATGCAGATTGCCCCCCAGAATACAACAAGATCTAATGAGACGCATGATCAAAAAAAGTTGAAGAACATGACAAACTATATAAAATGCTTCATTCTGAGTATTACGTTAAAGCAACAATCTTGGACCCACAAAACAAATCAAAGCAACTATTGAGTGATGATTATGATGACACTTGTTTCAAGATAAACAAGAAATAATGGATGAGGTGCATGCTGTCATGGAACAGAGTACAACAGCAGCACCACATTCAGAATCTTCTTTGTGACAGGGTGACCCCTATCTTAGGTTTAACACACTCCCCCCCCTTCCCGTAAAGGAAGAGAACTGGGTAAAGTGCTCTTTAAAAATTAGGAGCCTCTGAACTTAGAAAGTGCCTGCCCAGGGAGAGGAGCTGTGAGTACCTTTGCCTGACATTGGTCTGATGGGAAGCTCAGTGTGACGTGGACCTAGAAGGCTCTAGGGATCCACTCTGTATGTAGTACTAAAGATTGAAGAGTACTATTCTTCGGTAAATCTAATTCTTTTGTTATTTTAGCTTATTATTTTGATCTAAGAAATAAAATGATAAACGCTTCCAGCGTTTTTTATGCACTTCAGTGAATGGTCTGCCTGTTTATTGCATCCTGTCTACCCAGACCCTACAACATTCTTCACAACACAGCATAGCATCAGGTGGCCCAGCCTCTACTGTTGCGGCATTTTCTCCCTCTTCCTCCTCAGCCACTGCAGCCGAATCTTCTTCTTCACCACCAGCCAAGCATAACACTGTCCCGCAGTCACTTGGTTCAGCTTCATATCTCTGGAGTCACTTAGAAGATGTAATTGTAACATCTTCTTCATCTGCCTCTTGTAACACAGCCTCAGCACAGACCATTGTTAAAAAGTATCTGGCAGAGTCCAATATCAGCTAGAATGCCCCCTTCCTGAGGTATGTGGAATGCTGATCCTTTGTGATACTGGAAATCCAAACAAAATATATGGCCTGCTTTAGTAAACATTGCAATGAAGTATAGTAGAATCCCGATTAACCAAACCCCTGTTAACAGGAAATCCCAGTTATCCAAACTTCAGTTTTGTCGCCTGACAATTGTTTTGAATTTGCCACTCAAGGACAAAACAGCGTGGTGGTTTGCAATTGGTCAGCACGTCACCTGTTAATCAGCTGTTCCCCTCAAGTATGCAAAATGCACGCTAATGCTTCCATTCCATTCCCATTTCATGCTGTGTGCTGTATATTGTGTTGGTCAGTTGTAGAAATGAGCACAAAGAGCACAAAGAGAAAACAAACTGTGCTCACTTTACAGCAAAAACTGCAGATCTTGGAGCGTATTGAAAATGGTGAGCGAGCAGTATCACTAGCTTCAGAATACGGAGTCGGAAGATCCACTATTAGTGACATTAAAGATGCAAAAGATAAACTTAGGCAGTTTGCAATGTCACTAGAGGGATCGAGTGGGCTTGAGAATAGAAAGACCATGAGAGTATGCAAAGATGAGGAAAGGGACAATGATGTCTACCTCTGGTTTTGTCAGGAGAGAGAGAGAGAGAGAGAGAGAGAGAGAGAGAGGAACTCCTATTTCTGGTCTGCTTATAAAGAAGAAAGCAATCCAGCTTCATACAAAGCTCGGTGGAGATCGTGGGAGCTTTGCAGCAAGCGATGGCTGGCTGGAATTCTTTAAAAAATGGCATGGAATCAGACAATTATGGCTTTGTGGAGAGAAGCTAAGTGCTGCTGTTGATGATGTACCACCTTTCGTGCAGCAGCTTCTGGAGCTGATTAAAGCCGAATGTCTGTCCAAACATCAAATCTATAATGCCGATGAAATAGGGTTGTACTGGAGATGCCTTACTGACAAAACCCTTGCTCACAGCACTGAGAAGGATACACTGGGTCACAAACAAAACAAATAGACAGGGTCATTGTACTGGCCTGTGTGAACACCAGTGGGTCACACAAACTTCCCCTGTTTCTAATTGGGAAATCACGGGATCCCAGGTGTTTTAGGCACTGTAACATGGCTGCACTGCCTTTGATTTATGGCCATCAGAAAAATGCGTGGATGGATGGTCAGCTTTTTGTTAAATGGTAGAAAGAAAATTTTGTACCAAGTGTCAAGTGCCACCTGCCATCATTAAATCTACCACTAAATGCCATTCTGCTCCTTGACAATTCCCCCACTCATCCTGAGATGCCTGAAATCCAGACAAGTGACGGAAACATTAGATGCCTGTTTCTGCCCCCAAACACCACCTCTAAAATTCAACCCTGCAATCAGGGAATACTGGAGATTTTCAAACAGTTTTACCGAAAGCGGTTGCTTCAAGCAGTGCTCTCAGACAGAAATGATGAAATGAGCCTGCAAGAGATTATTCGATGAATCTCTCTGAAAGATGTGGTTTATATTGGGGGGGAGGCTTGGGACAAGGTAAAACCAGAAACTATTGCTAAGTCGTGACAAAATTTGGAATTCTGGTGGCTGATGAGCTGGTGTGTGAAATGGAGATGCAGAGTGTGGATACAGAAGTGCTTGATCCAGATGAGGACCTGATAGTAGCCACACTGGCTGAGGATGTGATAGCAAAACTTAATGTGTCAATGACCAATGAGGAAATGGAGAGTTGGATGCAGTGTGACGAACTCGAGGAAGGTCATACACATCTTTCAGATGATGCTATCATTGATGCTATACGACAGCAACCAATCGACAGCATTGAGCAAACAGAAGCAGATGATTTAGACTCTGATGATTCAAATGAACTGACCGGTGCTTACTATGGCTGGAAAACCAACCCGACTGTGACCCTCAGCAGCTCATGCTGTTGTGAGGGCTTCACTCAAAAGCTGCAAACAGGAGGGTACAAAGCTTTCAGCAGTCCACCAAGAAGCAGTACTTCAGCCAGCTCAGAAAGTAAAAATGCTAACAGCACAACGCCAGAAAACTTAAGCACTTCCCCTTTCTCGCTCACTCACTGAAGTACAGTACAGTGAACAAAAAGTGAGCAAAAAGCACAACCATACAAGCACAAGCAAACAAAAAAAAATTTACAACACAAACACAAAAAAAAAAGATACTAAAAGTAAACTAAAAGCGAACAAAGTGAAACAAATTGACTGTATAACGCAGTCGCACATTTGGGGTTTTATGGAATAAAAGCATCAAAATCTCGGGTATGCAAACTCCCGTTTATCCGAACCTAAAATGCGTTGGCGGTCGGGTTCGGATAAATGGGATTCTACTATACATGAATTGCCCTCCGACTGGGGTGTGTTCAGAACAATTGTTTAGTTTAGCTGGTAATGTCATTACTGACACATGATCCTATTTGACACCAGAAGACGCTGAGTGCCTCACAGTTCTCAAAGTCAACATTCCTCACTTTAATTTCAAATATGATACCTGAATAAAACATACATTGGCTGCTCTGAGCAGGCCCTATCAACAAAACACTTTCAAGAATTTGTGCCTGTGGTAAAAATCTTTTGTGAATAGGGTCTACTACATGAGGTAGCAATTAACTGCAAAAAGTCAGGTCAGGATGGACTAGACCAGGTCATTATTACTTGAATGATCACATGAGTCCAAATACAGCAAGCAACTGCATTTATTTTTATTTATTTTTTTATTTTATTTAAATTTTGATGACCGTTGGGCTCTATGAGACAGTCAAGTCCATTTTTCAGGGGTGACCTGGGGAACCAAATGTTCCAAGCATAAGAAAACAGTACAGATACAGATAATTATGTACAAATATCATTGAACAGTTACAAACATTCATGTCACAAACTTACTTGGTGGTACCTGGTACCACTGTTTGATCTGGAAGGTAGGGTACTACTGTCTACTACTACTATTAATATCACTTTTTGTCCTCACGAGTCACGACTACTACTTTTCATTTTTCATCCTTATTCCAGTCCTTACCACTACTACTTGCCATTTTCTTTGCCCTCGGCAACTGATCCTGACTGTACTGTTTTAATTTTTGTATAGTGCATGGCTTAGTAGGTACATGAAACCCAGAAACTGAATATTCTTTGTATATTTCTTGCGTCCCCCATACTTGGTTGCGATTACTTCACAGAAAAAAATGCTACTGAACTGAAAATTCATAACTTTTTTTATTGTTTGTGTGTGCATGGGATGCTAGCCTGGTTACATCTCACTTATAGTAACTGGGCTGAGATTATTATACTACTATATTTTATTTTTGATACTTAAATTGCTTGGCAGTGGCTGGCAGCAACTGTGGAACTAGGAAGGATGTGATTGTGTTGTGTGTCTGTCATCAGGTCTTCAGGTGGAAGTGGGAAACTGACTACACTGCACTTGATCGATGCGATGTGTGACTGGCTGCCTGCCTGGGTGCTGGTGATCACTGTGTCTATTGTTTTTCTTCTTTAAGGATTCAGCTTGTTGATCACATTCAGTAGAAGTAGTCATAGTACTAGAAAACATTACCACCTCTTGGACCAGGTACTGTACCATATACCATAGTACACCGGTACACATGCAAAGTAGTTGTATCATTCACATGGGTAGGGTGGGTGGGCTCATTTGATCATTCATATCCATTTCTTTGGCCTGTTCAGCTCTGACTGGAACTTCCATCAAAATAATACCGACAGCACCATTAATAAAAAAAATCTTAGCTACCTGGCAGTGCCTGCAGTGCTTGGGAATGCTATGATATATAAGTATTTGCATTTGCGTGTGTGTGTCTCTCTCTCTCTGTCTCTCTCTCTCTGTCTCTCCCAGCACACTCATGTCATGGACCGAGCAGGATATGCCAACCCACCATTATAGGCCAGCCATGAATGGGTTAGTAGTGAGTGACTGCTTTTTTATTTAGCAGTTTTACATTAATTGTTATACAAATAATCCACTAAATTCTTTCCTTTGGGCCTCTGTGTCAAATGTGACCGACTTTGGCCACTTTTGTGCATTTTTTTGCATTTTTTCAAATATTTGTCAATAAATCAGAATTAATCAGAACAAATCAGAACGTCACAGTGTTCCAGTTCTTATTTAATAAGGGTCACTACTTCACCGAGTTCTCCCAGCCCTAGTCAGGATGTGGTCTGGGGTGGCTTGCTCAGTCGTAACTGTATTAGATATACTGTACTGTACTGCGGTATTAAATGTACTACTGTATTAGACGTACTGCACTGTACTGCTGTATACACTAATGTCATGTACCTCTTGCCCTCTTCCACAAAAACTGTGAAACTGTATACTGTCCTAGTAATCCTGTACAATATGTCTGACATTGTGCTACCTGACTGTATGTTCAAACTATATGTAACAAACTCCGGGTCGCCCCTGAAAAAGGGACCCTTGGGGCCCAGTGGGCTTACCTGGTTAACAAAATTTAATAAATAAGCGTACCCACTGCAGGGAAAGCTCAGTTGTGCAGTACGCTGATGATACTGTCATCTTCCGACCCCTGCGTGACGTGGTTGCCCTAGGCCCTCTACTCCAAAAGGATCTCACTTCACTAGAGACTTGGCTATGTAAGAACAGAATGGTACTAAATGCTGACAAGACCAAGGCAATGCTATTCGGGCCAAGATCCCTGGGATTTGACAGGTCCTCATCCCTCTCCTTAACCTCACTCTCTGGTAAAGCCATTAACGTAGTCCCCTCCCTTAAATACTTAGGTCTCACGCTGGATCAGAATATCACATACAAGGAACACGTGGACCAGGTCACCAGGACCCTACATCGGAAACTTGGCACCCTGTACTGACTCAGGGACCAACTCATCCATAAAGCCAGGCTCTCTATAGCTACCAACATCCTTCTACCCAACCTGACCTTTGCAGCCCCTATTATACAGGGCATGGCTAAACAAGAGATTACCAGGATGCAAACCCTATATAATAAAATAGCTCGTTTCGCAACCTTAGACCACCCGAGACATCACCACTGTGACACTTTGGCCAATCTTCGTTGGCCCACATTGGTCGCCCTCCTCCAACACCCCCTTGCTTGTCCAGGCCTACAAGCTTCTCAAACCCCACACTCCGCCAAGCATTGCCAGGACCATAACCCTCAAACACAACCCAAGGAACCTAAGGACCTCAGATAGAACACTATTAGAAGTCCCTAGGGTAAGGACAAATGCTGGTGGAAGATCCTTTTCCTCCCAAGCAGCCTGCCAATGGAACAAGCTCCCTCCCCAGGTCCAGGCCTCCTCCTCACTCATGAACTTCCGCACCAGGCTTAAGTCCCATCTGCTGACCTCAAGCACATACCACTGTCATGGCACTTAAAGCTCCTAAGGTACTCCCCCTCCTCTCCAACTCCCATCTCCTAGCTTAACCTTCCTACTACCTGCCTTATACAGACTACTCGCCAGAGGCCATGTGTAACCCTGAATAAACTATATGCAAAGTACTACCAATTGCTTACATGTCATGATGATAACCATGCCTGTACCCATGCCTGCATCCACTGCTTTTCTTTTACCGTGCCTGTAAGCCATGTCTGTATCCACTGCTTTTCTTTTACCATGCCTGTAACCATGCCTGTATCCACTATTTTTCTTTACTGTAACCACCTCATGATGTAACTCACAATGCCTCAAATGTTCCTTATGTCCTTGTTCATTCTTACAACTTGTATTGTTATCCCGGGTCGCCCCTGAAAAAGGGACCTTCGGGGTTCAGTGAGCCTACCCGGTCACCAAAATTTAATAAATAATAAATAAACTACTGTAAGTGGCCAGCTTAATAAGTAGCTCAGCAGTATCTAGGTACCCATTTTTATAGTTGTAATGAGACACTCCAGGTAGTGCTTCATGCTGAGATCAACACATTTTTGTGGGCTGAATGCACTCAACATGGGCCTTGTCCCTTAGTACGTCCTTGAGCATTCATTTCATCTTAGCACAGTGCACACCCCATCATGGCTTGTTGCTGATGTGGTGTCACTCCATGCTACATAAACTGTCAGATCCATAGCAGTTGCAGTAAGGTAGAGATTAATCTGGGTTTATGAAAGGACATGTACTGAGTGGGAAATGAGCAGATAAATTGCAGCTGCAGCTTAATTTAGAACAAAAGCAATAGGATGCATCAAGTGACAAAGAATAAGAAGTATAAACTGAATGTGAAGCAGATTGCAGCTTCAGACTGCAGCATCAGAGTAGGAAAGGGACAAAAAGATTTATTATAGAGCTGTCGAAGCAGTGCATTGCAACAGTCAAGAAAGCCAACAGGATGCTGGCATGCCTCCAATGGGGAATTGAGAATAAGACAAGGGATGTGATACTATCTTGGTACAAAGCACTGGTTACCGCACATTGAGTACTGTATTTTATTTATTTATATCTCAGATTACAATACCTTTGAACCAGAGGCTCTTTTATAAAGGTTCAATGTAGGAAAAACAAATGAATACAATGACATATAAAAACAATAATTTTGACATACAATTCGATAACAAGGGAAGTATGTAGGTGATTTGCATATGCAGCCCATGATGCTTTGCATTGTGGGGGCATGTGTGTTTTTGTATTCCAAGAGAAGTATGTATGTATGTATGTATGTATGCATGCACATGTGGCCACAACAGCATAGGGAAGACTTAGAACTGGAGGAGGTTCTGCATAAAGTAACTATGATGATTAAGGGTCATGTGGAATGAAATACAAGTGGATTAAAGCAGTAGGAACTGTTTTCAGCAAACAAGGCTTTGGGGAATATAAAAGGGATGTTTAAGTTACTCAAGGGTACATGGTCAAGAATAAAAGATTAACATTTTAAGAAAAAATTACTCAAGAGTACAGAGATGGTAGATGCAAGGGGATTATTTACCTTTTCCCAAGAAACATGAACAAGGGGCACAGGCTTAAACTGAAAAGGTAATGGTCCAATTGACTAAGTCAAGTGCATAGTTAGGAACAAAGTGTTTATGCCGAGGGCCTGGAAATCCACTAAGTACACTTATTGGCCATAATTAAACTTCACTGAAGCATCTTATTTCACTTACAAAATGAGTCCTACCTAGAAAATGTCACAATAAAACGTTTTAATATTTTAATGAAAAAAAAAAAAAACGATTTCTAGTGGAAATGCCAGTTCAGACATCGGTATCAGAGCTAGAAACAGAATTTCAGATTTCACCTATGACTGTTAAAACCTCCCTACCCAGTGCACAATAAAAGGCCACCTGCCTGCAGCTAAATGAAAGACCTTCCCACTTCCCCTACCCTTGCCTTACCCAGGCAAGCAGAGAATGCTCCCTTGGACCATTGCTCCTTTCCCTTATCTTATATCTGGGCTGCTACAGTGTTGCTGAGAGTGGTAGGTCCTCCTTCTGGAAAGGCAGGTGGTACTAGGCCAGGGTAAGAGACTGTTTAGGTAAGGTCGGTGGGTCTGGTGATGCTGGAGGGTCTGGCGTCTATAGATTATAGAATACAACAAGTCCACTAAGAAGAAGACATCCTTCCACACAGTAACCATATACCCACTGCCAACTATCCCAGCCACTTCCACCATCACAGTCATGAAATACCATTTACCTAACTTCAAAAAACAGACTGAACCATCTGGGATTCCCATCCCAATTCCCAATTCAAGTAGATTATCAATCCCTGGCCTGGCAACTACCAAGCAAGTAAATTAATAAAGTTGACCCCCTCCCTGAGGTATGTGGGAATAAGAGAGGACTAGGGCCAGCCAACTAGAACAGAACCCTGGTTTGCCAGATGCTGCACTGATTAGGGCATCTGGTGGTAGACCAGGGATTTCTTCTAGTTGGCTGCCTCCAGTCCTCTCTTGTTCAAGGTCACTCAGAGAGAGGGTGGACTTTACTTTCATGGGGATGGCTGGGGTGGGGTTCTAATATTTTTGTGTTGGAACTCAAGATAGGATGGGATGAACACCCCTGATGGTTCAGTTGTTGGGACTTAGTAATCTGTAGTCTGGGACTGTGATAACAAAAGTGGCTAGGGCAGTTGGAGGCCCTAAGCATGGTTGCTGTGGGGGAAGGAGTCTTCTTTTTGGCTGACTTGGGATTAATTATATAACCTACAGATGCTGGACCCTCCAGCACCACTAGTACTACCAACCTTAACTGGACCCAAGCACCCACCTTCTCTTGCCTAGTACTACCTGCCTAGCCGAATGGAGGACACATCACTTCCAGCAGCCCAGATATGAGGTAAGAATCCAAGAAAGATCTCCATTGCCGGGAAAGAAAGTGCAGGGGCAGGGGAAGGTCTTTCTTTCAGCTGCAGGTGGGGGTTCTTTTAATATGCATATCAGGTAAGGGGAGGTTTTTAACAAGTAGCTGGATTAGGGATCAGATTCTGATTTCAACTGTGAATCTGATTCTTTTTTGGGGAGGGCTAAAGCCCGAGGTTCAGTGTGAGGGAATAGCTCCTCCCACATCCCCAATAAAGGCCAGCCTACCTCAGCAATTCCCCGCTTAGTGCATTGTGAAATGCAGCCTGTGCACAGCTCCTGCGTGGCTCATGGGCTGTGCTATCTTTGATTTTGTCCCTCCTGATGCCTCCTTTCCCATTCCCCTGGTCTTTTGTTGTTTCCTCATTTCTTCACAGCCTGTTTTTTCCTCCCCCTTTTTTGTTCCCTCTCAGTTTGTCTATTCTTTGCCCCCCCATTCTGCTCACCGCCTTTCCCGCTGTGCATTCCAGTTCCTGCATTCCTGTGCAGTTTGCTTTGCCAGTGGGCTGGACCTACGGTCGCTCATTCTGGGGGGATGAACTCCCTATTGCAGGTCTTTGTCCCATTTCTTTTATTTCCTGTTGCTTTTCCCCTTTCATTTGCTCCCTGCCCCTTCGGGACCGCCTTTGTCCTGCTTCCCCTCCGGATCTACATTGGTTCTTCCCCGCCAAAGCTCCCTCCAGCACTTCCCATTGTTGGCATTCTCTTTGTCGGTATTTACCATTCTCCCCTTCCCTGCCTGCCTGTCCTTGCTCGTCCCTTGGAGCACAAACCTGTCTCTGTCCCTTTCCCTTCTTGCAGGCTGCTTTGCCATTCTCCCTTTCTGTCCATCCAGGCTTCTTTCAAGTTGCTTCTCTGACCACTGCATTCCCTGGCCTGTGCTGCATGACTCCACAACAGGACTGCCTAATAGCAGTACACTGGATCCCAGCCCCTGTGCACCTGGATGCTTGGAGAAATGGACTGCTGCCAGTGTTGAGTCTCCCTGATTGCATAAAGGTCTATACTGGCACGATGGTCTGCATATGTCCACAAAGGGAACCAAGCTCCTAAGTGACAGGTTTAAATGCTCCCTTGGCAAGCTTTTAAACTAGCCAAGGGGGGAGGTGCTTATAAGAGGCAGGAAATTTCAAGCCTCCCCCCACAAAACAAGGCAGGTAGTAAGGTAAACACTGAGGTACAGAGCTCAACACAGGGCAGGACAGGGGTAAATGGAAAATAGACAAGGGCAATAAGAGCAGGGATGGGAGAAAAGGATAAAGCCAACATTAAATGGAGGGCAATGAGTACCAATGCCGTAGTCTGGGAAACAAGTTTCCTGAGCTAGTAGCCCTGATGGAAGATGAACAATTGGATATTGTGGCAGTCACGGAAACATGGTACACAGAGAACCATGACTGGGATGTCAACATACCAGGGTACACAATCTGTAGAAGGGACAGAGAAGGTAAAAGAGGAGGTGGAGTAGCTCTATACATAAGGGAAGGGGTCAAAGCTACAGAACTAAAAAGTAAAGGGGGAGGACAAGAGGCACTCTGGGTCACCTTGGAGACAGGGAATGGCATCACAATCCGCACAGGGGTTGTATATAGACCCCCATCTCAAGGGGAGGAAATTGACAAGAAAATGATAGAGGACATTCTCAAAATGGCTGAAAAAGGGGAGATACTGTTGATGGGGGACCTGAATGTGCCAGATGTTAACTGGATAACATGTACTGCAGCCATATCCAAGAGCAGGGTCATTCTCGATGTCCTGCAGGGGGTAGACCTTAGACAGCTAGTGTTGGAACCCACTTGGGAGGGAGCAATACTAGACCTGGTACTCTCAAATGGAGAGAGGATCACAAATTTAGAAGTCAGTAGACATCTGGGAACAAGCAACCACTGCACACTGTGCTTCACAATGAGCACAACCATGGAGATAAGCCATACAAAAACAAGGATACTGGACTTTAGAAGGGCTGACTTTGGCAAAATGGGTGAATACCTGAAGAATGCACTAGCAAATGGCCAAAAAGAAGGGGTGGAAGAACAATGGAGAAAAATCAAAACTGCCATCACGGAGGCAACAAGCCTTTGTGTGAAACAAATAAAGAAAGGAGTAAAAACCACTATGGTTCTCAAAAGAGGTGACAGGGAAGGTTAAGGAGAAAAGGCTGCATTCAAAAAGTATAAGGAATCACAGAAGGAGCACGACAGGGAACTGTATCAATTAAAGCAGAAAGAAGTGGGGAAGGCAGTCAGAATAGCAAAGGCCCAAACCGAGGAAAAAATAGCCAACTCAGTTAAGAAGGGGGATAAAACCTTTTATGGGTACATTAGGGAGCATAGAAATGTTAAGGGAGGTATAGTGAAGATTAATAAAGGAGAGGGGAGAGGGGAGAGGGGAGGTGGGCAGAGGGAGACAGTGAAAAGGCAGAGATACTGAATGAATACTTTTGCTTAGTATTCACAAAAGAAGATGAGTAGGAGTTACCTAAACCAGACACTAGAAGCACTCTGGGTAGGGGGTTGACACCAGTCCATTCACAGAAGAAAGAGTCCTGAAAGAACTCCTAAAACTCAAGGTGGACAAAGCAATGGGGCCTGATGGGATTCATCCCAGAATCCTAAAAGAACTAAGGGAGGACCTAGTGACACCACTGACCACGCTTTTTAACAAATCATGGCAGGATGAGGTGGTACCTGAGGACTGGAGGAGGGCAGATGTGATTCCCCTTCACAAAAGTGGGAGCAAGGCAGAAGCAGGAAACTACAGACCTGTAAGTTTGACCTCAGTGGTAGGGAAAAAGATGGAATCACTTCTGAAATAAAGAATTGTTGAGTACCTAGAGGCCAGCAGGGCACAGGACCCAAAGCAGCATGGATTTACAGCAGGAAGGTCATGTCAGATGAATCTAATTGATTTCTTTGACTGGGTGACCAAAGTAATATATCAGGGAGGGACTGTGGATATGGTCTACCTAGACTTTAGCAAGGCATTTTACACAGTCCCACACAAAAGATTAATAATCAAGTTCGCCAGCCTTGGAGTGGGTCCCAGGGTGGTAGCCTGGGTAGCAAACTGGCTGTACAACAGGACACAGAAGGTAATAGTGAATGGAACACATTCCAAAGAAAGGGGTGTTACTAGTGGAGTACCTCAGGGCTCAGTACTGAGTCCGGTCCTCTTTAACATTTTTATAGGTGACATTGCAGAGGGTCTGGAGGGAAAGGTATGCCTCTCTGCAGATGACACAAAGATCTGTAACAGAGTTGATACACAAGAGGGGGTAGAAAAGATGAGAAGGACTTGGCAAGGCTGAGGAATGGTCAGACATATATAAACTTAGATTCAATGCAAAGAAGTGCAAAGTAATGCCCTGGGAAACAAAACCCAGGAGAAGAGTACACAATAGCAGGAGGTACTAACAACAACAAAATGGAAAGGGACCTGGGGGTAGTCATATCAGATGACCTAAAGGTGGGTAAGCAATGTGAAAAGTCAGTAAGGAGAGCCAGGGGATACTGGGATGCATAGGAAGGGCATCACTAGTAGAAAAGGAAGTGGTTATCCCTCTGTACAGACAGTTGGTGAGACCCCATCTGGAGTACTGTGTGCAGTTTTGAGACCTCATCTATGCAAGGACATAGACAGGATGGAAGCAGTCCAGAGGAGGGCAACTAAATGGTACAGGGTCTGCATCAGAAACCATATGAAGAGAGACTGAGAGAGCTTAATATGTATACTCTGATGAAAGGAGGGACGGGGACATGATAGAAACTTTCAAGTACCTAAAGGGAATCAACAAAGTCCAGGAGGGTAGCATCTTTTAGAAAAGAGATGTGTAAGAACAAGGGGCACAATTTAAAGATAGAGGGGGACGGCCCAGGGGTAATGGCAGAACTTTTTTCATGGAGAGAGTGGTGGATACATGGAACCGCCTTCCTGAGGAGGTCGTTGAGTCTAAAACAGTGGGGGAATTCAAATATGCATGGGACAGACGTACTGTAAGGCAATTATAGTGGGGGTTGCAGGAAGTAGGCTGTTGGTTAACTAGAATCTACAGCTTATCCAGTAGGTAGGGAAATGGGCAGACTGGGTGGGCCAAGTAGTCCTTATCTGCCGTCAAAGTCTATGTTTCTATGTTTCTATGTATGCCTGACCATACCTCTCATCTGCTATGACTTTTCATAGTGCTATTGTTTTTTTCCACTCCAATTTACTCTTGCTCAGCAAAGGTTTCCTGCTGTTTTTACTCTGTTAGCACTTTTTCTGGACATGCAAATGATTGCTTCTCTAAACTATTTTGATACACCCATTCCTTACCACTGCATATCTGGGGTTCACTGTTTTGAGACTACCATATGACAGTGCGTCACGTTCTGAACATTTGCTCAGCTTTTGCAGGTCAGTGCTATGACTTTTACTGCTGGGAGGTTGAGAGGTATGGCCTGAACCCCCACTAGTATGATGTCCCCTTTACTTCCCTGAGGCACCAGGTTTGGAGTTATTTCCCTAGCTTTCTGCAACTCTTCCTCTGCCTGTGTCTTCCCCAGCACCCACTGTCCATGCTATCCAGAAACAAAAATTCCTTTTCTTTGTTGCTTTTTGGCCATTTCCCTGTTTCGGCTCTCCACTCCATCTCTGCTCCGGTGCTTCCAGGGTGTGACTTCATCCCCTGGTACCCAGCCTTCAGCTACAGCACCTCACCTGCTGGTTACAATTCCTTCCCATAGTCCTGCTGAACCCTTCTTGTGCACGTTTCCCTCTTGTTTTGTTCCGTTCATCCTGCCTTCTTCATTCCTTGTTTCCCCAGTTATTCCCTATGCCTCGTTCCATTGATTTTTCCCACACACTTCTACCGTTCCATGAACCATGATATCTGGTGCAGCTCGTTCACTTTCTTATTATTCATTTGTCTACATATTGCTCCTGTTTACCGTGTTTTTGTTTGTTCCCTCAGGTTTTGTCAGGCAGTGTATGTATCCCCTTGGTGGCTCTCTACCCTCCTTCCCTACTCCCCTTGACCTTCTACTCCCTTGTGCTGCATTGCCTTCCCCTTAAGCAGCTTTAGCTGCTCTTTCCTTGCTCAGCCCATACCAGCAGTCTGACAACCTCTGTTGCTAACTCTGCCTACTGAGGCATAACAGTGGAGGTAAGCTTCCCCTGTCTATTGGGGATGGGAGCCTGCTTCCTCTAACTACAGTCTCAACAAGTTTTATTCCCTTCCAACTATTGAAAGTCTCTGCCACTAACTCTGCCTGGCATGGCATCAAGTGAAGATTAGCTCTCCCCAACTACTGGGGATGGGAGCCTGTGTCCTCCATCTACTGTCTCACCCAACTGCTTTCTATACCAGCAATCTGGGTTTGCCACTTCCCTTTGGGAATGGGACCACTGTCCCCCATCATCTCTATCAACTGCATTCGGTACCAACAACCTGGGTTCACCACTTCCCTTCAGGAATGGGACCACTGTACTCCATCAGCCTCCAATCTCCTGACTCAACCAACTGCATTCTGTACCAGCAACCTGGGTTCGCCACTTCCCTTCAGGAATGAGACCACAGTACCCCATCAGTCCTCGAGCACCTGTACCTGTGCCTTACCTCCAGTTTCTGCTGCATGTCCTTCCCAGACTCTCAGGCCTTCTTATTCTGCTCCTCCAACCCATCCCGGGGCTTCAGCCTCTGACTATTCTGTGGCAGATGGACTTCTTTGGCTTAGTGGTGGCCCTTCCTCTCCTGGCCTCCTGTGCTTGGTTCTCTTCGCGCCTGGGATTTATGTACTTGTCCTCACCCTTAGCACCCTCTGGTTTTGGATTTGGGCCTTGCCAGCTTGCTAGGCCCCAAACCTCACCCTGTCCATTGGACTTCATTGCTGCTTACCTTCCATTTTCATCTGGTGCTCATGTGCATTGTTGCCTGTGACTTGCCTTCCATCTCAGCCTCCTCCAGCCTTTAGACCTTCAGCTCCCCGTTGCTACCTCCTCCATCATTGCCACTCCAGATGTTCCTGTTCCCCTACAGCCTTCATCATGGACTTGTCTCTATCTGCATTCCCCCTTGCTTCCTTCTGGGTCTAAGATGATTTACCCATTTTTAGGGACAGGAGACTGTGGCTTTCTGCAGCTTCTCCCCTAATGCTACCCTTATCTCATCCCATAGGTCTACTATCAGTGATTCCAGTTCGCCATCTCCTTCAGAGGTGGGAACCTCATACCCCGTCATCACAGCACCTTGTATTATCCACAACTCAAGTTCGCCATCTCCTTCGGAGGTAGGAACCTCATGCCCCATCACCGCAGCACCTTTTACTATCAGCCTTTCAAGTTCGCCATCTCCTTTGGTGGTGGGACCTTCATACCCCAACTCCGCAGCACCTTTGTACCTGGATACCCCTCTCAGTTTTAACTGGATCTACCACCTGAGGCCCATTTCAGCTTCCATTTGTTCTATTTCTCCCTGCCCTAGCACCTACCTTGCCATCCGGTACTTTACCTGCAACTTACAAGGGCAATACTGCTTGACCTCCACAGACTTCCAATGAATCCTCATTCTCCCGTAAGCAGACTTCCAAATCAGACTTTT
The DNA here is from genome assembly GCA_016271365.2 of Neoceratodus forsteri. NCBI lineage: Eukaryota > Metazoa > Chordata > Ceratodontiformes > Ceratodontidae > Neoceratodus > Neoceratodus forsteri. The sequence continues at coordinate 675,047,676 of CM028133.1, read as the reverse complement.
TCATCACGGATTGGACTATTCCTCGCTTAGTTGCTGATGTGGAAACAGGGCATCCACCATCTAGCTTCTCTTCCTCCTTCATCCTTGAACCATCGCCTCTCCAGCCTTCTGGGACATCATTGCTAAGAGGGACATACCATGGCATCCATCCTTATTTCCTCAAAAGTAGTTATCAAATTGGCTGGCCTGCTCTTATGTTGAGCAACTTCCTTCTCGCCGCCCTGGTGACTTGGGTCTCCTCCATGTTCGCTACCGCATGTTGTTTTTCTTTTTTAGGGCTATTCTTCACAACTGCTGACCTCCAGCATCCACTCATCCATTCAATTACTTCTGCCGGTTCATCCACCTCATATTCCTACCTCAGCTGGCATTACTGTTCCCATCCAACGTTCCAAGGATTACCTGTTTTTCTCATCTAAAGAATCCCTCATCCAGTGACATCTCTCAAACAGCACGGCATATATAGTCTAAGTCAGTACACGGAATTTCAGTTCTTCCCAATAATCTTCCCAGGATCAATTTCTGAAATCCCATTCGACTGGACCATAGAAGATCTTATCTCTCAGTCAACTCTCCAGGTTCATTGCTTACATATTCCATTTAACTTAAACAGTATGGATGTCACTACCTCCCTATATCTTCCACAGGATCCAAGCCCTAGTGGAGTCTTCTTCACGCCCATTATCTTACACTGGTATCATGAACTTTTTTCCCTCCTGGGATACACTAGCTCCATAAGGGCCATACCCTTCAAGGATAACGGGAACCACAGCATACCACATAGCGGTAATGGCATCATCCATTATACATTCCCGTTATAGTCTATTCCCTAGGGCGCTGACTCAGATCGGCCATGTTATCCAATTTGTATTTCCAGAGTAGCCATTGGATGCTCCTAAGACCCTTCTTCTATCTTGTAACTCAGTATATGTACCGATGAATCTCCAGTGCATAATTACCCTGCTAAACTTATGTTATTCCAAGTCACTGCTCCATGGCCTCTTGACATCACAATACTCTATGAAGTTATCTATACCTTTTAGTAACAATATTCTGTTCATGCCAGTCACTTATCTAGTGGTCTTATAGCTCATTTGACAAAATCTGTCCCCTTCACACTCCTTCCAGTGAATACCACGACCAAGAGAAGACCTTCATTCAATTCATCATCCTGCGCATGTGCAACTGACCTGGCTGTCTCCCTATCATAGTTACACTCCACAACAGTTCTACATTGGACTAAGCAGTCAACGCACCAGTTACGTTCTACTTCTGATATCGACTCCTTAGTGCCTCATCAATCAGTAGACTCAGTCAAAGATCCCTGTTTTTTGGGCACTCCCACAGCATACTGGTATTCGATCCACCACCAAGTCAATGACACAAGGGCCACTCAACCTCCTGCTACTGGGCTACTATGATACAGCAACACCAGGAACCACCATCTTGCACTAGCAGTCCTTCCTGAACATGAGCCCATGCAAACCTCATCATAGTGACTCTAATTCGCCTTCAAACCTTGAATCTATTGTACCCAATGCTTCACTCCCTCTAAATCCTTGATTGTCTCCCTATAGATGCCTATGTAGCGAAACATTGCAAATTTACTGAACTCAAAGTCCTTAGACCCTACATTGAATGTCAGACCTTCTACTACCCTGTTGTCCAGCTCTCATTCGATTCCTGCAGTTTCTTCTTAAACAGTACTGAGAACGAGCACTTCCGAGAACCTTGCAAACATCTAAAACATTTGCCAGTCTATAAAAGGAACTAAGCATTGTATCCTGCCCTCACCTTCTTCAAGTTTGACAGATTACCTAAAGGATTTCGTAACCCATCATACATCCCACAATTTGGAGTCTGGCAGTCCATTTAAACAAACTCATGCTCCTCATGCTCACACTGATTCTGTACCTTCATCAAATATAAACTAATATCACAAATAAATCCTGAATCTTGTGCAATCCCTTTTAACAGCTGGACGTAATCCATATTCAGGATCTGGATGTTCCTTCAGACTGCATTTGTCTTTTCACCCTCAAGAATTGACCCTCCTGAACTCATCATTCAACAGACTCGGAAGATGGAACTTCATAACTACGAACATCATTACACCCTACACTGGAATTAGAACCTAGTTCTAAGCATCTAGGATCATCTCCTCCTAGTTTGCCCTGAGGATGGGCAGGTCAGTAGCCATGGGCCCTCAGAGGTTTCCTCCACCTGGATTTTTTTTCCCTCTCCTGTGTGCTACTGGTCATACTCTCTGTGAGCTGGAGGAGGTAATCTTTTGGGGCCTTCTATTCCCTACTCACTACCCAGCTTACCTACCAAGGGTGGGACTAGAGAAAGGCCAAGGTTCAAAACTTATAATTTTCACAAGCACTACCCTGTTCACCAAAACATTGAATGTGTGGGCTAAAACCCAAGGTTCAATGTGGGAGAATAGCTCCTCCCACATCCACAATAAAGGCCAGCCACCCTCAGCAGTTCCCCACTTAGCACATTGTGAAACACCCACCATCCTCCCCTGCCTCCTCCTCCGGCACTCTATTCATCCTTGGTGCTGGTCCTTCTATTCCCTACTCACTACCCAACTTACCTATCAAAGGTGGGAATAGAGAAAGGCCAAAGTTCAAACCTTATAAGTATACACAAGCACTACTCTATTCACCAAAACATTGAATGGGATTTAGGATTGTTGGCCCAGAGTTATGAAAATCTTAATTCCTAAAAAGGCCAGAACTGGACCTATCCAATTCCACGGGTCCCATTCCAAGAACCCCACTCACACATGCTACAGAGCTGTTTTATTTTTGAATAATTTTTTTTTTTTAATGTTAAACATGTGTTTTACAGTTTATTTTTCTTAGTTTATTACTTTGTTGTTGGAGTGGAATGATATTCATCAGTGGTGTCGCTGACATTTAGGCATGCTGTAGGTGTCACTTATGGTTCAAGGGACTCTATTGCCAGCATTTTTTGGAGCTGTGCATAACTGTTTCACTTGGTGGAGAACCAATGCATGGGCAGATTTTTACTACTTTCTCTTAAAACATTTAAAAAAACTTTTTGTGACGATGTTTTTTGAAAGTGTAATGCATTGCACAGGGTACATGTTTGGAGCTATTGGTGGCCTCAATTAAAATTTGGGTGTCACATTTGGAGTGGTATTAAAAAAACAGCATGTGAGCTATAGTAAGTAAGTAAGGTAACATTTAAACACCCCAACCCTCAGCTTTATAAAACCAAGTATATTAAAAGAACAACAAAAGAACCTATCCTGGAGGAAATTGGCCATACAGCCAAATTTTAACGAAAACACAAATTGCACATACCCCAGTAAAGCAAAGCTTCGTGGAAAGCATATGCAAATGCCCATGAATTAATTTGGACTGGCTCAACTTTAAGCAGAATTGCATGGTGCCAGAAGGCCTCACAATACAATCAGCAAAGGCTGATTGTCACACTGATGAGTCCAAATGAGAACAAAACTCGTGTCTGTGTCTGCTGTTCTCAGCCTTTGCTAATTGTATTGTGAGGCCCTCTGGCACCATGCAATTCTGCTTAAAGTTGAGCCGGTCCAAATTAATTCATGGGCATTTGCATATGCTTTACATTTTTGGGGTATGTGCAATTTGTATTTTCAATTATACTAGATACCCTGTTCTTCCCCTAGTCTTTCTAAGCCAAACTCTCTGTCCCATATTGCAGTATCAGGCCAGGTGGGTCTCAAACTTGTGACCCCTAGCACCACAGCCTTTCACAGTTTAGCATCACTATCCACTAGGCCATTCAACCTGCGAGAATGCATCCTTCTATTTGCAGTATTCAAACGTGCCCCGGTGGTCACTTGAAGGATCACATGCCACTGCACCCTTCCTAGCATTTCTCCCTAGCATTTTGCTCTGAACCATCTTCCACGCTTTTACACTAGTTCGTTATAAGGGCTCACCACTAGGGACAAATATTGATATCTTACTCCCTCAACTTAATTTCTTAGTCAGTTCATAAGCTGTTTTGCATGCAGTGCTCTCTTTGCAATTTCCACTGCTCAGGAATTTCGATTCCTCCCGCTCCCCCACCCTAACCCTCCTATATTCTCCTTAAGTCTTCCACTCTTCCACTTAACCACCTCTTCTATTTCCACTGTAGTCCATCCTATCTTCCTCATATGTCTTTTCAACTCTGCCACTTAACCACCTCTTCTATTCCACCATGCTCCTCCTTGTACTCACCTCTCTCCTCCTTCTGTTCACCCTTACATCCATCCATCCCTCCCACTTCCCGACCTGTCCTACCAACATAAGTCCCCTACCCTCTGTCCTCCTTCCCCACTCGTCCAACTTCATGTCCCCCCTCATCCACTCTCCCTGGCACCCGGGCACATCCATCCTCCACTCATCAGGAGTTCACCTAGCTTTACTTCGCTTTTGCCGATCCTCCTTCAGCTCCTCCTTAAATCAGTCTCCTTCCTTGTTTCCTTATGCTCCCTTACATCCTCAGAAACGGTTGTCCATCTGCTCTAAACTTCTTATCTTGTTATTACTCCTTACAGCTCAGGACATTAAATCTAACCCCGGGCCTTCACCCTCTCCCCCCACTGACATCCCAAAATGACTAAAAATTATCCACCTTAACATCAGGAACCTACTCCCAAAGATTGACTTAATTCAACCACTTATGGCTACCTTGAAACCATCTGTTCACATCATTACCGAATCATGGCTCTCTTCTAAAATTCCTGACACTGTCATCTCCATCCCTGACTACTCCCTTATCCAGCAAGATCAATCGACCAGGGAAGGGGGAGTGGCCATTTACATCTCTTCTTCCATCCAATTCTCCATCTGTCTCTCCATCACCTCCCCCTCTGCATATGAGCTTTTGTTATTAAAGCTATCCCTTGCTTGCTCCCTTCCCATCTTTGTGGGTGGGGTCTACTGTTGCCCCACCCTCCCTTCCTCTTCCCCCTCCTCTGTCACTGATCTCATCTCTTCTCTCAGCACGCACTCCTCTAATGGTGAACTCTACATCCTTGGGAACTTCAACATAAACTGGCTGTCCAGAACACAATCTAAAATCTGTAACTCCATCTCTTCCTTGAATCTAAAACAGCTCATCTGTGAACCTGCCTATTTAAACCTCAAGTCAGGTAAGCATACCCTGCTAGACTGGGTTCTGACATCTCATCCACACTGGGCTGTCTCTTCAGGAATCCTATCTGATGCACTCAGTGATCACCAAATGGTCTACTATGTGTGGAAAATCCACTGGCCCAAAGCTCCGCCAAATATACTCCAGCTCCACTCCTTTAGATCCATGGATTTGCCCTTCCTCCACGAGGAACTTACTGGAACCAACTCGTCTCCTATTACCAATGCCTCTCCCATTGACTCCATCTTGAGCTACTTCAACAAGCAGTTCCTGAATGCTTGGGACCAGCACACTCCTCCTAAGAAGACTAGGGTCCATGGTTCACACCTCCTCTGGGTATCAGCTGAGCTGCTGGCCTGCCAGTGTGCTCATGATCTGGCATGGATGGCTCACAAAACTACTGGTACTCTAAAGGACTTACTTAGGTATCATTCCCTCCATAACTTCTTGCCAAATCAGAATTCTTCAACTCCACCTTTCAGGAAAACCTTAACAGCCCCTCCAAATTCTGGAAGGTTGTCCATGCCGTATTTCCCTCCCCATCTAATCCTCTCCCCATGTCCTAAAGGTAGATGATGCCACTATCTCTGACCCTCCCACTGTAGCTGCTGAATTCAACAACTTCTTCACCACCTGTGCTTCCACTCTTCTTGCCTCTCTACTCCCTCCAGCTCTTCCTTCACCAACTTCATCTACACCTATTTCCTCCTCTAAACCAGTCTCCCCAGTTGACACCCTAAATGCTCTTCTAGCCCTTAACACCCACAAGGGGAAAAAGCCCAGATGGACTGGACTCCAAGCTACTACACCTCTCTGCCCATTCTATAACCCTCCCTCTATCCACTCTCCTGAAACTTTCCTTCTCATTAGCCACTGCCCCTGAAGCCTGGAAGTCTGCCACTGTCGTCCCTCTTCATAAGGGTGGCAATTCTTCTAATCCTGGTAACTTATGCCTGATATCTCTGCTCCCAATCCTTGCAAAATGTCAAGAGCTCTCTCCTTTCCTTGATTCCTCCTCCTCCTCCTCCTTCTTCATCCCCTTCCAGTCTGGTTTCCATAAGGACCACTCCACCACCACCTCCTTGCTCCAACTCACTGACTCCATTCTCACTGGCATGGATCAGGGATGCCTTACCTCTGCCATCTTTGTCAATCTGGCCAAAGCCTTTAACACTGTTGCCCACCCCCTTCTCCTAAGCAAGCTTTCTGCAGCCATTCTTTCTGAGTCCACCACTAACTGGTTCCATTCCTGTCTCAAGGGGAGGTCCCGGTCAGTCAGGATTGGCAACTCCCTCTCTCACCCCCATAAACATTGGCACACTGGCATCCCTAAAGGTTCAGTATTTGGTCCAATACTTTTCTTGATTTTCCTTAGCGACCTTCCTAATGCATGTGCAACTGCTAATATTCACATGTACACAGATGATACTGTTCTGTATGCCTCCGGTACTTCTCCCTCAGATGTAGCCTCGAGCCTGCAACTGGACTTTAACAATGTCCAGTGCTGGTTTTGCACCAATCAACTCCCTCTGAATGCCAAAAAGATGGTCTCCATGACCTTTGGCACCAGGCAAAAGTTCATCAGGCTTGCTGCCATTCCCTTCTTCCATACCTTTGACGGTTCCTTACTTGAAGATGTCTCCTCCTTTAAATACCTTGGGCTCTGGCTCGACAAGAACCTCAGCTTTGCTGGGCATGTGGACGCCATCCACAAAAAGTGTCTTCCCAAACTTAGTGCTCTGTACAGACACCGCAGCTGCCTCTCCCCCCTCTTGCCCCGGGAGATCACCCAGAAGATCTCCCTATCTTTGACTTTGGAGACATAGTCTGTAGTACTGCCCCCAAATCTTCCCTTACCAGACTGGACACTCACTTCAACTCCTTGAGACATTTTGCTCTTGACTGTCCACCTCATACCCACCACTATGATCTCTACACCTCTCTCTCCTTTCTCTCCATTAGTGCCAGATGCCTTGCCCATAGTGCTTCTTTAACTGGAAATTACTGCTTGGTTCTCTGCCTCCCTACCTCCACTCCCTCCTCTCCCTTCCTCCTTCTCCCCTCTACTCACTCTGCAACTCCATCCATAGGATCCTCGTCCTCCTCTCACAGTCTTCCACTTCTGGAAGAGCCACCTTCTCCTATCACTTTCCAAACACTTGGAACTCCTTCCCCTTAGACACGCATTCTGCCCTGCCTACCCATTCGCTATCCCACCTTCTTTGACACTACATATTCCCCTCCTGTAATTGCTCCTGACCCTCCCTCCCTTCTTATTTACTCTGTGCTCCCCCATCCCTAACATCATTACCCCTTCCTTAACATCCACACCTGCACTTTGTTCCATGTCACCCACCTCTCTATGTGTCCCATGTACCAGTATTCATATCCACCAATTCTCTTCCTATCTACCCCCCTGCCAGTCCCCTTGTGGGGTTCTTGCATTCCAATGGGGGGGAAGGCCCATTCGGCTGCCCATCTACTCCCTCATCACTAGTTCTCTCCCTAATCTACCCACTGCCATTTCCCTTGTGAGGTTCTTGCATCCCGAAGGGGAGAGCAAGCCCATCTGGCTGCCCTCTCCTCCCCCACCACCTTAGTCTGATCAAGTCCTCACACCTTAGTTTTGGCTAAGTCCTCACTTTATATCCCAAGTGTTAAAGTACAAATGTATGGAATTGCTGTGTGCATATGGTTTAATTTGTCTCTGAGTGAATATGTTTAGGGCAATGCACTTTAGATAACTTTAGATATATGTATGTATATGTAAATAGGTATATGTATAAGCTTATTTACATGTGTATATAAACTGGTTATTCGTACCTAGTCCACACATGAAGGAATTTGCTGTGTGTATTTCTAAAAATGTTATGCAAATACGTTAATATTTTTCTGTAAGATTTCCACTACAATTATTCCTACCAATTATGTATTTAAATTGTAGTGTTCCTCCTTTCCCCAGAACACATTTGGAAATGAGCTATTGTAGCTCAGTATGCCTTTCCTGGTGAAACATTTCAAATAAATAAATAAATGACATGACAGAGTGTGAGTTGTGCTGACATAAACGCATGGCTAGGGGCATAGTAAGTGGCTGAGTGCCTTCAACCTCTGAAAGTGCAATTATTCAGCTCAATGCACATCCCATAGTGTCTAATCCACTTATAAAATGGGAAAGTAGGCAGTATTTAAAAGAAAAATAAGGAAATGTATTAAAAAAATAACACTTTATGAAAAAGGTTAAACAATGCAACAGATGTAAAACAGCTGACAGATGCAGCAAAATATTTATGGTCTAGTAGTATAGTAGGAGTTTTTTCTTCGCTTGGTCTCCCCAACCCCACCCACCAAAGCAACAATTGCTTTTTTGGTGTTTCATCTTTGGGTACTATTGCCCTTTTTACATTCACGTGCATGCATGCACAAGAAATGTCTTGCAACAGTACAAGTTTTGGATGTGTGTGACCCTCCTCCCCAATGCACTGCTCAGTGTAGCAACCGCGAACTTAGGGGACCAATACATGCTGAGCTGTGTATGACAGCAGTTCAGCTGTGTTGGTCTTCACTTCTAGCAAAAGGTCCACTGCAATCAGCAGTGGTAGTGTGTATGCAGTTAGTATACATCAGCCGAACTGCTGTCATGCACAGCTCGGCAATCCCTCCCCCTCCCTCCTTTTGTCCCTGGCCCCCACCTTGTGTGCCAAGGGGTGCCCAATCCCTTGACTCATGAACCCCCAGCACACTGTGGCCGATGGGGTGTCTAAACCCCACAAAACAACAATTAGTCACGCTGGGAGCCCACCCTAGTGTGCTCATGCTCCCCTGCACACACTGCTTGGGCAGTGGGGTGCCAAAGTCCAGCCGGCTCACCACCATCCCCGTGCCCCCATCAAACAGGTAGGTGGCACGCAGGGAGCCTACCCCAGCGTGCCAAAAGCGTCCTTTTTAAAAAAAAATCCTGTTAAAGAAGAAAATGGTCCCTTGATGAGTCCCTACCCCCCCGTCAACCCGCGCCCACCCTCTGCGCACCCACCTCCCCACACCCCTCACCCCATATTTACCTCTGGAGCCCAGCACAACAATCTTCACTGGACAGGGAACACGTCTGTACTCTTCAAAGCTGACCACGAACTGAGGAAATGCCAGTAAGCTATATAATGGCATAAATAGGGTTTTTCCAAATTAGGTGGATATCTCAACCATTTTTTTGACTTTTGACACCAAATTTTCAACATGGGGTTCTTGATACCCCTTCTCATGAATTCAGTCACTGTCATGATGTTATTCCGTCTCAAAAGGTGATTTCTTGGTCACTGCGTGGAATCACCTTTCGGGGCCAAGTAATGAAATGACAGTGTCAATGTTCATGAGGTGGGCTCTCAAAAAGCCTATTTTGCAAATTTGGTGAAAAAATTCCAAAACATGACTGTTTTATGAGTGTGCGTTGCGCAGTTTCCATGCACACTCATAAGTTTGTGAATTTGTAATATTTTCACTCTAGATTTTCAACATAGGCATATTTCACACCTCCTTATGAACAGTGCAGCTGTCAATTTTACATCCTGGCGAAATGTGTTTTTGCACTTCGAGCAAAAACCGGATCGCTGGTGGAAATCAGTGCTCAGCGTAAGACAATCACAGTGACACTTTTCATGAGCAGAGGTCCTAAAATGCCTGTGTTGAAAATTTGGTGGTAAAAGTCTATAAAATGGCTGTGTTACGAGCGTACATTGCACAGTTCCTACGCACACTTGTAAGTTCGTGAATTTGTAATATTTATACTCCAGATTTTCAACATTGTCATTTTCCCACATCTCCTTATGACCAGTACAGCTGTCATTTTCATATCCTGGCTGAAATGTGTTTTTGCACTTCAGGCGTGCAATAGCGCAGCAGCTGTGGGAAATCATGTTCGGTACAGAGTAAGATAATCACAGTGACATTGTTCATGAGCAGACATCCTAAAATGCCTATGCTGAAATTTGGTGCAAAAATTCAAAAAATTACCTTTATGAGCTTGCGTTGCACAGCTTCCATGCGACCGTAACTTCGCTAATTTGTCATATTTTAGTCCAGATTTTCAACATTGCCATTTTCCCACACCTCCTATGAACAGTACAGCTGTCATTTTTCACATCCTGGTCGAAATCTGTTTTCACACTTCCGTCGCAGAATAGCACGGTCGCTGTGGGAAATCAGGGTTTGGTACACAGTAAAAAAATCATAGTGGCACTGTTCATGACCAGAGGTGACAAAATGTTAAAAATTTGGTGAAATAATTCCACTGAATGACTGTGTTACAAGTGTAGATTGCGCAGTTTCCACCCAGGCTCGTTCCCTTGAGCACAACCAGGACGTTAGGGTTCCTAAGACAGACACTTAAGAAGTATGGGGGTGAAATGTTACTCAGATGCAAGAGGAGTTGCAGAGAGGTACTCTGCTGCGGTATGGATGCTGAAGGGACATGGCTACAACTGGGGTGGGGCCTGCATAAATGCCAAACGCCAATGTAAGTACCAGCAAGCGAATGTTCGGCATTGACAAATGCTTGTTTATATTGCTTTCCTTTGTGCTATTTTTCCTCTTTCTTTTGTGCTGGGGTTCATTTTGGGCTTTACATAGAAAGCAAGTGGATGAGCAGAAAGGCAGAGAGTGATCTGTAAGTAAAAGAAGTGAGGTTGTGGAATGAAAGGTGCCAACTTAATTTGTTTTTAGGATCAGCAGCTGAGGATGGGAAGTAGAGAGTTTTTTTGGAGCAAATAGAGCTAAGATGCTGATTTCATGACTCCCTTGAGTATGTGTAGGGAGTGCAAGTGGTGGTTTTAATGGAGAGAGCGGTGGAAATAGTGAGTGGTTTCCAGTGCTGGGACAAGAAAATGAAGCAGCATCTGTATGTGATTAAAAAAAGAAAGCCTTCCAACATATATGTGAACCAAAGTACTTTTGAACATAAGAAGGGAGTCCAGTCAACCTACCTTACAGAATTAGAATTATCAAAAAAAAACACAACCTTGACACAGGGTTGGGTGCAGTGCATGTGTTTCCAGAATGTTCAAATGCATGGTTCTGAGAATACAGCAGATGGTGGTTTTGGAATGCATCACTGAACAAAGCCATGGAATGGTAAGGGGTCCGAATTTCAAAATGTTGGGGGGACATGCAATCTCAGAATGAGGCAGGGATGGCCGATCTCAAAATGAGGTGGGGACACTCAGGGCAGGATTCACAAAAGAGATGTGCTGGGTGCAACTGAGATGCACTGGCACAAACAGAAAATGTGCCAGGAAATGATTCACACACAGGGCAGATGCGCCAGCACAACCCAGATGCATCGCATCAAATGGGGGGACACATGCATACATAGCACAAAGTAATTCACAGTGCCAAATGACGGCGCAATGACAGAGCAAACCCAGCACAAATACCAAATGCGCCATGAAAAGATAAGTATAAAAGAAGCAGACTTAAGTGCAAGCCACCTGCAAGTCAGTGGCTGAATAACAGCACCTGCACACTGGCGGGGGGGGGGGAGAGAGAGAGAGAGACAGACAGCACACCACCACCAGCATCATGGATGTAGCACCATTTGCCATGGTCGGTGTACTAATGAGGATGAGGAGATGGGGAGACGGAAGGTAGGTGGCCTGCCCCACGGCAGTATCGTGTCGGGCTGTCATTCGAGCATGGAGACGGATGTGGAGACAGTAGGCCAATACTGCCGGGACAGGGCCATTCTGAGGTAGCTCTGTGAGCCATGCCATGAAGAAATGCAGGCACCCACTGCACGTGGTCATGCCATCTTCATGGAGATCAAGGTGACAACAGTAATGTGCCTGTTAGCAGCAGGAACCTTCTAGAGGCACACTAGGGACACCACTGGCATATCACAGGCCTCCACTTCCCGTCTCCTCACACAGTGCCTCACCACACTGCTACTGCATACTTTGGAATAAATCCATTTCCCCAGCATGCAGGTGGAGAGGACAGAAGCCATACAGAGGTTCTACAGGGTGGCATGCATGCCAGATGTCATAGGGGCCATATATTGCACCCATGTGGCAATCTGCGCACCACTTGATGAGGGGGCCATCACCTATGTCAACTGCAAGGGCTTCCACTCGGTGAACTGCCAGGTGGAGTGCAATGCCACAGGGCACATCAGCAATGTCTGCACCACACACCCTGAGAGCACACATGATGCCTTCATCTTGCAGTAGTCGGCCACTGCCAGAGGTTCCAGGCAGGGGACATACCAAGGGGCCATCTATTAGATGCATGGGACATGGAAACAGCTGCACAACACGGCACCACTGTCAGAACAGGAGAGTGTGTGTGCAGAGAGCAACAAGCACAATGCGCAATAGGTGCAGGTGCTGTGGGACAGCAGAGATGTGCAAGGGGACACAGGCAGACACCTGCAGGCACAGGGTGGCACATGAGCAATGTACACCAGGTGTGGGGCAGTGCCATGGGGGTGCATGTGTGGCAGGGACATGACACCACAAGCAGACAGCAGCCCACAACAGTTGCCAGTGTAGGGATGTAGGAATGCATGGAAGGGAGAGGCACAGGCAGTGGTGGATGCCATGCGCACACACCAAGGTGGACTGGAGCAGGGACAGGGGGCATGCCACACATGGGACCAATGTACTAACAGCCACCCAACCTTCCCCACAGGTGATGCGGCATACCCACTGAGGTCCTGGCTCCTCACCCCATCCAATGACCCAGAACAGAGGTGGAGGAGCATTACAACGAGGCACACATTGCTATGCTCACCATCATAGAGTGCTTCTTTAGCATGTTGAAGATGTGTTTCCAGTGTCTGTGTAGGTCTTGTGGTGCCCTACAGTATAGCCCTGAGAAGGCCTGTGGCATATTCCTGGCCTGTTGTATGCTACACAACATGGCCATTGACTCTGGAATACCTGTCGAAGCCAATGAGGGTGACAGTTCTGGGGAGGAGAAGGTGAGTGGGGGGGAAGACGCACCACCACAAGGCCATGACACAGAAGCTGCAATGGGCCACTGGGACCCACAGCTGGCAGCACAGGCCAGGCAGTACCACAGCAGGCTGGTGGAGGAGAATTTTGGGAACTGCAGGTGAGTATAGGAGGTATGTATCTGGAAGGTGCACTATGGTGAGACAAGGTAGTCACAGAGCATTGCAGTGCATGGCAGACACAGGACAGTACATGCACAGGCCCACAGTGGTGCATGCAAATGCACACACTCGTGCGTGCGCACACACACACACACACACACACACACATATATGCACACACATGCACATACACAGCCAGCAACACACTCGTACCACCATGACTGTGCCAAGGATGGCATGGGTCAGTGCGCACTGCAACTGGCACCCAGGCATGGCAGACACTGGTCTGCACTCATCACGCCCATGCCACTTGGCATAATAGTGGTACACACAGACATGCAGGTGGCACTGCACAGGGAGACCATGGTGGTGGTGCACTGAGGCAGGTGCCTGCCACACACATCGCCCCAGGCACTGTCGGCCAGGCATGTGGGACACAGTGGTGGGATGGGCCACTATCGAGGGAATGGGGACCAGGATATTACAAGGCTGTAGCCCAGCCGCCACAGACACGTGGGCAGCCTCTGCCATGACTGGTGGATGCTGCCACAGCACCACCAGCCACAGGGGGTATAGCCACCAACCCTGCAGGGGTACTGCAATGAGACCGTGACCGGATTTGGTGTTGCAGCTCCATGGGCCACATCTGGGCTGCGGGTGCTGGGTGTTGTGCCATGCGGTGATGGCATCAGCAGCAGAGGGTCCACTTGATGCCACTCCTGGGGTGTGCGGGAGGTGTTCCTGGGTGTCTGACTGGACGCCCGATGTCCACGGTGTGCAACAGTTACAGTCACCACCTCCGCAGCAGCTGCAATCCACTCCAAAGCTGCGGTCATGCTCACCTGCAAGAGGCATGCCTCGGTCAACATCTGGAAATGCCATGCAGCTGTGGACTCATGCTCCAGGACCATCACTGTCCTGTGGCTCCTGAACTCCACACAGAGGGCAGCCTGCCCCTCCACTGTGTCACACAGGAGGCGGACATAACCCTCCATGTTATCGTCGGCTGAGGGGTCATGGTGGCATCCCCGATGAGCGGGTGGGTGAGACAGTCTGCCCTAGGGCATCCACGGGCAGTAGTTGCACCATGGCAGGCTGCGGCATGGGTGGGCCTTGGCCATGCTCAGCCACTGAACATTCATGGCCAGTGTCATCATGCTTCAACAGTGCATGTGCATGTTCTGCAGCGCCCTGATGGGATGCTCCTGATGGTGCAGCCACCACACCTGGTCAAGGTGCAGGGTGCACAGCACCTGCTGCTGTGAGCAGCTGTGTGGCCACTGCAGCTGCACCATGTACAGGGGGCCATCATTGGTGTCCTGGGCCATCCGCATAGGCACCGGTGTGCTGCATGTCCCACTGTCGGCCAAGTCCCCCTCAGTCTGTGAGGCATTGTTGTCCTCAGTGACATCACTGTACACCCCCTGCATGCCGGTGGCAAGCATGAGGAGGGCATCAGCGATGTCCACTGCATCATCATGGTCATTGTCAGAGAACCCAATCAGATACCCCAGCCATGCATTGTCCACGCTGGCCACTGTGCCAGCAATGGCAGAGGGTACTGACGGACCCGCCACCACTGGGGCTGTGTCTGGTGGGTCCACTGTGGTGGATGGTCCAGGGATGGCACCATCCACTGCAGTGATGTCACTGCTGATGTCACTGCAGTGACATCAGCCCTGTGTAACGGGCCTGCATCATTACCCACTAGGGCGTCCTCTGCAGCCGTGGCCACGGCTGCACCCGTGAGGCATGATGGAGCTGTGGAAAGAAAATGGGAGAAAGATGGTTGGTACACATGAAGAATCAGTGGCAGACAGTCATGCAGAGATGTACAGAGTGGCGGGGTATAGTGCAATGGATGCGCATGCCGGTCCGCAGCACAGCTGTGCTGTGCTCACCACAACACACCAGCCATGAGCTTGCTGTGACCAGTACCATGTGGTGATAGGCTGTGTCTACATGGTACCATGCATGGCATTGGCAGCACAGGCATGCCCAACCATGTGTGTTGCCCAGTGGCATTGCCGGCGGTGACACCTGACATGCACCACCACAAGCATGAATGGTGCGGCCCCATGGGACAGCCATGCACAGCCAATACACATGGCACAGCCCCTGGGTACACAGTAGCACTACCTGACACACCATGACAGGCATGGCAGCCAGGGCACACACAAGGACAGCCATGCCCTTGCTCCACTGCTACTCACAGTGCTGCAACGGGCTTCCACCAGTCTGGAACCCCCCCCACCTGGGACACCTGCATGGTGGCCCTAATGATGGTTACCGCAAGTAGCTCCTCATTGGGGCTCAAGTGGACGTCCGTGGGTGGCCCACCCCCTGTCCCCTGAGGGATGCCTCGATGTGGGTCACCTTCGCTTCCCCCTCCATCACCTGTCGTTCCAGTGCTTCCGGCACTCCAGGGTGGTGTGGTTGTAAAGCCCCATGGCATTTACATGGTGGGCCACTGCCTCCAATCCCTCTGCCAGCACCGTATGGCTGTCACCCCTGCCGGTCAGGACTTCCAGCAGTAGGTGGCATGCCTTGATGAGGGCCTGCTCCTTGTCTTTGGTGAAGTTCGTCCGCCATCTGCTGGTGACACTGTTGCCTTCTGACATCATGGTTTCTGTGGGAGAATACAGACAGACATTAGCCACGCTCAGGTGGGGTCCTGAGTGGCCAATCCTGACAGGTAGTGGTTGCGGTCTGGCACACCAGCACCTGTCAGCCAGGGCTAGTAGGCTGTGCATGTGCATGGTCGTGGACAGTGAGCTGTGCCAGTTGTAACTGCACCCGGCGTGTACATTGCACATGCCACGGATGGTTGCAGGGCCACGGCCGTACCACCAGTGCCGCATGCCCATGGACACATGCAGCTGTCAGCCCTACACACGCATCATGCACACCACGCTGCCGTTGTGGGTGTATCGGCCATCATGCCCCCCAATGGTGCCACCTGTGGGGCAGTGCATGGGATTATTGACAATTGTAAAAATAACAAGACATAGGTCCATCACATCCAAAAAAAACTTCAATTTTGTTTTATTCTTCTTTTTAACTTTGCACCAAAACTTGTTCAAACCGGCTACAGTTTCGTAGTTTCACACCACTTCTTTAGGCCAATATTACATACAGTGCTTTTTTTCTAGACATAAACAAACAAACAGTTAATAAATCTCCTTGTATTATATTATCTTCTTTGTTATTACATTTCAAATGTATCCAGTTAAACATAGCAACCACCATTTCCAGAGACTAAAATGTTAAATGCAATAACAATACATTAAGTTTATTTATTACATAGGCAGATCCAGAAACAAATGATTTGATACCTTTTATTGGACCAACATGTATATGTATATGTTAAACCAATGAGAATTATTTCTGCTTTTTCTATATAATCTGGTGTTAATAGTATGGGATATTTGAAAAAACTGCCACAAAGCTTCTGAAGAAGGACCTGGTTGGTTTGAAAGCTAAAGCACTTTGTTCTTTTCTGTAACATCCATGTTGGTCCAATAAATGGTATCAAATCATTTGTTTCTGGATCTGTTTTTTTAAAAGGACCAATACGGCACCTACAACATTTTTTTATTACATAGGTTATTTCATGTATACTCAGGAACTTGCAATTACTTCATAACTGGTTAAGCTTTTCTATCTCATACCTGTTTCTGTATGTTCTTTCAATATTAGGATGCTCTTAGTAGTTTCTGAGTGCCATATTGCCCGCCATGGGTCCCTGCACATGGCATGCTGGCATTGGGAAGTGCTCTGCTGGCCACAGTATGTGGCATTGCAACAGTGCAACTGTGCCTGTACACTAATGGCAGTGCGCATCAGACAGTCCTGTAGCATTCCACAGTTTCCCCCACCCCTGGGATGTGCCATGGTGTAGTCAGAGGCTCCCATCATCACAGAGCCACTGCAGAGTACCTGTAGTATTACATGTAGGAATAGTTATGTACTCACCCTCAAGGCTGTGTTTCCTCTCAGTCACCTAATCTCAGTGTGGGCTGAGTTGGGAGCATTTATGGCTTGGGTCATGCAAATGAGGTATGGGGTTGTGTTAATGAGATGCTAGACAGCTGAGATGCCCCTGCATGTGATATGAGGCTGATTGGGGTGCATTGTCTGTGAATTGCATAATTGCCCTCAGCTCACCTCAAGCAGCACAGCGTATCTGCTGAGTTGGACTCATCTGTACATGGCGCATGTCTCGCGCATGCGCGACGTGTTTGGCGCATGTACCTGAATCAGGCGCATCAGCCTCAGTGCATACTGTGCGTATTTGCTGCCCATTGTATGCATGGTACATCCCCGCATGTGTGCGGCTTGTACTGTTGTTCACATAGCAGCCATGTGGCAGGTGCCTGTCGCGCGGTGCAGCCTGTCCGCGCATGGCCTGCCCACCTGCGCGGTGCCCAATGTGCTAGTTGTCAGTGTTGTTAACGGATCTCACATTATGGACATGTGTGCGACGGTGTGCTGATGCGCATCATGGATGCTCTGTGTGTTCATGCTTGCCACATGTAAGATGGCGGCTGCATGCGCATCACGCATGCGTGACCCAGATGTGACCCCTGCCATGCCTTGGCGGTGTGCATTGCTCATGCACCACTGGGTGCTGCTGGGCCAATCGCACTTCATGACACTGTGTGCTATGCACTGCACATGGACTGCTGGCGCACGTGGCACCATCTGTGTTCCATGCAGCACATCCTGTGCTTGCTCCACTGGGCAGATTTGCTTTCCAGTGCCTAGGGCAGGGAGAATTGGGCCTTGGGTCATGAACTGGGCACAGCTGGAGCTGCTTCACCTGGTGGCACAGGAGGGGCAGCTGTTTGGACGTGAGGACCTACGGTGCCCAGGTCACATGTGTGAGCTGCCATTGCCCGGAGGCTGGTTAGGCGCATGGGGGGTTCCCTGCATCGGGGAACAATGCAGGCATCACTACAGTGACCTCCAATGGAGGGACAGGGACTGGCTTCTGCATCTGCGTCACCATGCATGCAGGGGTGCACTGTCATAGCCAGGTAGGTGTTGCGTGTTAGTGGCCATTGCTGGTGCATGCGGGTTGGGTCTGGCCCACAACACATGGCCACACCCACACGGGTCCAACACACCACACACACATGCCTGTGGCTGCACCTGCCGTGTGGTGCCCTGTCATGCATACCGCAAAGGGCGGGCACTACGCAGTGCTGTGTGTGGGTCTGGTTCACTGTGTATCACATGGGGAGGTACCACCATGTCTGGTGCATGCACACGGGATGGTACACTGGGGGTTCAGACACAGCGACCGTGCACCAGTGTGGTCAGCAGGGGCGGCCACCGCTGTTGCACTAGCTGGGTACTCCTGCACTGTATGTGCACACTGGTGTTGGGGTGTGGTCTGTGCAATGCTGTGTCTCCTCATGGTGGTCTCTGTTGTGTCTTTCAGGGCTGGCGGCCAGGCGGTGGGCCATGAAGGTTGCTGAGGAGTGACACCAGGGTGTGGCCGGGGCTCACTGTGCTGTCCATCCAGGAACAGGTAGGTGCAGCCCTCTGTGGACTTTGCCTCTCTGATGGGGTGGGCTGCTGCTTGGTGGGGGTGGTGTATCTGCCATGGTCCTTAGTATGTGTTCTCTCTGTCTTTGCTGTAGGTCCCTGGGATCATCATGATACAGCCAGTGGTGGAGAAGCCATGGACCATATGGGGAACCTGGACCAGCGGATCTCCTGGGCCATCCAGGTTGTGCTATGGCCCATTCAACCCACTATAGGGTGGCTCAGTGCAGTCTTTGGGGGTCTCCGACAGCTCCTGCCTGCTCGCAGCCATATGGGGTTGGGACTCAGAGGTGTACGGCTGTGCTAGTAGCCCAGCCATGTTGAGGCCTGTCCCTGATGTACATAGCCCACTTTTACCCACCCCTTCCAGTCCTCTGTTGTTGTTCCTGCACACTCCCCCCTTCTGCGTCCCTGTTTTGTATGACCTTTGTACATAGTTTCACTGTTTGGTTATGCTGCTTTTCTTGTATGATATGTTTCTGTTTTGATTATAAATATTTCTACACTCTGCTATGATATCCATGGTCAATCACTGTTCCACATTCCTGGGTGTGTGTACTGTTGAGGGTGTATGCCCCGTCCCCTTCCTGCCATGGCTGTGTGTGCCCTCGGCATTGTATGGTCTACCCCCCTGCCAGGCCCCCCTCCATGCGGCACTACCATTGCCTGTGCCATGTACGTGGCCCTCTGTCCCACTGCTCATGTCCCTGCCCCTGGTCTCTGTGTCTGCCCTGCATGTGGCCTGCTTACATTGCACTGCTGCATGTTTGCTGAGTGCCTGTGTGTGGTTTCCTGTGCTTATGGTTGTGGCCTAACTGTGTGGCACTGTGGTGCCACGGTATGTTAGCTGCTGTTTGGCACGGTGCCACCCTGTGTGTCCCCTCCCCACTGTCATAGTGATGGCACCTGTGAGATTGGCCCTGTCCAATGCCCTCCACCTTGCTGTTTGCACCTGTGCACTGTTGTGTGCAGCCCTGTCCACTGCGGTGTGCCCATTCTGTGTGCCTGTCCTGGACCTCTGTGGGTCATGGCCTTGGGCTCAGTGTGCTGTTCTTGGGTCCCTGTCACAGTTCTGTGCCTGTTGTGGCCACTCTTGTTCCCTTCGCCACTCTGGTGTGTGTGTCCCTTTTGACCTGTGTTCCTCACTCCTGTGTCCCAACACTTTGCCCCCTGTTGCTCCTTCCTGCCTTGCTGGTTTGCTTCGTATCCACTATGTTGCTCCCCTGGGTGGCTCAGCACATTCTGCTTGTGCTGGTGCATCTCCACTTGTGCCCTGCCCTTTCTGTGTGATTCACAGTGGGGTTGTGCATGGCACTTCCTGTGGCACATGCCTTTGTGGATTGCTTGACTTCTGGTCGGCACATCCTGTTTGTGCCCAGCACATCTCTTTTGTGAATCCTGCCCTGAGTCTGTGAACGTGACAGGGATGAACATGTAGGAAATGGATGAGGACTGACCATTTTGGAATATGGAGATGCCCACTGTTTGAATGTGACAGGACACAGCATTTTTCAAAATTGCTTGTCTCTGCCACATTGCAGAATTATACACACCCACCACATTTAAAAATGGTGCATTGCATCTTCACCACATTCCAAAATAGTGCATTCCTGCCACACTCTGACATTCTGCATTACTGCCACATTTGAAAAGTGTATGCCCCTGCCACACCGTGGGTGGGCGCCCAAGATGCCAGTGGTTTTGTTTTGGTTTTAACTTTTCTTACTTTTTCATAAATATTTTTTTTCTTGGTTTTTCATGCCTGGGGTAGGCACGGCGACGGGGGCATCGCCAGCAACAACAATGCGATTTTCTTCACAGATATTTTGGCATGGTATGACCCCCTCCTAAATTTTATGGCTGCCAATGACCTGGTGACCCTGTCTGTCATGTCTATGCCATTGCTTTTTCAATGGAGCATCCAGGAGAGGATGGAGGGTGGACCAAAAAGACTGTGGGGCGGAAGGCAGAGCTGAGTCGAAGAGGACTGGTGCACGTTGACGTCACCATCACATGGGGGACTCGGAGGAGAAGAGAGAGAGAGAGAGAGAGAGAGAGAGAGAGATCATAGCATGTGCTGCTGCTGCTGTGGAGTAAGGGCCTGGTGACTGGTATCGGTTGGTCAGTCAGACGGCAGGGCTAAGTGCTCTCCTTTTTGTTGACAAAGACGGTTGACCACACAAGCGATGAGAAGAACATACTGCTGCGACTGCCAGTGCCTGCCCAGTCCAAGCCAGGATTTCAGACTCGGAGCCAGCCAGGAATCAAATCAGAGGATGTGTGGAGTGGGGGCAAGGCCCAGTAAGAGGCTGCCAATCAATCTAAGGTGGTGCAGGTGTGGACGGGTGATGATTGCCTGTCCTGGTGGTGAGTAGTGATATAAATAAAGTACAACAGAGACTCCAACCTGGCCTGCACACATGTAAGTATGGATCCAGTACTTAATCTCTGAAGAGGCCTGTTGTGAGACACAAACTGTGATGTACTGAGGGGTGGCAATGCACTAGTGGATGTGGGGTGGGGGAGAGAGAGATTCCCCTGGAAGTGCAGAAGAACAGCCCTTAGCCAAGAATAGTAGAATACCCATAAAACAGATAGAATAATATTAGGAGATCAAGTTATTTGGCTAGGATTATCTATCAAGTCAACAGCTCAGCTGACCCAAGGACACAAGGGTGTATGTGTTATTTTTGGGTTTAGGAGGCTGTGTGGTGTAATGGTTAGAGCAGCAGCACTGAAACAAGATTGCAAGTTCAAACCCACAGAGCTAAGTGCACACTATATGTGACCTTGGAAAATCCAGTAAATATAGGGGTTAGGGTGGGTTTTTTCTTGTACCAGAAAGCCCTCACTTGTGACTCCATTGAACAGAGGGGTGTTAGGCACAAGTGAACTACCATCTCAGCTAATACCCTAATTCAGTGTACCTCTTTTGTGCTGGTGGTGCCCCAAACTCCTGCTTGGTTCACTTGTTCCAAACATCCCTCTGTGATGCTGTTCAATGCTTTCAGAAGTGAGGGCTTTCCATTACAAGAAACACCACCCATATATATCCTGGGTGATGGTCCAAGGTCACATACTGAATACCCGGCTCTAAACTAACCCTTGCGATTGCTGCCAAGAGCCAGCCATGCTGCTGCTGCTAACTAGTATTTTTTTTTGTAAATCTGAAAACCACATGTATTTGTGATAGTGTCTGCAGTATGCATGAAAATGTGATGGTACAGACTCTTAAACAAACAAACAAAAAACTATTTTAGGTCTGTTAAAAGATCTGCCTCTAGCTGGTCGTCACGTGTTTTTTTTTTTGGTGAGGGGAATGAGCGGCATTGTTTCTGATGCCATAGCAGAACACTTACTAATCCTTCCCCAACATGCTGTTGCGAGTGCCGGCTGGCATGCCTCCCCCCCCCCATGACTTGGGACACGTCCTCTATCTCGTGGCAGTGACACACAGTTTCAGCAGTGCATGCCCACAGGAGAAGTGGGAGGCAGAGCCAAACATAGGTGACCCCATTTTCTTTATCCTTGGCCACAGGATCTTAGCTTGCCCAAGGTAATTCTGGGAGCATAGGAACATGCCAGCAGATAAAGGCCTTATGGTGTATATATTCTGTTCAAGTGTGCAGGTCCCAATGTGCTTACAGAGGGAACTGTGTCCCCCCCCCCGGCCTATTTCCCTCTGGATTGCAACATACCTTTTCACTGAGAAATGATAACGTTCAATTGTTGGCTAACCAGGCAGGGGGAAACAAACAGTCCATCATTTGTATTAAAGGCTGCAGGGAATACAACCTGCAAGGGCTGTAAAAGGAATTCCTATACAGGAGCTTCTCAAAAGCCGTGTTTGCACAATGGACTTCACTCCTTCTGTGTAGCTTTGAAGCACTCCCCGACCTAAGAAGATGCTCTACTTCTGCATCTACACAGCCCCTCTCAGCATCGATATAAGACATGCTGGAGAGGGTCTGACAGTCAAAGGGCGTTCGGCTAATAAAAGCCAAAAGACGCCTGCAGGGTCTTTCACGTGGGAGCAAGCGGTGCATCCTGTCCACATGGCCACTTAAACTGCTTGCTGTGGAATGTGTTCCCAGACTTTCTGGGACTTCAACAGCAGACTAAGGACCGGTTTGCCATGATTCGGTTAGGGTCCATTAGTAAGAGCTTGCACAGCAAACCCATGCGCCTCAGGTTGTTACAGCAAATGCCACTGTGTAAACAGGGCTAAAGCCACTGCACTATGTGGCATGGTACCCTGCAGGGTATGAAAGGGAAGCAAAAATACCAACATGAGAACAAGGAGGACAAATGGGTGCACATGACAAGGTGACCACTGAGAATGGAATTTGTCCTTAGATGGCTGCTGGCCAGCCTAGAAACCAAATGGAAAGACATTACAAAAATGGCTAGCAGGAGCCACATGACTTAAGCTGCTTCCTCTATCTCCTGGCAGTAACACACAGTTTCAGCAGTGAATGTCCACAGGAGAAGTGGGAGGCAGAGCCAAACATAGGTGAACCAATTTGCATTATCCTTGCCCACAGGATCTTCAGCTTGTCCTAGGTAATTCCAGGAACATAGGAACATGCCAGCAGATAAAGGCCTTATCTGTTCTGTTAGAATGTGCAGTTCCCAATGTGGTTACAGAGGGAACAGTAAGGGTTAGTTGTTGGCAGCACAAGTTAACCATGGCCCATGACGTGGGGAGTTGGGGACTGGGAGTGTGGTCGGAAAGCTGAGGCCACAGTGCCTCCACAATGTAGGTAGCAAAGTTGTCATAAATTATTGTTGTGGTTACCAATGTCTGCATCTCTTAATCTCCCAAGCAGCAAATATGTATTGTGATGTATCACTGATGCCTGACCTTTAACGTGAGCATACTCTTGGGGCACCTCAGAAATGAAATTCAGCCAAATCAGCTCAGTGTGTCTTTTCTGACCAAAACTTCGAATATTAAAAATACAAATGATGTAGCAAATGACCAAAATGCATAGTAGCCAGTTTTTGGAATGGTAATTTTGTTTAGTGACATTTCATTGCGTCAGCCGTATGCTAACTCTAAAATTGCAAGTATGTGATCATTGTGAGACAGATTTGCTTAACATGTCAGATAATGAAGACAAGAATACCGATTGTTGAACTTAGGTTCATAAAATGTCATAAAAAGTTGATTGTTACAAGTCAAACATTGAATAAAATAAATAATAACGTTAATATTAAGCCTTTGATACATATGTTGCTGTTTGTTACAATGTCTGTAGTATTTCAATAAAAGCTTACAAAATTGAAATTAAAGAAGGAACCATTAATTAAAATATACACAGTTTTCACCAACAGTTCATTTTTTCATTGAAAAGTGCATTTTCCAAGAAAACGTTCAACTTTGAGTGAATAAGAGTTGTAAATCTGGATTCTACACACTTTTTTACATAAGAAACAGTCATCAAACCTTTTGGACTTAGACACATAGATAAATGCACCTGGCTTCTGGACTACAGCCAGCAAACCCAGAACAGCTGAACATAACCAAGGTAGGTACCTGTGGATAGGGATACCTTGATTAATTTGTTATTTGGATGTGTTTTACTACTGATTGGAAAGATGCCCTTTGTTTATATATTTTTTTGGGGGGAGTGGGAATAGAGTTGCTGCATTTGATCTCTTCAGATGCCGGCAGTAGAGGAGCAAATTGTCATCTGTTAAGTATGGCCGCACCAGATTGTCAACATGGATGGGGGGGGGGGTCAAAGGATAAGGTGTCATGCAGAATTACTTCATTTGTGTTTGAAGACCTCCACCTGTTCATGGCTTTGTTCCTGGTTTTTTTTGCAGATGACAAGGGATGGAACTTCTTAGTCATGTGGCATCTGATAGTAAGCAGTATTGAACAAAAAACAAAACACATTCCTTCGGTGGTCCTTATTCTGAGCTTGGGGTTCTTTGGTGGCACCCAGGATTTAATGAAGTAAAAATATTATGAGTCTCTCATTTTAGGTACTAAGCCCTTTTTCAGAGCTGGCCAGCAGAGACAAAGATGCAAATAGAAAATATCTTTCTGGATCAGCTAAGAGGAAGAAAAAGATGTTACTGGAACAGTTTCTGTGATCACAGCAAGGTGCACTTGATTGGTTCCACTTCGTTCTGTCGAGAAACCAAGGTTCAAACAACCAAAGTGCTGGGAATATGTCAAATACAGACACAAGAATGGCAACGGGAGTGGCTCTTGATATTAACAACAGTGATACTGTTACTTCATTTGATGGTGATCATCCTTTTTGTGATTTGGAAAGTAGCCAGAATTCAACAGAAATTCAGTTGGGCTCAATCTCACTTGCATCAAATGATCACACTGACCTTCCAAGTATCAACGATCAACCGAATGTCGGGGAGTGTGATATTGATCCTGCCTTCCATACACAGTAGAATTTGTCCCAGGACTTTGAAGATCTGGGTTTCTGTCCAGAAAACCTTCAGTCCCAAGACAGGGAAGATATTCGAAAAGGTCCATATAAAGTCTCTGAGTTCAATTTTCCAACTTTACTAACCGACGGTGACAGATATGACTGTTGCTTCTCTCCTGAATATTACTTTCGAATCTTGATTAATGGTGAGCCGGTGGAAAGGTGTTGGTTTGTGTACTCAAAGGCTAAGGATTCTGTATTTTTGCTTCGCATGTAAGTTATTCCCTCGTGCTGCAAAAAGCAGTATTGCAAAAAGTGGACTCAGTGACTGAAAACACATAATATAAAGACTGAACACTCAAGAGCATTCAAAGATGCAGTTTGAGAGCATGTAAGAATGGTCTGAGCTTGAGAGAAGACTTGCCAAAGGTGCTACTGTTAACCGAGATGTAAAAGAACTGCTTAAAAAAGAGATTAACAGCTGGTGCAAAGTCTTAGAAAGGTTGATCGCTATAATATAGTACTTGGTGGAGCATAACTTGGCATTTCATGGGAGTAGAGATACATTGTATAGTCATGACAATGGGAATTTCCTGGGGCTCATGGCCAGATTTGATCCCGTCCTAGTAGATCATCTGAAGCAGATTAAATCACAAGAAATTAGAGACGACTATCTTGGCCAAGAATTTAAAGAGAACTGGTCTTGTTGATTTCTGAAAAAGTGAAAAAAAAGTCATACTGGATCAAGTCAAGCAAGGAAAATATTTTTCAGTGCTGCTGGACTATACGCCAGACATTAGCCATAAAGTACAGTTGTCTATGATCTTCCAATTTGTTCATATCGATGACACTGATGTCAGAATTGCAGAACACTTCTTAGACTTTGTTGAAGTACATGACAGCAGTAGCAAGGGACTTTGTGATATTCTGTTAAGCCAAGTAGAATCGTATGGACTACCTCTACAGAACTGCCACGGACACGGTTACAATAATGGTGCCAACATAAAAGACCACCACTAAGGTGTCCAATCCTGCATTCTCAGGCTGAATCTAAGGGCCTTTTTTACACTGTGTGGAGCCCACAATTTGAATCTTGTCTTAGGTGACTATGCCAGCTCATGTACAAGAGCGCTGAGTTTTTTTTTTTTGTGTTTTGCAGTGGCTTTACACCATCTTTGTTGCATCAACAGCACAGCAATCTGTCCAGAAAACCTTTATCTGAGATAAGATGGGAATGTAGACTAGAAAGTGTATAAGCTGTTAGGTACCAGGCCAGTGGTATACACAATGCCTTGAATGAAGTAGGAGAGACCACAAACAATCCGAAAATCTGCAGTGAAGCACAGTCATTTGTGCACGAGCTCAGTTCTTTCAAATTCATTTTTAGTCTAGTAATTTGGTATGACCTGCTAAATGTTGTCAACCATGTAAGCAAAATCCTATAAAGCTCAACAATGCAAATAGATGTTGTTGTGATGCATGTAAATTCCTTACTCACTTTTTTCCTGAAATACCACAAAAATGGTTTCATGGATGCCAAAGCGACTGCCAAAGAGATAATGGAAATGATGGATGTTGAACCTGTGTTTCAAGAATGCCATCCCTCATAGAAAAAATGGCTATTTTCATATGAAGGAGGGGACATTCCAATAACAAGTGGGGAAGAAGTCTTTTGTGTAGAATACTTTCTCGTAATACTTGATTGTGCAGTGCAGTCATTTGAGAAATACTTTGAGCTAGCCCTGGCAAAAAGAAATATAGGTGAGGGGGTACAGGCAAAGTGGGCAAGCATTAAGGATGTAATACTTGAAGCAACATCCCATTGTGTTAGAGAGAAAAGCAAGAACAAAAGAAGAAGGAAACCACTTTGGTTCTCAAATACAGTAGCAGAAAAGGTCAGCGCCAAAAGGCTGGCCTTCAGGAAATATAAGGGAACACAGCGGGATGAAGATAGGGAGGCATACCAAACTTCCGTAAGGGATGCAGGGAAGGCAGTAAGGCAGGCAAAGTCCCAAACTGAGGAAACTAGCACAAACAGTAAAAGAAGGAGACAAGACTTTCTATATATACATTAGTGAAAGGAGGAAGTCCAGAGGGGGTATTGCTAAGATCAAAGGAGATAAGGGGGCATGTGAAGAGGAGGACCATGTAAAAGCATCTATCCTAAATAGATACTTCCGCTCAGTATTTACTGAAGAGAAGGTAGGGCAAGGCCCACAGCTCAGCATCATGGACACAGGGGGGAGGGTGGTAAGCACTAGTCCCTTCACAAAAGAAAGGGTTCTACAAAAGCTCGCTAAGCTCAGGGTGGACAAGGTAATGGGACCTGATGGAATACAATCCAGGGTACTAAAGGAGCTAAGGGTGGAACTAGCAGAGCCACTATCAGAGCTGTTTAGTGAGTCTCTGAGCACTGCAGAGGTCCCAGAAGACTGGAGAAGGGCTGATGTTATCCCGCTCCACAAGAGTGGTAGCAGGGAGGAGACAGGGAACTACAGACCAGTCAGTCTTACCTCAGTAGTGGGAAAGATTATGGAGGCACTTCTTAAGGAAAGGATAGTACAACACCTAGAATCCATAGGAGCACAGGATCCAAGACAGCATGGGTTTACAAAAGGAAGGTCCCGTCAAACTAATTTCATAGATTTCTTTGACTGGGTAACCAGAGTGGTAGGCCAAGGGGGAGCAGTTGACGTTGCCTACCTTGACTTCAGCAAAGCTTTCGATACTTTCCACATAGAAGATTGATTAATAAGCTGGGTAGGCTCAGGGTAGGTCAGAAGTTGGCAAGCTGGGTGGCAAACTGGTTGATGGGCAGAAAACTGAGAGTAGTGGTAAATGGTATACAGCCAGAAGAGATGCAAGTCACAAGGGATCA
Source organism: Neoceratodus forsteri (assembly GCA_016271365.2). Lineage (NCBI taxonomy): Eukaryota > Metazoa > Chordata > Ceratodontiformes > Ceratodontidae > Neoceratodus > Neoceratodus forsteri. The sequence goes on along the minus strand of CM028133.1, from coordinate 675,019,583 downwards.
GTCCTAGGGCTAGTCCTCTTCAATATTTTCATCAGTGACATTGGAGGTGGACTGGAGGGTAAGGTTTGTCTGTTTGCAGATGACATCAAGATCTGCAACAGAGTTAATGATCTAGATGGGTTGGGCAGAATGAGAAGAGATCTGGATAAACTTGCAAAATGGTCAGAAGAGTGGCAAGTGGGATTTAATGCAAAGAAGTGCAAGATCATGCACATAGGGAAGAGAAACCCTGAAGCCACCTATAGGCTGGGAGGGGAGTTGCTGGCAGTCACAAGGGAAGAAAGAGGCTCGGGCATCATCATCACTGATGACCTGAAATCATCCAAGCAGACCACTAAAGCAGTAGGTAAGGCTAGGGGGAATGTTACGGTGTATTAGTAGGGGTATCACAAGTCGGAAGAAGGAGGTAATAATCCCTCTTTACAAGACACTGGTTAGACCCCATCTGGAGTACTGTGTGCAGTACTGGAGGCCACACCTTCACAAGGACATTAACCAAACTGAGGCAGTCCAGAGAAGGGCAACCAAAATGGTGCAGGGACTGCATCAGAAAACATATGAGGACAGATTAATGGAGCTCAATATATATACCCTAGAGCAAAGGAGGGAGAGAGGTGATATGATCAAAACATTCAAACACCTTAAGGGCATTGACAAGGTGAAAGAGTCTAACATGTTTCAATATAAGAAAAATAGCAGGACAAGAGGACACAGCATGAGATTAGAGGGAGGCCGATTAAGGGTAATGTGAGGAAGTTATTTTTCATAGAAAGGGTGGTGGATGCATGGAACGGCCTACCTCAGGAAGTGGTGGCTATGAATACAGTGCAGAGCTTCAAACAGGCATGGGATAGGCATAAGGGAGCAATACAGATGAGTATGAATAGATAGGCCATTAACAGAGTAAAGGCCGATGGCACATTTATAAGTTAGAAAAAGAAATGGGTAGACTGGATGGGCCTTGTGGTCCTTATCTGCCGTCAGCTTCTATGTTTCTATGTTTCTCACTTGGACAATTTTGGCTTCCTCTATCAGCCTGGAAAAATTGAAGACAATGCCATCTGGTGAACTGCTGCAACACTGTCAAGATCTTCATGTGGCTCTTCAGGATGGAGATTCAGGTAATATTGGTGGTGACCTTCACAGTAAGATCACACCGCTTACAAATTGCATTGAAGACAACATAACACCGCTGGAGCTGTTACAGTACTTGGTATAAAACAAGCTATTCGACACTTATTCAAACATATTTGTGGTAATCAGAATCCTTCTGACAATACTGGTGATGTCTGGAAGTGCTGAACGAAGCTTTTCGAAGCTGAAACTGATTAAAAATGACCTTAGGTCAACTATGAGCCAAAAACAGTTCAACGGCTTAAGCCGTCTCTCAATTAAATATAAGATTTCACATTCTCTGGATGTTTACTTACTAATTCATGATTTTTGCTGCAGAAAAAGCCAGAAAAGTATTAGTTAAAAGTTATGTCTGCAGCCATGAGTAAATTCTTTCAGTACATTTTTTTTTTATTGTGGGGGGGTTCCGCAAAATCTAAGTTGCCTAAGCTTAACTTATTTTGTTTCAGTAGGTTACTAACCTTATACTCTTGTTGCACATGATATGAAGCTGTTAAAATGCTTTTTTCAATACAACTTGCATGTATTGCAGACTTTTTGCTGCAAAATCTATTCAAAGTAGCTTCATTTATTTTGCTTGAGAAGGCAAAACTAGCCTTTTATTTCTGTTGTACATGATGTGAGGCTGTGTTAAAGTAATGTGTCAGTAAGCAATTTGTTTTCAATAACTTGCATATATTGCACACTTTTTTTACATCCAAATCTAAGTAGCTTTATTTCATTTGAGTAGGCAACACCAGCCTTTTACTCCTGCTGTACATGATGTGAAGCTAGCTGAACAGTGTTGCAGTAATGTGACTTGTGACAGAAAGCAATTTGTTTGTTTTCAATAAAGCTTGCATATATTGTAAACATCTTTGAATCAAAAGCTAAGTAGTGTAATTTAATGTAAGTAGGTAACGCTAGCCTTTTACTCCTGTTGTACACAATGTGAAGCTGTTAAACCAATGCAATAGTAAGCAATTTGTTTGTTTTCAATAAAACTTGCATATATTGCACACTTTTTAAAAACCAAAAGCTGAGTAGCATAAATTATTTTAAGTAGGCAACACTAGCCTTTTACTCCTGTAATACATGTAAAGCTGTTAAAATAATGCGACAGACCAAGCAATTTGTTTGTTTTCAATAAAAACTTGCATATATTGTGGATATTTTTTTGCAACAAAATCTAATTGGTTTATTTGGTTTGAGTAGGCAACACTAGCCTTTTACTCCATACATGATTTTGTATGTGAAGCTGTGAAATATGACAGCAAGCAAACACCAGACTGCTGACTACTGATTGCTGGTTATAGGGGGCACCATGTTTTACCTCTGCCCTGGGCCCCACAAAGTCTAAGGCTGGCTCTGTATCCCCGACCCATTCGGAAATTGCGTGTCACAACCGCATTTCGAAATTGCATGTAACTGCTACATTCTGAAATTCTGTGTCCTTGCCGAATTCCAAAATTATGCATCCCTGCCACATTCTGAAATTGTGTCACCACTACATTTCAAAATTGTACATCCCAGTCACATTCTGAAAATGCTCATCCTCCCCACATTCCAAAATTATGAATTTCTACCACATTCTGGAACTGCATTTGCCAGCCACATTTCAAAACCAGACATCCCCATCACATTCCAAAATTGTGTGTCACAGCAAAATTTTGAAATTATGCCTTACTGCTACATTCTGAAATTGTGTGTGTCATAGGGTGCAGGTGAACATTTGAACTAATTTGGTAATCTGACATAGCAGCAGTTTTTAAAGATCCAATTTTATTTCATTACTTCGAAAGTTTCTTCATAGCAGGACAAATACATTACAGCGAACTGATATGACAGTGGAGTATAACTAAAAACACGTGGATTAAAGAATATCCAACACCTTGGAGCACTTTGCAGAGCTCCCCGGAGTCCGTCTCCAGACCCAAAACCTATCTGCCTACCTAGAGCAGTATACAGGCATTTATACTAACTGGCTCAAGCATCAGTACAATCACATGACCCATTGATCCGCCCCTATTCTAATACATAAAGATTTCTAAACTAATACATTGGTTTGGGGGATCACTGAGGTCCAATACCCTTTATTAACAGCTCTAAAATACATACCCCAGTTCTACAGGAAAACAGTTCATGAGAAAGTGTTATATTAAGCGTGCATACTTAAGGGTGCTTTAAGACCTGAAGCCACTCCTACTATCTAGTGATCTAGCCGACTGAACTCCTATAAATAAACCTCTCTTTGGGGCTGCTCGTCTCTATAGAGACCTGCAATACAGATAGGAGACAGTCACTTTCTCCCCGACAGGCATAATTTCATTTGGGCCTGTTCTAGGTTTGTCTAACAGGAGAATACTTCTGAACCCTTTTCTTTGTACCATTGGTACCCAAACTTGCCACTAAGGCCAGGGTAACTGTGTGCTTTTGCACTAATACTATTTCCCTCACTTAGCTACAGTGAGAGTTTCTACCAGGGAGTAATGCCAGAGTTGTATGTGCTCTAAGCACCCTGACTACGGCTGGAGGGACAGACGGTTACATCTCTTTTTTATTTATGTAGGCACATAAGATGCTACGAAACAGAAAATGAAGGGGGGATAGAATAGGATACAAAACTTATGTAGGAGGCCACCCTACCCAAGGTCAAAAAGGGGGTACTAGGTGCTAGGAGCAGCGACTGAAATTGATCAAAGTACATTTCAGCCGCTTGTTTTTTTTATATGCTATTTTGGGAATATTTCTTAGATTCAAAAGGAGCAAACTTGCTCCTTTTTTCACAAAAGCGGTCTTCTTGTTTGAAAAGGCAAAGCGCCTTTTCTTCTTAATACTTGGCCCAAGCAAACCTCAAAGGAAAAAAAAGTTCCCTTTTCTTTGTTTATTTCTCTGTCTGTTGGCTGAAATTACAAGCGCCGCCTGGCCCGAAGGCACACTATTGCGGTTTATTTATACCGCTGAGCCTATGCTTAGGCTAAGTGGTTCACAGACTAAGTAAATACCCTAACAAAGGCACAATTCCATATTTACAGGTTTTACAATGGGTTCTCTCGTAATATGAGGCAAAACTTACAGGGTATTTTCAGAGAGCCGACAGGTAGGGAACAACAATACTCCACTTGAGCAAAAGCTCAGGAAGCAGGAAGAAAAAACAGCTGTCCCCACCAACGCTCCCTTTAAAAGCACCTCGCGTTTGCAACTCAGCACTAAACCAAGCACTCTTTAGATGCTTTTCTTATTTTAATATTTACCTTACATACTAAAAGCAACCTGATTATTAGAGCAGGAAAGCTGTACCACCTAGAAACAAAGCCCAATTTATCTCCTGAACACTGAAGAGAATTTTGTTCTTACGACCCCCTACTCATCACAGGGAATACCCTGTGACAGTGTGTCACTGCCCCATTCCAAAATTGCTTGTCTTCATCACATTTTGGCACTGCGCATCTCCACGATATTCCAAAATTGCACATCCCCACCAAGTTAGGAAAATGTGTGTCCCTGACACATTCCAAAACTGCACGGCCAAGCCACATTTTAAAATTGCACATCCCTGCCACATTCCAAATGTGTGCATCCATCACATTCTGGATATGGAATTCCCTACCCTGCTCCAAAATTCCACTTCCCACTACATTCAAAAATGTGCATCTCTGGCCAGCCCACCGGCACAGCAGTAGCGCTATTGCCTTCGATGCTGATGACCCAGTTTCGGGAATGAGCCTGGAATGTCAGAGGGCCAGCTGAGGGGAGGTAGGATGAGCATCCTGTGGACTGCTCTCCTTCTGCAGGGAGGAGGAGGAGGTCATATGTACCCAGCACATGGGTGACACCCAGCAGAGACTGAGAATATACCAGCTGGGACCAATAATAGTGGAAGAGATGATGGCAGACATCTGTGGGGCATGCATGGGACCACATATGCCCGTGTGCTGATGTGATTGCATGTCTGTGTTTCCAAGGAGAAACCATATGAGAAAAAACCCTCAGGAGTAACAGTTGAATGAAGCTCCATCTCCCTCCTGAATGATGCCCAAGTGTAAGATTGTACTGGAATCAAGGTGGATCTTGGTCTTTCTTCTCAGGGAGCCCTCCATAGGGTGTAAGCTACAGGGCCTCCAGTGAGGCAGCTGGAGGGAGATGCCAGGTGTGGGGGGTTAAGAGGTCTGATTTAAGGTACATCCCTGCCTGAGAGGATAAACAGAATTGAAAGAAAAAATGGGCATTGCTGCCACATGCTGAAATTGCATGTAACCAACCACCACAATCTGAAACTGTGTATTCACACCACATTTTGAGATTCTGTGTCCATGCCACATTGTCAAATTGCATGTTCCCTCCATAATCTGAAATCGTGCATCTCCATCACATTCTGAAATTGTGCATCACCACCACATGCCAAATTACGCATCCATGACACAGTACGAAATATCCCTGTCACATTCTGCAGCTGTGTGTCTCCACGATTTTGAAACTACATATCTCTTTCACACCCTAAACAATTATGACACTACCACATTCTGAATTTCTGCATCCCTGCCACATTCCAAAATTGTGTGTCCCAGCTACTTTCTGAGATTGGGTCATTGCTGCATTCCACAGTTGTAACCTGGTGGCATTCTGAGATCTCATCTGTGCTATGTTCTAAAAATTGCACACAACAAGCCATGTTTGCCGTTGCATCCTATCCCACCCCTATCACATTCTTTGGCACCTTGCATCTGCACATTATGGAAATGCATGCCCTGTACTCACCCAGTGTCAGCTGTCTCTTTTCAAATGTTTACAAGAACTGCGGTTTATAATGTGGGATAAATAAGTCCTATAAGGTAGCTTGCAGGGATGGCTAGACTGTGAGTTCTGGTTATGACTTCATCAGTACTGTAGCTCTTCACTGATACTTTTTTTTGAACAGGCAGTGAACTAGCATTACAAAATGGCTCATAACTTTTAAACAAAGTTATACAGAGATCTGATTTTTGACATGAGGCTGACTAGAGATTCAATTCAATTCAATTTTGTTAGAGAATGTAAGCATCAGACATGTTCATCTGCAACAGCATCGCTTCAGGTACAGAACTTACATATAAAAGTTTCAGTTACAAAAGTAGAAGTGCAAGACTAGCCCATCAACACTTTTAAACAGCATAGATAGTTGTAAGTAGCTTTCTGCAATTTTAGAGTGACACCCCCTGCAAAATGTTATGCGGCTCACAGTGGGGAGTTATTTTGGGACAATCCAAGATGCACCTTGCTAAATGGTTGTATAGCACATCTAGTCTGTGCAGTCTTTCAGAAGAGTGATCGTAAACTACATCTGTATGATCAAACAGAGCTGTCACATATATTTGATTTTTTTTTTGCCTCAGTTTGGTGGATAAACAGTTTTTTAAAAAAAAAAAGTTTTTATACACTGTATATGAAGCAACCATAATCTGGTCCCTATTTTTATGTTTGCTTGTGCGCATGCATAATAAACATCTTGCGAAAGTACCACATTTCAGAGGTGTGTCAGTTTTGTGGCCAATGTAGCACTTTATTGGGTGAGCCCCTCAGCCACCAATCAAAGGGGAAGCTGATGATGATAGCAGATTCAAAGGGAGCCATGGAGTTGAAACAAATCTGCCACTGCAATCACAAACAGTTTCATCACTGCAGCGGCACCCCCCCAACTCCCTTGCAAATTTGTCGGCTCCTGCCACCCAGCACTCTGTCCCTGGCCCTTGCTCCACCAACAACTTGTTTGTTCTGTGTGCCTTTCCTGGTGAAACAAGTAATGAGCCATGGCTCCTACCACCCGGCACACACTCCAAGGAAAGCTGACATCGAGGTGCCCAATCCCCATGTCGGCATGTATCCCCCCTGCCCTCCATTAATGTGGCACACTGGGAGCCTACCCCAGTGTGCCAAAATATTTCTGACACTGGGATGCCCACTCCTGGTGTTGGATGCACCCCCCAAAATCTATCTGTAATCTGCCGACACCAGGGTGCCAAATCCACATGTCGGCATGCCCCCCATCGCCACTATTGTGGCACACTGGGAGCCCACCCCAGTGTGCTGACATTTTTTTTTTAAACCTGTAAAAAAAAGAAAACAGTGTCTCCTGCATCTTTTTTTTTAACCTGTAAAAAAGGAAATGTTCAACCATTGTCTCCCCAGTCACCCCCCCCCACACTGAGCACCCACCTCCCCGCATCCCCCTCACCCATACTTACCCTCTGGAGGTCAGGAACAAACATCTTCTCTGGACAGGGACACTTCTGCACTCTTCAAAGTCAAACTCCGAACTGAGGAATCGGGTAAGTGCCGAATAATGGAGTCAACAAGGGTTTCAACTTAGGTTGATATCTTAGTCATTTTCAGGAATTGTGGCCCCAAATTTTCAACATAGTTTGGAACATAAGTCACTGTCATTTCATTACTCGGCTCCAAAAGGTGATTTCACAGCCACTGCACAGAGTCATCTTTTGGGACTGATTAATGAAACAACAGTGCCACTGTTCTTGAGGTGGGGTCCCCAAAAAAACATATTGCAAATTTGGTGAAACAATTCCAAGAAATAACAGCGGTACGAGTGTGCATTGCACAGTTTGTACGCATGCTTGTAACTTCACCAATTTTTAATATTTTCACTCCAGATTTTCAACATTGTCATTTCTTCACATCTCCTTATGAACAGTATAGTTGTCATTTTTCACATCTTGCCCAAAATGTGTTGTTGCACCTGTGGCACAGAATGGCACGGTTGCTGTTGGAAATCAACTTTTGGGACAGATTAACAAAATCACAATGCCACTGTTCATGAGGGAAGGTCCCAAAATGCCCATGTTGAAAATTTGGTGAAAAGATTCAAAAAATGATTGTGTTATGGGTGCGCATTGCACAGTTTCTACGCATGCTCATAACTTCACCAATTTTTCATATTTTCACTCCAGATTTTCAACATTGCCATTTTTTCACACCTCCTCATGAACAGTACAGCTGTCATTTTTCACATCCAGCCTGAAATGTGTTTCCCACCTGTGGTGCAGAATTGTGTAGTCACTTTGCAAAATCACCTTTTGGGACTGAGTAACAAAATGATAGTGCCACTGTTCATGACGTAGGGTCCCACAAAGCCCATGTTGAAATTTAGAGTGAAAATACCAATAAACGTCCAGGGCATTAGGGTTTTCAACTGTAATGCTCCACCCTGTAGAGACTGACAGGAGTTGGGTGTGTGACTTGGGGGTCATCGGCCGTCATGCTCACACCTTTCCACCCCCATCCTGCCACCAGTGACAGGCACTGAGATGTGCCTTGGGGTCTTCAGTCCTAACATTCACCCCATTCTCCTATACTGCACCCATCTCCACTTATTTCCTTATGGAATGGGGTGAGCATAAGGGCTGAAGAACCCAAGGCACACCGCGTCAGCTTTCAGTGTCTGCAGGGTGGAGTGAGGTGGAATGGCTTGAACGTTATGGCCAATGACACAAAGGCACACCCCCAATGCCTGTCAGTCTCTGCAGGGTGGGGGTCGGCGTTAATTCAGTACTCCACTGCCATTCCTATTATGCATCTCTCTAACTCCTGCACTACCAATGCCAATGCCAGCAAGCAAACAATCGGCATTGACAAATGCTTGTTTAGTGTAACAATCAATATGAATGTTTCCGGAGCCACCTGGCTCGATCCAGAAGTCTAGGTATTTATATTTATTTACCATCTCAGTTGACTGGCCATCTAAAGCACAAATGACAAATTCAATGCTTGTAGTATTTCTCAACTTGGCTGAGGCTGCAAAAGGTTTTAGCTTTGTTTTATCTGAGTTTAGCTTTAGTTTTATTTATTTGAATCTAGCATTACAAGTACCTTTGAGCCAAGGCTCTTTTACAAAGGTTCCACATCAGATGGAGTACAGTACAACACAGGACAATTCAGTACAAGTTGCAGATAAACATTGGGTTACAGAAACAGTAGGCGTAACTTATTTTGCCAATGAAAACATAAACACTGAGACTGTACTAGGTAAGGATACAGAGGTAGGAGCAGCCAGCGGCATTGTCAGCTGGTACTTAGGGAAGTGCAGTGGAGAGGAGAGGGAAGGAGAACATGGGGAGGGGGAAGGGGTAGGAGTGGGAAAAAGTAAGTGCTGAGTAGAATGGGCAGTGACAGCAGAGAAAGGTTGGAATCTGTAAAGAAAGCATGTAGTGCAGAAAACCTGTATTGAAGCGTCATCTGGATGTCTGAGAAGGACTCCTCAGAGGCATAAAAAAAACTGTCATCTGCATAAAGTTGGCATTTTAGTTTGGCAATATTCTCTCCTAGACTGCTTAGATATATAGGGACTAACAAAAGACCCAGAATAGGTTCCCATAAGATGTCCAGATTTCCTGAAGCAAGACTATCTTTTGATGGTATACTGTTTTCTTTTGTGCAGATATGAAATTAACTAGTCAATAGCAATACTTACCAGTCCATTTTCTTTCATTTCTTATTCAGTATTCCATGGTCCACTGTGTTAATGGCCTTTGGAGAGGTCAACAAAGAAGACCCTGGTGTAGTGCCTGGAGTCCATATCTTTGCCAACATTGTCCAAGATCTTCAACACAGAGGAGATGGTACTATGATTTTTTCCAAAATGTGATTGGCATTGGTCTTGAAGGCCACATTTCTCAATATAATTCTGCAGGTAGTTTGTAACTAAACTCTCTAGCAATTTTGAAAATATCGGCAATAAAGATATTGGCTGGTAATTAATCATTTGGTCTGGGCTGAGCCCCCCAAAAATACAGACCACTTTTGCCAATTGCCAGCCTTCTGGGAAGTAACCCAATTTCAAGGACCAATTAAAAAAATATGTTAGAGGTTCTGCAATCTGTCAAACTGAATTTTTTAAAAGACTGGGTGAGAGGTCATCTGGACCGCTGCCCTTACATTCTTTCAATTTTAGTAGTAACTCAATAATCTCATATACTGCAGTTTCAGAAAATTTAAAGGTCTTTAGGTTGCAGATTTGTTTCTTGGCACTTACTTCGCTTTTTGTAGTATTACCTGCAAAGAAAATTTCAGAATTTATTTAGAAAATGGTTTAGCACAGCCACTAATTCTTCTCTATTTAGAGGTTTCTTCTTTCCATTTAAGATTAATGTTTGCTCTATTATTTTGTTTACCACTCTGGCACTTAGTTGCTTTCCAAAATTTCTTCGGGTCAGATGCCTCTTCTGTCATCTTTTTCCTAAAGTAGTTTGTTTTAGCATGCCCAGAGACATAGTTGCTCCTGGCACATCTAAATTGTTCCCAGTCTGAGCTCAACCTGGAGTCCTGGACTTGCCTCCATAATTTATCTCTATTTTTGTCTTTGCTTGGCCAAAAAGGGAGAGTAGCAAATTGACCTTCTCATTTTTTTTTCTCAGGGGCAGGTGCTTATTATGTACAGATTTCAAGTTTCTACAAAGTAGCTCCATGCAGTATCTAAGTAGGGGCTTAAGGTCTGTCCTACTAATTTCTTTCAAATCCCTAACAGAGGCAGGAAGTCAATTTTTTTGTAGGATTTACAGCTGATGAATCTTGGTGGCCTTCTAGATTGTCCCCTGCCTCTAAGGCAGTACACTGCATTGTGATCACTAAACAGAGCAGGTATGATTCCTGCTTCTGTATACTTTTGTGGATAGTTAGTCAAGATAGCATAGTGGTTAAGAACACCAAGATCCAAACCTGAATAACTGAGTTTGAATCCTACAGCCACTACTTGCATACTGTGTGACCATGAGCAAGTCACTTTATTTTCTTATGGCTCCCAGGATGCACCTGGAAACAAGCCTTGGCTTAAGGTGTCTTTCCTGGACAAAAACTGTAAAAGGTAATAAATAAGTAAGTAAAAGATCAGGTTTAATAAGGTTGAGTCAGTCTTTTTTTTAATATTAATTTGTGCAGCTTATTTGATTAGCTGATTACAAAAGTCAGTTGATAGGCCCTGGAGATAACTAGATTTCACAGGGGCTAATCAGTTCATATTGATGTCTCCCACCAATAATATTTCATGGGGGTCTGCATTTGGAGCCAGGGCTTGAGACAATGACAGTATGTTAGAGGATGATATTTTTTTTTTGGGGGGGGGGGGGGCTGTAACAGCCAAATAACAGAATAGGATTACCAAAATTAAGACAAAATTCTACAGCTATATATTCACAGCAGTCTGGCTGGACTGGAATAAGACAAGGTATTCAGTAAAAATTTCTGTAAACCCATGGCCACAAACAGTCTGCTATAGGCAGACAGTAGTCACCCCAGAAGCCTTATTAACTCAGTTCCATATGGACAATTTTCAGATAGTATGGATTTTGGGCAACGGTCAGAAAGTTTAAAGAAAAACTTCAGGGCCAGGGATTATGATGAAGCTTGTGTTTCAGAAGCCCTTATTAGAGCTCTCATTACAGATAGAGCCTCGTTGTCGGTACCAAAGAAGAAGAAAGCGCGGAATGAAAGAGATCCCATATGCTTAGTCACAGTGTATAATTGTCTCTCAGGCAAGGTGGAAAACCTTGTCAGGCAGTTTTGGCCCATTTTAAAGGGTGACACAGAACTAGGAAAGGCTGTGGGGGAGGTACCTAGAATCTCTTTGAAAAGAGCATAAAATCTATGTGATAATCTGGTTCATAGCCCATACATAGGAAATAAAAAAGAATGACCAGAGTATCTGTCCTGACTTCCATTAAAACCTACAGGCATGTATAACTGTGGTAACTGTACAGCATGTACTTTTTTCAATCAGGTCAGAAAGTTCAGAGACCCTCTGTGTGAGAAGGTGGTGCAGGTTAGGGAATTCATAAACTGGATGACAAGTTTTGTGGTGTTCATCCTCAGGTATAACTGCCCTAAGATATACATTGGGCACTCCATACGCCCACTGAAGGAGAGAATATTCAAACATGTTTGCAATATTAGAAATCCCCTAGCAGAAAACCCTGTGGGGTAACATTTTCACAAACTGCATAACTACAACCCAAAGGTCATGCAGTTTATGGGGCTAAAATGGATCCACAAGAACAAGAGGGGTGGGGATAAGCAGAAAATGCTGCTTCAATGACAAATGTTTTGGATATTTTATTTGAAGAGCCTCAGATCAGATGGTGTAAATGAATATTGAAACTTAAAACCATTTTTACAATAATACTATTATTGTAAAAAAAGTATTGTGATTGTATTATATACCTGTGTCTATGGATAGCTTCTCAAGTTATTTTGCTGTCAATACTAAAATCTAATTGGATCCCACTTTGTTTATGAATAATCAAGAACATATGCTTGTTTATTTCTATTGTCATTTACAATAGCTGCCAATGACTTTCTTTTAATTTTGTTAGTATTATTTTTGCTTTTATTTGATTGGTCCCAATATATGAACATGAGGTCTAGATTATGAACTTAATTCACTGTTTTCATGCGTGGTAATACTGTACCCCTTTATTATGTCCTTAAAGATCAACTGCAGATATATTACAAACATATTATAAACTTTACTCTTTTTCCCTAACATTAGGACAACCAGGTATTATGTATTACATATGAAATGAAGAAATTGCCATTTGTCATGTACAGATACTTTTTTTAATGCTGTCCTATTTGATGGTTTCACAGAAAATTCCTCAGACATTTTTAAACCAGCTGGCAGAATCTTGGGTGAGTGCTCATTCCATTCAGGCGACAAGCATTTGTCAATGCCGAATGTTGTCTCGCTGGTTTTGGCATTGGTAGTGCAGGAGTTAGAGAGACGCATAATAGAAGTAGCAGTGAAGTATAGAACCAACATCAACCCCACCCCAACCTGCAGAGAGTGACAGGCATTGGGGTGTGCGTTTGTGTCGCTGGCCATAATGCTCATGCTATTTCACCTCGCCCTACCCTGCAGAGTCTGACAAGGTAGTGTTGTGCCTTGGGGTCATCTGGTCTTATGCGCACCCCATTCCAAAAGGAATTACATTGAGATGGGTGCAGCATAGGAGAATGGGTTGAACTTTGGGGATGAAGAGTCCGAGGCACACCTTGATGCCTGTCAGTGGCTGCAGGGTGGAGGTGGAGGTGGAGGACCAATGGCGTGAGCAGTACAGCCGACAAGCCAAAGACACACCCCTGATGCCTGTTAGTCTGTACAGGGTGAGATGTAATGATCGGAAACCCTAACACCCTAGGTGTATGTGTGGGTATTTGCACCCCAAATTTTAAAACATGGCCTTTTTGTGACCCCACCTCATGAAAGCTTTTGGGACCTCTGTTCACGAACAGTGCGCCTGTGATTTTGTTAATCAGTCTCGAATGTTGATTTCCTTCAGTGACCGCACCATTCTGCACCACATGAAAATGTCAGCTGCACCATTGATAAGGAGGTGTGAAGAGATGGCAATGTGGGAAATCTGGAGAGAAAATATTAAACATTCTCGAAGTTTCGAGCGTGTGTGAAAACTGCACATCGCACGCTCGTGACACAGTCATTTAGTGGAATTATTTCACCAAATTTTTAACATAGCCATTTTGGGATCTCTGCTCATGAACAGTGGGACTATAATTATCTTAATGTGCCCGAACGTTGATTTCCCACAACGACCGCTTGATTGTGCGCCAGATGTGCAAAACTACATTTTGGGCAGTATGTGACAGATGACAGCTGAACTATTCATAAGAAGGTGTGCAAAAATGACAATGTTGAAAATCTGGAGTGAAAATATTACAAATTCTCGAACTTACGACTGTGCGCGGACACTGCACAACGCACGCTTGTAACATGGTCATCTTATGGGATTTTGTCACCATATTTTCAACATAGGCATTTTGGGACCACTGCTAATGAACAGTGTTACTGTGATTTTCTTACTCTGTACCGAATATTGTTTTCCTACAGTGACTGCGCCACTGCGCGCCGCATGTGTGAAGACACAGTTCAGGTAGGATGTGGAAAATGAAAGCTATACTGTTCATAAGGAGGTGTGAAAAAATGGCAATGCTGAACATCTGGAGTGAAAATATTAAAAATTATTGAAATTACAAGCATGTGGGGAAACTGCACAATGCACGCTTGTAAAACAGTTATTTTATGGGTGTTTGTCACCTAATTTTCAACATAGGCATTTTAGGACCTCTGCTCATGAACAGAGTCACTGTGATTTTCTTAATCTGTCCCAAACACTGATTTCCCACAGCGGCCATGCTATTCTGCACCGGAAGTGTGAAAACACATTTCGGCCAGGATGTGAAAAATGACAGCTATACTGTTCATAAGGAGGTGTGGAAAAATGGCATTGTTGAAAATCTGGAGTGAAAATATTACAGATTCGTGAAGTTATGAGCTTGTGTGGAAACTGCGCAATGCACGCTCGTAAAACAGTCATTTTTATGTTGATTGCGCACATGCACAAGAAACATGTTGTGGCAGCTTGCTGCAGAAGCAGGTTGTGGAGGTGCGGCACTGTTGTGGCCAGTGCCCCCACTGCCTTTTGAGGCTTGGCCCGCTTTCCTCAGTGAGGTGGCACGCTGCTGCTGACACTAGTTCAGCCAGTGTGCCACTACCTTGAAAAGTTTTAGCCACTGCAATCGGGGGCCATCTCATCATTGCAGTGTCAGCCATTCTGTTGCAATGAGGGAGTGACCTGTCATTGCAGGGTGGTACCTTGCATGCCCCTACCCAGTTTGCATAATGTCTCCCAACCCCAATTTGTTGTCTGCCCAGGGGGGTGCCCAATCCCCCTCGGCTTTCCCCCCTCAGTATGTGCCGACAGGGGTGCTCTATTTCCCACTGGCTCCAGCCACTCCAAAAAACATTCAGGTGGCATGCTGGGAGCCCACCCCAGCATGCCAAATGCCCCCTGAAAAAAAACAGACCCACGTTGTTTTTGTTTTCTTTACCCTGTAAACCAGAAAACGCTCCTCGTTGAGTCCGGGGCCCTGGCCCCAACCCCACTCCACCCTCAGTGCACCCGCCTCCTCACACCCCCCCAACCCATACTTTCTCCGGAGCCCAGCGCGATGATCTTGTGGACCGGTACATGTCTGCACTCTTCAAAGCCGACCGAGAACCGAAGAAATGCCAGTAAACTGTATAATGGCATAAATAGGGTTTTTTCAACTTTGGTACATAGCTCAGACATTTTTGGGGATTTTGGCACCAAATTTTCAACATGGGGTTATTGGGACCCCTCCTCATGAATCCAGCCATTGTCATGGCATTATTTGGTCCTGAAAGGTGATTTTGCTGTCACTGCACATAATCACCTTTCAGGGACTGATTAACGAAACGACAGTGCCAGTGTTCATGAGGTGGGCTCTCAAAAAGCCTATGTTGCAGATTTGGTGGAAAACATCCAAAAAATGACTGTTTTATGAGCATGCATTGTGCAGTTGCTACACACGCTTGTAACTTCGCGAATTTGCAATATTTTCACTCCAGATTTTCAACATTGACATTTTTCCGCACTTCCTTATGAACAGTACAGTTGTCATTTTTCACATCCTGGCTGAAATGTGTTTTCGCACTTCCGGCGCAGAATAGCATGGTCACTGTGGGAAATCAGTGTCCGGGACAGAGTAAAAAAATAAAAAAAATGACTGTTTTATGAGCGTGCATTGCACAGTTGCTATGTACACTTGCAACTTTGCAAATTTGTAATATTTTCACACTAGATTTTCAACACTGGCATTTTTTCACACCTCCTTATGAACAGTACAGCTGTCATTTGTCACATCCTGGCCGAAATGTGTTTTTGCGCTTCTGGCACAGAATAGTGCAGTCGCTTTGGGAAATCAGTGTTTGAGACAGATTGAGATTGAGCGAGTGAGAGAGGGGGAGTGAGCGAGCTCAACTGAGCTCTGTTGGGACTGCTCCGGATTTCTTTGTGGGCAGAAAAAGGCACCAACGCAGGCAGGAGCCCAGTACAAAAGGGTAGCCTGCAGCGTCGGGAGAAACAGAATGAACGAGTGAGGGAGAGGGAGTGAGCGAGCTCAACAGACCTCTGTTGGGACTGTTGCAGATTTCTTTGTGGGCAGAAAAAGGCGTCGATGCAGGCAGGGGCCCAGTACAAAAGGGACAGTTTGCAGCAAGGGAGAAACAGAACGAGCGATGAGAGAGAGGGGAGTGAGCGAGTTCAGCGGAGCTCTGTTGGGTTCAGATGCAAGCCAGGGGTCGGCAAGGTTGGGATAGGATTGAGCATCTGGAGAACTGCTCTCCTATCCCGGGGCAGGATCCTGTGACCCACCACTCTGTAGAGGCCCCTGGTGATGACCGGGAGTGCTACTAAAGAGGTGTAGTAAAGGGGGCGGAGTGTGGGGGATATTGGCATGCTATGCCTAAGCGTCATTGCACGCCCACACTCCACAAAGGGGAGAAAAGTGGAAAATGGGCAACGGTCAGGTAGCTTGAGCTTCCAACTCCCACTGCCTGCCCAGAATGGTGCCTCCTCAACCAGATCCTGCTCCGGTGGGTCGAGCTGGAAAGCTCCTCACCACCCTGCCACAGGGGATAATCCGCGGAGGTGAGCAGGTCAGCCTGATGTTGAGGGCAGGGCTTATTTGGTCGGTCAGGATGACCAAGCCGACCGTAGCTCGGGGAGAAAATATGTAGAAAAAAAAGGCAGGATTAGAGGGATATATCTCTACTAAGGTGGATTTAAACTAGTTGGGGGGTGGCCAAAAGACTTAGGTTGGTAGAAAGGTCCAGACAGGGGAGCTTAATGAGCTCACTACCCTAGATATAGGTAAAGGCAGAGGCATAGTAACCATGGAAGGGGACGGGCAGAGTGGTCTGAGTGTAATATAGAAGGAACCACCACCCCCCAGTAAGAATAAGGAGGAGAAAGGGTGCGAACTACCTGGAGGAGGGACACAGGCCAAGGAGGAGAAAAGTGAGGAGAAAGAGGGGTACAGGTGGAAGGTGGGCTGACTAAATGGATAGAGAACTGGTTACAGGGGAGGCTGCAGAGGGTGGTGGTGGTGGGATAGCTCTCGGCACCCAGAGCAGTGACAAGCGGGGTGCCGCAGGGCTCACTGCTTGGCCTGGTGCTATTTGGGCTCTTTATCTTCGATATAGCACATGGAGTGGGGAACAGGATTAGTCTGTTCGCACATTATACCAAATCAAAAGCAAATAGTTATAGTAGCACAGCCCCCCCACTCACATACACAATCCCCGAAAAGCTGCTTAAAAACCTGCAATTCATTCAAATCAATTCCATTTTCTTACTTACTTGGGGTTCAATGCCAACAAGCGTAAAATCATGTACCTAGGGCATAGGAACCCTGATGCTGAGTATAGGATGGGTGGAGGTACTGATACTCACTAGACATGAATGGGTCCTTGAAGTTATCATATCAGAGGACCTCAAGGTGGCAGTACAGGGTGACAAGGCTATGAGCAGGGCAAACTGGATTCTGGAGTGCATAAGGAGTGGCATCTCCAGTAGTAGGAGGAGGAGGGATGTTGTGCTGCCATTGCATCACTCCCTGGTATACCTCCAGGTGGAGTACTGTGTCCAGTTTTAGAGTCCACACTTCAGAAAGGACATAAGGTGGAGGCTTTCCAGAGGATGGCAACTAAAATGGTTCAGAATTTTCACAGGAATCCCTATAAGGAAAGGCTGAAGAATCTCAACATGCACACTCTGGAAGAGAGGAGGGTGAGAGGTGACATGATCAAGACCTACAAAGTACCTCACAGGGGTAAAGAGGGTACAGTTGGGGAGTTTCCTTCAAATGAGGATGAACACCCAAACCAAGGGACATACAATGAAGCTGGGGGGGGTGGCATTCAGGATAGATGTGAAGAAATATTTATTTACTGAAAGGGTGGTAGGTGCCTTGAACAGACTGCCAGGAGAAATGGTGGAAGCTAAAATGGTAGGGTGCATGAAGCATGCATGGAATAAACAGAGGGGTATATTAGAAAAAGGGGAAGGAGGGGGTCAACGGAGATCAATAGGGCTATGGAAGTGAAGTAGGTTCAAGTTCATTGCAGGAAAAATCCATTAAGCAAGCTTATTCACAAGGAGGGCTTGATGGATGCAGGCAGAATAAGACATGCAGTAACATATACAGGCAGGAGTTACAAGTAGGTAAGAGAACACTTGGGCAGACTGCGTGAGCTGAGCGGTCCTTTTCTGCTGACAAATTCTATGTTTCTATGGCATCGTGTGTTCATTTAGGTGCAGTGTTTATTTAAAGTTGGGACCTACCATACATCCAGATGTAAGGTACAGTAAATTACCAGATTAGATGCAGCCCACTTACAGTGCAATAAACAGAACCCCAGTGCTTTGAGAAGCCTGTACTCTTCATAAGGCTGCTTAAAGAGCTGGGTTTCTATTTGAGGTGTCCACACCAGTATGTTGATCTTAAAATCGATGCCGCATCTGAATGAGTATTTGATTTCTGCTCACTCCATTTCTTCCCCACTTTGAAACCTGCTTGTCCTGAGTTAGTTTGGGGCTGGCAGTGCCTCACCTGTGTTGGAAGATGACCAATAAGTGGTACTGAAAGACGTCAGACTTCACAGACTGTAAAGGCAGCTGCTCACCCACCATCTTGGCAAGAAGAAGGCTGCAGCTGTGGCCACTGATGACGGTTGGGGTGTGGAGATGGGGGAACCAAAGGGGACAGACATGAGATAAAATCATAATAAAAATTGTGAGACCTTCACCAGCTTTCCAAAACGCTTACCAGTGAAAGAACACTATGAAGTTTTTCAAATGGCAACACAATCTGGTGAGCCCTCTGTCTGCCGTCTGACACCAGGCATCAACCAGCATAAAATTGCCTAAAGAAGGCAGTGTGGTCATGTGGTTACTGAAATAGTGGAGATTACAGATTTATAAGAATAAAAGAATATCACACAGAAGCTGGCACATGTGTCTATAGCAGCTGTCTCCTGCTTCTCAGTAGTTCTACTTACACCCTTGAGGTACTTGAATGTTTCTATTATATCCCCTTTTTCCCTCCTCTCTTCCAGTGAGTACATATTGAGGTCCCTTAATTTCTCCTCATAAGTCTTGTGTTGCAACTTCTGTACCATCTCATTCGCCCTTCTCTGTACCATCTCCAGGCTGTTAATATCCTTACAAAGGTGCGACCTCCAGAACTGAACACGGTACTCCATGTGAAGCCTGACCATGGCTTTATATAATAGCATCACTACTTCCCACCTTATGCTGGTCATACCCTTGCCTATGCACCCCAGCATGTCACGGGCCCTCCCAGCTGCCTTACCACTTTGACATTTTCAGGTCATCTGAAATAAGAACCCCCAAGTCCCTTTCCTTCTTTGTGACTGTCAGCAACTCCTCCTCCCCATCCTGTACCTTTCCGCAGGGTTTCTGTGTCCCAGGTGCTTAATTTTGCACTTTTTTTGAATTAAACTTCAGTTGCCAGTCCTCAGACCATTTTTCAAGCTTCTCCAGGTCCCTCCTCATTTTCTCCACCCCCTCTGGGGTATCCACTGTGTTACAGATCTTGGTGTCATGTACAAATAGGCAGACCTTTCCCTTCAGCCCTTCTGCAATGTCACTAATGAAGACATTGAACAGAACTGGCCCCAGGACCAATCCCTGCGGCACCCCACTTGTCACCCCCTCTCCCCAGACTGCACCCCATTTACCACCACTCTCTGCCACCTGTTAGCCAGTTTCTAACCCATTTTACCACCCTTTCCCCCATGCCCAGCCTACTCAGCTACTTTATCAGTCTCCTATGTGAGACAGTGTCAAAAGCTTTGCTTACATCAAGGTAAGTGTTGTCCACTGCCCCACCCTGATTTACTTCCTTTGTCACCCAGTCAAAGTGATCAACCAGATTTGTCTGACATGACCTCCCCACTGTGAATCCATGTTGCCTATGGTCCTGGGCTCCAATGGCTTCTAGATGCCCCACTATCCTTTCTTTAAGCAATGTCTCCATGATCTTCCCCACTATTGAGATGAGGCTTGACCAGCCTATAGTTCTCCGCCTCCTCCCTACTGCTGGATTTGTATAGAGGAACCACATGTGCCCTCCTCCAATTCTTTGGTGCCACCCCTGTGTTGAATGACTCAGTGAACATGGCTGCCAGCGCTACTGCTATCTCTCTTCACAGTACTTTTAATATCCTTGGGTGCATGCCATCTGGTCCCATCACTTTGTCCACCTTCAATTTAGTCACCTTCTGCAGGATTCTTCTGCTTGTGAATGGACTATTGTCCACCTTTTCACACATTTGCAACTGCTGTACTGCTGTGGCCCTTGCCCCTCCTGCTCTTCTGTGGATACTGAGCAGAAAGACACAGTGGATGTCTTGGGGGGCCACGTGACAGTTCTTAGGCATGGTACTTTCACTTCCAAATACCTAAACAGCACATATAAGCAAGCGACATTTGGCACTGACACACGCTTGTTTTGATTTATTTCACCAAATTTGCAACATAGGCTTTTTGAGAGGCCGCCTCATGAACAGTGGCACTGTCATTTTGTTAATCAGTCCCGAAGGGTGATTCTGGCAAGTGACCGCAGAATCACCTTTGGAACTGAATAACGCCATGACAGTAACTGAATTCATGAGGAGGGTCCCAATAACCCCATGTTGAAAATTTGGTGGCAAAAGTCCCAAAAATACCTGAGATATGCATCAAAGTTGAAAAAAACCCTATTTATGCCATTATACAGCTTACCTGCATTTCTTTAGTTCATGGTCGGCTTTGAAGAGTGCAGACGTGTTCCCGGTCCACCGAAGATCATTGCAACAGGCTCTGGAGGTAAGTATGGGGTGAGGGAGTGTGGGAGGTGGGGCAAGTAGTGGGTGGGTGTGGCTTGAGGAGGGGCTGCAGACCATGAGGAACCATTTTACTTACAGGAAAAAAAACCATTGCAGGAAGGTTTTTTCTTTTTACAGATACATTTGACACTCTGGGATGGGCTCTCAGTGTGTCACCTGTGTAGTTTTTTTGGGGGACTGGAACTGACGGGATTGGGCACCCGTTGGCAAATAAAGAGTGTTGGGGGATGATGCCAACTGGATTGAGCTCCCCATCGGCAAATGAACTGGGGTGGGGGTGTCACTCATGTGTTTTTTGGGAGGACTGGAGCCCACAGGGATTGGGCTCCCCCATCAGCAAATGAACTGGGGAGGGGGGTATGACAGGGGGATTGGGCACCCCCCTACTTCAGCTTTTCTGGGGACTGTGCAAGGTGGATGGCTCAGCCGCTGCCATGTCGCACTGAAATGTTACACCGGGAAAGGCACACCCTTCAATGAGGTGGAGCTTCCTCATTGCAGCGGCTAAAACCTTTCAAGGTGGAGGCACGCTTTTGCACAGCTGTCATAGACAGCATGCAATCTAATTCGTGCCATGGAGCCCAACCCCAAAAAGCAGTGACGCCACAGGCCACAACAGGACCGCGACTCCAAATCCAGCTATTTCAAAGTTACCGCAACATGTTTCTTACGTAGGCGCAAGACAACATAACAATTACATAATTTTCCTCAAGGTCCTGGCAGCTAAGTACACACCCACCCACCTACACACACACACACACACACACACACACACACACACACACACTCACTCTAATGTACATCAGATTGCAAAATGGCAACAACTCATGTTTACTTCCAATTTGCCTATTGAATTGTATCAATACGGCATTACAGATAAATATTTAGTTACTTTCACAGATTAATCAGTAATTTTTAAGGGACATTGCTTTAAAATAAGGAGGAAGCTGTTGAGGCTTTATTCAGGGTAAGAAGAGAACAAAGGAAACAAAAATGTTCATGTTAAGAGCCTATCATGTTGTTGATTTTTTTTTTTTGTTTTTTGGGGGGGGATACTGAGCACCAATTGTTGGATCAGCTTAGGGAAATTGACAGATATTTACTCATGGTGTTTTACTGCAATAATTTTATTAATACAGGCCACGACCAGAAAACTGGAAGCAAAGACTGATTTTTGAACATCATAATATGATGTACTAAACTGCTACAACCTTGAGGAAAATTATGTCATTGTTGCTTGAATGGAATCAGTACTCACCCAAGATTCTGCCAGCTGGTCTGAAAATGTCTGAGGGATTTTCTGTGAAACCTTCAAAAACAGACAGGCAGTGAAACAACTTCTGAGCATGAGAAATGACTGTTCCTGCACATTACTTGCAATATATATGGAGTGGTGAGCAAATAAAATACGGTAAAAGCATGTTAAAAACACTGCAATTGATCTTTAACTAATATCTTCTCTTTTCTTCCAGTGTGGTGGATGGGTAGAAATCTTGCAGTGTAGGCTGATCCCCATCATCTGCAGTTTTTGCAGTCAAATCGCTTGATTGATTGCATCATATTGCCTTTCTGCCATATCTCCCCTAATGCTTCCATATTTGGATTCACGGTGGCAGCAGTAGACAAGCACTACCTAAGATTTGAGTTTTGATTGCATATATCTTGTATAAATTCTGCTATGGATGCCTGTATTAATTTGAATCCAATAGGTATTAGCTCCCTGGATTTCCATATGTTCTGAGTGTTTATGGAATTGACATTATAAGAAATCTTGACAGTTTTGTTATAAGCTCTGTCATGTGAAAAGATTTTTTAAATGTCTTTATCTAATTTATTTATTTCAGGTTTGGGATTAATACCTTTGAGTAAAGGACTCCTTTTCAAAGGTTCCAAGTCAGTCAAAATACAGAACAATTGCATACAAAATACAGACAACACTGCATGTTATTTTAAGTACGGAAACGTTACATAAAGGTTGCACATACTTTGAAGTTTCAATAATCCATAGAAGTCTAACATTACAACTATCAGCACAACATGCAAGCAGCTTAATTTCTTAAAAGTCCAGGAGGAACAGTCAGGGAGGGTTCCTGGCTGGGGCAGTCAGGGAGACTGTGGGGAGAGTGGCCATATGTAGGTGTTGTTGGTTGTACGCATCAGAGGAAGCCAGAGGTGGGAGAGAGGGGAGAGGAGGTGAGAAGGGAGGAATATAACCTATACATAGTGGTGCTAGATGGGGAGTGTAATATGTAAAGGGGAGCTTGAGGTGGGGTGTTCATTGGAGAATGCAAGGGGGAGGGCAGGGGCAGTGGGGGTGGTTAGCATAGGGGAAAGAGAGGTTGGGATTGAAAGTGCACTTTCGGGAGTTATGTGTGGCAGCCACAGACCTTTTTGAGATCTAGGTGGGAACGAAGCCCGATTCTGAAGTGTCTAAGCTTGGTACTTTCAATGAGTGTGGTAGGCAGCTCATTGAACCACTTCAGGCCCAGGAAGGAAAGAGATCTCTGTGCCAGTTTAGTATGCTTAAAAGGCAACTGGAGTCCCCCTTTTGTTGCACTCCTAGTCTGTTTAGTGGGTAGCGCCTTTGTGAAGAGTCTGTTCGTGGACTCAGGCATAAGCTCTTGCATGACTTTTTTTACTAGCATGCAGGTCTGGAATTGAGCTCTTAGGTGAAGTGGGAGCCACCCAGTCTCATTGTAGAGGGTATAGGTGTGGGTAGAGAGATCAGCCCCAAGGGTTAGATGGCAGACCTTGTTAAGGAGAGTTTTTGCTCTTTTGAGGGCTGAGTCAGAGCCTGCTCCATATATTGATAGCCTGTAATCTATGGAGGCTAAGACCGAGCTGCTTATGGCAAGTTTCAGAGCCGCAGGTGTTAATGAGTGCTTGGGGTGGTAAAGAACACCCAGTTTCATGTTAGCAGTCTTAACAATGAGGTCCATATGACTGGTGAAATTGAGAGTGTCATCAAGGTGTACACCCAGGTATTTAAATATGAAAACTTGTTCTAGGAAGTCTCCCTTGGGGCTCTGAATTTGCAGAGGGTGGAACTTCTTTTTATTTTCGGGAACTGTGAACAACATGCTTTTAATTTTTTTGTGACTGAGCAGGAGTTTGTTCTGGCAGAAACAGGATTCAAGCTTATGGAAGCTGTGCTGCTGCTCGGTAATGATAGTATGTTGGTCTTTGCTGGAGGCAGATATGACAGCATCGTCAGCGTAGAGTACGATGTGTGTAGGGCAGGCAGATGGGAGGGTATTTATGAAGAGACTAAAAAGAAGTGGTCCGAGGAAGGATCCTTGTGGGACTCCTAGGCTCACCTCTCTTGGCTCAGAGTACAATTCGTCTATTCTGACACATTGTGTTCTGTGGGACAGTTAGCTCCCAAACCAAGTCACCATATCAGGGGACAGGCCGGTTGATAACAGGCTGTTAAGGAGAAGGTGGTGGTTCACTGAGTCGAAAACCTTTGTGAGGTCTATAAATATAGACCCCACTGCCATCCCATTATCCAGTGCATTGTATAGCTGGGAGGTGTATTCGACTCTTGCACTCATACAGGAAAAATGTTGTAATGATTAAAAGTTTTGAATCACTGGTTTTCTCATTTTTGTTTTGAGGTGCAAGGGGTAAATATGTGAGGTCACAGTGGCTGTCTTTTTTACTTGTAAACATCAACTCAGTGCTTGCTATGACATCATAACCATGGGCTCTTAATTTGGACTGCCTCAACTTGTTTCCCCACCTCCTGATGAAGCCCTATTGAGCATGTTGTGTCCTGTACCAGTCTGAGTATAATGCTCAATAAAGTTGGAAAAGCATGTTTTGTGGTTGAGCTGTCTCCTTTCTAAATGCACTGCTTTCTGCTGTTGGCTGAACTGGAAGATCAACTTGACTGACAATTAATCTAAGTAATGTACTAGTAGATGCCCCCCTTTTTATTTCTGTCTGCTCTTACAAAATTGTAACACTGAATTCCCAAGTTCTGGTCTTCAATTCTGTTATTTAATCAGGTCTCCATGAATATCATTACACCTGTGGATGTGCTTGGTCGGACTCCCTCTTTAATGCATCTATTTGTGTGTTTTATTCAATTTGCTGATTGTACTAGTCAGGGTTTCCAATAAGGAGGTGTGTTTTGTTAGGGAGGAAAGCTCAATTCACGGGTGGTCACTGGCTCAAAAAAAAAGAAAGATAAAGAAGACATTTAAGAAATGGAAGGAAAACATAAGATATTTTATAAGAAACCAATTTACTGAGCAGGCCCAGTAGTATGGGGGGCTAAGGAGCAAAGTGCTTTACCTTCTGCCATGTTGTCAATTCATGTTCTGGAATGAGCAGGGTTGCTGGGTGTCGTATGGGGGGGGCTCTGGGAGAGGATTGAGCAGTCACCTGGCAGCTCTCTTCTCCAAGATTAGAGAGGTTGGCCGTGCCAGCTCTTTGCTGCAAACAGGTGGAGGCCTGGTGGTAGTCCATAAGAGTGGCAGGAGGCAGACAATAGTCAGAGGGAGGGGGAGGGAGTCATGGCCTTGGGACACATCGCACCTCCATAGATGATAATCAGAGGGAGGGAGGTCATGGCCTTGGGACACCTCGCACCTCAGATGACAGTCAGAGGAGGAAGGGTCACAGTCTTAGGACACATACCGCCTCATATAGATGATAGTCAGAGGGAGGGGGAGGGAGTCATGGTCTTAGGACACATACGCGCCTCATATAGATGATAGTCAGAGGGAGGGGGAGGAAGTCACAGTCTTAGGACACATACGTGCCTCATATAGATGATAGTCAGAGGGAGGGGGAGGGAGTCATGGCCTTGGGACACATACATGCCTCATGTAGATGATAGTCAGAGGGAAGGGGAAGGAGTCACGGTTTTGGGACACATATGCACCTCTGTACACATTCGTTCCTCAAGTATGCTGCAACCAGGGAGAGGGAGAGTGGAAAAAATACAGGCGGAGAATATAAGGCATGGCAGGGGTGTAAGATACCAGCCCACTGCACCCCCACCTGCCACATCATCAGGGCAATCAGTGGTAATTACTGGATTTCAGGCATCAGGGGGTGGCCCTCCCCCTCTTGACCCCACCAAAGGGGGAAATCTATGGGGGACTGAGCCACTAGGTAAGCACCAGGAAGACTGTGGACAATGGAAGGGAGCAATGAGGTTTGTCAGAAGGGAGCCTCTCTCCGTTGTGGCCTAAGTGGATACATATGACATAACAACAGAAAAAAAACAGCAGTCAGATTTACTTGGCTGGCTGGTGGTAAGTGAGGAAGTTAACTTTTTTCCTCAATAACTGTTTGCTCACTGATTTCCTTAGGTACAGCATCCTGGATCCTGGAACAGCTAATATTTTTCCTAGTCAAACTATCTCTTGCTGGGAGCTGCAATACTGAACATAGGATTTGCAAGAAAGCGAGTTGTGCTCACAACAGAGGGAGGGGAACCTTTCAATTGTCCTTGGTTTGTAGCAGATATACTGCAGGTGGAGGCTGCTTCTAACTGAAAGGTGAAATAAGGAATTTACAATTATCAGGAAAAGACAGTCTTGTTACAATTTTAAGATTTTCAGTGCAGGAAGAGTTCAAAGCACAGCTGACTTATTTTGGGGCTGACTGCTTTCAGAGCACAAACCACCAGGCTGTTTTGGGGCTGGGGAGGTTTACCTGTGTCTGACTTGGATGTCTGGATTTTTCTCTGTTTGATTAGCAGAGGATTTCTCTGTCAAATTGTTGTGTATAGTATCTTGCAGACAGAAGGCACTCATCACAGCGGTGGGTCAGTGCTCTTAGCTGATTGTTTGTGAGGCACAGTTTAGGCCAACCCTTCCCACCTCACCCCACCCACCCCTGGAAATAGTTCCTTTATACCTGGGGTTCTGACATCATTTCCTCAAGAGTGCAAGGTGCATATCAATGTCATATCCTCTCTAGCACACAGCACTGAAAATATACGCATACACATTGTATAATATATATATATTTCTATATAACAAACCAATCACACACACAAGCACACACACACACAAAAAAAAAAAAATTGTCATGTGGGGAGTAGTGCAATGTAATGGCTGTGGGGCAGCAGTCTTCCGGGAGTCTTTCTGGAGGCTGAGATGCTGCCCTATTTGCAGACAACTCTCTGCCCTGAGGGAGGAAGTTGCCCGTCTTCAGGCCACACTGGACAGCAGTAAGAGAACCTTCCCCCAGGCCAGACTGGATGGTAGGAAGGGAACCCCCCCATCCAGGGAGCACCAGAGCCACCACCACTACCTCAGAGGTTGCAAAGAAAGCACAGCAGTTGGACCACAGTGGGCTCAGGGAGGGTGAGGAGGGTGGAACAGAGGCACACCCAGTCAGTTCTTCCACTTCACAATCCATACACCATTCTGGGGGAGCACAGCTCCCCTATGGATGCACCCACGGAGAAGATTAAGGAGGCTGAGGACACTTGTCACAAGGGAGGCCCACAGGAAGGAGGCAGAGGATGCCACAAGGAAAGGAAGCAGCTCCTGGTGGGGGACTCAATTATTAGGGGGATAGAACTGGGGGAAGCAGGGAAAACTGAAGTAAAGTGCCTGCCTGGTGCCATGGCTTGTAGGGACAGGAAGCGCATCCTCAGGATCACGAGAACAGCTGCACGGGAGTCTGAGCTGGATGTCATTGTCCACCTAGGGACAAATGACTTGGCTCAACATGAGATTAGAGCAGTGCAGAAGGACTTTGTAGAACTGGGAGGGCCTAAGACAAGCAGCACACACAGTATCCTTGTCAGAGGTGCTGCCTGTAAATGGCATGAGTGAGGCAAGGGTACTTTGCACCATGCAGTTTAATGAGTGGTTGAAAAAATGGTGTGGAGCACAGGGGTTTGACTTCATTGGGGACTGGGGTTCCACCTGGAGAGACACCAGCCTATTCTGGCAGGATGGTCTGCATCTGTCCAGGAAGGGAACAAGTCTTTTGAGCAATCGTTTTAAATGCTTCATTGGCAAGCTTTTAAACTAGTCAAGGGGGGAGGCACTGATGAGCAACAGGAAAATCCCAGCCTCTCCCTACAAAACAGGGTATTAAATGGGAAAAAGACCGAGGTAGAAAGGTCAGTGGGGGATGCTGCAACAGAAAGTAAAGCCATCAAAAAATGGAAAGCAAAGAGTACCAATGCACGTAGTCTGAGTAACAAGCTTCCTGAATTAGTGGCCTTGATGGAGGAGGAACATCTGGATAGCGTGGCAGTCACAGAAACATGGTTCGCACAAAACCATGACTGGGACGAAACATACCAGGATACACTATCTACAGGAGAGACAGAGAGGGTAAAGAGGAGGAGGTAGCTCTTTACATAAGGAAAGGAATCAAAGTAACAGAACAAAAGAGAAAACAGGGAGGAGAAGAAGCACTGTGGGTAAATTTGGAGACCGGCAATGGCACCACAATCCGCACAGGGGTTGTATACAGACCCCCTTCTCAGGGGGAGGAAATGGACAAGGAAATGATAGAAAGTATACTTAGTATGGCAAAAAAAGGGGAGATATTGCTGATGGGTGATCTGAATATGCCAGATGTTAACTGGAGTGCAGTGGCCGCAGCCACTTCAAGAGTGGGTTATTCTAGATGCCCTACAGAGGGCATGCCTTAGACAACTAGTATTGGAGCCCACTCGAGAGGAGCAATCTTAGACCTGGTCTCTCTCAAATGGAGATGAAGAGAGGATCACAGATGTAGAAGTGGGTAGCCATCTGGGAACTAGCGACCATCGAACAGTATGGTTCACAATAAACACAGCAATAGAGTCAAGCCATACAAAGGCAAAGGTACTGGACTTTAGGAGGGCTGACTTTGCACAAAATGGGTAAGTGCCTAAGGAATGCACTAGCAAATGGGCAGGAAGGAGGGGTGGAAGAACAATGGGGAATAATAAAAACTGCCATCACAGAGGCAACAAGCCTTTGTGTGAAGCAAATAAACAAAACTAAACGATGCAAGAAACCACTATGGTTCTCAAAGGAAGTGGCAGTGAAGGTTCAAGAGAAAAGAAAGCTTCAGGAAGTACAAGGAATCACAGAAGGAGCAGGACAGAGAACTGTATCACTTAAAGCAAAAGGAAGGGGAAGGCAGTCAGAACAGCAAAGGCCCAAACCGAGGAAAAGATAGCCAACTCAGTTAAGAAGGGGATAAAACCTTTATAGGTACATCAGGAGCAAGGAAGACCAAGGGAGGGATAGTGAGGCTTAATAAAGGGGGAGGTGGGCAGAGGAGGACTGTGAAAAGGCAGAGAACTAAACAAATATTTTGCTCAGTATTTACAAAGGAAGAGGGGGTACCTAGAACAAAACAATAGAAACACACTGGATACAGAAGTTGATACCAGCCCATTTACAGAAGAAAGGGTTCTGAAAGAACTCTTTAAAACTGAAGGTGGACAAAGCAATGGGCCTGATGGATTCATCCCAGAATTAAAAGAACTAAGGGTAGAATTAGTGACACCACTGACTACCCTGTTTAACAAATCGTGGGAGGATGGGGTGGTACCCGAGGACTGGAGGAGGGCAGATGTGATTCCCCTTCACAAAAGTGGGAGCAAGGCAGAAGCAGGAAACTACAGACCTGTTAGTTTAACCTCAGTGGTAGGGAAAATGATGGAATCACTTCTGAAGGAAAGAATTGTCGAGTATCTAGAGGCCAGAGGGGCACAGGACCCAAGGCAACATGGATTCACAGCAGGAAGGTCATGCCAGACAAATCTGATAGATTTCTTTGACTGGGTGACCAAAGTAGTAGATCAGGGAGGGGATGTGGACATGGCCTACCTAGACTTTAGCAAGGCATTTGACACAGTCCCACACAAAAGATTAATATACAAGTTAGCTAGCCTGGGAGTGGGTCCCAAGATGACAGCCTGGGTAAAAAATTGGCTGACAAATAGGACACAGAGAGTAATAGTAAATGGAGTCCACTCTGATAAAAGGGGGGTTACTAGTGGGGTACCACAGGGTTCAGTATTAGGACCAGTCCTCTTCAATGTCTTTATAAACGACATTGCAGAGGGACTGGAAAGAAAAGTATGTCTCTTTGCAGATGACACAAAGATCTGCAACAGAGTTGATGCACAAGGTGGGGTGGAAAGGATGAAAAGGGACTTGGCAAGGTTAGAGGAATGGTCAAATGTATGGCAGCTTAGATTCAATGCTAAGAAGTGCAAGGTAATGCACCTGGGAAACAAAAACCCAGGGGAAGAGTACACAATGGGGGGTGATATACTAACGACAACAAAAATGGAAAGGGACCTGGGGGTAGTCATATCAGATGACCTAAAGGTGGGCAAGCAATGTGAGAGGGCAGCAAGGAGGGCTGGGGGATATTGGGATGCATAGGGAGAGGCATCACCAGTAGAAAACAGGAAGTTATTATCCCTCTGTACAGACAGCTGGTCAGACCCCATCTGGAGTACTGCGTGCAGTTCTGGAGACCCAGTCTTCACAAAGACATAGACAGGATGGAAGCTGTCCAGAGGAGGGCAACTAAAATGGTGCAGGGTCTGCACCAAAGACATATAAAGAGAGACTAAAGGAGCTTAATATGTATAGCCTCGAGGAAAGGAGGGAGAGGGGGGGACATGATAGAAACTTTCAAGTACCTCAAGGGAATCAACAAAGTCCAAAAGGGTGGCATCTTTCAAAAAAAGAGGTGTGCAAGAACAAGGGAGCACAATTTGAAGATAGAGGGGGGCGGCTCAGAGGTAATTTAAGGAAGTATTTTTTCACAGAGAGGGTTGTGGATGCATGGAACGGCCTTCTGGAGGAGGTCGTGGAGTCAAAAACAGTGGTGGAATTCAAGCATGCATGGGACAGTCATAAGGCAATTCTAGGGGATGGGGGTAGGAAGAAGTAAGCTGCTGGTTAACTAGGATCTGCAGCTTATCCAGTAGGCAGGGAAATGGGCAGACTGGGTGGGCCAAGCGGTCCTTATCTGCCGTCAAATTCTATGTTTCTATGTTTCTATGGATGGCTGACCTTGTTTTAACCCGTGCATTAGATTGATACAATGTATGGGTATCAACTAATCAGTATGCAGTATTTTTCTCTAGCTGTTTTAGAAGGGAAAATACTGGTAGTGGCAGAGAGTAGCTTTATTTTTAAAGCATGGGAACAGGGAAAATATAGTAATGCTCAAAAGTAGACAGTAGTTTGGACAATTGAGAGTATGCACTAGCTAAATGGTGGAGGCATTCAGGTTTAAAAAAATGTCTATTAGTTTTTTTTTCACAATTTGTTTACTCCAATAGTCTAGCTGAAATGCAAAATCTTATTTCCAGTGAGGTTTTGCTTTTACCATGCCCGTTGGGTGGTCATATGTGTGTGTGTGTGTATGTCTGTGTTGGGGGGGGGATTTATATTTGTGTGAGATTTAGCTGAGAACTAAAGCCTATGTAATTATGAGGGAATGATTACTTGGTATGGAGTAGCCCCCATCCAATTTTATAATGAGTATTATTAGTTCCGAAAAGGTGATAGAAATGTGGGAGGAGCTACCTAAGCAGGAAATGAGTGATGGGAGAACCACAGAATGTTCCGAGGTTCTAAAAGTTTCTGCTAAGCCATAGAAAATTCTGGGACACAATTTTTAAAGGGTCTTACATGGCCCAGGGACCAAGTCATTGTACACAACTCCCTGGTATGGAGGAAAATCCATGCACCTGCAAAAACACTATTTTCAGCATCTCATGGGCATGGGTGGCATTTTTCTTTATTCCCACAGCTGTGAAAAATGCTACACCAAGTAATATCAGGTGTAGCATTTTCCGCAGCTGTGCAAGAAAATATGCACAAACTGCCATAAATTCCTTTTGGACAATTGAGCGCTTGAGGAAAAGATGTAGTTGCCCAAGAAAACCTTCCCTTGCATAAATTGTTTTCTACATGAGTGCATTTTTTCCTCCTTTTGAAGCTCTGACCCCTGATATTTATCAGAACTTTCAGAACCTTTTAGTTTAAAATGTTGGTAAAGAGAAAGGAGTCTAAAAACAACTTGGAGTGGTACTGCTTCTTATTAGATAAAGACCTGGGGGTGGGGGAATGTATATTAACCTCCAAAATCAATGTTTTAAAAATGATCAGAACCTTATCAGAGCCTGAAAATGGTTCTGATAAGGTTGTTTACAGAAAATGGCTTAGATTTTGGGTGGTTCTAAAAATATCTGAACTGGTTCTCTCATCCCTTGAGAAAATAGAAGCAGAATGCAGGTATACTGTAATAACTGGCTCTTCCTTTTTGGCATAGAAAAACCATGGCATTATTTGCCATTATAAAGGAGTGTTTATTATGGCAAATGTGCATAGTTTCCCACACTCTACACATGCTCCCCCTGCAGTTCTTCCTTCCGGCTGGCTGGGTGCCTCGCCTTTCTGCTGCAGACGAAGCCACTACTCGAACTCCTTGTTAAGTGACTGCCAAACAAATAAAATAAAGACAGAACATGAAAAACAAAACTGTGGGCAGAAATAAATGAATGAAAAAATGTTTAACGAATAAATAAAAATGACTGCGGACCGCACACTCGAGCCTAAGTGGATTATGGCCGCACAGAAGTCAGGAATGTCTTTTTTATTTTATTTAATTGCTGTGGCCAAAAAGAAAGACCCAGCAATTATATAAAATAAAATATGGGGTTTTGTGTGTAAACTCAAAGTTTACACACACCTTCGGTTAGATAATTGCACAAACTCCTCGAGCTTCGCTCTGAGTTTATGTAGCATCTAATCCCTTGGATGTGTGTAAACCTCTCATTACACACACCACCCCATACTTTATTCTAAATATTATACCTGCCCCCAGATTCCTGAGACTAAGAGAAGGCACTTTTATTGATGCTAGGTACTACAGGACTACTGCCAGTAGGGGAAATGTATCCATTTATGAGGGATTATTTACATGATGCTCTACTTGTTTCAAATAAACAGAGAATAAGCAAAATATTCTTATTTGAATATAGAATCTGTGTCAGCATGGCTTAATTAATCCAACATCTGCCTCTGGGCCAGAGTTTCATAAGTTCTATTCTCACACCAAGACTTGACTCACACCTAAAATGCTTATGCCCATGTGCAGTATTAGGGGTGTTTACTGCTGTGGTGCACAACTGGTTTAATTAGAAATGTTAAATAGCAGCTGATATGTTTTCCATCTCCAGGTAGGCAACTCGGACTAGGTGGTTGGCTGCCCTAAGAGCTATTTTAGACAAAAAATGAATATTTATGTTCAGTAGTTTAAATGTATTTACCCTCAAAAAGCTTGGGCCTGGATAGTCAAAAGGGTTGCGCCATGTGCAATAGGATTGCGCCTGCACAAGTCCAAAATTGCGCCATTCTGCAATATTCAGCAGGAGGCAGTTTCACCCCTCAAGTCATGCTGAGCAACAGCGCAATGCTAATGAAGGCATGCTCAACTGGAGGGGGAGGAACCATGCATAAACTGCACAGCCCGATATTCAGCCGGGCCGTTCAGAGTTGTGCAGACGCAACCTCCTAGCTGCGCCTGCACAACTTCAAGCCAAAAAAAACGGGATTAAGTCGAGGGCAACCCACAGGTGAGCTGCTGCATTGCAGGGCGCAACACAGCAGCTGCCACCTGTGGGTGGCCCTCCACTTGTTCCTGTGCCCCCTCGAGTCCGATCACAAGTATAATAGTAACCTCAGCCTCCAATCGTGGGCAGAACACACCCCCACCCCCGACTAGCCCGATCAAGGGCAGATCTCACTCCACCCCGACTGACCGAACATAAGTGACCTCCCGACTGGCCCGATCAAGGGCAGAATGTAATTGAACCCCCGACTGGCCTGATCGTGGGCAGAACGTATTGAACCCCCAACTGGCTCGATCGTGGGCAGAACACACTCCCCACCCCAACTGGCCTGATCGTGGGCAGAATGGAGTTCAACCCCCAAAGACCAATATCCCTGGTGGTCCAGTGGACATGAAGCCCGATCGTGGGCATAAGGTCAAACCCACCCCCAAAGTCCAATATCCTGGTGATCTAGTGGCCCCCACCCCACCCACCCACGAGCCCCACCACCCCACCCCCTGTCAGCGGCGGGCAGCAGCACCTCACCCGCCTGCCGCCCGCCGCCCACCGACTGACAGCCTGATAGGGCTGCACACCCATTGGTTCAGAGCAAGAGCCAATGGGAGTGCAGCCCATACCGTTCAAGGCAGTCCAGATATGTGAATGAATTGTACGGCAACTGTCAACTGTTGGAAATGGGGCTGCAGGTGCTCTATGGAGCTACTATGAGGAATGGGAGGATGGGGGACTGTCTAAATGTACTGTGGGTATCTTACTGCCATGTATACATCTATGGGGCTCATATATACTTCTACTTAGCAAACTTAGCTCTTTCGGCATTGCCCGGTCTGCCATCGCCTGGTTCCACTCGTACCTCCATAAAAGACAACAATCAGTCCAAATGGGTGATGCTATCTCCTCTCCTCGTTACATCTTATCTGGGATCCCTCAAGGATCCATTCTTGGTCCTCTCTTCTTCTCTCTCTTTATTAATGACCTTCCCTCCTCCTACTTAGCCTCTAACATGCATCTTTAGGCAGATGACACTATCATCTTTGCCTTGGGCCCCTCCTATGACAGTGTCCTCCCCACTCTTCAAGATGATTTTGATAAAGTCCAATCCTGGTTCCTTGATAACCTGCTCACACTAAATGCAAAAACAATGGTCACAATGGTCTTTGGCTTGAGACAGAAGCTAGCCTCCCTCTCAGCCCCCTTCCCCGCTATCACCACTAGAGACGGCTCTCCCCTGGAGCAAGTCTCAGCCTTCAAATAGCTGGGAGTTTGGCTGGACAGCCACCTCAATTTCTCCATTCACATAGAGGCGATCTGCACAAAGCTCTGGCCCAAACTCACCATCCTCTATTGCCACAAAGAGAGCCTTCCAATCCCCACCCGATGCTAGCTGGTTTGTAAAACTATCTTATCAGTTATTGACTATGCCAACATAGTCTATGGTATGGCCCCAGCCTCCTCTCTTTCTCCAGACTTGACATACTCCTAAATTCCTTCTGCTGCTTTGCTACTGTCTCACCCCATCTCACTCACCACTGCCGACTCTACCCTCCCCTATCCCTGGCTCCGCTGTCCCATAGGCATACCATTCACGGCGCCTCCTTCTTAGCTAAATACTGGCAGGGGTCCTCCCCCACCTCACCGCCCTCCTCACCCCAACCTCCTCCCTAAGCTACCCTCTCTGCTACAGGGACACCCGCACTTTCCACCTCCCTCGCCCTCACTCTCTGACCGGCCAAGCTGCCTTCTCGTACCACATCCCCTTCTCTGGAATAACCTCCCTCCCAACCTTTGACTGGCCCCTTCTTGTTCCGCTTTCACTTGACTCATCAAGCGCCAACTCACCCTGCAATGCCCTAAATGTTCAAATGGTCCCAAAACGCAACAGATGTACCACTCAATCCCCATCCACCTACCCCAGCCACTTAGAACTAGCTGATCTCATCTCCCTTCTCCCTCTCCACTTGAAATTGTTTACTGTTTTACCACTGATTCGGTGTATTTTATTGTTGTAAAATGTTGTACAAATTGTCTGTATCTTCAGTCCACTGCTACTCTCTGTACAAACTGTACCAGGGTCGAACCTGGAAATGAGCCTCGGCTCAGTGTGCCTTTCCCAGTTACCAAATTTTAAATAAAATAAATAAAATAAAATATAATAGAGTATGCCATCCTTCAGATGAAGCATTAAACTGAGGTCCCTTTTGCCCATCTCAGCTGTTGTCCTAGTAGATGTCCAGGTGGAAGTGGCAGAACTCACTTTTTGCACTAATAGGGGATCTTACCAAGTGTCCTGGCCAACATTCCCCTTCCCATAAAACTGACTCAAGCAATTGGGCATGGCTGTGTGTGTGGATGCTGATGAACAGAATGCCTGCCATTACACATTTACAGTCACTGCACCACCACTCTCTCTCATTGCTTGCAAAGAGTTGTGGGATACAGTGTATGAAAAGCACTGTATAAATGCAAATTCTTCTTCTATTCATATTGAAAACAACTAAATCCTATCATCAACATCTTTGTTACTATACATTTTCTTCTCACTTTGTGGATGTATGGTAGTGGTATTACTCTGTGCATCATTATGCCCTGCCTCCCAATTTCAAGGCTCCATTGACAGATAATGGCAGGAACAAAAATATGAGACTATATTAGAAAAAAGATCACAGTAAGGGAGAAGAGATATTTAGGTGCATTGGAGCCAATGCACGATGCCAGCGAGCCATGCATATGGTGCACAAGGGCTGCGCGGAGGTACTTATACACCCCAGGTGCATACATCACCCGAGAACTGCATGTACAAAACACATGCGGGCCACTGCATAG
Organism: Neoceratodus forsteri; assembly: GCA_016271365.2. Lineage (NCBI taxonomy): Eukaryota > Metazoa > Chordata > Ceratodontiformes > Ceratodontidae > Neoceratodus > Neoceratodus forsteri. Next base: position 674,983,296 of record CM028133.1, on the reverse strand, counting down.
CATGACTGTGAGTAGCTACGCGGACCCACTACACAGTGTATACGCAGGGACATGCCCAGGTAGGTGACCACAGTGTGCATGCATGATGCCACGTTACAATGCCCAGGTGCATTTTGCAGGGCAGATACACATACATGGCTGGGAGGGCTGCTGTAAGTGCCCATGTAAGATGGGCCATCTTCTGGCAGCCCAGCACAATGGCTGCCAGACGTGGCACAGGGACTTCAACCCCCCCCAGGGCACCCACACAGTGCCACCACAGGGGATGCACCATGTCCGCAGCAACACTGGGATAGAAGCACCCCAGCAGCTGATGCCAGGTTGTCCAACTGGTGCACACTCAGCAGCACTGACCAGCATGTGGCAGCAGGCACCACCATGGCATGTGGGATACATAGGCTTGACCCGGCCATGCCACCAGAGTGCCGTGACCCACAGCATGATGTAGCCACAGCGGCAGTGGATGCCGCCTGAGTCAAGTGGATGCCACGGGTATGGCATGGGGGTGGCAGACACAGGATGCTGGATGGTGTGCACCCACATCGTGTCCATACCCCTGCACAGCACACAGAACCACCCACCAGGGGAACCAGAGAGTGCCCCCTAAAGGAACGGACACCATGCATGGCTGGGCATGCAGAGGCAACCCGTGACCAGCGTGGCTGAAGCATGTGAGGTGGGTGTGCACTAGCACCCATGCCCCTCCCCAACACCATACCATATAGAACAAGGACAGGGCCAAGGGACAGGGACAGGGACAAGAACCCCATATCAGGGACACAGCATAGTAACCATTAATAGGCATGCAGGATAGGAACATAACCAGCACCAGGGACTGGGGGAACCATTGAGACAATACCAGGGATGTACCCAAAAGCCAGGAGCAGTGTAGAGGCACCCCCCCACCACACACAGCAATACCAGTAAGATGCACCCTGGACCCCCGCCCACACCCCGGAGTCAGAAACCAAACAGAGGAGCACAATACAAAAGGTTTAATACAGCACTGTACATAAAGATTGTGTAGAATGAGCACTACAGCAGCCATGCACAATGGCACACGGGTGTGGAAACATCATGGTGCAGCAATTGCAGTACTGGTGCCACCCGGGCCTGTCTCACCATCCCTGCCTCCACTGAGTTCCTTCTGTCTCACCACCCATGGCCACTCCTCATCGTTGCTGCTGGTATACTCTAGCAGGGACACCAGCCCCCTCTCAAACCTCTGCGGCACCAACCTTTGGATGGGTCAATGATAACGCTGTGGAGAGGAGCGCCACAATAAGCCACAGTGCCCAGTCCCCACATACCACCCATACCTCTCAACCTGTTATCACCCAAATGTGTGACAAGTTGTGTGACTACTGGACAAAATGTGTAACACATCATCAAACATGACACTGCAAGCTCAATATACTGTGTGAATAAATGTTCTAATGTTTATAATAATTGCTGATAGTGATAACTCAGTATCTTATATTGTTATACGTTTCTGCTTAGGGATCTCAGTGGTCAATGTGGAATGTTACCTCCTCAATGTGAAACAGAGGGTTTCTGAGAGACAAAATAAGTGACATACCTCATAATGTGTGACAGTTGAGATGTATAACACCATCAACGCCTCCAACTCACATATGTGGTATGTGCCACGTGACCCCCCAGTGGGGCAGATGCCGCTGAACACATGTGAGTGCAGGTGCACAGCCACATGACCAGGGCCAGCCCCATGTCTATGTGCACTGGCGGCATGGACCACAGGCCCCATGCATACCCCATTCTTACTGACGTCACACAAGCAACACCGTGACATTGCCCCGTCCTCCTTGCTTGCACCCACCATGACAGTGCTGCACACACAGTGTATGTGCCATAGACACAGACAAGGCTGCAACAGGTGTGACCCATACATGCCACCACAGAGCACATAGGCACTGTACACATACGTGCAATGGTACCCACAGTGTCCCAGGCATGCATGGCCAGGTCTGCAGATGTGTTCCACAGTATGAGGGCCCATGTCCCACAAAGTCCCCTGGTGCAGTGGCCTATGCCACACACACATTGGTGTGGCGGCCTTATGAGGCACATCGGGCAGGCACTACACGGGGAATGCATGCACATCATGTGCCGATGCTGGTGGCGCCATGCTTCATGGAGAGCCATGCCGTATAGCAGGTACCAGGCTCATCCGCAGGCCATGGCAGGAATGGGTACCCGTGTGGTCTGTACACATTGGAGGGACTGCATGCATGGAACACCAACATACACCAGCGTTGCTGGCATGCCCCTGAAAAACTCACAGACCACAGGTGCGGCCATGTGTACCACATGCCAGGGCAGTGCACACACAAGTGTATGATGTGCTCCTGAGGACAGACGGACACTCTGAGGCCACCAGATATGTCCCTGGCATGGGTGTAGGGTGTGTGCAGTAATGCAATGGCACTCGCCCTACAAGATTGCATGGCCTGTACCAGGCCACAGCTACATACGTGGGGTGGGAAACCAATCATGGGCACTCGGTAATGTGTAGCTCCATGCAGCAGTGACATAGAGGGACCACACCCCCGTCCCTGCACACACACCACCCTACCCACGGCATGCCCATGCACACACCATGCACTTACCATAGACGGGACTGTCATCTACCAGAATGGTTCCATCCCGATGCTGTCCATTTCAGTCTCATACTGGACACTGCCATCTACCACCCTTTTGGCTATGTACTATGGGAACAGCAGCTGCCACCTCCGCCTCCTCCTCATGAGGGCTATGACCATCACTGGGACCCCGTTTGGCTGCTCGACCCTGCAGTGCTACAACCTCAAGGGCATGCCTGTCTGGTCATGTGTGGGATGAGAGAGGGAGAGAGAAACAGGCCATGGGTTAGCACACAGCACAGCACACACAGCCTGCACAGCAGCATGTCCCCATGTGATCGCCCACTACATAGAAACATAGAAACATAGAATTTGACGGCAGATAAGGACTGCTTGGCCCACCCAGTCTGCCCATTGCCATACCTGATGGATAAGCTGCAGATTCTAGTTAATCAACAGCTTACTTCCTCCTGCCCCTCACTAGAATTGCTTTATGCCTGTCCCATGCATTCTTGAATTCTCCCACTGTTCCTGACTCCACAACCTCCTCAGGAAGGCTGTTCCATGCATCCACAACTCTCTCTGTGAAAAAATACTTTCTAACATTACCTCTGAGCCACCCCCCCTCTATCTTCAAATTGTGCCCCTGCTTTAGTCTCTCCTCGTATGTCTTCTGGTGCAGACCTTGCACCATTTTGGTTGCTCTCCTCTGAACAGCCTCCACTCTGTCTATGTCTTTGCAGAGATGGTGTCTCCAGAATTACATGCAGTACTCCAGATGGGGTCTCACTAACTGTCTGTAGAGAGGGATAACAACTTCCTGTTTTCTACTGTTGATGCCTCTCCCTATACATCCCAGTATCTCCCCAGCCCTCCTCACTGCCTTCTCACATTGCTTGTCCACCTTTAGGTCATCTGATATAATTATCATATCATTATAAGGTCTCTTTCGATTTGTGTTTTTGTTATTAACTCACTCCCCATTGTGTACTACTCCCCTGGGTTTTTGTTTCCCAGATGCATTACCTTGCACTTCTTTGCATTGAATCTGAGCTGCCACGTATTTGACCCTTCCTCCAACCTTGCCAAGTCCCTTTTCATTCTTTCCACCCCACCTTGTGTATCAACCCTGTTGCAGATCTTTGTGTCATCTGCAAAGAGGCATACCTTTCCTTCCAGGTGCTCTCCAATGTCACTTATAAAGATATTAAAGAGGAGCAGTCCCAGTACCGAACCTTGTGGTACATCACTAGTTACCCTCCTTTCTTCACTGTGGACTCTGTTTACTATTACCTTTTGCATCCTGTTGTCCAGCCAGTTTTCTATCCAGGCTACCACCTTGGGACCCACTCCCACTACTCACCCACTCATGCCCCTGTGCAAACCACAGGGTCCCATATCCCCTTGAGTCACACTCTGCCACAAGCCAAGGGTGCAGTGAGAATCGTTCCACCTCCACAACCACCATCCTCTCCTGTTTGCAGAGTTGTTCCCTGTGCAACGCAGGACACAATGGCCCATGGGCATGCGTGCCCACATGTGTCCACTGCCTGTGCTGGGCCACCACTCATGCGTGGCATGGCCTGCCCTCTTAATGGCACATGCATGCATGCATGGGGGTATAACACGTTAGCACCAGGTGCCCACATAGTGCACCAGAAACATCACAACATTGCAGGATGTGACCCAGCCTGCTATTGAACATGGAGGAGCTGGAGTTGTTGAGGTAGCCACTGCCATGGCCATAGGTATTCTGCCCATGGCTGGATGCCTCCACTGTGGGAGGTACAGTGCATTGAGTGCTTTCATTTGCAATGGCCCATGATCATCATGCTATGTGACATGCTCCGTGAGAGGACTGCCCCACGGGCACGCCGTTCAAGGGCGATGACCATGGACATGAAGGTGCTGTGTGCTCCAGCCTACTATGCCACTGGCTCCTTCCAGAGGGTGACTGGTGACACCATGGGTGAGTGCCAGTTCTCTGTGTCCTGAGTCATGTTAGAGGTCACGGATGCCCTGCTGGAACACATGCACACGTTCATTGCCTTCCCTATGTCCACTGATGATGTCTGCTGTATGAAGCAGGCATTCTATGACATGCATGGTATGCTGAATGTGTTGGGCACGATTGACAGCATCCACGTCACCATCCTGGCACCACCAATGCAGCAGGAGGCATACAGAAATAGGAAGGGGTTCCACAACATGAACTGCTGGGTGGTGTGTGACGTCTGTGGTGTGTTCACAAATATCTGCGCCAAGTATCCCAAGTCATGCCATGACGCCTTCCTCCTGGATGCATTGCTTGATGGTGGCATGCTTCATGCAGGGGGCATTGATGGATGGCTGCTGGATGAGTATGGCGCCATCCACATGTGTGTGTAGCACCTGTACAGTGGCATGCGTGCATGCGGCTGACACTGTTCCCTCTCTCCCCCGCACAGGTGACAGTGGGTATCCCCTGAGGTCCAACCTGATGACACCAATCCTGGTGCCCACCACAGCTGTAGAGGAGGCATACAACCATGCCCATTGGAAGATGAGGAATATCGTTGACTGGGCCATTGGACTTCTGAGGATGTGCTTCTGTTGCTTGAACCATACAGGGGGGATGTTCATGATGGCACCGGGGAAGGCATGCAGGGTGTACTTGGGGGACAGCCACTGGATGGATGACCAGGGGATGGTGATGCAGATGCCTGATGGGTGCCGGAGGCCACAGGTGGTCAGGAAGCTCAGACAGCACTCATGATGGGGATGTTCTAGTGGTAGGCAGTGTGCCATGGGGTTGTCAGCTGATCGTGGTCTGCAAGGGGACAGGACACCAGGTATGTGCATGCCTGTCACATGTGTGCAGCCGTACCGGGCCACACCATGGATGTTGTGGGCCTACCACCTGTTTGTGTATCCACTGGGGTGGGTGGAGGGTGCATGGTGATGAGCCCCACGCTGAGCGTACCCTCTCTGGGGGCCACCGGAATGCTTAGTGCCCACTGGGGGGGCCCATGACCATTTACATACCCCACTGGATGCGTGTGTGGGGGCCCATGTTGTCACCTGTAGAGGGGGACACTGGTGCCGTGGTTCGCCCAGGATGTCGCTGTCCAGCTTGGGGGGGGTTGCTATGTGTTTGTGTGCTGTACCCGGGGGGGGGGGCGGTCTGTGGTGCATGTCATGGGGAGAGGACAGTCTGTGGAACTGTACACTATGATGGGGGGGCAATATGTGGTGCTGTGCAACTGTGTGTGTGTGTGTGTGCACATATTACAACACTGTGTGAGTACTTGTTGTGCACTTATTCACTGTGCTGGCATGTGTTAGTGCTGCACCTCATATTCAGTGCATGTGTTGGTGCATTGGTACAGTGTGAGGGCATGCGTTTGTGCTGTACAACCATGAGATGAGTGGCCATACCTGGTGTAATGCAACTTTACTGCATCGACTTGTCACCGGGCTTCCCCAGCAGCCAGGCCGTGGTACGTGTTCCTGTTCTCCGGGTGATGCCAGCTGTCTGCCGCAATGGCAGGTACACTGTATGCTGGGTACCCTGGCTGTCTGCTGTTTGGCCATGTCCGCGCCATTGGCTATGCCTTGTTCCACCGCAGGGCCCGTACTGTCACCCTTGACGCCCTATGTGCCCATGCCCTCCATTTCATCTGGTTGTGCATCTGCATCATGGTTGCGTGGTGGTGCCAGGTCGCATGTGTCGGCCAGCCTTTGGGGGGCCATGTTGTCCAGCACTGTCCATGAGTGGCACTGTGTGCTGCCTGTGCCTGTGGGTGCAGGTGTGTGTCCCTGCTCGGCATGTCCTGTGTGGGGTGGGTGCCATTACGTGGTGTTGCGCACCAGTCAGTCCAGTGCATCTGTGATGCGGTCCATGCTGCGGCTCATGCCTTACACTTTGGTGGTCAGGGCATGCACCACATTGGTGTTATGGTGCTGTTCCACCAGGCAGTCAGCCTTGAGCTGCCACAGCTCCTTGTACCTGCCAGCCAATGTTGCCTGCCGGTGCTCTGTGCACCTATATCCAAGCACATGCCATGATGGTCCCTCATCAGGACTGTTCTCCACATCCTGTGGCTCACTGCCAGTGTGGGCACTCCCGATCCACTGTGGGTATGCCATGCATGGGTTGCTGCGGTCGTGTGCCTACCGCATTGTGCTCATGGTGTGCCTGGGCACCGTGTGTCTGACACTGCCCAACACTGCCACCTCCTCCACTGGCAGCTGCTGTGACCTATGACCCCTCATCAGTTACATCAGAAATGCTGTCCTCCTTGGTGTCAGTATCCATTGGGACCTTGATGTCATGCACGGTACCTGTGAGGGAGAGGGTACAGTTAGTCAGGCTGGTTACAGCACATGTGTGTCATGCAGGGGTGCATGTGGCACCATCACTCACCATTGCCTTTTCCCACCTCCCTGCTGTGATCCTCTACTGGCAGATTTTCTGCTGTGTCCCGCTGCTGTGGCTCTGTCATCATGGTCGTGCCTGCCGGCCTTGTCAGGTCTAGTGGGGGGGTAAACAGAGTACTGTTAGGATGGATCATGTGATGAGGTCATCTGAGTAGCAGCCTTCTAGCTGAGCTCCCACTCTTCTGACTAACAAACTACATATTTGAGCATTTCAACTCCACTTTTCATCTATCTAGTGGCACCCACGGTCTGGTCAATGTGTGTAGCTCCTATTTTGCCAAGTGCATGGGGTGCAATGGAAGCCGAAATGCAGTTAGCATTACCTAAGCACACACACCCTCCTACACCGAAGAAACAGAGCAAGAAATCCAGGCCACAATCCATGGCCTCCGGCAAGGTATCCAGTGCTACCCTGGACCCTAACCTGCTCATGGTAGAGTGCTTCCTTGAAGAATTTCGACCATTTTGAGAAGTTAAAACACTCATCTCCGAAGGAAAATCTATGGACGCTGCCATCAAGGACATATCCAAGTGCACCAGAGATGATGAGATGCGCATTAAGTCATTGGAAAGGAAGGTTGATTGTGTTGACACTGAATTTGCACTTACCAGGCAGAGGATTGCCAAACTCAAGGCGAAGGTGGAAGACCTTGAGGGCCAGAGTCGGCCTAATAGTGCCATGATCATCGGTTTGCCTGAGAAGGAAGAAGGGACAAACACAGTCCTGTTTATTCAGAAGTTAATACAGAAGTTGGTGGACCCTTCCCCTTTGGGCCTACTTATTGCATTGAACGAGCCCACAGTGCTTTAAGACCGATCCTCCCATCTAATCCTCCTCATCCTTCAATTTTTAAGTTCTTAAATTTTCAAGAACGTCAGCACTTGCTCACTAATATAAAAGAACTCCAGAAGGTGAAATGGGAAGATCGGAAGATCCGAGTGGCACAAGATCTGCCAGCTATGACCCGGTAATGGTGCACAGTGTTTCACTCCATAGTATCCAAGTTGATTCCAGCCGGGGTGAAATTTAGAATGATGTACCCAACTCGCTTACAAGTTCCCCTACAAAACCAATGGAAGAGTTATGAGGATCCCATGTTGGCAGAGTCTGACTTGAGAGCTGCATTCCCTGATCTCTTTAAGCCACGCTGAAGGCAGCATTGGGAACCCAGTTTGTGTCACCATGCAGGTATGGATATCGGCCTTGAGAATGGATATTCCAACACCCAGCTTAACAGTGCCAATGGTGCCAAGTGCTTCTGGACTGACCCCTGGCAAAGACATTGCCTACATTTACTTTCTGTGTACTTTTTTCCCCCTTTATTTGGCACTTGGATATGAGGTCTGTGCACCTAATTAACTGGGGCTGCCAATCTTTGTCAGCACTCTAGGAGAGCCTACTCCTTCACTACCTTTACAGTGCTGCAATGGGTGTATGACTCTAATACCCTTCCAGTTTGCTTCATGGTTCCCAGGAAGACCTTCCCGGAGTATGTCCCAGTTTCTTTTTCTCCAGCCTGATAGCAGTTAGAATACTGGGACCTGGACTTCATGTGATTGGACTCATCTCTTGCTTTTTCCCTGTTGTTTTCCCTGCTGTATGATTGCACTGTGCCTGGAGAGTGACCCATTTCAATCTTTATTATGACAGTGGCAGTTTTCATTTAAATTGAACAGCTATGTTTAAGTACATGTAATCAGTTGCCCCATATTGCTCCCCGTATTTCCTCTGAAGGTACCATTGTTTGCACTGTTCTACGTCTCTTTTTTGCAGCAAACACAAGGTTCATAAAAACTGATTTTCTTTGTTTGTAGCCTGGGAATCTATCCTGCAATACTAAAGCTGGGTGGTAGAGGGGAGCAGTTACTTTTCATCAAGTTCTCTGCATGTTTTTTAATGCGGTTACAATTTCACGGTCTTAATATACCATTTGGTAGTTTGTTTGGCTTGCTTATCTAATACTAATCAAATGGGTGGGAAGGGGGAGGTCAGTAGCTTGGTAAGCCTTTTTCATTACGGTCGGAAAGATTTTTGGTGGGACATGTGGGGGGAGGGACTCCACTCTGGGAAGTACTGTGTTATAATTGCATTCTACCTGGAGTTACCTCAGGGAAAGGGTTGGGAGAAGGGATTTGCATGTTACATACAACTGCCTTGTGTTGGACTATTTGTGGAGGGAGGGGGTTGGGGTCAGGGAATTGTTATTGGGAGTCATGGGAGGTGAAGGAATCAAAAGGCATCACCCTGGTTGGGTTGTGGCATGGGTATCTGCATATGTTCAGGCAAATGACTCAGGCAACCCAGGTTTTCTTGAAATATGGCTAATCGGATAACATTTTTATCATGGAACATGAGAGGAGCCAGGAAAAAGTAAAATGTTACCAGATTTTGAAGCATTTAGGTCACCTTAAGGCTGACATTATATGCCTTCAAGAGAACCACCTATTGGTCTCCCAATCAGGGCTCCTTCGGAGACAAAATATCAGGCAAGCCTTTACAGAGTGGTTTAGCATGCAAAATAAGGGCATAGCTATCCTTATAGCATGCCGGCTGCTTTCAGCTGCCTGCAGACCCTAATTGACCCCACTGGCCAATATATGGTAATCTGGGGAGTCCTAGATCAGACTAAACTGATAATTGGATGTCTTTATGGACCAAACATTGACTCACCATTATTTTCACTGAGCTCTTCAAGATTCTTTTTTTTTCATTTAGTAAACTTTATTAGTTTAAAATTTTAACAACAACAACAACAACCATCAGAACAGACAATGAGTAAATACATTAGACAAAAAGGCAGTCCTTGAAAAGAACGGATACATGTGTGCCATATTGAGCACATAAATAGAGGTTACATCGTGATAAATTCTAAAACCTAATATCGTTGTCTGCTCCCCACCCACTTCCCTACTAAGGTTCATACTAAGGTAAGTACAAGAGCAAGAAGGCAGAAGCCCATGATGCTCCTATGCTAATCCAATATATAATAGGAAAGGTCATACCCATTACTTATAAGACCATCTACTCTATTTTTAAAAATACTTTTAGTTTCACTAATGACAACATTAAGCAGAAGTCTATTCCATCAACCAACAACTCTAACAGTGAAAAAGTATTTACGACTTGATCTCAAAAAAGGTTTTCTGACTAATTGTAAAAGATGTACCCTAATATTGTGATAACAGCTTTTAAATTCTAAACCAAGTTCACACAAAAGATAAGGGTCTTGAATTATGTTATATAATAACATAAGATCACCACAAAGCTGACGTGTGGATAAGGGCATGAGTTTAAGAATGTCTAGCCTACCCTCATAAGAGACATCATATAACCCAGAAACATTTTTAGTAAATTTTCTCTGAACTGTTTCCATTAAAAGGCCTTCAGATTTTTTATACGGACACCAAAGCTGGGAAGCATATTCCAAATGTGGTCTGACGTATGCTCGATATAGTGGTAGCAACACTTCATGCTTCCTTGATCTGATGTTACGCAAAATAGATCATAAAACTTTATTGGATTTGTTAATAATGTTATGTACGTGTTTATTATAAGATAAGTTATCTGAGATAATAATGCCCAAATCTCTTTCCTCTGATGTTGTATCAAGTAGTATACCATCCAAATAGTAGGGTTTTTTTAAATTACTTAAACCCAAATGCATTACCTTGCATTTTGAGATGTTCAAAGTCATACCCCAGTTCTTAACCCATTTAGTAATGTGATCAAGGTCTTTTTGGATAGTGTTGACCTGGTAATCAGAGGCACAAAGGCCACCTATTTTAGCATCATCTGCATATTTAATGGTAAAAGATGAACAGCCTGAAGTAAGATCATCAATAAATGCCTGAAACAGGCGTGGGCCCAAAATCGAACCTTGTGGTACCCTGCTTGCCACTATCCCCCTAGCTGATTTGCTCTCATTGATAGACACTTGCTGAGAACGATTTTGAACCCAATTAATTATCCAATTCACTACAACACTGTTTATTTTTAACTTATGAAGTTTGGTAATTAGAGCCCAATGTGGCATGATGTCAAAAGCTTTACTAAAATCAATATAAATTATATCACATGGCACATTTTGTCAAGTAATGAACTGATTTGTTCATAGAAGCATATTAAATTAGTCAGACAGCTTCTGCCTTTTTTGAAACCATGTTGCTCAACATCATGACAGTCAAGGACAGGGGATATCATGTATTTAATTAAACCTTCTAATAATTTACAAATAGAAGAAGTTAAACTTATTGGCCTATAGTTTTCCCAATTATTTTTTTGGCCTTTTTTATGAATAGGGATGACATAAGCCTCTCTCCAATCCTGTGGAACAAAATTCATGGCCAGGACATAATTAAACATCAGTTTTAAAGGAACAGTAATAACATCAACTAGTAAAAATAATAAATGTCCAGCTATGTTGTCTGGACCAGGACTGTATTTGCCTTTTAGTGTCAATATTTTATCCTTAATAATGTCAGTAGAAAATTTAACTGGTGAGACATTAGTAGTATCTAACAAAACAGTGCCATAAGTTGGTTTAGAAGTACCAGAAAAACTTTTGCAAAAATTATAATTAAACAGATCGGCCATTTTTTTTTGGATCATGTATCAAAATGTCATGGTCAAGTATTGGACCAATTTGACATGTGGGTTTCCTCAAAGAATTAATATAAGAGTAAAAGTGCTTACTGTTAGATTTATTAGCAGTGGATGCTAATTTTTGCTCCCAATTAGATTTAGCCCTTTTAATCATAATCTTACATTTTCTTTGTATCTGTATATAAGAAGTCCAATTTGAGGAAGATTTAGTGTTTTGGTATCTAATGTACTTCTTGCATTTTAGTCTAATACATTTTTTGATGGACTGGATCATCCATTTGGGAACTTTATTTAGATTCTCATTTTTAATTTTGGATGGAATATATAGTTCCTTAAGTTGACAAATGATGTTAAAGTTTTCCCAATAAAGTTCTGGAGTAGAGCCTATCAATAAGGAGTCCCAGTTAATATTTCCGATAATGTGTTTCATTGTGCCTAAATCGGCTTAATCATACAGATATATTTTAGTACGATTGGAGTTATAAATATAAGTTTGTAAGATGTTAAATGTAATAGTGTTATGGTCACTATTCCCAATCGGCTTGCTTACTAGAATGTTATCTACTATTAGGTCATCATCACAAAGAACCAAATCTAAAATATTCTTTCCTCTAGTTGGGATAAGTACATTCTGCTTAAGTCCCTATTCCTCTGACTGGTGTTTGCACATAAATTCAGCCAATCAATTGTACCTATATTAAAGTCTCCAGAAACTACAATTTTGCCTATCACGTTTGCCTGTTCTAATTCAGATAGAATTGCATCTAGAATGTCGACTGATGAGTTAGGAGGGTGGTAGCAAGAACCCAAAATAAGAATATCTGATGTAGAGAGACTTAGCCTGACCCAAATTGTCTCCGTTTGTTTGTCATGTTTTTTGATATTCTTTGTAATGTCGATAGAGTTAAGTTGTTTTTTTATAAATAACGCCACTCCTACACCCTTCCTATTATGCCTATTAAGAGTATAGGCAGTGAAACCAGGTATAATAGTTTCCCAAGATGATTTATCATCACCCCATGTTTCACTTATTGAAATAATGTCAATATCATCTTTATAAATTCTGCATTTTAATTCATCCAATTTTTGGTTAAGACATCTAGCATTAAAGCATAGGAAATGTAATTCTCGACATGTCATAGAGCTGCTGACTGGAGATTTTAGAGATGGCGGCCTGTCCACCATCTCACCTCTAGTTTTAGTTTAAAAGATGGTTAATAGATGTCAAAAATTGTTTTCCCAGAACAGCATTACCCTGTCTGCTTAAATGTAAACCATCAAAACAGTACAATTCAGGATGATATTCGAATTCCTCCCAGTGCGTTAGACAAGTCAGGTTTTGACGTAAGCACCATTTTCTTAGCCATTCGTTGACAACTTTGATTTTATTATTAAGGAATGATGAGAAATGTGGGATAGGTAAAATTTCAGATATGCAGATTTTGCAACCCATATCCACCAGTTTATTAGTTAATGCGACATAGTCTTCTTTAATTGAATGGACAGAATCCCTATAGATGTTGTTAGCACCTACGTGTATAAGTGCAATCGGGTTGTTGCCACGGTCCTTCATAATCTCAGACAACATTTGTGTGAGATCAGAGATTTTGGAGCCACTAAAACTAGAACTAGTTCTATTAGCTTTGTCAGGGTTGCATAAAGTCCTATCTAAATGTTTTGTTAATGAATCACCCAAAACATAAATTTGTTGTTGCAAGGGAATGTTAGAATCACAGTGAATACTAGACACTCTCCCCCCCCCCCCCAGTCTGCCACCTTATTAACACCCAAGGATGGTAATGAAGCAATTAGAATACCTTGTTACGTATGTATATCCTAAGAAAAAAAAAACTGAAAAATAACTAGAAACTACTGAATCACTAAAAGGGTGTACAATGATTCCCATCTTAATTTGTAATTTTCCACCCTATTATTAATCCCAGCAATGATGAGCTCTGCTTGCAAGGCAAACATAATCTCCTTATACCATTCCATATAGGCGGGAGTACTTGGTTCCTGCCAATGTCTCAAAATGACTTTCTTAACACAGCTTGATATTAGAGCCATATGTGCTCTCTGTTGGCTCCCTTGTAAACCTGCGTAGTCACCCAAGATGCAAATTTCTAAGTTGAAATAGTCTGATAGTGCCAAAAGCGGGTCAAGGCATGTTTGAATACTATGCCAAAAAGGAAGTGATTTTGTCACATGACCAAAGCATATGAAGCAGGTCAGCTGAACCCTGATGGCACCTGGGACACTGATTGGATGATACCCTACCCATTTGATGAACTTAAAATGGGGTATAAAATAAATTATGGTTAATATAAAATTGCATCACTCTATATCTGTCCCACTTAATATATTTGTATAAGTGCTTCCAGATGTTGGACCAGTTCCAGAGAGGAGAAGTTGGGGTTAGGGTATTGTCCCACCAATAGACCCTTTTACCTTCCAAAGTGGCAACTTTTGTTAAAAGAAATTTATATGAGCAGGATATAATATGAGAAGAGGTGATAGAGCTAATAAAAGGAAATATAGCAGAAGTAAAGGGACTGTTTCATTCCCTCAGTCCAAAATGTTGTGTCAGCATATGGGATATCTGAAAATATTTAAAAACATATCTAGTAGGCCAACTAAAAAGATGACTGGCAGCATTGTAGGAGAGGAGTTTTTTGTCATGAACCAACTGGTTCACTCTAACAACACCCATGTCTGGCCAAAAAAGGTGAGATTTAATTACTTTACCTGAAATTAAAAGATTAGGGTTGGAAAACAAGGGCTGGGCAATATCCTTATGTGCATCCACCTTGAGAAAATTAGTTAATTGATGCTGTGTTTGAAGTGAACAACTTAATGGTGTTTCTTTTAGGGATATGGGAAAGTTCCTCCTACTAATATAAGGAAGGGCCTTGGGGTCTATATTATTTTCAGAACAGAGAGCCTGTTCAATTCTAACCCAGGAAGGACAATATATAGACTCTGTACTATTCACAGGAGGCTGCATCCAATATCTGATCCTAGCCAGGTGTATAGGTAAATAATATATGTAAAAATTGGGAGCTTGAAGTCCTCCTTCAATTTTAAGATGCGTAAATTTACAATAACTTCTTCTGACTTTTTTCCCCTGCCATATAAAACTATTAAGGATTCTCTGTAACTGGGAAAATCATGATAATGGAAAAGCCCCATTAAACATTTATAAAGGGTATAAAACCCGACGTAAAACATTCATTTTTATTGTACACATACAACCCCATATAGAAGGAGGTAATTTTGGCCAACGTCCAAGGTCTTCTGTTAATGTTTTAACTAGAAAATCTAAATTAAGTTTTTTCATAATGTGAGGGGAAGAGTGCAAGTAAACCCCTAGGTATTTACATTTTTCAGAATTCCATTGTAATCCCAAATGTACTATATCAGATTTCATTGTGTGCTTATTGAGTGGAAAAATGTCAGTTTTTCCAATATTTAACTTATAATTCGAAATTGCTTTGAATTGGGGAATAATGTGGAAAACAGCAGATATAGATTGAGCAGGATTAGAAATATGGAGAAGTATGTCATGAGCATACACGGAAATGTTATGTTCCATATCACTTATTAATATGCCAGGTATGAGTTTCAAACTTTTAATTTTCCTAATAAGGGGTTCTAGATATAAGTTGAAAAGGAATGAGGAAAGGGGATAACCCTGATGGGTACCCTGAAATAACATAAAGGATGAGGAGAGGACACCGTTACAATGGATTTGAGCTGATGAGGAAGTGTACAGAATTTTGACCCATTGTATAAACTCCTTTGGAAAATGGTATTTAGATAATACCATATAAAGGTATTCCCAGGAAACCCTGTCAAAAGCTTTTTCTGCATCCAGGGAGACAAATGCCGCTGGTACAGATGAATCCCTGGACACAGAGGAAAGATACGCTATTTTCCTAAGATGGTCAGATGAAAGCCTTCCCTTTACAAATCCTACCTGTTCTGTGCTAATCAGGGATTCCCAGACCTGGCCTATTCTGGAAGCGAGAATTTTCACGAGAATTTTAAGATCTACATTAATTAAGGAGATTGGTCTATAATTTGGAATATAGGGATAACAATTATAATAACCCAAGTCAAAGAGGTATCAGATATTCCTTGTTTAAAGATATACTGAAAAGTATCTAAGAGGATAGGGGCAATTATCTCCTTACATTTTTTGTAGAAATTAGTAGTAAAGCCATCTGGGCTGGGGGATTTATCTGGGGCAAGAGAATCTATGGCTTCATAAATTTCTGTTAATGTAATCGGAGCCTTCAGAATATTAACCTGATTGTCTGCTAATATAGGGAGATTGATATCTTGGAAAAAATTGTTGAATTGTTGAAACAAAGAGAGGAGTACAGGTGCAGAGTATAATTGTTGGTAACATTCTTGGAATGCGTTGGCAATATCCAGGGAGGAAGATAAAAGTTCCCCTGTCATCGAATAAACAGAGGTGATTATTTTATCGGTTATTTGGGTATGCAGATGAAGAGCCATTAGCTTTCCTGCTCTTTCACCATGATCAAAATAAGATACTTTAGAATGAAGCATTAGGAATTCAGCCTTTTCTGCTAATAAATGACTGTATTGGGAACGTAGTGACTCAACCTTTTCCCACTACTCTATAAGGGCCGAGGGGAAGAGAAGCCTCTCCTGATTTTCTATCTGGGCTAAAATCGAAGAAAGAGCCGCAGCTCTTAGCTTCTTATGCTTAGTCACTAACCTAATTAACTCCCCCTTCAATGCACATTTCAGAGATCCCCACAAAAAATATTTTTGGGGCTGTGACGGGGCATTAATGTCCATAAAACTAGAAATGAATGTTTGAAGGAGCAGTATTTGGTCTTCAGATTTCAGAAGTTGATTGTTCAACCTCCAAATTCTGTCTCTATGTATATTTGGGAGATAGGTCCAGGTGAAGATGGACAATACAGTGATCGGAAATGACCTTTGACGTGTAATAGGCCTGAGAGACCCCTGAGAGGTGGTCCACTGTTATGAGAAAATAATCTATCTGGGAAAACGAATGATGGGGAAGGGAATGAAATGAAAATTCCTTTTTTTTTGGAAACATTAACCTCCAAGGATTTATCAGTCCAACAGAGTTCATAAGCTCTTGTAATGCCTTTTGTCCCGGTGATACTTTTAGTTGGGTCTGACCAGATCTGTCTAAGAAATTAGATAGTACCTGGTTCCAATCACCACCTAGTACTATGGGAAACATAGTCCAGAGGGCAAGAAGATTCATAAGATTCATGAAAAATTCAGGATCGTCACAGTTAGGACCATAAACGGAGCCTAATACCAGCTCAGAGTGGCCCCAAAAAGCCCTCAGAAGAACGAATCTTCCCTCTGGGTTGGAAATTTGTTGTATACGGTGAAATGGGATTTTACGGGTAATCAGGATGCCAACCCCTCTTCTACAGGAGTCAATACCAGAACCAAATACTTGACCTACCCAGTTTCTACATAAGTAATGAATTTGACTAACCCTGAGATGCGTTTCTTGCAAGTAAGCCACATCACTTTGCAGAGTTTTTAAGTGGAGTAAAACCTTGGGATCTCTTGACAGGAGTCTGAGCCCCCTTTATATTCCAGGAACAATATTTAAGACTAGCCATATGGAATTATATAATACTGTGAAATGTAGCAAAAAATGAAAGAGTATAACCACTCCTGAATACTTAACCAAAAAACATTTAACCCCCTTACAGTGGCAGACAACCCCTTACATATTATTTTATCTCCCCCCCCCATTCCAACTTATACACACCCTCAAAGCTAGGACCCGAAGGACCCAGCTCTGGACCCCCCTCTTTATAGTGAGAGACTAAGCAACAAACAAACCCTAACCGGGATAAAGATTTAGGAGGTCCCAACCCCAAAATATGATTCATGACTGCTTCTCCTGTAGCTGAGCAGACATGGATACCCTGTCCCACCCCAACGGGTTGATAAATACGAATGTTAACAGAAACAATTTTCTAGATTAATAAAACACAGAGTCTTATTTTCTGCTTACCTATCCTTGGTAAATCTTAAAAAAGGGTTAAAAAGGTAAAAAAAAAAAAAACCTGTATTCTGTAGAGACTGTATTGACATATTTTTCTGTAATAGTCCATTAATACTCTGAAAGGAGTGAACAGCCTTTACCCCAATGAATATCTGAAAAACATAATCAAATATTTGAATCTGATTATTCAGTTGTGAAAAACAGATTACACCTTAGATTTGTGCCCGGACATAGCACGCCTGATTTATAAAACTCTACATGAATGGTGCAGAAACATCACACAATCACAAAAAATAAAAGGAACCAACAGTGAAGTTCAGTTTGTTATAGCATTGAAATCAGAAAGAGCTTCTTAGCCTTGCGCCAGTCACGGACTGAAGATTTTCATCCAACTGGCCACCACTGCACGATCGTTCGCACAACCGTGATGCCAAGTCCGCTCACAATATCTTCACAATACGACACTCTACTCACGGAGCTGAATTATAAAAGAAAAAACAGGAGAAAATCTTCACAGGCTCTTCTTTAGCCTGGCTGGTCAACGTATCTCCGCAACAAGCAGGGATTTAAATCCAGGACTCTCTCTAACGGAGCCCAACCACACGGGGGAAGCAAAAAGGGAAAAGACAACTTACATAAAGAAAAAAAAAAGGGCAAGGACCCCATAACCGTTAAGTCTGAGTCCACCGACCCGGTTCTAACATTGTGGATCTTAAACATATCTTGGACGCAGGCACCCGAACCCGCAATTCCGATTTAACATTACAGCCCAAATGCTATCCTAATAATGCAGGATCTTTTATAAAGCAGATAAGCGATGCTGCTTCAACGCGGGGTAAAAAGGTCTGAGAAGAGAACCACAAGCTCTTTAGCTGCTTGCTCTGCATTCTCAAAGGTTTTCCAGCTGCCCCCATGAAGCACAGATAACCTAGCGGGATAAAGCATCCAAAATTTTATTCTTGCAGCAATTAACTTAGTGACAGAAGTGTGATATTCAGCCCTTTTTTGACGAGTTGCCACTGGTAGGTCTTGAGAGAACCGAATCGGGTTGTCATCCCATTTGACTTCTTTGAGATCTTTGACTGAAGACAAAATATGCTGATGATCAACATAACTCAGCAATTTCAGGATAAGCAGTCTAGGTTTGGCCCCTGTAGGGGGTCTCGGCTGTAAGGATCTGTGGGCTCTTTCGACAGCATAAACCATGGGGTGTGGAGGAGGACCAGCTATTTTGATGAGCAGCTTTTGTATGAATGTAACAGGTGGATGCCCTTCAGCTTCTTCTGGAAGCCCGAAAATTACCAGGTTGTTACGCCTGTTATGGCCGTCCGGATCTTCAAGATTTAACTCCAGCTTGTGTAATTTGTGCCGAATTGAAGTCATATTGGGCTCCATTTGAGCTTGCCATGATTCAAGTGAGGCCATACAGGCAGAGACGTCAGAAAGAGCCTTGTTAGTTTCCTTGAGATCAGCTTGCATCTCTTTTAGATCTGTGGCAAATTCCGTAAAAGCCGTTTTTAGTGATGCCATTTCTATTAAAAATCTTTCCTCCGAAAGAGGGGCTGCCACTGCGGGAAGTTGAGAGCCTTTACTCATACTAGCTGTGTGCGTTCTGGCTTTTTTGGCCTGCTTATCCAGTGTAGTAGGCGTCGTTCTAATCGGGAAGGCCATTTTCATTTCGGCCTCCATGTCTCCTAATAACTCCTTCAAAAACAGAGAATTCGGTGTCCGATGTTGTCCTGACGTAGGGAGACGCTATCCGGATATAAATTGGAGCGATGTTAGGTCGATTTACCGAGATTACAGGTAAATTTAGTAATTGAAGCGGGAGCGAGAGCACATTGCGACCACTTAGGAAGAAAGCATCACGTGATCCCGAGCTCAAGATTCTATCTCCTTTCTCCAACCTCCCAATGTTTCTGGGTGGAGACTGAAATCTTCCGTTCACACCAGATTTGGACAAAACATACTGTAGATCCCAGGTGTTGTCACCAGCTCAAAGGGCTACACGAGATTCAGTAGACCACTTGGGGTTGTGTGACCCCTGGAGAACCCTTAACCAGTCCTATAGGGTGTATACTTTCTACTCCCCAGTACACGGATCCTCATCTAGACTAGATTAGTTCTTAATGAGTAAGAGTTCTCTCCCTGGTGTCTGGGATTGCAGCATTGAAGCAGGAGTCATCTCAGATTATTCCCCGGTTTGGTGTCTGGCATCCCTGGTCCCTCTCCAACAACAGGATACCCTGTGGAAGCTCAACAACCAGCTTCTGAAGGATCCCAGACTGGTTAAAAAGATAGCCAATTTCATTGAACAGTATAGAAAAGAGAATTTGAATACCACAGGGAAGCCAGACATTGAATGGGGTGCACTGAAATGCTTTCTCAGGGGAGAATTGATCAAGCTAGCCTCTAACAGGAAGAGGAAGAGGGAAGAACAAATCTCAAATTTGCTGATACAAATTAGGCAGTTAGAAAGTTGTCTTCCCCTGACTAGAGATGAAACTACCAAAGCCTCCCTCTTAAAACTCTGGGAATCTTATAGTGAACTGTTGAGAGAAAAAGCAGAATATACCATCCTTAAGTCCCGCTCGCTTTACATAGTCCAGGGAGAGAAAGATGGACATTTATTAGCCCTGCGGATAAAGCAACAGGAATCTGCCAGATTGTTAAAGGCCATAAAATCTGCCACTGATGGATCCATTAAAACCACCCCTAGGGAGATAGTATCTGAATTTGAGTTCTACTATAGGGAACTGTACAGCCCCAGGGCAGTCCCTCCTTCTCCTCAGATGATAGAGACATATCTTGCTCCTCTTCCCTTACCATCCTTGGGGGTGGAAGAGAAAAACATTCTGCTAGCCCCAATCACAGAGGCAGAGATAAGAGCAATAATCCAAGAGCTCCCTCTGGATAAGGCCCCAGACCCGGATGTATTTTCCCCCAATTTTTGTAAGAAGTTGCAGGATCAATTAGTTACTTGGTTAAATAGATTTCTCACTTCTATATTGTCAGAGTCTCTGTCTGATCCTCATCTACTAGAGGCCCTCATAGTGGTCCTTCACAAGCCCGGTAAGCCTGAAGATAGCATCATGAGTTATAGACCTATCTCCCTTACCAACAATGACATCAAGATTCTAGCTAAATTGTTAGCCAACAGACTGAGTCGGGTGCTTCCTGTCATGATAGGGCCTGAACAAGTGGGCTTTATGGCAGGCAGATTGTCCCAGGATCACCTAAGAAAATTGGCTCACATTTTGTCGGCATCCAGGGACTCCGTCCACCCAGCAGTCTTGGTGTCCCTGGATGCGGAGAAAGCCTTTGATAGAGTAGACTGGGACTTTATGTTTGGTGCATTAGCTAGGTTTGGCATACCAGATCAGTATATTCGATGGATTAGAACCTTATATTCAGGACCCTGTGCTAGAATATACTGTAATGGTGTGATTTCCCCTTCCTTCACTCTAAAGTCTTGTACCCGGCAGGGGTGTCCCCTGTCACCTCTTCTATTTAATTGATATTTAGAACCCCTATTATGGAGACTCAGGAATGACTCTAACATCCATGGGGCGGAGATAGGTTTCCATGTGCTATCAGTCTCAGCCTATGCGGACAACATTCTGTTGTATCTCACCCAACTCTCTTGCTCTATCAAGGCTGCTCTGGAGACTATTTCAGAGTTCAGTACAGTCTCCAAGTATAACATTAACCCTGACAAGACTCAGGTTTTCCCCCTTGAATAACAGGATTCATAGGGCATCACTCAGTCTTACTGGCTTACAATGGTCCCAAGACAGCCTTAAATACTTAGGTATTATCCTAGCTAGAAGTACTACCCAGTTGAAGACACTTAATCTTGACTCTTTGCTCTCTAAGACACAACAGGACTTAACCCATTGGAAGGACATGCCTCTGTCTCTTTGGGGGAGGATTAGCTTGATTAAAATGAATATTTGACCCTGTTTATTTTACCCCTGAGTATGTTGAACCTGTGGCTTCCTCTCACCTTAGTCAGGGAGCTACATGGGGTGGTTTCAGATTTCCTATGGCACAGCAAACCCACTGGATGTGCTTATTATAAATTCGCCACTCCAAAGGAGAGAGGGGGACTTCGACTCCCCTAATTTTGGCCTGTACTATTGGGCCAGTCATTTAAGTAAATACCTTAGGTGGCTGTGACCAGTAGAGACCCTACATACATTTCCCTATGTCCCATCCTGGCTCTCCATTGAACAAGAGATAAATGACTCAAGTGGCATCTCTTGGGAAACCATTCTCCATTCCCGGGTCAAGGACCTCCCCAAAACATGGAGCGGTTCTCTAATTACTACCTCAATGCGGGTACATTTTCAGTTGTGTAAGGTCTTAAAATACAACCACATTAGGGACCCAAATCAACCAATATTGCAGAACCCTAATTTTCATATTGGGTATGCCCCCTTAACAGAGGTTTGGCTCCCATCTCTCAAAGGGAAGTGTCCCCAGGACTTGGCAATTGGCAACTCCTATCTCTCGGTAAGGGACATGATGCTAAAGTTCCCAGCAGGCCCGGGAGGTGTTTTTCAAGTTTTATCAGGTTCACCATCTGTTGATTTCTAAGAAGTTCTCATTGGGAGACAGTAGGGGGGATACATGAAATTTTTCAGCCTCTAGTTGTTTTGTCCCAACAGCCTCACTCTGCCTCCCATATATATGCTTTTCTTTATGACTTGGTCTTTTCTCATACAGGTGGGGCCTCTCACTACTGGTCTGCTAGGTTTCCTCAGAGGGTCCTTAATTGGGAAAGAATATGGAGGCCTTGTCATTCTTATATCACGCAGGATAGACTGCGGCTCATCCTCCAGAACATGTACTTGACTCCGGTAAAGTTGCACAAAATGGGCAAACTTCCCTCTTCAACTTGTAGTCATTCTGGTCAAGCGGAGGGTACTCTGTATCATATTTTCTGGGAGTGCTCTTCTATTGCTGTACTCTGGGTGACCAGCAAACAGAGAGTAGATGCCCTCCTAGGTTTAGAGAACTTATTTTCCCCTGAAATTTGTCTACTGGGCGACTTTACCGGAGTCGAGGTCAAACAATGAAGGTTTCATATGGCAATGATTGCCCTCTCTCTTAAAACCCTGGTGCTTAATCACTGGAAAGAGGCCACTGTCATTTCTTATGTGGAACTGTGGAATGGCATCAGGAATTGTTAGTCAGTTGATGAGTAGAGAAAATGGTTGCAAGTCTACGTAACTGTATGCACAAATACAAAGAGAGGTGGGAGTCTATGTACACTCTATACAGTCTCTAATGTTATATTGCCTGTAAGGTCATTGCCAAGGGTGATGCATGGGGGTGGGGTGGGGGGTTATTCGTGAATGTTCCTTTGATTGTCCTGTCTTATATTATAGTATTGTGCCTTATATTGTCCTGTGTATGGATTTATTTTGTTTGTTTTTCTGGCTAAAAAATTAATAAAGTTGAATTTAAAAAAAAAAGAGTACTGTCAGGACATAACTATGGGCACTGCACATGTGTCCACGTGTTCGCCTTCCACCTACATACCATCTAGGGTGTCCGCACCATCCACCTCCCCATGGATTCCAACATCGGTCAGAGTGGCTGCCACCATATGCTCAACTGGGAGCTGGCTGTCCTCGCTGGGGGAGCCACCTCCAGTGCCCTGCCATACCTGTGCTGCTGCCACAATCTTCCTCCTGATGGTGACTCACAGGTCCCACCATTTATGCTTGATGGCATCAAGGGTCCATGCCTCCGGTCCAGCGACATTGATGCCATTTTGTATTTCGAGCCACACCCTTGCCTTCACCTCAGCAGGTGTGCTCAGTGACAGTGACCCATACAGGCAGTGGTAGTGCTTCCTGATGTCTGCCACCATGGGCGCCACCTGCCCACCCGTGAAGTTTGGGTCACAGGTTTTGGGATGGGCACTAGGATGCACCCTCACATGGTGACTGCCTTGGCCAGTTGCCTACTGCTCTGTTTCTTGATGCTCCATGTCCTGCATTTACACCTGTGTGCTTCTTTCCTCCTCTGCCATTGTCTACATGGTGTTCTCCTGCAAGTTATTCACTTCCATGCCAATGCATGGGGCAGGGAGCACTGCCTTATATGGTGGGATCAAGGGATGTTGCCGTGTAGCTGTGGCAAACCTTCTGTCGTGCATGGTAGTTCATGAGTGCGTCGTTGCGAGGGGGCCTTGTGCGCCGCATTTATGATGATTTTTGCGCGTAGTGCAAGTGCTTTCATGCATAGGCCCCAATGTTTGCAAAGAAAGGGCTGCAGATTCCTGCTCCTGATAAACTGTTTCTACCATGGTCTACTCTTTCTTTGAACTGTCACCGGGGCATTCACTACAGCACCTAGAAATCATTTTGAGCTACTCTGGCTTCCCAGCTGCCATAATAAGACATGCAAATTGCATTACATTAATTACAAATCTGAGATTTGCCCATCATATTATGGCTATGTTTTAAATTTGTTAAATTATGTATGGCACCCTGAGCCTTTGGGAAACAGTGTTTATAAAAAAAGGAAAAGTTACCTTGCTGTGCCTTACAGTCCTTACCTGGCATGTCTGTTTTTATATACTATGAAATACATTAATTATTCCCACTGATAATATTACAAAGGCAGGAAAGCAGAAGCCCAAGTAGGTGGGTTAATAGTGCTGTAGAATATTATATGTAACTTTGAGAATACATGTGCATTGAGTGTTGTGTAATGTGATGTTGCACATACTGTGTGATCGATTACTTGTTTAAAACTGCTATGCCACTGAGTCTGTCTTCATATTTAGGCAGTCAGAAATCCATGAAATAGAATTACGTACACAGATTAGACTATAAAGAAGTAGCGTTAGTGCCCTTTTTGGCCCAGGGCGGTATGTGTTTGGTTGTCTGATAAATTACAAACCCACCTTCAACCTCATGTTTTTAAGGAAGGTTATTGAACGAGGGTGTTGGATCAGGGCTGGGTGCACACCTAGAGAACAATATCTATGAGCCAGTACAGTCTGATTACAGATGACATCACATCATTGAGATGATGTTTACAAGGGTGGTAAAAGATCTTCCCTTGATGAGACCAAAGAGAGATATTTCCCTTGATGTTTGAGCAGCATTTAACACTGGCAATTACTGGAGGCATATTGATAAACTTAGAGGCAAGTGGGGATGTCTGGAATGGTGCGTGTGTGGTTTCAATTGTTTCTTCTTGAACTGGAGCAGTTTGTGGTGACAGGGATTTTCTAGTCCTTGATGTTTCTTGATTATAGTGTGCTCCATTGATATGTTATTTTTCTATGTTATTTACTGCACACCTGATGCTCTTAGGGGAGCAGTAAAGCATAGGTTTCATGACTGTGAGGAGGGCACCCAAGTTACCTTTCATTTGTTCCATATTGGGTCTTATCTATGTCCTTTGTATAATTGTCATTGTTGAAAATTGTTGTACACATTTGTATTTTGATGCATATGTATCCTGAATGATGTAATGTAACTCTACAGTACATGCCTGCTTCCTTTGGGGCTCCCAAGGAACTGAGACATTGCATCTCATTGGCACTATCCAGGTATGTAAAATCAATCAATCAATCACTCCCTGATATCAGTGAGTGAATGACTTCAAGATAGCTGAGACTCAAGTCTAGCAAAATGGAATTGCTTCAGAAAGGGTTGGAACATGAGACCTCAAGTTAATGGCAACTGATGGCTATCTGTTTTTGGTGGCGCTCAGCTTGGAACTGGAAAGGCAGTACATCACCTCAGTGTTGCTCTAAATGGCAGCTTGTACTTGTAAACCCAGGTAATATTTGAGAATGCAAGGGTCATCTTTAGGTGAAGGGGCAATTTAAAAGCTCTCTAGACACACAGACACTTTGAGAAATGCCCAGTGGAATCACAGGGATGGTTAGGCCCCAAACCGGCTGGGTTTCGCAAATGGCACTGATGTAATGTTTGCATATATTCACAAGTGGGACACACCCTTGAGGAATCATCAACTAACTGTGAACCTATCAAGATAAATTACATCATTACTTGTTCACAAACTTTGTTTTGTATGCTATCTGATGCACATGCCCCAGGGTATACATTGGAAGTACAATACACCCTTTAAAGGTATGCAGCAAACAGCGCAACAGATCCATAAATAACAATAGTGTAGATAGTGCTCTATGGTTTCACTTCAGGGACTGCCATCAAGCTAAACCACAGGGTCTCCAGTTTTTGGCCCTTGACCTAGTGGCACTATGAAGCGAGTAAGAGAGAGAGTTTAAAGTCTCCCGAAAAAGGAGACAAAATGAAGTTTTATTCTGCGTACAATTTTACACTTAGAGTCTTGTTGGAGAATTTGAATTTGCTTTCTTTTAATGAACTGGGACATTCTTGGTTTTGTATGCATCCTTCTTTACTCTGTTGGAACATGAATTCTAAATAGCAAGTATTTGCTGATGCTAATCTTAGATGTGTAATAACATTGGTATGCTAAAAACAGTGTACCGTACACAGGGGAACATCCATATTCATATTTAAAGATGAATACTGTACAGATAATTGCCAAACTGACACTCCTTTTTTCTCTTCCTTCGTAGATTCACAGAGGTGTTTTTTTTCCTATGGTGAAGGAGTTATTTTTGGCATGTAGGATTAGGTATGGTTTCATGAACAAAATGACAAACATGCAGCTTCTTTCTTTTCTATAAGAGTAACCTTTTTTTACTTGGTTATTACTGGTCCCCCAGTTCAAGTGTTGTAAAGATATACATAAGCATTGGAAATGTTCAATGTCTAGTTGCAGATAAGTATGCTTTGATATGAAATAATATTACTGTCACTTTAAACTGTGCTGTCTAAAAGATATAGAGAAACACCATTAGCTCCACCCTTGATGAAGGACCTGGGTGGTCCAAAGTGCTAGGGAGCAAAGATGTAGAGAAACCACCCTTAGCTCTGCCCCTGATAAAGGTCCTGGGTAATCTGAAGTGCTGGGTAGGGAAGCACCACTTGCCATAAAATTCCCTGCCATCCCGCAGAGCAATGGCACAATACTGACACACGGTATTGTGCTATTCCAAAAGACAGTGTTTTTTTGCGGGGGCTACACCTCTTGCACCACCCACATTGAATTATAATCAAATCCAGGTTGGACTTGTTCCAGGTAGGGGGCAGAACACCGGGAGAAGCTGTGTCAGTGAAAACAGACCGTTACAGCGACTGTTGCTGTAATGGTCTGTTTTCAGGTTTCGCTGTTGGGGTGTCGCACTAGAGTGGGCCACCGCTAGGGAGTGTTGATGGTTTTCACTTTAGTTATTGGAATCAGCATTGATGAATTCAAACTTTGCAAGGATTTTATGGTGTCAGAGTTGTCTGTTAGCACTTGGCCTCAACATGTGCGCGTATGAATCTTTGGTTAGCAGCCATGGCCACCCTTCACAGAGAAATAGTTATGAGCATGTACTTTTAAACTGTTGTTTGAAGCCCAGGTGTCTATCTTATCAAGAGTGTGGTTTACCATCTGAACACCTCCAGGTTCTACCTTTTTTTGAGACCTGAAGATTGGAGGACATTAGTCCAGGCATTTGCAACCTCCTCACTTAATTACTGCAATAGACTTTATACTACACTCTATAAGGGCTTTATGTCAGCTCTGGCATTCAGAGCTGGTGCAGCATGTGACTACATGACATGCTGCATGACCTCTAACAGCTATATACAGTAGATGTCAGACCATATCATTCTTGTGTTTCTCAAACTGCACTGGCTGCCTGTAAAGTGAAAATTTATGATCTTAAAGAGCTAGTGTACTGCGTAAAACCAATATTAATTTTAGGAGCAGTCAGCTATTGCCATTTATATCAGAGGAACCTTTTCTTTTCCCATTGGCTAGTTAGAAGATTTTTCACCGGATGTTAGTAGGTCTTCCTGGCAGGTGACATACAGTAGCTACTCTGTTGCTCCCATTGCATTATCGCCTCATTGACTGTGACATCACAGCTGCTTAGGAAAGTTCACTCAGTAGCTGCCAGATCCATCACCTGTGATGTCACTGTCAGTGAGGTCACAGTGCTGATGATGTAGTGGGAGGAAAAGAAATGATTAGGCCAGCTGCCAGGTCCAGTGTGATTCCACACATCCAGTGTAATACTATTATGTAGCAAACTTTCTAATGAGCAAAAGAAGAAAAATACTTCAGAAATAAAAGGTTACAACTGAGTGCTTCTTAAAATTTGTAATATGTTCTGTCTGCTGTTTTTGGTTTTACTAGCTCTCTAATGTTGACTTTTACGACACTTAGACTGGACACCATTAACTCCACAATCTATTGGTTCGCTACTCCCTTGGGAAGTCTGCTCCTTCCTAAGGCTGTTAACTTCTGATTGTTTCCCCATCTCATTTAAAATTAGCTAGTGATCATACTTTCGTGGTCGTTGCTCTACTCCACTAGAACACTTCACCTGCTGCAGTTTGCTTTGCCACTTTAGTAATCATTTTTATAGGAGAAGGAAATACTGACTATATTTAATGTGTTGGTACCATGTGGTACTGATCATCTTTATCACCTGAAAAGAACATTTAGAATAATTGATTTACTTGCATTTTACCAATGTTTGAGGCCGATCTTGTCCCCTACCCTCCTGCCTGCCAATCTGCTATTCCAATGTACTGAGACTCCCAGACGCCCCCGTCACAGACATCAGCAATGAGGCCAACCATGGAGAACAGTAATTGCAGAACGGCACTGAGTTGCAATCAGGAAAGAGCTATGACCACGTTTAATGCTGCTGCCATGACTGGTATTTCCATTTCTTTCCCGACTACCAAATCACCGGTGAATACTGATAGGGAACCACTCTTGTAGCACAGAGGTAGAAGGTACCAGTAGTGTATCACCAGTGAAAATGTCTTCCTCTGCTATAGTATGTCTCCTCCCTTTAAAATGATAAGTTGAATATTGAAGTCCATCAGGTGGGGTTAGACTTCTGAACCACTGATTAAGAAACAGTAAAGAGAGTTGCATCTTGTGTGTGGTAGGGGTAGTGCTTTTGATGTCTTGAAGAGTTTTTAGTTGGTCTAAAAACATACTTGCATGGTTTACCCAAATGTTTTCCTTGCTAAAGGTGCCTCCTCTGTACTTTGTAGTTTTCAGTTCCACCATGTCCTTTCCTTTGTCTGTGCACAGCCATGTAAAAGCAGTCTGCTGTTAGAATGATATTGAGACATACTGTAGATATGACTGGCATGGAGGCATATCTATGACCAAAGATTCAATTCTCTGTACTAGTTCCATAGATTTTGTTTTTCAATAATAAGATAGTACTTTGTGAGAGAGGACTATGACTCTTCTTCATATGCAGCAATATTTGGTGACAAGGATGGGATGCCTTAAGAAAGGGAAATAGTATTTTATACTGTATGAGAAATAACCATACGTGAAATGCAACAAATTACAGTCATACAATGCTGAGTAATTGTAGCAGTGAAGAGCTCCCTAGAGGTGGTTAACGGGACTACATGTGTGAAACATCAAAGGACTGCTCTAGACTTCCAGATTGGGGGAATTTTACATTAATCAAATGGTGGGCTAAATGGTCTGAGTGACTGCTTTCAGGACTCAGAGTACCATCATGTTTGATTCCCATTAAGGGCTTGTGATGCCATTGCTCAAACAGAGAGGGCATATGTAATAGCATGAGATAGCAGATCTGGAAGAGAAATGTAACAAGTCAGCAGCAGCACCCAGCCTCAAGAGTCAATCTCTCTCCCTCCCTCCCTCTCTCTCTTGCTCTTTCTCTCTCTCTCTCTCTCTCTCTCTCTCTCTCTGTATGAATTAGAAATAGCTGGCTTTAATTAATACCCAATTTGAAAGTTAGCAACCTGAGCCCCAACATATTCTCTTACAATGGACTGTTGGTATTTGGAGAGTGAAAAGATACTTTTTCCACCAGGGATGTGGGGTACTGCATTATATTTTGTCTGCTGTTGTTCATTTGTACCTGTTTGTTTTCCCTTGTACCCCTTTAAAAATAAATATTTTTGCCACTAGTGTTCACAATGCTGTTTACAGTCTGAGTTGACTTTATTCAGAGGTACTGTTGTTGGTGCAGAGTTTTTGTTTCCTGGGGGGACAGTGCCCCTGTGCTTCACAATGCAGCAAGGAGTCCACCAGATGGAGACGCCATGCCAAAGAGTAAGTGAAGACAGCTGCAGAACCTGACACCATCTGTTCCAAGGATAAAAAAAAAAAAAACCTGTTTTATAAAAATAAATAAATAAATAAATCAGGCATTCGCCACCACATAGAAAATTGCACCTTAACTGTGAAATAGTCAGAGTGGTGTTTTCCTATGTGATGGTGAGGACCTGATTTTGTGATATTCCTATAGAGCAGGTTACCATCCCATGCACAAGATAAAAAAAGGAGTTCATTTTGAACTGAGTTGTCTCTACTCCACAATATCCAAAACTGCTACTCCCCAAAAAGTTTTACGGTGCATTCATTCAGAGCAAAAAAAAAGCAAACAAACAAAAAAACAGCTATTACTTTTTTCATTCTCCAAATCACAAGTGCCATAAGCATATTGCATTGGTAAAGAGAAACACAGAAACATGGAAACATAGACTTTGATGGCAGCAGGGGTCAAAATTGTCACCAGCCCACTAGCCGAATGCTGGTAGATTTTGTATTGGACTATTAAGATTTTCCTTTAATATGCCTGCCCAGTCGCGTACAGAGTTGAGGCGCTGGTGCCTTACCTTGACCCACGACAGCGACCCAGGTACGAGAATGAGCCCGGGTGGTCAGAAGTTGGCATGGGGGTAGGGCAGAGTTGGATAGAGCTGCTGGCAGGCAAGCTCTCCTCTCTGGGGAGGAAGTATGGCATTCCTCGGCTGATGGCAACCCCCAGTGGAGGCTGGGGGTGGCGCGGGCCTGAGGGTGCCCAGGCATTAGGCCATGGGGTGGGGGAAAGGGGTCAGAACTGGGTTGTATGGCACATGCGTGCCTCCACACATATGCATGCATACTCCCGGGGCCCCTGAGAGAAAATCAGAGGGGAAAAACATGCCGGTCAACAGGATGAAGACTGACTCCCCGCAGGCGCCGCTCCCAGGCCGGGCAAGGTAGCGCCAGTAATTCTGGGGACGGGCTGGGGGTCAGTTGGATGGGGGCTGACTGGCAAGGTGCATAAATACAAAAAAAAAAAAGATTTTCCTTTAACTAGCCCTGCAGGCTTGTATTGGAGAAGGTAACATTTCATTAAGCATATCAGCTGGGCCAGTGGAAAAGATTCAAGGCTAGTGGGTTTTCCCAGTCACTAGCCCTGTTGACTAGTGACTACAAAACTTAATTTCAATCCCTGCGGTAGATAAGGACCGCTTGGCCCACCCAGTTTGCCGATTTCCCTACCTATCGGATAAGCTGCAGATCCTAGTTAACCAACAGTCTATTTTTCCTAACTCCCACCAGAATTGCCTTATGTCTGTCCCACGCATTCTTGAATTCCCCCACTGTTTTTGACCCCATGACCTCATCAGGAAGGCCGTTCCATATGTCACCAGCCTCTACGTGAAAAAATACTTCCTCACATTGCCCCTGAGCCGTCCCCGCGCTAACTTCAAATTGTGCCACCTTGTTCTTGCATATCTCTTTTTCTGAAAGATGCTACCATCCTGGACTTTGTTGATTCTCTTGAGGTACTTGAACGTTTCAATCATGTCCCTCCTTTCCTTCCTTTCCTTGAGGGTATACATATTAAGCTCCTTTAGTCTCTCTTCTTATGGCTTCTGGTGCAGACTCTGCACCGTTTTAGTTGCCCTCCTCTGGACTGCCTCTATCCTGTCTATGTCCTTGCGGAGATGGGGTTTCCAGAACTGCATGCAGTACTCCAGATAAGGTTTCACCAACTGTCTGTACAGATGGATGACAACTTCCTGTTTTCTACTGGTGATGCCTCTCCCTATACATCCCAATATCCCCACAGCCCTCCTTACTGCCTTCTCACATTGCTTGCTTACCTTTAGGTCATCTGAGATGACTACCCCCAGGCCCCTATCCATTTTTGTTGTTGTTAGTACCTCCCCCCCACTGTGTACTCATCCCCTGGATTTCTGTTCCCAGGTGCATTACTTTGCACTTCTTTTGCATTGAATTTAAGCTGCCATACTTCTGACCATTCCTCCAGCCTTGCCAAGTCCCTTCTCATCCTTCCGCCCTTGTGTATCAGCCCTGTTGCAGATCTTTGTGTCATCTGCAAAGAAGCATACTTTTCCTTCCAGTCCCTCTGCAATGTCACTTATAAAGACATTGAAAAGGACTGGACCCAGTACTAAACCCTGCAGTACCCTGCTAGTAACATCCCTTTCTTTGGAATGGACTCTGTTTACTATTACCCTCTGTGTTCTGCTGTCCAGCCAATTTTTTACCCAAGCTACCACCCTGGGACCCACTCCCAGGCTGGCTAACTTGTTTATTAATCTTTTGTGTGGGACTGTGTCAAATGCCTTGCTAAAATCTAGGTAGGCCATGTCCACAGCCCCTCCCTGGTCTACTACTTTGGTCACCTAGTCAAAGAAATCTATCAGATTCATCTGGCATGACCTTCCTGCTGTGAATCCATGCTGCCTTGGGTCCTGTGCCCTGCTGGACTCTAGGTACTCAACAATTCTTTCCTTCAGAAGTGATTCCATCATTTTCCTCTGCCACTGAGGTCAAACTAACAGGTCTGTAGTTTCCTGCCTTTGCTTTGTTCCCACTTTTGTGAAGAGGAATCACATCCACCCTCCTCCAATCCTCAGGTACCACACCATCTTCCCATGATTTGTTAAATAGGGTAGTCAGTGGTGTCACTATTTCTCCCCTTAGTTCTTTTAGAATTATGGGGTGAATCCCATCAGGTCCCATTGCTTTGTCCACCTTCAGTTTCAGGAGTTCTTTCAGAACCCTTTCTTATGTGAAAGGACTGGTATCAACCCCCCTATCCAGAGTGCTTCTATTGATTGGATTAGGTACTCCCCTTCCTCTTCTTTTGTGAATACTGAGCAGAAGTATTCATTTAGTATCCCTGCTTTTTCACTGTCACCCTCTGCCCCCACTTTTATTAAGCCTCACTCTCCCTCCCTTGGTCTGTCTTCGCTTTCTAATGTACCTATAAAAGGTTTTATCCCCCTTTTTAACTGAGTTGGCTGTCTTTTCCTCGGTTTGGACCTTTGCTATTCTGACTGCCTTCCCAGCTTTCTTCTGCTTTAACTGGTACAGTTCTCTGTCCTGCTCCTTCTGTGTTTCCTTATACTTCCTGAATGGTATCTTTTTCTCTCTAACCTTCCCCGCCACCTCTTTTGAGAACCATTGTGTTTTTTCCTTCGTTTTGATTTGTTGCCTCTGTGATAGCAGTTTTGATGTTTCCCTATTGTTCCTCCACCCCTCCTTCTTGCCCGTTTGCTGGTGCTTTTCTGAGGCACTCTCCCATTTTGCTAGAGTCAGCCCTCCTAAAGTTCAGTACCCTCACATTTGTATGGCTTGACTCTATGGCTGTGTTTATCGTGAACCACACTGTTTGGTGGTCACTTGTTCCCAGATGACTACCCACTTCTAAATGTGAGATCCTCTCTCCATCCCCATTTGAGAGTACCAGATCTAAGATTGCTCCCTCCTGAGTGGGTTCCAACACTAGCTGTCTGAGGCATGCACCCTGTAGGGCATCAAGAATTACCCTGTTCTTGGATGTGGCTGCAGCAAAAATCCTCCAGTTAACATGTGGCATATTCAGGTCCCCATCAACAATATCGTCCCTTTTTCTGCCATCCTAAGGATGCCTTCTATCATTTCCTTGTCCATTTCCTCCTCCCGGGGGCAGTATAACCTAAAGGTTAGAGCAGAGAGCTTTAAACCTGAAGTGAGAACTGACCTGGGTTTGAATCCCACAACCACCACTTGCATACTCTGTGACACTGAGCAAGTTATGCAACCTCTCTGTGTTCCTAGAAATGAGCCTCAGTTCAATATGCCTTTCCCAGCCTAAAATTCCAACATAAAAATAAAGGTGACCAGGAAATCGAAAACTAAGGTCACTTCCAAGCATGCACTATTGCTATTACTCATAGAATTGTAATATCCCCTTTTGCCCCCATTTTGTGTCTAGGGGTCCTGATGGTAAGCAATTGGGGAGGCAGACAGACAGAGAACTTTCCAGGAAGATAAAGCCAGAGGTATGAAAAATAAAGCCTTACCTCAGCTTGGTTCTGACGGCACAGTGAAGAGTACAACTCCTCCGCCAACCCACCTCTCACCACTTGCTGCAACAGTCAGACTAAGCTGGGGGGAAGGGAAGAAATAGAGGTCTAAATAGCATGCTTCATCCAAGGAAGAAATCAAGGAGTTCATTCAATAAATTTAAGCACTCATGGAGTAGAAACAAGAAAAGAAATGTAATTCTAATCTTCATTTTAAAATCAATAAATAAATCTGCTCAGCTCCATGGAGCTGGGAGAGCAAAGTATATGTAGGGCAACACTTGAGAGGCAGTAGCAGTATTAGATGATAACAGTGCTTAGAAAGGAAAAGAGAAGAGAGAGCTCAGGGATGGTGGTGCTCCAGGTTGTAAATGTAGTACTTTCACAATTCAGACCGTGCACTGATGAAGCCCATTAGAGGGTGAAACGTAAGCTTGTACTTGTTTGTCATCTGAACTAAAAGCCATGGAATAAACCTTTGTTAAGTCGAATACAAGGTTTGATTACTGTCTCTGAAATGAGTGGTGAGTGCACAGTCTGATAACAGTGCTTTCACAGGCCTAATTCAGTTAGACCAAACGCAGACTCCATGCAGATACCCAGAGCCATTTCAAAGCTCAGGACCTTACAGGGTGCAAAATACAAGCCATACCGCTCTCAGGAGAGTGCTTACTTCCCCAACCCAGATTAACTAACACTGGAGTTGCGGTCTTTATACCTTCCACGGCTGCCCTGCACACAGTCCTATAACCACCAGCTCGCCATCCTCTTTCCTGCCAGAAAAAATAATGCCAGATTTACATTTGGAATGGGTCAACATGACTCCCTCCTTCCCAGTTACACTCAATGTGCACTGCGTTAATGGGTCTAACATGGGTCCTGCCCGAGACGCGGGTACGGCAGGCCCAGTACAAGTGAATCCCTGAAATGCACCCTTCAGCCATCATGAAGCAGCATGCCACACTGGGTACTGGCCCCCTGGAGCTGCCACCTCCAGAGAAGCCCTGCCATGGTTTTGCCACTACCATGGCAGCCCCACTACCATACCTTGCTTGTTGGAGCACCAGGCCTCCCGAACTCAGCTACATCGTAACCTTCCTCCAGCTGCTATCCTTTCCTCCGCAGATCCTGGACCCCATGGTCACCATACTCCTGCCACCCTTCCCCATGGAAATTAATAGAAATGCATAGCCCTGATGCTTACAATTGCTGGTACCTCCCAGGCCAAAGGAGTGTTAGCCCCCAACCCTACTTGCCCTACATAATGCCCAATGGCTCCCCACCAAATGACTTCTCCCTCCTTTTATGCCTGAACCCAGAGCAACACCCCCCCAAAGAGGTGGGACACATGGATGCCCCATGTCAGGACCCTAGCCAACCAGGGAGAGCCCGGGCTAGTAAACCAGCCCATGAGCGGTGGCTTACAGAATCATCCCTAGTACATTTTAAAATGTTGCTGTAACCCCCATGCCCATTCGGGGCTTACATGGTATGATCTGCCTCCCTCATGGTATGGACAAATGGGATTGCCCTTAGGTAATAAAGAGAGTGGGGTCATTTTCTAGGATGTTCTAGGTTCTGGGAGGAAACAGTGTGTTAGGCAGCTGTATCTGCACTGCAGGTGTCCAGTAACTTCAGGCCCTGCAGCAGATTGCTGGAGTCTAAAACTGAACACAAGCAGTGCTTGTGCTAAAGTGTCAAATGCTGGAACCAGTAGCCCCCCACCCCATTTGTAGAGCTGGCCATCTAGGTGGGTGAACTCTCATGCAGCATCCTTGATGTGATAGACAGAGCAGAGATGATTTTAAATGATGTGATAAAATATGCTGATGGACTAGCAGAAGATTAAGGTACAAGGTGAAGGTGTGAGTTCCCCCTTAAGGGTCCCAAATGTTATAATTGTATGTAATTCTTGCAGGCCATGAGCTGGGTTTATGGAAGGATGAGCCCAGCAATCCCCTTAAATGACAGTTGTTCCCTAGAGGGTGAGTCCTTCTTAAGTGGAAGTTCAAGTTCAAGTTTATTGCAGGAAAACTCCATTGAGCAAGCTCATTCACAAGGAGGTCCTGTGACATAAACACTTATAGTACAAACACAGATAGGTAATAACAGTATATACATGAAATTCACGTTACATGATACAGGCTGGATATACATACGAGGGTACCACATAGGGTGACCACAGGTGGTAAACATTGATATGAGACAGGGAAGCAACTTACAGGCTGCATACTGATAAATGAAACATGATAACTGGTGTGTGCAATACATATATTTTGGCAGCTAGAACAAACAACAGACTACAACTGATATGGGGAGGGTGATTTGATGAGTAGCAGTGGAGCGGAAGCATAGATAAAGCCAGGAGTAGAAGGGAATGGAAAGCAGTTAATATGACAAATCAATTATACCTTACCAGTGGATAAATATGGCACATGGGGAAGGAAGAGACTTAATGACAGTTACAGGTGTCTTTTATTTTGGCTGAACTTAGCGATTTGTAGAAGTTTATTGAAACTGCACTGGTTAGTTTCAGTACGGTTTGTAATTGGTTCCAAATGGAGGAAGGGCATATGCAATATACGTTTACAAAGGAAGTCCAGCGTCCTTGGTATGTCAAGCATAATAAAGTCAGATTTTCTTAAGTATGCACTATGTGACATACTAATAAGGGAAGAGAGATAGCTTGGCAATTTCTGCAGGAGAAGTTCAAGAGTCCATAGCCCAGCATGGAGCAGGTGTCTAGTAGTAGGGATGTCCAACCAACAGCTGCATATAAGTCACAGTGGTGCGAGCGGTAAGGAGTTGGTAATGAACCGTAGCATGGTGATAAAGGATGTCCAGTTTACTTAGATTTGCAAGAGTGGTGGAGAATAGATTACATCGCCATAGTCGAGTAGGGGGAGAAAAGTGGCCTGTACAAGCTTGTTTCGAGTTTCAAGGGGGGAAAAGGGGCCTATTTCTGTAGAAGAAACCTAACCTTGCTTTTAACCTTCTAAAGACATCTACGACGTGGTCATTGAAAGATAATTTATTGTCGATCCAGATACCCAGATATTTAAATTTGGTTACAACTTCCAGAGGCTCGTTTAGCGTGGTGACAATGAAGTCTTGGGCAAGGGTATTGGGGGGGCCTGTGACAGCACTGCGGGAGAATATCATCGCTTTAGTCTTCTTAGCATTGAGCAGAAGCTTTGCCTTTATTAGATTATGCTCAAGTTGTGCGAGTCGCTTGAAGCACTCCTTAACTTCATAAAACGATGAGCCAGAAGCACATAACACAGTATCATCTGCAAAAAGTGCAGATTGGACGAGATATGTTAGCATCTAAGTCATTAATGTACAAAGAAAACAAGATAGGGCCTAAGATGGATCCTTGGGGACTCCTCTTGCAACTGGCAAGGCAGCAGAAAAAGCCTTCTGCCTTTACTTTTGGAATCTTCCAGTTAGGTAGCTAGAGAACCACTGGGTGGTATGGTATGTGGCACCCAACTTTGCAAGGCAATTGACTAATAGTTTGTGATCAACAGTATCAAAAGCTTTGCTGAGGTCCAAAAGACTGCACCAGTTACCTTCTTAGCATCTATAGCAGAGATCAATCATTGGTTACTTTTGCTAGTGCAGTGATTGTGCTATGATTAGCGGAAGCCAGATTGAACTGGGTTAATGAGAGAGAAGGTTTCCAAGTGAGACTGTAACTGAATATGGATCAGTTTTCGAGAACTTTAGAAAGGATAGGTAATATGGAGATAGGCCTATAGTTGTTTTACATGCATGGGTCACCAGATTTAAATAGAGGAGGATATGTGCTGATTTCCAGCAGGGACGGCATAGTAGCAGATGTAATGGAAAGATTGAAGATGTGGAGAATTGGGGCAGTGAGATGGGCATAGCCTGACCTTAGGAAAAAGGGTTCCAAGCCATCGTCCCCTCGCTTTTGGTGTCTAAGTTAAGAAGAGAATCTTCTACTTCTTTATAAGTTATCTCACGCAGTTGGAAGGGCTGGGTGCAGGACTAGAAGTAGGGGAGGGTATGCTGGCTCACCGCAGCACCAGCATAAGGTGGTCAAAAAGCTAATCCAGCTGTGGCAAAGTGGGAGTTAAGTTCCTCCAGGATTAGGGACTTGTTTTCCACAATCTTGCCACTTGCAACTATCTTTGTTGGGACAGAGGGGCCATGGGCTGTCCTTCTATAGCTTTGATAGTCTTCCATATTTTATGAGGTTACCTTTAGCTTGTTCGAGAGTAGAAATATAATAGATAGCTTTAACAGCGAAGTTTTTCACACAGTTATTCCTGGCTGTTCTAAAGGCCTGCCAATCCGAAGATTCTTTGGAATGTCTAGCTTTTGGAGAGCTTATCTCGGCTATAAGGGCTGCCTTGAGATCCGAGGTGAACCAGGGGTTGGAATTGTTCCGTACCCTTACTTTGATGAAAGGGGCATGCTTATTTATTATTGTAGTGAGTTTGTCATTAAGGATGTAAGCTGCCTTGTTGACATCATTGGCTAGGTAGAGATCTTGCCATCTGATCATGATCAGGTCAGATAGGAAGTTTACTGCACTGAATTTGCGAAAGGATCTTTTTGTTATAAAGATGGGTTGCGGCCGGGCCTTAATTTGAGATCTTATGCAAGCAACAATTCCATGATCGCTCATGTCATTGTGAAACACTGCCGAATTAGATATTTTGTGTGGATGGGTGGTTAGTACCACATCTAGAACTGAACTGTTGGCAGTATTTAGAGTGTTGTTCCTAGTGGGTTCACTGATTAATTGCCCAAAACCTAGCTCGTCACAAAGGGATTTGAGGCTGTGTGATTTAGGTGACAGCCAGTCCATATTTAGATCTCCTAGAAATATTGTTTCAGTTTTTGCATCTACGAGCATGGATTTCAAAAGATTAAGGACCTCATCACCACCAGACGGGGGTCTATAGCCACCTAGGATAGTGATACATTCCGAGGAGGGGAGATGAAGGCTAGCGAAACTAACTCAAATTCCTTGGCTAGAGATTTGCAACTAATATTGGTGAACAAGTACTTAGATTTGGCGTAGATAACCACCCCCCCGCCTCTAGACTCTCTAGCTGCTCTAAATAAATTGTAGCCCTGCAGTGATATTTGTTGATCAGTGTTCGTCTTTTTTAACCACGACTCAGTAATTATGATAAGGTCAGGGTTAACGTGTGCGGCCCAGGCTTGCAGCTGTACAAGTTTTTTAGGCAGGCTTAAAATGTTGACCATCATCATTTTGAGACCTGTGGCCTCAGCAAAATCGATAAGCGAGGTAAGTTTTTGGGGGCAGGGTTGAGCTCCACATTTCCTGAGCAGAGAAGAAGCAGAAGTATAACTTTCTTTAAGGAGCTTATAAGAATGGAGACTGCTTTTTTATTTCTTCGCGGCAACCCATATCGTGCTGCGCAAGAGGCGGCACCACTGTAATGACAGTTGATCGTGATCAATGTAAGTGCTTGAGTAGACATAGGTGAGGACAGTAGCAAGGGGGTGTAGGCTAACCAGGTGGAATAGGCTAAAAGGGGAGAGGAGAATGACAGTGTCTGCACGGTAGACTGTTATAACATTAGGTATTGATAAGGTACATTGGAGAACTGAATTGCATTGAGGTACTTCAAATTGCACTGTATTGCTGAAAACTCTGCACCTTAGGAGCAATAAAAACACAATAAGGAGAGCCATGGTCCCAGACTGAGTGGTCTCGTGATTTGTATTAGTGCAATATTTTCTAGGCAAGTAATTTGCCCACCTAGGTACTCACTTAAAACCTAGATGAGAAAATACAGCAGAAAGGGGAGCAAGGAGAGCAGGAGCAGTTTAGTTAGTGGCGGGGCTCAAGAGATATTCACACAGGGCAGTCTTATTGGCCACACTCAGATACCAATCATAGGTTGGCAGCAGTCGAAACTAGGCCAGTGAAGCAGTAATATGATATAGGAGGTGGATCATGAGTGTATTGAAAACCAGTATGTTTGCACTAGAACAAAATCTGCTTGCATGCTATTGATGAAGCATGCACTGTATGCAAGCATCTTGGAAGTTATGTTAGAGTCCATATATCTGAGTTTTACTGAGAAAAGTGAAACGTCAAAAATTACCTTGGTTATCAATTAACTGAGGTCCCCCCCTTAAGGGTCCTGTAGCATTCATGAACTGTAGTGGAACAGCTATGACTGGTCCCAACACAGGGGAACCATGAGTGTGTCCAGCCAGGTGTAATAAATCCCTTGATGTTTAACTGAAAATGTTTGTGAGGACCATGGGATATTGTACTGCTGGTTAGTGAAATGCCATAAATTCCTACCTCCATGAGTGCCCAGTGGTCCCACCAGAGACTTGTAAGAACCCTAGCCAGCCCCTTATCATGGTGGAGTGCCCTGTAAGTGATCAACAGATGGAGGTCAGATATGTTGATTATGATCCACAAATAAAAAATGATAACAATAAGGTATGCCGGTATAACCCCCCTACAAATTGAGGTTTACTATAATGTCTTCCTGGGCTCCCTAATGCCCACTGTCAGGCTGGTGTCCTGTCTTAAGTAGTTATATCTATTTGTGTGAGAGCACCATATTGAGCCTCCGCACCTGTCTCTTTAAGAGCCCAGCTACTCTGTGTTAGAAATTAGTCTGAGCTGGGTCCAAATGATTTAAGGCTTGTGACCAGCCAGACCATCTGTTATTTTGTTCCATTCTGAAATCGCTACTTGCGCAGAGGGAGCTCTTTTAGGAACTGGAATTGCTTATTTCTTAATTGCTGTTGTAAAGACAGAGAAGTTTGTCTAACTTGTTTTCTTTGCAGCTCGAACATTTGGATGGGGCCACCATGTTAGGTTTTGGACGTCCAGTATTTGGACCAATCGAACCACTGGGGACCTAAAATGGAGACTGTCCCCAGGGATTTTTAAGGAAGGAATTCTGTAGTTTTTTGTAGTTTTAACTGTTGGTGCCTAAACTGGCCTGGAGGGGGAGCCCCTGCTGTGATTGACAGCTCCCTCAGCCAATAGAACTTTTTGGATTGCAAAGGAAATAGTCAAAACTGCCTGAAACAGTGGATCAGTTAGAGTTGGAGGTTGAAGAGTGAACAGCTTGAGCTTTTGAGCAGCTGCTCCAGAAGGAGCATAGGGGAATCAGAGGGAAGGCTCTGCTGGCCTGCCTGCCACATTTTCCTGCCAGTGAACTGCCTTTTGCAGAAGTCAGATCTAGTTCTAATTTCCATGAGTGGAATCTGCAGCAGAAGAGAGAAGAAGTTTGTTACTGTAACTTGCGATTTGGACCGAAGACGTGTTTCAGAAGTGATCGGCCTGTCTGATGATAGAATTAGCCTTGGTTAGAAAGGTTTGTGCAGTGAAGGTGTAATTTGCAACCGGACTGTATCCAAACTGTGATATAGAGAAATAATTGATTTAAATGTACTGAATGTATTTCGTGGGTCACAATTTGGTTCCCCACTGCAGAATCTTGTATGCCAGTTGGAGTCTTCACCAGCAGAGAATCACAAACTGTAACAGAACTGTTCATCCTGCCTGGGCCCTGCCATCTCAGCTTAGGCCGCTACTCCCACTTCAGAGACCATCTCAGTGAAAGATCAGCTTGGGGATTCGGACCCCTGCCCAACACCATTGAGCAGGTAGCGACCATCAGGAGGTGAGTCGTGTCTGCCCTGCGTCCCCTGGCCTTCCAGATCAATACCACAAGGTCTTCATCTTGCCTGTCCTGCATCCAGGTTCTGGTAGCATGAGTACAAACCAAGGTAGCATCCTGCAACCACCAGCAGCAATCGTTGTGTTACCATCTAATTGTTTTGTTCTGGGTTATTGCAACAGACTGAGCCATCTGGCTTGGATTACAAATAATTGGGTTGTGTTCATGCATGTTAATTGTTTTCTTTCCTAAGGGCCCCAACAACAGCTGCAATGCTGGCCACCCCGGGCAATGCTTCAGGCTAGCCTGCATGACATACTGGGTACCCAGGGTTGTTGAACTGTTTAAAAGGGACTTACAGTACATACTGAACCATTCTGCATTAAATCAGAGTACTGATCATTCTGCTAGATTCATGCCCCTCTCTTGTTCACTTCCCCTAAATAAACCTGATTGTCTTTTCTCACACTTAACCTGGCTAGTGTGCATATTAGTAGTTCGGTTACAGTGGAAATATTGCATTGTTTCATCACTGAGCTTATCTTCCAGGGGTTCTCCAGGGCAGTTGCAGCCGATCCAGCCCTGGTGGTAAGTGAAAGGGGTGTGAGCATATTATTACTGCTATCTATTGAATGTGAATGTACCACTGTGTTACTGTTTATGCCACCAGAAGGGTTGGTGGGTGATTATAGCATCCCGGAGGGCTATACCAATGCTGTTAAGCTACCCCAATACCATCCTTGGGGTGGAGGCACCCATTCACAGAACTCAGGCCCCTCAACCTATGTATTGTCATACAGGCAGGGGTAGTAGCCCTTACAATTGCACTGCTTAGGGGTTACACCAGTTCTCTACTCTCTAGGCAGGAATTCAGGGAAGGGAGTGCAGCAGTCACGCTTCTTTTGGGAAAACATGATAATACCTGGCTTTCTTTCTTCAGTCAAACAATTCAATATATAGCACTAGTTACTCTGCAAAGAGAATGGCACTTAAAGCACTGAATTTGTGTCCTATTTCAGTTAGGTCTAGATTTGGATCGGTGGTGGGTATTGTATTGTGCAGTGGTCGAGAGTGATTCAGCATGTAGCACATGAAGAGAAGAATGCTTATACAAAAAAAATTGGAATGTAAAAATGGTCTGCTGGGCTTAACAAGTAGGCCACATCCTGGGGAATATTCTCTAGCAACAGGCAGTTTGCCAAGCACACAAGGAAGGAAGAGAAAGTTGGCCAAACTGATGATTTCTTTTTCCATTACCATGACAAAACCAAACTGAAGAACCAAGTACAGGCACTATACTCTTTTTGGAAAACAAAACTAAAAGGAAGTTAAAGAAATGAAAGTTAAGAACTACACTGTGAGACAATTCAATAAGAGGAAGGAAGGAATAAAGCAGCTGGGAAAAGTGCTGGTTCAGTAGTTAAGTCTGTAGTTCTCCTACCACTAGTAGAGAGGGTCACTGTGTTACAAACTGCTCAGGAAATACCAAGGCTTATTCCATTTGCCTGACAGCACCCCTATAGTTATGCTGTTAGTTGTTTGATCTGTTTTATTGTAAATGTCCATGATGTCACAGGGAAACTTTGAAAAAAAAGCCTAATATTATATTTCATATAGTTATCATCTTGATTTAGTGCCCCCTTTTTAAAAACACGTGGCATTGGATTACTGCCTTCTAGATTTGTCTGCTTTGATGGCTTGTCTTTGCCTGACATCATAATCTTGTGTTTATGATATTATATTTGTTTCACAGCAATGGATTATGATGCTCCAAGCAGAAGACAGTGCTGTCAGATCCTTAATTAGAAAGAAGAAAGATGAATACAGAAAATGTGAGCTCAAATGTGCTGAAAAAAGCTATTTTACAGCTGATGGGGTCTCTAAGAAGCTTATCTTCAACATTTCAACCTATGAATTGAGCTTCTTTGTATAAGATTATGCTTGCTCAGCCTGGCCCACTGATGCTGGCTGGTAGTGTACATCACTGGTGTGTGGAGGGCCCTGGGACAAAACTTCAGTCTTGAATCCCTTACTCTGCACTGGAGAGCTCTGGGTATGCTGCAGAGGCAGGTTGCACAAGCACAGATGGGGTGTTGCTGCTGCTCCCTCAGCAATGCCTCTTGCGCTATGCAGGGAGCCTAGGCAGCATGCAGTGCCACCCCCCTTCCCCAGGTCAGAGTGATCGTTGCAGTAATAATGCATTCTGCTTGGAGAGGTGGCCAGGACTTACAGGCAGGACCGACTTATTGCCAGGGTGATGGATCCCAAGGGAGAAGGGGTAGAAAGGCCAGATCTGATTGTACATATGGGCATGAATAAGTTGAACAAGCAGAGTATGGAGCAAGTGAAGGCATACTTCCGTGCTCCGGGAAAGGTAGCAAAGGAGAGAGCAGGAGTGGTATCCTCTGAGGTACTGCTGTATCTATACCTGAACCAAAAGGAACAGTTCCATGTGTTCCAGTTCAATGCATGGCTAAAGGGTTGCTGCAAGGAGGAGGGAGTTTGGTTCTCAAGGACTGGGGCTCCACCTGGAATGATTGGAGGTCGTTCAAAATAGACAGATTGTACCCCAACAAGGATGGCAAGAGGGTTCTGGGAAAAAAGGTGGGCACATCGCATACCTAGTTAAAACCAGTATGGGTGAGTCAGGGTGGCAAGGAAC
This sequence comes from Neoceratodus forsteri, assembly GCA_016271365.2. Classification (NCBI taxonomy): domain Eukaryota; kingdom Metazoa; phylum Chordata; order Ceratodontiformes; family Ceratodontidae; genus Neoceratodus; species Neoceratodus forsteri. Next base: position 674,939,085 of record CM028133.1, on the reverse strand, counting down.
ACAAACAGTGTCACAAACAAGGGAGAGTCTTTCTGACCTCCTCCACTGAAGTTGTCAAGGTCAGGTAAACTTGTGGAAAAGGGAAAAGGGGGAAGGGGTAAAGGGGAATTGTTAGAAAATGGTATGTGCCAATGTTAGAAGTCTGGGAAACAAAATGCTGGAACTTCAGGTACTGGTCATGATGGTGGAAGGGTGGGCATGACCTGGTGATGGTTACAGAGATGTGGGCAACCTCAAACCATGACTGGGACATGACCATACCAGGCTACACCCTATTCAAAAAGGACAGGGCAGAGGGGTAGGAGTAGGGGTAGTGCTGTATGTTAAGGAGGGTATTAGATCAATAGAAATAGGTAGTCAGGGGGGTCAGGGGAAGTGAAAACCCTGTGGGTACTAGCAGGAACAGGGAAGGGGAAACTGATCTGGATTTGGGTGGTGTACAGGCCACCGGGCCAGGATCAGTGGATAGACAGGGCACTGGGAGAGACATTTAAGAGTACAGCAGTTCTAGGGGAAGTGAAGGTAGTTGGAGATTTCATCATGCCAGATGCAGACTAAAAAGTTCTAGTCACAGCTAATACTAGGAATGAGATTCTGGTAGATACTTGCCAGTAGGCATTTCTAGAGAAATTAGTTCAGGTTCATATGCTGGCATATTAAGAAGTTTGTGTAAGCAATCCAATTGAAATTGCTTTTGGTTTGATTAGTTCAGGGCTCAGCAAGGGAGGAGGCTCTTCTGTATCTGGTGCTCACCAACAGTGACAGGATTCAGAATGTAGTAGTCATGGAACTACTCATTTCCAGTGACTGCAGCACAGTAGCACTGAAGGTCTGAGGGGGGTTTGGGGACAGGTAAAGGGACAAAAGGAATAAGGGACTTTAGAAAAGGGGACTCTGGCAAAGTGAGGGAAAGATTGAAGAAACGCATGAAGGAAATAGTGAAGGTGGGGTACAGGAAAAAAGTGGGCAGCATTTAAAAAGGCAATGATAGAAGCAGCAGATACTGTAGTTGCATTCAGGAGGTATCCAAAGATTACAGGGCTAAGAGGCCAATGCAGTTCACAGCCAATGTAAAGGAGGCAGTAAGAACCAAAAAGAGAGCATTTTTAATGATAAGTGTAGTTAAAGGGAGGAAGACAGGGTGAAGTATCTGGAAGCAACAAGAGTAACCATCAGGAAGGTGAGAGAGGCCAAAGCAGAGATGGAGCTCCAGTTGGGAATGGGGGTGAAGAAAGTAGATAAGGCATTCTTCTGGCACATCTCGGAGAAGCTCAAGGTTAAAGGGGGTGTAGTGAGACTTAAAATCAATGAGATGTGGGAGAAGGGTTACAAAAGGTGAAAGCAGAGATACTGAACAATTATTTTTGTTTGAGATTTACTAAGGGGAAGGATGGGCCACTGCCAGATTGTCAGATTAGAAAGGGAGGAAACAAAGATACTGGGGGCAGATAATGGAGAAAAGTGTGTTGGAAAAGCTAGCAGGGTTAAAAGCAATTAAATCTATGGGACCTGATAGCTTACACCTGAGGGTGCTACATGAGATAGGTGCTATAGAAGGCCCACTAGCAGACATTTTCAGTAGCTCACTAGCCATGGGGTAGATCCTTTGTGACTGGAGGACAGCAGATGTGGTTCCACAACACAAGAGTGAAAGAGGGATGAGCCAGGGAAACATAGGTTAGTCATCTTGACATCTAGACTGAGGAAAATCATGGAGTCTATATTAAGGGAGGACCTGTTGGACTTCCTAGAAGGGAACTAGCTGCAGGTATGGGTTTATGACAGGAAGGTCTTGCCAGAGGAATCTGGTTGGTTATTTTCAACTGGGTCACCACAACAGTAGACAAGGAGCAGACAACTGATGTAGTATACCTTGACTTCAGCAAGGCCATTGACTTAGTCCCCCACAGGAGGTTGGACAAGAAGATTAGGGACCTTGGGATACAGGAAAAGATGGTGAATTGGGTATGGAGATGGCTAAGGGGTAGAACACAGAGGGTGGTAGTCCATGGGAAGTTTTCAGAGTTGAGAAAAGTGACCAGCAGGACCTCAGGGAACAGCACTAGGACCAGTCCTTAATATATTCACCTGTGACATAGATGAAGGTATCAATGGTAAGTTCCGCCTCCTTCCAGATGACACAAACATCTGCACAATGGTAGATACAGAGGAAGGGAGAAGGGAACTAAGGGTAGGTTGGAGAGGTGGTTGAAGATTGGGGAACTACACTTTGTCCCTAAAACATGTAAAGTAATGATCATTGGAAAAAGGAACCACAAGGGTGAAATTAGAATGGTAGGTGTGGTGCTGTATAGCACTCTGTAAGAAAAGGATTTATGATGGTATCAGAGATCCTAAGAAACATCTGTGCACTGCAACAGAGCAGTGAATAAAGCAAAACGAATGCTGGGATGCATAGGGTGGAGGATAAGCAGTCAAACTTGGGGAGGAATCCTCCCTCTGTATAGGTCACTGGTGTGGCCACACCTGGAATACTGACCAAGGCACTGGAGCCCACACCTGAGGAATGTCTGCAACAAGGTGGAGGCAATACAGTGCAGGGCAACTAAGATGGTGCATGGCCTTGAGGATTTGACACATGGAGAGGGCATGCAGGACTTCAACATGTAAACCCTGGAGAAAAGGAGGGAAACGGGTGACATGATTGAGACATACACGTTCCTGCATGGGATAAATAGAATAAATGTTAGAAACTATTCTGTTTGAGTTCAAACACAGGGATGATAGGGAACTCACCAAAGCTAGCAGGGGGACGATTGAAAAAGTATGTCTGGAAACATTTCTTCATGGAAAGGGTTATTGAGAAGTGGAATAAACTGCCAGAAGAAGTGGTACAGACATGCCAAATCAACCAGCAGCTTCAAGCAGGGATGGGACAGGCAGGTGGATTTAGTTAGAAAAGAGGGGGACAGTAAAAAAATAGAGGATTGCCACTAGGGCACGCAAGTCAGAATAGTTAAGTAGGGTGGGCAGACAGGATGAATCACAAGCCTTTTTCTGTCTTCAGTGTCCACGTACTGTACCTATATATCTATGTACAGAGAAACAAAACATCCCACTGGCACTTACCAGTTCCTGTATCCCCCTGGGTTTCCCCTCCATGCCATCAGAGCTGCTAGAAAATGAATCCTGTGTCACCTCCCCACCAACTCGGGGCACTGCTGTTCGACTGGAAGCTGGCAGGCCAAACTGGAGCCAGGTGGGGCACAAAAATATGCACTGAAAAAAGACTAGAGAACTGGTCCTGCATAGCCTAGACTCCGGTTCTTTTTAATACATCACTAACATCTTTAGAACCCCTCCGTTCATGTAATAGCCAAAGCCTATGAGCAGGTCTGGCCAAGTACTCTTCTCACAGCTCTCTTGAAGTATGAAGAAATAAAATTGTCTAGTCTCAAGGACTTCTTAACTGCCAAACAATATAGGAACTGCTATTACTCTGCTGTTGCAATGAAAACTATTCAGTTGCCTACTGAAATTATCTTTTCTATGCATGCTCTGTCTTTCTATAAGAAAAAGGCACTGAGGACAAAAATAATAAAACCAGAGAAAAGGATAAGATCCAGTAGCCTGCAGCATAGGTTGAAGTGGAGATAGTGTGCAGCCTACAGTAAAAGTCGAAAGAGGTGTTATGGTGCAGTCTGTAGCACAAGCCAGAAGGGGGCTCTGGTATAACCTGCATCAGTCAAAAATGGAATAGCATGTAGTCTCTAGAATGGGTCAGTTAAAAAGATTTAGAATTGTTTGTTTTTATACCTCACACATAGCCCAACACTTTGTGAAAACTTGTCACTTTATCAGGGTAACTTAATCGAAAAAACCTTTTTCAAAGCCTACTGTACTTTTTAATGAACTTTTTTTTTCTCCTTGAATATAGCACAGAAATTATTATGCATACAAAAAACCTACACGACTAGTATTTCAATGGCATTTCAATTATTCACATACTTCCTCAATCACACATTGATCTGGTTAACTTGATCTAATGTCAAGCAGGAAAATATATGATATACATAACAGAACCAAAGATTTAATATTTATCAATAAATATCAGTATAGGGCTTATGTCTTTTACAGTGATTATATGGGGAATCTGCAATCATTTTCTCCACGGTGTCAGATTTGTAAGATAGTGGGAACTGTGATAGACAGATCTCTCCCAAACTCAGCCTGTATACTGTTACCAGCTTTCTCAGACCCTTCAGATGCCTGCAAGGGAACTTCAGTAGCTGCCACCACTCAGTATTGATACTTCCTTGGGGTATCTGTAGGTCTGAATCCCACCAGAGCCACTGGCCCACACAGTACAACATTCCTTACCAAAGGGCAAATGACTCACTCCTCTCTGTCACAGCTAGAACACCTCACTTTAGAAGCAAAATATGGAAACAGTGGCCTTCTCTTCAGAGACAGAAACATAGTTTTTGTTAATTGTAACCTAGCTGCCTGTACTTCAAAGGACTCTGTCACAGAAACATGAAGTATATAAAAACTAATATTTTAACACTGAAGATATTCACACATATAATGCAGGATACTACACTAAGATTATGGGGAACAGTACTTCTAAAGAGATAAAAAGAAAATGTTTTGAACAGTAGAAGAAAACATACATGGAAACATAAAAGTTGTCAGCAGATTAGGACCTCTTGGCCCACTTAGTCTGCCCTCTATTCCCTACTTACTGTGCCAGTTCAGACCCTACTCAATCTCCAGTTTCCCCCCCCCTTGCCTTACCTGTAAGGTCCCCTTGTGTCTACCCCAAGCATGCTTGAATCCTGTTACTGTTTTAGCACCCACCACCTCTGCTGGTAGGCTGTTCCATGTGTCCACAACCCTCTCGTGAAAAGTATTTCCTCACATCTCCTCTCAGGCACACCCCACAGCTTCATGGGTGATCCTTTGTCCTGGAGCATCTTTTCTATGGAAAATGCTACCTTCCTGTACCTTATTAATACATGTGAGGTATTTGAACATTTATATCATATCCACCCCTCCTTCCTTCTCTCCTTTAGAAAGTACATATTTAGTTCCTTGAATCTTTCCTTGTAAGGCTTTTGATGCAGACCCTTCACCATTTGGTAATCCTCCTTTGTACCGCCTCTACCCTATTTATGTCCTTCTGGATGTAGGACCTCCAGAACTGGATAGTACTCGAGGAGGGGTCTTACCAGTGATTTATACAGGGGTAATACTACCTTCTTCCTTCTGTTGGTGATGCCCCTCCCTATGCACCTGAGCATCTTGTTAGCTTTCTCCACTGCCTCATCACATTGCTTGGCCACTTTCAGGACATCAGAAATAATTACCCCAGGTTTCTTTCCTGTTTTGTGGTTGCTAATATCTCCCTGCTCAATTGGTACATTGCCCCTGGGTTTCTGTGCTCCAAGTGCATGATTTTGCAATTTTTTGGATTGAAACCCAGCTGCCATTCCCTTGACCAATCTTCCAGCTTTTTCAGGTAATCTCACATGAAGTCTCGCTTCCCTTCCTAAATTTCCAAAAGTAAAAAGAGCTTACCACACATGACACATTGGTGACAGGGCAGACTTGAACCTTTGATATTAATTGCTCAAGGTCCCAAAGCCTGACCAACTTTTTTAGGATCTGACAAGTCCTCAATATTCTACAGCTGCAGCTGCCAGCACCAATGACACATCATCAAGTATATCACTCTGAAATCATAGATTTAATAAGTTATTTTGTCTCTAGGAAGACCTCCTATCTGCAAAACTGGTCCAAACTGGAATATAGGATTTTTGTGGACTTAGAAACCTTCCCATTGTACTGAGTTCTGTCTGCCCCAGCAGGAGTGACTGCATGACCAGGAGATGAAAGACTCTGACCTCTTTGAAGCTTCCTCATTAACTGACCAGGGGCTCTCATCATTATAAGACAAAGGGATTGTAATTACTTCTCAGGTACCAACTGCTTTGGCCTCTGGCAACAATTTCAATGTCATTTCCCAAACCCATCTATGTCTCCACCATAGACAGACTTAATTAAAAAGGAAAAACAAGCACAGCGAAAAACATTACAAAATTATAGTTACACAAACGTACAATTAATTAGTTTTAACTATGACAATCTGAGTGCAGGAGGTAAGATAATGATAAGTGTATTCCATGTTATGTTAAGTATATCACATGGTTCTGAATATATCCTGTGGTTCAGAATAATTTGATAAGACATTTTCTAAATAAGGATAATTAAAAAAAATTGCTAGCCATCTGTTAGTTTGAAAAATAGGCCGGTCAGGGGCATCCCATTTCTGGAGTACTGTATAAGACTTTTAGTGCACATAATAGATAGTGCTAAAATAGTTTCTTGTTTTATAATCTGTAGATCTGTGCAATCATGAAAGATCTTCACCTTAGGGTCACATTGAATAGACTTGTTTAAACTCTCCTGTATCTGCTCTTTAACACTTGCCTACCATTTAATGATATGCAGACATTCCCAAAGTTGATGAAAGTTTGTGCTGTGATTGCCACAACCATGCCAACAATATGGATTTTGTTTAATGCCCACTTTATAAAGTCTGTGTGGAGTACAGTACAATCTTGTAATAATTTTGTATTGTGCAGATTTATTTTTTGTGTTTAAGTACTGTATCTTTTATTTGTAATATGTCATATTACTCCCGAACTGTGGTAATTCAAGTTAGTGCCCATCTTCTTTTCCTATTTTAATCTTAAATCATTTTATTGTCATCATGTTAGTAGATTGTCTCTCTGCAATGTCCACGTAACATTTGGTTATCACTTTCTGCTTATATTTCTTATATATTTGCTCATCTAAGAATATTAGATTGGACCAATTTGTCTCAATTTTGGAGAGAAGGGATAATATAAATTTTAAAAACGATGTTTTTAACATACTGAATTCCCACCATGAGAGTATATGTACTGTATATCATATTGTAGTGTTAAGTCCTCATATGAGAACATAACCTTGGAATTTAGTACTTTTCTTGATTGGTGGGTTCCTTGTTTGCCTATTTTATTATGTAAATAATTTGCATTTACCATGTTTTGCTCTGTTATAAGGGTATCTACAATTTTCAACATAGTCTATGGTAGGTTTCCATCTTCATGTTTGTATATGTCTTTAACTATTGTAATTATATTTCTCAGGATTGGTTGTTTAATTTCACTAAATGATTCTGTAAAATGTAAGACAGAGTTTATTGAAATGTTTGGTTTGTCTGTGTGTATTAATAGTGCTATTGGATCAGTGATCTTAGCCTTTGGGACACAATCTCCAATAACCCAGTGTCAGGTGAGGATCAGCATGAAGCCTGGTAGTATTGCCATGGGTTTAGGCTACTTAAACCATCTTGTTGCCTAGGAATACATATTTAGACCAGGCAAGTCATGGAGTACCACCTCTTTATAGGCATTTTTTTTTATAAAATATTGAATTTTGGTATAATATTTTGCTTGCACAGCAGCGCTAAAAAGTAATATTACAAATGAGTCATAACCATCATTTTAAGGGTGTTTATTCTTCTACAATGATAGAGTGGAGTGTTTTCCTTCTATCTAGTAATACTGAAATTTTATTTATTTTATTTTTTATTTAGTTATAACTAGGATTACAAATATCTTTGAGCATAACAAAAAACTGAACAGAGTAACAACAATGGGGTATTACAAAGAACATTGCAGCAATGAATTCTACACAGAGACTCATTAGATCATCGTTGGAGTCATGCAAAAGTCAGTGTACAAGATTTGCTGCCTGAAAATGGACTTTGTCATATCAACACAAAGAGCAAAGAGAGTGTGCAATACTATAACAAGTTATAAAAAACTGCTTTTATAGAAGTTACATTAGGTCAGTTGGTATAGGGGGTCTGTCCACACTAAATGGGTATATTTATGCCATACCCTCTTTACATGCCATTAATTCACATAATCTAGCAATTTCAGTCTAAAAAACTGCACTGTGCCATATAATAAGCTTAGATAGGATTTATAACCTTGGAGTGGCAACACTAGCCAATATGTTTTACTTTAAAAAATTGTATAAATATCCCCTCCTTTTTTTATGCTCTGAGTGGGACATTTAAATGCAGTGTGTCTTGTGCACACTATTTCTGTCATTCAGCCTGCACTGCCAAACACTAAAGACTGTGTGTGGACTTTGCTGCCTTTAATTTTTAGTTTAAATGCCACCAAAAATGGCAATCATGTATGTAACCTATTCTGTCCCCTCTTGGTTACACACATGATTGCAATGCAAATTCCTCCTAGTCAGTGATATTTCAGTGTTCCGATGCCTGCTCACAAATACTCAAGGTCTTACCGGAAGATTGCTGCTCTTTGATTCCCCTGGATCTGCAAGCTTCCTGAGCAGTCCCATTTTCAAATTGGGCATCTCCAATTCTGTCCCTCCCCCATTCCTGTATGTAATGGTCCTATTTCATGCCCTGGGAGCATGATCAGTGCAGAAAAAAGGATTGGATTATCTGTAGCCAATCATCCGTGGACCCTGAAGCTTTTCAAGTGTGTTTGCCCACGAACCCAGGCCATTTTGTCCTTGGCACAACAGTAAAAGGTTCCCTGTTTCCTGCATTCCAGAGTTGTTACATACAGGATCATTTACATTGAGGTACTCTTTTCATTTAAATTGCAGCACATTCTTGGGCAGTATAGTTATTTTTACAGAGTGAGGATGTTTAGGGCTCTATTCTTGAACTAGGGATGTTCATATTCAGCCCACTCAGCTGATTCAGCCACTGCTAGCAGGCTTGAATGCAAGGATCTGAATTTAAAGGGCAATCCTGTTTGTTACAGGGACATCAATGGCAGTATCTGTTGCTGTTGCAATGGGATATAAACATTGGGCAATTTTTTTTTCTGTAGCACAACTCAGGATTATATTATTTATTTCAATGTAATTAATAACTGCCATTGAGTAAATAATATAAAGTCAGAAAATTGCAACTTATGATAAAAATGGCAAACGTGGCAATAATTGTCCTGGGCAAAGTATGAAAAACTAATGTTTAGTGGTATAAGCACTGTAAAGATGTGGTGCTGCTATGGTCTGGCAGTGAGTTTAAAGTCAGTTCATCCTTTAAACCTTGCTTTAATGTCCAAACATTGTTTTAAAAGCTCCCTTCCCAGTGCAATCCTGTTTGTAACAGGGACAGATTTTTCTTATGAAGGTTTGTAACTGGGGACATGTTATCAATATCCATCCCTATTACAAACAATATTTTTAGTGCTTCCCCTTTTTTTGCCCAATTATTATAGTAATTGTGGCTCATTTTAGGAGCATTTTTCAGTGGTTATAACAAAGTACTCATGGTTTCAAAATGACACTGGCTTTCTGGGGGGGGGCCTGGTGCAGTAAAAAAATATTAAACATTATGTGTACTGAAAAAATGTTATTAAACTCAAGAAATATACACTGCTACAACAATTTCCTAACATGTTTAAGCTGCAGAAAGCTATTTATGTCTTGCTTGCATTTAAAAAGTTAGTTTAAAAGCCCCCTTCCCAGTTCAGTCCTGTTTGTAACAGGGACATAGTTTTCATATTAAGGTTTGTAACTGGAGACAAGATGTGAATCTATGTTCCTGTTACAAACCAGACTTTTAGCATATTCCTTTTTTGTGTGCGATTATTACAGTATTTGGTGTTCATCCTAGTATGAATTTATTTCAGTGGTGTAACAAACTGCCTTTGGTTTTAAAATGGTTGCTGCCTTACTCTGGGGGGTGTGGTGGGGGGCTGGCTGGTACTGCAAAGAAAAATATAAAATGTTCTTTTGACTCCAAAAATGTCATTAAACTCAAGAAATATACATTGCTACAACAATTTCCTAACATGTTTAAGCTGCAGAAAGCTATTTATGTCATTTTTGCTTTTAAAAAGTTACTTAAAAGCCCCTTCCCCAGTTCAATCCTGTTTGTAACAGGGACAGAACTGTAAATAGCCGTCCCTGTTACAAACAAGATATTTATTAAAAATGAAAATTAAATGGCATTGGGGTGGTTTGTGAGTTAAAGGCAGGTGCCAAATGGGCACATAAAAGGCTCACTGTTTTGGGGAGAGGGAGAAAATGTGCCACCAGGCCTCAGGAAAGGCTATCCTGATAGGGAGAGGTAAGAAGGTGCCACCAGGTTCCCATGGACAGCTGGAAGGGTGTGGGGTGGGAGATGGGAGGCACCAGGCCCTGAAAAAGGCTGAAAGGGTTAAGGATAGGGAAGTTGGTGCCAACAGGTCCCCAGGGACAGCCAGCAGGTAGTGAGATGGGAGACAGGAGACACCAGACTCCAGGAAGGAAAACCAGTGCCATCAGGTCACCAGGGATAGCTTTGCAGGGTGTGGGGGGGCAGGAGCCACCATGCCCTGGCAAAGGCTGGTAGGGTTAAGGAGAAGGAGGCAGGTGCCACCAAGTCCCCAGGGATTGCTGGCAGGGTACTGGGTGGGAGGCAGATGACACCAGGCTCCAGAAAAGGCTGTCAGGGTTAGGGAGAGGGAAACAGGTGCTACCATGTCCCCAGGGACAGTTGGCAGGGTATGGGGTGGGAAATGGGAGCCTCAAAATGAACAGGGATGGGGAGAGGGAAGCCAGTGACAACAAGTCACCAGGGACAGCTTGGCAGAGTGTGGGATGGAAAAACAGGTAACACCAAGCTCCAAGAAAGACTGTCAGGGTTAGGAAGCAGGTTTGCTGGCAAGGTGTGGGGTGAGAGATGGGAGCCTCAAGCTGACAGGGTTGAGGAGAGGGAAGCCAGTGCCAATAAGTCACCAGGGACAGTTTGGCAGGGTGTGGAGTGGGGGACGGGAGATGCCAGGCCCCAGGAAAGGCAGAAAGGGTTAGGAAGAGGGAAGGAGGTGCCACCAGGTCCCATGGAACAGCAGGCAGGGTGTGGAGGGGGAGATGAGTGCCACCAGGCCTCAGAAACAGTGGACAGGTTTGGGGAGAGGGAAGCAGATGCCAGCAGGTCCCCTAGGACAGCAAGCAGGGTGTGGAGGGACAGACAGGTGCCACCAGGCCTCAGAAAAGGCTGACACAGTTGAGGAGAGGGAAGCAGGCATGTCCATCTCCCCAGGACAGCAGGCAGGGTGTGGGGTGGGAAACAGGAGACACCAGGCCCCAGGAAAGGCAGAAAGGGTTAGGGAGGTTGAAGTAGGTGCCACCAGATTCCCATGGGACAGCAGGCAGGGTGTGGAGAGTAGACAGGTGCCACCAGTTCTCAGGAAAGGCTGACAGGGCTGGAGAGAGGAAAGTAGGTGCCATTAGGTCCCCTGGGACAGCAGACAGGGTGTGGAGGGGGTGACAGGAGGTACCAGGCATCAGAAAAGGATGACAGGGTTGAGGAGAGGGAAGCAGACACTACCAGGTCCCCTGGAAGAGCAAGTAGGGTGTGGAGGGGCAGACGGGTGCCACTATGCCTCAGAAAAGGCTGACGGGGTTGGAGAGAGGGAAACAGGCACCACCAGGTCCTCTGGAAGAGCAAGCAGGTTGTGGAAGGGCAGAAAGGTACCACCAGGCCTCAGAAAAGGCTGACATGGTTGGGGAGAGGGAAGCAGGTGCCACTAGGTCCCCTGGGACAGCAGGCAGCGTATGGAGGGGGAGGCGGGAGACATCAGGCCCTGGGAAAGGCTGGAAGGATTAAGGAGAGGGAATCAGGTGCCATGAGGTCCCCAGGGATAGCTGGGAGGGTATAGGGTGGGAGACGGGAGATACAGGCCCCAGGAAAGGCTGTCAGAGTTATGAAGAGGGAAGCAGGTGCCACTAGATCCCCTGGGACAGCTGGAATCATGTGGGGGTAGAAGACAGGAGCCTCCAGGCCCTGGGAAAGCTGTCAGGGTTAGAGAGAGGGAAGCCAGTGTCAACAGTTCAACAGGCACAGCTTGGCAGAGTGTGGGGTGGGAGACAGGATACACCAGTCCCCAGAAAAGGCAGAAAGGTCTAGGGAAAGAGAAGCAGGCACCACCAGGTCCTCTGGGACAGCAAACAGGGTGTGGAGGTGCAGGCAGGTGCCCCCAAGCCTCAGGAATGGCTGACAGGTTGGGGAGTAGGAAGCAGGCACCACCAGGTCCCATGGGACAGCAGGAAGGGTATGGGGGTCAGTGATGGGAGCCATCAGGCCTCAATGAAGGCTGACAGGGTTGGGAAGAGGGAAGCAGGTGCCACCAGGTCCTCTGGGACTGTAGGAAAGGTGTGGGGTGGGAGATGAGAGCCTCCAGGAGAGGGAAGCAGATGTCACCAGGTCCCCATGGATTGCTGGCAATGCATGGGGTGGGAGACAGGAGATGCCAAGCCCTGGGAAAGGCTGTCAGGGTTAGGGAGAGGAAAGCAGGTGCCAACTGGTCACCAGGGACAGCTTGGCAGGGTGTGGGGTGTGGGGTGTGAGATGGGAGACACCATGCCCCAGGAAAGACAGAAAGGGTTATGGAGAGGATATAAGGCACCACCATGTCCTCTGGGACAGCAAGCAGCATGTGGAGGGGCAGACAGGTGCCACCAGACCTCAGCAAAGGCTGACATGGTTGGGGAGAGGAAAGCAGGTGCCACTAGGTCCCTTGGGACAGCAGGCAGGGTATGAAGGGAAAACAGGTACCACCAGGCCTCAGGAAAGGCTAACAGGTTAGGGAGTGGGAAGCAGGCATCACCAGCTCCCTGGGACAGCAGAAAGAGTGTGGAATGGGAGACAAGAGCCATAAGGCCTCAAGGAAGGCTGACAGGGTAGGGAAGAGGGAAGCAAGAGCCACCTGGTCCTCTGGAACTGCAGGAAGGGTGTGAGGTGGGAGACAGGAGCCTCCAGGCCCTGGGAAATTCTGGAAGGGTTAAGGAGAGGTAAGCAAGTGCCAAATGGTCACCAGGGCAACTTGGCAGGGTGTGGGGTGCGAGATGGGAGGCACCATGCCCCGGGAAAAGCAGAAAGGGTTAGGAAGAGGGTAGCAGGCACTACCAGGTTACCTGCGACAGCAAGTAGGGTGTGGTGGGGGAGACGGGTGCCACTAGGCCTCAGGAAAGCTGACAGGGTTGGGCAGAGGGAAGCAGTTGCCAGAAGGTCCCCTGGGACACAGGCATGGTGTGGGGGGTTGTGCGTGCTGTCACCTATGGTCATCCAGGTCCCTGGTCTATTTTCTTCAGGGCACTGGTGGGTCCATATGAGGAGTACTGCACACACCTGCCTAAGTAATTTTTTTTTTTTTTTTTTAGTTTTTGTTGACCGGGTAAGTGCACTAGACAAATCCTGCCTATTTTCAGGCACGACCTGGGGGAAGGGGATACAGATGAATGCCAACTGACCTTGAACCAGATTAAGCTGTCGGCGGTATTTTTAGTGAATGAGGGAAATTTGGCCAGGACACCGGGGAAATCCCCCTACTCTTTTCGATAAGTGCAATGGGATCTTTAACATCCACCTGAACTACCACCAATCCAGGCAGATGGGACCTCTGTTTAACGTCTCATCTGAAAGACGGCACCTCAGAAGTGCAGCACCCCTCTCATGCTGCACTACAGCATCAGTATTGGGATATTAACCCAAGTGCCAGATGTGGGAACTGAACCTGCAGCCCTCTGATCTCCCAGCCTAAGAGGCGAGTGTACTACCTACTGAGCCACTGACACTGCTATGTTACTGTAGGCCAGCACCTGTGTTCTCATCTGGAGGATTCAGCTTTGCTGTCACTTGTGGTCTTTCAGGTCTCTGATCTGTTTTCTTTGGGGCCCTGTTAGGTCCACATGTGGGGTACTGCACGCACCTGCCCAAGTATGTCACTGTTGGTCAGCGCCCATTTTCTCGTCTGGTTTATTCAACTACAACCTCACCTGTGGTCTTCTAGGTCCCTGGTCCACTTTCTTTAGGGCCCTGGTGGGTCTGTATGAGGAGTACTGCACACACCTGCCCGAGTATGTCGCTATAGGCCAGCACCCGTGTTGTCGTCTGGTGGATTCATCTACACCATCACCTGTGGTCTTCCAGGTGCCTGGTCTGCTTTCTTTATGGCCCTGGTGGGTCCGCATAAGAAGTACTGCAGAATATTGACAAAGTAGATGTAAACTGTATAACATGTGGAGCACTGGTCATTGTGGGAGATGGGTCTTATGTGGTATAAGGCATAGAAACTGTCAACAAAGCCTTCAAAATAATGAAGCTGTAAAGCAATTGGGCAGTGTGAACATTTACTGATGTGATTGAGGCTGTAGTAATCAATGTATATAGTGTGTTTAGTGTGATTTGTGTATAGTGTACAGTTTTGGTTAAAGTTTTAGTAGAACTTTATTGTGTGTATCTACTATTTTATTTAGTAATAGTGTTGATCTGTTGTATGATGAACTTCCTTTGTGGTGGTGGCATGCAATATTATAACTTTTCATTAATAATATGACCTTAAACAGTAAAAATATTAATTGGAAAAAATAAAGGACTTCAGTAGCCTAATCTTATGTTTTCCACAATGTTTTCAGTGACAACTTGCACTTTCTGGATTTTTCTCCGTCCTGTTACATATGTTAATATACTGCTGTTTCACTGGTTTTGCGGGGTTAATTTGTAAAATAATCAAAAAAAGTTTTAAATGTTATCTACTCTTATTCCCATTTACACACAAATGCATTTTAATCTATGAATACCCAGGAATTCTGGGTAAGGAAAAACTTTGAAATGACTTGGCTCCATAGAATTGCACCATACGTTAGATTGGTGGTCATCATACACAGCTGCATGCAAATATTTTGGTGTTGCTTAGTGAATTAACTAAATGAAGTGAAGTACTGCAAATTCATGTGAGGACCAAAAAATATTTACACATAATTTTTTTTATTTTGCATATTCTTTGTCCCTGTTACATATGTTATATGGTTGATCTTTCCAAACATTGAGGACTGTACCGAGAAAACCACAACTGATATTATCTTCCTGTTTACAGTTTAAGTAAAGGCCCTTATGGGTAATATATTGATGTTGAAAAAAGAAAGAAATTATATTTTTTTTTCCACAGTCATGTCCCACATATGCCCCCTATTACTGTAGACAGGCACATAGGTCATAACAATGTTAGCATACATGGTTCACAGGCCAAAAACAAAATTGAGCCTTATCATATCCAAGAACAGAGAGGGGGTTAGCAAAGTGAGTTATGAGGCAATGGGAGGGAAGAAAGGGTGGTGTAGAGGGAGGAAAAGAGGGGAGGGATATGAGAGAGAGAGAGAGATAGGAGGGTGAGTAAGAAAAAGGATAATCTGAGACAGTAAAGGAGTGATAAAGTGAGGGCAGGGTTCACTTGGGAACATAAGCAGGAGGCTGGTAAGGACAGAGGTCTGAGTTTATATTCTGTTTTAACTGAAATATTTGAATAGTTTTGTACGTGAAATTAGTTCTGTGTGTTAAAAATTACTACTTTGAGTTAGAACTGTTACTTGGGCTGTGATATTGTAACTTTTGGGGCTTGGGAACACTTGTTTGGCAGTGATAATTAGACTGAAATTTAAATGTGATGTTTGCCTGGTGTTAGGGGGAGGGAAAATTAACAGGAATCACCTTGTCTTTCATTGTTCACTTGGGAACATAAGCAGGAGGCTGGTAAGGACAGAGGTCTGAGTTTATATTCTGTTTTAACTGAAATATTTGAATAGTTTTGTACGTGAAATTAGTTCTGTGTGTTAAAAATTACTACTTTGAGTTAGAACTGTTACTTGGGCTGTGATATTGTAACTTTTGGGGCTTGGGAACACTTGTTTGGCAGTGATAATTAGACTGAAATTTAAATGTGATGTTTGCCTGGTGTTCTTAAATACTGAAAAGCCACTGGGGGTTGGGATTGAAGGGCTGTGTATTTCTGTTTGGGACTGAAATTTGAAGCAACAGGAACTGGTGGGCCTGTGGCATCATACGGTACCTGATGTCTGCATACACACACTGTTAGTGGGACTGGACACACACTGGACTGTATGTGTTTGTGAGACTTGGGAACTTTATTGGTGGGGTTAAAATTGGGTTTGTAAATAACTGCAGTCAGTATAGAGAGAAACTGTATTCAGGGGTAGGGACATTTGAAAAGGGGTGTGCCATTATAAACAGAGGGGACAACAGGGTGGCCATATTCCACCATGGCAGGCATCTTCAGAAGGGTTGTAGGCTGCACAGGCTGTGTGATGGCAATAATTCTCAATTGGGCCTGGAGAGAGGGAGGCTGCCCACTCTGTAGACAGCTATCTTGTATCAGGAGTGAAGTATATTGGTTAAGGAGTAAGCTGGGGGAGCTGGGGGGTGTCCAAGGATAAGGTGTGTGGATATGGACAGCAGAAGGGTGGGGCTGACGGGAGGCTGAGGCAACACTCTAAAGTTACAGGACGTTATGTTACAGCAAGCAGGAGGGGGGATATTAGGGACAGAGGACCCTTAGATAGGGATGTTGACGCTAAGGGGAAAGCGTACAGGGTGAACACTCCGAATACAAAGAGAGTGGAGGAGGAAGAGTCAGGAAGGGCTGTTGTGGGGAAGCCTAGTAGAGCAGACATTGAGAAGGGAGGGGCTGTTGTGGGGAAGCCTAAAACAGCAGACTGTGGGAAGGGAGCTCCTAAGGAGAACAGAGCAAGAGGGGATGAAGAGGGGCAGTTTAGAGGTGCAGTCAGGGGAAACTCGGGTTACTTGATGGAGGCTGACAGAGTGTCACAATAAATTTGAGCTACTAAGCAACCTAGAGGGGGAGGAAGGGGTTGGTGGAAATGAGGAAACTGATACAGAGGCTGGGGAGAGGGAGTCGGATACCCATAGGGCATCACAGACCGCAATGGAAAGGATAGAAATAGTCCCAGAGGGAGAACGGGAAACATAAATGTTAAGCAGATGGGGAGATGCAACATATTGCAGACATGAGGAAGGAGAGCATGACTGAGAGAAACTGGGAGACAAGGAGGTGGAGAGGCCCCTTCAGCAGGGGGTCAGTACAAGGATGGGGCCCTAGCTAAAGGGGACCCACAGAGAGCCTCAGGAGGTAGGGGGTACTATTACAAGGGGAGGCAGGTGTGGGGGAAGGGGAAACCATCAGGGCCAGGATAAATGGTTCAGATAACAGAGGTTAAAGGGGACATCTATTCAGAGGGGGTCTGAGTTAAGTGGGCAAAATAATGAGGGAGGCAGAAAGGGGAGGGTGACAAGGGGGTCTCTAATAAGGCAGGAAGACTCCCATGGAATTGAGAGCATGAATAAAGGGGAGGATGGGGGGCTGAGAGAGCATAGTGGAGGTAACCACAAGGATGATGGCGGTGTTAAGTTCTGTTATTGGGAGACTGGATGATTAGGGTATCTGGTGGAGGACAGGGGGTGGATGCCATAGCCAGGTGAAGGTAGTGAGTATCTCTGGGCTGACAGTGCACAGAGCAAAGTTCATAGTGTATGAACTGGTTAGGGATTGTGGAGGAAACCGGTTCCTGGTGCATTTGAGGAACTACTTGATCTAGAGGAAATAGCATTTTGAAAATCCAAGCAAGGTTCCAAGAACTTGCCAGAGTCTGTCGGGATAATGGATGCAACATTTCCTTTTCGGAGATATTGCCAGTACCAAAGGCCTCAGTGGAGAAAAAAATGAAGGTCACAGAGGTTAATGACTAGCTCAGGAAGTGGGGTGAAGAGAGTGGGTTGGGGGTGTTAGGGAACTGGAATGGAGTTTGAGAGGATAAGGGACTGTATGCCAAGGACAGGCTTCATCTTGCCCCATTAGGGAAGGAAGTCCTTAAACAGGGGATGGCTGACTACATTCAAGAAAGGTGGGGTTTAAACTTGTGAGGGAGGGAAGGGATAAGGGAGGGGCTGACCAGAAGCCTCTCCTCCAGATGAGGGTAGTAGCCTTCAAACCCAAGGGGGAGAGAGGGGAAACAGTCTCGGGGTGGAGGTTTCAGGAGGAGCAGAGGGAGGATGGAAGTATAAGGAACCTGGGTGGGGTTCGACAAAGGGGATCAGGGATAAGGGGTGGGGGTTGGTGTTAGTAAATGCCAGGAGCTTGGGAAACAAGTTGCCAGGAGTTCCAGGCCATGCTGTTCGGGGGTGGGAGGATGTGGCGGTGGTCATGGAGGACGTAGGCCAACAAAAACCATGACTGGGACCTAAATGTGCTGGGGTACACTATGCTTAGGAAGGATATAAAGGAGGGCAGAGGGGGTGGAGTGGCTATGTTCATTGGAGATGACATAGAAATTGCTAGGGTGGAAGAGGCAGAGGGAAACGTGGAGGCCTTATGGGTCACCTTACGATCCCCAGCAGGAGATAAGGTCAAGCTGGGTGTAGTATATAGGCCCCCCCCCGGGATGAGTGATGTTCTAGAGGATGGTTTGCTGGACATCATTACCCAGTGTGGACCAAAAGGGGAAGGAGTGGTGTTGATGGGGGACCTTAATATGCCAGGTACAAACTGGGGAACCATGTCCTCTAAGGTGGCCAAGGAGCAGAGGCTGCTGGATGGCTTCCAGGATGTGTTCTTAACACAGCATGTGATGGAGCCCGCAAGGGAGGGGCATGTCCTGGACCTGGTTCTGGCAGATGGGGATCTGGTAAGGGACCTGGTTGTAGAGGATCCCTGACTGGGAGCGACACAATACTGTCTGGTTTCAAATAAGCATGGTGGAGGGGATGTGAGATCTAGGACACTGGCAGTGGACTTCAGGAGGGCAGACTTTGTGGGCATGGAAAATATTTTCAAGGATCACTTGAAGGGGATTACACCAATGACAAGTGTGGAAAGGAGATGGGAGGTCATAAAAAGGGGACTTCATGAGGCAGTCAGGATCTGCGCTAAGTTGAAACATAAGGGAGCAAGGTCACATAAACCATGCTGGTGGTCCAGTGAGGTACAGGTAGCGGTCAGAGAAAAGAAGGCGGCCTACAAAAAATATAAAACAACAAGAGGGGATAGGGATAAGGAAATGTACCATCTTGCATCTAGAAAAGTCACCCGGATGGTGAGGGGAGCAAAGTCCAGTAAAGAGCAGCGGCTGGCACAGGGGATACATGGAGGGGAAAAGGGGTTCTTCCGGTACATTGGGGAGCGGAGAAAAACTAAGGGCCATCTCAGCAGATTGAGATCAGAAGGAGGGTGGGTGGAAGAGGTGAGGGACCAGGCAGAGGTATTTAACGAGTACTTTGCCTCTGTGTTCACTAGGGAGGGGGATGGGTTATCTACAAAGCAAGGCACGATGGGGATGGAAGCGGCAGTGAGTGGGATCAGGAGCAACAGAAATGGAGCAAGAGGAGGAGAGCTCCTGGGATGTCACATCTGGATAAGGATAAAAGGCCAGTAAGGTGGAGGGGACGGATGATGCTATCTCCGCCAAAAGGGTGGTTAGCCCTCAAGGCCCTAAAGAAAGACAAATCTCCTGGGCCGGATGGCATTCATCCAAGAGTACTATGGGAATTGGCGGACATACTGGCTGCACCCCTGGCGGAGCTCTTCAACAGGTCACTTGAGACAGGGAGGGTACCTAGGGATTGGCGAGAGGCACATGTGGTGCCAATCCACAAAGGGGGGTCGAGGGAAGTACCAGGTAACTATAGACCCATCAGTTTGACCTCGGTGGTGGGAAAATTAATGGAGAGTATACTAAAGGAACGATTGGGGGTATACTTGGAGGAGGTGGGAGGTCTGGATAGTTGGCAACGTGGGTTTGTGCCAGGTAGATCATGTCAAACCAATCTTGTGGAGTTCTATGAATGGGTAACAGTAGAACTGGACAGGGGAAAGCCTGTGGATGTATTATTCTTGGACTTCAGCAAGGCGTTTGACTCTGTCCCCCGCAATGGTCTGGTGGAGAAACTGATAGGGGTTAGGAGTAGGCCCTTTGATGGTCAGATGGATTGAAAACTGGCTAGCTGGATGCACCCAGAGAGTAGTGGTCTGTGGGGAGCTCTCAAACCCTAGAGAGGTTGGTAGTGGGGTACCGCAGGGCTCAGTCCTGGGTCCGATCCTGTTTAATGGCCATGTCGGACATCAGGAGGGTACAGGGTGTGAAATGAGTCTTCGCTGATGACTCCAAGATGGGAGCAGTAGTTGAGGGAGAAGAGGGAGGTTGGCCCTGCAAGGAGACCTGGACACCCTGAAAAGCTGGGCTCACACATGGAAATTAAATTTCAATATCACCAAGTGCAAGGTGTTACATCTTAGGCGGGGAAACCCTAAACACAGGTACACCCTGGGAGGGGAGGCACTGGAGGCCTCAATAGGGGAAAAAGACCTAGGGGTCATGGTGGATGCATGTATGAATAACTCTGAGCAGTGCAGGAGACGAGATAGAGGCAACAGGCTGTTGGGATGCATCAGAAGGGGGATCACCTCTAGGAGCAAGGAAGTGATTCTGCCGCTGTACAATGGACTGGTTAGACCACACCTTGAGTATTGTGTACAGTACTGGAGACCACACTTGAAGAGGGACACACAGCTCCTGGAGAGGGTACAGAGGAGGGCAACAAAGATGATACGAGGGCTAGGGATTTGACGATGAGGACAGACTTGAGGAGCTCCGCCTGTTTCTCATTGGAGGAGAGGAGAGACAGGGGGACATGATTGAGGTCTTCAAGTACCTCAAGGGAATAAATAGGGTAAACATGGAGGGGATCTTTAGACTAAAGCAGGGAGGTATCACCAGAGGGCATGGTTTGAAGTTGGAAGGTGGAACAGTGAGGGGAGAAAAGAGGAGGACGTTTTTCACTGAGACGGTGGTGGACCCTTGGAATGCACTGCCTGGCAAGCTGGTTCAGAGGTCCACAGTGGAGGCCTTCAAGAGAGGGTGGGACAGACACAGAAAGTGGATGTATCAGATGATGGCCTGTCCCAGCGGGGTGGGGGTGGATGATAGGGGTTTCTGGAACACAAGGGGGGGAGAGCCTCGGCACCCAACTAGGGATCTGAGGTTCAAGCAGACTCGATAGACCGTAAGGCCTAATCTGCTGGCAAATAGTATGTTAGTATGAAAACAATGAAGGAGTGGAATTGTGAGTGAGGTGGTAGGAGGGTAGGGGATAGGAGGTAGGAGTATACAAGAAGGAGGGATGGAGTAGACCAAGAGGGTCAGGTAATAGTAGAACTGAGAGAGTCAGGGGCCGGATAAGATGGGAATGGTAACTAGCCCATACAGTCACATATGCTCTGAGTTGTGAGATTTTTCCAGAGCAATGATTTAAAAGTGCCAAGCTTGGTTTCCGAGAGGATAACATTAGGTAGCCCATTAAGCCAGGTGGGGGCCCAATAGCTAAAAGTTCTTTGGGCCTTTAGGGTATGGCAGCGAGGGACTAGGAATGATGGTTTGGTCATACTGCACGTATTCTTATGATTAGCAGATGGTTGAAGCAGCGATTGGGTGACTGGTGGGGTTAGGGAGAGAGTGATTTTTTTAACGAGAAGACATGTTTGATAGGCAACCCGTCCCTGAAGGTTGAGTCATTAGGTCTGTGTGTAAAGGTCACAGGTATGGGTATTTTTGTCTGCACCAGTTACCTGCATGCCTTGTTAAGGGTGACAGTTAAACATTTGAAGGTGGTGACCGAGGCCGCACCATAAATTACCAGCCATAATCGATAATGGAAAGGACAGCTGCTCACTGCAAGTTTTAGAGCTGCAGGTGTAAGGCAGCGTCTATGCTTGTACAGGACACCGAATCTGGCATTTACCATGTTGGCAATTTGAGGAGTATGTTGGGTGTACGAGAGCGAGTTATCAAGTGTGACTCCCAGATATTTAAATTCGCTTACCATCTCAAGCAGTTGGTTCTGATTATTCCAGATTGTTAGGCAGGAAGACTTGAATTTATTATGGTTGCTTGCAAAAAGCATTGTTTTTGTTTTTTTGTAGTTCATAAGAAGTTTGTGGGAACCAAACCAGGACTCAACCTTGGAGAAACTGAGCTGGAGTTCATCTGTGAGTGCAGATGGAGAAGTGCGGCTGGTGAAAAGAACAGCATCATCTGCATGTAGTACAACATTACTAATGCATGCTTTTGGAAGATTATTGAGGTATAGACTGAAGAGCAAGGGTCCCAAGATTAGTGGTGGGCGTAGTGGCCTCAATTCACTCCACAAAGTGATTTGCGGAGCCAAGACGAATTCACAGAGTACTCCACAACGCGAAGCGGAGTAATTTGCATTATGATGGGTAACGTGAAGCCCATTGAAAACAATGACTTCGCATTACTCTGCCTTCCCAGACCACTACTCCACCAATTTTAAAGGTGAAGTGCATTAAAAAACAATGCACTTTGCCTCACTTCGCCTTGTTTTTAAGCTCCAAAGGCAAATTTTGCAGTGATTCATGGGATTTCAGGTCACATTGATCTGCACAGCCTCAGTTCAGGGTAGTGTGTGTAGGAAGCTGCAGGCAACAGTGTACTCTGAGAGCTGTCTACGATTCAAACCTTCTAAAGCTGTTAAAAAAGCATTTTTGAGTAATTATTTTTGCTTAAACTTTAGTTCATCGATTGTAGGAAACCCTCCTGTGCTCATATTATTGAGCATTTTTGTTTGTGTGTTGATTTTTAATGTTAATGTAAAACACTGAGTCTGTGTAGTAAGAGACAGTGAAAGTGTGCTTTGGGGAGGGGCGTATCTGTGGTGTAGGTAGATTTAAGTTGGAGAAATAGGGAGTTGTTTTTTGGTTATATTTTTGTTATATAACTGACTGTGTTAATGTACACACAGTAATATTGTTAGTAATTTTTGAAATGTTCTTGCTGATTGTGTGTTGTGTGAATCTGGTGCAGCAGTTCATAATTTCAGGTTGTTTACAAATTAAATACGTGGCATATTACTAAACTTTCCACTTTGCTACGCATTACTTGTAGACAAATTGTGTGTATGTGCGAGTGTGTGTGCAGTGCTGTGTGACATCAAATAATGTACCTTTTATTGTGCCACATTGTAATTGCATGTGCAGCAGTGTGAACCTGCTATCCACTGCAGCTGTGTGATTTTTACTGCCATTGTGGTATCTTTTCTTTGTTTTGCTGCTTGCACTGCTGTAAAAATCTGCAGTCAGTGTTCTCCCCCCCCCTCACCAGCAAAAGGAACTGTTTTCCAGACTGAATTGTTTGTGACTTCAGCACTACTGATTAGTTAAGGTGTTGTTTTCACCTGTGAATTTGCGTCTGTACCTGTTGCTGAAGGCACAGTTATTTTTTGGGCTTCACATCCAGCATCCAGCCACCCAGAGTGAACATTCCAAAATCTAAATTTGTTTAGAATATTGTTGTTGATCTCCCAAAATGCCCACAAAGAGACGTGCAAGCAAAGCTGGTTCTCGCCATGGCACTGCTGCCACTGGAAAGATTGTCTATGGGCATGGTAGTATGAAGACGCAGAAGTGCATTGCTGATGTGAGGAAAGGTATTTCTCCTGCAATGTTTTTTACAGCCCAGTCAGTAGCTTCACTCGTAGTTGGAGGAGATAATGTTGTCCCAGCCGGTGGAGTTAGTGCAGGTGCTGGTGGTGGTAGTATGAGTATTGCTGCCTCAAGTTCCACTTCTGACCAGTGTACCATGTCCAAAAATATAGTGGAGTGTGAAGCAGTGTGAGTGAGTGGCATTGTAGATGATGTCATACTTCCCAGTAACATCCCAGTAACTGAAGATGAGGATTCTGATAATCATGTCAACGATAGCATACAATGTGACATTTCTTCCACCACGGTTCAGGTCACACATTTTCCATGTAGTGATTCACAGTGTGGTGAAAAATATCAGGTGATGGTGGTGTTGATGATGATGATGATGAATCTGATGATGATGATGTTGCTGTGGTTGTAACATGCAGTCCACATGCCAGCATCCAAGCAGAAGATGTGGATGTGGGTGATGTTGATGAATATGATGATGATGTAATTGACCCCAGTTGGGAACCGGAGAAAGAGACATTCAAGGTGGCTGTGTCTGGGTCTGTTTGCATTGATCCCCCCATAAAAACTTGTGATTTACCAGTTTTAGTTGATGGTGATGATGATGATGATGACCCAGTAATAATGATAGGTAGTCGTGGTGGTCAGTTGCAGTCCAAGTGTGTTCTGCCCGAAAAATCACATAGCACCCCACTTAATGGCTTAAAAGAATGGAGTCCAATAAGCAGCAACATGGACATGTTAAAAGTGGAGCATCACAATCCCTTGTTTGGGATTTTTTTGGTGCAAGATGCAAATGATGAGTCAGTTGCAATCTGCCAGGTTTGCCATGTGCATGTGAATCGAGGTAAAAATGGGAGCCATCTGGGCACAGGAGGACAGCATATGCATCTTAAGAATAGGCACATGGCACTGTGGACCCAGCACAAGATGGCAGCTATTACCACAGTGGGGTGTTCACCCTTGTCATCAACCATAACGAGCATGTTATCTCCTTCCATGACTGTTAAATCCAGTAGGAAATTAAATGTGTGCCATAGTGATGAAATAAGAGCAGAGGATTACTACAGGCATGATGAGGTGGAGGAGCAGAATGATTTTGAAATGTTGTCCAGTGGTGGTGAGAGTAGCAGTTTTCGTGGTGGTGGTGGTGGTGAATGCAGTATGTCTAGTGCAAGTGGTACATCAACCCTGGTTGGTAAATCTGGCAAAATAACTGCATTTGTGGGTTTGTCATCATCACCTGTGCAACTGTCTTCATCACACGTCTACATTCCACCCCCCTGCCATTCGCAGAGCAGAACCATTTGTCATCACACCCCATGTAAAATGTTTAAGTCAGCCCACGTTACAGAGTGTTTTTGCGAATAAGCTGAAGTACCCACCCAATCATACCGTGTCACGTGAACTTAATGCTACTGTAGCTGAAATGCTGGCAACTGATCTTTTGCCCTTCTCCTTTGTGGAGAATTCTGGGTTCCAGCTGTTTGCTGCACATGCCTTTCCAAAATGGAAAGTCCCATCCAAGACATACTTTTTCGACCCTTGCTGTCCCTGAGTTGTACTGTACTGTGCCTGACTCAGTAAGACATGCCCTTCAGCATTCCTCCTCTCCATTCATCCATTTAAGTATGGATATGTGGACAAGTGGCAAAACAGCGGGGAGTTCATATGTGTGTATAACTGCACACTGGACGCAGGTGCCAGGGTTGTTTGTGACGTTGGTAGTGTGAATAATCAGTGAAGTAAGGTGGAGTATCATGGTAGCAATCTTCCAGGAATTCGACAGCATGCAACAATTGCTATGCACAATGTGACCTGTTCACACACTGGTGAAAACATGCTGGACGTGGTACTGACTGAAACTGACAAGTGGCTGAACCCCCTGTCCCTGAGAGCTGGGTTCATAGCAAGTGACAATGGGTCAAATGTGGTGAAATGCTTCATGAATGGTGGCTTTTTTCATGTTCCATGCATGGCCCATTGTTTAAATCTTGTGGTGCAGGAGTTTCTGCAGCACCCTGATATAAAGGAAATGCTGACAGTTGCATGCCCTATCTGTTCTCATTTTCATGATCTGCAAAGGCCCATTACCAACTTTGGCAGTTGCAGATGCGAAACAGCCTCCCTCAGCACCGCTTGAAGCTGGAAGTTGTCACCCAGTGGAACTCCACTTTATACATGGCAAAGAGGTTGTATGAACAATACAAAGCCATCTCAGAATATCTTGTGATGCACACTAGCCGTGACAGTTCCGGGGCCTCCATGTCTATGACGACTGAACAGTGGCGCCTCATGAACTCTGTAATAACAATTTTGCAGCCTTTTGAACATGCCACATAGGCTGTGAGTGGCGAGTCTGCCTCCATTTGGCAATCAATTCCACTGCTGCAGGTGCTGAGGCAGACATTGGTGAATGTACAGCATGCTCTTGATGTTGCCAGAGACAGTGCTAGCAGTATGTTGCTGAAACACATGCTGACAGTATTCCACCAGAATCGTCACATTTTGAACATTCAGCATAGTGACAACTTTGCCATAGCAACAATGCTGGACCCACGATACAAACATGGAATTGCCTCAGTACTGGAGGGAAGGCTGAACAGGTAAAAAATGTCAGTGAGCAACTGGTGCGCTTGGTTCATGGGGCACAGAAGTCAAGTGCCACGGTCAGCAAACCTCAGCAGCATAATCAGGCTGAAGGTGCACCTAGAGGAATACCAAGCATACTTTGTAAGGGGAAGGGGACTGCAGTTCCAGGTGGTCTGTCATCCAAAGTGGTTGGTGTCAACCCACTTTGGAAGGCTTTGTCCGAAGTGGGGATTTGTGAAATAAATGATTCCGGAGAACAGGATGATGCATCAACCACTGGACTTAGTGCAGCACAGAGAATGGTTGAGTCATATTTGTCTGAAAACAGGCATCTGTCAATAACTGATGATCCTCTTTTGTTCTGGAGTGGAAAGGTCAGTGAATGGCCAGAGCTGACTGCAGTGGCACTGAAGTACCTCACATGCCCACCCTCCAGTGTAAGTGTGAGAGGTTATTCAGCTCAGCAGGTGCAATAGTTAGGGATCATCGGACAAACCCTCTCCTGCAAATGTTAGTTTGCTAACATTCATAAAAATGAATGAGAGGCACATACCAGCACAGACTGCAACCTTGGTATTTGTACCCCGGCCTAGTCATGGTGGTTTTGGTGATGTAGAAATGGACCATCCTGGTGGCACTGGCAGTGGCAGCATGAAACGGCCTACCACTGATGTAGATGATGACACAATGGAGAAAGAATTTCCCAGTGGTCAGACTTCAGACATAGATGACTGTGAGGGCAGCTTTCTTTATGAGGATGATGATGTGGTTAATGTTGGCAGGTTTTAACCGAAGTTGTTAAAAGGCGGTGACATTTGCTGTATGATACATGTTTTCTTTTCCTGACTTTGTGTGCCCCCCCGGACCACCACCACCAGGACTGATGTTAGCCACTGCCACCACAGAGAATGACTTTATATGTCCCCCCTGGATCACCATCACCACCACCAGGACCAATGTTAGCCACTACCACCACAGAGAATGACTTTGTGTGCCCCCCGGACCACCACCACCAGGATCGATGTTAGCCACTGCCACCACAGAGAATGACTTTGTGTGCCCCCCGGACCACCACCACCACCAGGACTGATGCTAGCCACTGCCACCTCCACCAGATGCAGGAAGATGTCACAGGGAATGTCATCATGTGCTGCAGCTATCACCACCAGCACCCACCACCAGTGTCAGAAGTTGCTTCAATCAATGACCATGACCATCATTACTAACCAGACTTGAGAAGGATGCAGATGAAATTGTGAAGAAGTAACCAAATAAGAAACCATTAATGAGACCTACCTGCAAATATGCTTCCCCCCAAAAAACAAAAAAATACTTACCTTCATTGGCTTGAGAGTTATTCATTTCCAATTTCAACACAAAAAGTTCTCGTCAAGCACTGGCATGTGCATAGCAACAGTATCTGTGACCTGTGATACAAAACAATACAATGAGTACATGTCTATATATGTCAACCCCCATCTACAAAATACAAATATATATATATATATATATATATATATATATATATCTCAACTCACTAAGGCTACTATTTGTGCACAAAGGGCACCCTTCCATCTGGTTGAGATGATCAGATTCGCATCGCATTTGCAGAAATCGCAGCACACATTGGACCAGCAACAGTTTGCTCAAGGTCATCATTTCTGATGGGATTTTGTATGTGGTACAACAGTCCCATTTCACTTTGTTACCACTTGTCAATTTTCTGGACACAAGACAGATGCATTTTGGGGATGCAGAAAAAATCTGGGGACTCTGGGTGGACACTGCACGCATGACTGCATGCGCAATAAATTCTGGGGGACTTTGTATGTGGTGTAACACACCCATTTCACTTCATTACCACTTGTCAATTTTCTCCACACAAGATGCATTTTGGGGATGCAGAAAAAATCTGGGGACTCTGTGTGGACACTACACGCATGACTGCATGTGTAATAAATTCTGGGGGACTTTGTGTGTGGTGTAATGCTCCCATTTCACTTCATTACCACTTGTCAATTTTCTGGACACAAGACAGATGCATTTTGGGGATGCAGAAAAAATCTGGCGACTCTATGTGGACACTGCGCACATGACTGCGTGTGCAGTAGATTCTGGGGGACTTTGTATGTGGTGTAATGCTCCCATTTCACTTCGGTACCACTTATCAATTTTCTGGACACAAGACAGATGCATTTTGGGGATGCAGAAAAAATCTGGGGACTCTGTATGGACACTGCACACATGACTGTGTGTGCAATAAATTCTGGGGGACTTCATATGTGGTGTATCGCTCCCATTTCACTTCATTACCACTTGTCAGTTTTCTGCACACAAGATAGATGCACTTTGTGTGTTGCGATTGTGAGCACATAATGTCATACTTAAATTATGAATTAAAGCAGCATTGCAAGAATGTGGTGACAATTTTAACCTATTCTTTTTTATGCTGTTTTACATTGCCAGCCAAAAGTTACCTCCTGACTTGTATGATACCCTTCTTTTCACAATTTGTGTCTGCTTTACTACTTTTTCTCATGTCTGAAAAAAAAGCACTCCTTTTAATATTGTTCTGACCAGGTTTTTATCACTATTTATAGCTGTTTTTCAATAAATATTGCTCTATGATGTCATAAAGCACTCCCTGCTGCATAACTGTTAATTTTACAACAGAAGTGATATATAACAACTGATGGAGAAAAGCAGCAGAAAATACTGACAAAGATCTGGTCCACACCGTATTAAAAGGAGTGCTCCTTTTATTATTTCAGACATGAAAACAAGTAGCAAAGCAGACTCAAATACTGGAAATTATAGTATCATACAAGTCAGGATGTAAGTAAAGTGGCAACATAAAATAGCATTAAAAAGTATAGGTCAACATTTTCAACAGATTGTTGCACTGCTGCCTTAAAGAGATTCACCAAGTTACATAATTATTATGGTGTTGCACCCAAAATATGGGTGCCTTACCTCCAAGGGAATCTTTCTTGTTCCACATGTCCTTACATAGTGCAATACTTTTCTGGCAAAAATGCCTGTAATTGTGTTAAAGCAGGTCACAGAGGACTTCCCGCTCTGAAGAGCCGCCAAGTTCTGCCCCCCATGCTCAGCAACATTATGATGTAATGCAAGGGAGAGCGCGGGGTGAGCACCAATATACTGAATGGCTGGCAGCTTTCCACATGTTTCTTTATGTTACAGTGGTTAGTTTGTGGTGAAACGTGGGCACGTTTCCACTAACAAAGCTCTTGTTACTGGAAACGTGCCCACGTTACACCTCAAACTGACCATTATAACATAAAGAAACATTCAGAAAGCTGCTGGACATTCAGTATAATGGGACACGCCCCCGCACTCTCACTGGCATCACGTCATAACGTTGCTGAGCGTGGGGGGCAGAACTTGGGTGGCTCTTCAGAACGGGAATTCCTCCGTGACTCGTTTTAATAAAATTATGGGCGTTTCTGCCAGCAAAATTTTGCACTGTGTAAGGACATGTGGAGCAAGAAAGATTCCCCTTGAAGTAAGACGCCCATATATCGGGTGCAATGCTGTAAGTTGGTGAATCTCTTTAATGTCTATTTCACAAACTAAATATTTGTGGAGCCTCAGTAATGTTTACTTTGTGTCGTTACTCATGATTTGAAGTGTTTTGGAAAAAGCATGATTGAGCAGTGCAAGTATGTTGTGCTGAACTGCATGTGTGCCGTCAGTGTTCTTTCCTGTGTGTGCATACATTGTCCAGCTTCATGCACACATACATATGGTGCGACTTGTTGCAGTATCTCACGAATAAAGATAAAGAATACATGATGAATATTTTATTTGTACCATCAGCACCAGTGGAGTAAGTGATATAATATTTTTTCAGAGGTATCGGGTCACTGTGCACCTCAGTCACTCACAATGCACACGTGACACAGCGGAGATCATAACACAAAAAGCACATGCTCTCCTAAAAGTCTTGTGTGCAGTATGTGACTAAGGTGCACTATGACCAAACACCTCTGAAAAAGTTTCTTATCACTTAGTCCTCTGCTGATGTTTGTGGCAATAAAATATACATTTTTCTGCTCGCTATTCTTTCTACCATAAACACTACAACAAGTCAGCACTATATGTTTGCAAGAAGCTGCACAATGTCTGATGTCACACATACACACACACGCACACACACGCATTCATACGAAACAACACTGACTGCACACATGCAATTTAGCACATCATACTTGCACTGCTGAAGCAGGTAAGCCAGGTAGTGGTGGTGGTGGTGAGGGTGGTGCTGGTGGTGGTGGTGGTGGAGCAGCTGCTGCTGTTGCCCTCCTCCTGCTGTGGCGGCAAGGCACAACACCCCCAACACCCTCTGCCACTGCCACAGAAGGGCCAGCAGGTGGACACCTGGCCCCTTCGGTGGCAGCCTGCCACTCCACCTTCTGGTGGTTTGCCATATATGTGCGCTGCCAACCAGTCCCCAAATGTGTCCCCCAGGGGCCACAGCACACCTGCACACCACATAAATGTCAAACCACAGTGGTGATGTCCCCCCCACACAGTTAAATAACTGCCAGACTGGGGAGCTGCAGGGGGAACCAGGCACAGGAGGGGCAGATGTACTACCGGCAGCACCGTCATACACCTGGGGCTCCACCTGCGATTGTGGAGGTGGTGCTGCTGGAGCCCCTGCAGCTGCTACTGGTGGTGGTGGTGGCGGACTTGGTGGATGTGCCGCCACCACCAGTGGCACTGGTGGTGCTGCTGCTTCCAGAGTGGGAGAGACAACACCAAACAGTCGGAAGCAGTCCAATGACACCGTACTACCCCTCATGCGTGCACACTCCCCTCTGCCCATGCCCATGGGCCACAGACTTTCATCTCAGGTCCATTGCGCACAACTAATTCCCTCTCTGATTGACACCTCAAAAGACTGCTTCACACGCACTCACAGTCTCACACACACGCACACACACAGTCACACACATACACTAAACAAAACTTATAAAACAAACAAATCAATAGCAAAAAAGAACTGAAAAAGCACACTACAAAACAAAACTAAAGATTTAGCTTTTAAAAAAGCTGTTTTTTATTTTGGCAATTCACAAGATATGTAGGAACAATACCACCAAACCTCCTCTACCCATAAAATGCTTCCTCCTTCTACCACTGCAAAGGAGAACGTGAAACTTACTGCTTTTATGACTCACTTCCTTCCTGCCTGGCTAAAGCATGTGACTTACAGTACTGTAAGCCATGTGATGTGTACAGGGCTGCCTATATTGTTGTCACTTCGCCTGCCTTTACGTTAAGGCGAAATGGCAATGCGAAGTCATAATGCAAAGGTAAGTGAGCACTTTACAATAGCCACTTCTCAAAGAGCTAGGCTAACGTGAAATGGCCACTTCACAGCCACTTCACTGGCGGATTTTAAATTCACTGCATCTCTACCCAAGATAGACCCTTGTGGGATTCCTGAGTGAACTGGGAGGCTGTATGATAGGGTGCCACCTATTTTAACTTGTTGGGACCTATTATTCAGATTGCTGTGAAACTATCCCTTTACTTCAGAAGAGAGGCCTAGGGCAGGAAGGGATTGAAGAAGGAGGAAGTGATTTACAGTATCAAATGCTTTGGTAATGTCAATATAAATTGACCCTACCAAGGACCCATTATCAAGGGCTTTGTGAATAAAATCGGTGTAATTCAACAGTGCAGTGATGGTGCTATGGGCCTTTCTGAAACCATGTTGCTGGAGGCACTGAATAGTGTACTTGGTTAGATAGTCAGTCAATTGGTCTGCGACTATTCTCTGACTCTCAAGGACTTTGTATAAGGGAGGGAGAATCAAAACTGGGTAATAATTAAAGTGTATGGTCCTGTCCCCACCTTTGTGGACTAGTGTTACAACTGCTGCTTTCTGAATCTAAGGGAAATCCTTTAAGGTTAATGATAGGTTGAAAATGGTGGTGAGGAATTTTAACATAATGGTTATGGTATTAATATTAATGTTAGCTATTTTTTGTGTGTCATTTATTAAAGTTATTCTCAAGTATTTAATAAGTTCTTCTATATGCATATTCTTAATAAATTCTTTTGTCTCTTCAGAAAGTCCTGCTATGGGTAGTGTTGCTGATTTTCTTTGTTTAAGTTATATCCGGAGAGAAATTAATATTATGTGAATTCTTCCATGACCCCCTCAAATGCCATATGTGGTTTTTCCATTAAAAATAACATGTCATCCATATACACATAATTTTTTAACAGTTGATGATATCTGTATCTTTGATTTTATGATTAATGCATATATGTTGTTATAGCAGTTCTTGGGCCACAATAAATTAAGTAAGGTATTTGGGACAGCCATGTAGGACACCTTTTTTCTTCAATGGAGGATGTTGTATTGATTTTCTTTAAATATTGCTGTGAATAGACTGTAAAAGGGATTGATTATAGATGTTAGGTGGAAATACACATTCCTCTAAGCAAGTGTTCATGAATTCCCAATGAAGTAGGTCAAATGGTTTGTATGCGTCTACTGCTAGTGCCAGGGATTCTCTTTTTAGTGATTTTTTGTAATTCTAGTGCTGCCTGATTTTTCCTGAGTCCCTGAAAGATGGTTCTGCCTTTCACATAGCAAGGCTGGTTGGACTTGATTAGATCACAAATGGCTTTTCCATGTCTAGTAACAATAAATGTAGTGATTATTTTGTAATCCACGTTTAAGAGGGCAAGGGTTCTGTAATTTTGTGCACATTGTTGATCATTATTTTTTTTGTGAATTAAGATAACTAAGGCTTGTAACACAGTTTTGGGAATGCCCTCTTTTTTTAGACATTTATTTTTTTGATCATGCCCAGCCAAGGGCAGCGTTTATCTAGGAAGGCCAAGTAAAACTGAACTGTTAGGCCATCTGTCCTCAGTGATTTGTTTTTAGAGAGGGGCTGAATTACAGTTTTTATTTCTTCTTGTATAAATGGTTTATCTGATGTGTTCACTTTAGTGTATGGGGTTTGCTGAATGGATTGTTTTATTTGTTGGCTTGCTGAATAGCTTTATTTTGATTTTTGTGAATAGTTGAATAGCATTTGTAAAAGGCTTCTACAATTTTTTGAGTGTCTGTGACTAATTGGTTTTGCTCATTTTGTATTTCTATTATAATGTTCTTATCTTTTTGTTGTTTTAACATATGCACTAACAGCTTTCCAGATTCATAACTATTTTTATATATGTTTGTTTTAATTGCTCTCATGTCTTTTTTCTACCTATAAATTAAGTATATCATGTATAGTTGTTTGTTTGTTATCCCTTTCTGCTTGTAATTATTTTTTTGCCTTCTAATAACATCTTTAGTTTACTTTCAAAGTGTGCCAGCTTTTGTTTTTGTAAATTTTTTTAAATGAAATAACGTGGCCTCTTATACAGGCCTTGAAAGCATACCAGGTTGATATTACCTGCTGTGCACCTTTGTAACTGAATAACCAAAACTCCTGAATCATGTTACCTATATGGCCTATAAAATCTGGCATACATAAGTATGTAGTGGGGGAGGTGGCTTCAGTACACAATAGGATGGAGTCAATAAAAGTTGTATGCACAAACAAAAGCAAAAAGGAAACTTGGCTCAATGTGCAGGGCATGATATACTGTATATAGAGGCCCGGATATTCAAAAGGGATGCGCCATACGCAACAGGGATGCGCCAGCGCAAGTACGGAAATGCGCCATTTTGCGATATTCAGCGGGAGACAGCTGCACAATTCAAGTTGCAATGCACAAGAGCACAATTGTAATGAATGCATGCGTAACCGTAGGGGGCAGAACCATGAATAACATGTGCAGTGCGATATTCAACAGCATGCGCCATGCGCAATAGGGGAGCTAGCGGAAGTTGTGCAACAGTGGAAATTATCCAAAATAAAAAGGATCAAGAGAGGGGTGCAAGAACATTACAGGAAAGCCACAGGTGGGAGCGAGCTGACAGGCACAAGGCAGAGGGTAGCAGTGAGCAGGACTGGGCAGGAGGAGGACAGGGCACATCTGAAGTTAACCAGGAACAGGATAGGAGTGGGGAGCCTGTGCCACTGTGCAGGATCATAAGTGGAGTGCCACAGTGGACTGAGGGCAGTGGCAGTAGTCAGGACAGCCACAGCCAAAGGCTGGAGGTGTACCCGGTGCAGGGGGAGCATCATAAATGGACCCGGGGGGAACGGGATAACAGCCGCCGGGGGGAGACACCAGCCAGGGACATGGCCAGTGCCACCTTCCAGATGGAGGAGGTAATGAGGGGTGTGAGAAGGCAGGCAGTAGGGGCGGGCTGCGGAACGGCCCATCGGCGGTATGCCCAGAACAGGCAGTACCGAGCCTGCACCACCTTCGAACACTACTCTGACACAGAGATTGTGGGCAGGTACCACCTGAACCGGGCGATCCTGAGGTGGCTCTGTGAGCTGTGCAGTGATGAGACGCAGGCACCCACACGACGGAGCCATGCTCTGTTGGTGGAGACGAAGGTGACAGCCATCATGTGCCTGCTCGCCACGGGCACCTTCTAGAGACCAACAGGGGACACAACAGGCATAACCCAGTCAGCTGCATCATGCCTACTCACACAGTTCCACAGCATACTGCTGCCACGTGCTGTGGAGTACACTCGTTTCCCCAGCACACAGGCGGAGCACACAGCACACATACAAGAGCTCCACAGGGTAGCACGGTTGCCTGGCATGCTCGGGGCCATTGACTGCACCCATGTGGCCATCCACATGCCACCTGGCCTGGACAGTGTGTCCTACATCAACTGGAAGGGGTATGCCAGCATCAACTGCCAGGTGGTGTGCGATGCCAGGGGGTGCATAACCAATGTCTGTGCCACGCACCCTGGGGGAGCACATGATGTCTTCATCTGGCACCAGTCCACACTGTGCCACAGGTTTAAGAGTGGGGACATCCCCACTGGCCTCCTAGTGGGTGAGTATGCATATCACGTATGACGACATGAGCAGATGTGGGGGGGTGCATAGTCAGAGGTGCCATGGGTACCGGTCTTGTCGGCCCATGACAAAGCAACACAGACCACCATACTAATGTCCACCCTCTACACACAGGTGACAGTGGCTACCCACTCCATCCCTGGCTGCTCACACCATACCGGTGCCCCACGACCCCATTGCAGCTACAGTACAATGAGGCACACGCCACAACATGGAATGTCATTGATCAGGTATTCAGGATGCTGAAGGCATGTTTCTGGTGCCTGGACATGTCTGGTGGTGCCCTACAGTACAGTCCCTCAAAGGCCTGCGGGCTATTCCTGGCCTGCTGCATCCTGCACAACATGGCCAATGACTGTGGGATAGCTGTAGAGGTCAAAGAGGGGGATAGCGGTGGGGATGATGAGGACGCTGGTCCAGACGGTGATGGGCAGCCACCCTCTGGGTGAAGGGACCCCCACCTGATTCGAATGTCACAGCTGCACCGGGACACCAACACAGAAGAGCACTTTGGTCAACACAGGTAGGTCACGGGGCCATGTGCAACCATCAATGGCAAGGGCACAGCCCACAGACAGGCAGGAACGAACCCCAGGGGCGGATGGTGGTAAGGGAATGGGTCTGAGTGTGGCACCGCACATGGCATCAGGGATGGGCAGGGCTGAACACGACACGTACACACACACACACACACACACACCACAAGACATGCACAAGGGGTAGATGGCATGCCAACCCCAAATGCCACCCCTACTCCCACACAGGTCCACACATGACCATGCCCAGTGGCTGTCACTGTGCATGCCTCGGATGCAGGGCACCATTGCACACTGCTGGACAGCGCAATGCAGGCATCATCATGCACACACACCACAGTGGCCAGCAGCCGGGAGGGTGTGCACAGGGACCGTGTGTGTGCAGAGCCGGGTACCCCACCCGTGCGTCGCACGATGCACACCACACTGCACATGGGGCAGTGGCAGACAGTGGCCAAGGTGGGGGACAGGTCAGTCACGTGGCCCAGGGCCACAGCTGCCACGGATGCATGGGCGGCTCTGCCGAGACCTGCCAGCCATGCCAGGCTGATCATTGACCTCATGGGGTGGCACCGATGGTCCCCCAGGGGTGACGCTGCGTGAACGTGACTGTGTTTGCGCAGGGGTCTGCAGCTCACTGAACATGCCTGCAACAGGCGTGCTCGGTATGCCCACAGCCGAACCCGGTGTCGACATAGCAGGTGTCGCACGGTGCCAGGAACAGGGGGGGGTGGACATGACACTGCGCGGTGTCTGCAGCACATGGGCACCGAACTGGGTGCCCAATGTGGCCATGACAGCTGTGAATGCATGTGTCTGCCTGTCAATGGCAGCGGTCACATCCCCCCGCTGCTGGGCCATTTCTGCCAGGAGCAGACCGTGGTCTCTGCTGCGCCGCTCCTCTGCCTGGTGCAGAACCTCACTGAGTGTATCCACCGCAGTCACAAGCCGCAACTGCTGATCCACTGAAGCCTGGAGTAAATGGCTGTGCTCGTCAAAGATGTCATCCGCCGGTCTGGCATGCTGTCCCTCGTGGTGTTCCTGGCCCTGCTGGGCAGCACCCATTGATGATGGGTGCTGCACACCAGAGCCATGCCGGGGCACGTCCACATGTGGTGCACTGCCACCACCCCCGACACTGTCCCCCCATCATCATTGGCCAACTGCTGGCACTGCCTCTCTGGCTGCCGATCGCCAGGGCTCACCAGCGTCGCTGCAGTGGCCGCAACCGCCCCACCGGCCTGGACGCACATCAGTGCTGCCCCACTGTGGCATACAGGCACAGGCTGGGACTGTGTGGTCATGCAGGCCTCACGGTGGCACCACCCATGGCTACGCCCATGCAATTTCCTGCTGTGGGACCATCCTGCGTCCCACATGTATCACTGTCCGGGACATGTGATCCATCATCATCAGTGCCGGGTCCAGCACAAATCCGTGTCCCAGCACACTGGAGTCTGTGGGCGCTGTCATGCTGGGACACAGGCAGGGCCTCGTCCGCACCCGCACCACCATCTTCAGTCTGGACAGACAGGCAGGTATACACTTTTCCAGTCCCTCAGACACCTGTGGAGGTGGATGGGTGTTCCTCCGTGTCCAGGGCATCACCCTCGGTGGACACACCCACCACCGCTGACCCATGTAGATGCTCAGGAGCTGTAGGGGAACACAGTAGCATTATTGTCTCTGCCCTGCCCTGTGGCATTCCCCCCCACCACCCACACAGTGACAGCACAGGACCTACCATGCAGTGATGGGCTGCCACCTGTCTGGAAGTCACCACCAGGAATGCTCTGTATGGCACAATGCCGCATGCTGCCTGCCACCCGCTCCTCCTGTGGTGTCAGGCGTGGCACATCCGGCTGTCCACCACTGGTATCAGCACATGCTGCCCTGATGGCAGCCACCTTATCCTTTATCCTCCTCCTGTCTGTGCTGACCTTCTTTTTACACTCCTGCACGGACCACTGGTGGCTACTATGCTGGTTCACGGCACGCACCACTTCACCCCACACCGCAGCACAGGCCTGTGGCATTCCCCACTGAGCAGTGGTTCCCTGTCGAGATATGCCTCAAACAGGGCATCTGATTCAGCCCGGATGAAATTGGGCCTCCTCCTTCTCCCCCGTCCCTATTCCTCCTCATCTTCTCATTCGGTCATGATCGAACCTGTGGGAATGACAGGTGTTACCTTTGAATGTGCAGTCCCATTCAGCCCTCACAAGCCACAGTCCACACATCCTAACAGCATGCAACCCACCATAATAGACTGCAATACCAGACTATGTCCTCTGCAGCCCCATGTCACATTTATAAAGGGCAATGCATGCAAATGAGGCTAGACACAACTTTAAGTGGATGCTAATGCAGTGGTTGCACCATGGAATTGCTGATGAGCTGATTTGCATATGCTGGCTGAATATCATGCTGTTGCATCTTGCGCAATGTTCTTCAGCGTGCTCAGGCTATGGCGCAGCTCTGTGACGTGCACAGTAGGCACTGCACCGCGCATGCCTGGGGTGCTGACACTGACGCATGCCGTGCTGATGACGTGCTGTGCACGGGAGGCAGTGCAGGGCACAGCCACCACTTTGCCAGTGGTGCTAGTGTGCTGTTCACCCATGTGGCGCTTGTGCCCTGGTGTGCCATAGGCGCCATGGAGCTACAGCATGGTAGGCCACTGCAGGGCATCACACACAGGCACTCTACCACGCTACACGCAGGGAGTCCCAATAGCATGGTGGCACTCCATGCACGGACAGACCCTTGACCCTGGGGTCGACCTTTGCCCCCTAGGTGCCATGTGTCTGCATGGGTGCACCCCTATCGTGCAGTTAGGTGACAGCGCGATGGGGAATGGCAGTGCTGTACCGCGCAGCCCTTGCACGTGGGGAACGTGCTCTACAGAGCGCCATTTTGTTATCGGTACTCACAGAAGGATGTCATGCAGGCGAGCTCAGCAGTGGTGCACAGTAGAGCTGGCAAACCTTGTGGCTGTTGTTGAGCCCCATGCTGGGGCCCTGTTCTTCCAGGACCCACTCAATAGGCCATGCAGTGCCATGTGGGAGGAGGTTGCTGAGGGCATGGAGGAAGCCACTGGTTTCGCCAGGTCTGGTGAGTAGTGTCGCCACCGGTATGGAGACCTCCGGCGGAGGGACCCGGACAGACTGGGGCATCTGCAAGCATGCGTCCAGCGAGGTGCCGTGCCACAGCCAGGTAGGTGCTCCATCCATACACTGGTAGCGTCTGTCCATCTGGGTATCGCGGTGTGCATGTGTCCACCCCGCAGGGAGGTGGGGGCCGTCTAGTGGGGGCGGTGGTGGTGGGGTTGCGGCATGACTGGGCTGTGCAGGAAAGCACACACCAGGGGGGCTTTGCTACTGGTTTGTACTGATGTTCCCATCTCCTTGTTTGCACCCTAGGCCCGGAGGAGCACCATAGGGTGAGGCAAGCCTGAGCAGAGCGGGACGGGACTGATGCGCTGTAGCTGTAGCAGGGTCGTGGAGGAGGGGCCATGGGCCAGCAGCGCCCAGCTGGCCTGGATGCAAGTGAGTGCCTTTTTTCCCCTCACATCTGTGCATGCTGTGTTGCAGGGTTGGCAGCGGGGCATGGCCACCAGCACTTGGCCCCACCTCCGTGCATGCCACACGGTGCACTCAGCACTGTCCTGTGACACTGCATGTGTGGGTGGGTGTCGCTGGTTGTCCATGCGTACACCGGGTACATGGCTGTGCCACTGCCTTTGCACCGCATAGCCATGTCACTGTACAGCCATGGTGGTGCTGTGCGGGACATGGGCGGTGGGTGTGTGCAGCGGTCCACATGGCTGTGGGTGCCTGGGTAGGCAGATCTTGTGGGCGCGGTCACTGTGGGTGGTCGCATGCTATCACAGGGGCATGGCCACAGCTGTATGCCATGCTTAATGGGTGGGCTGCAGGGGTATGGACAGTCACGCGTATTGCCTCTGCTCCCTTGTCCTAGGTGGACAACGCTGGACGGCACTGGAGAGAGGGGTACAGGAACTGCTGCAGCTCACCAGAGCCACCCTAGAGATCCTGCAAAGGATGGATTGGGATGGGGTACGGTGCCATGGAGGAAGGCAAAGGCACAGAAGTGGGGAGAGGGGCAGGCGATAGGCCCTCTATGCCCCCTTATTGAATTCCCCCCAGACTCACCCTCAGTCCCCTTCATCCCTCTCCCATTTGTTCACCCCTGTCTCATGCCCGCCCCCACCTGGTTTGTGGCCCTTTCCTCCACCCTTGTATATAGTTGTACATATGTTTTGTTGTTCACATTCATTTAATATATACATTTTGTTATGACAACTGTGGTGGTCTCTGATTTGCAGCAGGCTAATGGTGCTTGGCTGCAGTGGTGTGCATGGCATCAGGGGTGGTGCAGGCCTGGGCGTGTGCATGTGTCTGGTAGGGAACCACCTATGGTGTGGGTGAGGGACTCGGTCACTGTCTGTGGTATGTGTGTTGTTCCCAGTGCACTGGACGCCTGTGTGCCGTGGTCCCCGGTGCATGCACTGTGTCCATGGCACCCCTGTCAGTTTGTCCATGACCCATACAGCTGACACCCTTGCATGTCTGTGCTATGCACGATCTGCTGGCATTTCAGTGGTGGCTGTCCATTCTGGCCACCCCCTGGACCCGGCACAATGGCGGATTGCCTCCTGTCACTGGTATGGTGCACGTCTGTCTCTGGTGGCACTGTGGCCTCTGCTATTGTTGTCCCCCCTCCATGCTGTCGCTGGTGTCTGTTGCAGGGTCTGTGCTCCAATGTCTGTCACTTGTGCTCCGGCCGCATGCTGGTGGTGGACTGATTCATGGTGCATGCGCAGGGTGGCTGGTACACCTGTGCCATGGTGGGGTGCTGTCCATGGGTATGCGGCTGCTGTGGTCACATGCCAGCAGGTTTGTTGCTCCGCTATTGTGTCCCTGTGTTGGAGTGCCCTTGGGTCTGGGTGGGTGTTTGTCTGTGCCCTATGTTGCATCCTGTATGACACATGCCTTCATGCACCACTGTGGGCATCTGTGCTGGCTGTTGGGGCCAGTGCTGGGACAGGATGTGTGCATGGGTAGGTGTGCAGGGTGCTGTCCTGCTGGTGGTGGGGTCCAGGGCAGGCCCTGTCGCATGCAGGGTACCTCGGCTGCCGACACAGGGTCAACCTCTTGGCTGTGCCTATGGCGGAGCTGTGCAGGGTGGCACTTTGTCTGCAGTTGTTACATTGGTGGCTGCTGCCGCCCGCTGTGGGGTGCTCATGGTGGGGCTGCCATGCATGGCTCTATGGTGCACAGGGTTGCATTGTCACAGTGGGGGTGGTGGCCTGCATACAGAGCCATGCACTGTTGGGGGATGCTCCTGGGCAGGGTGTCTGGGGATCGCTGTGCAGGGTGTACTCTGCATTGGTGGGATGGGGTGGCACAGGGTGGCTGGACCTCCTTGTGTTACGGTCACTGCTTGCCAGGGGGTGTGCTGGGGCACCATGCCCTGGCTGTGGATTCGGTGCTGGTGTTCATGGGCTGGTGGTTCATCCAGCTCACCTCAGGTGGTGCAGTTCATGGGGTGGGGGGGCGCTGTCTGGTCTACTGCATGCTCCTCCGCCCATGTCTTCCATGGGTGGTGCACCCCCTGCATCCTGTCCCTGTGCATCCCTGGTTGTGCTACTGCACTGCTACCCTGCTCCACTGCGCACCCCTGGTTGTGCTACTATGCATCAGCCCTGCACCACTGTGCATCCCTGGTTGCGCCATGGCGTGGTTGGCACGATATTCAGTTGTGTTGTGCAAGTGCACCTTGGCCTGTGCTGTGTTTGAATATCGCGCGTGTTGCGCATGGGTGCACTGCACTTGCACCTGCTCCTGCTATTGCACTTCTTTGTGGTGCAGTTTGAATATCTGGGCCATAGTGTTTATCGATTAAGCACACTAAAAACCATACCGGTAAAATTGTATCATGATTACAGGGTAGAACCCCTCACACACAAACCGTCGACATTTCACGTCACACTGATTCTTTTTCAAGAACATCGATGGTTTATATGTGTGTG
Organism: Neoceratodus forsteri; assembly: GCA_016271365.2. NCBI lineage: Eukaryota > Metazoa > Chordata > Ceratodontiformes > Ceratodontidae > Neoceratodus > Neoceratodus forsteri. Next base: position 674,897,543 of record CM028133.1, on the reverse strand, counting down.
TGTGGGGGTGCTGCCTCTAATCGTGATATGGTTTTACCAGTATGGTTTTTAGTGTGCTTAATCAATAAACACTATATATATTGTGCCCTAGTGTTGGTGCAGTTCTGTTCTTGGACGTTGAGCCTAGTTTCCTTTTTGCTTTTGTTTGTGCATACATAAGTATGTATTTTTGAATATCCATTGTTGACTTTTTTAATTCTTCCCTCATTGCTCTGATGGTGCATGTGACCATGAAATGACCTAACAGTAATATTGGTTCTATATTTGTATTTATTATAGTTGAGAAAATACTTGGGAGCAAAGATGGTAACAAATAATAAAATAATGCACTTCACTCACAGAAACCCAGGGGTACAGTGCAAAATGGGGGGAGAGGTACTAGCAGTGACCAAGCAGGAAAGAGATCTGGGGGTAATCATATCGGATGAACTGAAGGTGGCCAGACAATGTGACAAAGTGATTAGGAGAGCTAGTGGGATGCTGGGATGTACAGGAATGGGTATTTCCAGCTAAAAGAGGGAAGTGGTGTTGCCACTATATAGGTCTTTAGTGAGACCCCACCTGGAGTACTGTGTCCAGTTTTGGAGGCCACATCTCAGGAAGGACATAGATGGGATGGAGGCCGTTTGTCCAATGGAGGACTACTAAGATGGTGCAGGGTCTACATCAAATGCCCGATGAGGGGGAGCTAAAGGAACTAAACATGTACACCCTACAGGAGAGGAGGAAGAGGTGGGATATAACTGAGACCTTCAAATACCTCACGGGGATGAATAAGGTACAACTACGAGGTATTTTTCAGAGGAAAGAGTGCTCCAGAACATGGGGCCATGATATGAAACTGGAAGGGGGTAGGTTTAGGAGAGATGTGAGGAAATACTTCTTCACAGAAAGGGTGGTGGATGCCTGGAACAGTCTTCCAGTGGAGGTAGTGGGGCAAAAATAGTGGTGGGATTCAAAAAAGCCTGGGCTAAGCACACAGGAATCATGAGGGATAGGTAATGGGGTGGCAGAGAAATTGCCATAGACCTGGAGGGGTTTACAATGTAAGCAATGCAACAGAAAAGGGCAGACTGGATGGGCCATGTGACCCTTATCTGCTGCTAGCTTCTATGTTTCTATGGTAGTCCAATCTGGAATAAGTATTCATGGGTTTAGAATGCTGTGTGTATTCACTTACATTACCAATGTGCAGCCAAATGTCTACCAGGTTATGCTGCGCCAACATTTCATTAAAGATAAAGGCCATTTTTTTTTGCCCTCTGTTGTGGACTCGGTTGCCTTATCTACTGCAGGATTGGCATATACATTAAAATCTCCCTGAATTGTGATATTGCCTTCTCCTAGGCTAACAATTCCCTATGTAATTGTAGCTATAAATCTGAATAGGCCACAAAGGGAGCATGTACAGATGCAATGACATATGCCATGCCCAATATTTTCCTTTTAATCATTATTAATCTGCTCAGGAGTATTTTAAAAGACAGAAACCCAGAATCCTGACACCCAGGATCCCGAGGCCAGTAGCCCGAAATTACGCTTGCCCAACAGACCACCATCCTGACCACCAAAAGCCTGACACTACAACTTACCAGGGCTCAGAGTTGATTATATTATTTTAGGCAGGTGCGAGGTGTGAAGCCCCCCATGAAGGGGGTGTGGGGAGTGTAGCCCCCCACTAGCCCACAAACATGGCATTAGTCTAATGTCAGGCTTTCCATGCTCGGGATGGTGGTCTGTCAGGCAATAGCCACGTCAGGATGTCAGGCTTGGGATCCTGGGTGTTGGGATTCTCAGTGGTGGGCTTCTGTCATATATCCATCTGCCCTGTTTGTCAAAAAATTCTTCATGAGAAACAAAATTCATATTTTTTTCTAGTAACTATAGTGCATCCTCTACTCTTATATATACCCACTAAAGCATTCATTTGATTTTCCATGAAGTTTTAAGTTTTGAAATTTAATTAGTGCCCAGGTGTGTCTCTGGTAATAATAGAAAATCTATTGTTTTTTATGCGTATACTGTAGGCTAGAATACATGTATGAATACATGGACTGGCAGCAGTGAAGGCAAATTGGATGCTGGGCTGTATAGCAAGGGGGATTACCAGCAAAAGAGTGGAGGTCATTCTGACACTGTACAGACCATTGGTTTGGCCACATCTGGAGTACAGTGTGTGGTTTTGGTGTCCTTATCTAAAGAAAGAGATCAACACCCTGGAGGTAGTCCAAAGGAGGGCTGCCAAGATTACCCAGCATCAGCAGGGCAGACCATATGAGGAGAGACTTAGGGATCTCTACATGTACTCCCTGGAGGATAGAAGGGAGGGGAGAGGAGAGACATGATCAAAACCTTTAAATACCTTAGTGGTATCAACAAACTGAGCTCTGAGGGTCTTTTCAATCTTGGGGGGAATTGAGCCGAATTCAGCAACTAGGGAACACTGCCTCAGGCTAGTGGGGGTGGGGGGAGACTGAGGAGAGAGATGAAGAGACACTTTTACACTGAGAAGGTGGTTGCAAAATGGAACAAATTGCAGGAGAAAGTTGTCTCCCTAAGAACTGTGGACAGTATACCTCTCAACTGTCCCTGCTTTTCAGGGATGTCCCTGATTTTGCCTCAAACGTTTCCTCTGTCCCTCGTAAAATTTGTGTTTTTGTGACAGAAGAGTGGGGATTAAAATTACAAAATAATGTCAAACATTAAAGATTCAGACTTGTTCTTTTTCAGAAAATGCACCTTAACATAAATCCTCTTACTCTTTGAGCATTCTGAATAATAGTAGCAATTCTTAAGATGTGTCCCAGATTTTGGGTCTTTGTCCCTGATTTCTTTAAGCCTTGTCCCTGATTCAGGAGGCAAGAGGTTGAGAGGTATGGTGGACAGCTTCAATAAAGGATGGGAAAGAGCATAAGGAAGAATTGCATGGAGGGAGGATGGCCCAGGATGGGAGAGCATAATGGGGGGGGGATAACAGGGAGGAGGGCGGAAGCCACAGTAGATGCAGTGGGGTCTGCAAACTCCAGTGTACAAGATAGATCACAAGGCCTTTTTCTGCTGACTCATTCGTATGTTTGTATGATATGGGAATGTATACCATTTATGTTCAATGTGGCTATAACGAGGTGTGTATATTCACTTTATGTGGCCATAGTACAAACTTATTACATGTCATAACACCATCATTTCTGTTTCTCTCCAGTACGGTGACAAATAAATGCCACTGTTGACATTTGATATATATTTCCTTTCCAATATATGTTCTTTATTTTGTATTTATTTTTCTGCTTAATAGTACATGTGTCCCCCTCCTCAGTAGGGGGCTTAGCTGAACTGCTCTTGCTACCCTCCTGAGGACCTGCACTGCTTCTGTTGTTGCTGCTGGCTCCCTTCCATCAGCCACACAGTCACATTTCTTCAACTCCAGTCCCTAGATCCTGGCAGTGCAGACCAGGAGAGCCAAGGACTCCATTTCTTCAGCATCCTTTGTGCCACAGACTGCAGCTGATGGAGTTGGATTGTAAGTGCAGGAGTTCCTCCCCAGAGCTCTCAGCTCAAGCCTGACCTCGGACCCAGCACACCTGCAGCTGCCCCAGGTAGACCAGATCATAGCCCATGAGGGCTGCTAAGTGTACAGTGGGGCCATCTCACAAAAGGGGGCAACATAATAATTAAACATAAGACACTGGAGCACAAGACTCCTTCACACATATGTGCAACCATCTTTGTGCCCCCTAAATCCGCTGCCAGCCAATCAGAGGACTAGAAAGCCCTAGCAGCAGCAGTAAAGCACTGAGGGAACAAATTACATACGAGACCCTCCCTAATGGAGTGGGAGATTGAAAGGGACAATCAGAAGCCATGTAAGAGCGGAAGGACTGACATAAAGGCCTGCCTGGCAAATTAGAGACTAAGTTGAGGAAAAGAGTTTCTGGGCATAGGAGGAGCTCATGGCAGTTGGAGAGAGAGACTCAGAGATGAGCAGACCTGCTGCTGCTTGCAAGACCTAGAGGCTTAGCCAGGCTCAGATCTTTTGAGTCCTATTCTGGGCTCATCTTTTCAAATACTGTGAGCTTTGTCCTGGGCTTTTATCTGTGTGACTGTGCCAGGATGGCACCTGCAGAATAAAGTTGCTGTGAGAGACTCTTACAGATCCAAATTCTGAGAAAGCTGTAGAGCTGAGGAATCTGTGACATAAACCTGCATCCCATCTAGGTTGCTTTGAAGTCAGGTAAGGGGCCTGCTAGTCTTTATCTAGTGGGATGGATCAGGAAATAGGGAGCCATGTAGTACATGCCACTGGGTACTCTCAATCTGGAGGGGAGTCAGGCTGTGGGAGTTGCTCCTGGGGTGTGGGCTGCTTGGGAACCAGAAAGCTGCTGCGTAGTGCCCCTGTGACTGAGAGCTGAGCCAGAAAGGCTGTGTCCTGTGAGATGAGTCGGAAAGGTTAAGCTGCTGTAAGTCGACTAGAGCAAGTGCAAAGTGTCTTCATCTCTAGTCTTTTTGGGGGCCTCAACTGATCTTTTGCATCTGTGGGTCACATTAGTGCTGTTGTTACTGGCTGAGATTTGTTTCTTTGGGTTACAGGTACTTTCATTATGGACTACAAAATTTGGTTTTCCAAATATTTGGAGTTTTAAGTTCTTTAAACAGTGCTAGCACACAGTGGCCTGTTGTGGGGTTCAGTTGGAAGCTTGCTAAATTTCATCAAGTGCAACCTGAAAAGAACCTGGGCAATGTAGCCACCAGGCCTGCCCTGGGACTTTAGTGTAATTCCCGGGTAGAGTCACTGGTTCTGTGTCATACTTAAAAATTAAACATTTATTACTGGTACCAGCATAAGAGCTTACCTCACCCTGTGTAGTGTAATTCACCTTTTTGTGCCCCTTGATTGGACAGGTGCTTCATAGACCATGTGGGACCTGAAAGGGTGGGAGTGCTTAAGGTGACTTGCAACTGTCTAACAATCTCTTCCCCTCCAACTTCCAGGCCTGTGTTCTAAAATAAATGCACTGTTAATTTGTAGAATTTCACTTATGTGTGTGTGCCCACTTTCTGTGACCTGGCTGAAGTGTTTATTGGTGAAGGTAACTGTCACAACCTGTCCACACTCAGGACACAGTCTGCAACAGGTTGGCAATTTTCTTAGCCCTTCACACCTCTAAGGGCACCTGAGTAGCTGCAATCATTCAAAAGTTATTCTCTTACCTGGGGACTTTCTCAGTCTAAATCCCACCAGAGCCCCTGTTTACACAGTAACAGTGCTCATTTGGCTATGGGTAAATGGCCTTCCCTTGTACTCACTCCTGAGAAACACTTTACTTCAAGAATATGGTAACTAGTAGCCATCCACTCCCCCTTCAGAAACGTGTCATGGATTTGTCAATATCAATAGTTAACTATTCCCCCAAAAGATTCAGTCACAGAAGCATGATGTATATACAAATAATATTTACTACTTCATAGCATTTACACTATCTACAGGATATCACAATGCAAAAAGACTGTGGGAATTCCATATTCATCACTGCTCTCTCTCCTCCTGCTTTTCAATCCTTCCTCTCCCTTCACGATGCCAGTCCTTTATCGTTAAATACTGGTATGGGTCCCTTCCTTCTTTCCTTTCCTCAATCATCTCCCCTCTCCTTCCCTCTTTATACTCACTGTGCTCCACAGATTCCCACACCTTGTCCATTCCTCATCCTCACTCCACTGCTTGGCAAGCAGCCTTCTCCTACTATCTCCCATTCCTTTGGAATCTGCTGCCTTTCTTCCTCTGACTTTCCCCCTCACTCCCTGCCTTTAGACACCTGCAAAGGCTTATTCCTGCTTCCCTCCAGCACCTGTTACTTCCCCTCTTACCTCCACTTGACCTCCTTTTCCTACCTCTGCTGACCCCCCTGGCCTTCTTAAATCAGGGCATACACTGCTCTCCCCCTTGGCCTCTTCTCAGCATCCATCATGCACTGTGCACTTCTAGCATTCTTACACATTTGTTATGTAATTGCAATTGTGAACTTAACTGGCTCATCACATCCTGTACCTGTGGATTTGACTTTATTGTATTTTGCATTTTTGTATGCTTTGTAATCTTACTATTCTGTATCTACTCCATTTCCTCCTCCCCCGATTCACACCTGTAAATGAGCCTTTGCTGAGTGTGCCTTCCTGGTTACCAATTTGAAACTAACTAACTAAGTATTACAGGGTTACTTCAAAAATTAAAAAGAAATGGTCTACACACAGCAGAAGAAACACATAGGAAAACCTTACTATAACTTTTAAACTCTTGGCAAAGTAGAAGGATTTCTTACAACACAATATCTTAGTGAATCAGGGAAGACTTGAACCTTAGATGGGAATTGCTTGGAGTCCCAACCTAATTACTCAGTCTGTCACAAAACTCAGGCTTAACTTGGTTCCCAAAAAACAATTTCCACCCATTGTCGGCACACGTGTCCTATCACTTCACCTTCAGGCTAGTTCCTTTTGTCTCTAGGGACAGGTCCTCTTGGGAAACTGGCCTGATCTGGGCTTCAGGAGTTTGTATTTATTCAAAAGACACCTCCTTTGTCCTATCTCCTGCCTCACATATGAGTGTCTGCTCCAGTCATTAGCCAGATCCTCTTCCCATAACATGAAAGGGCAGTTTGGACTGTGAAGCTCTCTCATCAGCTGACCAGGTGTCCTGTTGCTTTAGGACAAATGGACTGTAATTATCTTCTGGGGCCAGCTAGCTTGCCCCTGGCAACAAATGCTCTCTCATTTCCCCAACATATCTTTGCCCTCTTAGCAGACAGAGTTAATTGAAAAAGAACAGTACAAAATTACTGTTACAGCAACAATTGTCTTATTGGTCCCCAGAGGGTGGTCCGGTCCACTGTAGGGAGGTGGGTAGATACTGCATCCAAGGGGGTGGTACTGTACACAACATTTGGCCTATTTATTCTTCCTGGTTGGTGGCACTGCACTATTTCTTATTTATTTTGTGAGGGCCCCCCCAGACTACAGGAGAAAGAGCAAACCCAACCCCCTCAACCAAGTGGGCCCTGTAAAGTCACCAGGCAGGGATGTGAACCCGGACATGGTGACCTGGGGATCACAGTACGTAAAAAAGCATATAGAAAGGCAAGGACCAAGCCAATCTCTGACATATTTCATCACCAACATCTATTCCTCCCTTCTTTGCTTATATGGCATCCAACATACAGATGCCATTCGTGTTAGACATAACCATCAGGTTGCAGAGACTTTTAGTCCACAAAACCCTCCTGCCATATTTAAGTATCATATGCAAATCCCATTAATTCCCATATTCTTAGTATAATATCACAATGTCCTGTCCAATATTGATATATAAGCTTATTTTCAATTACCTTTACTTAAAATTTGGACACCTTAGGGCATATGACTGTTTTGCCTAAAGCATCAGTTCTCAGACTGTGTGATAGTGAGCCTCCCCCTATCCATGGAAAGCAATTTGAGTCTCCTCAAAATTTGGGAAAAAGCTTGGGCCTCTCTATTAAAAAAATATATTTTGCTCAGTACAGCAGGAATAAAGTGTGACTAATAAAGCTGACTGAGTATATTCTCTTTGATTAAACTTACTATTCTCCGCCTAACCCCACACCCCAGGTTATCCTTGTCACTCCACTTTTCTGACTCTTAGATCCTTGCTACTCTGTCTATTTCCCCTCTATCTGAAACAACCGTCCTTGCCACCTTAATCACTTCCCCTCTTACCCTGTTACTAAGCAACTTCCTTGGCCCTTATCCCAGGTCACACCTGAAAACAAGCCTTGACTCAGTGTGCTGTTCCCAGTCATCAGTTTACATATAAATTAACACCTACTCCAGAAACAAGCCTTGACTCAGTGTACTGTTCCCAGTCATCAGTTTACATATAAATTAACACCTACTCCAGAAACAAGCCTTGACTCAGTGTACTGTTCCCAGTCATCAGTTTACATATAAATTAACACCTACTCCAGAAACAAGCCTTGACTCAGTGTACTGTTCCCAGTCATCAGTTTACATATAGATTAACACCTACTCCAGAAACAAGCCTTGACTCAGTGTGCTGTTCCGAGTCACTAATTTACATATAAACACCTACTGTAGAAACAAGTCTTGACTCAGTATGCCTTTCCCAGAATTTGCACATAAATACACACCCAGAAACAAGCTTTGGCTCAGTGGGATTTTCCTGGTCACTAATTTGTGCATAAGTAAAGAAATTCACCTGCCACTATACATATTTAGTTTGCTTCACCCCTTTACACACAAAATCCAAAACTTAAAATCTACAGTAAATACTATACATTCTCAAACTTGACTGAGCCTCCCCTTGAACAGTCTGGGGCCTCCCTTGGGAGGCTGGCCTCACCATTTGAGAATTACTGGCCTAAAGCTTGTACGGTATGTAGTCAGTGCCCAAACTCATTGATAGAATGGTTCTCTCTCTAGCCCTCTCATGTCTTGTTATTCACCTGTCCCCACATCTCAGTTATGCTAAATACACACTTCAGGCTGTCTGCTATCTATCTGTTTAAAGAACAATCATTTTTATTTGCTATAAATCTCAGGATTGACAAGAGTGGTGTTCTTTCTACTATCTCCCTTTCCTGCCATGACCTTTATCTCCACGTCCCCACTATTACTGCACATTTATAAACCTTAAGTGAGGCATCTTAGTTATGGTAACACTTTTAACCTCCATAGCATCCCCGATCTTTATCAGAAAAGAATGACTAAACAACGTCAAGACAAGTCCACTTAATGTAATTAAATGTGTGGGGTGCAGCATACGTGTTCTGAAGCTGTTTTCCATAACATGGACCGCAGGGCATCAAACCTTTTTCTTGTGATAATCTTTAGGGGTAAGTCATGGTAAACTGCAATATTGTCACCCTTTAATTACATTCTTTTCATGTATTTATTTACTGCTTGTATTAATTTATCTTTTTCTTTAGTTTTAACAAATTCAGCCACAATAGCACATGGTGGCATGTCATTTTTGGGTTTTGCTCTAAGTGGCACTGGCTCTGTCCAATTCAGGAGTGTTGGATGATGTTGATTCCCCCAGATAGATAGGAAATATACTGGCTAAGGTGTAATTTATATTGTCTTGTGAGTCCCAACTTTTGGGCACTCTCACCACCCAGCTATTTTTCCTGTGGGCCCTTTCTTAATAATCAGTAGGCCTAGTTTGTATGTATTTGATGTCTTTTTCCTGAAGACTGATAGTTCATTTAGTTATGAGAGTGTCATCTTTCAAAATGGACACTCAAGACTCCAGTTCTGTTTTTCTCCCCATCATTTTTTAATTGAGTTATTAACCCCTTCAAGTAAGTTATGCAGTACCTCTACTTGTGTTTTTATTTCTTTTTGTGGTGCAATTTCTTGTCTTGAAGTGCTTATTTCATTAAGGATCATCTTAGCCCAAAAGGGCATGTCTTTTTTTTCTAAGTCAGAATCAGCTTGTTTATCCTCAGCAGTATCTGGGAAGGTGGTAGAGGCAGATTTGGCTTCAGAGGATTTAATGCTGGTGTGAAAATGTGTAGCTGTGCCCCCCAGATAGTGCTGGTACTTGGTTCTATACCCCATTTTTCTTTGATTTGCACAGAGTGCATTTCAGATACAGAGTGCAGATTCTGAATGTTTGGGATATTGTTGAGTCTATGGGCCAGAGATTCAAAACTTTGTGCTGGGCGCAAACTGTTTGCGTAGGGTTAGCGCTGTGTCTGCAATATTCAAAAGGTCAAATAGTGTGCGCAAACTGCATTAGCGCTGGGCAAAATTATAATGTATGCAAGGGGCAAACTGAGGGGGCATGTACATGAACACAGGAGCAATGCTATATTCATCGAATATTGCCATGCAAAGTGTTTTTGTGCGACTTAGCGCAACACTTTGTGCTGTTCAAATTACCGCCCAGGAAAAGGTAGTCTTAATTCTGGGCAAACCAGCTTTGCGTGACTTTGTGGCTTTGCGCAGTTTTGTGTGACTTTTGCATGGCTTTGCTCGACCCTAACCAGTAAGTCTATGACACATGCTGTAGAAATAAGCCAGACAGAAAGGACACATACTGTTCATGGATAGCATCCCTATGATGCCATCATCTGCCACCAGTCCCAGCCATGTCAGGCAGTAAGTGGTAACCTGGCTCCCAGTGGACACCATGGCAGTGTGGCCATACAGCACACACCTGTAGACCACCCTTCAGTGGATACCAGCAGACTCCAGCACACACATGCAGCATTGTGGGCATGGAGGGTGTTGAGGAGATGGTGTACAATTGGCCAGGCTGCACCACAGACTGGGTGCAGCCACAAGGCTGGGACAAGCAACACAGTGCAAATGAGCCAGTGTTGGGAATACCCCAACACCAGTGTGCCTGTCTGATGGTATGTGCCCCTCCAGCCACATACCACACATCTGTACAGACACCACAGCACACACACAGCCAGCTGTGTATATGTCACTGTGAGCATCCCATGCCAGTGGTGCAGCATCTGTGGGTCACAAAACAGCACAACAGTAATGTCCACTGTCAGTAAACACCACAAGTTGGGCCTATCACTGTGTACAGTGCAGTGGTCATCACTGCCCTACACACCATAGGCATTGCTGTGTCCCTCACACCACTGGCCCCCTTGCTACTGTAGTGTCTGCTGTGCACTGTAGCATGAACAACAGTTTGACAACTACATGCAGCACCACCGCCTGTGCCTGTGTTGTGTAGTCCCCTGGGGCACAATATTTTATGCTGTACTGTACAAATGTAGCCTGCAACTACCACCATGCACTGCCAGACTGACCTACAGGTGGAGCTGTGGGCAGACACAGCTAGCCCCTGTACTTCCAGACTGACCTACAGGTGGAGCTGTGGGACCCTGCAATAGTGCTGGGCAAACTGCATGCAAATCAGGTCATAATGAGATGCTAATCGGGATGTTTGCCCACAGACTACCTAAGTAGGCCCATTTGCATGTCACTTTTGAATATAGCAAAGTTTTGCCCCGGGCAAATGGCTTAGCTCTGCGCTAAACCTGTGCAAATGTGTTTGCGCTGCGCAAACATTTCGGAAACATTGTACATTTCTGCAGAATGTAATTTCACATGAGCTGTTGCTTGCAGCTTTACTGACTCCACTGCTTTGCTAGCACACACATTGGCCACATAGTTCACCTTTACCTTCCTTTACGTCACTGTGAACTGGGATGCTGTTGTGGTTTGCACTTCCTGGTTGCTATATTCAGAGCTGTCTTATTCCTAGGCTATTTTTGCACTGCACTCCCAGCCCAGTTTGCCCGGCTTCCTTAGCATGCTATATTCAGCATGTTTAGCTCTGAGGCTATCCCTTTTGAATATAGTGGGCTATTGGTTCCAGGCTAATTTAGCACGCCAGGCAGTGGTAATTTAGCCCCGGGGCAAAGTTTTGAATATCTGGCCCTATGACTTTTGTGAACAATAGATTTGGCTTTTTAGGTTCCATGTCATTTTCTTGTTCCTCCCACATAAGTTGTGACTTGTTATTTAATGGTTCTTGTATCAGTGCTGTCAGTCTCAAATGTTAAAATACTTGAATTAGTTGAAATACACATATTTATGTTTAATCATTAAAACCAAAGCATCCATTTAGTTTCTTTATGCAGTTTTAAATTATTTATAAATGTCATAAAATACTTTAACCAATATTTTTAATACCATGTAAGTATTGACACTTCAGACCTCTTATATATGATCTACCACCAGTTGCCATCCCCATTATGATCTCATGACTTCTCGTTTTCCAAGACAATATTTTAAGTACTGGTGGGTGAAGTGGCCCCAATTTGCTTCGCGAAGTGATTCGAGGTGTGAAGGGGAATTTGCGGAGTGCTCAACGCGAGGCGGAGCATTGCGTATAATAGGTAACGCAAAGTCCATTGAAAACAATTACTTCACGTTACTCCACCTTCCCAAACTACTACTCCACCAATTCTTAAGGCGAAGTACATTGAAAACAATGTACTTCGCCTCACTTTGCCTTGTTTTTAAGCTCCAAAGGCAGATTTTACAGTGATTCATAGGATTTCAGGTCACATGGGCTCTAGATTGTTCTGCACAGCCTCAGTTTGGGGTAGTGTGTGTAAGAAGCTGTAGGAGACAATCTGCTCTGAGAGCTCTCTGTGATTCAAACCTTCAAAAAGCTATTAAAAAAGCCCTTTTGAGTTGTTTTTTTTTGCTTAGTTCATCTATTGTAGGAAACCCTCCTGGGGTCATATCATCGAGCGTTTATTGTGTGTATGTGGAATTTGAATGTTAATGTTCAACATTCAGTCTGTGTACTGAGAGACAGTGGAAGTGTGCTTTGGGGGAAGGGCATATATGTGGTGTAGGTAGATTAACTTGAAGAAAAAGACAATGCTTTTTTTTTTGGTATTTTTCTTGTATAACTGTTAATGTACACACAGTAATATTTTCAATAATTCTTGCCATTTTTTTGCTGATCGTTGTGGTGCAGCAGTGTATAATTTTAGTTTGTTTAAAATATGTGGTTATATTACTGAAATTTTCAATTTGCTATGCATTACTTAGTGTGTGTGTGTGTGTGTGTGTGTGTGTGTGTGTGTGTGTGTATGCGTGACGCGTGTCAAGTCAGACACCTTTTATTGTGCAACATAATTTCAGCAATGTGAACCTTCTATCCACTGCAGCTGCATGATTTTTGTACTTCTTTGTGGCATCTTTACTGGTACTAGTGACTGTTACTGCAGCAGTGCAGTACACTGCCACCCCCGCCCCCCGCAGCCTGCCCCAACCGGCAAATGTATTCTTTTCCATATTTGAATTTCTGATGGTGAGCACTGGTTAGGTGTTGTGCCTTTGCATCTGCATCTCTTCAGTGTGCAGTGCAATCTTAATCTGTCTGTGCATTTGCATCTCTTTAGGGCTTTCTCTTTAGGGCTCAATCTCCATCTGTTATTTAAATCACAGTTGTTTCTTTGGCTTCCCTTCAGAGTACTGGACCAGTGTGGTGCGCAATTCTGCATAAACATTGTACTCATTAATATGTGTTTTTAAGTCAGGAACATCATCACAAGTCACTCGTGATACAAAGCACGTTCTTCATCATCACGGTCACAAATGCAGTCACAAATCACTGTTCACGATCACATCACGAATCACAACATAAATTTTTTTTCTAGTTACTTGGATGTATTGTAAGCCTGTTTTGTAGTATCTCTCCAGGCTTCACCACCCCACCATTGTACTCATTAATGAGTGTTTTTAGGTCAGGGAATTTGTGCTACAGCTAATTGGGGAAGTACAGCCGTAGGCATTTGCATTCCCCTGCCAATACAGTTCCATATTGTTTATCTCACATCGTTGACACCGAATCACGTTCTTCATCACCATGGTCACAAATGCAGTCACAAATCACAATTCATGATTACGTCACGAATCACAACTCTAATTTTTTGACTAGTTACTTGGATGTATTGTAAGTATGTTTTGTAGTATCTCTCCAGGCTTCACCACCCCACCATTGTACTCATTAATGAGCGTTTTTATGTCAGGGAGTTTGTGCTACAGCTCATTGGGGAAGTACAGCCATAGGCATTCGTGTTCCCAATACAGTTTTCATATTGGTTATCTCACACCGTCAACACCGAATCATGTTCTTCATCATCACGGTCACAAATCCAGTCACAAATCATGATTCACGATCACGTCACAAATCACAACGTTCATTTTTTTACGAGTTACTTGGATGTATTGTAAGCATGTTTTGTAGAATCTCTCCAGGCTTCACCACTCCACCATTGTGCTCATTAATAAGCATTTTTAAGTCTGGGAGTTTTGTGCTACAGCCCATCGGTGAAGTACAGCCATAGGCATTTGCATTCCTTCCCTTACAGCATGTGAGTTATAGTACTGTAAGTAGTGGTGGGCGAGGTGGCCCCAATTTGCTCCGTGAAGTGATTCACTGAGTAAGATGGAATCCACGGAGAACTCCACAATGTGAAGTGGAGTACTTTGCTTCATAATGAGGAATGGGAAGTCCCTTGAAACCAATGACTTTGCGTTATTCCGCCTTCCCCAAACCACTTCTCCACCAATTTTAAGGCGAAGTACATTGAAATCAATGTAATTCACCTCACTTTGCTCTGTAATTGAGCTCCAAATGAAATTCTGCAGCTATTCATGGGATTGCAGGTCACATGGGCTCTAGATTGTTCGGCACAGCCTCAGTTCTGGCCTGGGTAGTGTGTGTGCAGTGGTAGCTGGAGACAGTTTGCTGTCAGAGCTCTGCGATTCAAAACCTCTAAAAGCTGTTTAAAATGCCTGTTTGAGTAACATTTTTTGCTCAAAATTTAGTACATAGATTGTAGGAAACCCTTCTGTGCTCATGTCATCGAGTGTTTATTGTTGTGTGTGGATTTTGAATGTTAATTTAGAACAGTCAGTCTGTGTACTGTGAAGTGTGCTTTGGGGAGGGGCGTATTTGTGGTGTAGGTAGATTAACTGGGAGAAAAAGGCAGTCTTTACATTTTGGTTATATTTTTCTTGTATAACTGTGTCAATGTACACACAGTAATATTTTCAGTAATTCTTGAAATTTTTTTGTTGATTGTTGTGATGCAGCAGTGTACAATTTGTCTGTTTAAAACATTTGGTTATATTACTAAAAGTTTACAATTTGCTATGTATTACTTGAGTGTGCGTGTGAGTGTGTGTGCGATGTGTGCCCATAAATCAGACACCTTTTATTGTGTTATAGAGTAATTGCAGCAGTGTGATCCTGCTAGCCACCGCACCTGCCTGACTTTTTTATACTGCTTTGTGGTATCTTTACTGGTAGAGTATTGTTACTGCCATGCACTAATCCCTCAACTGACAAAATGTATTCCTTTCCAGATTTGGATTTGTGACTTGTAAGCACTGGTTAGGTGTTGCTGTGCCTTTTCGTATGCATCCCTTGAATGTGCAGCGCAATCTTAATCTGTGTGTTTGCATGGCACCATTAATTCTGGGAGATTGCGTTTCTCTTGTTACACTCTCATTTCACTTCGTCAGCACGGGGGAATTTTCTGGACACAAGACAGTAGCACTTTGGGGATGCACATTCATTCTGGTGACTGTATGGGTGGGATGCTGCCAATGTTGTTGTCACTCCTCCTTACTTCGCGTTTAAGGCAGAATGACAACGCAAAGTAATAATAAGGCGAAGTGAGCCTTTCCTATGGGGCACTCTGCGTAGCGAAGTGACAAGGCGAAGTGGCCACTTCGCATTCACTTCGCCAGTGGATTTTAAATTCACTGCATCTCTAATTTTAAGTAGCTATTCATTACTATATACTGGCACATACAGTATTATGCTGTAGACAGAGCCACCTCTAATCTTGTTTAAAATCTGCTAGTATTACTTTTGTTTCTTCAGCTTCTTAGTAGTATATTTTAGAGAGATAAAAAGAATATTTATTTCTTAAATGTTTTGTGATCAAACCCATACCTTTTTTGATGAATTAAACTGCATAATACCTCATTGTCCCTTTACTGCAGTTACAAACCCACTCATGATGGAAATTTGCTTATTGGTGCTTTTGATATACTGTCTATCTAGGTGAATAATTAAAACATATATTTATCATATTTTCACATGTAAAGCTATATCAATCAATTCAGCTTAGCCATTCTTATCTTAGTATTGTATCTTTCAAATTTTTGGGTTCAACAAAAACCCCTTCTTAGTTTCATTTATCATTCATATACTGTAAACCTGTTGAATATATTGTGCTGTCATCTTCTCTTCACTCACATAATTTGTAAAAGTGTAACAACAAGACTCGTTCCATACTCACTTTCCTGAGTGAAATCATTCTTTCCATATTTTCAGTGATGTACCATGTTAAGCCCTTGTATTCAAACTGCATTGCACTACTAATACAGTATACAATAATTTGGAACAACCAAGAGACACCAAAACTTAATTTCTTTTCTAACTCCTTTAGGCATATTTCTCTGTCAATGTCTACACTGTCCCATTACTACAAATATAAAACAGAAATCATACCACCATAAAAAAAACCTTAATCCCAATTTTTAGATTGCTTTCTTCACTTATTGGCTTCACGGCACATGCAATTTGCATATTATAGTAATGGTGTTTTGATTTTTTTGTTCTGATTGGCCACTGTAGCAGCAGTAGGCTTACATTAGTCTTTTATTAATGTACTTCCATAGCCCCTTCACTGGTGCATTGATATCCAGATTTTGAATTGGAATTCCAAAACGGAATTCATGCCCCCCCATTGAAATCTTTGCGATCACAATTTGTTTCCACAGCACCACAGTACCAGTTTACAATTAAGCATTAATGCATGATGGGGTGTGTGTTGTGCTGGGATATAGTCAAGGCCCCTGGAATTCTGCAGTTCTGCGGTTGCGGAATTTGCTGCAGAATTTGCATCATGCCGCAGAATATATATTGTGCCGCAGAATTAATTGTTTTTGGTGAATTTTCATATAAAGTATAAATATACTGTTTTTTCTATAGTGTCAGGCTTTCTTTCCCCATCTCGTTTATCCTGAAGCCCCTCCTCTATGCTCAGCATATGATGTCATCGATGACATCACATCATATTTAGCCAATGACAGGACTGTGTTCTGCCAGAGAAGTGAATAAATCATGCCGCAGAAATCAGAAAATGCTGCCGCAGAAGCCAAAGAGCCCTGCCACAGAAATCAGAAAAATTCAAAAAGCACCAGGGGTCCTGGATATAGTCACACCTTGGGAGGTTGAAGCATGAGGCTGCAGGCACACACCCTGGAGTGCATTATTGCTAGTATACAATGGCTAATGTTTTTAGAGAATAAAAAAAAGAAAAATGTTTTAAATAGTTTTTTATAACAATCACACAGGAGTGTGGTGTGCATATTATGGAACACATACAAACAGATGTGAGAAAGAATAAGTACCTCAGCTGAGGCACTTATTCTTTCTCACATCTGTTTGTAAATAGTTTTTTTACTTGCTTTTTGTGTGTGGAAGAACATTTATATAAAAATAAGTTCCTTTTTCTGTCTATCTACTGGGGGGAGCTGTATTTGTATTAGGAGCATTGTTATGTTTTACTTGTTGGTGCCAGTTGTGGTGTTGTTTTGTTTATTCTGCGACACCCCCCCTGCTGCTCGCAGTTCTCCTGGTACAAACTGCTGTGATATTTAAATGTACTGGGAGATTACTGTAGATATGTGGCATTTTCATACTGAGTCACCGGTGTTTGGGTATGTCAGGCAGTTGCAGCTCTTGCTGCAAGTCTGAGTTCCTGAGCTGGACTGCCGAAGAAGGTAATGGAGGTAAGGAGGAGGGAGGGAGGGAGAATGAGGGTTTAGTCTGTTTTGCTGTTTTTTTTAATGTATTTAGTGGCCAATAAAGGTGTTGGATTAGAAATGAAAAGTGAGCGAGCATTACCAGAAGAGCCATGTGCTGTTGAAAGAAGTGGGTGCTCAGCTTGCTCACTCGCTCATTTGTTCAGTGAAGCTATAATTAAAAAAAATGGTTTTGGATTACCAGTAATGCCGGTACAATTATACAGACATTGTTGTGTTGGGGTGCTGGAGACTGGTGTGTGAGACGATGACAGAAAGTGTGTGCACTAACATGGGGAATTAGACCAGGAAACAATGAGGATCATAGGGGGCAGTCTAGATGGGGTGTACTGATTTTTTAAGTTATTCTGCGGTCATGTTGCTGCTGGATCTTCATACAGTGACGTTATACTCAGATCACATTATTGGTGAAGGTGGGCAACAACCAATCAGAAACAAAGACATTTTCTTGCCATTGTATAATGAAAAGTAATGATCACAACTGACCCCTGGAAAAAAACAAAACCCTGTTTCAGTGACAATACTTTCAAACAAAAAATGGATCTGTCATTTGATATACTGCCACTTGGTGTTGACACTTTCCTAGAAAGTTTTAACACAAGTGACAGTGACTCAGCTGACTTTGTCAGTTAGTTAGCCAATGTTATAAACTTGGTTGCAACCTTCTGCAAGTTCAATGTCAGAAACTCAAAAGGCTTCTTCTTTCCTGATTGGCCTCAAGTCTTAGATTTTAGTCATCCCTGTTTAATGTTCTTTAGTTTACTTGATTACAGTTAATACACAGTTTCTTCCTGCAGTTCTCAATTAAAACCTCATCATGGTATTGCATTTTGGTTCCAAGATTGGGTTCACATGATACTGCACTGCAAGTTTCAGTAACATGTGCTTTCCTGTTCAAATACTGTATTCTACACAAAAAATTGAAACATTACCCTTTGGTACTTTATTCAAGCAAAGTTCATAGTCACAGAAAAAGAGAACCCATACAACTGTGTCATGAAGCAAGTGTGTTGGCCAGATCTTTGTGGGTGCATAATTTGCACCTACTAAAATGCTGGTGTAGAGCCCCCATGGAGTTGTTGCCTGGTCATATGACACTATGCCATGCAATGATCATGTGGTGACCAGTTGTGCGGCTAGAAGTATCCCCCCCACCACCTATATACATTTTGGTCTGCTTCTGGCTGCTGCTGTATTTCTTTACTTCCATGCCATTTTTATCTTCTCTGGCTGTCCTGTACCCCTCCTCCACTTGCTCCCCATCATCTAATCAGTCTCTGGGAGTCAATGCAACCCCTTCATTAGCCCAGTTCTCTCACACCACAGTGATGCATTCAAGTTTGTTCCCAGGATGCTTTCCATTCCCCGCTGGTTCCACACTGAATGGTTGCAGAAGTTCAATGCCCTCACCACCTATTAGTTCTACAGGCAGAGGGTGCTGCAAAACCTTGAGCAATTTTGCGAGGGTCACTGTGCTTTCTGACTGGTCATGTGGGTCAATTGCATAGCCGGAAGTCCTTCAAGTCCCTCAAGGAGATTGAGGGACATAGGGCTTCCAGCTCTCTCCCCACTAACATCTCCATCAACAATGCCATGTACACAGAGAAACAGGATATACTAAATGTGTTAAACTATCACTTCACCACAGCTGGCCTGGCCTTTGACTCCTCCCCTGCCAATGCCCTGTGAGGCCAACTGTGTGAACAAGACAAGACCCCCCTTTCCTCAGCAAAAGGCTGTGTCTTCCTTTTCCTTTAGTCCTATTTCTCTGAAACAGGTAGAAGACTTGCTATTCAAGCTAGATGCAAGAAAAAGCACTAGTGCAGACCTCATCGACCCCTATTTTCTAAAAATTAACTCCCACATTCTAGCCATTCCCATAACCCACATCTTCAATTTGTCCCTCACACAGAGTACCCTCTCTGAGTGCTGGAAAGCTGCCCATGTAATACCCCTGTTTAAATCAGGAGATCCTACTGACCTCAATAACTACAGGCCCATCTCTTTGCTTCCCACCCTATCTAAAACGCTGGAAAAGTTAGTTAACCAACAGATCAGAGACCACCTAAATTCTCATGGCCTTCTCACTCCTATACAGTCTGACTTCAGACCTCAACACAGCACAGTCTCTGCACTTGCAAAAGTTATTAATGACTGGTTGACCACCTTAGACAATTAACTCTATGTGGGTGCCTTGTTCCTGGATTTAAGCAAGGCATTTGATATGGTGGACTATACTCTTCTTCTGGATATTCTCAGCAACTTTGGCCTTGATTCTGTCTCTCTCAAGTGGTTTCACAGCTATCTCATTGGCCGCTCCCAGCAGGTCAAAGCAGAAGAGGACATGTCCCCCATGAAAACCCTCCTAATAGGTGTACCCCAAGGCTCTTTCTTGGGCCCCCTCCTTTTCACAATTTATATAAATAACATACACGATGGCATCCAACGAGCAGACATTTATCTTTTTGCTGACGACAATGTCTTATACATCTCCGGACCCTCTGCAGACCAAACATGTTCCAACCTTCAACTTGAGTTTAACCACCTTCAAGAAAACCTTTTGCAACTAAAACTACTTTTTAATGCAAAAAACGAAGGCTATGTTCTTCTCACCTTTCGCTAAAATCTCCACTACTACACTAGGGGGAGCACTAACCTCAATCATCACTCTCCTCAATGAACCTCTTGAATATGTACACAAGTTCAAATACCTGGGATGTGGATCAACCACAAATTGACCTTCTTGGACCATATGGAAGAACTAGCCAAAAAACTTAAACAGAGACTTGACATACTCTTCCATGTCAAGCACTTGTTAACCTTGGAAGTGAGAACTAGAACTGTACAAGTTACCTTCCTCGCCCTACTTGATTATGGGGATATTCTTTATGGACAAGGGACAAATGCAGCACTAAAAAAGTTGGATATCCCATACCATCATGCACTAATATTTATTACTGGAGCCCCCTATGCTACTCATCACTGTTCCTTATATGCCCTAGTCAGTTGGACCTTGCTCAGCCTAAGACGCTATAGAAATGCAGCAACTTGGACATTCTGTGCTATCATCAAGAAACTGCCACAGTATCTCTCGGACTGCCTTCCCATTTTCCCCTCTGATGTATACGTGCTAAGGAGCTCCTCTTATTTCTCCCTCATTATCCCCAAAGTGAAAACACGGTTCGGCAAATCTTCCTTAAGCTACTCCCTACCCACCCTGTGAAATAAATTGCAAAAAACTTTACAAATATACTCTCCACTTACAATGAACTCCTTCAAAACTTCAGCTGGCAGAATTGCCAGAGAAATTTGTAACTGTGTTCCCTAATAACAATTGATTACCCCTCCCCCTTCCTCTGTCCTGCTTCCCTCTTCCCCCCACTGAATTACTCCTTCAGCTCCTCCCTTATGTGTATTCCATCCATCCAACCTCGCACTAGGCAAATGCTATAATTATTTCTTGTTTTTCTCCTCCAGATGGTCGGCCTTGCCACCGTGGCAGACACCTGTCCCTACTCATATGTCTGTCATGCTACTCCTTATGTCTACTAGACTACAAACAAACCTGTACTCCAAGTTTAATGTCTTGCTGGCGTAACTGTATAAACTAGCCTGTCTAGTTTTTTTATAGCAAATGCTAATCTGCTTTGCAAGTGTATATTTCTACTTATTATGATGGATACCCTAATTGCTCTTATTATTTTACCATGTGAACTTGTAAACAACTTGTAAACCACTACCAGGTCCATCTTGTAAATGAGTCTTGTACTCAACGATGTTTTGCCTGGCTAAATAAAGATTGATTGATTGATTGATCCCTGCACCTTTCCTTCGTGGTCTTGCGTATTTTGAAATTATGTGGGAAAGATTCGTGACCTCCATAGTGAGTGGCACAGTATCGTGCAAAGTAATAAGGTCCAATACAACATCTAGAATTTAGACACATCACATACAGAATTGATAAGCCGCTTCCCTCATTTTCCATTTCCATCACAAACATGGCTGTCACCGTTACTCCTATAATTAAAAAACTTCAACTAGGCCCTAAAAATAAAACTCTCTTAAATTAAAAAAAAAATTACACAAATAATTGAATGTTCTTTCTACTCCTGATCATTTTCTTATGCACATAAACAATATAAAAAATCACGCACTATTCAGATTTTTTATTTCTGGTGTTTCTTTGACTGTGAAAAATCACCCTCATATATGTAACTTATCCAGCTTAAAGGAGACAGGAAATGTATGCTAATCAGCAGCAATTAGTAATGTTCCTAGTAAGAGAAGTGATAAACTTGCCTCCAAATGAGACATATTTAACTTTACCTTAACAAACACCGATGTGAAAAACTGTGTTTTCAATTGTTTTATTTTTATGGACAATGTTATGCACAGTTCTGTTCATGGAACCAGTAATTTGGAGTGTTTACTATGTCATAGTTTGGGTACAGAATGCTAAACATGAACTATTGTCCTATCAGAACCAAGCTTAGAGTTCTTTGCTCAAATCATGACAAAGGTAAAACTCCAAATCACTGGTTCCATGAAGAGAACCGTAACAGAATGCTGCCCATAAAATCAAAACAATGCAAAATACTGTGTTTCCCATCACTTTTTGTTTAGGTACACTTACCTATGGATCATTTAGGCTTATGGATATAATTTCTGTAAATGAGAATGTTATAAACAGCTGCCTATTAGAAATCATTTCCTGTCCTCTAAGAGCCCCTGCCTCAGATAATATTGAGCCTCTGGCCCTGTATTAGGCATGTGTGTGTCTGTGTGAGTGTATGCTGGTGGAATTTTGCATCCATGCATTTCATGTTAATATTCCAAGCTTGGGGGAGAGGTGATCATTCTATTTGAGGAATACTGAACAATACTGAATTCTTTTGTTCTATGGTAAACATTGAGGATTGTGTATGAGCAGTCAGACACAACAAAGATATTCCATTAGCAAGAGGTTTCCTTGGGCTCTCTCCCCAATGTGAATATTTTCTTTTTTTTTCCTCGCTCTCTTTGCTAGGTCCCCCATTCCACCCCTCCCCTCCCCTTGCCTGCAGTCCCACCAACCCCTCCCAGTCCCTTTGTCTGTTTTTGTGCCATCTGATGCTAGGAAGGGGTTGGGGTCAGGGGCAGAAGATCTTCCCTGTCAGGCTTGTAGTGCCCAATCTCCTGGCCAAAAGCCAGGACCTCCCCTACCCTACAAAAGGGCTGGGGAGTGGTCAAGAGGGGGAGTCAGTGGCTAAATGTGGAGGGTGGAGGATGCAGAGAGCCCAGATGGAAAAGCATACCTGAAGTGTGTCTGTGGCTCCTCCGGCATCGCTCTCCTTCAAGAAAAGTCAGGTGGGCCTGGGGCAGCAGCAGTGGCAATTGGGCAGGAGCAATTACTCCGTGGAGCAAAAGGTCCCTGACTGCATCCCTCCAGGCCGATCAGCAGTGGCAGCAGGGCCGGATAGTGGAGTGGACCAAAGTGTGTAGCACTAAAAGCGGTCCAAGTGAAAACCGCGACCTGGACTCATGAGTTCTGGCACCCAGCAGCCAGAGCATTAGAGTGAAGCTGGGTGGGAGTGGGGCTCCCCAGCCATCTCCTTGACCCTCCCCAGCAGTGGAGCAAGCCAGGCCATGGTGGAGAATGGGCTGTGGGCCCAAAGTTAACTTTATTTGTGTCAGAGGTGCTGGGGGTGAGGAGGGAAGATAGAGAGGGGGAGGCTGAAGAAATGGACAGGGGAACAGGGAAAAAGGGGTCAGTAGCCCAGACTTAAAATACTAAGTGTCACTGGCACTGGAGGGGCCCTGAGAGGTAAAAGCCCCAAGGAGGGGGAAGAACCAGAAATCTGTGGACTGAGTGCTTCCCCTAAGGAAAAGTGTAAGGAGGGGGCATCGAATTTTAAAAGCCCCAGAGAAACAAAGATAGAGAGGGGTGGTCCAACAACCTCTGGCCCAGAAAAGGCAGCAGGCAAGGGATGCAGTGGGCTGACAGACCCTTTTGTTCCACTTTGGCGCAGTTTTGTGCTAGGGGCAAGGCCATGATAATAGGCATAAACAAGATGGGACCCAGCCATAGCGGTCCAAGTGAAAAAGGGGAGAGTCAGCAACCTACGCCACTGTTAGTGTTTATAAGGAGGGTGGGATCAGGCCCAGGAGTCCCATAAATCTCGGGCAAAGGGATCCTAATTTTGGTAATAGAGGGGTGTGGCTGCTGAGGCAGCCAGAGCAAAAACATCTTTAGAGATACAGTACCTTCTGGGGAGCAGAAGAGAGGTCTAGTGGCACTAGGTTTCCCAGAATAAGGGTTGTTTGAGCATCACTCAAACTGAACTGTACTGTTGCCTACGTAGCACTACTGGAGACTGCATTTCCTGCAAAAACCGAACTGTGCTTAAAAATCTGAACTGTTTGCTTACTCCCGGACCATGCTACTGATTTGCATCCTTCCATACCTTATGCCCAGCTTCACTGTTGCTGTCCAGACCAGCTTCGCCAGAGGTTGATGCTGACCCAGGGAGGTCCCTGGCCCATCTGCCATCGGAAGAAGAACCACCTCTAGTGGCGTCAGCATGTGTCAAAGTCCTGCCACAAGTGTTCCAGCATCAGCCCTGCAATGGTAAGTGGTAGAGAGCCGCTAGTGAGATATCCAGTAGTGAATCAGCTTAGGAGTCACCCTGGCTCAAGCTTGAGGGACCACAGTTAACGTCGTGTTTGCCCTTTTCTTATTTTGCCAGCTGTCCATAAGTGTGTGTGTACACATGTCACTCCGCAGAGGCTACCTGAAGATCATACTACCAGCAGTCTTGGTGCGAGTTCACCTGAGTGCCGGGGACCTGCCAGTGGGCATTGCTGCTGATCATCCAGAGAACCATCATCTGATCAGAAGTCTTCAGCTTCTTGCTCAGAGTCACAGAGGATCACCACCTTCCTCCTTGTCCAGCTAACAGTGTTCCTCTTTGTGTGATGTTCATCCAGGGGACACCCTGTTATGGCCTGTTTGTAACAAGCACTTTGTGGGGTCAATGCCCACCTGCTGATCAGCTGAAGCATAGGAAAGCCCAAGCTTTGTTCGTCCATAGTTGCATCATCTCGGCCAAGTGCACGCAGGACTTGGACAAAAAGGGTTAACCCCGTTTTCTTGGTTTGACCAATTGTTGGTCCTATTCATATTGTTTCTTAGGTTATTTTTGTTACCCTGTAGTGTTTTGACAAACTGTTATCCTGGTTTAAGTGTTCCTGATAAATAAACCTCTTGCATCTTGGTCACTGCGTAATCCTCCTGCCTCTCCTTCCAGATTCGTCTGGCCTGTCCTGACATTGTCAGGGAACCTTTCGGCATGCCACACAATAATATCCTTGTTTGTGTATGACTGCTCATACACAATCTTTTATAGTGTATGGGCAGTCACAGCATAGTAAATTGCACAAAACCAGCTTGTGAAGACAACAGAGAACAGACATTTTAACATTTTCTTTTTTTTTCACTGACACAGTGTCCTACATATGTTTCTGAAAGTTCATGTTAAAAAAAAAAAACAACTTCTAGCTTAACTGGATAGAAAGGAAAGCAACTATGTGGCAGCATTCCAAGTTGTTCTGCTGCAGCAGTGACATCACTACTGCAGCAGAACAACATAATGATGTCACTACTGCTGCAGAACAAGCATATTCCAGGCATAGAATTCTATGCATAACAGCATTCCACCACACACTATAAACAATATGACTATATGTTTAAAAAGACAAATGACTGACAACTAGAAATCATCTGTGGAGGGGCTTTTTACAATTTCTAAACAATATTTTGTTGTATTTTTTTTTTTGTATTTTTTATCTTCTGAGATTTTTTTTTTTATTTGCTCAACTCATCTTCTAAGCACAATGACTCTTCAAGGTTTGGGGTATTGGTGGATACCCACACTTCCAGGGCTGTAAGGCCCTTCGCCTATGACGTCCGGCATCATCATGGCCCTGAGCAACTGAGTATCCACCAATACCCCACATCCTGTCAGGTCTTATTGCTTACTTATAAATCATTTAATTGATTTCAGTCAATCAACTCTCAAAACTGCAGGGGCTCTTATCCTGTGTACAACTGTCATCTTATCAGGAATGTTAAAGTAGAGTATTCTGCTTCACAGGCAGAAGAAGGAGTGTTACACTTTGTTTTAAAAATTAAAAAAAAATGTAAACTTATTAGAAATCACTATAACAAACTAAATAGATTTAAAATATAATTATATTTGCACTGATGGATGTCTCTTATTGAATAAGAACATTCTCTGTGCTATTTATACTTGACAGACATGTTTAGCTTCACGCCCAATCACCGAAACAGCATGAATGAACATTCCTATTCAGTAAGAGACACCTCCATGTACACATATACACCCATACTGTAATCACTTAGCAACATCCCCTTATCCACTGAGAACAGGATCACAGATAGATTATCAGTCTCATCTTATGGAAAAAACTTGGGATAAGCCGTTTGCTGTAATGCTGTTACATTTATGTCTATTTGCAGTATGTTAAAGTTGGCACAACTGTGTTACTTTTTTGTACTTCTGATATATCCTATTAAAATTGTTCTATTACTGTAGCATGTGCCATATTATATTTTTGCTGTTTTCACATGGTACTTGCGGTTCCCAGGTCATTCTTACAGCAGGTGCCAGGCACCAATGTACCTACCTGATCAACAAGGAAAAGCAAAATAAATAAACACATAAACAAATAAATAAATATATAAAACAATTCTGTAACCTGTTCAATAGACTTCTGAATTTCTCCCAGGAAGGTGCTGTAGACATTCCTTCTAACTCATTATTACAATCTGTTATGTCCAGGTATACCCTTAGTATGTTAAAATGTTCTTCCTGAAATTCCATGTTTTGATACCCCAATGTGAACTCTGAGAATGTAGTTTAAGTTCAAATGCCACCATCAGATAGTCACTGCATCCCAGGCTATCATTAATAATCACTTCAGAAATCAGTTATTCCCTATTAGAAAATATTAAATTGAGGCAGGAATTTATTCTTGTAGGACCATCCACCTTCTGATTTAGAAAACAGTTCTTTAACATGTTTAGAAAATCTACACATGTTCTGCTGCTGGCAGAATATTCCTGCTAATTAATATCTGGGTAATTAAAATATCTAATATCACTACATCATTTTTTAATATTTTGTACAACATTGCAATCATGGAAGTATTCTCGAAACCCTCTTTTCCCAGAAGTATATAGATCAGCCCCACAGCAAATTCATCCTATTCTGTGCCTAGTGTCACAGTCTGGCTCGCTATCTCATGTATCCTAACCAGAATGTGGTAGATTTACTCGACTTCAGCTTCATTTAATCCTTTGACTCAGTACCACACAGGAGGTTGCAGAAGAAGGTGAAAGACCAGGAACTGGGGAAGGAATTGCTCAGATGGTGGGGAACTGATGGGGAAGGAAAAGAGTGGTTGTGAATGGGGTCAGGTCAGAATATGGGTGGGGGGGCATAAGTAGGGTGCCACAGGAGTCAGTCCTGGGACCAGTCCTGTTCAATATGTTCTTCAGTGACATAGGAAAGGGTATGCAGAGCAAGATGTGTCTCTTCCTGGGCAACACAAAACTATATGTCAGGGTAGACAATGAGGAGTGGGTGAGGAATTAAAGAGGGATCTTGACAGGCTAGAGAGGTAGCCCATAACATTCAGTTGGGACTTAATGAATCACGAAAATAGGCAGCTCTACTCCTATTTAATGTGCCCAAGTTCTTTTCATTTTATTAATCCACCAAATGTACACCAGTACAACCAATGATACATGGCAACTCCACTTCCTCAGGGAAATGGTGATTTTAAACAATATCTGCATAGTAAAAACAATAACACATACATCAGTATGTTGTTAGCAGCTCTTCTGCTATTCTAAATTAAATACTGTTAAAACTGGAATGTAATATTCCTAAGGTACACCCTGTGTGATTACCACCAATTTAATAAATAATATAATATCCATATCTGTTACGTATGATAGCATCCATACTAATCCTGCATTCATGTTGTAATACCATTGCATATGCAACAAAGACAGCATTACATTTTAGCCATCTTTATATTTACAAGTGCACTTACATTATATACCCATTGCAACACACTTTCACTTTGTGTTTACATGACCAACCACAAAGTACTATTTCCATACACTCTGCCACTGATTCAAAGAACCAGTGTGAGCACAGCAGATTATTATATTAACTTTTCACATAATGCTGTTTGTACCTTCAGTATGCTTGCGTTATACATATCTGTGACAAAAAAAAACAGTAGCCGTCTGTATCTGAAATACATTCACTTAATATTCCTCATATAACATGCCAGCTTTAAAAGTGCATGAAAGGAGGTTCTGTAATGAGACAAACAGAGCCATGCTTACCTTTCTCTATTATGTGGCTTGCCTGCCCCCTTCTATTAATCAGACTTACTGTACAAGTTCATTGGTCCTTGTTGTTAAATATTGCATGTAAATAAAAATAATATAGAAAATCTTAAAATAATTCAAATTACTTGCTTTCCACATATAATATTATAAATGCTTAATTATTGTGTGTTTCTAATATGTCTAATATGAAATGTTACTTTAAAGGGATACTGCCAGTTCCCCTTGGGCTTCAAACTGTCTATAGGTTAAGAGCACATTTTATGATTGTTCACATTCTGTAGAACATGTGGATACAGCTAGTGGTTTGATTAGAATTCATTTTTCTTTTTAAAAGTGAAAAATGAACTGCTTACCATACTAGGTGTTACCAACATCCTATCACTCAGCACTTTTAAGACTTGGCTCCGCCTAACACTCACTGTCTTCAACCTCTGTGACTGTTGTGACTAAACATGTCTTTTGGTTCCATAGCTGAAGATGCCCTTTTGGATCCACTTCTACTCCTGCACTTTGCCAGCACCCCCCCCCCATCTTCACCTCCCTGCTGGCCCATGACATACGCCACCCGGCTGCACTACCTCTATTCTTACCCGCCTTCCACCTCTCCTCTCTCTGTCCCCCCACCTACCTCCCCTTTTCTTCCATCCACTTAGCCTCCCTGATTTCACCCTCCTCCTTTCCCTTTCCCCTCTCCAAAGTTTCACCATATTGTTCTTTTTTTATCTATAAGACTATGTGTTTTTTTTTTATTTTATAAACTGTTATCTTTGCTTATGTTTGTCTGTATTGTACCAATGACATGGAACCTTTGTAAAAGAGCCTCGGCTCAAAGGTATTTGTAATCCTAGAACAAATAAATAAAAAAATAAATAAAAAATAAATGTGTTTGTTTACATTCCCAATCAACTACAACTGCATCTTTCCTGGACTTGGAAACATCCCCCAACACAGCCGAACCACACATGATATAGTGGGAGGTGAGGAGACTATTGCACCATGAGTAGCTGCACTGTTCTGGGGTGTTCCTAATGTTCAGGAAGTATGTAATATGAGAAGCTCTAGGATTTGAAACAAAACAAGTTTGGGTCTGATTACATAATTAGCATGCCTTTCAGTTCTACTAAGAAAAGAGGCAGCTTAAATAACCAGGAAAACCAATTAATTTTAGAGAGGTAAGCGTTCATAAAATTTTTGATTTTCAAGTAGAAACAATATGATGCAAACAAGGTTGTCAGTATCTCTTCAAGTTTGGGGGGGGGGTTGGTTACTCTCACAGTTGTAAATGGAAATGAAAAAAATAAACAATATGATGAAAGCACTATAGTAGTGTTATATAAGATGTACCACCTTAAAAGGGCAAGTTTTTCTAGCTGAAAACTCCAGCATGTCCTTGTATGGAGTGTTTAAACCAGGTAAAAACTTTACAGCTTGCAGTCACACCTCTCTGCATTTGTTTATCTTTCTGCAAACTGTTTAGGGACTTAACTTTCATTATTCAGAAAGTATGTTAACTTAAATCCTTTTAGTGGTCATTTAAATTTAAAATGAATCTCTTACCATGTAGCTGGAGGATGGATTTTGAGAGCTGAAGCTGACTCCCTACTGAACTAGATCTGAATGAACCCCTGAGAGCAACATTATTTTTAGTCCCGGGTTTCTATGCAATTGCACTTATTCCTCTTTGACATGTGCAGTAGCTGTTTTGTGAGACTTAGTTTCTGGATGAATTCTGCCCCCACTCCAGCTGCTGCAGTTGCTATAAATTTTGAAAAAGCTCTTGACTTTGTGGAGTGGGGGTACTTGCATACTTTATTAGCTAGATTTGGTCCTCATTTTACTAGATGGGTTCAGACACTATACATACAACCCACTGCTTGGGCACTGACCAACTCCACCCTTTCTGACCCCTTTTGCCTAGAAAGAGGAACCCATCAGGGGCATTCCCTTTCTCCTATGGTTTTCATTTTGGCCATAGAACCATTAGCCTTGGCAACTAGACAGCACCCCCAATTAAAGGACATGCAGATTGGGCCTCTAGATGTTTGCACAGTTTTACGGCGTTAACTGTTTGATGTTTTTTTCAAAATGTGTCCTTTAATATTCTCATCCTCCTGTGCTTACTGGCCTCTTTTTAGGAATTGTCTGGGCTTAAAACTAACCCATCTAAGACAGAGGTCCTTCTGTTAAATGTTCATTGTACCCAACAGGACATAGCCACCCTCAGCTTGAAGTTGTCTCCTCAGGGCATAACACACTTGGGGGTATAGGTTAGGGCAGAGCGAGCTGGGATAATTTCTGATTATTTGACCCCTCTTTTGAAAAAGTTCAAAGAGGATTGTGGTCATTGGAGATTTTTGGATCTCTCTTTAGTGGGCAAAATTGCAGCAATTGAAATGATTCTAGCCCCCAAATTGGTACACTGCCTAGCTCATTTAGCTATAAATGTCCCTATCAGTTGGCTTTCAAAATGGACAGTTTTCTTGGGGACTTTTTGTGGAAGGGGAAACCATAGAGTTAAACTATGTGCCACCTGGAGGAGAGGTGGCTGGGGTGTGACCTGGTTTTATGCTTACTACATGGCTTTCTCCTGTGCCCTGACTCTTCTGCCTGCTTACTACACATTCTACAAAAGCACCAGGTGGCACCATGTAAAACACTGTTGGCTTGTCTTTTTGTACAGTCCCTTGTAGCCACATCCTTGGGACCCACAGTGGTGGCCACTTTGAAAGTATGGGTGAAGCTGAAATCATGGTTGTGGGAGCCCATCATTTTCCATTGGTGACATCTGGCAGAGGCCGGGGGAATCACCAGAAAAAGCTGGCACCTGCTTGCGTGGGAGGCAGGACAGATGCTGGCATCAATACATGCCCGCCTCCCATGGGAACAATCACAAAATCTCCAGTCCCCTGGCCATGACGCCCCGCCACCATTCCTGCTACTACCAGTGCCTGTCTGGGAGAGTCCCACTGCCATAGCCCCACCCTTGGGGGGGGTAAGCCAGGGCTCACCTACATTGACAGTTGGAAGGGGGCACCTGCCCAGTGGCCCCGCCCAGGGTGATAAGCCTGGGCATGATGGGTCAGCATGTGGGGCAGGGACTGAGCTCCATAGGGGGCATTGAGGGGAGGACTAGAGGCAAAAAAAAAAAATCTAGCCAGAGCAATAAAGCATACAGCAAGGCAACAAGGATGCTGGGATGCATTTGGAGGAGATCTGATAGTAAGAGGAAGGAGGTGATATTACCCCTGAACAGATCACTGGTTAGGCCTCAAGTGGAGTACTGTGCCTGTACTCTCCCTGGAGTCCTGACCTGAGAAAGGGCAGGGATAAGCTAAAACTGTGCAGTGAATTATCACTAAGATGATCCAGGGCCAAGAGGGCATATCCTGTGATGAACGGCTAGAGGCCCTAAACACGTACTCGCTGTAGGCCAGAATGGACATGGGCAACATGATAGAGTACTACAAGTTCCTGAGAGGAATTAGTAGAGTGAACTGTGAAGACCTATTCAACAGGAACTGTCATGCAGTCATGACAGGACATAAATGGGGGCTAGTCGGTGGTACTTTCGGGCAGGATGTGAGGAAGTTTCACTTCACTGAGAGGGTGTTGGTACTATGGAACACATTACCAGCAGAAGTGGTGGGAGAGGGGGCTATAAATGGGTTCAGTCATGGCTGGGACAACTTTAAAGGACTTATGATGTCAGGAGGAGGAGCTGGGGTGGGTGGGGTTAGGGGAGGGGAGAGTTTGGGGTAGAAAACTCCTTCAAGGCATTACATTTAGGGGATAAGTACGTTTATAGAGCAGACTGGATAAATGCTTGGTCTTTACTTTGGAACCCTCTTATTTATTTATTTTATTTATTTGAAGTCTAGGATAACACCATTGAGGGCAAGCTCATTTCATAGGTTCCATGTCAGGGTAAATTAGTAATAAGAATGTGATACAGAGAAAGGAAAGGCAATATAAATAACAATTGTACAGGAATGGTTGTTAACTAATAACATCACAGTCGAAAGCTGTGTACAAATAGCCAGAGTCAGTTACAATAACAAAAGCATCGTTACAAGGCTATGAACAGATAGCCACAATCGGTTACAATAACATAGGCCTTATTACCAAAGGAAGTAGGAAAGAAACTAGAGGGGGGAGGAGGAGGAGGAGGAGGAGGATAAATGAGGGGGAAAGCCCATTAGGCTACAACTGAATGGAGAGAGACCAGCTCCCCAGGCTGTAAGATTCTTGCTATGGGGTGAAGGCAGAGGAGAAGTACTGTTACTGGGCATGTGAGTGGGAAGAGGGAGGATGAACAAAGAAATTAATTGTTGAGGTTTGGGGATATAGGCAGAGGGAGTAGGTAGGCAGGTGAGAACAGAAGTGCAGAAGTGCTAAAGGGAAATAAGAGCGGTAGTGATTAAATTCCAGGCTTAGTAGGAGCTAAACAGGAGACAGGGTAGGTGCAACATAGGTAATGTCGGGGTGGTCAGGCTATTGGACAGGATCCTGGGCTGGAGGACACAGTCTCTAAAGATGTAGCAAGTAGGTTATTGAAAACAGTCACAGCAGGCATCCGCAATCAGCTGTTGTCTCAGTTTTCTTTTAAAAGGACCTTTCGATGTTAGCAAGGAAATGTCTGCATGTAGTGCATTCAGCCATCCAGGAGCATGGTAGGCGAATGATCTTTGACCCAAAGAGGTGTGACAATGGGGAATTTTGAAGAGTCAACTATCTAGACTATAAGTGCAGTGATGGTTATCAATGGGGGAGAGAAAATCCTGGACCCCGGGGGGTGCCATGCCGAGACTGACTTTTTTCATCAGTAGACAGGACTGGTAGAGAAGTCTGCCTGAGAACTGTTGCCAGTTAGTCTGGGCATACAGGTCACATGTGTTTGTCAGGCATTTGGCTCCCGTAACAAGTCAACATGCTTTGTGTAAAGCTACTTTTATATGGCGAAGGGCAGTATCTGTAGCGGAGCCGTAAATTATCAGCCCATAGTCTATGAGGGTCACCAGTGTACCATGGACCGCTAGCTTAAGAGCCTCAGGAGTTAGACTGTGCTAGTGCCTGTGTAGCAGACTGATGTGAGTACTGATGACCTTAGTGACTTTATCAATGTGGAGATCGAAAGACATTGTACTATCCAGCGTGATCCCCAGATATTTTAAGTGTTGCACTAGTTTCAGAGGGGAGCCCGCATCATTTTTGATGAGAAGTGGGTGGGATCTGTATCGATTTTGAGCAGTGAAGAACATCATAGTTTTCATTTTAGTATAGTTCATCACAAGTTTCTGATCTTTTTAAACCACCTTTCAACAGCTGAGAAGTTGCTCTGGAGTTTGTGTTCGAGAGCAAGGGGGTTTGAGTCACTAACAAACAGAACAGCATCATCGGCATATAACAGTAGACGACATTGGCAGGTGGATGGGAGTTGGTTTAGAAAGGTACCGAATAAGAGTGGACCCAGAGTTGACCCTTATGGAACACATGAGTTGATGGCCGACTATTGGATAGAGTATTGCCAATCTTAACTTTTTGTGTCCTGTTCTGCAGGTTGCTGGAAAACCATGCCACCATGTTAGGGGAGAGACCAATGATCACAAGCTGTTTGATAAGTAGTGCGTGGTTCACTGTGTCAATCACTTTAGATAAGTCAATGTAGGCTGCACCAACATGAAGACCTTGGTTGAGGGAGTTGTGCATGTAGCTCGAAAATTCGAGCAGCGCAGTAGTGATGTTGTGCCCCTTTCTATATCTGTGTTGCTCCAGGCATTGCAGCTGATACTTTTCCAGGTATTCCTCGAGCTGGTCTGCGACTATTTTTTTTTTTTTTTTCTCTCAAGTGCTTTCAAGAGAGGAGGTAAAATAGAAATTAGGTGGTAGTTGCCACTTACAGCATGGTCACCACTCTTAAAGATTGGTGTCATGATTGCAGATTTCCACTTTCCTGGGAAGTACCAGTACCTGAGTGAAGCACTGAGAATATGAGTAAGTGGGGCCAGAATTTCATCCAAGGTCAAATCAACAAATTTCAGGTCCAGGGTATCGCTACTGTACCTAGATTTGCCCAGAACCTTTTGGAGGTATTTTTGTGTTTCCATGGCTTTTTATGGTTTTGAAATAGAAAGGGGGATAGGAAGGGGTCTGGGCTTTTTTTGCTGTAGCGGTAGCAGTGTCAGACTGATTGAAGAAGTCTGGGGCAGCACCCCACTCAAGTCCGTTAAAAGCATTATTGAATGAGTTTACAGTTGTCCTGGAATCCAAAATGGGTACGCCACCAATATTAGCCATGGCAAGGGCAGATTTGCTGTTTTTTCCAGTTACTTCACATAAGTTGTTCCAAAATTTTCTGCCATCATTCCATGTTTTGGAGAGGGCTTCCTTGTAGTACTGATTTTTTTGCCACATGTATTACCCAAGTGCAGTCATTATGAGTTTTCTTATAGCTTTGTGTGTCAGCCTGCTTGTCAGAGGCCCAAGCCCTTAGCCATAGGCAATCCCTAGCTTTCAACAGGTCAAGAAGGTCATGGGAGAACCAGGGATTGCAGTGGCCTTTGACTTTCTGTGTTTCAATGGGACGTGCCAGCACAAATTTCATTAAAGATGCAAATCAAGTGGTTTAGAACAGAGCCGGCATTCCTTGAATTGTACACTAGGGACCAGTCATGATGCTAAAGATTCACTCTTAGTGAGTTTAGGTGGCCCCGTATGAGAACCCTGTTAGTGACTGTTCTCAAAGGGGGCTTAGTGAAGTTATTGGACCACTGGAACAG
Source organism: Neoceratodus forsteri (assembly GCA_016271365.2). Classification (NCBI taxonomy): domain Eukaryota; kingdom Metazoa; phylum Chordata; order Ceratodontiformes; family Ceratodontidae; genus Neoceratodus; species Neoceratodus forsteri. Next base: position 674,862,959 of record CM028133.1, on the reverse strand, counting down.
AACAGGTGAGTGGTCTCTTAGAGCACTGGGGAGAACAGTTATTCCCAATAGATGGCTAGCGCAGTTAGATAGCACCCAGTCCAGTAAGATGCTGTTACCAGTAGTGCAGTTAGCCCTGGTCGGTGTGTTGACCAATTGAGTGAGGTGGATTACAGTGACTGCATATTTGAAGTCCTTAGTCTCTGGGGAGAGCCAGTTGGTGTTAAAGTCCCCGAGGAGTATAGTTTCAGCGTTGAGACTCAATGAGTCTATGCACTCCGGTAGTGCATTGAAGTCGGTCAGCTTAGGCCTGGGGGAATATAGACTGACATGACTGTAAGGGTTTTATTATGTGTGCCAAGGAGCAATTTTATTGCTAGAGCTTGTACATGGTAGGCCAAATTGGGCAGTGGCATGACTAACCCTTGTAGATTGTTCCTTAGGTAAACTGCACACATCCTGCCATGCTTGGATGAGCGGTCTTTTCTAAAGACCGTATAACCTGGGAGTGAAACAGAAGTGTCAGTTATGTTCGGGAACAGCCATGTCTCGACAACAGAAAGTATGTCTGGATTATGTTGCTGGATCCAAGCATTCAGGATGGAATATAGCGCAGTGGTTTAAGGCTCTGAGCTGCAAATCTGGAGACCTGGGTTTGAATCCCACAGCCCCCACTTGCATTCTGTGTGACCCTGAGCAAGTCACTTAACTTCCCTGTGCTCCCAGGTTACACCTGTAAACAAGCTTTCAGCTTAGTGTGTCTCACTGGGCTAAACAATTTGAAAAAAAAGGATGTCCATTTTGTGGTGGAGGCTGCAAATATTGATTGAGGCGATCAAGAGAGACCCAGTAGTTCTGTTAGGAGAAGGGGGATTAAATTGATTGCCAGGATTGGGATGGATATTCCCTGAAAGCAGCAATAATAGTAGTGTAAGTCTCCAGAGGTTCTCTCTTAATAGCTTATTGATGTGTTTTGAGTGCCTTCTGTATGGCTGTTGAGAAGCGTTGAGCTTATTTAAATTGAAGAACTGTGGGCAGAGTGCTAGCGGCGGTGGCCAGTCATGGATTTGCATGCCAGTAACCCTGTCTGGATGAGGTGGCTGAGGCCAGTGAAAGTGGGGAAAGTTGTTTATCAGATGGGACGTAATGTACCATAAGCATGAGGACAGCAGCCATCCAGGGGTGGCAAGTCCAGAGAGGTCCCTGGATCAGGTGGGAGGTCAGAGAGAGAGTAAAGAGCAATAGCATGAGCAACCAACTAGCAGATAGTTGAGCAGTGGAGATCATTATGGAGATTTAGTACCAAGAGAGGGGGTGTAGGTGAGGAGAGGAGAGAATGGATCTGATCTGGGACTACAGAGGTGAGAATATAATGGTGGGACAAGGTGAATGATAGACGGTGTTCTGTAGGATGAATGCCTAGTAGGGGAGCTGAGTAGTAGAATATGTGGAAGGAGTAGTATAAAAGAGAAGAGATGGGTCCCTTGAAGAGAGGTTCCAGAGAGGGAAGGGAGAAAAGTGTGAGTTCTTAGTGGGGGAGGAGGGCTATTTAATAGAGGTTGGGGTCTGGGTAGGTGGGCAGCACAAAATATTGGCACTGTAAGAAGAACAGCTCTATGGAATTAAACTGATTGCTAAAGTGTAAGCTCAGTGACTAAATTAATTAACCAGCTAGCACTAGAATTTAGCACCGTATGCTATGCAGGCTGGAAAAAACTCACAGAGGCTAAGCTATTGATTTCCAAAAATACAATGTACACAGTTCAGAGTAGAGAACCGCGGCTAGATTTAAAATAATTGCACTATGAGCCGGAGAACAGCAGGTGTCCAATGGGGAGCCAGGAGGACAAGGAGTCACTCAATCACAGCAGCAGCATTCAAGCCGCTGAGTCTCTGAAGCTCCGTAAGTGTACCTGGCTGTTCGGGGAAGCGGCGTGCGAGTCCTGGAGCAGCTGGTGGTTCCTTAGCTGGGTCTCTGTGCAGCAGAGGGCCCAGGTAGGGTTGTAATCCTGAAGTAGAAAAGTTTAGGGGCAGGTTAGAGCATGGAAACAACAGGCAATGGGTAGCAGGGAGTGAAAATTAAGCAGTTGTTTTAGTTAAGCACACTTCATTAGCAGACTAAAATAAAGCACAATGGCAAACAATAATTTCAGCTACATAAATTAACTGCTCAACAGTAGAAAGGATTTTAAGCACTGAATGCAATAATGTAGGCTCTTCGACTAAATTAATTAACAAGCTGTAAAATATTGGTGCCGTGAGAAGAGCAGCTCTATGGAATTAAACAGCGATTGCTAAAGTGCAGGCTCAGTGACTAAATTAATTAACCAGCTTGCAGTACAATTTAGCACTACTTGCTACGCAGGCTGAAAAGAATCACAGAGACTAAGCAATTAATTCCAAATTATGCAATGTACACAGTTTATAGTAGAGAACAGCAGCTAGATTTAAAATAATTGTGCTCCAAGCCAGAGAGCTGCGGCATCCAATGGGGAGCCTAGAGGACACAGGAGTCACCCAATCATAGCAGCGACATTCAAGCCACTGAGTCTCTGAAGCTCTGCAAGTATACCTGGCTGTTTGGGGAAGCGGCGTGTGAGTCCAGGGGTGGCTGGTGGTTCCTTAGCTGGGCCAGTATGTGGCAGAGAACCCAGCTGCCTGCCCTTGAACAGGGCTAGTTCAGCTCCCCCATGGTCGGCCGGCACCCAGCCAGCCACCGACCGAGACCAGGATACCCGCCTGCAGCTCCTTGGAAGCTGCCTGCCCTGGAGCAGAGCTGCTTCAGCTCCCCTACGGTCGGCCGAGACCCAGCCAGCCACTGATCGAGACCAGGACGCCCACCTGCAGCTCCTTGGGAGCTGCCTGCCCTGGAGCAGGGCTGCTTCAGCTCCCCCACGGTCGGCCGGCACCCAGCCAGCCAAAGACCGAGACCAGGACGCCTGCCTGCAGCTCCCCACGGTCAGCCGGCACCCAGCCAGCCACCAACTGAGACCAGGACACCCACCTGCAGCTCCTTGGAAGCTGCCTGCCATTGAACAGGGCAGCTTCAGCTCCCCCACGGTCGGCCAGCACCCAGTCAGCCACCGACCTAGACCAGAACGCCCACCTGCAGCTTCTTGGAAGCTGCCTGCCCTTGAACAGGGCAGCTTCAGCTCCCCCACGGTCAGCTGGCACCCAGCCAGCCACCGACTGAGACCAGGATGCCTGCCTGCAGCATCTTGGAAGCTGCCTGCCCTGGAACAGGGCTGCTTCAGCTCCCCCCATGGTCGGCCAGCACCCAGCCAGCCACCGACCGAGACCAGGATGCCCTCCTGCAGCTTCTTGGAAGCTGTCTGCTCTTGAACAGGGCTGCTTCAGCTCCCCCACGGTCGTCCAGCACCCAGCCAGCCACCGACCGAGACCAGGACGCCCGCCTGCAGCTCCTTGGAAGGTACTTGACAGCGCAGCCAATTGGAACACAGGTGCTTCCAGCAAACCCACTCTGATTGGCCAGGACTTTTCCCCTGCCTCAGCCACCTGGCAGTTTTTACTAATAGATTTTAGATAGAACTAAGCACATTTCAATGGTGTTATAGTGGGAGACTGTGGGAGAATTCAAGAATGCATGGGACAGACATAAGGCAATTCTTGTGGGGGGTAGGAAGAAATAGGCTGTTGGTTAACTGGGATCTGCGGCCTATCCTGTAGGTAGGGAAATGGGCAGACTAGATGGGCCTAGCGGTCCTTATCTGCCGTCAAAGTCTATGTTTCTATGTTTCTATGTTTCTATAGAAATTATACAGACCTGCCACTAGAGGGATTCTTGGTCTTTCTACACAAATCACTGTACTCAATCATGGGCAATATGGCCTGCTTTATCATTCTACTTCTTTCCCGGTGCTGCTACAAGGGGAGGTTGTAGTTTGAGGTTCCCCTAAGCTTCACTGAACAGGCTGACAACTTCCTTAAAACTGCCTGTGTGACAGCCCTGCAGCTGAAAACAGGAAGTCCTCAATGTCTGCCATCCACCCTTCAGACTCAAGTCAGATAGACTCTGAGCACCCTATTCTTACCTACGCTATGCTGATATCATCCAATACTAATGCCTTACTTAGTATATGCTTCCTTCCGCCCTCCTTTGTGTGCTGGGAACCCAAGTGTTCCTCCCCCTAATAGGGGTGTATTACTTGCCAGCCATAATCTACTCACTGACCCTACTCTGGGTGGACAGGCTCATAGACCCATTCCCCCCAGAACCAGTGAGCAATCTACATAATATCCCCCCACATGACTTCCTTAGCAGCTACCCTATCTCAGGTATATCTAGTCTCTTAACAGAGCATGAGATCCTAAAAAAGGGTGTATGCTATGACCTGCTTTACTATATGAGCAGGACACGCCAAAGACACCTCATCTCAATACCTAGCACTAAACTGCTCAGGTTACTAGTCTTGCTACTTCTCCTATCAAGTGATATCCAACCTAACCCTGGCCCATACGTACCCAATACCTTGGTAGCATCCCCCAAGGACCATCAATGGGCGGCCACCAAGGGTCTGAAGATAGCATATATAAACATACGTAGTCTTAGACCAAAAATACACGCAGTTCGGGCCTGGTTGGACCTCTACAAACCGGACTTACTGGCCATCTCAGAAACCTGGCTAAAAGCCCACATCCATGACCATGAGATTCAGGTCGTGGGCTACAATAGCTTCCACAATGACAGAGAAACCAAAAAAGGGAATGGGGTCCTAATCTATGCTAAGGATGACCTCTCTGTGTCACCTCTACCCCTGCTGACTAATCCTACTGCTGAGGGAGAGAGCATATACATCCAGATAACCCTAGGGCATGCCAAACAACTAACAATTGGCTGCGTCTACCACCCACCAAAATCAGCCCTCAAATCCCTTGAAGCCATCACAAATGATACGGCTATCAAGGTAACAACGGAGCAACAAATCCTGGGCAACTTCTACATTAACTGGGCCCAGGACCCTGGTCATGCCTCGAAGTCACTTACCTGTGAAGCAGGTCTGACGCAGGTCATCTCTGAACTGACCAGACTTAATTACAAAACTGGGAACCACACCACCCTTGACTGGGCTCTGGTGTCTAACCCCACTAATATACAGAGTGCGGACACAATGGCAGACTCCCCTGAGTGACCATTCCCCAATCTTCTGTATATGGATAAACAAACCACCCAAGATCCAACCTAGAATTATCTCTGCCCATGACTTCTCCAAGTTCCCTGAACTACAATACAATCGCTACCTAGGTAGTCTGGACTGGAACCCCATAAATCTTCTCCCTACTTTTACTGAGGCTGTGCAATACTTCCAGGACGAACTAACCACAGCGGCCAACCTCTTTGCTCCAATGAAGAGAATGAGGGCTAAAGGCAGCTGCTACAAGTGGATCTCTCCCTCCCTCAAAGCCCTAATGGCTACTCAGGAAAAAGCCTGGAAAAAGTTTAGGCTCTCCTCCCCTCCCGGCAGATCTCACTGAATACAAAGCCCTGAGGAACAAAGCCAAGAGAGCCATAAAACTCGCTAAGAGAGATTACTTAACAAACCTCCAGAAAACCAGCCTGAGCAACCCCAAGCAATTCTGGAATCATATCAATGACCTGATCAAGGGCAGCAAAAAGCCTGAGTCCTGTCCCATGGAGATTAACGGTCAGCTCACAACTGACCCTTCTCAAATATCGGCTGCCCTTAACAGGCACTTCTCAGACCTCGAGGCCTACAAGACCTGCCTGTCTCCCCAGACTCTCCCCTCTACTTCAGATGAACCACCTCACATGGAAAGACCCCCATTTCACCTGAGACTGGCTAAACGCACTGAAGTACTAAACCTCCTAAGGAACCTGAAACCAAAAGGGTCAGGAGGACCCGACGGTATCAACCCTCGGCTACTCAAGGCAGGAGCTACCTCCTTAGCCTGGCTTATAACCATGCTCCTCAATTGATCACTGAGGGAAGAAGCAGTCCCTGACCTGTGGAAACATGCCAATGTTGTCCCTATTCACAAAGGGGGGCACAGGGAAAAACTCAGCAACTACAGGCCTATTTCCCTCCTTTGCTCACTTGCTAAGGTGCAAGAAAGAGTCATCTACAGTCAACTCAGGGACTACCTGGAAGCTCATCAACTCCTTGCCCCCTCCCAACATTGATTTAGAACAAACCATGGTACTGACACTGCCCTCATTAACTTCACGGATGAAGTTCTCAGGGCAATGGACAAAGGGATACCCACTGGTGCAGTCTTTATAGACTTATCCAAGGCATTCGACTTTGTCAACCACAACTTACTGCTACAGAAGCTGCAAAATATAGGCCTAGACAATCATACCCTGAAGTGGTTTGGGAGCTACTTATCAGGCACGGCACAGAGGGTCTCATGGAAAGGGACCATGTCTGACCCACTACCCCTAAACCAGGGTGTACCTCAGGGCTCAATTCTAGGCCCCCTCCTGTTTTCCTTGTTTACCAATGACCTGCGTACCCACTGTGGGGAGAGCTCGGTTGTGCAGTATGCTGATGATACTGTCATCTTCTGACCCCTGCGTGATGTGGTTGAACTAGGCCCTCTACTCCAAAAGGATCTCACTTCACTAGAGACTTGGCTATGTAAGAACAGAATGGTACTAAATGCCGACAAGACCAAGGCATTGCTATTCGGGCCAAGATCCCTGGGATTTGACAGGTCCTCATCCCTCTCCTTAACCTCACTCTCTGGTAAAGCCATTAATGTAGTCCCCTCCCTTAAATACTTAGGCCTCACGTTGGATCAGAATGTCACATACAAGGAACACGTGGACCAGGTCACCAGTATCCTACATAGGAAACTTGGCACCCTGTACCGACTCAGAGACCAACTCATCCCTGAAGCCAGGCTCTCCATAGCTACCAGCTTCCTTCTACCCAACCTGACCTTTGCGGCCCCTATTATACAGGGCATGGCTAAACAAGAGATTACCAGGATGCAAACCCTATATAATAAAATAGCTCATTTCGCAAACTTAGACCACCCAAGACGTCACCACTGTGACACTTTGGCCAATCTTCGTTGGCCCACATTGGTCGCCTGCCTCCAACACCCCTTGCTTGTCCAGGTCTACAAGCTTCTCAACCCGCATGCTCTGCCAAGCATTGCCAGGACCATAACCTTCAAACACAGCCCAAGGAACCTAAGGACCTCAGAGAGAATGCTATTAGAAGTCCCTAGGGTAAGGACAAACGCTGGCGGAAGATCCTTTTCCTCCCAAGCAGCCTGCCAATGGAACAAGCTCCCCCCCCAGGTCCAGGCCTCCTCCTCACTCATGAACTTCCACACTAGGCTTAAGTCCCATCTACTGACCTCAAACGCATGACACTGTCATGGAACTTAAAGCTCCTAAGGTACTCCCCTCCTCTCCAACTCCCGTCTCCTAGCTTAACCTTCCTACTACCTGCCTTATACAGACTGCTCACCAGAAGTCATGTGTAACCCCTGAATAAACTATATGCAAAGTACTACCAATTGCTTACATGTCATGATGACAACCATGCCTGTACCCATGCCTGCATCCACTGCTTTTCTTTTACCGTGCCTGAAAGCCATGCTTGTAGTCACTGCTTTTCTTTTACCATGCCTGTAACCATGCCTGTATCCACTATTTTTCTTTACTGTAACCACCTCATGATGTAACTCACGATGCCTCAAATGTTCCTTATGTCCTTGTTCATTCTTATAACTTGTATTGTTATCCCAGGTCGCCCCTGAAAAAGGGACATTCGGGGCTCAGTGGGCCTACCTGGTCACCAAAATGTAATAAATAATAAATAAATAAGGTAGGGCTGCAATCTTGACTGTTCGGGGAAGTGGTGTGTGAGTTCTGGGGTGGCTGGTGGTTCCTTAGCCAGGCAGCTATGTGGCAGAGGGCCCAGGTAGGGCTGCCATCCTTGCTGTTTGGGGAAGCGGTGTGTGAGTCCTGGGGTAGCCAGCAGTTCCTTAGCCAGACTGCTATGCGGCAGAGGGCCCAGGTAGGGCTGCAATCCTGGCTGTTTGGGGAAGCAACGTGTGAGTCCTGGGATGGCCGGCAGTCCTATAAACAGACACATTTGTGCAAGCAGGCTTTGTCCATTATAAGGGGTGTCTGCTATATCCTAAAGTCTTAAATATGAATCTCCTCCACCACAGCTCAAACACAGGAGTTAAAATGAGAACATGCCCCATCCTTTGCCAATCAGAGGTATGGGGGACTGCTATTTGTAGCTGATTGAGAACCACGCGGTAAACACGATTGGAAAGATTTTGCTGTAGAGGACCTGTAATCATTGGGAGATGAGGGGGGTACAGGAGGAATTCCCTGGAGTAAGGTGTCAGGTTATCAGGCATCAAGTGAAGTGAGTGAAGTCTTTATAGTGCCAGGCAAACCAGCTGAATAATCAGGTGAAAATGTGCAGGTAATTTGCAGCATGTAACGGGGCACAGAGGAGCTCTCAGTGTCCACTATACAGGACGTTGCAGTGCATGGTATAAATGGGATTTTTAACATTATTGGCATAGCTTTTGGCTTTTGCCAAGGCAAATCTGTCTGTTATAAGCGAGTGTCTGCTATAAGTGTGTTCATTATAAGTGGGTTCCACTGTATCTGCCAACAACATATGTAGTAGTAGTAGTTTATTTCATTCATTTGTAAAATTTCCATGAATGTGGGTAACACAATTGAGGTGAAGCTCATTCCAGTGGGTCAGTACATGATAAAATACACAAGGTTTCAAATCAACTAATGGAAACAATAAACAAAAAAACAAAATAGCAAATAACACTTCAGTGGGCCTATGCAACTTGGTATAGTGCTATGTTTGTGCAATTTAGATAATCTTTGGTTGTTCACCTCACTATCCATGGGATATACCACCCTGTAGGGCTATGATGGCATGGAGGAGGGTTCCACCCCTAGAGGTGCCACAGGAATGATTCCCTTGGCTAAAGGTACCTTAGGAAGGAGCCTACAGAAGAGAGATGAGCCACTGGAGGAGGAGAGGAGGATGGTGGGAGAACAAGGAAACAATCATGGGAGCAGTTAGGAGGAGTGGCCTTTTATGGCTCAAGCAGAGGCATAGTTAGTTGATCCACCCCATTGAACCACAGGCATAGTCTTCCAATTCAATGGGCCTAAGCAACTTGGTATAGTGTTATGCTTGTACAACTTAGGTAATCTTTGGCTGTTTGCCTCTCTGTCCATGGGATATAACACCCTGTAGGGGGTACGAAGGCAAGAAACCCTGGAGGAGGGTTCCACCCCTAGAGGTGCCACAGGAATGATTCCCTTTTCTAAAGGTACCTTAGGAAGGAGCCCAAAAAAAGTGTCGAGCAGTGTATGTAAGGTGATGAACACTTGTCTGTATTGAAGACCTGAACATAGGTCAGTAGGTGTAGTACAGACAGGAGCTTGAGTAGAGTAACAGGAGACAATGGATAAATATTGACCTGCTCATAGGTCAGAATGTAAGGCATGGAGGTGTGACTTCCTTATGAGGAAACAGATAAGAGGCCACCATCCATCTCCATCTGACAGCGGAAACCTCACTACATAACCTAGGGAATATTATTAGACCTAGCTAGGTATTGTGACCATTGGCATGGAGGAGAGGAAAAACCCCTTTTGAGGAGGAAACCTCTGGGGATCCAAGGCCTAGGTCATCTTCCCTCCATGCTTCAGAACATTTAGTTCAGGCCAAAGCCTACTACTGCAAGACACAGATGTGTCATATTCTGCCATGGCCACACACAGACCCACCATAACCTGCTAGGGTGACACAACATGCTGTAACCTGTTATGGCTATTCTCAGATGTGCCATAACCCACTATGACTACACATACAAGCCGTAACCCACTATGGCTGTACCCAGATCCACCATAACCCATTATAAGAGCACAATGTGCCATAACCTGGTACAGCTATACCCAGACGCACCATAACCCACTATGGTGACACAACATGCCGTAATATGATAAGGCTATACCCAGATGCGCCATAACCTGCTATGGTGGCAAAAAGCACTGTAACCTGCTAGGGCTATATCCAGACTTGCCATAACCTGCTATGGCAACACAATGTGTCGTGACCCACTAAGGCTATACCATGACATGCTATGGTGACACAACATGCCGTAAACTGCTATGGCTAAACCCAGATGTGCCATAACCCACTATGGTGACACAACATGCTGTAACCCACTATGGCTATACCCAGATGCACCATAACCTATTATGACTACATGTAGGTATACAAGAACCTGCCATAGCAACATGTATTAACCGTAACCTGCTACTGCTATACCCAGATGTGCCGTAACCTGCTATGTTGATACAACATGCTGTAACCTGCTATGGGTATACCCAGATGCACCATAACCCACTTTGACTAGTAGTGAAAAGCCGGGTGAGCCAGCAGCTGAAAAATACACTAAACATATAAAGCTGCTCCTGCTACTCAGAGCCACGATGCCTGCTGTGAGAATACAGTCCCCTGCCATGGGAAAAACAGAGAAGCCATAAACTAGGCACCATGACACCAAGCAGCTAATCAAATATTAAGATAAATTAAACCGATTCGATGCCAGCAGCTGTAGCTGGGTTGACATGTGGTGGAGTAAATACATGTAAGCTGCAGAAAACCCCAAAATTGCACAGTGGAGGGCCAGAAGGGACGCAGCAGAAGAAAGTAAATCTGGGTAGTAATACAACATCCTCAGCCCAGACAGGGTCCAGTAGGAATGGAAAGGCAGGGCAGACAAAGCACACTCACCAGGTGCACAGCTGAATGCAGCAGAGGGCAGCAGAAACTGAGGGACGCTGTCCACTGACCAGCAACTGGGAACTGCTGAAAGGGGAAGAACCCACGCCAGACAAAAACAAGGACTGGTGCATGACTGAGAGGAGAGAAGGGAGTGCTGAATGAGAATGCTGATCCCAGCCAAGAAAGGTACGAATAAGATTGGGGGGCAGCATGAGACTAGCAAGAGATTAGGGAAAGCCACAGGGTAGAGAAGGAGGGAAGGGGAAACAGCCGCGACAAGTGGCAGACAGAAGAGGTAGAAGGGCAGAACAGTGGAGCTGGGGGTGTGTGGGTGGAGAGCCATGGGGAGTGAACACAGAGATGAGAGGGAGAGGTCACGCAAGCTGTTGGTGGTTAATGGAATAACTGCAACAGCAGCAGCCACAATAACACAAGGAGAAACACGTACAAAGGTGGAACAGGGAAGACAGAGAGAAGCATGGGGTGGGGTGATCGGAGGCCAGAGAAAACAGAAACAGGAATGAAAACCACAAAGAAAAGAAAGAAGAAGGAGTAAGCATCAAGCAACACAGCCTCTGGCTGCAATGAGGAAATGATCATGGGACCAGTTAGGAGGAGCGGCCTTTTATGGCCTGAGCTGGGGCATTGTTAGTTGCTTCACCCCACTAAACCACAGGCATAGCCTTCCAAATAATTGTAATACAAATACAAAGTTCAAATTTCTTTTTTTTTTTGCCACCTCCTGTTCCTCCCCGTCGGCCTCTCCTTCGGGCCATCTATGGTCTCTCCCCACCACTCACTTGTGCCTCTGCCCATTGCCACCATCCACCACCCCAAATGGCATCCACCCTCAGGGTAACCCGGTGTAACCCTTCACTGGATGGGTTCTCTGCCTCCGTGGGGAAAGGCATTAGTGGGAGCCATCCAGTGAAACTAACTGCTTGGCCCCTCAGGTGCTGCTGAGGTGGTCTTGGGGACCCAACCAGGGCATTTGTGGCAGTGGAGGGACCAGATGGCCATCATCCAGTTGAGCAAAGAAGAGTTTTCACTTTTTCTCCCCGGGGGCTTGGCATGCCATGACGTCTAGGCGCACGCTGACGTTCACCACACCCTCCTAGTCAGTTGGTCGGTGCACTGCTATATCCCCAGTCTCCACTGGGAGTCAGCAGGCTCTGGACTGCATCTTCACCCCCCCCCCCAGTGAAGGCGTGCAGTCATTGGATGCTCAAGCCTTCTTCCCCGGCCAGCCCTCCAGTGACCCGGTCTGTTCTTGAACCCGAGTCGCTGGCATCGCAAGCAGAAATCCAACCACTGCACTAAATTTCAAATTTCTAATGCACCATGACGTGCAAATTACAAAACACAACATACAATACATTGCACAGGTCCTCAACAACAATACAATCATTTAACATGTACTATCATTCTACTATATTCTAGGTCATGTCAATTGGTGTGTCAATTATCACCTGTCACAGTGCTAACAGATATTTATGGAACATCAAAATTAGGACAATACCATAATGGGGACTTTGTAGTATCAGAAAACCATTGTTTGAGTCTGTTAAATAATATTGGGCCTTTAGCTCTCTCAATTGACAGGGCATGAATTTCCACATTTTCAGGCCAAGATAGAACAAGCAATTGTCAATGCCGAATGTTTGCTTGCTGGCATTGGCATTTGTAGTGTAGGAGTTAGAGAGATGCATAATAGGAATATCAGTGAAGTATTGAACTGAAGCCAACCCCACCACCCTGCAGAGACTGACAGGCATTGGGGTGTGCCTTTGGGTCATCAGGCATAACACCCACACCATTTTGCCACACCCTAACCTACAGACACCGACAAGTGTCACGGTGTGTGTTGGGGTATTTGGGCCTTATGTTCACCCCATTCCACAAGGAAATATGGTGAGATGGGTGCAGTATAGGAGAATGGGGTGAACTTTGGGGCCGAAGTGTCCGAGGCACACCTCGATGCCTGTCACTGGCTGCACAGTGTGGGTGGGATGGAATGGCATGAGCATTACAGGCAACAATCCCAAGTCACACCCTGATGCGTGTCCAGTCTCTACAGGAGTGGGCGTTATGGGCAAACCCCTAACGCCCCAGGCGTTCGTTAGTATTTTCACTCAAATTTTCAACATGGGTTTTTTGTGACCCCACCTCATGAACTGTGGCAATATCAGTTTGTTAGCTGAAAAGCTGATTTTGCACAGCTGACTACGCCCATTTGGCAACAGGTGCAGCAAAACACATTTAACAGGATATGAAAATGACAGCTGTACTGTTCAAGGGGAGGTGTAAAAAATGGCAATGTTGAAAATCTGGAGTGAAAATATAAAAAAACTGAAGTCACGAGTGAGCGTAGAAACTGTGCAATGCACACCCTTAATATAATTAGTCTGGGAATTTTTTACAGCAGATTGTCAACACAGGCATTTTGGGACCTCCGTTCATGAATAGTTTCACTGTGATTTTCTTAATTTGTCCAGAGCACTGATTTTCCACAGTGACTGCGCATTTCTGCGTCGGAAGTGCGAAAACATAATTTCTGCCAGGATGTAAAAAATGACAGCTGTACTGTTCATAAAGAGGTGTGGAAAAATGCCAGTGTTGAAAATCTGGACTGAAAATATTACAAATGTGTGAACTTACGAGGGTGCGTGGAAACTGTTCAATGCACGTTTGTAACACAGTCATTTTATGGACTTTTGTGACCAAATTTTCAACATAGCTATTTTAAGACCTATGCTCATGAACAGTGTCACTGTGATTTTCTTAATCTGTCCCGATTTCGCACACTGACTGTGTCATTGTGCGCTACATGCGTGAAAACATATTTTGGGTAAGATGTGGAAAATGACAGCTGTTCATAAGGAGGTATGGTAAAATGGCAATGTGGAAAATCTGGAGTGAAACTAGTAAACATTTGCAAAGTTACGAGTGTGCATAGGAACTGCGCAACACACGCTCATAAAACAGTCATTGGGATTGTACCATCATTTTCAACATAGGTTTTTGGGCTTCACCTCATGAACTGTGACACTGTTGTTTCATTACTTGGTCCCAAAAGGTGGTTCCATGCAGTGACCACAAAATCACCTTTTGGGACCAAATAACAAAATGACAGTGGCTGAGTTCATGAGGTGGGGTCCCAAGAACCCTATGTTGAAAATTTGGTGAAAAAATTCCCCACAATGGCCGAGATATGCACCAAAATTGAAAAAAACCTATTTTTGTCATTATATAGCTTACCAGCATTTCTTCAGTTCATGGTTGGCTTTGAAGGGTGCAGACATGTTTCCAGTCCACCGAAGATCATCCGCTGGCCTCCAGAGGTAAGTATGGGGTGAGGGGTGTGTGTGGGGAGGTGGAGTATGCAGAGGGTGGGCGCAGGTTGGGGAGGGGGCAAGAGAGTCAACGAGGGACCGTTTTCTTTTGTTCTAGGTGTTTTTTTTAAAGATGACGTGGGACTTTTGCCACACTGGGGTGGGCTCCCAGCATGGCACCTGCAAGTTTGTTGGGGGACAGTAGAGCCGCCGGTGGATTGGGCGCCCCTGTGGACCACAGACTTCTGCCATGCTCCAGTGGGCTCCCAGCGTGGCACCAGAAAGTTTGCTTTTGGGGGGGCAGTGGAGCCGACGGGTGTTTGGACACCCCCGTTGGTCATACAATGTGCGGGGGTGGAAGGGAGCGCATGAACATACTGGGGTGGGCTCCCAGTGTGCTACCTAGGTGTTCAAGGAGGGATCGTAAACTAATTGTCTATGACAGTTCAGATGTAGTGCTGATGTGTAGGCAATTTACATACTGCCGATGGAAGTATGCAAATTGCCTGCGTTACCACCGCTGATTGTAGCGGTGGTTTTCTTGGAACTGTATGCCACTGCATCTGAATGGCTGTCATAGACAGCTCGGACATTCATTGGTACGGTGTTGCCATGCCTGCAAAAAGGAGCAGGGCATTGGAAGTGGGGGATGCACACCTATGAAAACTCAAATGGTGGCACTATGTTTCTTGCACATGCGTGCAAGCAAACATAAGAAGGATGATCTCCCAAGGTTCGTTCTTTTTCCAGGTAAGATAAATTCTACGCTGTGAGCAGCTCTTAAGCCCTCCTTTACATTTTTAAATTACAGTTTGTCTAAGATATATCTTGGTACTCTATTTTTAAAACATTGATACATATACTTTATGCGAAACTCCCTTAATATAAATGTAACCTTCCCAATTTGGAATACATGATGCAATGGTATAGCCTCCAAGGCGCATCAAGAATACCGTATCTTTTACAAAAATGGCACCTTTCCCTCCCCTATGTCCCACACTATCATTGCGGATTTAGGGCTCGAGCCATAAAGGGAGTGCAGGAGCTCCACACCCATGGATGGCCATGGAAGGCTGGAACGTCATGGAGTGCCACCCACACACAGGATGTGCACTATTGGGGCACTCTGTGGCATTCATAACTGTGACTGCATGCCCTCCCCATTACTGATCTCTGGCCATGTGACCAGCTATGCACCTGGCTTGTGGACTGGCTAGGGGGTGGTAGCATACTCCTGCCAATCCACAGCACTGTTGGGGTAATGCATGTGTCTGGTGGAGGGGCATATGCTACATGGTCCTAGGGCTACTGTTGTGCCTATATGTACCTCTTTCCATAGCCATCCACCCTCGACCTGGGCCCAAACAGTGATCCCATCATCAGCCCCCATCCCAAGAGTATAGGTACAGGGCTGGGGTTCTCACCAGCACCACACTAGTCAATATTTGTAACACTACTCATAGAGTATATGGCAGACCATGGAGGACTGACATAGGCTGCCATATTCTGTAGACCCATGTGTCATACGGAGTAGGGGATCCACTGAAGAACCAATTTGGGCATGTAATTGGATGCAATGCAATCCTGGCTGCAGTGCCACTTTTGCTGCACACATCTCTCACTCAGAGGAGCCATTCCTACAGAAGGCAGGGCACGGGGCTGAGGATTGCACCCATCTTCAGGCAATCCCAAAGTACACTGTGGTGTGGTGTGGTGTGGTGGGGATTTGCTCATTTTAAGCACATCCCAGCCACTTTTGTGGATCAAACCCTTAACCTGTGAACAACCTGATCATTCCCCCATGTTATATCACCTTTCATAGAAACACAGAAACGTATAAAATGACGGCAGATAAGGACCGCGTGGCCCATCTAATCTGCTCAGATTTACACAGAACAGAAGCAATAAAGAATACTTAAGTTTATCCTTGGGTTATTTATTTTTCCTAACACCAGGGTACCTTTATGTTTATCCCAAGCATTCTTGAATTCTCCAGCTGATGTTGCCCCCACCACCTCCATTGGAAAGCCATTTCACTCATCCACCACCCTCTCTGTGAAGAAGATCTTTCTCACATTTCCCCTGAACTGACCTCCCTCCAGTTTCATTTCATGCCCCCTAGTTCTTGTACATCTTCTTTTCTGAAAGATGTTATACTCTTTTACCTTGTTTATACCCCACAGGTACTTGAAAGTCTCAATCATATCCCTCCCTCACCCTCATCTCCTCCAGAGAGTACAGCTTGAGTTCCTTTAACCTATCTTCACAGGACTTTCCATGCAGTCCCTGGATCACCTTGGTAGCCCTCCTCTGGAGAGCCTCCAGTTTGTCCTTGTCTTTTTGGAGATGCAGTTTCCAGAACTGGACACAATACTCCAACTGAGGTCACACCAGTGATCTGTGTAGTGGCATAACCACCTCCCTTTTTCTACTGCTGATACCTCTCCCTATGTATCCTAGCATCCTGCTTGCTTTCCCCACAGCTTTTTCACATTGCTTGCTCACCTTAAGGTCACCAGATGTGATAACCCCCAGGTCCCATTCCTGCTTGATGACCGCCAGTACCTCTCCCCCAATTCTGTACTCCCACTTTGGATTTCTGCTCCCCAAGTACATGATTTTGCACTTCTTAGCATTGAATCTGAGCTGCCACACATTTGGCCACTCCTCCGATGTGTTAAGGTCTTTTTTCATTCTGTCCATCCCCTCTGGAGTGTCCACACTGTTGCAGATCTTAGTGTCATTTACAAATAGACATACCTTCCCTTCCAGCCCCTCTGCAGTGTCACTTATGAAGACATTGAAGAGAACTGGCCCCAACACTGACTCCTGTGGTACCCCACTGGTCACCTCCCTTTCACCTGCTTGAACACCATTTCGTTTCACCCTTTGTGTCCTGCCACTCAACCAATTTCTGAACCAGTTCACCACTTTTGGGCCCACCACAGGCTGTCTAGCTTACATACCAACCTTCTATGCAGGACTGTGTCAAAGGTCTTGCTGAAATTGAGGTAGGCTACATCCATCGTCCCACCTTGGTCCACTCCTCTGGTGACCCAGTTCAAGAAATCTATTAGATTTGTTTGACAAGATCTTCCTATTGCGAATCCATGCCAACTTGAATCTTGTGCCCCGCTGTCCTCCAGGAATGGCATAATCCTCTCTTTAAGGAGTGTCTGCATTAGCTTACCTATCACTGCGGTCAGGCTGACTGGTCTGTAGTTACCTGCCTCTTCCCTGCTACCACTCTTGTACAGAGGGATTACATGTGCCCTCCTGCAGTCTTCTGGGACCCTTCCTGTCTCCAGTGGGCTGTTAAACAGGGTGGTAAGTGGGGATGCCAGTACTTCTCTGAGCTCCTTTAATATTCTGGGGTAAATCTCATCTGACCCCATTGCTTTGTCTGTTTTCAGTTTCCCCAAGTTCCTCTAGCACTCTCTCCACTGTGAACGGACTGGTTTCCATCCCCCATATTGTTTTTTTTTTTTTTTTTTTTGACTTGTGGTAGGTCACCTTCTTCCTCTTTGGTGAATACTGAGCAGAAGTATTCAGTCAGTATTGCTGCCTTTTCTATATCCTCCTCAGCACACCCTCTGTTTTTATTCTGACAATCCCACTCCTAGTCTTCTTTCTTTCTCTGACGTATCTGAAGGTCTTGCTGCCTTTCTTAATGGCTTATGCTATCCTTTCCTCTGTCTGTGCCTCTCTGCACTTCACTGCCTTTTCTTCTTCCCTTTGTTTTTCTAGAAATTTCTCCCTGTCCTCCCCCTTTGTGTTTCCTTATATTTCCTGAATGCGCTTTGTTTAGCCCTTATCTTATTTGCCACTTCCCTAGAGAACCAAAGTGGTCGTTTCCTCCTCTTACTCTTTTATTGCAGTTTGATGCAATTTCATGTAGCCTCTATCATAGCCCCTTTTAGAGCAGCCCATTGCTCTTCCACATTTCCCCTTTCCTCATTCTTTGCCAGTGCTTCCTTAAGATATTCCCCCATTTTTAGAAAGTTGGCTCCTCTGAAGTCTAGGACTTTGACTTTTGAGTGATTTGCCTCTCCTACTATGGTTATGTTAAACCATACCATTTTATGGTAGCTAGAACCCATGTTACTGCCCACCTTGACCTCGCTGATCCTATCCCCATTTGTTAGCACCAGGTCTAATATAGTATCTTCTCAGGTTGGTTCCTCCACAAGCTGACTCATGCTTGCTCCCTACAGGGCAGTCAGGAGGTTTCTGCTTCTGGTAGTCCTTGCAGTCTGATTTTTTCAATCTCTATCTGGTAGATTGAAGTCACCTAACAGCAGCAGTTCTCCATTGGCTGCCATTTTGCGGATGGCTTCCTCTAGTATTTCATCTGCCTCTGCACCTTGTACTGGAGGCCTATATATTACTCCGAATCGAATGGTGGTCCCATATCCTGTCTCCAGGGTGATCCACAGAGCTTCCACTCCTTCCTGCTCCAATTGAACCTCTGTGGTTTGATTCCTTCCCTTACATACATAGCCACTCCTCCTCCATTTCTGCCCTCTTTGTCCTTTCTGTACAGTATGTATTCTAGTATAGTGTATGTTAGAACACTATATTCACTGAAAAACTAGATTTCCCTAGTCTCGTTGTACCATGGATGTGATGTCACGTTGTTGTTGTTCTATTGTGAGTATGTTACATCGATGGTACAACAGCATCGAACGTCTATGCACATGCCCAATTAGCAATGCTCGGGACCTCAGGGAAATGGCCACGGTGGTGAGTCAGAGACTAAGACAGAGAGTGTAATACAGATAAAGTATTGGCATACACTAAATGTATTGTCACGATGTTGATTTTCTGGTGCCCATACATTATAAAAGACAGTGTATGGGCAACAGTGAACAACAACAGTGCAGTTCACGTCTCGAGGTGTCATGACACCCTCAAACCTCTTGAAGTGAACAACTATCCTGTATATGGCTATATCCCAGTCATGGTTCCTTGTGCACCATGTTTCTGTAACAGCTACAATGTCCAGGTCCTCTTCCACCATCACTGCTGTGAGGTCTGGGATTCTGTTCCCCAGGCTGTGGGTATTTGTACCTAATACATTCCATGTACAGTGACCTTCCTGCTTTTTCTCCTGTGTTGTCTGTGTTCCTTTTTAGTAGTGCTTCCCATTTGATTTCCCATCCTGCTTACTAGCTGTGCTTGATCTCTGTTTAATTGGTGAATTTCTATCCCCAGTTTCCACTTTTATGGCTCCCCTGTCTTTTTTTTTTGTGGGGGAGGCAACATGATATATCCCTGCCACCCCATCTCAGTTACAGCTATCAAATCATAGACTTTAACCATAGATAGTACAATACTTCTAGTACCCCTAACATGTTTGGGAAACTACTCACATTGGCAAAGATGCATCTTAGTCTCCCAGTATAACGTCTCCTTGCCCTGTTGGTACCATCCCTGTATGAAAATGTTCTTTGAGTATATGCTGTTCTCCCATATCCTACGGTGGGGGGTGTCCCCCCCACCCATGATTCATCAGTTCAAATATCTCCTCACAATTTCAAGTCTTATAGCCAAACTTCTCTTCCACTTTCTATTCAGGTTTAGGCCATTTCTGCCATATGTAACTTCTGTAACCCTCACTTTGGGGTTGATACTAATACTCTGGGTGCCACTGAACATGCAAAAGTTAACACTCTGCAGGCTTCCATTGCTGATGAGGCAAAGGCGCCAGTTACCACAGGTTGGAACTTTCTGCAGCAGCACAGGCTGCCTTGGAATATTTTGTGTGGTGACATTTAGGGGGCACTCTCGAGAACTCCTGAAGAATGAGGAGGACTGTGACTTTCTCACTGTTCTTTTCAGACTTTTCTCTGTTATGAGTGAACACTTCCAGCTGGATATGAAGTGACTGCTAGTTGTACTGTATTGATTCCCACTACATGGAATTAAGGGAGCCAGTCAAGAATGCCAAGGTTCTGTCTGTAGAACTGTACTAAAGCCCTTCCATGGCAACCTAGTGAACCCACTCCCTCACTGATCCCTGTCAGTATTGTAGAACTGTACTTAAGCCTTTCCCTGGCAGATTAGTGTGCCCCCTTCCTTACTCAAGCTGGTATTGTGAAAATGCACTGAAGCTCATCACTGTCAGTCTTGTGTTATCACCTGCTGGATTGACGTGAAAGCCACCTCACTCTAGTCAAACCACTACACACCCCTTGACCACCTCCTGTTGGCTGGTGACTCATGCATCCATTCATCCATCCATGCATCCACTGGTGAGTCACTATCAAGTCCACTGTTGGCGACTGGCACAAACCCTCTTCACATATCAGTTGGGGTGCAAGGATATAGCATGCACCAAGCAGGAAAGGGACCTTGGGGTTGTCATCTCTGATGATCTCAAGGTACAGAAACAGTGCGACAAGGCACCAGGTAAAGCAAATAAAATGCTGGGATGCATAGGCAGGGGCATCACCAGCAGGAACAGGGAGGTGATAATTCCACTATACAAGACACTAGTGTGGCCCCACCTGGAGTAAAGTGTACAGTTCTGGAGACCTTACCTACGTAAGGACATAGACAGGATAGAGAAAGTTCAGAGGAGGGCAAAAAAGATGGTACAGGGATTGCATCACATGTCCTGTGAGGACCGGCTTAAGGACTTGAATATGTACTCCCTGGAGGAGAGGAGGGAGAGAGGAGATATTACAGAGACATACAAATACCTTACAGGGAAGAACACAGTGGAAGAATACACTATTTTCCAGGGAAAAAGATGTTCCAGGACTAGAGGTCATGAGATGAAGTTGGTGGGAAGGCGATTCAGAGGAAACATGAGGAAGAATTTCTTCACAGAAAGGGTGATGGACAAGTGGAACACACTGCCAGAGAAGTGGTGGGGGCTAAAACAATCATGGGATTTAAGAATGCATGGGATATTTAAAAGACAAATCCATCATTGCTAAAATTCAAAACTCCATTCAAACTTTTCTAGCTACAAATATAGACACGACTCAAAGAGATGATTTATTATGGTGTACCCTTAAATGCTATCTTCGTGGAGATTTCATAAAATTGGCCACCAGAAGAAAGAAAATGAGAGAAAAAGAATCCTTATCTCTATTAACAAGAATAAGAATGGCTGAGCTTGCTCTGTCGTCCTCGACAGGCACTGACTCCATAACTGAGCTTTTAGATCTCAGGAATAAATATGCAGATCTCTTAAGGGAAAAAGCAGAGTATGCAATATTGGAAACTAAATCCACCTATATAGATCAGGGAGAAAAGGCAGGTAAAGTCCTAGCCCTTCGGCTCCACAAGATGGAAAGCTCAAGACTTGTACCTTCCCTCCAGGTCACAGATGGATCTATTAAAACCAATCCCAGAGACATTGCTCAGATATTTGAGAACTTTTATCATTCCCTGTATGGGAAAAAACACACTCCCATTCCTACCCACAGGATAGATTCATATTTGGGCTCCTTGTCGTCTCTCCCTTCCTTACCTGAACACCTCCAACTTTCCTTGATTTTCCTATCACTCAAGAAGAAGTTATAGCAACAATTAAGGAATTAACCCTTGACAAAGCCCCAGGTCTGGATGGTTTTCCTGCAAATTTCTACAAAGTCTTTGTTAAAGAGCTGGCTCCCCACTTGCTCAAACTATATCAATATATGCTCACATCGAAACCCATGGATCCCACTTTATTAGAAGCTACAATATCTCTTCTATTAAAACCCAACAAATCTCACCTGCTACCGGAGAACTATCGCCCGAACTCCCTCTTATATTGTGATATTAAGATTTTAACTAAAATCTTATCTCTACGCATTAGGAAATTATGGTCTCTACTCCTAAGTCTGGAACAGGTGGGATTTGTCCCTGGAAGATCTTCAGCAGATCACTTTAGGAAACTTTCTCATATTTTCAATGCTGCAAGATTATCTCAAGCCTCGATGGCCCTAATCTCATTGGATGCCGAGAAGACCTTCAATAGAGTGGACTGGGACTTCCTCTGGCTGACATTAAGATGGGCTTCCCTTCCCTCTTTATCCAGTGGATTCAGGCCATATACTCATCCCCTTCCACAAAGATCTGCTGCAATGGAGTATTCTCTTCTCGCTTTCCCCTTTGCTCAGGTACAGGGCAGGGCTGTCCCTGTCACTTTTCCTATTTAATTTGTATTTAGAACCTTTGATTCGTCATATCTAATAATCCTCCCAAATACAGGGAATTTCAATACTTAATCACAATCTCACACTATCTGCATATACAGATGACATTCTCCTCCATTTAGAGAATCCTGCTGAACCTCTGAGACGTGCCCTAAAAGTAATATCTCAGTCTAGCTCCTTATTCAATTATAAACTTAATCAGACTAAATCAGAAATGTTCCCCCTAAACCATTTCACTCACAAAGCAGAATTCAACAACTTTGTCCTCAAGTGGTCTCCTCATTCACTTAAATATCTGGGCATTCACCTAACTATAGACTCTCTTTTGACCAAGAAACTTAATCTCGATGATCTAGTGGCAGTTCTTCAACTTGATCTTCAAAGAAGGGAAGCTCTTCCTCTATCTCTTTGGGGATGCATAAACATAGTTAAAATGAACGTGCTGCCTAGACTATATTATCCATTACATATGCTGAACATATGGCTCCCACTGTCTTTCTTCCAAAAGACACATTCTCTTATCTCAACCTTTAAATGGCTGTATAAATAACCCAGGAAATCCTTTATCAAACTGAGTCTACCTAGAGCATCAGGGGGGGTCTTCGCCTCCAGAATTTTCTTCTTTACTATTGGGCGAGCCACCTCTTTAGGATTGGGAAATGGCTGACAGAGACCTCAGACAAAGCCTCTTCTATTTGGCTACAGTTAGAAACCCAGATGTTACAACAATATCACCTGCTTTCACTGGTCATTTACTATATTCCATTGAAGAAGTTACCGGATGAACTAGGCCACTCAGTAATCGGACCTCCCTGAAAATGTGGGCTCAGTTTTGCTCCTCACATAAACTTTTTGCCATGTCAAGATTTTGCACAACCTCTCCTCTTTAATCCAAATATTAAAATAGGTGACACTTATCTCACATGGACCTGGTTACCTCCACTGCTTAATGCTAGAGTAACTGATTTCTATTCCTCCACATCTCTTCTCTCCTTCTCAGAAATCAGACAATTTGGCCTACCTGCTTCTCATTCCTTTAACATTTTTCAATTAAGTCACCTAATAGCACAAACATTTTGTACTGCTTATGCAGAATCTAAGCTTCAACCAATATTGGAAAACCTCAATGATCTATCTTCCAAACCACACTGCTTATCCCTCTTACACAACTTTATCCTCTCCATTGGATATACTGATACAGTACCCAGTTCCAAAATCTGGTCATCTCTCTTACCAGAAATAACCATTGAATGGCCAAGAATCTGGCAAGATCTATATACTTATATTTCTCAAGATAGACTGAGACTTACCCAATACCATATCCTACATAATTTATATTACACACCAGTAAAATTAGCCAAAATTGGTCACCTTACCAGCTCTAATTGTTCCAGATATGGTATGCATGAAGGGAACTTAGTGCATATATTCTGGGATTGTATCAAAATTGCCCCCTTATGGAGGTTGATTCAATCTAATTTGGATCCAATGCTTGGTCTAGGGGACCTCTTCACTGTGGAGATCTGTATCCTAGGAAATTACACCACAATCCAAATTAGGGAACGGAAATATCACATGGCAATAATTTCCATGGTGGTAAAAAAAAAAAACTAGTGCTTAAACACTGGTTAGATCAATTACCTATATCCTATAATTAGTGACTAAATGACCTGTCAGTCTACTTCAGGATAGAGCGCTTGATTGTGGGTTCCCATAATGATCTGGCACCATTTGATACAAAATGGGGCAAATTGTATGCTTTATACCTACTCTGAAGCTATTAATAGTTAATAGTTCCAGGTTGGTCTTAGGATGTCTTTCTGTACCAAATGTTTCTTTCAAGAATTGTAATATATGCATGGGCACGCTCGGGGTGGGGGTTTGGGAGGAGGGAGGGTTTGGGGGTTGGGGTTAAGATTTTCTTTTACTTTCCTTTGTTTTTTATTGTTATTAGCTCTCCATTGTATACTTTAGTTAGAAGATTGCATCTATGTACCATTCCTTTTTATATCTATAATGATGTGTATAATCTAAAATCAATAAAGAAGTTGAATTTAAAAAAAAAGAATGCATGGGATAGAAAAAGGGAACTTTGGAGGTCAGGGGTAAGCAGCAACAGACTTCTAGAAAATCGTAAAGGGAACTTACATGCTCAAATGGGCAGACTGGGTGGGCCATAGGCCTTCATTTGCTGACAGTGTCTATGTATCTACGTCACCTTGACCGGCCACCATCTGCCTGACAGGGAGTAAATGCACACACACCATAGAAACAGCTGTTTCTACAGTACACACACACACACACACATACACACACACACACTATAGAAACGGCTGTTTCTACAGTACACACACACACACACACACACATATACACACACACACCATAGAAACAGCTGTTTCTACAGTGCACACACACACACACACACATATACACACACACACACACATCATAGAAACAGCTGTTTCTACAGTACACACACACACACACACACACACACACATATACACACACACCATAGAAACAGCTGTCTCTACAGTACACACACACATATATACACACACACACACACCATAGAAACAGCTGTTTCTACAGTACACACACACACACACACACACACACACACACACATATACACACACACACACCATAGAAATAGCTGTTTCTACGTACACACACACACACACACACACACACACACACATATATACACACGCCATAGAAACAGCTGTTTCTACAGTACACACACACACATATATACACACACACTTCCTGCCTGATAGTCAGATGGCAGTCAGCTGAAGAGGTAAGTGGAGGGTCTGTGCCAGTCAAAGTCTGAGGACCTGATAATGGCTTACCTATGGATGGATGTGTAATCAGGATTGATGGCAGATTGGGGGGGATGCTCAAAAGTGGGCTGAGTAAGAAGGATTTGCCAGCAATATGACACGGGACAACAGTAAACTGCCACTGATGGGCTTCAGTACTTTTCCTTTATAATGGATTGGGTGAGTGGGGTTGGTGGCAGAAGACCGACAGGGAAGGACTTCAGTAAAATTTCACAAGACTGACATTAATCTGGTAACAAAGAAAGGACCACTAGATTTCCAGAGAAGGGCTTTAATAGAGTTCTACAATACTGATGGGGTTTGGCTGAGGGAGGAGGTCAAACAGACTGCTAGAAAAGGGCTTTAGTGCAGTTCCACAATAAAGACACAGACTGGGTGAAGGAGGGGGTCTGCTAAACTACTGGAGTGGTAAAGGTAAGGCTCCGGAGCCTCCGGTGTTGGGGGAGGGAGGCAAGGCTCTGCACAATGCCTCTGTATTTTTGTACATGGACACATTGTGCAGAACTGCTAATTCAGAAGTGACAGCACTGTCCCATTTGGGATGTGCTTCCTCCCTTTGCTCCTGGGAGCTTACTGTTGACAGGGGACTGTGGTGAAGTTGCACATATGCACTGTGCATTGCACTTGTAATGGCTGGGTCTCAACTACATAAAAGACTTCCTGTTCCCATATACTACAGGTCAAGCATTCTGCTCAGTAAGGGAGAATCTGCTGGTGGTTCCCTATACCCATTTGAAATTCTCAGGTGAAAGGGCACTGTCCATGACCACCCCATGCATCTAGAATGCCTTGTCAAATCAGCTTTGTCAGAACTCTGTTGAAGTTTTTAAAAGAGCTCTTTACACCAATCTTTTTCCCCTGGTATTGAGTTTTTTTAAATATGAATGGGAGAGATTCTGCTGTGCTTATTATTTGATGTTATAAATGTTTTTAGTTGATTAAATGAAATGATAGGTACAGTGCTTCCTGTCCTCAGGATGATGCACTATATAAAATAAAATTCAACAGGCAGCCTAGGACAGATGGGGCATTCTGTCTTTCTAAATATTGTTCCCTGGCAGCCAAGCACTATTTTTAGTGCAGCATGGTGAGGCAGAAACGACTACAACCACAACTGAACATAGGGCCCAAAGTGTTTTTTTTTTTTAATAAATTAGTTATCACATATCTCCAGTTATAATACCAAAATGTTCACACAGGAATCCTTCAAAGAGTTTCTAAAAATCTATATCTAGTATGAATCTTTCAAGCATGCTTTTCAAAATCTTCATGCTGCAGAACAGTTTCCAGTACCTATATGTTGCACTATGGTTTTCAAAATCTACATGATGCATGATGGTTCAGAAGAATCTATAAGCTGCACAACAGTTTTCACAAAATGTTCACACAGAAGTCTTTCCCAAAGGTTTTGAAATCTACACGCTACTTGACAGCTTTTAATTTTCAAAATCGACTTCCTTTGTGTCAGTTTTCATAGTGTACATGTTTGCCCCCACTCGTTTTTTACTCTGTCTCTCCCACTGGTCCCTTCACTTTCTGGACTAGATGGCATGTAATCCAAGAATCCCACTCAGCTGTGGCTGCCTTTGCTGTTCTTTCCGCTGAGGGCTAATACTGTACCATGTAATAACCCCCAGGAGTACCCTCCATGTCTAAGAGTAAGTGGCAACTGCTCAATAGAGGCATACTCTGTTTCAAGCAAATATACTCACTCTCTAGCTGTTTATAGTTCATTTATTTCCAGTCACTTCTAGGTGAGCTTCTGTCATGTCAGAAATAAATCACTTCTGCTCAGTGATGGGATGTTGTCATGTTTAGTAAAATATTTACCGTTATTCACGCGGAAACATGATGCCCGAAATTGCTCTCTTGTCAGCACAGCAAGACAGGCTCAGTTCTGTCCCCACACATAAGTCAGAACATTAGGGTCCCTTAGGAAGATTATAGCCTTTATACATCTCTTACAGGAGCCCTATGCCTCCTCTTATTCCTTGCAATTCACCTGTGGCTAAGGTTATACGTCTGGGCAGAGCCTTTCCTATTTTGCCTTCTGAATTCACTTGATCTCTCACCTTACCGTACACTTACGGTTCACTCATTCCTCAAATACTACCATGACACTGCAGTAACAGTTCAGCTGCTATGCAGTAGGTAGCACTACTGTAGAGACTTTTCATCAGGCACTCCTAACTAATGGCCACCCTGGCTCTGGGCATCTCTCATCAACCAGGTCCTTACTCTCACCAGACATATGCTGGGCACATAAACAGCTGTGTGCCTTAGTCTGCCCTTTGGCAGCAGCTGACAGTCTTTCCAGGCCCACTACTAGAGGCCACACTATCCAAACCAGTTTGGGATTTCCCATACAAATAGTAGGCCATGCCCTACCTGTTTAAGCAGCTCAATCTTTGGCACCAGGGTCCAGATTTTCAACAAGAGGTGCAATTGTGGCACAAAGGCTTATGTTGCACTTGCGCCCAACCACTGTGGCTGTTATATCCAGTCAGATAGTGGACTGGTACTATTCAACTGAGTATCAGCTTGTGTCAGCACAACACTAAGTAGAATTGTGCTGCACTGACATGGACCTGGGCTGTATCCAGCCCACAGGGAATAGTGAACCAGGAACAGATAGTGCTGGGGCCCTTGTGAGCCATACTCAGCGACAATGTGCAAATGAGACCACTCGGCATGCAAGGTGCTAAGGGGTAGTTTGCATGCCCATTATGGACTCATTTGCATGGTGTGCTGCAGCCCATTAGTGCACGTCCTGTGTGTGCTGGATGACTGCCCTAGTGTCTTGTGGCACTCCCCCGAAACCTGTCTCATGTAAGTAGGGCATATCCCTAGTGCCTAGTGGCACCCCCTACCCCTGAACAATGTCCCGTGTAGGCAATACATATCTTTGGTGTCTAGTAGCACCCCCTCACTCCTGAACACCTGTCCAGTGTAGGTAGGACATATCCCTGGTATCCAGTAGCACCCCCCCAGCCTTGAACATATATCCCATATAGATAGTACATAGCCCTGTGGTCTAGTGGCAGCTCCTGCCCCCTCCTCTGAATGCCCATTGATATACGTAATGGTATGCATTGGTGGTCCAACATCCCCACAACTGCCTTGCCCAATCACAGAACACCACCACCCATACACCCCCCCACACACTTATCAGGGTGTCCAGGGTCACACTGGGAAGTCTAATAAGGTTACTGGCACAGCTCTCCTTTCACCTCCTCAGCCAACTGCTATATGAGCTGATAGCGCATGTCTTATTAGGTTTCCAAGCCTGACCCCAGACACTCTGGTAAGGGGTGGGGGGGGGTGATGGGTTGTAGTCTGTGAGCAGGAAGGATGGGTGGGGTGATACTGGACCCAAATGCATACCGTTATGTATGTCATCTGGAATTTGGGGTGGGTGGGGGCTGCCACTAGTCACCAGGAATATGTACTGCCTACACAGGATGGGTGTTCAGAGGTGGGGGTGCCACTGGATACCAGGGTGTCCTGTGCCAGTGTACATGGGTGCTTGGGGGGGGTCCTCCAGCCACCAGGGATAGGACACCATACTGGGCATGGGGGTGCTTGGAGAGTGTAAGGTGCCACTTGACACCAGGGATATCTACTACCTACATGGGATGGATGCTTGGTGGGTGGGAGTGCCTCTAGACACCAGGGATATGTACTACTTCCATCAGAAGGGTGCTGTGGAGCGGGTGGTGCCACTAGACACTAGAGATATGTACTTCATACATGGGACAGGTGTTTGGGGGTAGGGGTGCCACTAGATACAAGGGATATGTACTTCCTACAGGGTATGGGTGTTTGGGGGGGTTGGGGTGCTACTAGAAAACAGGGATATTTACTTTACTACTTTACAACCTTTGAACATACCACTGCACCCATATGCAGAAGCAGACCCCCTCGTCTGAATAGACCCATCTGGGCCCTGCTTTTTCACCCAGGGTGCCAATGGGTTTAGGGCATGCTACACGGGCCTCTGAACATAACCCCCCCCACTGCTAGCTGCAAGCCGAGGTAGCACTGGGGCAAACCACATTAGTGCTGACACTACTATTTGAATATCTGACACCAGATCTCTTATTTTCAGCACAGCTGGCAGCATCTCTTAAGCACAAACTAGATCAAACTTGCCCCCAAAGTGAACACGCCCACTTTGGGGAGCTCTTCTGTGCATTGCAGAGCTGCAAGGGGCTTCCCTTAAGGGGCAGTCCCTTATGATGCACACTTCCTCCCAGTTATCCCTTACACTGCCACCAGAATTAATAGTGATATACACTGAACAGTCTTCAGACTTCAAATTCCCAGGGTCATCACTGATGTCCTTGTGTCTGTCCATGAAGGCTACCAGATGACTAGAAAATGAGTTCTCCTGTTCTCATACACTGGATCCATAGTAAGGTGCTGCAAGAGAGGGGCCCTTGTCTCCTCAGGTGGCCTGGCAAGATACCTGAGTCAAGGTTGCCCTAAATGCAATCCTGTCTCTACTTCTCACTCTGCTATCTTGACACTTCACAAGCCATCACAAAGCTGGCATTCTAAACTCCACCCACATGCTGTCAGAGGCTCTACCAATCATTAGGTTATGTGGTCTGGTATTATAGAAAAGAAGCTGCCTCCCTCTGCTGGCAGGATATGATTGTTACAAATGTTTTTAGCTAGTGTCTAAGTTCCACATAAACACAAACTTTAAAGGGACACATTCATGCCCAGTGGCCATCATAGTCTGAAAGTCCATGAGTAGTTCTTTCAAACAAGGTATTGGGCTCATCTGTAGTCAGAAGCACTCCAGAGATATAAGTATGACTGACTCTGTCCAATATAAATACTACATTACAGACATTTTTAGAACACTGCGATGTCATTGAGGAACAAGCTGTGCCTAACTGCATTGAGTTAAGCACAGTTTGTTCATCACTGATATCACAAGGTTCAAAAAATTGCTGTAACATAATATTAATATTGAACAGACTCAATCTATATCTCTGGACTGCTTCCAGTTGCAGGTTTGCCCAATACCTATATGAAAGTGCTATTCATGAACTTTTAAACTATGTCTGCCACTGTACATGAATGTGTCGCTTTAATTAAGCAGTGGGTGGGCTATGGTGGAGTAACAGCCCACCTTAGGTGGAGTTGAAGCACAAGGTGAAGCTGACTGCTTCCATCACCTGAGAAGGGCTGTTAGCCCACCATAATGCACAATTGCAATTATGAAATGGGTCCTTGTTAGTAAATTGGATGATATTTTTGTTGAGCTACTTTCAGCTGGGCTATTGTGCTGGGATAATGGTACAGCTGAAAGTACCTCTTGATCAATCAGAAGCCAGCATGTTTTCTACCCATTTCATAAATATAGAATAAAATATGGGGTGGTGTGTGTAACAAGAAGTTTACACACACTCGAGGGGTTAGATGTTCATAAGCCCCGAGAGTGAAGCTCGACGGGTTTATGTCAGCATCTAACCTCAAGGGTGTGTGTAAACTTCAAGTTTATACACAACCACATGTTTTATTTTATATAATTGATGGCTATGATTTTTTTGCCACAGCAATTAAAATAAAATATCCCTGTGCAGCTGCACCCCAATCCCAACTCGGTTCGCGGACAGAAGCGGCTGCTGAAGACACATCATTATTTTTCTTAAACAGTACCCTACTTTTAGCTCTGAGTTCTTGTATTTATTTTTTGGACTTACCTCCCAGTCAGAGTTTACTGTGTGATCTCCAGCGGTAATCCACATTCTTAGACTACCAGGAAGAGCAGAGCGGAACCAGGCACATGCGCAGTGGTAGGGAAACTCGGCGCATGTTTGCCGTTATAAACACTCCTTTCTAACAGCAAATTATGCCATGGGTTTCCAATGGAAAAAATCATAGCCATTAATTATTGTACATTATACAATGCCGTGTGAATTTCCTGTAACCTCATTGGTCAAAACATGTCACATGACCATGGGTAAATCCTGCATAACCCACGGCTGAGGAATGGCATTTAAAAAAAACATAATTAAACACATTTTAAATTTATTTTGCACATGGGTCCATTGTATAATTGTAATAAGGCACTCCAGGGTGTGGGTTATTGGGTGATTTACCCACTTCTTCTGTGGTTAAGTCACTCGGTTGTGCCTCGTGACACACCACACAAGGCGTGGGTAGATCCCCAATAACCCACATCCTGCTGTGCCTTATTGCTTAAATAATGTATTGAACACTAAAATGCTAAGGATGACACGTCAGTGTTTATGGGGGAGGGATATAATGAGACAACCCATGTTTTCTTAATTCATGTACTGAATTTTGATAACTGGGTGGACCCACTGAGACCAGAGGTCCCTTTTTCAGGCAGATATACAGACAAAAGCAAGTACAATGCATACAGTCATTTACAAAGGATTGGAATTTATTACAGGCAATAATATACAGGCAGTAAACATACAAGGCATACAATATTTTTATAAGAGGTTAGGATAACATAATATATCCAGTACATTGAAGATAAATTACCACATGACAAGGAGATCCATCTTGAGCAAGTCATGGTAACAAACAGGGTAAAAATCTCTAATAAAAGCAAGAAGGAAACACTCCTGATATAGCTGTTATTTAACAGTAACAGGTACAGTGACATTAGCAGATAGATATTTAAAATTACAAAACATTCATAAATAAATCCTTTGGAAAGATTTTGAAACACTGTATACTGCAGAAAGATTTGGAATATAACCATCATGAAAATGTTTTTAAGTCTTATACAAACAAAATGCTTAAAGTTGAAAAACAAAATGATCAAGAATATGAGTGGCTAAAAATCAACAATGCATTTTGTAATGCAATTATAATCTATACATAAACAAAATATATATGTCTCATCTCATGCTTGTCTGTGCGGGTCCCAAACACAGCGACAGTAACTGAGACTTGGGCAACACCACACCATGACTGGGACCTTGTGATCTCTGGATATAAATTATACAGGTGGGACTGGGTAGTCTGAAAGGGAGGAGGGGTGGCAGTTTACATCAGGGAGGGAATAACTTACACAAGGGAGAAGTCAGAGGAAGGGAAGGTTGAGGCATTATGGGCTCAGTTACAGTCCAATAGTGGGAGAAAGGTGAGGTTGGGGGTGGTTTACAGACTACCCAACCAGGATGAGGAGATGGGCAGGGAACTGAGCTCGCAAATATTGGAAGCTACATGGAAAGGCAATAATTGTGGGGGACTTCAACCTGCCCAAGGTGGACTGGAGTGTATGATCCACATGTTCAAGGAGTTAGATGATCGTGGATGAACTGCAAAGTGGGTTTCTGACTCAAGGCATCATGGAACCAACAAAAGCAGAGGCAATTCTTGATCTGGTGCTCACAAATGGGGAGTATGTACAGGAAATAATGGTCAGGGAGCCCCTGGGTGAGAATGACCATTGTACAGTGTGGTTCCAGTTGGATATGGGTAGGGAAAGTATCCCGACTAAGACCAAAATCTTGGATTTTAGGAGGGCGGACTTCAGGAAAATGGACGAAGTAAAGAGCCACCTGGCGGGCATCAGAGCAGATAAGGGGTGGACCAAAGTTGGTTCATCATTATGGAAGGAATACTGGTTGCCACAGAGGAGTGCATTAGGCTCAGGGGGAAGAACACAAGGGCCAAAGCACTCAGTTGGTTCAGTTCTTGGGTCGCCCATGCAGTAAGGGAAAAGAGGTTAGCCTATACAAAATTTAGGAAGACCGAGAGAGAGGTGAATATGGAAAATTACCTAAGGTTGGCCAGTTAAGCAAGTAAGAAAGTCTGGTGAGCTAAGGCGCATAAGGAGCTGCAGAAAGCTGAAGGAATTAAGAAGGGGGAGAAGGCCTTCTTTTGTTATATAAGTGAGAAAAGGGACAAGAAGGACAGGATTATTAGGTTCAAGAAAGAGGAAGAGTGGGTGGAGGATAATGAGAAAAGCAGAGCTTCTAAATGAATACTTCTGTTCAGTCTTCACCAGGGAGAAGAATTGACCAGTGCCTTCAGGAGGAAGAAGAGGAGGAGGGTGGGAAGGGAACACAGATGTAGTGATAGAGAAGGACAAAGTGAGGGAGGGGCTGCCAGCATTGAAGGCGGACAGATCACCGGTCCCGGACAGAGTACATCCAAGGGTACTAAGGGAATTGGCAGAGGAGCTAACACGGCCACTTGCAGGCCTATTTAATAGTTCACTGGAGTCAGGCATGGTACCACAGGACTGGAGAACAGCACATGTGGTACCCCTCCACAAAAGCGGTCCCAAGGATGACTCAGGGAATTACAGACCAGTCAGTCTGACCTCAATCATGTGCAAACTCATGGAGCTCATACTTAAGAAAAGATTTGTAGAATATCTAGAGGAGCATGGTTTTCAGGATGTGAGGCAGCACGGGTTCATGACTTCTTCGACTGGGTCACTAAGACAATAGACAGGGACCAAGTGGTAGACATCCTCTATTTGGATTTCAGCAAAGCCTTTGACTCTGTGCCTCACAAAAGGTTGATCAGGAAGCTGGCACATCTTGGGGTTGGAGATAAGATGGCCAGAAGGGTGGAAAAAAGGCTGAGGGACAGAACCCAGAGGGTGGTTGTGGAAGGACAGTTATGTGGCACCAGAGATGTCACCAGTGGGGTTCCGCAGGGCTTGGTACTGGGGCCGGTGTTGCTCAATGTCTTCATCAATGATATTGCGGATGGCATTAAGGGCAAAATATGCCTATTTGCAGATGGCAACAAGCTCTATGGGAGAGTAAACATAGCTGAAGGGATACAGGATCTACAGGATGATCTGAAAAAGCTGGGGAGGTGGTCCGGGATCTGGCCGCTTGACTTCAATGCCAAGAAATGCAAAGTTATGCACATTGGAGCCAAGAATCCCAGGATGGAGTACTGCCTGGGTAGAGTTCAGGAGTCTGTATCAGAGGAGGAGGAAGAGGAGGAGAAGGACCTGGGAATGATGATCACTAGTGACCCGAAGCACTTCATGCAGTGCAAGAAAACAGTAGCAAGGGCAAACAAGATGCTGGGATGCATAGCTAGGGGGATCAGTAGTAGGAGAGAGGAGATCATACTGCCCTTGTACAGGTCACTGGTGAGGCCACATCTAGAGTATGGAGTTTAGTACTGGTGCCCACACCTCAAAAAGGGCATTGACCTGCTGGAGAAGGTCCAGAGGAGAGCTACAAAGATGATAGCAGATCAGCAGGGTAAGGCATATGAGGAGAGGTTGAGGGCACTGAACATGTATTCCCTGGAGGACAAGAGAGAGAGAGAGAGAGAGAGTGACAGAGAGAGGAGACATGATTGGGACCTTCAGGTACTTGAAAGGGATAAATAAGGTGGATTGTGTGGACCTCTTTAAGCTGAGTGGCAACCATAATATGAGGGGCACAGTCTTAAGCTGGAGGGGTGCAGGAAGGGGGTCAGGAAGCACTTCTTCATGGAGAGGGTGGTGGACACTTGGAATGTGCTGCTGGAAGAGGTCTTCTCGTTGAAGACAGTTGGCAGCTTCAAGAGAGGCTGAGATAGGCATGGGGGAAGGTAATGATCATTGGCAGGGAGGATGGGGGGGTAGGGACAGTAGCTCAAGCTGTGGACCCTGCAATATGAGCAGACGAGATAGACCAAATGGCCTTCTTCTGTTGGCTTCTTCGTATGCTCATGTGTAATATAAAGTAGAAGTTACTTCTTAACTAGTTAGGAAATGATGGTGGTGGTGTTGGTGGTAATTAGGGTTGCTAATTACAAATTTTAAATGTGTTGACCCTGTATGAGGGGTTCTACCAAGTTACAACGTCGGCAATTCTACCAACATCACCGACAGTGACAGGAACAATGCCAACTGTCGACATTGTTCCTGTTGGAAGAAAGTATTTTACTGTGGGGGATTGCCCCTCCCCCATCTCTAGATATACAAGTCCGAGTAGAAGTTGTTTCGAGGATGGGGACGGAACATTGGGAGTCATGGTGCCATTGTACAGCACACCACCACAGCGACCTGGCGAGATTCGGTGCTGTATTGGTGTTCACTTTGAAAAAGTTGCTGTGTTGATGGCACACCTTATGGGGTGCCACACTATTTATGCATGTTCCGTTACCTGTATCTTGGCCTTGGGTAACAATGGTAGGGTTGGGGGGGGGGTTGGACTTGATAACCCTAAAAGCACATTTCTAAGCTTTGCTGGCATTGGGTTGAAAACCATAAGAGCACATTTCCAAATTCAAGTTTTGTGTGGCAGTACCCTAATCTACATTAACATCTTTTTTTTTTGCACTGGCTATAGTATTTGTACGTATCTTTATATATACTGTAGCTATGCCCTTTATGCATGAGATTAAATACAGTAAAATCAGTTTTATTGTCTCAGCACTTTAGTGGGGAAAACCAATTTCCATGGGCGTCATGATGCTTCTAGAAACTGTGGATGATTGTGAAATGCTACTTAGTCTGAGAAAGTATCTTGTTTTCTTTGGAGAGGAACTTAAAACCACATTATAACATGCCTACAATGCCGCTATAGTTTCTAACTTATCTGATCAAAGAGCAAGCAGGCTTTATCTCATTACTTGCCAGTTTTAGAATGTTAATCAAGTTTTTGTTAGAAGCATCTCTATCAAAAACTATTAATATTTAACAGTTGTACTATCTTGTGAGAAATGTAATACAGTGTGTGTGTGTGTGTCTGTATATATATATATATATATATATATATATAAATACTGTACCATTACAAGAGTGATCACAACATTCCATAAGCAATCATTATCTCATATACATGTTATACTTTCAAAAACACTAGTTTATATTTAAAAAGCACAATGTAAACAAAACATGTCCACCCAAAGTGGTGGACAGGCACCCAACTTAAAGTAATACTTTATTATTAGAGAAACAGGGAAATATTGGCACATAAGTGTCAGTCAGCACAGAGGGCAGAAAAACTCAAAACCCACCACCAGACAGACATATATGCCCTTTATATGAGACAAAAGTGGCAAAAATGTGCCTCCATTTTGGAAAGGCGGAAGTGATGGACACGCTTCAATCTCCCTAGAGACTTATACGAGGTGCCTATAAGTTAATGCCCAATCTAATAATGCTGACTAAATGTGTGCCAACATAAGCAATTGAGATTTAAAAACACTTTTAAATCAGAAAATCAATATCCAGTACAGAACTGCATATACTGCTCAAAACTGGAATAGCATAGAGCGCGTCACAGAAAGGCAGTCAGATGAATGTTTTCATTTAAACCCATATCCTGTCATGCCACCAGTTTGTAAATCTGGAAGCTCTCCTTCTGGCCAATTATTTGTTCCTAATTTCCACCACATGGGCCCATACCCACCTGTTCTACCCTCATAGAGCATATATTTATTTATCTAGTTTTTGTTTACCAGGTAGGTGCACTAGACACAGAAGTGACTATTTTCTGGCACGACCCGGGAGGTTACAGGATAAAAGTCAGAAGGAAAACAGCAGGTAACATTACAAAGCAATCAGATGAGGTACATAGAGTATAAGGTAACAGGTACATAAGCATATAGCATCAGTCAAATAAGGCATAAAATAGAGTACAGGCAAAAATCACTTAGGTTACACAAATCAAGAATACAACACAACTGAATTACAAAAAGAGGCTATGCTGGGGCTCCTTATAATTGTAGCAGACAGTGGCGGTTAGGAAAGGAGAGTTGTCAGAGAGAAGTTTCAAGAGAGTGGGAAAACATATGTAGGCAAGTAGAGGGGTGGGAAAGCAAACAGGTTAGTAAGGCTGTGAGGATCAGGAAGTCTAAGGTGGGTTAAAACAAGTGCATATGGCAAGGTCATCAAGTATGGTGTGATGCCTTTTTTATGTTTGCTTGAACGCATGTGCAAGTAACATAGTGCCACCATATGAGTCTTCGTAGGTGTGGCACCCCCGCTTCCAATGTCCTCAGCATTTTTGCAGGCTTGGCTGCATCGCGCAAATGAATGTCCCAGCTGTCTATGACAGCAGTTCAGATTGCAGTGGCATATAGTTGAAAGCAAATGACTGTTAAAATCAGCAGTGGTAACGTGTAGGCAATTTGCATACTGCCCTGCCATCAGCGGTATGCAAATTGCCTCCCCTCACCACCTGCTGATTGTAGCAGTAGTTGTATGAGCACCCCTCTTTGTTGTGTGTGCTGGGGGTGCCCAATCCTCGGCTCATGCACACACACTTTAAGCAGCTGTATGTCCAAGCGAGGGTGCCCAATACCGTCAACTCAGTGCCCCCTCCCCAAGAAAACAAACTGCCAGGTGCCAGGCTGGGAGCCCACCCCAGCGTGGCAGAAGTCCAGCGTCCACATCTGTCCCCCAACACACTGTATGGCCAACAGGGGTGCCCAATCCACCGTTGGCTCCACTTCCTCCCCAAAACTTCCAAGTGCCATGCTGGGAACCCACCCCAGTGTGGCAAAAGTCCCACGTCAATGTAAAATAAAAAAATTAAAACCTGTAACAAAAGAAAACAGTCCCTCATTGAGTCTCTTGCCCCCTGCACAACCCACATCCACCTCCATGTACCCCACCTCCCCACCCCTCACCCCATACTTACCTCCAGCGGCTGGCGCAACGTTCTTCGGTGGAGTGGGAACATGTCTGCACTCTTCTAAGCCGACTGTGAACTGAAGAAATGCCGGTAAGCTGTATAATGGCATAAATAGTTTTTTTCAACTTTGGTGCATATCTCAGTAATTTTTTCGAATTTTTGCACCAAATTTTCAACATGGGGTTCTTGGGACCCCATCTCATGAATTCAGTGACTGTCATTTGGTTATTTGGTCCTGAAAGGTGATTTTGTGGTCACTGCACAGAATCACCTTTCAGGACCGATTAACGAAACAACAGTGTCACCGTTCATGAGGTGGGCTCTCAAAAAGTCTATGTTGCAAATTTGGTGAAAATATTCCCCAAAGTGACTGTGTTAGGAGTGTGCATTGTGCAGTTTCCATGCACACTAGCAAATTTGTGAATTTGTAATATTTGCACTTCATATTTTCACATTGGCATTTTTTCACACCTCCTTATGAACAGTACATCTGTCATTTTTCACATGAAGGCCGAAATGTGTTTTCACACTTCCGGCACTGAATAGCATGGTCACTGTGGGAAATCAGTGTTCGGGACAGATTAAGAAAATCACAGTGACACTGTTCATGAGCAGAGGTTCTAAAATGCCTATGTTGAATATTTGGTCACGAAAGTCCATAAAATGACTGTGTTACGAGCTTGCATTGTGCAGTTTCTATGCACCCTCGTAACTTCACGAATTTGTAATATTTTCACTCCAGATTTTCAACATTGGCATTTTTCCACTCATTCTTATGAACAGTACAGCTGTCATTTTTCACATCCTGGCTGAAATGTGTTTTCACACTTCCAGTGCAGAATAGCACAGTCACTGTGGGAAATCAGTGTTTGGGACAGAGTAAGAAAATCTCCGCAACACTGTTCATGAGTGGAGGTCCAAAAATGCCTATATTGAAAATCTAGTGAAAAAAAATTCCCCAAATAATTGCATTACGTGTGTGCATTGTGCAGTTTCTATGCACGCTCATGACTTCACCAGTTTTTTTTATATTTTCACTCCAGATTTTCAACATTACCATTTTTTCACACCTCCACATGAACAGTACAGCTGTCATTTTTCACATTATGTTGGGAATGTGTTTTCGCTCCTGTGGCATTAATGGCACAGTCACTGTTCAAAATCACCTTTCGGCTAACAAACTGAGTGTCACTGTTCATGCAGTGGGGTCACAAAAAGCCCATGTTGAAAACGTAGAGTAAACACACCAAGACATGCCCAGGGCCTTAGGGTTTCTGACCATAATACCCTACCCTGTAGGGTCTGACAGGCATCTGCCCTACCCTGTAGGGACTGACAGGCATCAGGGGTGTAACCTGGGATTGTCGACAGTAATGCTCATCCCATTGCACCCCCAACCCCATCCCCCCTGCATCCAGTGACAGGCATCGAGGTGCATCTTAGACTCTTTGGCCCCAGAGTTCACACCATTCTCCTGTACTGTACCCATTTCAGCATATTTCCTTATGGAATAAGGTGGGTGTAAAGCCCAAACACCCCAAGGCACACCTCGACACTTATCAGTGTCTGCAGGGAAGGGTGAGGTGAAATATCTTGATCGTTATGGGTGATGACCCAAAGGCACACCCCAATGCCTGTCCATCTCTGCAGGGTGGGGGTGGAGCTGGTGTCAGTTCAATTCATCACTGCCATTCCTATACTGCATCTGTCTAACTCCTGCACTTCCACTGCTAATACCAGCAAGTAAACATTTGGCATTGACAAATGCTTGTTTAAAGATGTGGTGACTAGGCGCCTCACGAACATCAAGTGGTAAGGAGTTCCAGTATTTGGAAGCAGCGTGGGAAAAGGCACCAGTGCCTTTAACAGATTTGCATCTAGGGACATGCAGCAGAGATAGGTTCAAGGAGCATAGGTCATACAGGCAGGATGGGGGATGAGTAGGGAGGCAAGAGCCCGAGGTGTATTAGATCTAACGATACCATGCAATAGGGATACCAGGGAAAGTAGTCGATGGGTGTGTGGAGAGGACCTGTTAAGGTCTGTATATAGTTGGCAATGGTGTTTGAGTCGGGGAGACACAGAGGTATAGTGACAAATGTTATTGTATGTAGTATCCCACTTATGGAGAGTGGCATTAGAAACATTCTTATAGATGATAGCACCATAGGATAGAGATGGAAGAAGAAGACTACCATGGGTAATCGCAAGTCTGGCAGAGGGCGTGAGAGCATAGCAGGTTTTATTGGCTACCCTAATTTGCAGTTTACCAATTTGCAAATGGTATGGACATGAAGGTCAAAGCTTAGAGTAGCATCAAGAAGAACACCTAGGTATTTGAGGAAGGTCACGGACAAGAGTGTAAAGCCATTTGCACAGGTACAGTAAACTGCTTGCGGCAATCTTTCAGTTTGGTAGCCAATCCAAACAGCATAGCCTGTATTTTGGCCACATTAATAACTAGCTTATGACCAGTGAGTCAGGATTGGATTTCATAAAAGGCAGTGGAGAGGTTATGATTAATATCAGTCACATTTCTGGTGCGAGAGTACAGGACCAGATCATCTGCGTAGATGATAGAGGTGCATAGATGGGTGTAGAGGGATATGCAGTTAATGAAGATAATAAAGAGGTGGGGACCCAATACAAAGCTCTGAAAGACAGCAGTATTGATATTGGTTTGCTCAGATAGAGCATTGTTGAATTTCACTACTTGTAATCTGTTTAATAGATAGTTTTGGAACCATGCCACAGATTGGGTTGAGAAACCAAAGGGATAGGAGATTTTCCAGGAGAAGATGGTGATCAACGAGATCAAAAGCTTTTATCAAGTCTATAAAGATAGCACCCGTAAGAAGACTATTATCCAAGGTGCATGGGATGTCATTTGTTAGTTGAACCAGGGCAGTGGAAGTGCTATGGACCTTTTGGAAGCCATGTTGGTTAGATGATAAGAGATTATTCTTGGAGAGGAAGTCAGTCACTTGAAAAGATACCAGTTTCTTGAGTATCTTGCTCAGGACAGATAGTATTGCAATGGGCCAGTAGTTTGCAATGACCTTTTTGTCCCCTTTTTTAAAGACTGGCGTAATCCTAACAATCTTCCATATGTCAGGTATGTGACCTTGGTACCGAGATAATGTGAAAATTCTGGTGAGGGGGGAAGCAATGAAAGGTGCAGCCAACTTTAGAAGCCTGGATTCCAGGTGGTCTGAACCCACACTGATGCTATCAGATAGTTGTCCAAGTAGCTTTAGGACTTCTATTCTGGTTACAGCTTTGAAGAAAAAATGGGAATGACCAGACTGAGTGTATGGTGGTTTCGGAAGAGACTGATCAGCCTGGCCACCCAGAAATGATGCTGTATATTTAGACAGGTAGGAGAAATGCCTGTTGAAGGAGTTGCCAGTGGTGTTAGGGTCGTTGCAGTGAATGCCATCAAGTACCATATCACCTGTGGTGTGGGACTGAGTGGCTCCCAGAAATGTTTTAATATGTGACTAGAATTTTTGGAGTCACCAGCTGCATCCAAGAGCAGTTCTTTGCAATAGGAGCTCTTTGCCAGCCTGATTTGCCTTTCTACAGTGGTTACGCTGGACTCTGTAATTATTGTAATCTGATGGGAGGCTAGACTTCCTGAACTGTTTTCAACTTTTATCCCAAGTGCGGAGTTGACCGAGCAGGTCTTTATGTAGCCATCTAGTTTGCTTGCCACATACCCTTCTTGTGCAGAATGGTATTGGGCATCCTGGAGGGGAATGAATTTAGACAAGAAATGGTGTAGTGCAGTTTGTGCATCTTCAACCTGATAGAGAGGGGACCAGTCGATTGAGGAAACATCTTGTAGGAATTTAGTAGGGTCTAGCTCGGCATAGTTCTGAAACGTGATATACTGAGGTGGAGGAGAGGGGACAGTGGAGGGACCCCAAATGCAAAAAACAAGGTTGTGGACACTAATTGCATCGGGTAGGGTCCCTGCTGCCACAATCCTATGAACTTGGTTTGTGAGGATCCAGTCGAGTAGAGTGCTAGAAGTTAAAGAAGGCGTAGTCCTAGTGGGGTCAGCTATTAATTGGTGTTATAACATGGGGACATATGCAGCAGATAGGTGATTGGTAGAAGGCTTGCACCTGACCATGTGTTAAAGTACAATATACTAACAGTTACTGTGATCAGGTCAACTCCTAAATCAATGGACAGCACAGGTCTATAATGTTGATGCTGACAGCAAAAGCGTGCTAAGCAGCCATTTGTATTTGGCAGTTTGGTGGTCATCCATTGCTGCAATTAGTGATAAAGACAAAACTTTTCTGACACTTTGGATACTGTCCCATCTGTGAGTTGCTGCATTCTGCCCTGTCGGGCCACTTGTATCACAGAAACAGAATGATAGTTACACACCAGGACAAGAAACTCATCACTGGGGACAGAATAATTAGCATGACATAACTGATTTCTCTTTCTCCAGTGTGCGACTCGTGGTGACAGTCAGCAGCGTCCAACCACAACCCCCCCCACCCACTCACCTACAGAAGCAGGAAGTGCTGTATCTTGAAACGAGTGACACGGACTGAGGCGCCCCCCCCATATAAGCAGAGCTAACCCATAACCCCAACCCACTGTGCCTCCAGTCAGATTCTCCCCAGCAACACGCCATGTGTGTCACCGATGATTGCAGCATGAAATATTCCTCGCACACATTGTCAGTCTCCCACCCACCCAGTGGATGTCCTATTTCCTGGCCACTTGTCTTGTGGTACCAGAGAGACACCAGGAGAGCAGGAGCCGCTACCCATAGCCCTGTCCCACTGTATGGCTGTGGCTTCAGTATGCTGCTTGGTGCCTCCCCCCCACTCACCCTGCATGCATTGTGAGCACAGCAGTAGTGGGCTGACCCATAACCCCAGCCCAGTGTACCCCTGAGTGAAGTGAAGTTCCATTGCACCATCACATTGTACCCCCTCAGCTGCAGAAGAGCAGTGAATTCCAATGAGCAGAAGCAACTGAGTGGGTCTGTAAGTGTAGCTGTTTCCCTAGTAGGTTGCAATCAGTTGTACTGCTATGGAAGACCGATAGACAGACATAGCAAAAGAGGCAGAGGCACCCAGCAAGGTATGTGTGATAGCAGCTTTGTATCTCTCTTTCCACAGCATAGTGACTGGCAGTTGTGTGATGGAGCAGACTCAGAGGATAGGCTGTGGTAGACAGTACAGGGAAAGAGAGGCCACACACACAGTGACAGAGACAACTGGAGACATGTAGTGATGACCGGGAGATTTCAATGGCAAGATCTGCAGTCTGCCCTCTCTGTCCATGCGGCATGCAGCCAGTGTCCTGCAGATCCTGAAACTGCAACAGCATGACAGAGACACACAGGGAGAAAGTGAGAGCACAATGGGTCAATTGCAAGTTCTGCACTCTCTCTCTCATTCTCTCTTTGTCTCACACAATAGTGTGCAGAACGCATAAATTGTTAGGGACTATTTTGCAAGGTGGCAGGATACACTACTTTTTTTTGCTATTTAAACAGCAAAAAACAGCTTTCTGCATATTTTTTGTAGTTTAAAGAGAACCTATGTTATAAGTGCAATAACCCATTCCAGGGTGTGCGGGTACTGGGGATTAATCAACACCCTGGGTGCTGTGAGGGCATTCGGGCTGCACCCTCATGCCTCACAGTGTTGATTAATCCCCTTACCCGCACATCCTATCATGGGTTAGTGCTTATTAAATTATGACTCTGGACTAGGGCAAGAAGGGTATTGTGAGTGTGCCCCAGTCAGTTCTGGTTTATATCACTCAGAATCAGACATTTTAAGAAGCTCTTCAAGCCCTGTGTAGCCAGATTTCAGCAGATTATAGCCACATATAATATGTAACTTTCTGGAGCTCAGTAGCAATAGGACATGTAGTGATTTACAAGTAGACACAGTGGTGTTCGGTATAATTGATAGATTCAGATGGGTTTTGTAGTAGATAGCAACCACCCCACCCCTCTTTGATCATAATCTGTCCTGTCTGAGCAAGTTGTAGTTTGGTAGGGAGCAGATGGAATCAGGGGTAGAGGACCTCAGCCAGGCCTCCATTAGGCAGAGAATATCTGGCTGATGCACATGTATCCATGCCTCTAGTTCAGCAAAGTTATGCTGCAGGCTTCTAATGTTGAGATTTATAAAGCATATGCCTTTTGATCTGAGCCCAACAGTGTTGACCTGGGAGGCAAATGAGAGGGGACCAGGGTTCGGCTCAATGTCACCTGATAGCATAAGTGCAAGGAGAAACAGGTACCAGAGCTTATGCTTGGCAAAGGGTGAGTGCATGGAGACATAGTCATGAATACAGTTTGCGGCCATAATGGCGACACAGTAAAAGGTAGACCTGGGAAGTAGCAGAGCTGCATAGT
The DNA here is from genome assembly GCA_016271365.2 of Neoceratodus forsteri. Taxonomy (NCBI): domain Eukaryota; kingdom Metazoa; phylum Chordata; order Ceratodontiformes; family Ceratodontidae; genus Neoceratodus; species Neoceratodus forsteri. The sequence continues at coordinate 674,818,866 of CM028133.1, read as the reverse complement.
CAACTAGGGCAGAGAGCCCCATGATCATACTGGAGAAGGAGAAATCAGTTAAGTCAGATGAGGCACCAGCCTTCATGTGAGGTCGCAGGCCATCTGAAGCATGGCAAGTAAGAGCAGGCTCAAGGAGTAGCCTAAGATACTGAGGAGTTATGAAGCCATCTTAAGATGAAGATGCAAGGGAATGAGAAAATATATTCATAAAATATTTAGAAAAGTGATAGGGAGCAGGGGGGAAAGCAAAACAGCCAACACACTTGCTAATAGAGTCAGGAAAGAAATTCCCCTTGTGGGCAGATTGTATAAGGAGCTGACTGGAAAGTGGACTGTTAGTTAAAATCACGTGGTAGTCTGTAAGTATATGAGTGAGAGTCCAGTTAGGCAAGCGGGAGAGGGTGGTGGGGAAGCACTCAGAGCAACCAGAGGTAAATTAAACCAAATAAATTAAACTAGGCACAGTTCAGCTGGGGATTCAGTAGTGACCGGAAAGGAGCCAATCCGCTGGCCTGAAGACCATGAAAGCATCAATCAGGAAACCGCCGCAAAGGGTTTGAGGAGCAGAGTCGACTGGGTAAGCTTGAGCCTGGTAGATCGTCTTTGCATAAAAAGTTAATTTTAGCAGGGCAATTAGTTGTTTAAAGCTCCCTGGGCAGAAATGTAGAACTTTTAAGTGTATTTGGAGCATGTAGCCAGGTGTAGAGAAGCAGAGCAGGAATCAGATCAGGAACCAAACGCTGGTTGCATTAGTAGGGCTGTAGCCAATCCCAATATAGCAGCAGAAGGCGCCAAGTTCAAAATGGAGAAAGAAATTACCTCAGTGGGATGGAGCGATGGCAGCAGGCTGTAGAGCAAATTTGCAGTGCCACAGGGAAGGTAACCCGCTCAGGGTCCAGTGCAAATCTTAGGAGGCAGGAGCGGTGGCAGGCTGCAGAGCAAATTTGCAGATCCACAGGGAAGGTAACCTGCTCGGGACCCGGTGCAATTCTTAGCGGGCAGGAGCTATGCACACCTGGTAGTTGAATATGTTTAACTATTGCACATGTTATGTCCCACGTCTGTATAGTCCTGACATGTTCACCAACACATGCCTTAAATTGCCAGATGCTTCATCTGACATAAAATGAACCACAAGAACAGAAAAACACATAAACCACTCCATAAGTGTTACAGTTAGTAAAAAGTCTGTTATTTCCCTACCTTTTTGGGGGTTACAAAACTCTTTGCTTGTTTGATATCCCTGCAGTTGAAACATCTACCACAGCTATAAATGCCACATGGTGGAGGGGGTAACCTGGAAACCTAAGGCTTGTGGGGACTGTCAAGAGTCTAGAGACAGCTTTATCTTTTACTTTCTCCAGTCAACAAAATATGACAATCAGGCCAGCCTCAACTGCATGTTTCAACTTGGGATCAATGTTTAAAATGACCCAGTTTTGTGAGATGATATTCACTTCCCATGCTCGTGAAATATAGTTAGTGACAAAGGGACCTTCAGGGTATGGATTATTTCTTACTGGGAGATCTTGGGGTAAGTGCTGATGCCCTGGGCATTGAGTTCACATGGTTTCTAACCACTATAATAGACAGCTGGCTATAACCATGTTCCTGAAATTGTCTAGCCTCTTCTGCTTTTTTGATCTAAAAAGCATCACTGCAAGTGCAATTAGGGAGGGTCCTAATCAGCTGGCCCTTTGAAATGTTATGGGCCACATGGGGCGGATGACAACTACTGAAGAGCAGAAGGCTGTTTCTGTCAGTAGCCTTCTGACACAGACTCCTGCCAACGTTAACGCATGCCAATTTGGAGATTTTCAAATCCAGCAACATAATTGTATACATATGGATGGTGGCCTTAAACTGTAAACATTCAGTAGTACTTTCTAGTCAAGCCACAAAATCCATAGGTTCTGTAACAGAGCCCTCCACATGACTAAAATGTCATCAATATAGTGATGCCACAAATCCGGACATGACCTATGTGGATTTATAACGTCACCATAGAGATAGTCTGTCTCCCATTTACGTTTAATAAATGTACATAGTTGGGAGCCATTGGGGTCCTAATCACTGTAACACACAATTCTTTGTAGAATTTATTTTTAAACACAAACATATTTGACTCCAAAACTAATCTAGACATGGGAATTAAATATTCTGTGGACATATTCACACAAGACACTTCATCCCTTTGGTTCAAATAATACTGCTGTCAATGAAATCCTTCCTTGTGCAGGATGACAGTATACAATGAGTCCACACCTAAAATGACAAAAAAACTATGTGTCCTACTCTTCCAGTTTTTCTATTAGGGTTATGATCTCCATAAAGTCGCTAATATACAAGGGGAGGGTACTAACAAATTGTTGTAGGTAACTATCTACCATCCTTGATAAGGGCTCCATGTCCACCCATTGCCTGATAGTATGGGTCATCCCAATGGATTCCTTAAGTTCTTGTCAGCTTTGGGCAAAGTATAAATCATAGACACCACTGGGTATGTCACAGTCACAGCCTTGTATGTGGTATCTGTAAGGTACCCCTTTAAACAACCATCATTCAAGAGCTGGTCCACATACTATTTGCACACTGATGTTTGGTTAGTCAGGTGGCCAGTGTAATATTGTGAATCCAAAAACTGTTGTCTGATCTTTAAAATGTAATCAGATGTATTCATGATCACAATGGTCCCACCTTTATCGGGGGGGTTGATTACAATGAAAGACTCCTGTGCCAGATTTTGTAATGCTAAATGTTCTGCATTGGTGCAGTTGTTAAAATGTCACTCCTCAGGTACTGCACTTAAAGCCTTCTCCAGGTCAGCTTCAGATTTCTTTCCAGGAAGGCAGAATCCCCAGGGCTGTGGACAGGATAATACATGGACTTACATCTTACTGCAAGGTGTACATACTGCGAATTGACAGGATTGTACCTATCCTCGAAATTGTTTACAATAAATAAACACTTTTTAATGTTCGTGATCTCACAAGCCTGTGCAACTCCACAGTCATCTGAAAAAAAAAATCAAGTGTTGCAGTGGGAGCAAATGACAATCCCTCATTTAAGCAATAATGCATGACAGGGCATGTGTTATTGTGAGATTAATACATGCTTTGTGTTGTGTGTCAGGCCAAGTGACTTGAACCACACAAGAAATGTGTAAATCCCACTACTACACATGCCCTGAAGTGCATTATTGAGATTATAAAATGAATATATTATTAATTTTTTTTTTAAATGAATTGAGTTCAAAGAAAGTAAACATTTGATCGGGGGGACCTTTAGTGGTTGTCTGTTGCAGGATTTACACATGGTCATGTGACATGTTTTCACCAATGAGGCTACAGAATTTTCAAGAACCATTTTATAATTCATATTGATTCCTCTGCCAGCGTGAGTTGTCTATTCGGAAATATTGATTACTGAAGAATCATGTATACATTCTGGCAAACCGAGTTCTATAACTGGATTTTAATCAAACCCTGGTTCTAATGCATGTCTGAAGACAGTATTGATGTTTTCTGGGCTAATTATTGCTTCGCCCCTTTTCCTTTTCTACACCTGCCTCCTCTCTTCATCTTCCTCACTGATAATGAGGCTACTGGAAGCGGATCTTCCACTTGCTGTGCCTGGGGGTGTTGTAATAAACTGGTGGAACCTCTCTCATGGGGGGGATTGCCCAAAAAACTTGATCCCGAACTTTCAGTGCAGGAGGGGCTGGGGGTATAGTCTGAGGCTGTCGTCTGTTGGTCATTACCTACAGGATTCATGTTTTTTAAATTGACTTCAGTGTAGTGTCTGCTTGTTTTGTATCCTGCCAGTCAAACACATGATTAAGCTCATAATCCATTGTATCAAGTCAGTCTTTTTCCATCGTGGTCAAACTTTTTTTGTCTGGCCCCTTTAATCCGTCTGTCATATCTGGTAACCTTTTCCTGAAGCATCTTTTGAAATATTTCAATCTCTTCTGAGGATGTAAGTTGTTTGGGTTTGTCCTCATGCATCGTAATCTCATGTGACACCTCCTCTCTGAACAGAGCCACTCTCTAGGATGAGTTGTATTCATTTTAATGCTGACTCCTCCATCAGAGCATGCCACCATTCCATAAAAATTATATCCTTCATCCCATCGGTGGTTTCTTTAGGATCCAGAGGCTGCATGGCACTCGCTTCACCTCCAAATATGTTTCAAGGGTCATCTTCCTAGCTGATATATGTGGAGACTGTTAAGCACACCTTTTTCTAGTGCCCTGAAAAATCTGGCTGAGCAGTGGAATCTACAACCTTGGTATTGGTGACCAGAACAGAGTTGTTATCCCCATCACCTCTGAACACAAAATCTGCAGACCCACCCGCCACAAAGTCCATGTCAGCTTTCCACTTTAACCTGTGCTGGATATTGTTTTTTTTTATTGTTATTTTATTTTGAAAAGGGCTCCATTGATTCAGCACAATAGACTTATAGAACCATTAGGAGTGTGTATGGTGTTTGTAGACAACTTCATTGTGTGATGTCTGTTCTCACCATAATACCCTAGGTGTTCAGTGGTGCTTTTGCATTTAAATTTCCATTGCTTATGTTGGTACATATTTAGTCAGTGCATTTATATTGGGTGTTAACTTACAGACACAGTGTAATTCCTGAACACATCTCAAAGACGATTGTTCTTCCGGACACCATCAGTGACCACTCTCCAGTAATGTCCCTATGGACAAATAAATTCAACAAATCCCCTCCCAGAATCATTTGCAGCAGAATGCTACTGCCTGGTCACCTAGGACCCCTAAAAGCGCAACTGCGGGTATTAGACTTGTCACCCATTGACACAGCCAAGGATGTGCACTCAGCTCTTGAATACTTTATTGACACCTTTAACATGGCATGTGATGTCCATGCACCCCTAAAAGAATGCGAAGTCAAGGGAACCTCGAACCTATGGATGTCCCTAGACCTCATAAAACAAATGAAATCCTGGGACCAGCTCTGGGACTGTGCTAAACAGCCCGGTACTTCTGCTGACACACAAGCCTACAGAGCTGCCAGTCATGCCTGCTCTAGATCCATACGCCTTGCGAAAGCAAATTACTACAAGAGCACACTCACTAACTCCTGGAAAGATGGAAGGAAGTTCTGGGACAATCTCTCCCAAGTAACAGGGAAAAATTGCAAAACCACTTCCACTGTGCTCTGTATAGATGGCTCTATCACCATGGATATGATTAATATTGCAAATGATTTCAATTCCACATTTACTGACCTAAGTCATGAGCGCCCCCCTGACATTTTTGACCAAACACAGGCCACTACCCTATCTGATTACCCCCGCGTAACTCAGCAGCACCCCCCCCCCCATTTTACCATTTTACTTTAAGGCCATCTCCTAAGGGTTAGCCAAAAACACATTCTCAAAGTCACTGGGAGATCTAGGAATAGTGCTCATTCCCTGGTTATGAAACTACTTGCCCTCACCACCGATGAAGTCCTACCTCACCTCACCAAAATCCTAAACCGCTCTTTAACACTCTCTCAGTTTCCTCTGAAGTAGAAGTCTTGCTGTGGTGACCTCTATCCACAAAAGTGGTGACATAACTATGACAAGCAACTACAGACCAATCTCTATCCTTCCTCCCCTCTCCAAAGCGCTGGAATGGATAGTTGCACATCAACTCACTGAATATCTGGAAAAATATCATCTGCTATGACCCCAGCAACACGGCTTTCGAAAGGGGCACAGCACCAACACAGCACTCCTCAACCTTACCTCCTACATCCACCAAGCCTTGGACCAAAACCAATTAGTTGGAGCTACCTTTATAGATTTGACAAAGGTGTTTGATACAGTTAACCACTCTCTTCTGATCGAACAACTTCCTCACCTGGGACTCTGTCTGGATACTACCTTATGGTTTCAAAGCTATCTCTATTACCATTCCCAGCAGGTTAGAATAGAGCTGATGACACAAAGCTCTGTAACAGAGTAGACACACCAGAGGGTGTAGACAGAATGAGAAGGGACCTGCAGAAACTTGAAGAATGGTCAAGGGTTTGGCAGTTGAAATTCAATGCAAAGAAGTGCAAGATAATGCATATGGGGCACAAAAACCCTGGCACAATATATCAGTTGGGGGGTGAGGATATAGCATGCACCAAGCAGGAAAGGATCTTGGGGTTGTCATCTCTGATGACCTCAAGGTAGGAAACAGTGTGACAAGGCATCAGGTAAAGCAAATGGGATGCTGGGATGTATGGGCAGGGGCATCACCAGCAGGAAAAGGAGGTCATAATTCCGCTCATACAAGACACTAGTGAGGCCCCACCTGGAGTACAGTGTACAGTTCTGGAGACCATACCTACGTAGGACATAGACAGGGTAGAGAAGGTTCAGAGGAGGGCAACAAAGATGGTGCATGGGTTGCATCACAAGTCCCATGAAGACAGGTTGAAGGAACTGAACATGTACTCCTGGAGGAGAGGAGGGAGAGAGGATATGATAGAGACATACAAGTATCTTACAGGGAGGAACAGGGTGCAGGAAAACACTATTTTAAGCGAAAAAGATGTTTCAGGACTAGAGGGCATGGGATGAAGTTGGAGGGAGGACGATTCAGGAAACATGAGAAAGAATTTCTTCACAGAACGGGTGGTGGACAAGTGGAACACCCTGCCAGAGGAAGTGGTGGGGGCTGAAACAATCACGGGATTTAAGAATGCATGGGATAGACATAAAGGAATTCTAGAGGTCAGGGGTAAGGGGAAATAGACTTCTAGGAAAACAAACTGAACTTACAAGCTCAAATGGGCAGACTGGGTGGGCCATAGGCCCTTATCTGCCGACACTGTCTATGTATCTATGTATCTATGGAAATCCCTCACTGTCTCCCTTCCAGTCCGCTCTGGAGTTCCCCAAGGTTCTATTTTAGGTACACTACTTTTCAGTATTTTCCTGAATAATCTTTCTGCCTCCTGCCACAATAGAATGCTTCTACATGCAGATGATGCCGTCATCTTCACAAACCAGCCAGATCCCACCCTTCCTCAACATCAGCTTCAGACAAGTTTCTCTGAAGTTGAAGCCTGGTTCCGTGCACACAAACTCATCCTAAACTACTTTAAAACCAAAACAATGCTGTTTCTTGGTTCCCACAGCAGGCGTAAAGAACAGCCACTTCTTATTAACAACTGCAGAGGATCTGTGCTGGAACAGGTAAACCATTTCCAATACCTGGGTGTGACCCTAGGCTGCACCCTCTCATATAACAATCATATCCATAACACTGCTAACTCTGTGAATGCCCGCATTGGTCTACTCTACAGTCATAGGCACTGTCTGACAGCAGATGCCTTAAAGCTGGCTATTCAAAGCTCAGTCACCTCACTAATCGACTATGGCCTTGTGGTATACGGAGCGGCCACAGACACTGCTCTCCGGTGCATGGCCCTTGTCCTCAACAAGGCCTGTCGGCTGCTCACCTCAGCAACTCAACTCTCACATCCCTGCAATGTCTACGCACAGGCTAACTGGCTCCAGCTCTTGGGCAGGCTAAATTACCAGACCTGCATCCTAGCTAAGAAGACTGCCCTGGGCCTGTTGCCCCCATGGAGTCCATTCCTTACTGATCCCACACTGTACCACCAGCCTGACCAGAAGTGCTGAAAGGCTCTCATTTTCAATTCCCTGCTGTCAGACCTCACAAGGACAGCACTCCTATAAAGTTAGAGCCCTTCCTGATTCAACTCCCTCCCTGCTGAACTCTCCAACTCTCCCAATCTCAGCAGTTTTAAACGCAAACTTTGCCAGCATCTGGTGACCAGGGCCCACTGTGAGTGCAACATTTAAAGCAATGCATTCCCCGTAATCCATTCAAATCCCCTCACTATTTTTTTACCACCTCCTACTCCCTCCCACTTCAGTCTCTTTACCAACCACCCCCTCTCCTCCTATACTGCCTCTATCTGATGCCCACTGCTCACTCCTCCCCTCACTACTGTCCAAATTTGGGACACGCCCTCCTCACCTACCTTACCCTCTCCATCCACTTTCCACACCACTCCCACCCCTTCTTCCCCTTAGGACTATTCCCCCTGCCCCCGTCTACCTCTCCCACCCTCTCTCTTTATCTGTAATGACAATGTGCTGACTACCCCCTCTTCCCACCCTCCCTACTACTTGCTTTCTCTTTGTTTTACCCACCCAGGAGGAACTTTATCACCCTCTCAATGCATAGGGTCTGCCCTAGGGCTTATCCCACACTTGAGTGTTGTCCTATGTAGTATAACCTGCTGTGAATGACAAAGCCTCTGGCGGCTCCTGGTAATTTGTAACCAATTGTTTTTCTGGACTGTTTTTTTCTCTAAAATGTATCTGTATGCTTGTCACTGACGTGGAACCTTTGTAAACGAGCCCTGGGTTCAAAGGTGTTATCCGAAACCTTAATAAATAAATAAATACAAATTATTTAGGGAGACTGAAGGGTGTCCACTGCTTCCCCCCATTCCAAAATGGAGACATTTTTGCCACACTTGTCTCATATAAAGGGCATATATGTCTGTATAGTTTTGGGTTTTGAGTTTTTCTGCCCTCTGTGCTGACTGACACTTACATGCCAATATTTCCGCATTCTTGTGACAATAAAGTATTACTTTAAACTGGGTCTCTTCCCACCACTTTGGGTGGACACGTTGTTTTTAAATATATACCAGTGTTCATGTAAGTATAATGTGTATAACTTGATAACTGTTTTTGCAAATTATTAGTGATCACATGTTGTGGTCTTTATGGTGATGGTACACTATAAATATGCACCTAGCTATCAATGACGCTACCTCTGATGAAGCTAGGCATTACCCAAGATACCATGACATCACTATACTTTGCCAAGGCTTTCTGAATGCCAGACGACTGTGATTGTGTCAGGTTTTTACACACCATGCAATAAATGGTGAGTTTCTTTTTCTGCTAAACCACTTTTGTGGTCAGTCTTTGTCATGAATGCTGCTCATTTATTTGTTTTCCATTTTCACTGTATTGATAATGCACCATGGCCGAGTCCTGGTGCTAGCTCGCATGCTTGTGTTTACTACTATTCCATCAAGTTTAAGATAGGCCATTTTTTATGGTAAATTCTGGATACCATGGGAGAACAAATCTTTCTCCAAACAGAAAACACAAAAGAAGTTAGTTGTAGAATATATATATCTAGGCTTGTAGTAACAGGAATGTTAAAACCCAAAAAGAGACAGCTGGCCAGATGTCAAAGATTTGAGGTATTAGTACCATTATTGTAGAAACTTGAAATTGCAAGGCTCATGGCACTGATAAATTGACAGCCAATGTATATTTAAATTTCATCCTCATTGGTGAAAAGTTTGGTCTGTCTTTAATTAGCTCAGCAGTACCTATCCTAGTTGGAAGGGAAATGTAATTATTGCAGATTGTACTAGGGACCAGAGTTATCAAGTTATAGTATATGACAGAACACTGTTCTGCATGGAAATCCATGCTTAAAACAGTCTTGTAGTGTTGCACTGAGTGTGTCAGGATGTTGTTGTGCTGCACTGAGTATGTCACTAGTGCAGCACAACAACATCGAACATGGTCGCGCATGCACAATGAAGCGGCCACGGGGGGGAAGAGCTGGCAAGGAAGAGACTACCACCGATAGAGAGAAAGAGCCACAGTAAGGCACTTTAAAGTTCTTTGGGGGAAGTTTTATGGACATTGGGGTGCAATAATGGTTACCCATACACTATAAAAGATTGTGTATGAGCAACCATACACAAAAATGCTGTTTTTTTGATCTCGTGGTTTCCATGGTAAAGAGACCTCTCAAGCTGCACTCTTGAGGTCTCTTGTCACCATGGAAACCACTCAATCAAAAAACAGCATTGTTTTGTATGATTGCTCATACATGATCCTCTACATTGTAGGCCTGACCTGCCTTTTCCTTTATGTCTGTTTTCAGCTCTTAAACGAACATACTGCACTTTCTTAACCATATAGCCCTCTGCCCTTTACTTTTGTGTAAACTTTTCTGACTTTGGTAGCTCGATTTTATGCAGAAAACTTTGATTTTGGAATTTTGATTAGAAAGGCATTCTGACAAAGCTACAGTCTTAGTTTGACTGCACAATGTTGTCTACTCACTGGAGACAAGATCTTACGGTACTTTAAGGACAAATAGAGTAAATGCTCAGAGCAGTGATTTTCTTTTTCCATTTTTGGTCAAGAAGAGCACACTAACCTGAAGCTTATTTCTAGATTGGTCCTTGAAAACTATGGTGCTGTAACCTCTAGGCCATCGGGTCTCCCTAAATGACACCTAATACTGTATCCCATATCTTCTCTCTGGCTGTCTTACTTAATGGTAACAACAAGGAATATCCCCTCTGGCATGCCTTCTAGATTTATTTACAAAGTTCTCAGCCTCCACTCCTGACTGCCTCTCTGCTATAAATAACTCCCTTTGATCCTAGCTGTTGATTCATTACCCCAGTGTCTAAAACAGCTAGAGATGTGCTGAAGTTTTAATTCACAAATGAAGTTGCTGCTAAGTGGCCAAAATTTGAATTTGTGGAGTTTCACAAAGTTTTCCCTACCCTCAGCAACTTTGGCTTCACCTGAAATCATGAAGTTTTCCATACAAACGATGGAATTTGCCTGCGCAGGGCAGAATTTTGCCCGTAAATGATGGAATTTCACCCACGAACAATGAAATTCTGCCATTTACAGGTGAAATTCCACTCTCCGCGGGCAGAATTCTGCCATTTGGAGCAGAATTCCACACTTCAGAGATCACAGACTTTTAAACGTAGACTTTGACAGCAGATAAGGACTGCTTGGCCCACCTAATCTACTCATTTTCCTACCTACAGTATAAGCTGCAGATCCTATTTAACCAACAGCTTATTTCTTCCTACCCCCCACAAAAATTGTCTTATGTCTCTCCCATGCATTTTTGAATTCTTCTGCAGTTTTGGACCCCACAGCCTCCTCAGGAAGGCTGTTCCATGCATCCACCACCCTCTCTGTGAAAAAATATTTCCTCACATTTCCCCTGAGCCATCCCCCCTCTATCTTCAAATCGTGTCCCCTTTTTCTTACACATCTCTTTTCCTGAAAGATGCTACCCTCTTGGACTTTGTTGATTCCACTGAGGTACTTAAAAGTTTATATCATGTTCCCCCTCCCTCCTTTCCTCAAGGGTATAGATATCAAGCTCCTTTAGTCTCTCCTCATGTGGCTTCTCTTGCAGACCCTGCACCATTTTAGTTGCCCTCCTCTGGACTGCCTCCATCCTATCTGTGTCCTTGCAGAGATGGGGTCTCCAGAATTAGACGTGGTACTCCAGATGGGGTGTCACCAACTGTCTGTACAGAGGGATAATAACTTCCTGTTTTCTGCTGATGATGCCTCTCCCTATATATTCCAGTATCCCCCAGCCCTCCCTACTGCCTTCTCACATTGCTTGCTAACCTTAAGGTCATCCGATATGATTACCCCCAGGTCCCTTTCCATTTTTGTTGTTGTTGTTACTACCTCCCCCCTGTTGTGTAATCTTCCCCTGGGTTTTTGTTTCCCAGGTGTATTATTTTGCACTTCTTTACATTGAATCCAAGCTGCAATACTTCTGACCATTCCTCCAACCTTGCCAAGTCCCTTCTCATCCTTTCCATGCCTCCTTGTGTATCAACCCTGTTGCAGATCATTGTGTCATCTGCAAAGAGGCATACTTTTCCTTCCAGTCCCTCTGCAATGTCACTTATAAAGAAATAAAAAAGGACTGGACCCAGTACTGAACCCTGCGGTACCCTGCTAGTAACCCCTCTTTCTTCAGAGTGGACTCCATTTACAATTACCTTCTGTGTCCTGTTGTCCAGCCAATGTTTTACCCAGACTACCACCCCTGGGACCCACTCCAGACTGGTTAATTTGACTATTAATCTTTTGTGTGGACTGTGTCAAATGCCTTGCTAAAGTCTAGGTAGGCCATGTCCACAGCCCCTCCCTGGTCTACTACTTTGGTCACCCAGTCAAATAAATCAATTAGATTCATCTGACATGACCTTCCCGCTGTGAACCCATGCTGCCTTGGGTCCTGTGTCCCACTGGCCTCTAGGTACTCAACAATTCTTTACTTCAGAAGAGATTCCATCACTTTCCCTACCACAGAGGTCAAACTGACAGGTCTGTAGTTTTCTGCTTCTGCCTTGCTCCCACTTTTGTGAAGGGGGATCACATCCACCTTCCTCCAGTCCTCAGGTACCACACCATCCTCCCATGATTTGTTAAAAAGGGTAGTCAGTGGTGTCACTAGTTCTCTCCTTAATTCTTTTAGAATTCTGTGGTGAATTCCATCAGGCCCCATTGCTTTGTCCGCCTTCAGTTTTAGGAGTTCTTTCAGAACCCTTTCTTCTGTGAAAGGACTGGGATCAACCCCCCTATCCAAAGTGCTTCTGTTAATTGGATTAGGCACCTCCCCCTCCTCCTCTTTTGTGAATACTGAGCAGAAGTATTTGTTCAGTATCCCTGCTTTTTCATTGTCCTGCTCTGCCCACCCACTGTCCATTCTATTGAACCTCACTATCCCTCCCTTTGTCTTTCTACGTTCCCTGATATATACCTATAAAAGGTTTTATCCCCCTTCTTAACTGAGTTGGCTATCTTTTCCTCAGTTTTGTCCTTTGCTATTCTGACTACCTTCCCTGCTTCCTTCTGCCTTAACTGGTGCAGTTCTCTGTCCTAATCCTTCTATGTTTCCTTATACTTCCTAAATGCCATCTTTTTCTCCCTAACCTTCTCTGCCACTTCTTTTGAGAACCATAGTGGCTTTTTATTTCGTTTTGATTTATTTGCTTCACACAAAGGCTTGTTGCCTCTGTGATGGCAGTTTTGATGTTTCCCCATTGTTGCTCCACCCCTCCTTCTAGCCTGTTTGCTAGTGCTTTTCTAAGGCACTCTCCCATCTTGCCAAAGTCAGCCCTCCTGAAGTCCAGAACCCTCACTTTTGTAAGGCTTGACTCTGTAGCTGAGTTTATCATGAACCATACTGTTTGGTGGTCACTTGTTCCCAGATGGCTACCCACTTCTTGATCTGAGATCCTCTCACTGTCCCCATTTGAGAGTATGAGGTCTAAGATTGCTCCCTCATGAATGGGTTCCAAAACTAGATGTCTGAGGCATGCCACCTGAAGGGCATTGAGAATTGCCCTGCTTTTGGATGTGGCTGCAGCAAAGGTGCTCCAATTAACATCTGGCATATTCAGGTCCCCTATCAACAGTATCTCCCCTTTCTCTACCATCCTAAGGATGCTGTCTATCATCTCCTTGTCCATTCCCTTCCCCTGACATGGGGTCTGTACACAGCCCCTGTGCGGATTGTGGTGCCATTTCCAGTCTCTAAGGTGACCCACAGTGCCTCCTCTGCTCCCTGTTTACTCTTTTGTTCAGTTGCTTTTATCCCTTCCCTTACATAGATAGCTACTCTGTCCCCTCTTCTCCCCTCCCTGTCTCTCCTGTAGGTTGTGTACCCTGGTATGTTAACATCCCAGTCATGGTTCTCTGTGTACCATGTTTCTGTGACTGCTATGATATCCAGGCATCCCTCTTCCATCAAGGCCACCAGTTCAGGGAGCTTGTTGCCCAGACTATGGGCATTGGTACTCATTACCCTCCATTTCTTGATGGCCTTACCCAATCCATACTTCGTGAATACCGCAATAACTCCCTCATCTTCTCTTGCCAGATAATATTATATTGATAATTGCATGCCAATGGGGTGTGCGGTGGCATGCACTGTCTTTCAGCAGTCTGGCTTATTCCTTCATTGGGCCACCATGTATAGGACAGGTTAGTCAGAAGTAGTTCACTACTTGGTCAACTTTATGTTCATAGGGCAGGCAGGCATCGAGCACTGTGAGAAGTTAATGGAGGTCATTAAAGTGGTTTATGATGATCTGGGAGTGCCTTTTGCCCATGAAATGACAGAGGTGCCAAGTACAGCAGTCTTCTTTTTGGGCATAGAGACCAACATGGTTGTCACAGAATTCCAGTTGCCCCAGGAGAAATTGATGGCTCTCAGGACCCTCCTCAGGCTCAAACAAGTGGCCAAGGCTGACAAGATCACCTTACATGTATTTCAGCAAGTGGGGCACATTAATTGTGCTTGTAAGGTCATCGCCATGAGCAAGACATTCCCGTGTCGGGTGGCAAATGTGTACTTTAGCTGCAACAAGCCTCGTCACTGGATATGGCTGATGGACATGTTAGGGGAGGACTTGGGTGGGTGACTGGCATTTCTGTACTATTTCAATGGGGTGGCCATCTGGCCAGAGCTAGTCATCAGTCAGGAGTTAGAGCTGTTCACAGATGCTTGGGGGGGTTTGTGATTAGGGGCTTATTTAAGGGGGGAGCATGGTGCACAGGCCAGTGGCCCCGGGCATTGAAAGCAGAGGGAATGCTTACACAGATCATGCTCTTGGTGCTTTTCACCATTGTGGTGGCCCCAGTCATATGGAAGAGCAGCTGAGAGACAAGAGGGTGACCTTCAGGACAGATGATACCGGGGTAGTCTATGCCATAAACTCTCAGCTGGGGAGAAAGGGCCTACTGGGTAATCCTATGTGAGTTTTTGTACAAAACAGTCTGGTTCTTAACATAAGGTTTAGAGCTGTGTAGGTGCTAGGTGTTGATAACAGTATTGCTGATGCTCTTTCTCATTCACAGTGGCAGAGATTCTGGGAGTTGGCTCCAAAAGTGGGGATATACCCCAGGGAAGTCCTAGTCTACCTTTGGGAGCTGGTGACCCAGAAGTCTGGGTGCTATCAGGTATTCTTTAGCATCCAGCACGCAGGCGGCATATGAGAGGGGATGGAGAATTGATTTATTTATTTCGTTTTTGTTGACAAGGTAAGTACATTAGGCAAAATACCTGTTTTCAGGTGTACAGCAGGTCCAAGGGTTGGAGAATGTGTGGTCCATCCAAGTGGACCAGCAGTGCTCATATGTCCTCCAAATGAGATGGGAAGAGTCCATGCCAGCAGTCATGGAGCAGAACCTAGCAGGGTTGGCATGGTTGTGCAAGGCCATAGGCCAGGTAGACATCATGTAGGCATTTCCTCTTCACAAGATTTTGGAAGGCTGGACCAAGGGGGACTCCCAAAAGGCTGAATGGCAGATGGCCAATTAGCCGAGCGCTCTTGGCACAGGTTTGAGAAGAGCTCCCTAGAGTGTGCATATCACCTTCAGAAGTGTACCTGTTTAGGTCAGCATTTTGTGGGGCTTTTAGAGTATCTGAGCTGGTGCAGCTGAATAAGGTGACTGGCTTGCTCATGGCCATGAGGGGAAATGATATGGCAGTGATAGAAGATGGTGTGTGTGTGTCAGGCTGCGCAAAAGCAAGATGGACAGATAGACCCAGGGGTGTTGGTGCAGCCTGAGATTGTTGCCAGAGGTACAATGAAACATCCATGCATGGATTTAGGATTATGTGTCCCAGCAGACTCCCATGGGAGTGTCATGTATTCACCATGAAGATGTGTCTTCTTTGATGGTGCTTCAATTTCAAAATGTGTTAGGGAAGGCCATGAGGGCTGATCTCTGGTCTATTTGTGCTGGTAAGCTGATTTGAGCCTGACTGTCTGCATTGTTTGAACTCTTTACATTAGAACACCAGCTAGTGGATCCCATGAACTGCCTTGCTACACTGTGACTTCAGTTTTACAGCGAGCACTGGGACAAAGCACTTGAGTGCTGTAGAAAGTCTGCAGTACAAAATCTGGGCATAAACAACAGCAGCACCATCTCATCGATCACTTCCAGTAAGTTTGCAGAGACTCTATTTTTTATAGGAGGTACAAATCCCTTATTGAACGCAGACATCACAGGCAACTGCGAGAGCTACACAAGAAATGCAGATGTCACTGAATATGAAAGATGCATTTCAACAATTTTTTTTTTATTTAAAGTTTATTGATTTTCAAACTTCAACAAACAGGATACAGCAGAGACATATGAAACAGGAATACACACCTCCCTGACCCCACCCTCCCACCCCCCATCCTCCCATATGACACCAACATGTAAGCATTACAGAACCAATAACATGGTTGGTTTAATCATCGGTGAGATCCTAGAGTCACACCGTGTATAAGATATACAATTTTTCCCACAAAGCCCTGTACTTATTAGGGCAGTGATACAAATGGGCAGTCATTTTCTCAGTATTGAGACTGAAGAGTAGCTCCTGCATCCATTCTGTATAGGAAAGAGTCTCCTTGTCTCGCCAACGGCAAAGAACCAGCTTTTTAACTGAAAGGGCCATAAGAGTCATATAGTATTTCCTGTCTTTAATGGAAATACTGCTGTAGTACCCCACCAAACAGATTTCGGGGGTGGAAAGGTTGTCAAGGCCTAGGAAAGGATCACCCCATTGTATGAGCTTCCATAGGGGGTTCTACCTTGGGATAGTCCCAAGTCACAAAAATGTGATGCATGGAGCCCTCCTCAGCCTTACATCTGACACACTGGGATGAGCTAGAGACCCCTATTTTAAGCAGCTTCACTGGGATCAAATACATATCATTCAAAATATGTAGTTGCATAAGCCGTAACCTATACTGAGTAATATATCTATGGCAATCCCTCCATACTGTCTGCCATTGTGTAGTTGTCCTAGGGTAAAGCATGGACCAGTATGAAGGGGTTCCATCTAATTTAAGGAACACTTTAAAGTACAACTCGACATAAATATTGGAAACAGCATTGGGGGGAAGAAGCAAGGAGATGAAGTGTCTTGAAGTCAAGTTCTGAGGGGCTTGTCAAGAAAGTAGTACATGACTGGACAAGCATGTGCCTAAGCTAATATACTCTGAAAATCTCCCGGTTATTCTGGGAATACTTGTCTATAATTTGTGAAGAGGTGAGCCATTGGCTCCTACAGTTCAAAATTGAACTACTTCCACTCCAGCTAGATGAGGGATCCAGCAGGGAGAAATTATCTGTCCTCCTATTTTAAAATACGGGTTGCTAATTAAAGGATGCCAAGGATCCTGACAGTGTTTGTAACCTATTAGGGAGCAGAGCTGGGAGTGAATTCGAATTGAGATCTCTATCATAGAGTTACGGAGAACTGTGGGAAGATCATTGGGTCTCAGGTGTAACAGAACTAGGGGAGAAAATCCAGTGGCTTCTATTTTGGGCTTACTCTATAGTGAGCCAGAGGGGAACTTAAGGAAGAGAGTCGCACTCCAGTTTTGGGGTAAGCCAGCAGAGGTATTTGCTGGCCTGGCTGGCCCAATAATATAAACTAAAATATGGCAATTGAAGTCTTCCCAGGGTTTTAGGAGCTGATAACTTGTGGTAAACCCTCCTTGGGTTTTTACCCAACCAGATAAATTCAGAAATCAGGGACTATAGCTTCCTAAATGATCCTAACGGGAACCAGAGATTCAGTAGCTTAACCGGGTAAAACACTCGAGGAAGGACATTCATTTTAACTAGATTTATACATCCCCAGAGGGTCAGAGGCAAAGACTTCCATCTGACCAGGTGCTGTTGGACTTTATTGAGGATAGAATCCAAGTTTAGCTTTTTGAGCTGGGAGTAGAGATGCAGCGAATTTAAAATCCGCACGCGAAGTGAACTTGAAGTGGCCACTTCACGTTAGTGTAATGCTACGCGAACTGGCCATTGAGGAGTACTCACTTCACCTTGTGATTATGACTTGACTTCGAGTTGTTATTCCGCCTTAATGTGAAGTAAGGCAGAATGACAACAACAGGCACTTCAGGCAGCCCCCCCACACACATCACATGGCTTACAGTACTGTAAGTCACATGCTTTAGCAAGGCAGGAAGGAAGTGAGTCATACCAGCAGATACTTTCACTTTCTCCTTTGCAGAGGTAGAAGGAGGAAGGATAGTGTAGGAGAGGAGTGTGTATTTCTTGCTTAACTTGCTTTTTTCAACATCATAAAAACCAACAGGTTTTTTAAAAGCTAAATCTTTAGCTTTTGTTGTACTGTTTTGCAAGTTCTTTTTTTGTGACTGATTTATTTGTTTTATAAGTTTTGTTTTGTGTAGGTGTATGTGTGTGTGCGTGTGTGAGTCGGTCATCATCGCGTGACACGTCAGAGTCGAGAGGGAAGGAGGGAAGGAGAGTTATGGACCAGGGACAGTCTGTGGCCCGTGTTGGCTCCCCTCTGGAAACAGTAGCACCACGAGTGTCACCGCCACATCCAGCAAGTCTGCCATTGCCGCCACCACCACCACCACCACCACCATCTGTACCAGCTGTAGGAGGTCCAGCAGCACCACCTCCCGCTCCACAGCAGCAGGTGGAGCCCCCCCATGTGTGTGATGACAGTGCTGGTGGCAATACATCTGTTTCTGTTGTACCTGGTCCCTCCCACAGCTCGGTAGTCTGGCAGTTTTTCAACTGTGTCGGGGGGACAGGAGCATTGTGGTGTGCCTGCTTTGTGATGTGGAGGTGTGCCGTGGCCCCCGAGGGGACACATCTAGGGACTAGGGGCCAGAGGACACACATGATTAACCACCACAAGGTGGAGTGGCAGGCTGCCACAGAACAGGCCAGGCCTCCACCTGCTGGCCCTTCTGTGGCAGTGGCAGTGGGTGCTGCTGCTGTGTGTTGCCAGAGCAGGAGGAGGGCCACAGCAGCAGCTACTACCCCACTACTGTCACCAGCAGCACCCTCACCACCACCACTACCTGCCTTTCCTCCCGCAGCAGTGGACCCTGCCACAATGCCTGCAATGCAGTCAGAAATAGCACTGCTGTGGGCTGTGATGGAGGAAAGCAATCAGAGAATGGGTGCTGTCCAGCAGCAGATGAGTAGATCGAGCAAGAGCAGCTGCAAATACTGTCGATGCTTCATCTGCTGCTGGAACATCATGGGATCGAGCATTGGGTTTTGTTTTCTGCACACCTCCCCCCCCCACTGCTGTACTGTTTTGTGTTTTGTTTGTTTAATATCAGACAGAGGGAAGGCCACAGCATTAGTTTAAAGGGAAGCAGTCAGCAACAGGAGTGCCTGCATCCTGCCCCCTGCAAGTCTTACCCTCTGGTTAAGCCTTTTAAGTATATTGCGGCATTTTTCTCACACCGCAACATACTTTATTATACTAAAGAAACATCAGTGACCCGGAAATATGGCAGATGCCATGGGGGCTCCATTATGTGTAAAGGAGCAAAGTCGACACGCCATGCGTTTCAATATAAAAGTATTTGAAGTGAATGGTGTGTCTGTGCCGCACCTTTCCTTTATACATAATGGGGCCCCCATGGCGTCCGCCATCCTTCTGGGTCGCTGACCTTTCTTTCTAATAGCATGTTGCGGCACGAGAAAAATGCCGCAACATACTTAAAAGGCTTAACTGGAGGGTGAGCCTTGCACTGGGTAGGACACAAGAGCTGCTGTTGCTGACTGCTTCCCTTTAAATATATACATTCACATACAGTCATACATGCCCCTTACATGGGTGCCTTACCTCCAGGGTAATCTTTCTTGTTCCACAGGTCCTTACATTCCATAGTGCAATACTTTTCGGGCAAAAGCTCTTGTAATTTTGGTAAACCAGGGCCTGGAGGACTTCCCATTCTGAAGATCTGCCCAAGTTCCGCCACCTTGCTCAGCAATGTTATGACGTGATGCCAGGGAGAGCACAGGGGCGTGCTTTATTTTAGTGAATAGCCACCAGCTTTTCAAATGTTTCTTTATCTTATAATGGTCAGTTTGTGGTGAAACATGGGCATGTTTCCACTAACAAGGCTCTTGTTAGTTGAAATGTGCCCACGTTTCACCACAATGTTGCTGAGCGCGTGGCGGAACTTGGGCTGCTCTTCAAAACGGGAAGTCCTCTGGGACCTGGTTTACTGAAATTACAAACGTTTTTGGCAGAAAAGTATTGCACTATTTAAAGACATGGGGAGCAACAAAGATTCCCCTGGAGGTTAGGCACCAATATATTGGGTGCACTACCATCCATAACTATGTAACTTAGCGAATCTCTTTAAATCAGCAGTGCAATAATCTGTTGAAAATGTTGACCTATACTTTTTTCTGCTAGTTTACATTGCCGTTTTACTTACATCCTGACTTGTATGATACTATATTTTCCAGTATTTGAGTCTGCTTTAGTACTTTTTTTCTTGTGTGAGATAATAAAAGGAGCATTCCCTTTAATATGGTGCAGACCAGGTCTTCGTCAGTATTTTGCAGTTTTTCTCCATCAGTTGTTATATATTACTTCTGTTGTCAAATTAACAGTTATGCAGCAGGCAGTGTTTTATGACATCACAGAACAATAGTTGTTCAAAAACAGCTGCAAATAGTGATAATAACCTGGTCAGAACAATATTAAATGGCATGGTCCTTTTTTATTTTCAGAAATGAGAAAAAGTAGTAAAGCAGACACAAATTGTGTAAAGAAGGGTATCATACAAGTTATGAGGTAACTAGTGGCCGGCAATGATGGCAATGTAAAATAGCATAAAAAACTGTAGGTCAAAATTGTCAGCACATTGTTGCAATGCTGCTTTAATTTATAATTTAAGTATGACATTATGTGCTCACAGTCACAACACACAAAATGCATCTGCCTTGTGTCCAGAAAATTGACAAGTGGTAATAAAGTGAAATGGGATTGTTTCAGCACATACAAAGCTGCCCAGAATGTACTGCGCAGTCACCCATGCACGCAGCGATCACACAGAGTCCCCAGATTTTTTCTGCACCCTCAAAATGCATCCACCTTGTGTCCAGAAAATTGACAAGTGGTAATAAAGTGAAATGGGATAGTTTCAGCACATGCAAAGTCCCCCAGAATTAATGGCGCACTCAGTCACGTGAGCAGTGGTGGCACACAGTCCCCAGATTTTTTATGCACGCCCAAAACGCCTTGTGTCCAGAAAATTGACAAGTGGTTATAAAGTGAAATGAGATTGTTTCAGCACATACAAAGTCCCCCAGAATTAGTGGCGCACTCAGTCATGCGCGCAGTGCCCTAGAATAAAATGATGGCTGTGAGCGAACTGTTGCTGGTCCAATGCATGCTGCTATTCGAGCAAATGCAATGTGATCATCTCAACTGGATGGAAGGGTGCCTTTTTTTTTTTTCAATTGTTTAACCAGGTGAGACACACTAAGCTGAAAGCTTGTTTACAGGTGCAACCTGGGAGCACAGGGAAGTTAAGTGACTTGCTCAGGGTCACACAGTATGCAAGTGGAGGCTGTGGAATTCAAACCCAGGTCTCCAGATTTGCAGCTCAGAGCCTTAAACCACTGTGCTATACTGCCTCCTTTGTCTGTACACTAATAGCAGCCTTGGTGAGTTGAGATACAACTTACAACTTTTGAACATGAAATAGTAGAGAACTGTGTGATCTGTGTTTCCTGAAACTTGAGATTGAAGTAAATAAAAAATATAACGTTAGCGTTCTTTTTTGAGCCCTGTAATTGCACTCAAACAGGAAGAGAGTCTTGTAGTTCGTGGGCTATCTGAAACGAACTACTGACTGATAGAAATTTAATTATTTTGACTTATTTGCACTCCTTTAAACATCTCAGACCTTAGTTAGGTTGGGAGTTACCATTTGGGACTAAATATTTTAAAATTTGTGTTTTTAACAAAACGAGCATCCCGGGTCACTTCTGGGTTTCCACTGTTAAAAGAATCCTCTCCGGCGAGCGGAGCTTAGAGCTTATACAACTTTTGAACATGAAATAGTAGAGAACTGTGTGATCTGTGTTTCCTGAAACTTGAGATTGAAGTAAATAAAAAATATAACGTTAGCGTTCTTTTTTGAGCCCTGTAATTGCACTCAAACAGGAAGAGAGTCTTGTAGTTCGTGGGCTATCTGAAACGAACTACAGACTGATAGAAATTTAATTATTTTAACTTAATTGCACTCCTTTAAACATCTCAGACCTTAGTTAGGTTGGGAGTTACCATTTGGGACTAAATATTTTAAAATTTGTGTTTTTAACAAAACGAGCATCCCGGGTCACTTCCGGGTTTATACTGTTAAAAGAATCCTCTCCGGTGAGCGGAGCGAGCCGGAGTGGAGCGCGTATCGCACCAGACGCATGCAGAGACACGCGCGTCGCGTGTCTGCTGTGTCCGCTGGGTACACTGGGTTAACTGGGGAAAACTCTGACTGCAAAGGTGTATACTTCATTTGGCTGGTAAGCTAGATTTAATAAGTATTAATAAAATGGCTCAAACTAGGAGTAAGAAAGTGAAGGGCCAAAAAACCTGTAGGGAGTGTCTTATGTATGTAGAAGAGGTTATTAACTCAGAATTCACCTGTGACAAATGCATAAAAAACTTTGCTTTAATTAAGGAGATACAAATTCTGGAAGCAAGATTACAAACTTATAAGGATATATCTAAACTGGAAGACTTCATAAATGAAGCTGTATGCGACGTTAGTAACAGGCAATCCCTGGTGATGGATAGTACAGGACCTCAAGATTGTTTGGATGATAAAGTAGAAATAAGGCCAACATCCATGCATGACAGCAATATTTTATTTCAGCCACACCCAGACATAGAAATAGAAAATAGGTTTGATTGTCTTGACATAGATGTACCAAATGAACCGGTTATGAGTAATATAGATAATGGTGAGCCAAATATATTAGTAAGTGAAACAGTTGAACCAAGTGAGATTATTAATCTTGTGGGCAATAATCAAGATAAAAGTACTATCCCTGATAAAAGTAAATATACCATAAAAAAATTTAAAGAACCTTTGGTCAGAGATATACTCATAATTGGGGACTCAATTCTAAAAGGAATAGACACATATGTATGTTCTAATAGAAATGAACATACCACAGTTAGCTCCTTGTCTAGAGCAAAGGTACAGGATATAGCTAGTTTGATGGATGGATTTTTTGAAAATACAAATACCCCTTTGGTCCTATTGCATGTGGGGGCCAACGATGTGGGAAAAACACATTGGAACTGTATGCAAAGACATTTTAAGACTATAGTTGATATAGTAAAAAGAAAAGGAAGTGAAATCATTATATCAGGGATTATCCCCATGCAGGGTAAACAAATATTTAAAAACAATCATATAATAACAATCAACAGTAACATCAGAAATTTTTGTCTACAAGAAGAAGTTGGGTACATGGATAATGAAAAGACATTTGTTAGACCAACTCTTTTTAGAAATGATTATATCCACTTAAGTTATGCTGGCTTAGGTAATGGGGAAGAAATTTCAAGAGGTCACAAACTTCCATTTAAACTGGTTCGGGGAATAGTAAATAAACATAGTCAAAGTACTGACCTCCTTTGAATAGTGTGGGATGGAATGCTATTCTAATTAATGCCCGTAGTCTGCAGAATAAACATGATGAACTAAGAATAATTCTGCACAATAACAATGTGCATATTTCCCTCATAACAGAAACATGGTGGGATAGTAAGGATCATTGGGGGAAAGAAATTGAGGGTTATAAACTTTATTCCCAGTGTAGAAAATATAGAAAAGGAGGTGGTGTAGCTATATATATACATAAAGATATTGTTTCGGAAGAAATTAAATGTGACACAGGACCAATTGAACTTTTATGGGTGTACTTATCACCTAAAAATGGGCTAAACATTATGCTGGGCCTTCTTTATAGACCCCCATCTATGTCCCGTGAAGACGATGAGTTCTTGTTGGGTACCCTTAGTAATCTGGACTACTCAAAAAGGATTCTGCTGATTGGTGATTTTAATTTACCTAACATTGATTGGACTAAAGGTATTGGCTTCTCCCCTCTGGAAAGGCAATATATAGATGTAATGGATCAAGGGGGATTAGAGCAATTAGTCCCTGAGAGTACCAGAGGAAATAATATCCTTGATTTAATATTTACAAATATGGGGGAGGTAGTCAATTCAGTGAATGTAAGTTCCCCTTTAGGTAACAGTGATCACAACACTGTATTATTTAATATTAAGGAAATGGATTCTAGTAAACCTATGGGAATCACTACTAAATTTAATTTTGGAAAAGCCGATTACCATAAGATGAAGATGGAATTGGGTAAATGGGATTGGAGACAGGAATTTGTCAACAAGCCTGTACAGTACGCATGGGATTCCCTTAGATCAAAAATCGACCAATTAACTAATGATTTTGTTCCCACAATTATTAAATACCAGACGAATAAAACTACTAAACCGGTTTGGTGTACTACTGGAATTAAAAAATTAATAAATAAAAAAAATAGGCTTTATAAAAAGTTGAAAGTCTTAAAGAACGATAAATTAATCCGGAATACAAAGAAATTCAGAAACAAGTTAAAATAGCTATAAAAAGCTAAAGCCTTATATGAAACAAACTTAGCTAATAGAGTTCATGATAATAAAAAGCTTTTTTTCATACATTAATAATCAGAAGAAGACCCCTAACAGTATAGGCCCCTTTCTTACCGAAGAGGGTCATCCAGCGACTAACCAGCAAATAGCAAATATTCAGAATAATTATTTTTATTCTGTATATAAACATAAAGATACACATGCCCACTGTATAAGTAGACCCTTTGAACCTGGGACAATAATTTTGAATCCAGTAAATATTATAAAGGAATAATTGGTTTAAACACTAATAAATCTCCTGGCCCTGATGGCATACATCCCAGAATATTGAGGGAATTGGCGGATATGTTGGTACATCCTATAACATATATTTTTCAACAATCAATAAATTCTGGTTCGGTTATCCGAGATTGGAAAATGGAAAATGTAGTGCCTATTTTAAAAAAAGGACCAAGTACAGACCCAGGTAATTTTAGGCCTATTAGTTTGACCTCGATACTAGGAAACTCTTGGAGAGAATAATCAAAGATATTCTTAGGAACATATTGAACAACATGAACTGGTAGATCCAGTCCAGCATGGTTTTGTATTGAAACAGATCCTGTCAGATGAATTTGTTATCCTTTTATGATAAGGTGAATAGAGAAATGGATTAGAACCCTGTGGATGTGGTATTCCTGGACTTCGCCAAGGCTATTGATAAACTACCCATAAAGAATTATTATTAGTAGTGGATAATATAGGATTGCCTAGTAATATCTGCAGATGGATTTCAGATTGGCTTTGGGATAGAAAACAGAGGGTGGTTATAAATGGGAATACTCACAATGGGCCCCTGTTACTAGTGGCGTGCTACAGGGTTCGGTTTTGGGGCCATTTTTGTTTAACTTGTACATTGCCTCATTACAAATTAACAATAGAAATGTATGGATGTACACGTTTGCCAATGATTGTAGACTGGGTGTGGTTCCATCAAATGATAAGCAAATAGTCGCACTACAACAAGTGTTAGATTTAATAAATAAATGGACAAACCTGAATAAATTTGAATTAAATCTATCCAAGTGCAAGGTTATGCACTTGGGTAAGAAAAATAATGAAGCAGTTTACCAATTAGATAATATAAATTTGGGAGTTGTTACGGAGGAAAAGACCTAGCGTTATAATTACAAATGATTTAAAATTTAGGTACATTGTAAAAACAATTAAAAAAGCTATTCAGATCCTAAATTGCATCTTAAAATATATTGCAAGTAGAAAGAGTGAGGTTTTGTTCCCTTGTATGTTGCTTTGGTTAGACCATTTGGAATATTGTGCAAGGGTTTGGGCACTTACAATAGGGAAGATATACTTTCCATTGAGAGAGTTCAAAAAGATTGACTAAAACAAATAAAGGATCAAAAGGTAAAGTATACTGGGAAAGACTAGTGAATCTGAACCTCTATTCACTATATTACCGTGAGATTGAGGGGAGATCTATGTTTTCTATATAAAAATATTGAGGATGTAGATTTGTTAATGGACTTGGGCATCATGTTCAATCATGGAAGAATTAGTAAAAGGAAACATACAAAACAACTATATCAACAAACTTGGTCATAATTTAGGAAACATTGGTTTAGCTTGAGAGTGGTCGGGCATGGAATAATTTACCAGCAGAGATATCAAATAGTTCTAGTATGAATGTATTTAAAAGGAATTGATGATCATTTTGGAAATAGCAAATTTTGTTTATTTTAAAATATGGAAGGCAACCTATTTGGTTAGTAATTCCTATCCCTGGCTTGAAATTTACCTATGATACCTATGTATATATATATATATATATATATTTCTGTATTTTGTAGGTAAGGGGGTGACATGGACATGTACTCATGGTATTGTTCTGTATCACAGGTCACAGATACTCTTGGTATGCACATTCCAGTGCTCGATGAGAACATTTTTCGTAGAAATTTGCAATGGATAACTCTCAAGCACACGAAGGTAAGTATTTTTTTTTTTTGTGTGTGGGGGGGAAGCATATTTGCAGGTTTGTCTGTAATGGTTTCTTATTTTGTTACTTCTTCACAGATTTCATCTGTATCCTTCTGGAGTCTAGTTGTGAATGATGGTCATGGCCATCTAATGAAATGACTTCTGCGTGTTGATGTAAGCCCCAGCCGCGTGAGGGGGGGGGGCTGATGTTGAAGAACTTGTTTGGATACGGTCACGTTGTCAGAACAACAAAGCATCTGGAAGTTTCCTAAAAATAGAAATGAATGACTTCTTACAACTTAATTGTTATGTGTCCCTCCTTGGTTCTCAAATCTCAATCCCTAAAGTCAAGTTACATTTGAAACCCACATCGTGTCAACTAACACAACGTGTGTGCAATATTTGCTGCAGTCTTTACAAAACAATCAAACGGATGAAATAAAATCTTCATACTTACCAGTATGGATTTCACATGGATATTACATAACTTCCTCTCTGTACGGTACAGCTACAGTACCATTCCCAATGAGTTTTAGTGATGGAGTCTTTTTTTTGTTACCCTGTAAAAGAAACAAAAGAAGTGTACTGTATGTGTTTTACCATTGTGGCTCTGAAAAGTTACAGAAAACAAAACATACAACTAAAGGAAGTGAAGCAGCATAACAAACATGAGTACACATACTCACTTTATGGTTTAAATATTAAGAACTTTGTGTCTGTGGCTGATGGATGTGGTGGTCCGGACAGATTCATAGTGGCAGTGGTGGCAGAGGCTAACATCAGTCCCGGTGGTGGTGGTCTGGGGGGGCAGACAGACTCATGGTGGCAGTGGCTGACATCAGTCCCAGTGGTGGTGGTGCGGGGGCAGACAGACTCATGGTGGCAGTGGCTAACATCAGTCCCAGTGGTGGTGGTCCGGGGGGCAGACAGACTCATGGTGGCAGTGGATAACATTACTCCCGGTGGTGATGGTCCTGGGGCGGACAGACTCATGGTGGCAGTGGCCATCATCAGTTCTGGTGGTGGTCCAGAGGGCAGACAGACTCATGGTGGCAGTGGATAACATCAGTCCCAGTGGTGGGGGTCCGGGGGGGCACATGGCCTTTTAAAAACTTCAGTTAAAACCTGACAACATTAACCACATCATCACCCTCATAAAGAAAGCTGCCCTCACAGTCATCGATGTCTGAAGTCTGACCACTGGGAAATTCTTTCTCCATTGTGTCATCATCTACGTCAGTGGTGGGCCATTTCAGGCAGCTGCCAGTGCCACCAGGATGCTCCATTTCCACATCAGCAAGACCACCATGACTAGGCTGGGGTATGAATACCGAGGTTGCAGTCTGTGCTGGTATGTGTCTCTCACTCATTTTAATGAATGTTAGCAAACTAACATTTGCAGGAGACAGGTTTGTCCGACGATCCCTGACTATTGCACCTGCTGAGCTGAATACCCTCTCAACACTTACACTGGAGGGTTGCCATGTGTGAGGTACTTCAGTGCCACTGCAGTCAACTCTGGCCATTCACTGACCTTTCCACTCCAGTACAAAAGAAGATCTCCATTTATTGTCAGATGCCTGTTTTCAGACAAATATGACTCAACTATTCTCTGTGCCACACTAAGTCCAATTGTTGATGCATCATCCTGTTCTCCCGAATCATTTATTTCACAAATACCCACTTGGGACAAAGCCTCCCAAAGCCGGTTGGTGCCAGCCACTTTGGATGACACACCACCTGGAATTGCAGTCCCCTTCCCCTTGCAGGATATGCTTGATGGTCCTCTAGGTACACCTTCAGCCGGATTATGCTGCTGAGGTTTGCTGACCTTGGCAAATGACTTCTGTGCCCCATGAACCAAGCGCACCAGTTGACCAATGATATTTTGTACCTGTTCAGGTCCTCCTTCCAGTACTGATGAAATTTCACATTTGTATCGTGGGTCCAGCATTGTTGCTATGGCAAAGTTGTCACTACGCTGAATGTTCACAATGTGAAATTTTTGGTTGAATATTATCAGCATGTGTTGCAGCAACATACTGCTACCACTGTCTCTGGCAACATCAAGGCCATGTTGTACATTCACCAATGTCTGCCTCAGCATCTTCAGCAGTGGAATTGATTGCCTAATGGAGGCAGACTCACCACTCACTGCCTGTGTGGCATGTTCAAAAGGTCACAAAATTGTTATTACAGAGTCCTTGAGGTGCCACTGTTCAGTCATCATAGACATGGAGGCCCCGGAACTGCCACGGCTAGTGTGCGTAACAAGATATTCTGAGATGTTTTTGTACTGTTCATACAACCTCTCTGCCATGTATAACGTGAAGTTCCATTCGGTGACAACTTCCAGCTTCAAGTGGTGCTGAGGCAGGCTGTTTTGTATCTGCAACTGCCGCAGTTGGTCACGGGCCTTTCCAGATCTTGAAAAGTGAGAGCAGATACGTTGTGCAATGACCAGCATTTCTTTTATATCAGGGTGCTGCAGAAACTCCTGAACCACAAAATTTAAACAGTGGGCCATGCATGGAACATGAAAAAAAACACCATTTGTGATGCATTTCACCACATTTGACCCATTATCACTTGCTATGAACCCAGCTCTTAGGGACAGAGGGTTTAGCCATCTGTTAGTTTCAGTCAGTACCATGTCCAACATGTTCTCACCAGTGTGTGAACAGGTCACACTGCGCATAGCAATTGTTGCATGCTGTCGAATTCCAGGAAGATTGCTACCGAGACAATCCACCTTACTGCACTGATTATTCACACTACCAACATCACAAACAGTCCCCGGCACCTGCGCCTAGTGTGCAGTTATACACAAATATGAACTCCCCACTGTTTTGCCACTTGTCCACATATCCATACTTAAATGGAAGAATACAGAGGAGGAATGTTGAAGGGCATGTCTTACTGAGTTGGACACAGTCCGGAACAACTTGGGGACAGCACGGGTCGAAAAGTATGTCCTGGATGGGACTTTCCATTTTGGACAGGCATGTGCAGCAAACTGCCAGAACCCAGAATTCTCCACAAAGCAGAAGGGCAAAAGATCAATTGCCAGCATTTCCGCTACAGCAGCATTGAGTTCATGTGACCCTGTATGATTCGGGGGGGGGGGGTGTAGTTCTGTAACATGGGCTGACTTAAACGTTTTACATGGGGTGTGTTGATCACAAATGGTTGTGCTCTGTGATGAATGGTATTGGCAGGGTGTGGAGTGTGGACATTTGATGAAGACGGTTGCACAGGTGGTGACGGCCAACCCAGAAATGCTGTTATTTTGCCAGATTTGCCAACAGGTTGCTGTACCACTTGCACTAGACATACTGCATTCACCACCACCACCACCACCACCACAAAAACTGCTACTCTCACCAGCACTGGACAACATTTCAAAGTCATTATGGTCCTCCACCTCATCATGCCTGTAGTAATCTTCTGCTCTTATTACGCACTACTGCACCGTTTAATTTCCTACTGGGCTTAACAGTCATGGAAGGAGATAACATGCTGGCTATGGTTACCGGTGACACGAGTGAACGACCCACTGTGCAATTAGCTGCCAGCTTGTGCTGGGTCCACAGTGCCAAGTGCCTATTCTTAAGATGCGCATGCTGTCCTTCTGTGCCCAGATGGCTCCCTTTTTTGCCTCAACTCACACACACTTGGCAAACCTGTCAGATTGCAACTGAATCATCATTTGCATCTTGAACAAAAAAATCCCAAACAAGAGATTGTGATGTTCTGCTTTTAACATGTCCATGATGTGGCTTATTTAAGTTTGTTATTTTAAGCACTGAAGTTGGGGGGGGGCATGTGATGTTTCAGGCACTGCACACCTGGACTGCATCTGACCACCATGACTACCTATCATATTGATTACTGGGTCATCATCACCATCAACTAAAACCGATAGATCACAACTTTTTACGGGGGGGGGGATTCCTGAAAACAGACCCAGACCACAGCCACTTTTAATTTATTTTTCTCTGGTTCCCAACTGGGGTCAATTACATCATTATCATCATCATCATAGTCATCAACGTCACACACATCCACATCTTCTGCTTGGATGCTAGCATGTGGACTGCATGTTGCAACAACAGCAACATCATCATCATCACATTCATCACATTCATCATCAGCATCTATACTACCATCACCTGATATTTGTTCACCACACTGTGAATCACTGCATGGAAAATGTGTGAGGTTAAGTGACATGGTGGACAGAATATCACATTGTATGCTATCATTGACATGATCATCAGAAGCCTCAGGTTCAGGGACTGGGATGTTACTGGGAAGTATGACATCATCTATGCTGCCACTCACTTGCACTGCTTCACACTCAATATTTTTGGAAACGGTACACTGGTCAGAATTAGAACTTGATGGAACAATACTAATACTACCTCCACCACCGGCTGGAAAACATCATCTCCTCCAACTATGAGTGAAGCTACTGACTGGGCTGTAAAAAACATTGCTGATGGAGGAAAAGTATTTTTCCTGCAATGCACTTCTGCATCTGCATACTACTACCACACCCACAGACCATCTTACCGCCAACATTGCCATGGCGGGAAACAGCTTTGCTTGCATGTCTCTTTGCAGGTATTTTGGGGTATCAACCACAAATATTATAACCAAATTCAGATTCTGATATGTTCACTCTCTAATTGGAGGGACGCTGGATGTGAAGCCAAATAAACAACTGTGGCTTCAGCAACAGATAAGAGACTACTCTGAGACTGTCATGGAATTAAAACAACTTCAGTAACCAGTGGTGCTGATGAGGTCACAAAAACAATCCAATCTGGTTAAAAACACCTTTTGAACGTAGGGGTGGGGGGGCACTGAATACAGACAGTGCTGATTTTTACGGCACTACAAGCAGCAAAACTAAGAACAGATGCCATGATCGCAGTACAAAATCAGGCAGCTGCAGTGGATAGCAGGTTCACACTGCTGCGCTAGCAATTACACTAGTCTGTGGCACAATAAGAGGTGTATTATTTGATGCACACAACACTGCACACACACTCACACACAGAACAGTTTGTGTACAATGCTGAACGAGGAATACGCCGCAAATGCAAAAGTTCAGTACTATGCCATGTTACGTATTGTAAATTTGTAATGTAAACAACCTGAACTTATGAACTGCTGCACCACATCCACACAGCAAACAGCAAGAAAATTTGTACTATTACTGACATTATTACTGTGTGTACATTAACACAGTCAGTTATATAACAAAAATATAACCAAAAAACAAATCACTATTTCTCCAACTTAAATCTACCTGCTCCACAGATATGCCCCTCCCACAAAGCACAGTTTTACCACACACACTTAATGTTGTAAATTAACATTCAAAATACACACAAAAACAAAAACGCTCAATGATATGAGCACAGGAGGGTTTCCTACAATCGATGAACTAAAGTTGGATCCACTAAAAAAAAGCAAAAATGCTTTTTGAACAGCTTTTACAAGATTCCTTTCACAGACAGCTATCAGAGCACACTGTCTCCTACTCCTTCCTACTCATACTACCCCAAACTGAGGCTGTGCAGATCAATATAGAGCCCATGTGACCCCAAATCCCATGAATCACTGCAAAATTCGCCTTTGGAGCTCAAAAACAAGGCGAAGTGCACTGCCCACAATGCACTTTGCCTTGAAATTGGCAGAGTAGTGGCCTGGGGAGGTGGAGTAACACAAAGTCATTGTTTCTAATGGACTTCGCATTCCTCATTATAACGCAAAGTACTGCACTTTGCATTGCGGAGCACTCCTGTTGCTAGCCTTGCTTATACAGCAGAAAGCAGCTAACTAAAAGAAGCTACATTTTCTTATTAATTTAGCACTTATTTCTCAGTAGGAGTCAGTGTCTGTTGAGATTAAGCAGACAGATACTTTATTAGAAGTAGAAGGGGTCATATTTAGGGTTAAAAAATAAAAAAGTCAGTGTGTGTTCTGTGCTGGGAAGGGTACTGTATCAACTTACTTTGCTAAATCAGTAGGAGGAGAGAGAGAGAGAGAGAGCTTAATTGGGGGTGTGGCTTAGACAATATAAAAGCAGGTGACTCAAATTACAACTTCCTGTTGCTAGCCTTTTTTCTTACTAATTGTCCTCCATCCCACCCACCTTAAGCCAGTTCTACTTTTATAGCCACTGGATTTGACTGACAACAGGAACTTCTTGTTTGGCAGTAGGAAGGGAAGGATCATAGAGAAACATTGGTTTTGTCAACCCTAAAGGAAAAAAGTAGATCACCCCCCCCCCAGCTGCTGGTGGTCTGACACTGAACAAGGAAAAATGAAGCTACTAAAGAATATAGGAAGTTGCTTTCTCAGAACAGGAAGAGTGAGAGTTGTAAGGGGAGGAGAGGGTAAATATACAGAGAAACAAGAGAGGGGACACAAAATAAGACACGATAGGAGTGGTGCAGTACATTGGTTGTGGGGCGGCAGTGTTCTGGGAGACATTCTGGAGGCTGTGTTGATGTCTTATTTGCAGTTGCCTCTCTGGTCTGAGGGAGGAGGTTGCCTGGCTAGGATTTGTGAAACCTCCTCCCCCACCCAAGGACCACCAGGGCCAATGCCACTACCTCAGAGGTTGCCAAGAAAGAGGAGAGGCTGGACCAGGGTGGGCTCAGGGAGGAAAGGAGGTGGAACAGAGTTGCATCCCTCCAGCTGTAACTCTCCACAATTCATTCACTCTTCTGGTGGATAGTGGTTCCTCTATGGAGGCACCTGCAGTGGAGACCAAAGAGGATGCTGGGAACCTTCACAAAGGAGACCCACAGGAGGGTGGCATGGGACCCCACAGGGGAAGGAAACAACTCCTGATGGGGGACTCAATCATTATGGGGATAGAAATGGGGGAGGAAGGGGAGAGGGAGGTAAGGTGCCTGTCTGGTGCCACAGCTTGGAGGGACAAGAAGCAAATCCTCAGAATCGTGGGAGCAGCTGCACGAGGGAAGGAGCTGGATGTCAATGTCCACCTAGGGACAAACGACCTGGCTAGGAATGGGATCAGAGCAGTGCAAGAGGAGTTTGTAGAGTTGGGGAGGGGCCTTAGACAAGTAGCGCATACGATAACCTTCTCGGAGGTGCTGTCTGTCTATGGCAAGGGTGATGCTAGGGTACTCCTCACCAGGGAATTTAATGAATGGTTGAAAAACTGGTGTGTTGCTCAGGGTTTTGGCTTCATTGGGGACTGGGAAGCCACCTGAAGGGATGCAGACCTATACTGGCACGATGGTCTGCATCTGTCCTGGGGGGGGCCAGGATCCTAGGTGAGAGGTTTAAATGCTTCATTGGCAAGCATTTAAACTAGCCAAAGGGGGAGGCACTGAAAAGGAGCAGGGAAATCCCAGCCTCCCCCCACAAAACACGGTAATTAGTGAGGAAAACACCAAGGTAGAGAAGTCATTAGGGAGCAGGACAGAGGTAAATATAAAAAAAGGCAAAGGCAGTAAGGACAGGAATGGGGCTAAAAGGGGTAAGGTCATCAAAAAGTGGAGGGTGATGAGTACCAATGCCCGCAATTGGTGTAACAAGCTCCCTGAACTAGTGGCCTTGATGGAAGAGGGTTGCCTGGATATTGTAACAGTCACAGAAACATGGTACACAGAGAACCATGACTGGGATGTCAACATACCAGGATACACAATCTACAGGAAGGACAGGGAGGGTAAAAGAGGAGGAGGAGTAGCTCTCTATTTAAAGGAAGGGATCAAAGCAACAGAACTAAAGAGTAAACAGGGAGCAGATGAGGCACTCTGGGTCACCCTGGAGACAGAAAATGGCACCACAATCCTCATGGGGATTGTATACAGACCCTCATCTCTGGAGGAGGGAATGGACAAGGAAATGATAGAAGGCTTCCTTAGAATGGCAGAAAAAGGGGAGATATTGTTGATGGGGGATTTGAATATGCCAGATGTTAACTGGAGCACCTTTGCTGCAAGCACATCCAAGAGCAGGGTCGTTCTTGATATCCTACAAGGGGCATGCCTCAAACAGCTAGTATTGGAACCCACTTGGGAAGGAGAAATCTTAGACCTGGTACTGTCAAATTGGGATGGAGAAAGAATCTCAGATTTAGAAGTGTGTAGCCATCTGGGAACCAGCGACCACCAAACAGTGTGGTTCATGATAAAAACAGCCATACAATCAAGCCATACAAAACAAGGGTATTGGACTTCAGGAGGGCTGACTTTGGGAAAATGAGAGAGTGTCTCAGAAAAGCACTAGCAAACAGGCAAGAAGGAGGGGTGGAGGAACAATGGGGAGTAATCAAAACAGCCATCACAGAGGCAACAAGCCTTTGTGTAAAGCAAATCAACAAAACACAACGAAGGAAAAAAACACGATGATTCTCAAAAGAGGTGGCAGGGAAGGTTAAGGAGAAAAGGACAACATTCAGGAAATATAAGGAAACACAGAAGGAGTAGGACAGAGAACTTTATTAGTTAAAGCAGAAAGAGGCTGGGAAGGCAGTTAGAATAGCAAAGGCTCAAACCGAGGAAAGGATAGGCAACTCTGTTAAGAAGGGGGATAAGACCTTTTATAGGTACATTAGGGAGCAAAGAAAGACCAAAGAAGGGATACTGAAGCTTAATAAAGGGGAGGGAATGTGGGTAGAGGGTGACAGTTAAAAAGCAGGGATACTGAATGAATATTTCTTCTCAGTATTTACAAAGGAAGAGGAGGGGGAGGTACCTAAACCAAACAAGAGAAACACTCTGAAGACGGGGGTCGATACCAGTCCATTTACAGAAGAAAGGGTTCTGAAAGAACTAATAAAATTGAAGGTGGACAAAGCAATGGGACCTGATGGGATTCACCCAAGAATTCTAAAAGAACTAAGGGTAGAACTAGTGATACCGCTGACTACTCTCTTTAACATATCATGGGAGGATGGGGTGGTACCTGAGGACTGGAGAAGGGCGCATGTGATTCCTCTTCACAAAAGTGAGAGCAGGACAGAGGCAGGAAATTACAGACCAGTTAGTTTGACCTCAGTGGTAGGGAAAATAATGGAATCATTTCTGAAGGAAAGAATTGTTGAGTACCTAGAGGCTAGTGGGGCACAGGACCCAAGGCAGCATGGATTCACGATGGGAAGGTCGTGTCAGATGAATCTAATTGATTTCTTTGACTGGGTGACCAAAGTAGTAGATCAGGGAGGGGCTGTGGACATGGCCTACCTAGATTTTAACAAGGCATTTGATACAGTTCCACACAAAAGATTAATACACAAGTTAGCCAGCCTTGGAGTGGGTCCCAAGGTGGCAACCTGGATAAAAAATTGGCTAGACAACAGGACGCAAAGGGTAGTAGTAAATAGAGTCTACAGTGAAGAAAGGAAGGTTACTAGCGGGGTATCACAGGGTTCAGTACTGGGTCCAGTCCTTTTTAATGTCTTTATAAGTGACATTGCAGAGGAACTGGAAGGAAAAGTATGTCTCTTTGCAGATGACACAAAGATCTGCAACAGGGTCGATACACAAGATGGAGTGGAAAGGATGAGAAGGGACTTGGCAAGGTTGGAGGAATGGTCTAATGTATGGCAGCTCAGATTCAATGCAAAGAAGTGCAAGTAATGCACCTGGGACACAAAAACCCAGGGGAAGAGTACACAATGGGGGGTGAGATACTGACAACAGTAAAATGGAAAGGGACCTGGGGGTAATTATATCAGATGACCTAAAGGTGGGCAAGCAATGTGAGAAGGCAGTAAGAAAGGCTGGGGGGATACTGGGATACATAGGGAGAGGCATCAGTAGTAGAAAACAGTAAGCTGTTATCCCTCTGTACAACACAGTTGGTGAGACCCCATCTGGAGTATTATGTGCAGTTCTGGAGACCCCATCTCTGCAAAGACATAAACAGAGTGAAGGCTGTCCAGAGGAGGGCAACCAAAATGGTGCGGGGTCTGCACCAGAAGACATATAAAGAAAGACTAAAGGTGCTTAATATGTATACCCTTAAGGAAAGAAGGGAGAGAGGGGACATGATAGAAACTTTCAAGTACCTCAAGGGAATCAACAAAGTCCAAGAGGGTAGCATCTTTCAGAAAAAGAGATGTGCAAGAACAAGGGGAAACAATCTGAAGATAGAGGGGGGATGGCTCAGAGGTAACGTGAGGAAGTATTTTTTCACAGAGAGGGGGTTGTGGATGCATGGAACAGCCTCCCTGAGGAGGTCATGGAGTCAAGAACAGTGGGGGAATTCAAGAATGCATGGGACAGAGATAAGGCAGTCCTAGTGGGGGGTAGGAGGAAGTAAGCTGTTGCTTAACTAGGATCTGCAGCTTATCTGTTAAGTAGGAAAATGAGAAGACTAGGTGGGCCAGGCAATCCTTATCTGCCATCAAATTCTTTGTTTCTATGTTTCTCCACAAATCTGCCTTGACTCCGCGAATCGCTTTGCGGAGTGGATTGAGCCCACTTCACCCACCACTAACTGGAAGGTACTCCTCGCCTGGTGGATACCTAAGTACTTATTGGATTTCAGAACCCATTGGAGTCCAGTGGGTTGTATATCACTCTTAAGGGCTCTGGAGTTTAAGGGGAAGGCTGCTGTCTTTTCAATGTTAAGTTTATAATTTGATAAAGAGCTATATTCCTGAATGACTCTAAGTGCTGCCTTTATGGAAATAGAAGGGTAAGTCAGATGCAGAAGGATATCATCCGCATAAGTAGACAGTTTGACTTCGTGGGGACCTAGCCATAGCCCTTGAACCACCAAGGACATTTTGAGTTTAA
This sequence comes from Neoceratodus forsteri, assembly GCA_016271365.2. NCBI lineage: Eukaryota > Metazoa > Chordata > Ceratodontiformes > Ceratodontidae > Neoceratodus > Neoceratodus forsteri. The sequence continues at coordinate 674,781,760 of CM028133.1, read as the reverse complement.
TTAGAAGGGGTTTGAGATAAAGATTAAATGGGAAAGGGGATGGGGACACCCCTGTCTGGTACCTGAGTAGAGAGGGAAGTTGGGAGAGAACATCCCATTATGGTATATGGGAGCACTGGGCCTGGCATATAAAGCTTGAAGCCAGGTAATAAACTGGGCAGGGAAACCAAAACGGTGCAGGGTTCGGAACATGACTTGCCAATCTACCCGGTCAAAGGCTTTCTCTGCATCCAGGAATACCAACACTGCTGGGAATGGGGCATCTCTGGACACAGAGAAAACATGAGCCAGCTTCCAAAAGTGATTCATTGATGATCTGCCTTTCATGAAGTCCACCTGCTCAACTTCAATGAGAGATAGGAGAACCATGGCAATCTGCTCCGCCAAGAGCTTAGCTAGTATCTTGACATCGCAGTTGAAAAGGGAAATCGGTCTGTAACTCATGAAACAACATGGATCCCTCCCTGAATTGTGTAGCACTATAATAAGGGCTTCAAAAAGAGAGTGGTCAGAAGTTCCTCAAGTGAGAATATGCTGAAACAATCTGTGGAGCCATGGTGCCAGTGTAGAAGCAGAAGTCCTGTAAAAGTTGGGAGGAAAACCCATCAGGACTTGGTGCCTCATCGGAGGAGAGGGTATGGATGGTCCTAGGTATTTCAGCCTCCATAAAAGGTGCAGTTAACTGACTACACTGAGTGTCAGAGAGTGTAGGAATCGGGATATGGGCACGGTATTCATCAACCAGTTGCTGAGAGGGTCTGTCTGGCATTGGGCTATATAGACTATGGTAGTATCCCTCAAATCCTTGGGCTATGTCCCAGGGCTCTGTCTTAAGGGAACCATCAGTGGTAGAGTGAATTGCAGTGACCACTCTGGATGCCTTCTGTTGGCATACTCTCAGCACCAATAGCCAGCCAGCCTTGTCTCCTTGCTCTACGTAAGTGCCCCTTGTCTTCAGGATGGCCAGTTCAGCCTTCTCCCGTAGCAGCGTGCCGTACTGTGTCTTAAGCTTAACCAGATGCTGACATGCCTGGTTCCCCGTTGTCCTTGAGAGGTGAGACTCTGCTTCTCTGATTTGGGATAGGAGGGATGCAGCCCATTTTTCCCTCTCTTTCTTCCTTGTAGAGGTTAATTTGATAAGCTCTCCCCTGATAAAACATTTAAGCGCTCCCCATTCTACATCAGGTTTCCCAACAGACCCCAAGTTGCCCTGCTCAAATCGGTCCAAACAATCTTCTATGGCATTTCAACAACTTGAGAAAATTGCTTTGAAAGCAAGAACGTGTCATGCTAACAGTATATCTCTAGATAAACTATGTCCCACAGGGCACCCACTTTTGTTGCAGATAGGAATAATTTTCTGTCCAAGTGGCAACACCACCTATCGGACTCATCAGCAGCACTAATCAAGTTAATTTTACTGGATGCTTAAGATGTGGAAAAAAAGTCCAAGATCTTGAAATCTTAAAAGAGGCTCAATTAAAAGCCTTTGAAATCTATACTGACTACTGGCTTTTCCATCAGCAATTGGATTGTACTACTAAACAATATGACATGAGAATTCATTAGGAAAAGGAAAGAAAATGTGATCAAGACAGGACTATGAACAGGACTGGTGTTTGAGTGCAGCAGAATAAACCCCACAGAAACCCAGCTCTATCCTCGAAAACAACAAAACAACAGTGGAAAACAGATATCGATATGAGTGGCCCTGATTACGATGGCGCTATCCCTGATATTTTTAGAAGAAACAGAGGAGGAAATTCTGTCAAATCAGCTGGCCTTTACAACGGAACCAAGACATTCTATTCAATTGCCACTGAGGAGGATCACCCACATAGCCAGGTTTGAAGAACCAGGAGGGCACGAAGGCAAGAGATCTAAGCTGCAACAACAGCTGAGAATATCAGAACCACCAGTGGAATTGATACAGGAACAACACAGGGCTGGAATAAATCGAAGTGGAGGAAATGCCAGTAGAAACACCATGACTGTCTGGCAAGAACTTTTATAGAATGTTGAGCTATAATGCAACTGTGAACTTTACAGTTGACATTGATAAAATTCTGTATGAAGCCCTTTCTAATGGTATTATTTCAAAAAGCATGTGTAATTGTTTTAAGGTACAACAACCAGTCAGGGCAACCATCTATGGGCTGCCAAAGATCCATAAAACTCTAGAAAACCCTCTGCCAGACCCACTGTGGTTAGCATAGGCTCATTAACTCTACCTTTAGCTCAATTTGAGGATAAACACATTGGCCCAGATATTCAGAGCAGTTGCGCATGGCACGATCAAGTTGCACTGGTGCAACTACAGAAATGCACCACCGAGTGATGTTCAAAACTGCGGCTGCGCAGCGCAACTCTCATTGCACCATGGCACAACTATAATGTATGCAGCGCAAGTGCAGGGGGCGTACCAATGAATATTCCGCTCAACAGGATATTTATCTGGGAACCCATGGCGCAAGTCCGGAGCAAACCCAAGATGCGCTGGCCTGACTTGTTCCTATAAAAATCTGGCTCAAACACACAGATAGCAGATGCACAACATTGTGCTCAGAAAGAGAGGGGGAGAGAGAGAGGTTGTGTGGAGAGAGAGAGAGAGAGAGAGAGAGACACTGAGAGACAGAGAAGAGAGAGTGACAGACGGGCAGACAGATTGACACAGGCACCCAGGAGACACCCACAGTGATGGAGGGATGGAGAGTGCCCCATTCCTAGTGGAGGCAGTAATGAGAGGTGTGAGGAGGCAGGAGGAACACCAACGTGGCCAATGAAGGGCCCGGTGGTGGTATGCCTGACACAGGTGGTACCGTGCCCGTACCACATTCGAGAACTACAGTGATACTGAGATAGTGGGCTGGTACCACCTGAGCAGGGCCATTCTGAGGCAGCTCTGTGAGCTGTGCCATGATGAAATGCAGGCACCTGCCAGACATAATCATGCTGTGTCTTTGGAGACTAAGGTGACAGCCATGATGTGCTTGCTCACCACGGGCACCTTCCAAAGACCAGCAGGGGACACCATGGGTATCACCCAGTCAGTCACGTCCCGTCTCCTCACACAGTTCCTCAACACTCTGCTGCCACATGCATCGGAGTTCATATGGTTCCCCAGCATGCAGACAGAGCATGCAGCAAACATGCAGGACTTCCGCAGGGTGGCACACATGACTGGCATGATTGGGGCCATTGACTGCATGCATGTGGGCATCCACATGCCACCTGGTCCTGAGGGTCCTGTGTATATTAACAGGAAGGAAAAACCAACCATCAACTGCTAGGTCATGTACAATGTCACGGGGTGCATCAATGTCTGCGGGACGCACCCTGAGAGTGCACATGACGCATTCATCTGGCACAGCTCCGCACTGTGCCAGAGGTTCAAATGTGGGAACATTCCCATGGGTCACCTTGTAGGTGAGTAGGGCACGGGACAGGGGGCATGTGTGGTACCACCATGGTGGTGGGGTGGGCAGGCAGGGTGGGCTTGGCGGTGTGGGCAGTGGGTGACAGGGTGAAGGGGTGGAACAGCATGGCGCTGGGGCTAACCATTTCCTTCCTAAACAGGTGACAGTGCATATCCACTGAGGGCCTGGCTGCTCACCCCCACCCCGCCAGTGGCCCCTGCAGAGAGAGAGATACAACGAGGCACACATCTGCATCGCAATATTATTGGAGTGTGTCTTTGGCATGCTGAAAGTGCAATTCTGTTGCCTAGACAGGTCAGGTGGTGCCCTGCAATACAGCCCATCAAAAGCCTGTGGCCTATTCCTGGCCTGCTGCATCCTGCACAACATGGCCATTGATCTTGTGATAGCTGTTGAGGCTGATGAGGGTAACAGTAGCGGGGATTATGGTGACAAAGGGTTGGACTGTGGTGGGCAGCCACCCCCTGATAGACGTGACCCCCATCTGACACATATGGCGTGAAGGCACTGGGACACAATCGCCCAAGAGCACTTTGGAGAATGCAGGTAGGTGCAATGCAACACATGCATGGGTCACACAGACCAGCACACCACACACAGGCATGTACGTGCAGGGTGGGATGCATGTAAGGAATGGGGTGCACAGCAGGGATGGCATAGGCAGTGGCACACACACGCAGCAGAGGCATGTGCACGCGCACACACACACACGCACACAGGCAGAGGAACATGGCATGGATCAGATGCATGACACCAGTGCTCAGGCATAACCGGCATGGAGCTGCCCTCATCACACCCATGTCACATGTCCCAGCAGCCCGGCCAGCACACATGGGAGGCATGCATCACAATACACATGCATGCCACCAGATGCATGCCACACACCACCACCCACATGTGCACAGGGCAGCAGCAGTGGACAGCAGGCCAGGGTAGCACACACCTCAGGACAACCACGCAGTCCCCTGGCCACCATGAATGTGGGCAGCCGCGCTGGGGCTGATCAGTAGATGCCGGCTGCACATCAGCCACAGGGGGGGTGTCAGATGCCTCCCCCCAGGGTAGATGTGTGAGACCATGACCGTGTCCTTGCATGGGTACAGAGGCGGCCAAACAGGCCAGCCGGGCTGCCCGGGATGCCTACATTGGAGCCCAGTGTCTGCTCGGATGGGGTCACAGACACACTGGGACCGTAGGTGGACAGCGCACTTTAGGGGTCCTCTGTGCATGGCCATGCCCAGTGGTATCCAGCAGCATAAAAGCCAGCCACAGTGGTACCGGTCATGCGGTTCATAGATCAGGTAGTGGCATCCTGCATGTGGTGCAGCCTGTCCATGATCTGTGCAGTGCCCTTCTCCTGCTGCTCATCCAGCTGGCACACCTCCTCCCACAGTGCTCGTACCTCAGTGGCAAGCGCCTGGTTCCCCACAGATCCCAGCAGCAGCCAGGTGTGCTCTGCCAGCCGCTCGGCATTCAGTAACTCCTGTCCGGGCGCCGATCGGCTGGAGGTGACCTATCATGCTGTCCAGCCTCCTGCTCTGGTGGATGCTGCGGTGGGCCATACAGGGGGTACAGTGGCGTCAGGTGCACCGATGGCGGACCCCATGTGCCACTGCCCGCTGGTACCTGCATCCTGCTGCTGCCCCTGTCCATCTGCTGGGTGGTGCCCTGTGCCGGCGCAGCCACAACAGCACCACCACCACCCATGACGGTCACAGCGGTGTTTCCACACCCCGCTGCACCTGCGTGGATGGGAGGCGGCTGTGCAGCTGCGAGCACAGCGCTGGGCCCTGATGATGCAGGGGCGTGTCATCCACATCGTCTGCCATGCTGTCCAGGATCAGGATGATGTTATCACCAAAGCCGGACCCCGCCTCGAGCTGAGTCTCCGCACACAGCACATTCAGGCTGGCATCTTGCAGGAACTCATCAAGGGCATCATCTGACCCTAGGCCGAAGATGTCCACCGGCCCCGCAGTGCTCAGCCATAGCCTGTCTGGGCCACAGACACCAGTGAATGTTGAGGGTCTGTCCATACTGGCCGTGGCTGCAGCCTCTGCCACCCCATCCCTGCATGGAGGCATAATGGTGCTGCAAGAAGACATGGTCAGTGGTGTGTTGGTGCCCATGTGCTCCCCGTGTGCATGCCACTGGTGTTGCTGGCCAGCAGCGTGCCATGACCAGTGGTGTGCATACACACATGTGACACAGTGGCAGGCACACCTGCATGACCTGGCACACACCTGCCAGGTCAGTGTGAGTCACACTCGTACCATGCAGTGATGGACTGCCACCTATCTGACATCCCCACGGGCACAACCTCCACCACAGTACGATGGACAGTGGATGCCACTAGCTCCTCCATGGCTGGCAGGGTGGGTGTGGTGGATGGCCCTCTACCAGTGGCACTATGGGAGGATTGAATGGCTGCCATCTTCTCCTTAATCCTCCTCCTGTCAGTCCAGACATTTTTGCGGCACTCCTGTGCCGTCCGCTGGTGCCTACCAGGCAGGTTGACATAGGCTGCCACCTCATCCCACCCTGCTGACCTTTCATGCAGTTTGCCTGTGGCACCACTCAACAGGGCCTCCCTGTCAAGGTATGCCTCAAACAGGGCATTCATTTCATCCTTTGTAAAGTTAGCGCTCCTCCTGCTCCTCCTCATGTCCAGACATTCTGCCACCTGGAACAGGGACAGCACAGTGTGTCAGTAAGGGCATGGCCCATGTTGCCTCCTTGGCAGTGTTGTTGCAGGCTGCCAGTTCCCCAAACCAGCATCCACCTACCTGTAAGGGTGCAATACCCGATCCGTGGCCTGTGATGTTCACTGATGCTTATATAGGCGCGCCATGCAAATGAGCCTGTGCGCAACAATAATGATATGCTAATGCACCCTACTGTGCAGCACATTGGCTGATGAGGTCATTTGCATACTGTGGCTGAATATCGTGAAAATGTGCAATGGGGTTGTGCTGAAGCAATCCTGTGGTGCATGTCTGGCACATGCACATTGCACGTTCCCACAGTACACATGTGCACATGGCATTGCATGTGTCTATCATGTATCTGTCAGCCCTTGTGTGGTGCCATGCCACTGCGCATGTGGCAATGATGAGGCATTGTGCATCCTTGGGCACATGCGCAACTGTGTGCAGGGTCACAACCCCTGACCCCGCGTAGCCGGTGGGCTAGGGTGTTGTGCGCATGTCCAGGACTGCACAATGTACCCACTTTGCGCATCACCATAATGCGTGGTTGCATCCTTTCATTACTGATCGTGCATCCTACACGTCCTGCAACCATGTGTGTGACTGCACTGCCATTCATGCTGGCAGTGAGGGATGTTAGCGGCCATGGTGCAGAGGAGAACATGAAGGGCCATCAACTGGACCGATGCTGAACTGGTCAATCTTGTTGCAGTGGTGCAGCCCTTTGAGGGGCAACTATTCAGCCTTGTGTCACTGCAACAGGCCAGGGGTGACATTTGGGTGCAGATGGCCACAAACCTGAAGAGATGCACAGGGATGGCCAGGAGTGCAGAGTGATGTTGCCACCAGTATGTGGACTTGCGGCACAGGGATCTGGAGTGGCTGCACCAGATGCAGGCATGCATCCAGCACGTGGCGGTGCCACAGCCAGGTAGGTGTGCGCAATGGGCTGGCATGCACCAATGCTTATCAGTGGTGGGTGTTGGGCTGCACAGCATAGTCCATAGCTTGGGTTCATCACAGTACCATCGGCAGCCACGTGCCATGCATGGCTGCTGCAATGTTGCAGTCATGCAGGCATGGGGCCATGGGACAGTGGGGACACACCATGCAACATGCGGGCTGTGTGGTGGTGGAGAGCTCTCCATGCATGCTTGTTTACTCATGTCCACCTCTCTACATGCTTTCCACAGGGCCAGAGGACTGCAGACAGGCCAGGGTGGCCACAGAAGGTGTTAGAGGCTGCGGTAGGCCACAGGGTGCAGCACAGGATAGGAGCGGCATGGCAGGTAAGTGTGGCCACTATACCGATTTGTGTCCCAGCTGTATTGCTGAGGGTAGTAGGTCTGGGCATGGTGTCCATGGCCATGTGTCTGCATGGCTGTGGGTGGCCCGCCACCCATTGTGCGTGCCAATGTTGCATGTACTTTGGCGGTTTTGTGCCAGCCAGTGGGGGGGGGGGACATGCACACCGCCTCCACAATGTGTGCTACAATGATGCCTGTGCTCTGTGCCTTGTGCCCGTGTGCACATGGGCACACTGCGCTACCCATCTAACTAGCTGTGCCATAGTGGTGTGCTGTGTGGATGGCTGGTGTGGCCTTCCAGGCACGGGTCCATTGCAGTCCCCCAGTGGTGTGTGCCCCTGCAGTCCATTGCATGCTGCGGGTGGGCTGGGGTCTTTGGGGCATTGTACTGATTGGCTGTCCTGTCCCTTCCCTAGATGGTTGCATGAATGTTGCAAGGAGGGCTGCACGACCCCATGTTGGGACCAAGGAGGATACTGTCACTCCAGAGGCGACTTCTTGCACTCCAGAGGTGGCACCTGCAGGAGACTGTGACACTCAGTTGGGCCATACAGTGGCTGCGGTGAGTCATCAGGAACTAGAGATAGAGGGACCTACAGTAGCCTGTGTTGTATATCACCCCATTCCTGCCCCACACCTGTTTCCCATGCTGTCCAAAGTCATTCTGTATAGCCCTTGTACCCTGTCCCCTCCTCCTGCTCTCCCTCCCCATCCCTGCCCCTTGTTATCTGCCTGTTGCATATGCTCTTTTATAAAGCTTTGGTTTGGATAAAGGCCTCTGTCTGTGTCTGCTTTGCAGGTGGTGTGCAAAGCCATGCTGCAGATGTGGGGTGTGGTGCATGGTGTTCCTGCAGGGACAAGTCAGTTCACAGGCTGTGTTCCCATGGGGTCCATATTGTGTTCAGCCCTGTTTCACATATCCATGGCATGTCTGACTGGGAGACAGCCATGTTTGATGTTCTCTGTGTTGTCAGTGTGGTGCTCTGTATTGCTGGTTGCAACCGGGGGGGGGGGGCTCTGCACGGGGTCCTTGTCATTTTGGGGCATTGTCCACCTGGTGGCGCATGGCCTCCACTATGCGCGGGTCTGCATACATGCTCATGGGGGGCACAGGCCTGTGCCATGCACCTGTGGAGGGCTTGTACTTGTGGTGACAGGGGCACTGTCACCCTGCCTGGTGGGTACGTGCTGCATGTCTCTGCCATTGGCATGGCTGGGGTGGCCGGTCTTTGGCCTGAGGTGTGTTCCACGGTTTGTGGGCTCAGGTTCTGTGTACCTTCCCGGTGCCCTGTGTGCCCTCAGGTCCATGCCTCTGTGTTCATGGGTGCTCCCTCTTGGGGGGCCTGTGGCCATTGCCCTATGTTTGCTTGCATATGTGTACCTGCAGTCTGTGGCTCTTGCCCTGCTCATTGTGTTTGTGCTCAGGTTTGCTCCTTGCATCCATGGTTGACTTGCTCATCTCTGGTTGTGCCGTGGTGAATCTTTGCCATATTCAGTCAACTTGTGCTAGAGCGTTTCGGAGGGTGCATCTTCTGAATATGGCTCCTGGCTTGCCATGGCGCATCTGGGTTGTGCTGCACCAGACTTGCGCCAGGCTTTGGTGCATTTCTGAATATCTGGCTCCTTGAAAATATTGTGTTTGAGGCCCAGTCACATATTAAAGACACTACCCACATTCTAAGCATGCTTGAGAACCTAGCAGTAGAAAGTGACTAGTTTCAACCATGGATGTCCAGGCACTATATACAAATATCTCCCATAACAGAGGCATTGAGGCCCTAACTATACTGTAGCTCTGTATGAGAAGACAACGTTTCTAGAACCGTTTGTAGAATTCTTGATTACAACAGTGGAAAAGGTATTGAAATGCTTTATCTTTTTGTTCAAGGACAGGTTCTATTTACAAACAAAAGGTCACAATGGTGCATCCTTTGTGCCCAATTATGCCAGTTTGTACATGACAGACTCGAAGCTTGTTAATCATGTCACAGAATGCTAACCCCTTCTATGACAAAACTGACCTATATAAGCACTTTATTGATAACATTTATTTTAATATGGAAGGAGACATAACATGAGTTGGAATTGTTTGTACATTACTTAGAATAAACAAACCCCTATTATGCGTTATCCTCAAATGCAATCTGAATCAAATTGATTTTTTGGATGTCACCATTTAAAAGATGGCTCTGGTGGTATTCAAATCCAGCTCTTCAGAAAATCTACCCATCGAAATGTACTGCTGCATTTAAAAGCTGCAGGCATGTTGTTATTCCTTTTTGGACAATACATGAGGTGGCAACCTATTTGCAGTAACAATGAATATTTTTTTTCAGAAGGCTTCAGCAGGCCTATCAAAAGGTTGACTGACAGAGGTTACAACAGAGTAGTTATTGAGAAAGCATTAAACAGAATCATCACCATAGACAAGGAGAGTTTTCTACACGCTGAATGGTCCCAAAGAAAAGAAAATTTAAACCCTGGTTTTGTCACCACTTTCACACCACTAACATACATGGTGAGAAATATTCTACAGAGACACTGGCGTGTGTAAGAGTGTGAACCAAACCAAGAAATGTTAAAAAATCTACCTAAAGTAGTTCATCAGAAATGGAAGAATATTACCAACAGGGTGGTATATAGTCTCTACCAGACAGGAGATCTGCAGGCAAAGAAGTGCCATAGGGAATGTACAGCTGTAAAATGTCACTTTCTGCAGACATGCAAAGAGGGATAGTTTCTTGAGTTCCACAATGGGGAACAGTTTAAAATTAATCAGCTCACGACATGCAATTCTGTGTTAGTGGTATATATGGGTAACTATGACATCCCAGGTTGTAATTCTTTTTATATAGTAAAAAGACTGGATGCCAACTAAAAAGGTGTATTGAAGAACATCTCAGAAGTATTGCAAAGAGTGACATCACCACCCACTTGCGGTGCATGTTAAGCAAAAAGGGAGGGATGATTTCTGATTATTTCTGAGTCTCTGTATTTTAGAATATGTCGTTCTATATGCTATTAGAGCACAGTACTTGGATCAGTAAAATTATTTAATATTTTTTCCCCATTCCCTTATAACCTCCACCCCACCCTCTACCAAATTCCTGCCATTCGCATTTCCATTTTTTTATTACTGGAACTGATTAATTAACCTCCACCTTTTAGATTGCCTTGTGCACATAAATGTATTAGGGCTTGTTTTGCACATTTATTAAAACTACACTGTAGCTTTAGCACTGAATAAAAGTATGTTACTACCAGCAGGGGTTATGCCTTGAAAAAGCACATTTGTGCATGCTTGAAATACTGAATGTGGGGCGTGGGTCTGCTATAATGGATGATGGTTTAATAAAGTATCCTGATAATTCAATGGGCGGAACTCTGGGCGTTTGTGTTGGTAAGCTGATTTGAGCCTGACTTTCTGCATTGCCACCCATGTTAGCTAACATGGGTCCGATGACTACTGTTCTCAACTCTGTTCACTTTCCTCCCTCATCTCCAGCTATCTACACTCACCCTCCTGCCATCTCCTTCCAAGCTGGTCCTACAGCACATCCCTCTCTTCTCTCTTTTCCCTTCCCCAATTCCAAACATCCCCTACCCCCTTACCCAACATAACTGCTGTTACATTTGCTCCTATTGCTCCCTCATTTCCCTTTCTCCACTCCCCATCTGTCCACCTCTCTGTTGCCCTTGTCTCCTCCCCCATTCTCTGTCTCTGTCCTGCCCCGCACTTGCAAACTACATCTACCCAAGCTTACTTATTCTGTCTCTTTCCTGTCTCCTCCACTCTGTGCATCTTAACCCCTCCTTCCTGATGTGCTCCCCTCCCTCGTTTCCCCCTCTCTTGGACACACATCCTATCCCTGTCTATTCCACTCATGTCCTTTCTCATCCCTGCTATTTTCTTCCCACTCTGGAAGCCTTGCTCCATGAACATAACCTGTTTCCTGCCCCTACCAAACTAACCTTCCTCAATATCCACGCACTAATTAGACATCACTGACTATAACCTTAATTGCCTGTCTCACTGAAACTTAACTTTTTCCTGACATTATCCCCTTCTCTGAAGCTCTGCCTGGCTAGTTTCTTTGAAAGTACCACTCTTTGGGCTATGGACATGGTGTTGCTATCATCTTCAAAGCTAATTTCACATTCCCCTTCCTCCTTTCCATCCATCCTTTCCTTTGAACACCTCACACTCTGTGTCCTACCCCAATGAATCTTAAACCCTACCACATCATACAGAGAATGCGGCTTCCTCACAGCTGGCTCACTGCCTTTGTGGTGCCCCAAAATGCTATTTCTGGCTATTATTTAAAAAGCAAATACCACAGTCTAGCTAAATGGGTCCTGTTTAGCTAGATTCCGAGTTTTTTTAAAAACACATCATGTTTAGGTATTTTCCACTTTTTTTAGTTGGAAAAAAAAAAACCACCAAGATGGCAGCTGTCACAAACTGAAAAAAAATAATTTTGGTTCATGAGAACTGTTTTCAGTTTGTGACATCTAAGGGATGTGAACCAAAAATCCTTCAAGAACCAACATTTTTGGTTCATATCAGAGGGTTAGTCAAAAACTCTGCTGAGCATGCTCAGAAAAAAACTACAAATCATGTTAACTCTGGAACCGATTGATATTTTTTCAGGAAACCTTTTGGCCCAGGTCGCTTTTGTCCTAAAAGTTTCAGAAACAAATTCCTTAACGTCTAGGCTGTACATGAGAGCATAAAAAAAGTGTATTAAGTATAGAAAAAGACAGAGCACTTCACTAAAAATCAACACAAGATGTTGGCTTTAAACTTTTCACATCTTCAGACCTTGCTAGCCATATTGCAACCTTACTCAACCCTTAGTATACTGGTGCTACCATGCCAGTTTAATATATGAGTATACTTACATTATCCGGAAGCTGAACATCCAGACAAGTATTACCCCAGTCAGCATTGCTCGACTGAGGAGATAACCCACAGCTACTACTGTTGAATACAGTCTTCCCGACGGGGTAAGGTAGTGGATGTGACGGAATGCTACCTTACCCCCTTCAATGCACAGGAAAGGACGGCTGGATGGGGTTATTGGTCGAGCTGCCCTGGTAGTGTGGATGGGAATAGAAACATAGAAACATAGAATCTGATGGCAGATAAGGACCGCTTGGCCCACCTAGTCTGCCCATTTCTCTACCTAATAGATAAGCTGCAGATCCTAATTAACCAACAGCTTACTTCCTCCTACCCCCCCACTAGAATTGCCTTATGTCTGTCCCATGCATTCTTGAATTTCACCACTGTTTTTGAATCTACAACCTCCTCAGAAAGGCTGTTCCATGCATCTACAACCATCTCTGTGAAGAAATACTTCCTCACATTACGTCTGAGCCACCTCTCCTCTACCTTCAAATTGTGCCCCCCTTGTTCTTGCACATCTCTTTTTCTGAAAGATGCTACCCTCTTGGACTTTGATGATTCCCTTGAGGTATATATAACCAAAAAGAAATACAGTAGGTCGGCTGGCATGCTGTGTGACACCCGGGTTCTGGTCCGAGTCATGTCATTTTACTCACTGCACCCCCCCCTTCCCGTAACAACTTATATTTTTACTCCATCGTCTGCTCCTTCTCGGAGTTAGATATTTTAGTTACAGGGGTTGTGGAGGGCAGAGCCCCCCACATGGAGTATGCAGGTCGTGAAGCTTCCCACATTTTACACTTGTTTCATGCATAATAACTGAAATGTGTCTGTCGGGCATCGGATTCATTTAGGGCTGTGGATTTCAGGCAATATTACTCGGTATGCTGAACGTCAGCATACCGAGTTTAGGGATATCATAGTATATCCATATGTAAGTAATAAGCCATGACAGGGTGTGCATTATTTGATTTTAATGCATGCCCCAGGGGTGTAGTAAGGCACAAGGCCGAGGGCTGAGTGTCTTTATACTCCTGGGAAGTGCATTAAATATAGGATAAAGTATGGGGTGCAGTGTGTTACGAGCATTTAACACACACCCAAGTTGTTGGATGGCACATAAACCCCGAGGGTGAAGCCCAAGGGGTTTATGGCAGCCATCCAACAATGAGGGTGTGTGTTAAATTCGAGTTAAACACACTGCACCCCATATTTTGTTTTATATAATTACTGCGTTGTGTTTTTTTCCACAGAGGAAGTGCAATCGCTTACGTATGGAACCTAGAGTAGTCTAAATTGCTGGATGTAACATTGTAGATGATTTTTAGGTTCTCAATTCCATAATACCTACTCAGCTATTATGGTGTTTAATACACGTCTTTTTCAATGGAAAAAAATACAACCCAGTAATTATAATCCTACGATGCACATGCTGGAGGCAATTATTACACTTACAAAATGTCTATGAGTAAGTCTTTTTGGAGGAAAATGAGATTCACCCCCTGCTGATGCCTCTCAGCCAATGAATTTGTCTTGCCATTTTTTAAATACAGTTATTTTGATGTGAATACTGTGGTGGTCTTTGATTTGCAGCGGGCTATAGGTGCTCAGCTGGTGTGTATGGCATCAGGGGTGGTGCGGTCATGGGTATGTGTGTGTGTCCGTGTGGAGGTGACTATGGTGTGGGGATAGCTATCAGTCAGTGTCTGTGGTGTGTGTGCTGTTCCGTGTACACTGGATGACTGTGTGCAGTGGTCCATGGTGCATGCTCTGTGTCCATGGCGCCCCTATCAGCCCGTCCATGGCCTGTGCAGCTGACACACATGCATGTCTGTGACCTTCACGGTCCACTGGCACATCAGTGGTGGCAGTCCCTGCAGGGCAGCCACTGTACTCGTCACACTGCTGGGTTGCCTCCTGTCACTGGTGTGGTGCATGTCTGCCTCGGGTGACACTGTGGCCTCCACAGTTGTTGTCAAACCTCCATGCTGTGCCTTGTGTGTGTTGCAGGGGATGTGCACCACTGTCTGTGACTTGTGCTCTGGGAAATGCTGGTGGCATACAGGTCCACAGTGCCTGCGCAGGGTGGCTGGCACTCCAGTGCCATGGAGGACCACGGGTTGTGTGTACACAGTTTACATGGGCCCACGCTGGGGGCTTGGTTGCCCCGCCACTGCATCCCTTTGTTGTTGTGCCCTTGGGTATGGGTGGGTGTCTGTCCATGCACTGTGTGGCATCCAGTGTGGTGCATGCTTCCATGCACTACTGTGGGTGTCTGTGCTGGCTGTTGTGGCCAGTGCTGGGTCAGGGTGTGTCATTGGAATACTGTGCAGGATGCTGTACCACTAGTGGTGGTGTCCAGGGCAAGCCCTGTCCCGTGTGGGGTACCTCATGTGCCGACGCATGGTTGGTCTCTCAGCAGTACCTCAGGGGGACTGTACATGGTGGCACTGTGTATGCTGTTGTTGCATCACTATGTGCCGCCTGGGCTAATGGTGCGTCGTGGTGGGGCTGCCTTGCATGGTTCTGTGGTGCACAGGGTTGCAGTGTCACAGTGGGGGTGGTGGCATACATGGGGTTTCCTGCAGTGGTGGTCACTGCTCCTGGGCAGGGTGTCTAGGGGTCATGGTGCAGGGTGTGCTCTGCATTGGGGGGATGGTGTGGCATGGGGTGGTCAGCCCTCCTTGTGTGCCAGTCGCAGCTTGCCGGGGGGTGTGATGGGGCACCATGGGCCAGCTGTGAGTTGTTTGCTTGTCTCCATGGGCCGGTGGTTATTCCAGCCCTTCCCCAGTTGTGCAGTGCATGGGGTGTGGGGGGACAATGTCTGTTTTGCTGTGTGTTCCTGTGCCCATCTGTGGCATGGGTGGTGGGCCCCTACCTCCCTGGTTGTGCAGTTGCATTGCTCTGCTGCTGGGGGGCGTCCCTGGTTACGCTATGGTGCCTCTGGACTGCTCAGCCGCACATCCCTTGTTGCACTATGGCGCATCAGATCTGCTCAGCTTCCACTCCCTAGTTGCGCTATGGTGCAGGTGGTGCGATATTCAGTCGTCAGCTGTAGGCGCAGTTTGGCCGGCTCACTTTTTGAGTATTGAGCCTCTTGCGCATGGGCACAATGGACTTGCGCTTGCTCCTGCTGTTGTGCACTTTTTGAGCGCAGTTTGAATATCTGGGCCCTGTTGTACAAATCAAATATGACATGCATGAGAGTGCGAGAGAAGAAAAATCTTCACTCACCATACCTGATCTCTAATATGCAGATGACCAGACTTTGCCAGCTAATTGGATTAAACCCAAAATCTGCAATCCAAACATCAGACCTGACCTGAGAGTGAATTTTAAGGCAGATTTCAGATTTTTCAGCCTATCCGGCAAAGTCTGGATGAATTGGATTTGGTATTATTTCAGCACCACAAATTTTAAGTACTTGTTCATAACTTTTATTACTTTCACCCTAGTTGTATTAAAATAAAATGGTATGCAAATGTGCCCTACTGATGTTGCATGTGTACAAGGAGACAAGTTTCCCAGTGTGCCTACACAGTACGTAAAAACAAATAAATCCCAAAAAGGAACTTTAAGAGTTATAGGAGGCCTATAATATAAAATTCAGGTCTTTAACCAATCTGAGCACTTGCCCTGCAGTCATTATCTCTTACAAAGAGGCTGCTTACAATGGGGATGTAAAATCTTATTACCCATTTTCAGAATACTTACAAATCACCTTGAAAATAGAAAAAATTACACATGGGTAGCATCTCTGAAGGCAGGCAAGGAATGTCAAGTCTCCTCAGAGGCAGCTCTGCATTCATTCAGTCATTGTAGGTTCATCGACAGAGTTAAATCACAAACAGTTCCATCCACAGTGGGCTTCTCAGCCAGAATAATGACTCTTGCTCTCCTTCATCTGCTCTTGCATTCAGCTTCGGATGCATGATTATGGTAATATAATTACTGGGAGCATTTTCTCCCATATGGAAACCCAGTTATAGTTTGCCATTTTAACCAGCTGGTTATACTGGCGAAGATACATGAGATACATACATAGATACATGAACAGTGTCGGCAGATAAGGGCCTATGGCCCACCCAGTCTACCCATTTGAGCTTGTAAGTTCAGTTTATGTTTTCCTAGAAGTCTGTTGCCCCTTACCCCTGACCTCCAGAATTCCTTTATGTCTATCCCAAGCTTTCGGGCGTATGTGACCCCTCCCCCTTCACCTTTACATCGCACAACCACCACAAATAAAATAATTTATCATGAAAAAGTGTAAAAAAACAAACATAATAGCAGACTTAATCAATGTACTTAACCTTTCATCAGGGTGGTTGTGCTCCCCGCATCCCCCACTCTAGTTCGGGCAATCTCTGATAAATTCTTGTTGAATTGTAGTTGTATTTGCATTTTTGCCCACGAATGCCTGTATTAGCATGTATCTACGCAAATGCGTGAAGTTGCACGTAGCTACGATGCTCTGGGTTTTGCTAATTGCTTTATGTGCATGTTCCAGCTGCGCTCCGACTGCGTCCCCTCAATAGATGTTCCCAGAAGCAACCACTGCAGGACATTCACAATCACCACCACCTGCCTGACTCACAGCAGCAACACATAATTTTTCTCAGTATTTTCATTTTTTACACAGCCATATTGCATTTATTGTTTTCCAGTCACTGTCCTTTCCAGAGTCACCATGAAGTTACAATGAAATATGAATGGGCAGCAATTGCTGCTATGGCAAAGACTACCCTCCAGTCCTCATTGCTCCTTCTCCTTTCTTGACCTCAGGGACTGCAGCCTACTGCATTTCTGTTAGGCGGGAGGGGGGAATTACTCCTAAAAAAAACAAGCATTTGGCAATACCGAATGTTGTCTCGCTGGCATTGGCATTGGCAGTGCAGGAGTTAGAGACACATAATAGGAGTGGCAGTGAAGTATTGAACTGACGCTAACCCCACACCCACCTTGCAGAGACTGATAGGTGTTGGGATGTGCCTTTGGGTCGTCAGCTATAACGCTCATGCCATTTTACCTTACCCTGTCCTGTAGACACTGACAAGTGTCGTGGTGTGCTTTGGGGTCCTTGGGCATTATACTGACCCCATTCCATAAGGAAATACACTGAGGTGGGTGCAGTATAGGAGAATGGGGTGAACTTTGTGGCTGAACACTCCAAGGCACACCTCGATGCCTGTCAGTGGCTGCAGGGTGGGGTGGGGGGGGGTGGAATAGAGAGAGCATTACAGCGGATGATCCCAAGTCACACCCCTGACGTCTGTCAGTCTCTACAGGGTGGGGTGTAACAGTTGGAAACCCTAACACCATAGGAGTGCATTGGTATTTTCACTCCAAATTATCAACATGGGCTTTTTGTGACCCCACCTCATGAAGAGCGGCAGTATTAGTTTGTTAGCCGGAAGGTGATTTTGCACAGTGACTGTGCCATTTGGCGTCACAGGTACGTAAACACATTTTGGGCAGGATTTGAAAAATGACAACTGTATTGTTCATGAGGAGGTGTAAAAAAATAGCAACATTGAAACTCTGAAGCGAAAATATGAATAATTGGTGGTCATGAACATGCATAGGAACTGAGCAACACACGTCCTTAACCCAAGTATTTATTTATTTTTTTTAAACCACATTTTTAACATAGGCATTTTGGGGCCTCCCCTCATGAACAGTGGCACTGTGATTTTCTTAATCTGTCCCAAAAGTTGATCTCCCACAGCGACCATGCCATTGTATGCCACAGGTGTGAAAACATTTTGGGCAGGATGTGAAAAATGCCAGCTGTACTGTTCGTTAGGAGGTGTGAAAAAATGCCAGTGTTGAAAATCTGGCAAGAAAATATTGCAAATTTGCGAAGTTACAAGAGTGGATGGAAACTGTGCAACACACAATTGTAACACAGTCATTTTATGGACTTTCATTACCAAATTTTCAACATAGGCATTTTGGACCTCTGCTCATGAATAGTGTCACTGTCATCTTCTCAAACTGTCCTGAAAACTGATTTTGCACAGCAACCATGCTAATTTGCGCTGGATGTGTGAAAACACATTTCAGCCAGGATATGTGAAATGACTGCTGTACTGTTCATAAGAAGGTGTGGGAAAATGGCAGTGTTGAAAATCTGGAGTGAAAATATTACAAATTTACGAAGTTACGACCATGCGTGGAAACTGCGCAACATACTCTCGTAAAACAGCCATTTTGGGGATTTTTGTCACCAAATTTGCAACATAGGCTTTTTGAGAGATCCTCATGAACAGTGGCACTGTCATTTTGTTAATTGGTCCCAAAAGGTGATTCCGTACTGAGACCACGAAATCACCTTTTGGGACCGAATAACGCCATGACAGTGATTGAATTCATGAGGAGGGGTCCCAATAACCCCATAATGAAAATTTGGTGCTAAAATTCTCAAAAATGGCCGAGGTATGCACCAAAGTTGAAAAAAAAATGTTTATGCCATTATACAGTTTACCGGCATTTCTTCAGTTCGTGATCAGCTTTGAAGAGTGCAGACATGTTCCCGGTCCACCGGAGATCATCGCACCAGGCTCCAGAGGCAAGTATGGGGCTGGGGGTGGGGAAGTGGGGTATGCAGAGGGTGGGTGCAGACTGAGGAGGGAGCAGGACAGACCACAGGTACCGTTTTTATTTAGTTTAAAAAAAAAACATTGCGGACTTTTTTTTTACAGGGGCATTTGGCACACTGGGGTGGGCTCCCAGCATGCCACCTGAGTGTTTAGAGGTTACTGTAGCCGCACGGGATTGGGCACCCCGTCGGCTTGCGCACCAAGGCGAAGAGGACAAGAGCCTAGGGGATTGGGCACCCCGGCACACAACAAATGGGAGAGGACATTATGCTGATGGGGAGTGGGCCCCCATTGGCAAATTAAACTGGGAAGGAGGGACTAAAGCCAGTGGGAATTGGGCCCCCCATCAGCAAAGAAAGACTATTGAGGGGGTTCATGATGCTGAGGAGGACTGGGCACCCTCAGTACACATGTGAAATGAGAGGGGGGGCATTATGCTGATGGGAGTGGGCTCCCCATTGGCAAATAAGTGGGTTGGAGCATGCCAACAGGGGGATTGGGCACCCTGAGTTGGTGTATACTGCAGTGCGAGTCAATGCCGCCATGTTTATTGAACTGCTTTACCAGGAAGGCACGACGCTACATGACGAGCTTGGCTCTCATTGTAGCAGACCTTCTTAGATCTGGTGGCCAGTTTATGTGTTGTTGGTGTCAGTGTTGCAGCACCTTATTGGGGAATGAGGATGCACCTACTGATGCGTGCCCTGCAATCGCTACAATGACTGCACCTCAAGTTGCTACTTACTGCAATATGTTGGCGGTGTGCAAGCACGAGCCAACATAAAATACACAATTGTCAAACTTGGGGAGGCGGGGGTTAAACAGCAAAGTGCTTAGCCACTAAAGGGCAACTCCATGTACTGGCTAAACTGTTTATTTTTTTTTTTTATAAAATGGAGCAGGTGAGAAAACCTTTCCTAGCAATTATATAAAATAAAACATGGGGTGGTGTGTAAAACTTGAATTTTACACACACCCACAGTGCTGGATGCTTAAATAAACCCCTCAAGCTTAAATATCAGGGCTCATGTAGTATCCAACACCTTGGGTGTGTAAAATGCCCACTATACACACCACCCCATGGTTTATTCTATATGTACTGTCAAAGGCCTTTGCTGTTATAGACCATAATCCTAATTAATAACAAACATTTGTCAATGCCAAATGTTTCCTTGCATAGTGTATGGGGCAGGGGTGTTTTGTGTTATTTGAAGTAAAGGGAGAGAAAGAGTGGCAATATTGGTAAAAGTCAGGATTTACTTAAAGTTCTTACTAAGTATGATGCAGTAAAAGTGGGCTATGACCAGCAAAGAGACCCTACTCTCACCAAATTGGCCAGCTGGCATCTGAAGGAATGAAAGCACATGTTCACAGTAATCAGCAGTTTTTTACTGACTTGTCAGTATACTACAACAAATCAAAGCAATGTGATCTAGTAGTTATAGCACATGTTTATAATCAGGGAGACCAAGTTCAAATCACACCAGAGTCAATCTACGCTTTATACCTTAAACTTCACTGGACTGGTTATCCATGGCGGTGTCGTGTTTTAATAGTAAATCTACCTGAAATCTATAAACTGTTGTGGGATACAGGACATGGCATAAGGGAGATGGCAGTTGGGATATATCAGTTTATTGCAGAGGTGGAAGACTTATGGCTTGGAGTCTAGTCCTGGCCTGCTGGGGAGGAAGAAAAGGGTTGTTTGATTCAGTGCCATTTCACATTCGAACATGAATAATAAATACCTGAATATTATGGCACCAAATAATAAAGGTTTGGCTGAATGTACAAGACAAGGTATTCAGTGAACTTTAATTAGCAGTCTTTGCTAATCAATAAAATGTTGAAGAACAACCAGCCAGGTTCAAAGACCAGTTTCATAAAATTTTGATCTTGAAGATACAGTCCACAAGAGTGACACTGTGGAACAAGCATTTGTCAATGCCGAATGTTGTCTCGCTGGCATTGGCATTGGTATTGCAGGAGTTAGAGACACATAATAGGAGTGGCAGTAAAGTATTGAACTGACGTCAAACCCACATCCACCCTGCAGAGACTGACAGGCATTGGGGTGTGCCTTTGGATCACCAGCTATAACGCTCATGCCATTTTACCTCACCCTATCCTGTAGACACTCACAAGTGTTGTGGTGTGCTTTGGGGTCCTTGGGCCTTATACTTACCCCATTCTATAAGGAAATACACCGAGGAGGGTGCAGTATAGGAGAATGGGGTAAACTTTGTGGCTGAACAGTGCAAGGCACACCTCGATGCCTGTCACTGTCTACAGGGTGTGGGTGGGGGTGGAATGGCGGGAGCATTACTGCTGATGATCCCAAGTCACACCCCTGACGTCTGTCAGTCTCTACAGGGTGAGGTGTTACAGTTGGAAACCCTAACACTGTAGGTGTGCATTGGTATTTTCACTCCAAATTATCAACATGGGCATTTTGTGACCCCACCTCATGAAGAGCGGCACTATCAGTTTGTTAGCCGGAAGGTGATTTTGCACAGCGAGTGGGCCAGTTGGCTTACAGGCATGTAAACACATTTTGGGCAGGATGTGAAAATGACAACTGTATTGTTCATGAGAAGGTGTAAAAAAAAATGACAACGTTGAAAATCTGGAGTGAAAATATGAAAAACCGGTGGTCGTGAGCATGCAGAGAAACTTCGCAATGCACGTCCAAAAATAATTAACTTGCAGGATTTTTTTAACAACATTTTCAGCATAAGCATTTTGGGATCTTCCCTCATGAACAGTGAGACTGTGATTTTGTTAATCTGTCCCAAAAGTTGATTTCCCATAGCGACCTCGCCATTGTACGCCACACGTGTGAAAACACATTTCGAGCAAGTTGTGAAAAATGACAGCTGTACTGTTCATAAGGAGGTGTGAAAAAATGCCAGTGTTGAAAATCTGGCATGAAAATATTGCAAATTTGCGAAGTTACAAGGGTGTGTGGAAACTATGGAATGCATGCTTGTAACACAGTCATTTTATGGACTTTCGTCACCAAATTTTCAACATAGGCATTTTATGACCTCTGCTCATGAACAGTGTCACTGTCATTTTGTCAAACTGTCCCGAAAAGTGATTTCGCACAGTGATTGCGCTATTCTGCTCAGGACGTGCAAAAATGCATTTTGGCCAGGATACTATATGTAAAATGACAGCTGTACTGTTCATAAGGAGGTGTGGGAAAATGGAAATGTTAAAAATCTGGAGTGAAAATATTACAGATTCATGAAGCTACGAGCGTGCGTGGAAACTGCACAACACATGCTCGTAAAACAGCCATTTTTGGGATTTTTGCCACCAAATTTGCAACATAGGCTTTTTGAGAGCCCCCCTCATGAACAGTGGCACTGTCATTTCATTAGCTGGTCCCGAAAGGTGATTCTACGCAGTGACCATGAAATCACCTTTCGGGACTGAATAACGCTATGACAGTGACTGAATTCATGAGGAGGGGCCCAATAACCCCATGTTGATAATGTGGTACCAAAATTCCCCAAAATGGCCGAGATATGCACCAAAGTTGAAAAAACCCTATTTATGCCATTATACAGCTTACCAGCATTTCTTCAGTTTGCAGTCGGCTTTGAAGAGTGCAGACGTGTTTCCGGTCCACCGAAGATTGTCGTGCCGGCTCCAGAGGTAAGTGGTGGGTGAGTGGGTGTGGGGAGGTAGGGTGCAGAGGGTGGGTGCAGGTTGAGGGAGGGAGCATGACAGACCACAAGGGACTGTTTTCTGATTTACAGGGTAAAAAAAAAAAACATTGCAGGACTTCTTTTTTACAGGGGCATTTGGCACGCTAGCGTGGGCTCCTAGCGTGCCACTTGAGTGTTTTGAGAGGTGCTGTAGCCAACAGGGGATTGGGAAACCCCATCAGCACATACTGAAGGTGAAAGGGGAGGGAACAAGAGCTGAGGGGATTGGGCACCCCCCTCGGCACACAACAAATGGGGGGGACATTATGCAGATGGGGAGTGGGCTCCCCGTTGGCAAATTAAACTGGGAAGGGGGGACTAAAGCTGATGGGGATTGGTCCCCCTGTCAGCAAAGAAAGACTGTTTTGGGGGTGGCACATGATGCCGAGGGGGATTGGGCACCCCCACGGCACATGCATGAAAGGGGAGGGAGGTGGCATTATGCCAACGGGGAGTGGGCTCCCCCGTCAGCAAATGAAGTGCGCCGGGGCATGCCGACAGGAGATTGGGCACCGAAGTCAACACCTGCGCATCAGAAGTCAGTGCCGCCATGTTCATTGAAGTGCTTCACCTTGAAAGGCACATCGGGAGGCATGTTAGTGTGCCACTGCATGACGTGCTTGCCTGTTATTGCAGCGCCATTTCTTAGATCTGGTGGCCACTTTACATACAGCTATTGTCAGCGCCTGCATGCTGGCTTATTGGGAATGAGGGATGCACTACTGATGCATGCCTGCATTCGCCCACAGTGACCACCTCAAATATGCTACTACTACACAATATGTTGGCTGGTAGCAAGTGTGAGCCAACATAAAAATGACTGTGTTACGAGTATGTACTTGCACAGTTTCCACACGCTCATTACTTTGACAATTTTTAATATTTTCACTCAGATTTCAACATTGCCATTTTTCACACCTCCCATGAACAGTACAGCTGTCATTTTCACATCCTGCCCAAAATGTGTTTTCACACATCTGGCTCATGATGGCGCAGTCACATGCAAAATCAATGTTTGGGACAGATTAAGAAAATCACAGTGCCACTGTTCATGAGTGGAGGTCCCAGAATGCCTATGTTGACAATTTGATGTAAAAAAATCCCCAAAGTAATTGCATTACTGACATGCGTTGCTCAGTTACTATGCACGCTCGTGACTTCACCAATTTTTCATATTTTCACTCCAGATTTTCAACATTACGATTTTGTTATACCTCCTCATGAACAGTACAGCTGTCATTTTTCACATCCTGCCCAAAATGTGTTTCCGCACCTGTTGCGCCAAATGGTGCAGTTGCTGTGCAAAATCACCTTTTGGTTAAAGAACTGATAGTGCCACTGTTCATGAGGTGGGATCACAAAAAGCCCATGTTGAAAATTTGGAGTGAAACCAAGAAACACCCTGGGCATTATGGTTTCCAACCGTAACGCCCCACCCTGTAGAGACTGACAGGCATCGGGGTGTGACTTGGGATTGTTGGGTGTGACTTGGGATTGTTGGCTGTAATGCTCACTCCATTCCACCCCCACCCCCACCCTGCACCCGGTGACAGGCATCGAGGTGTGCCTTGGACTCTTCAGACCCAAAGTTCACCCCATTCTCCTATACTGCACCCATCTCAGCATATTTCATTATGAAATGGCATGAGCATAAGTCCGAAGACCCCAAGGCACACCACAACACTTGTCAGTGTCTGCAGGATGGGGTGAGGTGAAATGGCATGAGCATTATGGCCGAAGATCCAAAGGTACACCCCAATGCCTGTCAGTATCTGCAGGGAGGGGGTGGGGTTAGCGTCAGTTCAATACTTCACTGCCATTCCTATTATGCATCTCTATAACTCCTGCACTACCAGTGCCCATGCCAGCAAGACAACACTTGGCATTGACAAATGCTTGTTATATTTGCTGGCAGAATGCAAAGAAACATATTTGTAGTGTGTTAGTGGTAAGAAGGGGACAATGGAGGTGTGCCAAGCTATGAACCAATAGGTCTCTGCAGTTAAGCCCTGCCCTCTCTACAGACAATTGTGCTATACCTGGTCAATGAAGAAGCTTTCAATTGTCATGCACACTTTTCAGAAGAACCATCTGCACCTATCCCTTTGCTAGTGCCAGGGATAAAAGGGGGGATTGGGAATAGGGGTGAGAGGATTGGGGGTGGCTGGGAAGGAGAAAGCAGTGCCCGTGGACTCCTCCAGGATGTTGAGAATCCAGCAAGGAGGCAAGGTATGCCAATAGAGGTGGAAATACCCAAGGGGAACCAGAGTTTTTGGGAGGGTAGGTAATTAACTGCAAGAGGGAAGAAAAAGAAAAAGGGCAGGGGAGGGAGAGGAGAGGCAAACATATCGAAATGGGGAGCCAGGTCCATTGGGCAAATAAGTAATGTGTGCGAAATACCTAAAATTGAAAGGAGGGAGTGAAGGCTGAAAAGCAGTAGGGGGCCCATCAGGATATTTGTTTACCCTGTTGGGGGGCTCCCTCCAGGATGTTGAGAACCCTGCGAGGGGGTTGGGGAGGCAGGAAGGAAGTTAGGGAGGAATAAGAAGTGAGCCAAGGGGGGGAAGGAGAGAAAATATTTACAGTTACAAGGGGTCACTGGTTATTTACATGCAGAGAGGGGGTAGAAAGAGGGAGAAAATGTAAGGAAGGGGGGAGAAACCAAGGCCAGGAGGGCCCCTACAGAATGCAGAGAGGAGGGAAGGTAGGCAAGAAGAAGACAGGGGCAATAAAGAGTGAGAGCTGAGCCCAAGACGGACACTTCAGGATGCTGAGAAACCCTGTGAGGGGGCATCGGGGGCAACAGATGATTGTAGGGGAGGGAAAGTAGGTAGAAGAAGATAAAGGTTATGCGTTGAGGCTAGACATATAAATCATGGCTTAGGGTGGGTCATGACAAAACAACTGGATGAAAAGTAGTTATAAAGGGTGAGTTAATGGAGTGGGAGGAGGAGGAGGAGGAGGAGGATGGCGAACTTGGGGAAGGAGGAATTTCAAACTTTGGGGAAACAGGAAAAGTCTGATTGACCAATAATGGTGGAGTGCAGAGGATCAACAACATGCAAGTGTCAGTGAATCTAAGGGTGAGAGGGAGGGGAGGGGTGATGGAAGAGGAGGAGAGGTATGTTGGGAGTTCAACCAGCTAATGTTTGGAAGTGAATTTTTGCAGTGGGAAAGATGACTGTTTGTCAGAGAGGAAGGACAGTGCATGGTATAGATCAAAATGATGAGTCAAGTAGGGGCCTCTAGGGTAAAATGGCAGAAAGAGTGGGAGGGTGTCCAATCTGGTCAGGGAGGATTTGGGAGCAGCACCATAGACTATGTCACAGTAGTCAAAAATAGGGATCATTTTGAACAAGTTGTGCCTAGCCAGCAGGAGGGATGCTACTACAGTTCCTATAGAGGGCAACAAGCTTGGGGCACAGTTTCTTCATGATGGCATCAATATGTCCGGTGAAGTTGAGGTGTTGGTCAAGCCAAACCCCAAGATATCTGAAGGAGGATGTGTCCTCCAAAATAGTCCCATCTAGGGTGTGGAAGGAGGGGAGATTGGGGAGCCTAGACAGTCTCTGCCTAGTGCCAGAGGTCACGGAGACAGTCATGTTGGCATTAAGGAAAAGGTGGTGGTTAGTGAACCAGAGCTGAATGTTGGTGAAATCAAGCTGCAAACTGGTTGTAACCTCATCAGGACTTAGGCCAGAAAAATACAAGGCCGTATATTCTGCATACATGTGAATGGAGGTGGAGGGAGAGCAAACTGATGGTAAGTCATTTTGGAATATTAAGAAAAGAAAGGGCTCGAGTACTGAGCCCTTGGGGACTCCTGTGGTAATCGGGGGGGAAGGTGACACCAGAGATTGTCACTGATTGAGTTGTACTGGTGAGGTAAGCCTTAAACCAGTTAGTGGCAGATGAAGATAGGCCTGCTGATGAGAGAGTCCAGGAGGAGGGTGGGAGACAGTGTCGACGCCTTGCTAAGTTGACAAAAATGGCTGAGGTGATGAGGCTATTGTCAATTCCGGTTAGAATGGAGTCAGTGAGCCTGAGTAGGGAGGTGGAATGATTTTTCCTGAAGCCATATTGAACTGGGGTGAAAAGGGAGGAGTCAGACAGATAGATGGTAAGTTGAGCAAGAACCAGGTGTTCTTGGAGTTTAGCGAGAGTAGAATGGAGGGAGATGGGGCGATAATTGCTGGGGGAAGAGGGATCCCCACCTTTGGATAAGGGGAGGACCATGGCATGCTTCCAAGAGGAGAGGACTGAGCCAGTAGTGAAGGAGATTTTTAGAATGAGGGAGAGAGGGTAGGCAGTGGCAGTGGCTGATAGAGAGAGGAGTTTGGGATCAAGGTCATCGGAGAGGAGCCTTTGAAGGGTTGATGGTTAGCAGGGCTTTTAATGCATCATCAATGGTGATGGCAGAGAAGTAAAAGGAAGGGAAGGAGGCAGGGGGTAGAAGAAACAGGGTAGTAAGAAAGGGACTTTAGTAGTTCCATGGCGCATGAGGTGTAGTAAGAGTTAAAAGCTGCTACCACGATGCTAGGATCATCCACATAAAACAGCTTTAGGGAGAGGCTAGGAGGAAGGAGATGGGAAGACAGGAGACAGAAAGGTAGGAAGGGAGCTAAACCAGAATTTGGATATGAAGAAGGCACAGTGGGCAAGGCACCTGACATCAAGGGAGGGGAGGTGGGGGGAAAGAACTCCATGCTCACAGCTCAGCTCTCTTTCCCTGACCCTATTCCCCAATGCTGACTGGTAGCTGCTGCTCAAGTTCCCAACAAGCTACCTAGTAATGACTTTTCTGGTGCCAGCCAAGTTGACCATTCTTGATGCCACCCAAACAGCAACTCCTGAAGTGCCTACAAGCAGGCCATTCTTGGTGCCACCAGTTGTGGCTCCTGAACTATCCACCAAGTGGGTCATTCTTGATGCTGCCCAGTCGCACCTCCTTAAGTATTTGCTAAGTGGCCATTCTTGTTTTTCATGGAAGTTTTTGACTTTGTGAAAGTGACTGTAGGGCAGCATGTCAGTCAAATAGAACAAAGCAGCACTGTACTGCAGTCTGCCAAGAAAAAATGATGTAGGCTAGTCATAGTGTAAGAGAAACATTCTGTACAATCCTAGGAGGTTTTGGTGACAGGAGCAGAACAAACAAGTTCATCACAGCTAAACCCCTGTGGCAATTAAAACCATGAGTCCATGTCCCTGCACAAGTGAACAAAAAGTAGCAGCTGTACTCCAGTCAAATTACTAATTCAACTATTTTGAACTTGTATTTATACAATGGCTTCTCTTGCTGGACTGGGAAGTTGTTGCCATATACTGCATTAGTCATCCTCTATGTGGAGATATCCTGCCTCTGTCCTTTGGTATGCAAACTGTTCCTTTGCTGCGGAGCTGTTGTCATTTTTTTAACCTGGCACCATCTTCAACATATTACTTATCTATATCCTCTCCTTCCCCTCAGAAACGTGTATACTTCTAGGAGCCCACCACCCACTCCATCAGTTTCTTTTTCCCTCTTCAGTATCTCTGGTCTTTTGCATAACTCTTTGCTCCCAAGCCCATAAATCATTCATGTTCTCCTTTGTGGCTCCTTTTATATTTGCTTGCAGAATGCAAGGAAACATATTGAGAGCATTTGGGTGGCTAAGAAGGTGTGTCAACTGTGAGCCAGTGATGTGTCTGCAAATGAGTCTCTCCTACTCCACAGTCAATGGTGCTGGCCCTGGGCAGTGATGCAGGTTTGTGTTTGCAAGCACACTTTTCAAAGGGGCCAGCTGTACCTATCTCTGTACTGAACTTGCCATTTCTGCTGACATATTCTTTTTCAGCCAGTGGTGTGGGACTATTGACCTGCTGCAATCCTTAGCAAAGCCACATTGCTTGTTGGGCAAAAAAATGATTGTACCTCCTCACTCCCAGCTCTGCTACTTGTCCAAGCTCAAGCCCTGTTTTTGTTTTAATTAAACTGTCCTCCCTGCTCCAAGCTCAGCAAACCCTCCAAGCCTGATCATACTAACATACTAACATACTATTTGCCAGCAGATTAGGCCTTACGGTCTATCGAGTCTGCTCGAACCTAGATCGTTAATTGGGTGCCGAGACCCTCCCATCCCTTGTTCTCTAGAAACCCCTATCATCCATCCCCACCCCCTCGGGACAGGCCACCATCTGATACATCCACTTTCTGTGTCTGTCCCACCCTCTCTTGAAGCCCTCCACTGTGGATCTCTGAACCAGCTCACCAGGCAGTGCATTCCAAGGGTCCACCACCCTCTCGGTGAAAAACCTCCTCCTCTTTTCCCCCCTCATCCTTCCACCTTCCAACTTCAAACCATGCCCTCTGGTGATACCTCCCTGCTTTAGCCTAAAGATCCCCTCCATGTTTACCCTATATTTTCCCTTGAGGTACTTGAAGACCTCAATCATGTCCCCCCTGTCTCTCCTCTCCTCCAATGAAAACAGGCAGAGCTCCTCAAGTCTGTCCTCATAAGTCAAATCCCCTAGCCCTCCATATCATCTTTGTTGCCCTCCTCTGTACCCTCTCCAGGAGCTGTGTCCCTCTTCAAATGTGGTCTCCAGTACTGTACACAGTACTCAAGGTGTGGTCTAACCAGTCCATTGTACAGCGGCAGAATCACTTCCTTGCTCCTAGAGGTGATCCCCTTACAATGCATCCAACATCCTGTTTGCCTTGCTAGCTGCTCTCCTGCACTGCTCAGAGTTATTCATACATGTATCCACCATGACCCTAGGTCTTTTTCCCCTCGAGGGCCTCCAGCGCCTCCCTCCCAGGGTGTACCTGTGTTTAGGGTTTCCCGACTAAGATGCAACACCTTGCACTTGGTGATATTGAAATTTAATTTCCATGTGTGAGCCCAGCTTTCCAGGGTGTCAGGTCCCTTGCAGGGCCACCCTCCCTCTTCTCCCTCAACTACTGCTCCCATCTTGGAGTCATCCTGAAGAGACTCATTTCACACCCTATACCCTCCCTGATGTCCGATATGTATGCATTAAACAGGATCGGACCCAGGACCGAACCCTGTGGTGCCCCCTACCAACCTCTCTAGGGTTTGAGGCTCCCCACAGACCACTACTCTCTGAGTGCGTCCAGCTAGCCAGTTTCAATCCATCTGACCATCAAGGGCCTACTCCTAACCCCATCAGTTTCTCCACCAGACCATTGTGGGGACAGAGTCAACGCCTTGCTGAAGTCCAAGAATAATACATCCACAGGCTTACCCCTGTCCAGTTCTGATGTTACCCATTCATAGAACTCCACAAGGTTGGTTTGACATGATCTACCTGCACAAACCCATGTTGCCGACTATCCAGACCTCCCACCTCCTCCAAGTACACCCCAATCGTTCCTTTAGTATACTCTCCATTAATTTTCCCACCACGAGGTCAAACTGATGGGTCTATAGTTACCTGGTACTTCCCTTGACCCCTTTATGGATTGGTACCATGTGCCTCTCGCCAATCACTAGGTACCCTCCCTGTCTCAAGTGACCTGCTGAAAAGCTCCGCCAGGGGAGTGCAGCCAGTATGTCCGCCAGTTCTCCATAGTACTCTGGGATGAATGCCATCCGGCCCTGGAATTGTTTTTCTTTGAGGCCTTGAGGGTCCAACCACACCCTTTTGGTGGAGATAGCATCATCCGTCCCCTCCCCTTACTGGTCTTTTTATCCTTATCCAGATGTGACACCCCTGGGTACCTTTCCCTCCCTCTTGCTCCATTTCTGTTGCTCCCTGATCCCCCCTGCCTTCTATCCCTTCATGCCTTGCTTTGTAGATATCCATCCCCTCCCTAGCGAACACAGAGGCAAAGTACTGCGTTAAATACCTCTGCCTGGTCCTGCCTCTTCCACCACCCTCCTTCTGATCTCAATCTGCTGAGATGGCCCTTAGTTTTCTCCGCTCCCCAATGTACGGAAGAACCCTTTTTCCCCTCCATGTATCCCTGTGCCAGCCTGCTCTTCTACTGGACTTTGCTCCCTCACCATACGGGTGACTTTTCTAGATACAAGCTGGTACATTTCCTTATCCCTATCCCTCTTGTTGTTTTATATTTTTGTAGGCCTTTCTTTTCTCTGACTGCTACCTGTACCTCACTGGACCACCAGCATGGTTTCGTGACCTTGCTCCTACGTTTCAACTTAGCGCAGATCCTGACTGCCTCATGAAGTCCCGTTTATGACCTCCCATCTCCTTTCCACACTTGTCGTTGAGGTAATCCCTTCAAGTGATCCTTGAGAATATTTCCCATGCCCATAAAGTCTGCCCCCTAAAGTCCACTGCCAGTGTCCTAGATCTCACCCCCACTCCCCCCATGCTTATTTGAAACCAGACAGTATTGTGGTCACTCCCAGTCAGGGGGTCCTGTACAACTATGTCCCTTACCAGATCCCCATCTGCCAGAACCACATCCAGGACATGCCCCTCCCTTGTGGGCTCCATCACATGCTGTGTTAAGAACACATCCTGGAAGCCATCTAGCAGCCTCTGCTCCTTGGCCACCCTAGAGGACATGGTTCCCAGTTTGTACCTGGCATATTAAGGTCTCCCATCAACTCCTCCTTCCCCTTTTGGACCACACTGGGCAATGATGTTGTCCAGTAAACCATCCTCTAGAACATCACTCATCCCGGGGGGCCTATATGCTACTCCCAGCTTGACCTTATCTCCTGCTGGGGATCGTAAGGTGACCCATAAGGCCTCCACGTTTCCCTCTGCCTCTTCTACCATAGTAATTTCTATATCATCTCTAATGAACATAGCCACTCCACCCCCTCTGACCTCCTTTCTATCCTTCCTAAGCATAGTGTACCCCTGTACATTTAGGTCCCAGTCATGGTTTTTGTTGGCCCACGTCTCCGTGACCGCCGCCACATCCACCCCCCTCGAACAGCATGGCCTGGAACTCCGGCAACTTGTTTCCCAAGCTCCTGGCATTTACTAACACCAACCCCACCCTTTCCCTGATCCTCTTTCTTGAACCCCACCCAGATTCCTTATACTTCCATCCTCCCCTGCTCCTCCTGAAACCTCCACCTCCAGTCTGTTTCCCCCTCCCCTCTTGGGCAGCTACTCCCCTCATCTGGAGGAGGGCTTCTGGTCAGCCCCTCCCTCATCCCTTCCCCCTTACAAGTTTAAACCCCACCTTTCTTGTATGTAGTCAGCCATCCCTGTTTAGGACTTCCTTCCCTAATGGGGCAAGATGAAACCTGTCCTTGGCATGTAGTCCCTTATCCTCCCAAACTCCATTCCAGTTCCCTAACACCCCCAACCCATTCTCTTCACCCCACTTCCTGAGCCAGTCATTAACCTCTGTAAGCTTCTTTTTCTTGTCCACTGAGGCCTTTAGTACTGGCAATATCTCTGAAAAGGAAATGTTGCATCCATTATCCCGACAGACTCTGGCAAGTTGATTTGCCTCCAGTTGATCCCTGTATGTATTTCAGTTAAACTGCCCTCCTGGCTCCCAGCTCTAACCATTCCAGCCTGATCTCCCTTTTCTTTACACACTAAGTAGGCTCTCCATCGCTTGCTGCACTGCACTGCAGTGCTTTCTCTCTCCTGCTACTTTCCTCTCCTGCCACTGAACACTGGCAGTGGTGGTCAAGGTTAAAGCTGCTCTGCAGCACTTTCTCTCTCTCCTGCAACCCCTCCAACCCCAAACATCAACCATGACTTACTCATCTTGTGGGCTTTACTGGGTGTCATTGTCAGCAGTTGCTTACTTGCCTGTTGAGCTGGCTTTCTTTTGTGCCACCATCGTGGGCTCCTTACCTATCCACGAAGCAGGCTTTTTTGATTGCCACTATCAACAGTTTCTTACTTGCGAGTTAAGCATATTTTCCTGAATTCACCCTTAGTGGCTCCTTACTTGCATGCCGAGTGAGCTTTCCTGAGTCCTGCCATTAGCAGCTCTTTACTGGCCCATCAAGTGGGCTTTATTGATTGCCACCATTGGTGGCTTCTTACTTGCCAGCCAAGCTGGCTTTTCTTAAATGTTACCGCTGCCGAAGACCGGTTAGAGTCTGCAGAAACAGACTAAGTAGGGACCATCTGGGCCAACTGGGAGGGCCAAGTAGTACTTCTCTGCTAACAAACTCTGTATGTTTCTTTGATTCTAATTGTTTAACTCATGTTTTTGTGTGACTTTATTGAAAATTGTATAGAGTTATTTACTTTGTTTTTATCTTTACTTTCACTTACTCTTGAAAATGTATTTCCCAGCTTGTTTATGGCCATGTTTCTCTCATCTCCATTCTTTTCTTTACCTACATAAGCCTGAATTGTTCCTGAAAAAGGTTCCTTGGACCGGTGTACTTGTCCAGTCAAGAAATAAATAAGTAGATAAAATAAATTGTGTAAACAAATTGCTGGCAGTCGCTGGCCTTTTAGATCCCCATGGAGGCAATGTGTTACAGTGCTCAGCGCACTGCTCTGAAGCACTGGATTGCAGACATAAACCCCACTAGCACCAAATCCTCACTGTGGGATCCTGAGCAAGTCAATAAACCTCCCAGTGCTCCTGTCCAACCATCTGAGGCTATGGGTAGAAGAAGAACTGCACTGGAAATGAGGAGTTGCATCTAGGCTGGGCTATCCTGGGTAAATTTATTGTAAAAAACATTGCTGGATTATTAAGGTCCCCCTACCACCCCACAAGCAGTGAAGGCAGTGCATTTTAGTGGTTACAGCACTGCTGGAAACTGGGAGATGCCAAATATTCTCTGTGTTATCTTGAGCCATTTGTGGAAACAAACCCTGGAAATGAAATGTTGCATCTCATCTGGGCTATCCAGGGTAAATCATTTCTTTTTATTTGCCAGTTTGCTAGCTTTTAAGGTCCTCCCCATCCAGGGAGCACCAGAGCTACCACCACTACCTCAGAGGTTGCAAAGAAGCACAGCAGTTGGATCACAGTGGGCTCAGGGAGGGTGAGGATGGTGGAACAGAGGCACACCCAGTCAGCTGTTCCACTCCACAATCCATACACATTCTGGGGAGCATAGCTCCCCTATGGATGCACCTGCAGAGGATACTAAGGAGACTGAGAACAACTGTCACAAGGGAGGCCCACAGGAAGGAGGCAGAGGACACCACAAGGAAAGGAAGCAGCTCCTGGTGGGGGACTCAATTATTAGGGGGATAGAACTGGGGGGAGCAGGGAAAACTGAAGTAAGGTGCCTGCCTGGTGCCATGGCTTGGAGGGACAGGAAGCGCATCCTCAGGATCACGAGAACAACTGCACAGGAGTCTGAGCTGGACGTCATTGTCCAACTAGGGACAAATGACTTGGCTCATCATGAGATTAGAGCAGTGCAGAAGGACTTTGTAGAATTGGGAGGGCCTAAGACAAGTAGCACACACAGTATCCTTCTCAGAGGTGCTGCCTGTCAATGGCATGAGTGAGGCGAGGGTACTTTGCACCATGCAGTTTAATGAATGGTTGAAAAATGGTGTGGAGCACAGGGTTTGGCTTCATTGGGGACTGGGGTTCCACCTGGAGGACACTGGCCTATACTGGCAAGATGGTCTGCATCTGTCCAGGAAGGAACAAGTCTTTTGAGCAATTGGTTTAAATGCTTCATTGGCAAGCTTTTAAACTAGTCAAGGGAGGCACTGATAAGCAGCAGGAAAATTCCAGCCTCTCCCTACAAAACAGGGTACTAAATGAGAAAAAGACAGAGGTAGAAAGGTCAGTGGGGGATGCTGCAACAGAAGGTAAAGCCATCAAAAAATGGAGAGCAATGAGTACCAATGCCTGTAGTCTGAGTAACAAGCTTCCTGAATTAGTGGCCTTGATGGAGGAGGAACATCTGGATATCGTGGCAGTCACAGAAACATGGTACACACAAAACCATGAATGGGACGTAAACATACCAGGATACAATATCTATAGGAAGGATAGGGAGGGTAAAAGAGGAGGAGGAGGAGTAGAGCTCTTTACACAAGGGAAGGAATCAAAGCAACAGAACAAAAGGGTCAACAGGAAGGAGAAGAAGCACTGTGGGTAAATTTGGAGATCTGCAATGGCACCACAATCCACACACAGGGGTTGTATACAGACCCCTTCTCAGGGGAGGAAATGGACAAGGAAATGATAGAAAGTATGCTTAGAATGGCAGAAAAGGGAGATATTGCTGATGGGTGATCTGAATATGCCAGATGTTAACTGGAGTGTAGTTGCAGCAGCCACTTGAAGAGTGGGGTTATTCTAGATGCCCTACAGGGGGCATGCCTTAGACAACTAGTATTGGAGCCCACTTGAGAGGGAGCAATCTTAGACCTGGTTCTCTCAAATGGAGATGAAGAGAGGATCACAGATGTAGAAGTGGATAGCCATCTGGGAACTAGCAACCATCGAACATTATGGTTCACAATAAACACAGCGATAGAGTCAAGCCATACAAAGGCAAAAGTACTAGACTTTAGGAGGGTTGACTTTGCCAAATGGGTGAGTGCCTAAGGAATGCACTAGCAAAAGGGCAAGAAGGAGGGGTGGAAAAACAATGGGGAATAATAAAAACTGCCATCACAGAGGTAACAAGCCTTTGTGTGAAGCAAATAAACAAAACAAAACTATGTAAGAAACCACTATGGTTCCCAAAGGAAGTGGCAGTGAAGGTTCAAGAGAAAAAGAAAGCATTCAGGAAGTATAAGGAATCACAGAAGTATCAGTTAAAGCAAAAGGAAGCTGGGAAGGCAGTCAGAACAGCAAAGGCCCAAACCGAGGAAAAGATAGCCAACACAGTTAAGAAGGGGATAAAACCTTTTATAGGTACATCAGGGAGCGAAGGAAGACCAAGGGAGGGATAGTGAGGCTTAATAAAGGGAGGGAGGGTGGGCAGAGGGTGACTGTGAAAGGCAGAGATACTAAACAAATATTTTTGCTCAGTATTTACAAAGGAAGAGGGGGAGGTACCTAAAACAAACAGTAGAAACACTCTGGATACAGAAGTTGATACCAGCCCATTTACAGAAGAAAGAGTTCTGAAAGAACTCTTAAAATTGAAGGTGGACAAAGCAATGGGGCCTGATGGGATTCATCCCAGAATTCTAAAAGAACTAAGGGTAGAACTAGTCAAATCATGGGAGGATGGGGTGGTACCCGAGGACTGGAGGGCAGATGTGATTCCCCTTCACAAAAATGGGAGCAAGGCAGAAGCAGGAAACTACAGACCTGTTAGTTTAACCTCAGTGGTAGGGAAAATGATGGAATCACTTCTGAAGGAAATAAGTGTCGAGTATCTAGAGGCCAGAGGGGCACAGGACCCAAGGCAGCACGGATTCACAGTGGGAAGGTCGTGCCAGACAAATATGATAGACTTCTTTGACTGGGTGACCAAAGTAGTAGATCAGGGAGGGGCTGTGGACATGGCCTACCTAGACTTTAGCAAGGCATTTGACACAGTCCACACAAAGATTAATATACAAGTTAGCCAGCCTGGGAGTGGGTCCCAAGATGACAGCCTGGGTAAAGAATTGGCTGGAGAATAGGACACAGAGGTAATAGTAAATGGGTCCACTCTGAAGAGGGGTTACTAGTGGGGTACCGCGAGGTTCAGTGTTGGGACGGTCCTCTTCAATGTCTCTATAGCGACATTGCAGAGGACTGGAAGAAAAGTATGTCTCTTTGCAGATGACACAAAGATCTGCAACAGAGTTGATGCACAAGGTGGAGTGGAAAGGATGAGAAGGGACTTGTCAAGGTTAGAGGAATGGTCAAATGTATGGTAGCTTAGATTCAATGCTAAGAAGTGCAGGTAATGCACCTGGGAAACAAAAACCCAGGGAAGAGTACACAATGGGGTGAGATACTAACAACAACAAAATGGAAAGGGACCTGGGGTAGTCATATCACATGACCTAAAGGTGGGCAAGCAATGTGAGAGGACAGCAAGGAGGGCTGGGGGATACTGGGATACATAGGGAGAGCGTCACCAGTAGAAAACAGGAAGTTACTATCCCTCTGTACAGACAGCTGGTGAGACCCCATCTGGAGTACTGCCTGCAGTTCTGGAGACCCAATCTCCGCAAAGACATAGACAGGATGGAAGCTGTCCAGAAGAGGGCAACTAAAATGGTGCAGGGTCTGCACTGGAAGACATATGAAGAGAGACTTAAGGAGCTTAATATGTATAGCCTCGATTAACGGAGGGAGAGTGGGGACATGATAGAAACTTTCAAGTACCTCAAGGGAATCAACAAAGTCCAAGAGGGTAGCATCTTTCAAAAAAAGAGGTGTGCAAGAACAAGGGGGCACAATTTGAAGATAGAGAGGGGGCGGCTCAGAGGTAATTTAAAGTATTTTTCACAGAGAGGTTGTGGATGCATGGAGCGGCCTTCCGGAGGAGGTTGTGGAGTCAAAAACAGTGGTGGAATTCAAGCATGCATGGGACAGTCATAAGGCAATTCTAGGGGGTGGGGGTAGGAAGAAGTAGGCTGCTGGTTAACTAGGATCTGCAGCTTATCCATTAGGTAGGGAAATGGGCAGACTGGGTGGGCCAAGCGGTCCTTATCTGCTGTCAAATTCTATGTTTCTATGGCAGACAGTGAAAGCACTGTGTTCTAGTGATGATAGCACTGCTGAGCACAGGGATATTGCAGATTTAAACCCTGATAAGCCAAATATAACTGTATGACCCTGAGCAAGTCACTTAAAGGGGAATGCTTGGCTCAGCTGCTGAAACACAAAGAGAAATAATTTTTATCTTCACGTGCTTTACAGTTATTTATTTATTTATCTGCGTGATCCTGTTAGCCCACCCCTGCCCATCATGGACATGAACTAATATTCCCAGGATCTCCTGTGGCCCGGCCTCTGATGATGCAAGTGACGGGATGACCACAGGGGATGTCTACATGCCAGCAATCTAGTTTACTGTGTAATAGGTTACTAAAGTGCATGACCATACTTATTGTACCGGTACTGATTGCGAACGGAGCAGCATGATCAGTACTGGTACAATAAGCACGGTCACGCACTTTGGTAAACCAATACACAGTAAATTAGATTGCTGGTACAGAGACATCCCCCATGACCATCCCATCATTCATGTCATCAGATCACTGGATGCAAGGGACCTGGGGAATATTTGTTCACGGCCATGGCAGGCAGGAGTCATAGGGTCAACCAGATAAAAATCTAAATAACTGTAAAGTAAGTGAGTATAACAATTATTTCTCTTTATGTTTGACTTTTTCAGGAACTCTCAGTCCCACAGCATTTTAGCAAGGGAGCTCAGGGATCCCCCTTTAACCTCCTAGTGCTCCAGTCCACTCAGTTGTGGAGATGGGTAGGAGCAGGCTTGTACTGTAAATATGATACTGCATTTCTGCTGTACTATCCTGGGTAAGTAGACTGTAAAACTAGATAAAAACAGAACCCTACTGTAAAAGAGACATTGCATCTCCGCTGAAGTGTAGGTAAACAAACTATAAACAAAACAAATCACTGTCAGTCATCTTTCCCATCCCCACTCCCACAGGCAGGGTGTGCTTGTGGTTAGAGCAAAGCTAGGAACCACACGATTGCAGATTTAAACCTTGCTAGAGTCAAGAGTGACCCCAAACAAGTTACTTAACCTCCCACTATTCAGATCCAGCTGCAGAAATGGATAGATGCAGGCTCCCACTCGAAATGAAATGTTGCATCTCAGCTGAGCTGTCCTAGGCAAATAAACTGTAAAAAAAAAAAAAGCATTTGTTAATGCCGAATGTTGTCTCACTGGCGTTGGCATTGGTAGTGCAGGAGTTAGAGATGCATAATAGAAATGGCAGTGAAGTATTGAAGTGACGCCAACCTCAGTCCCCACCCTGAAGAGACAATTTTCAACATAGGCATTTTGGGACCTCCCTTCATGAACAGTGGCACTGTGATTTTGTTAATCTGTCCCAAAAGTTGATTTCCCATAGCGACCACACCATTCTGCGCCACAGGTGCAAAAACAAATTTTGGGCAGGATGTGAAAAATGACAGCTGTACTGTTCATAAGGAGGTGGGAAAAAATGCCAGTGTTGAAAATCTGGCATGAAATTTGCAAAATTACAAGGGTGCGTGGAAACTGCGCAATGCATGCTTGCAACACAGTCATTTTATGGACTTTCATTACCAAATTGTCAACATATGCATTTTAAGACCTCTGCTCATAAAGAGTGTCACTGTCATTTTCTCAAACTGTCCCAAAAACTGATTTTGTACAGTGACCACACTATTCTGCGCCGGCAGTGCAAAAACACATTTCAGCCAGGATATGTAAAATGACAGCTGTACTGTTCATAAGGAGGTGTGGAAAAATGGCAATGTTGAAAATCTGGTGTGAAAATATTACAAAGTCATGAAGTTATGAGCGTGCATGGAAACTGCGCAATGCATGCTCATAAAACAGACATTGTTTGGATTTTTTCCACCAAATTTGCAACATAGGCTTTTTGAGAGCCCATCTCATGAGCAGTGGCACTGTCATTTCGTTAATCAGTCCTGAAAGGTAATTCTGTGCAGTAACCACAAAATCATCTTTCTGGACCGAATAACGCTATGACAGTGATTGAATTCATGAGGAGGGGCCCCAATAACTCCATGTTGAAAATGAAGTGCCAAAATTCCCAAAAATGGTCAAGATATGCACTAAAGTTGAAAAAACCCTATTTATGCCATTATACAGCTTACCGGCATTTCTTCGGTTCGCCGTCAGCTTTGAAGAGCGCAGATGTGTTCCCAGTCCACCAAAGATCATCATGCCGGACTCGGAGGTAAGTATGGGGTGAGTGGGGGTATGGGGAGGTAGGGTGTGCAGAGGGTGGTGCGGGTTGGGAGGGAGCAGGACAGACTGCGGGGACCATTTTCTTCTTTACAGGTTAAAAGAAAAACATCGTGATTTTTTTTTTTCAGAGGCATTTTGCACGCTGGGGTGGATTCCCAGTGTGCCATCTAATGTTGGGGGCCAACTGATGGGAGTTGGGCACCCCATCACTTACTGAAGGGGGCAAAGGCCGAGGGGATTGGGCACCCCTTGACAGACAATAAATGAGGGGCATTATGCCGATAGGGAGTGGGCTCCCCCTTCAGCACATGAACTGGGTCCGGGCATGCCGACAGGGGAATTGGGCATCCCTGAAGTCGGCATTGTGGCGGGCGGTGGCAGCAATCACTGCTGCCATGTTTACTAGAATGCTTCACCAGAAAAGGCACGTCAGGAGGTGCCACTGCATGATGAGCTTGGCTCTCATTGCAGCGGACCTTTTCTTAGATCTGGGGGCCACTTTACGTGTTGCTGGTGTCAGCGCCTGCAGCTCTCTTATTGGGGAATGAGGGACACACCACTAGTGTGTGCCTGCATTCACCACAGTGACCGCACTCAAAATGCAAAAGCATTATTACTGCAATATGTTGGCAGGCACGCAAGCGCGGGCCAACATAAAAAGTGTTGAGCCATGAGAACTAGTACCATATTTCTGTGCTTTCCGTCACAGCTGCTTGGAAGAAAATAATGCAATTTGTACATTTTTACTGCAGTGTGGCAAATCAGTTGATAATGAATTTTAATCAGTTAGTATATTATAGGTAAGCAAACTGAGGGGAAACACCTCTTCTACAGTTGTGACCAAACATGAAAATATTGCAAAACAAACAGTATAAGGTATAAGAACAGTCATCACTAAAACATGTTATTTCATCTACAGCATTCACAGTGACTGTGCAGTAATTGTGCTATTAAACATTTAGCTCAAGATATTGCCAATGTGCAAACACGGTTTGTATGTTTGTGAATTTGGGACCAGGTTTGAGGAACAGAAAATGCTAGTGACTGAGCATCCATTTTAGTACAAGATCAAGGGAGGAAATATGAAAATAAACCATTTGATCATAAGCTATGACCTGTATGTCTTTTCTGCAGGAAATCTGTTAAATAGGAGGGAGCAAAACCAAGCAAAGACTTATACAGAAAAATGTAGCAATGAAACAGCCTGCTATGTGAAAGTGAAAGCCATTCAAGAGTGAAATATAACACACAGGGACATGTTTGCTGAGGTAGATCAGTTATGAAGCTCAATAAACCACTGCATGAGACGAAGAATCTAGCATATTCAAAAGGGTAACAGAAGCACTATGATATATATATATATATATATATATATATATATAATGTATGGTAAGTGCCTAATAACCACCATAATCAGCAGTCACACAGCTTTGTTATGCACTGTTTAGAATTTTAAAAGTTGTTAACCACAGTTCGGAACTTCCAAACAGTGGCATAACAAAAAAGAATACACCAGAGTTCCATAATTCTTACACATAAAATGCAAACAGTGTTGTTTTGACCATACACTATAAAAGATGATGGCTGGGGATCGGGTGACAACCACGCTGAAATCACTTCTTGTGGTTGCTAGGGCTACAGTAAACCTCTCGAGCTGTGCTCTCGAGGTTCTACCATGTTGCCTAGCAACCTGAAAGTGATATACAGTGTGAGTTATCCTGATCCATCATAATGTATATAAGATATAAGATATAGATGAAAAAACACTTTGGTTTATTCCTCACAACAGAGTGAGAGTGCTCAGCTTCAAAAACTTTTTCACACTTTCACAGCCAGCAATTCAAAAATGATTTATGGGACGTATGGTATCTTGTTTTAATGGGACTTAAACCTGCAACCAAGAGTTCTCACTTCCCTCCAAATTAATTTAGGGAACTGAAAACTTGTTTCCCATGCCATAGATAAATTGCAAAGTTTTACACCACTGAAAACATTAGCTGTGAGTGATCCAGGGTTATTATAGTACTGAGGGGCACATAGCCAGTATGTTACTTTTGTGGGACTTGAACCTGTAGCTTCCATTTCACCTTCCTGGTCTCTGACCAGTTTCCTACAATTTTAAAATCATATTTGCTTTCTGTTCATAGCACACTGCAGTCAAAATCAGTGGCTAAAATCCCTTCCCATCCAAACAAATCTGGTGGCAACTTGTCTAGGCAACAGCACCTGAGAGACATCTCAACACACGAGCAGGCTAAGGAGGAAAAAGGGGGGAGGTGACCATGCAGTATGCTGGTGAGGGAGGAGCCCGCAAACACGCCATACAAACACAAGGAGAGACAGCAATCACAGTATACTGTCCATATTCAGGAAGCTTCACTCACTGTTCGGAGCTTCATCGCACTCAGCACAGATGCAAGGAGAGATGCACTTGGTGAACACTACACTCTGTCCTCACTACACCTTGCTTACATCTTCAGCATTCATCTCTTTATTGGCTGCAGACATGAAAATTTGGGATGCACATTGGTTATTTCTCATGGTAACCTCTTGATTATTTATTCGCTTTGCAGGCTGAAAGGGTGATTTTGACGAGGGCACACTAATGTGCCATTTATAAACTGCACACAGTCTTTGCAGGCATAAAAAGAATGTATAACTGCTTGTGCACTATTTATAGAACTGTCTTTAGTGGTAGGCTATAACTGTATGAGTACTACTTGATATAATGGATTTTAGTGCAGTTAGAAACATCACATTCTGTGGGGTTCTGTTTTCTGTTTTGCTCCTACAGCGAACACTTGATGTGGTGGGAGGAAGGCAGATACACTACCTGTGCTGCTTATAATGCTGACACATATTTCCTATAGTGAGTACTTCTGGTTGGCCATGGTGCCACTGTCTACTACTGATGCTGTTCCCGCTTGCCACCAACCACACAGCACAGAAGGACAGCTGCTGGCAGGTGCATATACTGCCATTAGGTGCAGGACAGTGTTACACTGTGTGTTGCAACACTATACAGGCGAGGGGATCAAGGTCCAACACAAGCTGCTGACTTTCTACATACCTCGGTGTCTCCTCTGCATGCCTGCTGAATACTCTGGGGGACAGCCTGTGTCTTTCTCTCTCTCTCTCTCTCTCTCGCACACCTGTTTGTGTCTGTCACTGCAGCAACTGTCCAACTAACAGCTGTGGCAGTTGACAGCACTGGGAGAACAATGCTTACAGGGTAAGAAGCACAGTGAACAGAAACCGGGAGGTCCAGCGGTTGGTGAATGGCCATGCCGCCAAGCGTGGGGTAGGGAATGGCACACACACACACACACACACCACCATGTCATCACAGCACCAGGAGAACAATGTTTTGGGGGTTAGAAGCATGGTGAACAGAAACCAGGAGATGCAGCAGATTGTGAGTGGCTGTGAGGCCTAGCACAACACACACACACACACACACACACACACACACACACACAGCACCATGTCACGACAGTGCCGGGAGAACAATGCTTCTGGGGTTAGCAGCATGGTGAACAGAAACTGGGAGGTGCTCTCTGCAGTTTGTGCCAAATGACAGCTGTAGGGTCTGTGCCTTCCCCTGCGTAGATGTAAGTGCCACACTTTTGCAATGGCTGCCCATGCCATTTACTCTCTCAAAGCTACTCAGCTGTGCTGGCCCGGTGGCACTGAGTGTCGAGGTGCTGGATGCCACACCTCGCGCCATGCTGGTGACCCAGGTTCGGGAACAGACTCGGGCTGCCAGGGATCAGCAGGGGAGGGAAGAGATTGAGTGTCTGGAGAACTACTCTCTCTTCCTGGGGTGGGCTCTAGGGGTCATGTTGCAGAAGTGCGACCTTTGGCGGTGACCGGAGGAAGCCAAGATTGCGTCACCACGCATAGCAAGGGGCGGAGCTGAGGCAGGCATCAGCATTCATGCCAGGATGCCACAGCATGACTGAGCTCTGGGGGAAACAGAAAAATGCCCCCCCCCCGGAGGATAGGAGAAGACACCACTGCCTGTAGCTTTTGCAGACTGGCTTTATGCAAATAAAAGTACTAGAAGTGCTCTCTCATTGGAGCGTTTCAGTCCTTTCAAGTACAGAAAGTTTCTGCCTCAAAAACTTTGACCACTGTCATAGCTATCTCCTGTGGTCATTGGTCTGTCAGGGACGAGCCCAATGTAGATTCCTCTGCACTTGGCTAATCAGTGACACACCTCTGAAATGCCATTCTCTGAAGTAAAGCAAGATGTTTCTTGTACATGCGCAATGCAACATAAAAATGGCAGTTTCCCTTCTATGTTTTGTTGGGCTGAACATTTGACTGTATTGTTAAAACCTCATAATCTTTAGGGATGTGCTAGTAATGAATAGTATTTCTCGAATGTCATGAATAATGTGCTCTTCATTGCAATTTAGTTTTTATTCAACATTCTAACATAAAAGGACATCTTACACCCCAAAAACAAAGTAATAACATACCTCGATAATACACAATGTTATGCAAAGTAAGACTCCAGAGATAAAACAAAGAAGAGCTGTAAAGGGGAAGAGTCCTCCTCCACACCCCCACCCTTCACCTCCCTCCCCCCTTTAGATAGACCCGGCCCT
This sequence comes from Neoceratodus forsteri, assembly GCA_016271365.2. Taxonomy (NCBI): domain Eukaryota; kingdom Metazoa; phylum Chordata; order Ceratodontiformes; family Ceratodontidae; genus Neoceratodus; species Neoceratodus forsteri. The sequence continues at coordinate 674,737,690 of CM028133.1, read as the reverse complement.
GGACAGTCATTTTAGAAAGTAATACATAAGCAATTTCGAATGATAACCATTAAAGATTAAAGGTTATACTACTGGCAAAGAAAACAAATCCATGAGTGGAGCCCAGACTTTGTTAAATTTGGACAATCTATTCTGATGACTGGCAATCATCTTGTCTAGCCTGATATTACTTAAAATTCTGTCAGCCATTCCATTATATGAAATAGAGATGTCATCCTTCAATGACGAAGTACTAGCTTTTAACAGACATAGACACTAGAGCCATGTGGTATTTCAGTACTTTAACTGGGATTACTAAGAAATTCCCTAATAAGCATATATCAACTGTAAATAGGTCCTCCAGCCCTAACAGGGTCTGCTCTTTGTTTGATCTGTGACCAAGGGGGCAACTTTAGGACATTGCCAGAATATATGAACTAAATTGCCTTGCTTCTAGCCCACATCTCAACAGGTGTGGAGCCACCCCTAGGAAACTGTGAAATCTTCTGGGCGTGAAATATAGATTATGCAAAATGCGAAATTGCACAAGCGCAGCCTATCCAGTGATATATATATATGGCACCAGCACACAGCGACTCCCAATTAATGGATGCATCCGGAGTAATTCATTCCAGCACTCTGGAGGTCTGATAGGTTCAGGGTATACCTTATTATAAAGAGCCTTATAAATTTTGGACACACGCATGGGGAAGCGGATAACAAGTTGGACCAGTTCCTCCAACAGGAGGGCAAGCTCTGATTGCTGAAGATTGTCCCTAATGCAGCCAAGAGGATGTGCCGCAATTGAAATACTTTAAATATATAAACAGCAGGTAACTCAAATTTACTTAAAATGTCTTTGGATAATATCCATTTACGATCCGTCTCGAGCCAGAAATCCCTAAGCTTTGTTCCTTGGAGCTGAGGTAACCAACGAGGGGAAATAACTTTTCTCTCTAATTTGATATTAGGATTACCCATTAAGGGTTGCCCTGAATCGAATTTAGGGTTGTTTTTGATAAAAGAACAAAATTGGAAATGAACCCGGACCGATGTAGCTATTAAAGAGTCCTGCAAGGACTTGGGAAGGGATTTTGGCTGTACAAAAAGGAGAGCTGAAGGGGTCAGGTTATGAAAGCGAATTAAGGCAGATTCGATTTGGACCCGAAGCGGTACATATTACCAAATTATTGAGATCATTAGGTGCGAGCCATCTCAAATATTTGCTCATGTGACTGGCCCAATAATAGAAAGAGCGTCAGGAACTCTTAGCCTCCTTTAAACTTGGGGCAGCTAACTTAAAAAAGCAAACCTGTGCCCTTTGTCTGCCCAGATAAAATTAGTGAAAATAGTATGAAGTTTTTAAACCATGCGAGGGGTAGCCAGATATTGAGGAGATTAAGTGGGTAAAATATCTGCGGAAAAATATTCATTTTAATGAGGCTTATTCTGCCCCAAATCGTAAGAGGTAGGAGGGCCCACTTTTTTAAATCCTGAGTAATAATATTTAAAAGAGAGTCTAGATTATATTTACTCATCAGGGCTCTATTCCTTACAAGAGTAATACCGAGGTATTTTAGAGATTTCCCCTGCCAAGATAAACCATGAACAGTAACTTTGTTCTTTACTACTTTATAATTAAGTGGGAACACCATCGTTTTACCTAAGTTTAGTTTGTAATTTGAGTACTTACTATAAATTCCTATCACCTCTAAAAGATGAGGAATGGTTTTGTTTGGCTGAGAGGTGCAAAGAAGTAAGTCATCTGCATAGGCTAATGCCTTAATAGTAAAGTTCTGGACCGGAATTCCATGAATGTCAGGATCTTTCACAATTCTTCGGATAAGGGGTTCCAAATAATGTGCTCTTCATTGTTCGGATCTGAATAGTGCCATGGCACTATTTGTACCTATTCATATTAGGGAACTAAGAAACAAAAGAGAAGGAAAAAACAGCTCCCCATCTTCCCCCGCCCAGTCACAGTAAAAACAACCTCCATCACCCCACCTTCTACAACAAGCCCACTCCTACCCTTCTCCTCCCTCCCTCCCAACACACACGGTTTCGATAGTAACAGAACTCTCTCATGATGGATGACCAGCACAACCCATATGACTCCACGGCTGGCCACCATCTCCTCTTGCCATTATTCAGTTAAACAAGTCCTCCCCACACCCCCACAGCAGCATTCAAGTCCCAATGAATAAAATACACAGCACTCCAGGCTAGCGTTCAAAATATCTTTATATATTAATTAAATGGAAGCATAAATAGACAACATTACATATTTGAATACATATTGTAATGCTTCACATATCAATAAAGTGCAAACAGATCAGCACTTCAAGGCCACCAGGATCTCTTCGTCAGAGGTCCCTGATGAAGAGGTCCTGGTGACCTTGAAGAGCTGGGCTGTTTGCACTTTATTAGGTGAACCATTACAACATGTATTCAAATATGTAATGTTGTTTGTGTATTTATGCTTCCATTCATTAATATATAAAGGTTTTTTGAATGCTAGCCTGGAGTGCTGTGTATTTGATTCACTGAGTTTATTCATTTTACAGCACTCGACCTTAACTGTGTGCACTCTTTGCCTTTTTCTAGTCAGCATCCAAGTCCCACCCTCCTCCCTGCCAGCACCCACATTTCTTAAATTTAGTAAGCAAGTCCCCCCCCCCAGCACAAGAAGGAGACAAACACAATCCACCCTCCTCCACGGCCATCTGCCTTCTTGTCAATGGTGCTTCTGCACTTGCTCCCATAGTAAAAAAAATAAATAAATAAAAAAAACTGGTAACCATCAGGCTAATGGTTACCATTACATTGTAGTATGTTTAAAGGCTAATTTAATGTATTTAACTTTGGTTTCACAAAGAAAATGTTGCCTCCTATCCATTCAGCCATGTCACAGTGCAGAACTCGCGTGAGCAGTTGTTTTACTAAGCGAGCAAGTGCAGGAGAGACATTCACAAGAAGATGGCTGACCATGGAGGAGGGCAGGTTGTGTCTGGTGGGAGGATGGGAAGGTGACTTGTTTAACTAAATAATAGTAAGTGGAGATGGCGGCTGACTGTGGAGGTAGGCATATTGTACCAGTCACCAATCATGGTAGTTTTTTATTAATAATGGAATTATGGGTACTGGGGGAGAGGGTGGGAGTGGGCTCACTGCAGAGGGTGGGGGGGGGACAGGGGGTTGTTTTTACTGTGATTAAGCTGGAAAAGAGTTTGGGGGCTGTCTTTTCACTTCACCTCCACAGGTACAGTATATGAATAACGAAGCCAAATACTGTGTAACCCCTAGGTTACTACCCCTGCCTGCACAGTAGTAGCCTGCAGGTTGAGGGGCCTGGGCTGTCAAAATGGGTGCCTCCACTCAGAGGACAGGGTTGTTGGCAATGTGACTGCCCTGGGTACAGCCCTCTTGGACACTGATATCCCCCTCTTTACCCCTAGTGGCCTGGCTAATCTTGCACCTATCCCACACCAACACACTTTTGCAACATGCGGTAAATCCCTCCTTGTAACCACTTACCACCATGATCAGCTGGAATACCATAGATGACCCCCTGGAAAACAAGACCTGTAACAGTTAAGCAACGTTGATGCAGTACTTTTTATACAGAGGTACACCACATTCAGTTTAACTGCAAAAAAGATACAAATCTGATTTATTGGGGGATGTGAACAAGGGCGGGGCAGTAATCTGGTGGTTGATTTTAGATCTGATTGATTCAGGCTATAAGGCATGCACTCAAAGGTCCCTGGAACTCAGTCACACACACTCTTTGTACCCAGTTGGAACTACAGGCTATCCTGAAGCATTGCCTGGGGGTAGGCTGGCATTGCAGCTGGTTGGGGCCCTGTGATGGAAAGAAACATGCATGCACTGTAACCCACAATTCGTAATCTGGAGCCAGCTGGCTCAGTCCACAAAAGCTTAAAAACAATTAAATCAGATGACTCACTGTGTTTGTTAGCTGGGTTGCAGGGAGCTACCCTGGTTTTACTCACGCTACCCAAATTTGGATGCAGGATGGATGAAATGGAGACCTCAAGAGGAAAAGCTGGATGGCCAGGAGAAGCAGGGTCCACATGATGCGAAGTGGCACTCGATGCTGTTCGGTGTTGTTGATCAGGGAGCCAAATCTCCAGGCAGGTCTCTCGTTGGATCTTTCTCTGCTTCACGAGTGGGTGTCTGGGCTAGGATGGCAGGGCCCAGACTGGGAGAACAGTTCGGATGCAGTCCAGTAAGGTTGCTGGACACAGCTTCCAGCAAGTGTGACACATTCAGCAAAGTGGGGAACCAAATCATGACCCACTGTCCATATTGTGCAAACTTATAGTAAAGGCAGACAAATACCACAGTTTGGATGACAGTCCGGTTGCAATTCTCAGTGTCCCTGTGCAAACCGTATGCTCTGCGGTCGTGGTGAAAGTCCTGATAGGCCAATTGCACAAAAGCAGGTCTTAGGTCCCCTTCAGGTGAAATCAGTCACAATTCGCAATGAAGGTCACAAATTCAGTTGATGTCCGATGGTCAGATAAAGTCTCTTCTCTTTAGGAAGATGGTAGCAAGCAGGAAGGACACAGCCTTCCTGTCGATTTTCCCTTCGCCCTATGCAGAAGCAGCTGCACAAATTGTTAAAGCTCCTCACTCTCTCAACTCTTACTCCACTACTGACTTCAACTCACTGTACTCAATAGTCAGGGCACAGCAAAATGCTCAGAGAAAAGTCTGAATTAAGGTTGCACAAATCTCTCCAGGAGGGACAGCTAAAGGCAGGCAGGCCAGACGGCCTTCCTGCCGAATCCCAACGCCACCCCCATTGGGCAGCAGCTCAATGAGCTTGAGCTACTATCTCTAGCAGTTCCAACTCACTTCTGCTTCACTGCTGCAGGCAGCTCTGGGATTTTCCCGTGAACCAAATGATTCGATTGGTTGATCCATTTGTCTGTCAAAACAAGGGCTCCCCCTCCAGTTCCATTTAGGCACCAAAATGTAAAAACTATAATTACTACAGAAATTCACTCCCACAAGACCTCTGGGGACAGGCTCCATTTTCGAGTCCCCAAAGGTACTGATTGGTCCACACTAACAGTCCAGAACCAAAATGGTGGAGCAATACAAAATGTCCATGCTGCAAAAGAAAGCAGGTTAGACAAACCACAATATTATTGCTACTGAAACAGATAATCAATAAACAAGCACAATGTTCAATAGAGCTCCCTCTGTGCAATTAGTGATGGCAGAAGGGAGCAGATTCACTGAAGCCCGGACAGGACTCGAGCCTAAAACTCAGATTAATTATCACTATGAGATAGGCAACTCTTAAAGAGACAGGCACGGAGGCATAACAGTGCATTCACATGCTAATACTTTTAAATTTGTAAAGACACAGAACACTATCCTGTGGGCATTTAGGCACACCCAAGGAAGTATTTTGGGAACCCCCATTTGTAGGGAGATTACACCTGAATTTCCAAATACTTGGGGCCTCAAATGCAAATATTTAGCTGAATATTTGAAAAAAGGTATTTATTTTATTTATTTTTATTTATTTATTTAAGAATCAGTTTACAACCTTTGAGCCAGAGGCTCGTTTACAAATGAACTTCGTCACATAAAGACATACATTGCGTTTCAGTTACATAGCAAAGATTTGCCAAAAATCAGTAGGCATTCACCAGAGGTGCCACGTCACATTGTGGTCAGACAGATACAATTGGGTACAGGGTACATGTAATCGATAGCAGGTATTAAACAAGTTGGTATCAAGTGAGCAATTCTGGTAGATAAACATTGAAACAGCTGGCACTGGCCAGGTTAAACCTAGGCATGGTGGACAGGGAAGTGGTGGAGGGATGGTTGGGTGGAGAGCTGCCGGGGGCATTGTCAAAGAGAAAAAAAGGAGTGGAGGCTATGTTCCAGAGACAGGAGCAGTTATGAGTGCTGAAGATGTGTTCCAAAGTGCGGTTTTGAATGTGGAGATGGTGATGGCATTGGTGATGGTGGCAGGAGAGAGTTAAACCAGGTTGGGGCTCTATAGCTGAAGGACCTCTGGCCACGGCTGGTTCTTGTTCTGGGGACCTTTAGAGTGGTCTTGTAGGAAGACCGTGTTGCAATGGTGTGAGGGCTCTGGTGGATGGATGCTGTTACCCCAGAGGGAGAGCCCGAGTAGGGTTTTGGTGAGAGACAGGTCTGGTGTCAGACCGTTCATCCAGGAGTAAGCAGGTTAGCATCAACATAGCTGACGGGTGTGTGTGAGTCTGGGGGCACCAGTAATTAATCTGCACGCTTTATTCAGGGTTAGGTGAATTTGTTTAGTGCAGTGGTGTCGGCAGCACCGTATACTGGTAGACCATAGTCTACAAGGGACAGAGACAGACGATGTAACAGCTGGCGGAGAGCATTTGGGGAAGGCAGCTTTTATGGTGGAATAGGATGCCAAGCCGTGTGTTGGTGGCGGATGTTGAGGTGTCGATGTGGGTGTGAAATGTGAGGCTGAATCGAAGTAACCCCAAGGTATTTGTAGGAGCAGACTTGTTCCAGTGGTTGGTTGGTGCTTGGAAGGATATAGGTGGGTGGTTGCTAGCTTTGTTTTGGGGTGTGAAAAGAGCATAGTTTTGGTTTTCTTAAGATTGATGATGAGTCTGCTCCTTAAACCAAGCCTCGGCACTGTTGAAAGACTGCTGTAGGGAGTCCTGTAGGGAGATGGGATTATGGTGGGTTGCAAACAGGACAGCGTCATCTGCATACAGCAGAATTTTGCCAGAGCATGCACTGGGCAGGGTGTTCAGATACAGCGAGAAGAGAAGGGGGCCCAGGATGGAGCCTTGGGGGACCCCAGAGAGAATGGGACGGGTATCGGAGAGTGTGCTATTAATCTTGACACACTGGGATCGAGTGTCAAGATAGCTAGCACACCATGCCAGGGGGCCAGCCGAGAGACCAGTGAGGCAGAGTGCATTCAGCAGCAGTGGATGGGAGACAGTGTCGAAAGCCTTTGAGAGGTCAATGAACACTGCACCAGCTAGGGAGCTGGTATCCAAGGAGGAGTGTAGGAAGTTGGAGAATTCAATAAGGGTAGTGCTGGTACTGTGACCCGCACGGAAGCCATGTTGCTCTGGGCATAAGATGTTATGCTTAGCCAGATAATCAGTGATTTGAATGGCCACCACTTTCTCAGGGCTTTAGAGAGGGAGGGAGGATGGAGATTGGCCGTAGTTGTTGGCGACGACCTGTCGCCTCCTTTATGAATAGGTGTGATAATGGCTGTTTTCCAAGCTGTGGGAAATTGTCCCAGGCAGAGTGACTGGTTAATTAGGCTTGTGAGAGGTGCAAGGACTTCATCTAGCACCAGCCTGAGGATGCTGGGGTCCAGTGAGTCACGCCGGGATTGTTGCCATTGAGAGCTTTGGTTAGGATGGGTCTGGCTTCCGGGTGGAAATCTTCGCAGGAGGAAGCTGGGGTGCTGGAGGACAGGGGAGTTTGGCTGGGGAGGGTCAAAGAAATTACTAGGAGGACTGAGCTAAGTCAGTGAAAGTGGTGTTGAAACAGTTAGCTATGGTGGCAGGCTCCGGTGGAGGTTGTGCCATTTCTAGTGAGCTGGGATGGGCGGGGAGCAAGCTTTACCATTGAGTTGCTAATATTATCCCAGAAGGTCGGGCTGAGCCCCAGGAGGAGGTAAGGAGGCCTGGTAATGGTCTGCCTTGGCTTTCCTGATGGCCCATGACATTTATTTGGGCTGCATTGTATGCTTGCCTATCAGACAGGCGACCTGTTTCAGTGGCAAGGTGCCAGAGGTTATCCCCGGTTTCTAAGTAATTTAGCCGGAGGCAGGCTAACCCAGGGTGCGTTCTGTTTTTGGACCGGGTTTTGGTTAAGGGTGCAAAGAGATCACAGGCCATGTTGAAGTTGTGAGTGAAAAAGGTGAGGGCAGTATCAATGTTGGTTGCCTGCTGAATGGGGGACCAGTCTATCTGGGTGAGGAGTGCCTTAAGTTTCTTCACCCCACCAGGGCGGAGGCGCCTGCGGAAGGTGCGCCTACCCTAATAATCTTATTTTGGTACAAATTTACCAGAGCAGTAGCTAACTAACCTCATTATTTTGCCATCTCATGTTGCACAGACATACTGTATTTCAGAGAGCAGCAGCTACTGTATAGATGGAAAAAATGCCTGCTACTCCTGTATGTAAGTAGTTTATAAAGGTATCAGAAACAGACTCAGTTTACTAAACGCTTATTATTTTTTAACAATGGGAAAAATCAAAACAGAGAAATATAAAATCTGTTGGCACAAAAGTGACCATCGGTCTATTATGTCTGCCCATTCCTGCCTAAGAAATGTTGAACAAGAGTAACTGGGTCACTGCGTAGGGGGTACAGATGTTACTTTCATGGGTACGGCCCCTGCCTTGCACCCGTTGGGGGCCTAGCAAGGTTGAGGGGCCTGTGCTCATTAAGCTCCTCATGTGGGCTGTTTGGTTCAGATGAGGAATAAAGGTGATAGCGTGGTGCCTCCACCCAGAGAAGGAAATAGTGGGCCTGCTAACCAGTAGAATACTGCCCCCTGGGATGCAGTTCCAACCCACCTCCCTGACAATTTTCAGACTCCACTCTGAAACACACTAGTACTAGTGCCCCCACATTAATTACAATTTCAGCATCATGGATCATTTAAAGTAGATTACTAATAATATGCTCACACACCAAATATCAGAGACTAAACACAGGTCTTTATTATTTGGTCGCTCAGGTCCTGTGAAAGAAATGGTGGTTATACCAAATTGGTTTAACAATGACTTTGAGTAATAACAACACACTGGCTCTTGCTAATAGTTCAAGTGCATCACCTTTAGTACGATGCTTTTGGAAGTCTAGGCCTCTCCTCAGAGCTTCCTTCCTAGACCTCCCTACACCTGCACACAGGATGGCAATGAGACCTACTGTACAGTAGGACTTCCTACTACCCTTAGAAGAAGAATTGCACAGTTTACTCTGACTTTCACAGCAATAATTTCTTGAATTCTGGTTTAGTTTTAGCTGCTGGGTACCCAGATAATTTAAGTACAGTTGCAGTCCTGATGTTGCGGAGCCCGAGGTCTTGTGTTCGTTTGTGTACTTACAGGTATGCAAGCTTGCTTTAAGTCCCACTTAACCGACTTTTTGACTAGCACTTTAGGATGAGCAACAAGCTAATCCAACAGGGAACTTTGGAACTAATTGTGATCCAACAGGGATGTTCAGGCAATGGCAGCAGTTCTTTTCTGGCTAGCAAGCAGTACTTATATGTCCTATACCAGGGAAACAGTAGCTGATGCTTTGGAATGGAGATGTCACGGCAGCAGACACACAGTGGTCAATGGCCAAGGCTTGGAACAATCTTTGCACTGCAGTGCTCCTCCACTTGGTCAATACATGGCAGTGTGACAAATTTCGAAGGGCCTACCAAGGAGCTACTCTGCCTCACCCCAGTGGGTGCCCCTTCAGTCAAGGGTGCAGGTATCCTGGAGACAAGCTACTGACCATCTCCTTGATGAGTTCTCACCTCTGATATCAGCAGTCTGCAGATGACTTCAGCAGAATCATTCTCTCACAGCGACACAGGTTGCTTAATGGTGATAGGAAACAGTTTTTATACCTCTAAATGCCCTCCAGCTGATCTTTTATTAGCTACCCAGTATTTGGATATGCTTTTGCCCTTTTTTGTTAAATTACTAATCTAATTTTGTTGCTTTTGTAACTACATTGAATCCCTCTCTGCTAAGCAGTTGCTGCTCTCTCTTTTCATATTGTCTGAACATTCTGTGACATCACAAACACCTTCCCAGGCCATTCAGATAAATAGCATGGATTGTGAGTTTCTGATGTCATAGAATGTCTTAGAAATATGAAAATCAAGAGCAGTAGCTGGTGAGGAGAGGGGAACTCAATGTAGATATGAGGACAGCCCAAAACTAGATTATTTATTTATCAAAAAATCATCAAAGCAAATCAGAATACATAACTGGCATGGAAAGGAAGATGGAAGGGCAGTTAACTATGTAAAAATAATTTCCTATCTCCTTTATCACTTGGGTGCAGCTCAGATGGAACTTCCAGCAATTGAATTCTCTCACACCAGGATCTCTGGCCTTAAGGCCTGGCTAGGCCCTCAGCTGTCCTCCTCAGTGGTTCTGGTCTCACCAGCTGCTCAGGAAGGACTGCTTCAAACTCCTCATTGGCTGGGGGAAGAATTCAGCTCACCTCCCACTTTCATAGATTCTGATTGGCTGTCTAAACTTGTCATTTACAGTCCAGCTTCCTCAGTAGTTACCCAAAGGTGCCAAACACGTGGCTGCTGTTCCCCACATACTGGTTGGCCAATTGTGGGGGTTAAGGGTCACAAGATGGGGACATCCATCTATTTACATACAGTTCAAAGCCTGGCTGTTGCTTCACACCAGTTAACTTACTGATAGCTGCTCTTTCTGACTTTACTAATCTGTAAATCCAACTGGAATTATAATCCGGATTGTCCCTGGTGACTTTAGCAGTTCTTCCGGTTCTTCTTCAGCTGCAGGAGCACCCCTCTTGTCAGCAGCATGCTGTGATACAACAAACATGCAACAGCTTCCCTCCTGGCCTCCATAACCAGCTCCCACCAGAGGATGCAACTGACACAGGTGCTCCCACCCTGAGCAACCAGGAGCTCGGCAGGTAGCCCCACCTTTGTGGGGGAGAGGGTTACAACAGCCCTAGGGACTATTCACTCTGTCCTTCCCCTCCTTTTCCAGTGTGGTCTTTACCAAGCCACTGTATCTGTCCCACTCCCATTTGATATCCGCACTGATTTTGCACAGACCACCTCCTCCAACAGCCTGTTCCACCAATCCACTACCCTCTCCATGAAAAAGTGTTCTAGGTTATCTGTTTCAAACCCCTCCCAACCAGCTTCATGGAGTTGCCCCTGGCGTCTGTGTTCCCACTCAGTGTGAACAATTCTCTGCTATCCATTTTATTTAACCCATGGAGGTATTTGTATGTTTCAGTCATGACCCCTCTGTTCCTTCTTGCCTCAAATACATACATCAGTGATGCACAACTTTTTTTTGTGGAGGGCCAGACTGAAGACTTGAGTCTAGGCTGAGGGTCAAGGGCCACTGGCCAAGGACCATTGTAAAATGGCCTGAGGTGACAAATGTCCAGCAAGACGTTATTAAATGTACACATAAAACAAATCAAAGCATACATTTATCTATTTGTTTATTTATTTATCAACATGTTACTGAAACTAAAAAAAAAATAAAAATAAAAATAAAGACTGCAAGTGGAAGCTGCTAGATCCTTGGGGGGCCACAAACAGCTGCTGTAGGGGCCATTTGTGGCCCCCGGGCTGCATGTTGTGCACCCCTGATGTACATGCTTAGATCTGCCAACCTTTCCTGGTACATCCTTTCCCGCTGTCCCTGGAGCATCTTGGTTACCCTCAGCTGCTGCCTCCACTCTGTCTCTGTTCTTCTTTGGAAGCAGATGCTACAGTATATGGTGGTAGCAACACTTTCTTTCTCTGGCTAGTGAGTCTCTCCCTATGCACCCCAAAATCCTATGTGCCCTACCCACTGCCCTACTGCTTTATGATGACTTTAGACTGTCTGAAATTATTCCCCCCACAAAGTCATACTCCTTTGTAGTGCTTTCCACATAGATGGATAGATAGATAGATAGATAGATAGATAGATAGATAGATAGATAGATAGATAGATAGATAGATAGAGAGATAGATACTTTATTTCTATAGCACCCATCTCCATAGACTCTGGGCACTGCACAGTAAAAACATTCATTTAAAACAGAAACTTTAGAAAAATACAAAAATACAGCTATACAACTGGGAGCATATAATTATCTATCCATCCCATAATCCCAACTAAATTTAAAACATCAATAAAATGCTTGCTGGAACAAATATGTTTTAAGGCCCTTCTTAAAGGCTTCTACCAAGGGGGCCTCCTTTAAATAAAAAGGCAAGGAGTTCCACAGGGTAGGCACAGCCCCCGAAAATGCTCTATCTCCTGAATGCCGCAGCCTATCCCTGGGAACTCCCAGGAAGCCTCGCCGGCAGAATGGAGGGCCTGGGCTGGACAGTAGGGGACAAGGAGATCTTGCAGATAGACTGGAACCCCTGCGTGCAGGGTCTTATAGGCCAACAGCCCTATCTTGAAGACAACCCTCCACCGGACCAGCAGCCAGTGCAGTCCACGAAAAGGACCAGGGTGATATGCTCACACCTTTTCACCCCCGTCAGCAATCTCGCCACTGCGTTCTGCACCAGCTGCAGTCTGCGGAGGTTGCCTCCAGATAACCCTAGGTACAGGGCATTACAGTAGTCCAACCTGGAAGTGATGAAAGCATGTACCAGTGTGGTCAGGTCATCAGGCGGGATCAGGGCTTAAATTTGGGAGATATTCCTGAGATGGTAGAACCCACTTCTCACCACGGCCAACACCTGGGCATCAAGTGTCAGGCCATCATCCTGGATTACTCCCAAATTCTTCACCTGTCTAGAGGGGGCTGGGGCACACCCTCCCAACACAAGGACAGGGTGTGACACCACACACACACACACCCTGACCCAGCTCCACAACCAGTACCTCAGTCTTGTCCGGGTTAAGCCTAAACCAATTGTGAGTCATCCACAACTGGATTTCCTCATGTCAGCTGTTAAATATACCTCGTGCTATACCTGGTTAAATAACTAACTAAAAAAAAAAAAAAAAATACAGAGTCTGACACCTGCATATTGGGCACACAGGACAGGTACAGCTGGGTATCATCTGTGTAGCAGTGAAAATCCAGCCTGTACTGTCTGATAATGTCCCCCAATGGCAGCATGTACACCGTGAACAATTGAGGCGACAAGACTGAACCCTGAAGAACACCACAGCACAGAGGCTTCGGGTTAGATGAGACAATTCCCATTGTCACCCTCTGCACTCTGTCTATGAGGTATGATCTGAACCTGTTGATAACATTCAACCTCCCCATTCTATATTCAGTGTTAGGAATTTTTGCCCCTTGTGCATCATCTTGCACTTCTTGGTATTCAGTTCAACTGTCATACTTTTGACTACTTTTCCAATCTACCAGGGTCCAAGTTTATAATTGTGACACTCTCTTCATTATTCATCCCACCAAAGATCTTAGCATCATCTGTGAAAATGCATAGCTTTGCCAACCCAGTGGCACTGAGGGTTGAGGCGATGTACAGCACACCTTGCGCCATGCCGTGACCCGTGTTCAGGAGTGAGCACAGGCCACCAGAGGTCGGCAGGGGAGGAGAGGGATCAAGCATCCCAGGGACAGCTCTGCTTCTCCGGGGAAGGGGGTGACCAGTTGTCGGTGCATGCTGGCCCCTAGTGGAGGCTGGGGGTTGGCACACCGATGCTGCCAAAAAGGGGGCAGAGGCAGGGCAGATGCCTGATGGGATGTGCATGAGAGTGTGCACAGTACCATCACTGGCACCATTGCATGCTCTGCCCTGTGGGAGTAAAACCAGGAGGAGAAAACACGCTCCCGGCTGGATGATGGAGAAAGCTTGCAGGTCCCACCCCCGAATAGCCATGGCACCGACCATACACTGGATCCATTCTTCGGTGGGATTTGGGGTACCCATGATGACTCCACTGGGGGGGCAAGCCCTGAGGTTAGATGGTCGACATTGGCTGGTGGATGTTGGGGGACGGGATTGGGGTTCCCTCCCAATCGTGGGCTGTGGAGCAAGGTAGCAAAAAGAAAAAAAAGAAAATGCATAGCTTGCCCTGAATCCCTACCCCTGCATCACAAACAAAGTTTTTGAAGAGGGCTAGTCCCAGACTGCTCCCTCTGGTGCTCCTCTAGTGACCCCTTGACTCTCAAGAACTTCTCATTTATTACCACCCTCTGGGTTCTGTCACTTAACCAATTTCCCATCCACCTAAAAATGTTGTCCTCTACTTCAAGGCCATGTATCTTCTTAACCAGTTGTCCAATAGGACGGAATCAAAGGCTTTACTGAAGTCAAGGCACAGTACAGTATGTCCAACCACTGCTTTCGGTTGTCTACTGCCTTCGTCCCCCAGTCAAAGAAATCTATCAGGTTTTTCTGCCATGACCTCCCCATGAACCCATTTTGCCATCTGTCCTGCAGTCCTTTTGCCTTCAGAAAACTTACATTCCTTTCCCTTATTATGGTGTCTAGCAGTTTACCCACAATAGATGATTGACTGCCTGTAGTACCCCGGATGGTCCCTGCTCTCGGTCTTGGGCAGGGGATCTACATTTGCTGTCCTCCAATCCTGGGATACTATCCCTGTCTAAACTCAGCAAGCAGTTCAGCTAGGACCTGCCTCATTTCCTTAAGCACACAGGGTGTAGTCCATTTGGGCTCATGCATTTATACACTTGCAGTGTACTTAAAGATCAGCTGCAAAGCTTGTAATTAATTACCCAATTTATTGTCACAGGTATCAGCAGATTAATAAATATATTCTTTAAATATCAGTTGTCTGTGTGTTTTTATTTTAGAATGCTGTTATTTTATGCTACAACAAGATTTAGGATGCCTGGTGACTGTACCGTTCAGCTGTGTTTTCTTCTTCATAACACAGTGTTCTGACAGTTCTTGACATCATTCTTGGAGTGACATATGCTTTGATAGCACATGCATACATCAGCTGTCAAGAGCCTAGCATGCCTCGAGATTCACCTTGTCACACACTTGTAAAAAACAGAATAAATAGATATTGCAGTCCCTGTATTGCGTATTGTTATATCCATATGCTGTTGCCTTTAATGTTGAAAATCTAAAAAAAAAATGAATTAAACTGTTCTTTCGAGTCTCAAGCTCCTCCGTGACTGTGTTTGAACACCAGAGCTCTCTTTAGTTGTTAATCTGTTGCCAGAGTTAGGCGTAGAGGTTTGTTTTAAACTTACATTTCTCCAGCATCTAGTAAAATACTGCCTACTACGGCGCTAAAGCTTGCCAGTTCAGTAATTATTACAGTGGCCGATTTTTAAATATTTAATTACTTAGAGTAGTGTGATCGTGATCGGGGCCTGACTGCCACTGCTCTGATTTCTTTATGCAAAGTGTTTAAAAAACTATCTTTCTTTAACATATTTAAATAATTAATCAGGGCTATTCTTCCAGCCCCAGAGCACTGACAGGAGCGTGATCACGATCAGGGTGCCACTGCCACAGCTCAGAAATGGTTAGGAATAGAAAGAGACAATTTTGTTTTTTAAGTGGAACACATTGTTTGTTTGTTTTTTAAAGGAAAAACTTTATTTCTTTTTCCCAAGATAATGAAACAGACATACACATAACCCGGAAACCCGGGCGCACACTCCCAAACTGAATGTGCAAACTATATACATCCCTTATTTACAGACCCCTGGATACCCCTCCAAAATCTTCGGCTATCACACATATAATCACACAGATAAAATAACAGAAATGTGTTTACTCGTACTTAGTATTCTACCGACCCTCAAAACTCTCTTTACCCATGCCCCACATTATCATATAATAAGAGAATACCAAACTCAAAACTCCCTAAGACATATTGTAATCCAAACAGCCCCATCGGTATCCAGAGTAACCCTGAGAGAGAGAGTCCCAAGCCGAGGAGCTACCCATCCCCTAACAATCATTCCCCATTAGATCTGCACCCCAACTAGCTTAAATACAAGCTCCTAATTAATCCCACCTGAAAGTTCTTCCAAAACTAAAGGGTACCTCATAATGAGGACTATGGTCTTCTCTAAGATATACAAATCCTTTAGTACCTATCCTACTCAGCCCATTGCAGCAGAGAGCTCCCCTTGCATGTATAAATCATCATTCGGAGGTTTCAATCAAACTATAAATAAGCTGCTTCCAAACTGGCCCACCTCTTTAAATAGACCTCACGTCTACCCTCGGACAAAAGATAATTTTTAATCCTATCCAGCGACCTCAAAAGATCTTTCACCCATTGCTCATATAAGTATGTCTGGACATCCTTCCAGTGACTTAAAATAAACACTTTAACTACCGATCCCATTAACGTAGATACCTTAGAAACTCTCTACGAGGAAAAATCATAGCACACAGATCTCCGGCGTAATATATTCTTTGTATCCCGGGAGGGGTCAATCCCTGTCTGATCTCATCCCATAACAACTGTATTTTTTCACAGTTCCATAAGATATGTAACAAATCCGGTACTTTTCACACCTAAAACAGAGATCAGTCGACTTCAGACCCCGAAGCTAGTTTAACAGGTGTATAGAAAATATTATGGTAACCCAAATCTCAGTAACCCTATATTTAGGGATAACCAGGTACTTAGTAGCTTTCAGATAGAACTCCAATTAAACTCAAAAGTCAATGCTTTATCCCAATAAGAAATAGAGATTAAAGCATTATCCACACGGAGTTCAAAGTATCTTGTATACCTTGAAAGTAAACCAGATCTATTAACCACCCTTGTAAGTGATCCCAATTGAGAAAGCTATCAGTAAAATCCCCTTTCCCCTCGAACTCCCACAATCAATTGTTTAAGCTGTAGCCTTTGGAAAAGGGCAAATCCTCACATTGTAGTGGCAACCAAACTCTCCCATCCTGCTGCATATCCTCAGAGCCAACCCCTCCAAGTAACTAACCCACCTCTGGCCCAGCACCTGTCCTCCGATAGTCAAATTAGGATTCCTCAATATGGGTTGATCCTGAATTTATCTGAAAGTCTTTGCTTCGGAGTAAGGAACCCCACCAAGCATCCAAAGACTTTCTAATAGATTCCTTCCTTAACTTTACCTTGCACACCTTAAGTCTGGCATAAATTAGTGATTCAGGCGAATAATTTATATCCTTTAGCCCTTCCTTTCCAACTGTAACCAGGCAGGACAGCATTCTCCTCCTCCCTATCCCTTGCCCATTGTACCATCAATCCCAGCTGGCCAGCTACATAATAAGCCTGGAGGTCAGGCAATTTAATCCCACCTTCATCAAAGGCCTACATAGCACTCTATATTTAATCCTAGTGGGTTTATTACCCCATAAGAAACTCAGCACCATTTTCCTGATAACCTTAAACCATTTTACTGGATAGCATAGGGAGCCAAGTAGATCGGATACAGCAACCTCGGTAGAATATTCATCTTGATAATGCCTAGTCGTGCTGCAAAATTCAGGGGTAGCCTACTCCATCTTAAGATGTCCCTGCTATCTCAGAGGTAATTCCCCAAATTAACATCTGCTCCTTCTGTCCAATCCGCAGTAATCCAAATGCCTAAATACTTTAATTTATCCTTATTCCATTGGACTCCCATGGGGGCAAAATCTGCCCTAAATACATACGGAGTCAGGGGCAAGATTTGTGTTTTGGCTAGATTTAATTTATAATTAGACATTCTAGAATATTGATCTATAAGCTCCCTAACAACCCCAAAAGATGATACTGGGTCTTGAAGACGGAGCAGAATATCATCTGCAAAAACCGATAACTTTAGCTCAGTATTGCCAATCCCGATTCCCTGGACCCTGACCTCCCTATTGATCGACCTCAATAGGGGCTCCAGATAAATATTAAACAAAATCGGTGACAAAGGGCAACCTTGCTGGGTACCATTTTTTAACCGGAATTCTCTAGAGAGATAGCCATTACAAAGAATCCTAGCCGTAGGCATAGCATATAGATTCTTAATGCCCCTGATCAAACCTTCCGGGAACCCCATTTTCTCCATAGTACTGAACAAAAAAGAATGGGAAACTCGGTCAAACGCTTTTTCAGCGTCTAAAGAGATCAGGGCCAAAGGAATCCCAGAATCTGAAGCAAAATTTATAATATGGTGTAGCTTCCTCAGTGCATCTAGTGCTCCCCGTCCCGGCATAAAGCCAACCTGATCCAGACTAATTATCTTATGAGCTACACTTAGTATCCTATTAGCCAGTATCTTTGTAAGTATTTTAATATCCTGATTTATCAAGGATATAGGCCTATAACTTCCCATATCGTCTCTCGGTTTCTCAGGTTTAGGAATTAGTGTAACATATGCCTGGTATATGGGAAGATGGTCAATTCTGTCCTGCATAATAATGTGAAAAAATTCCTTCAACATTGGGAGAATAGATTGAATATGGGTTTGATAAAATTTCGCCGTTAGCCCATTAGGCCCGGAGATTTCCCCATTGGGAGAGACGGACCACTTCTGTAATCTCAGAGGAGGTTATTGGAGCCTCCAATTTTTTAGCCAGAATGGGGTCCAAAGTCGGAAGCTGGATACGATCCAAATACTCCCTTATCTCCCCCCCCCAAGGAGGTTCCCTGATATATTTCCTCAAAAAAAGAGGCGAATGCCTCAGCTATTTCCTGAGGATCCGTTTTTATCCTCCCCTCATGTGTAATCGAGCTAATGGTCCTGGTCGCTTCCCACTCTTTAATCCTTGCAGCTAGGAATCGCCCCGGGACATCCCCCTGAAGGAAATATTTAGCCTTAATCTTATTTAACCAAAATTCAATCTTACCATATAATATCTCTGAGAGATCTCTTCTTAAACTTTTAAGCTCCCTATCTATTTCCTCTGAAGCCCCTTCCTGTTGTGATAGAGAACAAATAGCAGCCTCAAAAATTCCTCTTCGCCTTTCTAATCACTCTCACTTTGTCGGCTAGCCTTTTAGCAGCCATAGAGTAAAGAAATTTGCATGTAGGCCAAGCTAATTTTTTATTTGACAACGTGGGTATTTGTACCCCTATAATTTCCTGCAAATCCACTTCGAGTTCTTCCCTTCTCCCCTCTGACGTTAAAAGCCAGTCTTGAAGCCTCCATCTAAAAGGCCTTGTGGGCAGCATTCTTGGTTCCCACTGAATCCGAATCAAAGAATGATCAGAGAGGACTCTACCCTCAGTCAAGAAGGCTCTAATCCCCCCTAATGTCTCCCTATTCACCAAAAAAAAATCTATCCTTGTATGAACCTTATGTGGTGCTGAATAAAATGTCATCTGAGGAGCCCCATCACCGAACAAAATCGCAGGATCACTCAATCCTGCCACTTCCATGAACCTGGCCAACGCAGCTTGGGCTCTAGTTCTAGAACCCCTACCAGGAGGCATCTTATCTTTTTTATTGTCATAGTAGAAATTCCAATCACCCGCTAGAATCAAAGAAAGTGATGGGAACCCTACTATATCTACCTCTAACGAAGCAAAAATTCAGGGTCTGGAGGAGTTGGCCCATAGATAGGCGACCACAACGCTTGTCCGTGTATATTGCCCTTCACAAACCCCCTACCATCCTGCCTGGTTACCACATGATTGACCTCAAGGGGACACAACCTATTATTAAGATTGCAACCCTCCGATGCTCTCTCTAGGCCCACCCCATAAGCCTGACCAACCCAGCACCTTCTTAGAAACTCCACCTCCTCCGATAATAGATGTGTTTCCTGTAGAGCTGCAATATGGACTCGTTGCTGCTCCAAGTACCTCAGGATTGTCAATCTTTTATGACGGCCCCTCAAACCTTTGACATTCCAAGAAATAAGATTATATACTGCCATCGAATTATTACTCTCCTAGAGATCAAAGCCTGAGTGCAGTCTATCCACAATCCACTCCCATACTCTCCCGGATTAGGACTCTCTCTCTCCCCCCCCCCCCCCCTCCCCGGTCCCGAGACCGTCCAACCATAAATCAATGAGTCGTGAATGAACCACTTTCCCTGTTCCCCCAAATCCCAATTAATTTACTAAGCCTGAAATATGACCTGAGCTCCCAAAGGAACCCCAAGAGGTAAACAGCATCAATTGAGAGATAAAAATCCAAAATCGTCCCTTAATCTTAAGGAAAGGAAACTAACACTTTAAAAACTAACCTCCCCATGAACAACAAGTCCAAAATCAATCCAGATTGATTAAACAAACCCTCTAAATGACCGCTTCCAACTAAGGTACATAATTCACCCTCGAAGTTCCCCCTCCTGGTAATTTCCCAGCCCCCAATTACTTTAACATCGTTAACCCCCAGTAAATCCAGTTATCCCCACCTTTATATTTACTAGGCCCTTTACATACCCTGACTCCCCCTTATATTTTTCATGTTACCCCTGAGGCAGCCCTGGGTCCCCATATCAACCTCCCTCCCCCACCCCTCCACCTCCCCCCCTTCCCCCTGCCACAGGGGCTCTTAACCATCACACCCCGGTTTTATGTAATTGCCCCTTTCTAGCACAGTCCAGCTTAGTATAGCCAAAGCGATGTACGTATGTCCCAGAGTTACTGCCACCACGGCTCCCGACAGGTATTGCCCTCTCACAGAGGTAACTTCAAGTTAGTCCTTTGAAGAGATCCGAAGATCGACACAAAGTCCATCCAAGCATCCTTTGCAGTTAGATATTTCTTTTCCCCGAGGACAGCCTCACCATGAGTGTAGCGGATAAATAAGCGAAATTTAATACCAGCCAGATAAAGCTTCTTCTTGTTGTCACTATACTCTTTTTGTTTTATTCTGACTCCAGGAACCAGATCTTGAAAAAACCAAATTGAGGCCCCATTCCACTGCAGTGGCTTCTTTTGCTTGGACATCTGTAGGACATATGTCTTTTCTTTATAATTTAAGAACCTCATGATTATAACTCTCGGCCTGGCACCTGGTGGCTGGGCCTCTCTCAATGCCCGATGTGCCTTCTCTAAATTATACCCTTCCCCAAATGGTGAAGGGCCAAACAGCTTTTGAAGCAGCTCTTGTATAAAGAGACACAGTCTGGGCCTTCCGTTTTCTCGAGAGCCCTCAATATTAAGTTGTTTCTACGTTCTCGCCTCCTGATCCTCGAGCCTTTCCTCTAATTTTTTCACTTTTTTTCTAATCAACACCAATTCTTGGTCCAAGGTGGTCACTTTTCTTTCCTGGGAAGCTATCCTGGCCTCTGCATCATTCATCCTTTTAGCCAGGGATTGCAGTGCTGGTTTAACTTCAGCAAAGTCGGCTACCAATCCTTGTAACAAAGACTTAATCTCTCTAACGTCCTCAGTAGAAGCTCCCGACCCGCCTTCCACTGGGAGCACTTCAGCTAGCTCTAATTCAGTTGGTGGTGGGGCTTTAGCCTTTTAGATGCTGGGGCAGGCCCCGTGAGAGGAGCTGCTGCGTCGGTCTCCATACAACACTCGAGCTCGGGGTCGGCCTACCTCCAGAAGCTATTGCGCACTAATAAAGAGTTTCCTCGCCGACTCACCGACCGACAATAACAGCACTCCTCAGATCACTCGGTGTTGCTAGCTAGCCTCTAAAACCCAATAGAGCTCAAAACGCCACCAAAAATCTGGAAAACTGACCGAAAATAAGCGTTTGGGACCCGGAGGAGCGAGAGATGTGTCCTACCCGAGCCGGTTCATCACGTGACCAAGTGGAACACATTGTAATTTATACCTTCCCAGCAGATTTCAGTCCAGGAAAGCTGTACATTATTCTGAGCAGTGGTAGTATATCACAGCGTGTCAGAAAGGAGGCCGTCATTAACAGCTGATACGTTTTATTTGTCAGATTTCCTGCAGGTAACTAGATTCAGCAATTGAATTCCCTGACTTGATATTTGTGCCTGCTGGCTCATCTAGATGTGTATTTATTGCTGATTTTTTTTTCTTGTCGCTGTTTACATTAATTATTTAAAAAATTAATAAATAAAGATGATAGCTGAATCAGCAAGATAATTATGGTGGAAGAATCATCTGGAGATGCCCAGGGTTTTTTTTTCTCTCTTTCCCTTTGTCTGCTGCTCTTACTCCCTCTGTCCCCACCCAGCTCGCTCAATCTCTTTGCTGACTGGAATGGTTACTGCTTCAATTTAGGACAAGTTCAGTTTGAAATTATAATTGCATTAGACTTCATTTATTACAAATGAAATAAAATGAAATAAATGTAAGGAAACCACTGAGATGTCACTCAAAAATGAATAAACGAATTAAAAGACATGACTGTCCAGGCATCTTTTTTTATTGTGTTGAGAAGCACGATCACGATTGCAGTTGGGGCCTCACTGCCAGTGCTCTGATTTGTTCATGCAAAAATGTTTATTTTAAATATGCACCTTCTTTAGCATATTTAAGAAATTAATTAGGGCTATTCTACCTACCCCAGAGTACCGAGAGGATCGCGATCTGGGCTCCACTGCCAAAGCTCTGAAATTGTTAGGCAATATGCTTATTTTAAATGGTCTCACCCTAACAGCATTAATAAATTATTATAGAAATAGACAGATTTTTTTATTGGAGCATGCTGTAATTCCCCCAACACACACACACAACAAACACAGCTCTAAGATCTCTTTGCTGACTGGACTGATTACTGACTTCATTTCAGGGAAGGGGAGTTTAAAATTATAATTTCCTTAAATTTCTTTTACTCTGAATGAAATAATATGAAATAAATGTAAGGAAACCACTGAATTGTCACTCATAAATTAATAAACTAGTTACAAGGCATGACTGTCATGCACATTTTTTTATATTGTGTTTTTCACATAATGGAGTTTTTTTATTCATAGATTCATAGAAGTGTGATGGCAGAAAAGGACTGACTGGCCCACCTAGTCTGCCCATTTGTCTAGCTATCTCCTAGGACCCCCCCCCCAACACTGCCCTGTTGCTGTCTAATGCTTTTTTGAAGCCCTCCACTGTTGCTTCTCCAACCAACTCCTCCAGGAGCCTATTCCACTTATCCACCGCCCTCTCCGTGAAATAGTACTTCCTAATATTACCCTTGAACTGTCCCCCCTCAACCTGTAACCCACGCCCCCCTTGTCCTCTTACTCCCCTTCAGCTGGAGGATGTTTTCCACTGGTACCTGGTTTATACTCTTAAGGTACTTGAAGGTCTTAGTGATGTCCCTCCTCTCTCTGCTCTGCTCCAGGGAGTACATGTTCAATTCTCCCAACCTTTCCCCACAGAACAGGTGACTGAGCTCCTTTACCATCTTCGTTGCCCTCTCCTGAACTCAATCCAGCCTCCCCACATCCTTTTTGAGTTATGGCCCCCAGAACTGGACTTGATACTGCAAATGCAGTCTATCTATATGGGTGTACAAGAGTGCTGTGACCTCCCTTTTTCTACTGGTACTCCCCCTTCTGATGCAGCCCAGTATTCTACTGTTCAAAGCCACTGCTCTTTCACAGTTCTTTTGCCCCTTCAGGTCCCTTGATATAGTGATGCCTAGGTCCCTTTCCTGTTCTGTTACCTCCAGGTCTCTGCCCCTCATACATTACCCTGCCCTCTGGTTCCTGTAGCCAAGATGCATGATCTTACACTTGTCTGTGTTGAATGAAAGTGGTCACCTCTTTGACCATGCCTTGAGCCTTCCCAAATCTCTTTGCATTCTTCTAACAGACTCACTCCCCCAAAGGGCCCTCCATGATGTCCCCTACAAATAGATTGAATGGTATGGGCTCCAACATTGACCCCTGAGGGACCCAGCTTGTGACCATGCCCTCTCTGGATGCCACGCCATTTATAATGACCCTCTGCCTCCTGTCTGCCAACCAGTTTCCCACCCATTGAACCACCTTCTGCCCCAGCCCCAGGCATGACTGCTTATACAGCAGTCTCCTGTGTGGCATGGAGTCAAATACCTTTTTGAAATCCAGATAAGCAACATCTATTACCCACCCCTGATCCAGTTCCTTGGTGACCACGTCAAAAAACTCTATCAAATTTGTTTGACAGGCTCTGCCCCTGGTAAAACCATGTTGCCTTGAATTCATGAGGCCATTCACCTCTAGGTAACTGGTGATACCAACTTTCATTAGTTTCTCCATGAGCTTGCCCACCACCAATGTCAAGCTCACAGGCCTGTAAATTCCCACCTCCTCCTCCCCCTCACTCTCCCCCTTATGCAGAGGGACCACATTTGCCTGCCTCCAGTCCTCTTGTACCCCTTCAGGCTTCAGGGACCTGTTAATGAGTGCAGTAAAGGGTGCCACCAATATAGCTTTAAGTTCCTTCAGCACCCTTGAGTGCATCCCATCCATTCCCATCACCTTGTCCACCTTCATGCAGCCTAGTTCTCCCAGAATCTCCTCCACCCGGAATGGACTTGTGTCCACTTACCCCTCCCCTGCCATAGCTTCTCCTGCTCTGCTGCCTACCCCTTATTCCTCTCTAGTGAACATTGAGCAAAAGTAGTTGTTTAGTAGTTCTGTCTTCTCTCTGTCCCCTTGTATCACCTCACCCTCATTTGTTTTTAACCGGAGTATTCCCTGCCTAGTCTTCCTCCTTTCACTGATATACATAAAAAAAAGTTGTATCCCCTTTTTTGACTTCTCTTGCTATGCGCTCCTCTATCTGTGCCTTTGCCCTCCTTACTTCTACCCCTGCTTCTCTCTGGCTCACCTGGAGGTGTCAGCGTGGCTCAGTTGGTAGCACATCCACCTCTGGACCAGAAGGTTGTAGGCTCTCATCCCATGCCGGGATTGAACTTGTACCTAAAATGCTGGCATCCGAGTGCAGTATTAGGGGTGCTGTATTGCTGGGGTGCACTGTCCTTTGGATGAGACATTAAACTGAGGTCCCTTCTACCCATCCTGGTGTTGTCCTGGTAGGTGTCCAGGTGGAAGTAAAAGAACCCAGGGCACTCTTCGCAAAGAGTAGGGACAATACCGGTGTCCTGGCCAACATTCGCCTTCCTATAAACCAGTTCATGCAATTATCCAGGCTGTGTGTGGGTGCTGATGTGCAATATGGCTGACACTGCACATTCACTCACTTCACTACCAGTCTAGCACTGCTTGTAAAGCGCTATGAGATACACTGTGTACGAAAAGTGCTATATAAATGCTGATTCTTCTTCTTCTACCTTTCCCAGTCCATATCAGCTTGTGTCACCTTGAACTTCTGAAAGTCCTTACTCTTTGCCCTGACTATTGAAAATATTGAAAAACATAGAAGTTCGGAGGTTTGTTACCAGAAATGACATGTACATATTATCAGAGTGCATATTGGTTAGAATTTATATTATACATCTATATGATTTTAAATTGATATATGTTTTTGTAGACTCTGTTTTCACCACCACCCGAGGAACTCTCTCAGGCATCCCTGCTACCCAAATGCTCTCTCTCCTACCCTGAGGAGGGGCTGCCCTATCCTCCCAGGGCACTCTATCTGCCAATCTAATGTGCCCAGCCTAGATGGAGAAGAGCCCAGTACTGGCGTGTGACACATCGCGGCAGGGTGCTGTCGCTTATCCTCGTCAATGGGGTTGTTGCTTTACATTGTCCCCACGGAGCATGGCATGCAGTGATGCCTGCACATGGCTGCCCTGCTGGTGTCTGCCACATTCCACCCTGACTTCCAGCTAGTGTTCCTGCAATGCCCCCGATCTCCGTCAGGGCCGCCAGAACACCGAGCAACCCCTGGATCCCTCCCTGGGAGAGGAGAGCTGTCCTCCAGAAGCTCCATCCTCTCCCTCCCCTACCGAGCCCTGGCTCCCTGAGTCCATTCCCGAACCCGGGTTGCCAATGTGGCATGAGGTGTGATGTCCAGCACCTCAACCCTCAGTGCCACCGCGCCGGTGATTTACTCAACTCTAGACTGAGTTATATGATCAGACAACCACATTGTTTTCTTTTTCAATGAGTAATATTTACTTTTTATTTATTTATTTTATATATTTATTAATTGTTAATTATTGAGGTTTTGGATTACACTAGTGAGCAAATGCTTATTAATATGTTCCACATCAGTTACCTAGACAATATACTGTAAGTTTTGATTGTTTATTCTGTCCTTCAGTTGTAGCCTATCTGCCCATGTGTAGAACTCACAGATGTGTGTTAGTCTTTCCCTACTTGTGAGTAGATTGCCTGCCATGTTTAGTTCGGTGGCTATGTGGTTCATGTCTTTGTCTGATGCTGACCCATTTATTTCCAGGCCATATTCGGCGAGGGAGACTATCGAGTTATTGATTGACAGATTCAGTGTCTTGTATGGTAGGTAGTGTTTATGCCTATATAGGATCCCTATTCTTGTATTAATCACCCTTGCTGTTTTGCCAATGTGTTGGGTGTACAAATGTGTAGTCAAGTGTTATGCTCAAGTAACTGAACTGCTGGACATGCTCCAGTGGTTCCCCATTGGTATTCCTGTTAGCAGGGTGGGAGTCCTTATGCTTTCTCTGTGTGCTGGTGAACTTCATAGTATTACTTTTCCATGCATTTCATGACTATTCTGTGATCCATAAACCATTTTTCTGTGGCTGAGAAACCCTTTTTGGAGATCCATCACCAGTTGTTTGGGACAGGGGTTGCTGTTGAATATGACCATGTCATCTGAGTATATAAGCATTCAGTCTGGGCATGCAGTTGGCAGTTTATGAATAAACTGAACTGTAGGCATCCCAAAATTGATAACTGTGGGATCCCTGAGTGGACTGTTCTGTTATCAGAGGTGATTCCACCCTAATTTGACCCAGTGTGATTGATTGTGAAAGTAGCTGCTTGAAACAGTTATGCACAGGAGTTACTGTGGCTGATTTCCATATCTGGAGTAACTGTGAGATGCAGAGAGAAAGGTTGATTAGTTTGGTGAGTGGGCATATGACCCATCTCACACCATCTCAGTAATGATATCATTTACATTATGTAATTAACTACTGATTAATTATAAAAATGTTAGAACTATTTAGTGCAGTGATACACAACTTTTTTTTTTTGTGGCGGGCCAGTCTGAAGACTTGAGTCAAGGCCAAGTGACACTATAAAATGGCCTGAGGTGACAAATGTCCAGCAGGACATTATTAAATGCACACATAAAACTAATCAAAACAGAGATTTATCTATTTATTTATCAACATGTCATTGAAACTAAAAACAACAACAAAAAAATAAACAAAGACTGCAAGAGGAAGCTGCTAGGTCCTCAAGAACCACAGACAGCTGCTTTAGGGGCCATTTGTGGACCCCTGGTTTAGTGTATCCTCATTATACTAATGACACTGGTGGTCAGTTTTTCCCTTTTGATATAATATAGTCATTATAAGATCTCAATTACAAATTTACAAGCAGTGACTATTTTAATATAAACTGTTAATGTTGTTGTATATTGAGAATCTTATACTAACAGGTATGCAAACTTCTTGTGTTAGGTAACCAATAGGGCATTTATAACACAGATGAGAAGTTTGCATCCAGTGAATGATTCAACCACAGTTAGTATTCGATCAGCTGCACAGACAATCTTTTTTAACTCATCAGTACAAACAGATAATATGGTATGTAATATATTACTATATGGCACTGCATAACTTTTTTATAGTTATCAGTAATGACACCATATGTGCAGTAAATAATTGTTCTATATGTGAATGCATTTAATCACAATACTGTTAATCTACAATTAAATATTTTAAAAATAGTTCCCGTATGAGCGATGTCTGAACAAGGGAGAAAGGAAGTTTGGATCTGGACTAACATCTTTTTGGTAAGGGCAGATGGGAATCTCTATGCACACCCAGTGTGTTGTGCCACATCAGGGATCTGATTCCCTTTGACTTTGCTATTGAGGTCACAGGAAATCAGTACCCCAGTTGGGGCACAACACACTGATCTTGCATAGTCCTCCATTCATTATCCTATATGTTCTAAATTGAGAACATTTGCTGGCCTATGCTAGGAATGAGAAGTTGCATAACAAGAAGTTGTTGACAAAATAAAATAGCACAGTAGTATATATAAAGCAGAAGATTTTCAATTTTCATGCTCCGAGTTGGTATACTGTAAACGTCATGAATGTCGATAGTAACGTGGTACATTTTAGGCAAGAAGTGTTATTATTATAGCTGTGCTGTAATTTAACATGTATGTTTATAGATCTTAACTTCTAGAGGAACACAGACTATTAAAAATGTTCCACATGGATTTGGTAAAACTCATAACTCCCGAGGATGTCCAACCGTACTACATGGAGTGGACAAAGGTACCCAGACAGATCCCATAACTGTAGAGACATTTTCTGTTGGTGTGCAGTGTGACTTCACCAGTCATGTGTATGATAGTGATGATTCAAACGATAGTGATATGGACACTGACAACCTGATGGATTTAGACAATGATCCTGACTGGGATGAGCAAATTGACTTGAGGGATGATCTCAAAAAGACGAACACAAGTACAAAACGTATTGACCTGTGAGTTCTTTCGATTCATAGCTTACCCGCCAAAAAATACTTTATTTTTGTTACTAAAGATTCTCTATTATGTAAACTTTTTAAGTAGTGAAGCAGCAAAGTGTCAGTTTAAGAGTACAAACATATGGAGCTGTTGCTGTTCTTGTAATCAAAGGTGTCAAATTTCAGATCACAAACACATAGTGATGTTGCTGTACTTGTAATATGGCTGGGAGAATGGAGGGGAAGCCAGTTTTGTGGGGAAATTGATGAGGATCGGGGACAGGGCTAAGACAAGGTACACAGACTGAAAGGGCAGGAGGTGTATTTGGAGGGGTGGATGTGTGTAATGGGTGTGGATTGACCATAGTGCTGGATATGGATTGGGACTAAATATCCTGCTCTCCAGGTTTCTCAGCCTATGCTCCCTCACTATCTAACTCAGTGCACTGGCTGGTAGCCATGTTCTATTTTACCTCAAGCTCCTCAGGTCTGCTTACCCTCTCTTCTCAGGTCATGAGTGTTACCTTGACTAGATACAGATAAGTTGTTTTTTTTTCAAACTGCTCCTTGTCAACCTGTGTAATATTCATAACTATCCCTCCATGTACTGCTGCCTATGATACTTCACTCACCGTGTTTGTATACCTTAAGTATACATTGTCTGTTGCATATTGTTGCTTGTACTGTATAATTTCAACATGTATATCATGTCTACTGCTTGTATATATGTAAAGCCACCTTGTGGCCTAGGTCATAACTGAAAATGGTCCTCTGGATCAGTGCACTTACCTGGTTACCAAAAACATAAATAAATAAAGATGGGGCTAGATGGGGTGTAGGCAGCTGGCACAAATAAGAGAGAAGGTCAGGTGGTTGATGAGGCTGATAGGATGGGTAGGAGTGAGGGGAGGTGGCAGGATAAGATATCCACAGGAGGAGTAAGATGGAGCAGTGGAAGTAGAGGATGGAATGGAGGTGTTGTAGGGGGATCAGGAGTAGACGCAGAAATGGCCATGTGTCAGGAATCTAGAAGGAAAGCCTTTATGTCATGAGGGTAATTAAAAATAGAAAAATGAGGAAGCCCCTTTGGTTCAATAAAGAGCTGGCAAAGAAGGTAATGGAAAAGAGAAAGGTTTATAGGATGTATAAGGGAGCACAGAGGGAGGAGGAGAGGACTTTATACCAGGACAGGCAGAGGGAAGCAGTTAGGTTGGTCAGGAGGGAAAAGGCAAAACTGTAAGAGAAAATAACCAACACAGTCAAGCTTGATGGTTTAAAGGTGGATAAGGTGATGGGACCAGATTGGGTGCACCCCAGGTTATTGAGGGAGCTCAGCAAGACTTCAATGTCCATCTTATCAACTCCGAATATGGCACATGGAACTGATCCCATTCCTTGATTACAGTTACTACCTTTGTGATTGTACTAGGCACACATGATTATTCTTAATTATATATCTTTCCATTGGTATATTTTACTTATATAAATAATGTTTGATTTTGTAAATGTTTAACCATTTTTTTAAACAGACATAATTATTATTTGTTCCCATTTATTTATTTGCATTAAATTCATAGAGTCCATGACATGACGTCTAAGATGCCATCACATGAAAGAAAATTTATAGTTTTTGAAAGTGCTCTAATGTTACTAATGCAGTCATGCTACAAATGTCACTCATCATGCAAAGTATTTTTAAGAAATATTTTTGGATCATTGATTGAACTGGAGCAGATCTGCAATAACGGCCACCGACATTATTGGCAAAACCATCCCTCTCATTCATTTATGCCAAATGGGAAATTATTGACTGCGTGCAGTATTTTCTTTACTGGAGGCAGTGCCGTTAGAATAATAAATAAGTTTAAGACTCTTTGCATACCAACAATATCAATATGGACATACTATCTTATACAAAAAAGTTATTTGATACCTTCAGTATGCAGTGTTTAAACAAGGGAAAAAAGTGAGTTACTAAACTTCTTTACTGATAGGAAAGTGAATCTTGGAGGCAATGGTCAATGTTGCTCACCAGGGCATACTGCAAAATTTGGAGCATATACTCTAATGGATTTAGACAGATCTAAAATTATAGATATTCAACTGGTACAGGTAACAACATTTTTAGTCTGTCTAATGTGGGAGATTAATAAATGAAGATTAAAAACTTTTAACTATGTTATGGTTCAGAAGGTGTGAACATTATATTAAATGACTATTTTATGATAGGCCTTTCCTTTTTATTTTGGCTTGCGCTTGCATACCAGCCAACATATTGCAGTAGCAGCAAATTTGGAGGTGCGGTCATTGTGGGCGAATGCAGGGCATGCATCAGTAGGTGCATCCCTCATTCCACAATAAGCCAGCATGCAGGTGCTGACACCAGGCATATGTAAAGTGGCCACCAGATCTAACAAAAGTGCCACTGCAATGAAAGGCAAGTTTGTCATGCAGCGGCACAATAACATGCCTCCCGACATGCCTGTACTGGAGAAGTTTTCCAGTAAACATGGTGACAGTGAGTGCCGCAGCACAGAATGCTGACTTCAGGGGTGCCCAATCCCCCAGTCAGCATGCCCCGACCCACTTCATTTGCTGATAGGGGAGCCCACTCCCCGTCAGCATAATGCCCCCCTCCCATTCCAATTGTGTGCTGAGGGGTGCCCAATTCCCCTCCACATCATGTGCCCCCCAACAGTCTTTCTTTGCCGATGGGTGGGCCCAATCCCCATTGGCATCAGTCCTCCCTGCCCAGTTCAATTTGCCATCAGCATAATGTCCCCAACCCCCTGATTTGTGCTGTGTGCCAAAGGGGTATCAAATCCCCCTCGGCATCATGCAACCCCCTATCCTATGCTGATGGGGGGGCCCAATCCCCATCAGCTGTGGTCCCCCTTCCCGTAATGCAGGTGGCACACTGGGAGCTCACCCCAGTGTACCAAGCAACACCTGCAAAAAAAGAAAACAGACCCTCATTGTCTCTTTTTTCCCTGTGAAACAAGAAAACAGTCCCTCATGGTCTTTTCTGCCCCCTCCCACCACCTGAGCCCACCCTCTGCGTGCCCTGCCTCCCCATAGCCCCCTCACCCCATACTTACCTCCGGAGTCCAGTGCAATGATCTTCAGTGGACCGGGAACATGTCTGCACTCTTCAAAGCCGACCGTGAACTGAAGAAATGCCGGTAAACTGTATAATGACATAAATAGGGTTTTCAACTTTGGTGCATATTTTGGGCATTTGGGAATTTTGCACAAATTTTCAACATGGGGTTATTGGGATCTCTCCTCTTAATTCAGTCACTGTCATGGCATTATTTGGTTCGAAGGTGATTTCCACGGTCACTCATTGGAATCACCTTTCAGACTGATTAATGAAATGACAGTGCCACTGCTCATGAGGTGGGCTCTCAAAAAGCCTATGTTGCAAATTTGGTGGAAAAAATCCAAAAAATGATTGTTTTATGAGTGTGCGTTGCGCAGTTTCCACGCATGCTCATAACTTCGTGAATTTGTAATATTTTCACTCCAGATTTTCAACATTGGCATTTTTTCATACCTCCTTATGAACAGTACAGCTGTAATTTTACATATCATGGCTAAAATGTGTTTTCACACTTCCGGCACAGAATGGCACGGTCCCTGTGGAAAATCAGTTTTAGGGACAGATTATGAAAATGACAGTGACACTGTTCATGAGCAGAGGTCCTAAAATGCCTATGTTGAAAATTTGGTGGTGAAAGTCCATAAAATGTTTTTGACAGTGTCAGTGGCTCAGTAGGTAGCACACTCGCCTCTGAAGCCGGGAGATCAGAGGGCTGTGGGTTCAGTTCCCACATCTGGCACTTGGGTTAATATCCCAGTACTGACACTGTAGTGGAGCATGAGAGGGGCGCTGCACTTCTGAAGTGCCGTCTTTCAGAAGAGACATTAAACTGAGGTCCCATCTGCCTGGATTGGTGGTAGTTCAGGTGGATGTTAAAGATCCCATGGCACTTATCGAAAAGAGTGGGGGTTATTGAAAATCACATAACATACAAATAGTCAGAAAATCAACAATAATTAAACAAACATATATATATAAATATCCATAAAAAGAGAGAGAAGGAGGAGAAAGAGAAAAAAGGAAATCCAACTAAGATTACTTATATTTTACAAAAATTTGAAATCCTTTCCACCATCTATATACCTTAGCACTTGAATAATGTGACACATCAGAATTATACACTGCAGTCATTGCCTGGGCAACCAGAAAACTATAAACAGGATATGACATCAATTTCTGGGAGAGAACCCATTGGCAACGAGCTTGCCAAAGGTAAACCCTTAAACAACATAAAAAAATAAAAAAGGTTTCAAAATGAAGATCAGCATTCTCAGTAGGCAAAAGGCCTAAAACTAAAGTGTCAAAATCTAAATTAAACAACCAATTCATATGCAATTTATCTGCAAGAAAAGCCCACAAAGGCTTTGAATATGAACAATGTAACAAAAAATGAGATATAGTTTCTTCCATATAGTGGTCATAGTGGTCAAACAGGGATTCAGCATGTTTGCAGTTCATTTGCATCACCAGGTAAGAAAAAAGGTTTGTCTCCCCATACAACGCACAGGGGTAATGCCAAACCTCACCCAACAACTAACACACCGAAATCTGGCCAATGGAAAATCATGTACACAAATGCTCACAGCCTGGGAAATAAGATCCCAGATCTGCAGGCAATAATGTCAGAGGCTAAACTGGACATAGTAGCAATCAGTGAGGACGTGGTTTACCAGTAACCACACTTGGGAGACTTCAGTACCTGGCTATGTATTGTTCAGAAGAGACCGAGGGTGCAAAGGGGAGGAGTGGCCTGTATGTCAATGAAAATATCAAAAGCTACAGAAATTCAGAATACACATAAGGAGCCAGAAGAGCGTGGGTCACCCTGAAAACAGGAAATGGGACAGCCATAAGAACTGGGGTTGTCTACAGGCCCCCAGACCAGGGGGAGGACATAGACACATTACTGTTAGAAGATATACAAAACATGACAGCTAAAGGTGAGGTTCTGATAATGGGAAACTTCAACATGCCGGATACAGATTGGTCAATACCAGCAGGAACATCTGCCAGAACTAGACACATAGTGGATTCCCTGCAGGGGGAGGGCCTCAAACAACTGGTACAGCAACCCACAAGAGACAGGGCTATCCTAGATCTAGTACTGACTAACAGGGAAGGGATCACAGATCTCTCAGTAGAAGGTCACCTAGGGCCAGTGACCATCACATGGTATGGTTCAATTTGGCCACTACAACTAAATCATCCCATCCCAAGGCAAAAATATGGGACTTCAGAGGAGCTGACTTTGATAAGATGGCCAACAGAGTTAAGCTAGCCCTGGCAAAAAGAAACACAGGTGAGGGGTACAGGCAAAGTGGGCAAGCATTAAGGATGCAATACTTGAAGCAACATCCCATTGTGTTAGACAGAAAGGAAGTGAAAGAAGAAGGAAACCACTTTGGTTCTCAAATACAGTAGCAGAAAAGGTCAGAGCCAAAGGCTGGCCTTCCAGGAAATATAAAGGGAACACAGCGGGATGAAGATAGGGAGGCATACCAAACTGCCCTAAGGGAAGCAGAGAAGGCAGTAAGGCAGGCAAAGTCCCAAGCAAGGAAAGCTATACAGTGCCAGTAAAAGAAGGTGACAAGACTTTCTATAGATACATTAGTGAAAGGAGAAAGTCCAGAGGGGATTGCTAAGCTTAATGGAGAAAAGGAGCATGTGAGGAGGACGACCCTGTAAAGGCATCTATCCTAAATAGATACTTTGCTCAGTATTTACTGAAGAGAAGGTAGGGCAGGGCCCACAGCTCAGCATCATGGACACAGGGGAGGAGGGTGAGCACCTACTCCCTTCACATAAGAAAGGATCCTACAAGAGCTTGCTAAGCTCAGGGTGGATAAGGCAATGGGACCTGATGGCATACATCCCAGGGTACTTAAGGAGCTAAAGGTGGAACTAGCAGAGCCATTAGCAGAACTGTTTAGTGAGTCTCTGAGCACTGGAGAGGTCCCAGAAGACTGGAGAAGGGCTCATGTGATCCCACTTCACAAGCGTGGTAGCAGGGAGGAGGCAGAGAACTACAGAACAGTCAGTCTTACACCTCAGTAGTGGCAAGATTATGGAGGCACTCCTTAAGGAAAGGATAGTGCAACACCTGGAATCCATAGGGGCACAGGATCCAAGACAGCATGGGTTTACAAAGGAAGGTCCTGTCAAACTAATCTCATAGATTTCTTTGACTGGGTAACCAGAGTGGTGGACCAAGGGGAGCAGTTGATGTCACAACTTGACTTCAGCAAAGCTTTTGACACTGTTCCACATAGAACATTGATAAATAAGCTGGGTAGGCTCGGGGTGGGTCAGAAGTTGGTCAACTGGGTGGCAAACTGGTTGTGGGCAGAAAACAGAGGTGGTGGTAAATGGTATACAGTCAGAAGAGATGCAAGTCAAAATTAGGGGTACCTCAGGGATCAGTCCTGGGGCCAGTCCTCTTCAACATCTTCATTGGTGACCTTGCAGATGGACTAGAGGGTAAGGCTTGTCTGTTTGCAGATGACACCAAGATCTGCAACAGAGTAGATGATCCAGATGGGGTGAGCAGAATGAGAAGAGATCTGGATAAACTAGCAAAATGGTCATAAAAGTGGCAGTTGGGATTTAATGCAAGAAGTGCAAGATCATGCACAGGAAAGAAACCCTGAAGCCACCTATAGGCTGGGAGGGTTGCTAGCAGTCACAAAGGAAAAAGAGACTTGGGCATCATCATCACTGATGACCTGAAATCATCAAGCAGACCTCTAAAGCAGTAGAGTAAGGCTAGGGGTGTTAGGGTGTATTAGTAGGGGTATCACAAGTCGTAACAGGAGGTAATAATCCCTCTTTACAAGACACTGGTTAGGCCCCATCTGGAGTACTACGTGCAGTATTGGAGGCCACACCTTCCTGAAGGACATTAACCAAACTGAGGCAGTCAGAGGAGCAACCAAAATGGTGCAGGGACTGCATCAGAAGACATATGAGGACAGATTAACAGAGCTCAATATGTATACCCTTGAGCAAAGGAGAGAGGTGATATGATCAGAGCATTCAAACACCTTAAGGGCATTAACAAGGTGAATGAGTCTAACATGTTTAAATATAAGAAAAATAGCAGGACAAGAGGACACATCATGAGATTGGAGGGGCGATTAAGGGGGGAATGTGAGAAATTATTTTCACAGAAAGGGTGGTGGATACATGGAATGGCTTACCTCAAGAAGTGGTGGCTATGAATACAGTGCAGGGCTTCAAACAGGCATGGGATAGGCATAAGGGAGCAATACAAATGAGTATGAATAGATAGACCACTGACAGAGCAAAGGCAGATCGCACATTTATATGGTAGAAAAAGAAATGGGCAGACTGGATGGGTCTTGCGGTCCTTATCTGCCATCAGCTTCTATGTTTCTATGTTTCATATTGATACATGTCAAATAAGGGCAATTTCTGTCCGCCAGATTTTTATACTTAGCATTTCCTCTGATGTTTAGCTTACCGTAAAGTGTGAGCCATAAAACCTCCCACATATTTGCAGGCACCCTAATGTTTGTAAGCTGTTTCAAAACATGCCCAGTAAGTGCAGGGGGACAATTTTTAAAACCAGGTTCAGGAGGATACAAACGAGCCAATAAAGAAAAATAAAAATTTTTCCTGGAGTGTTGTAAAATCTCAGCTTGAGAAACTTTACATTTATAAAGTTTTTGAGCCATGGGGTAAAAGTAATCTGGTATTTGAAGTCTTGAATGGAGCTTTGGTGCTATATCAAGCCATTTAGAAACATACTGTACCAAGACTTGCTGTACCACCCCTCTAACTCCATCAGAAGTAGAGGAAATGCTATACCAAACAGTGTGATATATAAATAATGAATGAAAGAAAATCAATGGTTCAATCATACCCAATCCCCCTTGCTTCTTACTTAAATATGTGTAGCAATGTTTAACAGGGTTAAGTTTATTTCCCCAGAGCACCTGGAAAAAAATCCCATATAAAGTAGTCTCTAGAGAAGAAGGGAGAGGAAAAATGTATGCAACAAATTGCAATTGCGGAACTATAAATTTCTTCAATATCTGTATTCTTTTAAGTTTGGAAAGTTTCCAGAACTGCCATCTTCTCACTTTAGCCTGAGATTTTAGTAATACTGACTCCCAATTTTCCAAGGGAAGGTTAGTTGGACCAAACTTAATACCCAGAATGACTATAGGCTGTATAGAAATATTAATCCCTGATACCTGCCCGGAAGTGAAACCCCAAGGGCCTATCATTAACCCTTTACTTTTAAGAATATTAAGCCTAGAATTAGAAACACCTGCATATTTGCATAGTTCCTGCAAAAACGCAGAGATATGATCTAAATGGGAGAAAAAAACACAAATATCATCTGCATATGCTATTACAGAGAGGTTGGCAAAAGGACCCCATCCTGATGCTCTATTTAACTTCAATTTGGTCAGGAGTTGAAGTAAGGGGTCAATAGAAAACAAATAAAGTAAAGGACTAAGAGGGCATCCCTGACTAACCCCTGTCAGGATTTTAAAACCCTCTGTGATATGTCCTTTTAAAAGAACTTTCACATAGACTGGGGAATATAATGATTCTATAAACTTTATAAAGGCTAAGGGAGCCCCATATTTAGCCAATGTAGCAAACAGAAAACCCCTATCAATATGATCAAACACTTTTTCTTGATCTAAGGACAATATACAACCTGTTTGACCCTTCATCAATAAAACTTCTATAAAATCTCTAATAATAACCATGGCATCTTGAATCTTTTTTTCCAGGTAGTCCACCAAATTGTAGTACTGAGAGTATTGGAGAAGCGTAAAGCTTAAGTCGAGTGTTAAGGATATGGGTCAAAATTTTATAATCAGAGTTCAATAAAATAATTGGTCTCCAATTGGAGATGTCAGTTCTAGTTTCTGATTTAAATAAATAAATTAATAACTCTTCAGAAAAGGAAACCGGGATCTTCTGCTGTTGAAAAAAAAAAAAAAAAAACAGCATGTAAAATGACAGAAATTTGGGATATGTAAGTTTTATAAAATTTATTTGGGAGACCATCCAGTCCCGGAGAAGTACCTGTATTAAGGCTACGAAGTGCCTCTTCAACCTCCAGTACAGTAATTTGTTTCAACATTAACAAGGCCTCTTGTGAAACAACTGGAACTTCAAAATTATCTAAATATTCTGAAATCTTTTTTTACAGGAAATTTCCATGGGTTCTAGGGATTGATAATGTAATTTAATAAGGTTTTCCAAATCTAAAACTGAATTAGCTAAATTACCATCTGCATCTAGTAAAGAGTCCAAAGACATGTCAGAGAGAATCTTTTTACAGGCTTCATAGGGATCCCCAACAGATGTTTTCTGGGTTCCACTAGAAAGTATAGTGGTTATAATTGTAGCTCTATCATATTGATACATCAACATATCTTTTTTATGTTATTAATTTGGAGAGCGTAATAAAATTTTGTAAGATAAGAAATGGAATATAAGTGCTGCAATTGAGTCCGAAGAGAAAGATATTTTAAGAACCATTTATTCTCCAAAGATTTGCTATAGGTAATAAAAAAACTTTGTATATCTTTTTTGGAATCTAACCACCATTCTCCTATATCATCATATAAACAACAGACAGAGAGTCTAAGAGACAGCTAAGTGGTAAGCTGCTTCTGAAGTTCCGAAGATGCCAGCAAAGATGAATTTAATTTCCATCTGTTTCTAGGCTTAGTTTTATAGCTAAACTTCCCAATAATAAATTTTAACAATAAGTGGTCAGAAAATTCAGAGGGAATGATGGAGAACTGCCCTTTGGGAAAATTTTGGGAGAGAAATAGATGATCAATAGTAGTTCGAAAACTACCTCTAAAATATGTAAACCTGGGACCTTTATTGTAAATACTACAATCTATTAAATTTGCTGTGCTAATTAAAGTAGTTAACATATTAGAATCACAATATACTTTCTTTTGTTTTTCACCTTTCACAAGGCCCCTAACAATATCACAGTTAAAGTCACCTCCTAACACTATCAAATAGGAGGAAACTAAGTATGGTTGAACCATTTTAAGAAGACCCACTCTGTCAGTTTTAATTTGAGGCCCATAAACATTGATGAAACAAAAAGCAGAAAGTTTCCATGTGCCATCCAGTATTAACAATCTACCTGGAACTAAATCCATTAATTTAATCAAAGAAAAATCATAGGAACCAAACAAAATACCCAACCCATCTGCACGATCTGGGCCAAAAGACCAATAAGAGGGGCCCCAAATCCAGTGTTTTTTAAAAGACAAAAGCTGTTCCCTTGAGCACATCCATGTTTCCTGTAAAAAAAACAGATCAAAACCAGAATCATGAATGAAATAAAAAACTGCTTGTCGTTTAACTGGATTTAAAATACTGTGGATGTTTAGCGACCCAAATGAAAAACCAACCATAAGGAATTTTGGTTAGAAAAAACCAAAAAAATATCAGGCAGGGAAAAAAAAATTCTTATTTTTTCCTTTTTTTCTTCTTTTTATTTTTATAGTCCCCTTGACTCACCCCCATGGAAGGCTGATTACTCCCTACTGATTGAAAATCCATCTCCCCATGATCTATATCAGAACCTTCATCTGGCAAAAACAAAGCAGCATAAGTGTTATCATGCTCTCTCAACACCGGAGAGCATAAAGAAACAGGAGGTTTGTTGTGCCTTCTCGTTACTGGCTGAAAAACCTTGCTATCCACTTCCTCGCTCCCAAGGACAGCAGGTTCCTTATAACAGACTGGGGTTAAAAGGGAACTAATAGGGTCCTCTATCCCCAGAGAAGAAACAGGAAGTTTGTCAACTGGAACCACCTCTGGTTGGGGGGGGGGGCTGGACCAGGATATCAACCAGAGGAGGGATTGGCATAGAACCAGAGGTTTCATTTTGAATCACCTTTTTCTCAACAGTTGAGTTTCGTGCTTGCTGGATCAATAACTCAGGACTAGCACAAGAGGCCTTGTTCTTAGCAGCCCGAGGGCATTCATTAAAGACGTGACCATCATCCTCACATAAGTCGCATTTTGTCAGGTTAGCACACTGCATGGCTATGTGACCAATTTCCCCACAATTATCGCAACGGGCCTTATCACAAGTACTGAACAGATGAGTCCGTGCCCCACATTTGTAGCAGGCCCTAGGCTGTCCTGCATAAAAACAAACTCCCCTATCTCTGCCTAATAATAAGGAGTTAGGGATATGTTCCATTCCAGTATCTGTTGCCTTTAATTTGACTTTATACTTCCACCCCAGTCCAGAAAGACTCTGAGTCTAACAGGCCTTCTGGGGTACTCAGAATTGCACACTTCTGAGACAACCAAAAAGTAATGTCATCAACATGAACCCCCTCATTTCTGAACATGACTGTCACATATTTAATTAAAGGCTTGGTTAATGGTATGACTAAAAAAGGGGCCCAAATGGGAGAAAATTTAACATTTGCACATCATTCCCAGAAAAGGTCTGGAGCATGTGCTGTACGAAAGCTGATATCATAGTTATCCTCCCCAGAAATGTTAATGAGAGCAAAAACATCTTTGGGAGAGAAAAATAAAGATTCTTTTAATAAAGTCTGACCAACATAAGTCCAGTGTGGTCTATTCTCCAAACCACCTTTATATCGTATCCAGACAGCATTCCGCCTAGGAGTGGCTTCTTTTCTTGTTTTTATTTAGTTGTTTAACCAGGTATAGCACACTAAGCTGAAAGCTTAGTTACAGGAGCTACCTGGGAGCACAAGGAGGTTAAGTGACTTGCTCAGGGTCACACAGTATGCAAGTGGAAGCTGTGGGATTCAAACCTAGGTCTGGTCTGCTGGATGTCACCAAATTTGTAGCTCAGAGCCTTAGACTACTGCGCTATACTGCCTCCATTATTTTTGTTTATTTGTTGATTATTGTTCTAGAGAATAAGTCTGATAATAAGGGAGGGCAATTCAAACCAGGGTCAGGAAGCTTTGGGATCTGTTTAGTTGGAATTTTTCCTTCCATGGGAGGTTTAACTGTGTCCAACACCTGAGGAGCTTTACCAGTCTCAACTTCAGAGGGCTTCCACTCAGGGGAGGATTGAAGAAAAGTTAAAGAAGAATCCCAGCTAGGGTCTGGACGCCAGATCCCTTGCTCATTTTGCAACCATCCTGCCCCCTGCAAGGCTTGCCGAGGGGTCCAGTTTACATCAGAGGTAGCTATTAATGAAGAATCAGTCAGCAGATTAGGGGGAAGCAAAGGGATGGTTATATGCTGGCCCAGGGGTGTAGAAGAACCCTCCCTGGAGGCACAGCTTTGCTGGAGCAATTTTCATTTTGTTGAAAGAGGAAAAAATGGTGGCCCAATCTGAATATTTGGTTGGGTCTGATAAATAATGTTACCTTCTTTTCCTGTTGCCCATCATTTTCACTGAGTGTTTTAGGCAAACGAAAAACAAATCCTGCTTCAGTCAGTAAAACTGGCTCCGTAGTGGCTACCGCAGAGTTTTTCAGTCCTGAAGGGAGCGCAAACCCTTTTAGAGTGCTGCCTCTGTGTGTAGTCGAAAATTCACTCGCCATGGAGCATGATTTGCTTGCTTTGGGCTTTTGGCACACACCTGCCTCGGTGTTAGCACTGCCAGCCTGAAAAGTAGAGACAGAGCAATGTCCAGGAAAGGAAAACATCAACTGTCGGCACACACTAGCATCGCTAGTACTGCCAGCCGAAGAGAGGGGTAACATAGCATCACAAAATTCATTAGCCAACTCACTGCGTTTCGGAACGGAAATTGAACCTTTCAACTGTTTTCCAAGAAATGCATCCTGCTCAGGTACGATGAGACCTTCCGTGGCATTTGTAGTTATGGAAGGTAAAGACAATTTATTGGCTGTCTGTAAAATATTCGTCTCCGATTCACTCGGTAAATGAGAGGTAGAAAGAGATGTAGAAGCATGTAAGGGGGTATTCCATTGCAAGCCATCCGTAGATAAGTCTTCAGTGGAAACAAAAATCTCAGTACCTTCGCCATCAAAATCAACATCCAATCGGGCATTTAGGAGAGCCTCTTGCTGAACAGGAGAAGGAGAGGAGGCTCGCTCTCCCAACTCCGCTGCAACCTGTCGGTCCAACGACTCACTCCGAATGGCCATCGCAATGGCCCATAGCCCTCTACTGGCCACAGAGCAACAGCATTGGAGTAGGGGAATTTCCCAGGTGTCCTGGCCAAATTCCCCTCATTCACTAAAAATACCACCAACAGCTTAATCTGGTTCAAGGTCAGTTGGCATTCATCTGTATCCCCCTCCCCCGGGTCATGCCTGAAAATAGGCAGGATTTGTCTAGTGCACTTACCCAGTCAACAAAAACTAAATAAATAAATAAATAAAATGACTGTGTTACAAGCATGTGTTGCACAGTTTTCACGCACCCTTGTAACTTCGTAAATTTGCAATATTTTCATGCCATTTTCAAATCTGGCATTTTTTCACACCTTCTTATGAACAGTACAGCTGTAATTTTTCACATCCTGCCCAAAATGTGTTTTCTCTTATTGTTTACAATGGCATAGTCGCTGGGAAATCAACTGAGGACAGATTCACAAAATCACAGTGCCACTGTTCATGAGGGGAGGTCCCAAAATGCCTATGTTGAAAATGTGGCTAAAAAATCCCAAAAATAATTGGGTTAAGGACGCGTGTTGCTCAGTTTCTATGCATGCTCATGACTTCACCAGTTTTTCATATTTTCACTCCAGATTTTCAGCGTCACCATTTTTTTATACCTCGTCATGAATGATACAGTTGTAAATTTTCACATCCTGCCCAAAATGTGTTTTCGTGCCTGTGGCGCCAAATGGCACAGTCGCTGTGCAAAACCACCTTTCGGCTAACAAACTGATAGTGCCGCTCTTCATGAAGTGGGGTCACAAAAAGCCCATGTTGATAATTTGGAGTGGAAATACAAACAAACACCTATGGCATTAGGGTTTCCAACTGTAACAACCCACCCTGTATAGACTGACAGGCATCAGGGTGTGACTTGAGATCATCGGCTGTAATACTCATGCCATTCTACCCCCACCCCCCACCCTGCAGTCAGTGACAGGCATCGAGGTGTGCCTTGGAGTGCTCGGCCCCAAAGTTCACCTCATTCTCCCATACTGCACCCATCTCAGTGTATTTCCTTATGGAATGGGGTAAGTATAAGGCCCAAAGACCCCAAAGCACACCACAACATTTGTCAGTGTCTACAGGGTAGGGTGAGGTGAAATGGCATGAGCGTTATAGCTGACAACCCAAAGGCACACCCCAATGTCTGTCAGTCTCTGCAGGGTTGGGGTGAGGTTGGCATCAGTTCAATACTTCACTGCCATTCCTATTATGCATCTCTAACTCCTGCACTGCCATTGCCAATGCCAGCGAGACAACATTCGGCATTGACAAATGCTTGTTTATTCCTGATATGCAATGCTCTGTGTTCATTTATTTTATTTTATTTAGTTTTCGTTTACTGGGTAGGTGCACTAGCCATAGC
Source organism: Neoceratodus forsteri (assembly GCA_016271365.2). Lineage (NCBI taxonomy): Eukaryota > Metazoa > Chordata > Ceratodontiformes > Ceratodontidae > Neoceratodus > Neoceratodus forsteri. Next base: position 674,694,935 of record CM028133.1, on the reverse strand, counting down.
AATGACTATTTTCAGGCATGACCCAGGAGGGTACAGTACAACAATACAAGGTAACATTTCAAAACAAGTACAAACATAGTTTACAGTACTATACAGAGCAATTAGCAAATGTAATACCAATGCGGATAGTAAAAAATAAATAAAAAATAAGAGAGTAGCAGTACGCACCAATAAACTGCATTACAATGAGCATTAAGGAAGCAAAACTTGAAACAGATTGAACATTTTAGTGGTAATAAGGAAAGAATGTAATCAGTGGGAAGGATACTAGTAAGTGATAGAATTAAGAACAAGAAAAGAGGGATAAGAGTGAAAATAAGGAGGTGAGTCAGATAGGAAGGAGAAGTGCATAGTGTATAGAGGGTCAGATAATAAATGCCATGGAAGAAGACTGGGAGAAAAAAAGAAGCTATGGAGGTTCTCATATATATATATATATATATATATATATATATATATATATATATATATATATAACATACTAAACCGGCAGATTAGGCCCTATGGTCTATCAAGTCTGCTTGATAATCAGTGCCTTCCCAGAGCACCGTTGTTTGCCCCTCTCCCTCCCTCCTTACAAGGTTTGCCACCACCAGTTGGGCTCTGGGATGCACCCTCCCCTATACCTATCCCAGCCTTTCTTGAACCACTCAACATTTGCAGCAGCCACCAACTCACCGGGCAGTGCATTACAGGGCTCCACCACCTTTTCAGTGGAGTAGCGTCTTCTTGTTTCCCCTCTTCTTGACCACCTCTCCAGAGCCCCTAAACCCCCATCCTCAATGTACTAATCTGTCCCTTCCATTTTCCCATAGTTCTCCAGTCTGCTCCTGGCATATTCAGGTCTCCCAGCACCTCAGTTTTACCCTTTTCCCTCACCACAATGGTCCCTAAGGCTAGTCACCATGCCTTCCTCTTGTTCTTCCCCCTACCTAGGCGGTTTATATGCTACCCCCATTTTCACCCTCTCCCTCCCCCCGGAGCCTGCAGGGTGATACATAAGACCTCCACCTGATCGCCTGCTTCCTTAATCCTGCTTATCCCTAAGTATAAAGTTGCACTAGGTTAATCTAATCATACCACTATATTAATCAAAATAAGAAAAAAATAAATATCAATCAAAATAATAATAAAATGTTACATTCTTGTTAACCTAAATTTATATACATAACTATTTATGTTATGTTATGTGACAGAGTAACGAGGTCCAAAACTCATATGCCATGGAATTGGAAGGATTAAAAAGAAGAATTCATGAATTGAAAGATGCAGGTGTTGTAACTGACAGTTTAACAACAGATCATCATTCTTCTGTAAAAAAAAATGTCTCAGAGAAAGTGAACCAAGCATAATACACTGGTTCGACGTATGGCACATAGTCAAAGGTATATTATTTCTCTATTCTTAACATATGCATGTTAATAAAGCTATATTATTTTATAGAATATTTCCATACTGCATTCTATATCTAATTAAGACAGAGGAACACACTTTTGAAAATTAGTACACTAATTTCTTCTTAACGTGATACACTATTATTCTGTGTATATTATCTCATGATCATATGCCATGGAAAGTCTGATTCTCTGTTAACTTTGGTGTAACTCCAGCTATGGCAACCTTGCTTAGTAATACAAGTATGAATGTTTTGGGGGGTCTATGGTTGAACAGTGAAACATTAAATTATTATGCAAGTTTTGAGTTCATGTGATAGTATGACATATTTGAAATAATAGAAGTACTATGCACAAAATCCACAACAATTAATGTGTTTGATACAGTTATGCATTAGACAATTTATCATTTCTGTGGAAGGCATCAGGAAGAAATTAGACATTAAAGGCAGAAGAAGAGACTGTGTGCTCCTTAAACAGTGGTCTAAGGCTGTTAGTAATCACCTGTAACGGTGCAAATCAACTAGTGGAGGTGATGGTGAATTGGTCAAAGCAAAATGGTGTTCAATTTTAAATCATGTATCAAACATACATTCAGGACATGGTGATACAATGAATGCCGTCATGATGTTCTTGAAAATCGTCCCTGGATCCCAATGGGTTTGTGTATCTTTTATTGTTATACGCTGTGTTGATTTTTCTGTGTTATTTAACCCCCTGAAAAAAGATAGCAAGCTTAGTAGTCTGTGATTATAATTTGTAGGTAGTAAACCACACAAGGAAATGGAATTGGTAGTAAAGAGTAAACTGTTGTTAAATGATATAAAAAAAATATCTTCAGCCGAGCAAACATCGTTGAAGTCGTTCCACAAAATCATAACTTTTTTTGCTCCAAAAAGCGTGCATTACTTTTACGAAGGTATGGAGGCCAGGTATGTCTCTACTAATATAACATATCTATGATTTGTTACAACTCAACTGGTCACAACGTATTAGTTGTATTCACAGTAAATCTATTGCAAATGGTTTCGCTTTTAAATTTATCCAAATTCATGTGTTTACTTCTTTTTTTTTGCTAATTCATGTAAATGTTTAATATCATTGATATTTACATACTAACATACTAAAAAGCCAGGACAGTAGGCCTAGTGGTCTTTAGTGTCTGCTCGTTTGGTCAGCTGTGAGCTGACCTTGCTTCCCCCCCCCCACTCTCTCGCGATTCTCCATTTCCAGACCAGGGTATTTCACTTACATTGGACTTTGCCTGCACAACCCTTCCCCTGTACCTGTCCCAACCCATCTTGATCCCCTCCACAGTCTCTGCCTCCACTAGTCCCCCAGGCAACACATTCCATTTTGGTTTTCCTCCTCTGACCCTTTTCTAGGTGTGCAATGTTCCTTTTTAAGTGTGGCCTCCAAAACTGAACACAGTACTCAAGGTGCGGCCTAACCAAGCAGTTCTACAGAGGGAGTATCACTTCCCTCCTTCAGGATGAAATCCCTGTAGTGTTACATCCCAGCATCCTGTTGGCTGCTGCCCTCCTACAAGTCTCAGAGTTGTTCATCTTGACATCCACCACCACCCTCAGGTCCTTGCCCCCCCCTCCTGATTTCCCTGGCCAGGTTCTGCTTCTTCCTTGCCTTAGCCAACCTCACCACCCTAGTGGCCCTTCTGGCCATCAGCTCATACTCCCCCTGATCCCTTTTGTTCCTGGAGTGCTTGAAATGCCTATAGGCAGCCTTCTTGTCCTTCACCACCTCCTGAACCTACTGGGTCCACCAACAGGGTTCTGGGGCCTTACTACGTTTTTGTCTCACTCTTAAACAGGTCCTGGTAGCCTTCTGCACCCCCCCAATGATTTCTCACCTACTTGCAGCATCCATGTCTGACCTAATCCCATCCAAATGTTCCTTGAGGATTCTTCCCATCTCCTTGAAATCCACCCCTTGAAGTCAGTTGCCACAGTCTTTGTGTGGACTTTCTCCCATCCTAGGTCCAGGCAGAACTAAACCGTGGCATGGTCACTCCCTGCCAGTGGGTCCCTTACCTCCAGGCTCCCAATCTGGTCACTGTCCACCAAGATTACATCCAGTATCCAGGCCTTCCTAGTCAGCTCCCCTACCTGCTGGGTTAGGAACGTGTCCTGGAAGACATCCAGCAACCTCTGCACCCTGTCCACCAAGGACATCATAGTCCCCCAGTCTGTCCCTGGCATGTTTAGATCACCTAGCACCACCACCCTTCCCTTGTCCAATCTACAATGTTCACTAACATTCATTTTCAGGGTGACCTAAATCACCTCCATGGTCCCTCCACCTCCTCCACCCCTCCTATACCAATGTCCTTTTTGACTATCAATACTACCACCCCTTCCCTTCTTTACTTCCTGCCCCTCCTGAACATAGTCATGCCCTGTGGTGGCCCAGGTCTCAGTGACAGCCGCCACAGCCTGGCTCATACTCCCATCTGTCCTGTCTCTGTTTAACCCCTTCTTGTTTGCCATGCCTCCCTGACCCAAACCCTCAGCCCCAGTTATTGCACCCTCCCCCTTGTCCCCCTGCTCCTCCTCCTTGCCCTTTCCCCCCGCTACCCCTCCCCTCAGCCTGCTCTGATCCCCCAACCACCATTGTCTTTCACTCCTTGCCCCCCATTCTTCCTGATTTCTGGGCCCTGCCTCTTGTCTCCTACTCCCTTCTTATCCCTATCTGCCCTCATTGTAGCTGCATCCTCTCGCACTCCATGCTCCCCCATTCTTCCTAATTTCCGGTCCCTTCCTCTTGTCCTTCCCTCTCCTACTGACCATCGAGCACACTCGATAGATCATAGGGCCTAATCTGCTGAATTAATGGTATGTTATTATGATCGTAGCTATAAACAGTCGTTATTGTAGTGTATATACATCATTGGTATTGTTGTATTAATACCTAACTAAATAATTGATTTACTTTACTTTTTATGGTATGTGGAATATACTAACATATTTGCTAGCAATTATCATATATTGTTATTGTCGTGAGGTTAAAATTATATATTTGAAAAATTACATTCTAAAACAAATTGATGAAACTGATGCTTTAAATACACATAAAGAAATCAATAAATTCTGTTTATGGAATAAAATTAATTGAACTTGAATATTAGTAGTAGTCACAGAATGTATCTGTCTATCTATCTCTCTATATATCTCTCTCTATCTCTCTAGCTCTCTTTCTATCTCGCTATCTATCTTTCACTCTTTCTATCTCTATATTTCTCTCCCTCTCGCTCTAACTACTGTATCGTTATATATATCTCTAAATATCACTGCCTGTCAATCTGTTAATCAAAATGACATCTTCATCAGTGACATGGCGCAGGACCTAGAAGGCAGAATTTCACTGTTCGCTGATGACACAAAGCTCTGTAACAGAGTAGATACACCAGAGGGTGTAGACAGAATGAGAAGCGATCTGCAGAAACTTGAAGAATGGTCAGGGGTTTGGCAGTTGAAATTCAATGCAAAGAAGTGCAAGATAATGCATATGGGGCACAAAACCCTGGCACAATATATCAGTTGGGGGTGAGGATATAGCATGCACCAAGCAGGAAAGGGATCTTGGGGTTATCATCTCTGATGACCTCAAGGTAGGAAACAGTGTGACAAGGCAGCAGGTAAAACAAATAGGATGCTGGGATGTATAGGCAGGGGCATCACCCACAGGAAAAGGGAGGTCATAATTCCGCTATACAAGACACTAGTGAGGCCCCACCTGGAGTACAGTGTACAGTTCTGGAGACCATACCTACGTAAGGACATAGACAGGGTAGAGAAGGTTCAGAGGAGGGCAACAAAGATGGTGCATGGATTGCATCACAAGTCCTATGAAGACAGGTTGAAGGAACTGAACATGTACTCCCTGGAGGAGAGAAGGGAGAGAGGATATGATAGAGACATACAAGTATCTTACAGGGAGGAACAGGGTGCAGGAAAACACTATTTTAAGCAAAAAGATGTTCCAGGACTAGAGGGCATGGGATGAAGCTGGAGGAGGGGCGATTCAGAGGAAGCGTGAGGAAGAATTTCTTCACAGAACGGGTGGTGGACAAGTGGAACACCCTGCCAGAGGAAGTGGTGGGGTCTGAAACAATCACGGGATTTAAGAATGCATGGGATAGACATAAAGGAATTCTGGAGGTCAGGGGTAAGGGGCAACAGACTTCTAGGAAAACAAACTGAACTTACAAGCTCAAATGGGCAGACTGGGTGGGCCATTGGCCCTTATCTGCCGACACTGTCTATGTATGTATCTACAACAAAATGAAAACAGCATGATCTGAGGTTATATATTATAAATCTGTTTACACACTAAGTAAAATGAAAACTGGTGGATGAGTCAGATGGGAATCTTTCTCATATTTTGTTTACAGCACAAGGTGGTATTACTTTCCTGTTTCCACATCCCATTCTGCCAAAAATCCAGTATACAAATTTACGATATGCCATATACCTGAAGCGCCTCTGAAAAATAGAGATCTGAGTTCATAAATCTATATTAGGTCTATGGTTAAGTTATCTGCAATACTGACATTATATTAATTTGATATAAATAAAACATAAACAATACTGTATATCATGCAGCTAGACAGAAGACAATAATACCACAATGGTTATTGCAACATTGATAAAATCAAATAGCATATAAGTCAGAAACCAGACAGCAGCAATTTGAATTACAATTTATGTATGCTAAGGTTGGGTTTGGATGTTCAACAGATACAGTAGGTAAGGCCTATAAGGTGACAATTCAAGGTCATGTAATATGGTTGAGGTCGCTAATTAATATCAATCAATCAATCACTTTATTTAGCCAGGCGGAACACCGTTGAGCATGGCTCATTTACAAGATGGACCTGGTAGTTTAAACAACAACAAGTCACAATACAACAATTTTGGCGTAGGTGTAGCAACATTAGCAGACCATGTACAGTCATTACAAGTAAGAATGGCGTGGCTTGGCACCGTGGTGTGCAATAATTTACAAACAGCAGTGTAAGACTTGACACTGAGAACAGAACAAGACAGCATAATTTACAGGCGTGGTACCAAAGGCAGTCAACATATCGCTATGTGTGAGTTCTGTGCAAGGCAGGTCTCTGATAGACATTAGAGTACAATATTATATTTGAAGAGGTCTAGACCAGCAAAGCATTACATAGCCTAGGAGAAGACTATAAAGCAAAGGCACTGAGGGCACAGGATGTGCCAAGGATAGTGGAGGAAGGAGAGCTTAAGAGGTGTGGGAGGGGGCAATTGTAATACCTTCAAGATTGTCATAGCTGCATTAGTCAGTGCAGTAGGTCTAAGGGTAGGGGGGAGGGTATGGGGTGAAAATATATAATAATATAGGAGTTACAGGCTGACTATTCATTAACTGTCCACAATTACTACATTTCTGTATTACTACATACAAGATTTAATATGGGAATACATGTAGAAATCCTAATACTAACTCCTCTTGTGAAACTTCGTCACCCATTGGACCATCACGTTCAATGAATTCATTGAGTGATGCTTGAATGACATATTGGTTCAAACAACAAGACCTAAAACCTGGATGATCTGTTATGCATTTCATGTCTTTATATTTTTTCATCTCGCGCCTTACTCCTCTGTATGATGAACAGCATCTGTTCTCTATTACAGTTGGTGCAGTTTTGACAAGTACATCTATCAAAGTTAATGGGGGAGAAAATGACAGTAGTTTTAATGTAATTTCAATTTCATATATTTTGTTGTACTTGTATCTTATTTATAAAACCATAATTGTAACTTATAATAAGAATAAAGACAATACATGTATATTAGAGTCAATAAAAAGATAAAGTTAATAATGCATATACTAATTTGAAACTACTTGTTCTATTAAACAGAAGTTAAGAAAACTACTACTATCATTAGAGCAGTGGTCAGATATATAGGAAAAGGGAGGTTGGAGATGGGGATGGGGGCCTACTGCTCCACGGATTGTATCTTATTAACATATTAGAATATTATTAATTAGCAGTTAATAGTAAATTGGGCTGATGTGTTATAACTGTTGCTCTGCATTCCCCTATATGTTCATCAATCTTGCTCAGTGTTCTCTGCAGTATTACTGTGGTGTACTATTAAAGCATTCTTTATTTGTTTAATTTTTAAATTCTGTTTATGGATTCTGACACTTTCCCATTCCTCACCCTTAATGATGGCGCTGCCAGAAAATGTCACCTCATTTGACCTGCCTCCATCCTCACATTTGTGGTAGTTGGAGATCTTACCCCCGTGTATCCTGCCATCTGTGGGTTCTATCTGTAGATGTTTTAATGCGGGAATCAGCAACACACCCACACACCCAACACCACTGCATTTTTAAATAGCCTTTATGTGCTGGTAAGGGGAGGAGTTCTCTGGAGGTGGACAATTCAAGGCTTGGACTTCTTCCTTGTCCCATTCTGTAGGACATCTCAGGGGCATTGAACCTTTATGTATAGGGCTCCTGTTTGACTAAATAGTCTGTCCTCTGAAGGTCTGTCTAAATCGAAGTTAGGCAACTTTAAACTTAAACTCCAACATCATCTCCTTTCATTAAACAGTTGACTGTGCTTCCCTCTGAATTGTTACCCATCTGCCCTTTCCTGCCTGCTCCTGCCTTCTGTATTTTTGCTGCTCTACTAATCCACACTCTTCCTACCCTTGTCCTCCCTTTCTCTTTTAACCCCCCATCTTCTATGTTTAATTTTTGTTTCCTTTGCCCGTCCCTATAAATTGCTACATCCCAACCACTAGGTTGACAAAGTCCCGTGGGCTGTCACTCCCTTGTTACCCGTGCATCCATAGCCTACATCTCTCTTCTGTGATAATGCACTCTTAATTCCTCCACTCGAATGCTAAAGTTAGTAGTTTCATGTTTAATCTGCTTCTTGTTCCCAACAAACCTGTATTATAATGTCATTATTCTACTTAAGTTGATATGTATCCTCCCTCCCTTATAGACATTTTTTTCCTGCAAGCTGAGGTATACTGCACCCTCCTTGTCATGTTTGTACTTCTATGCTGCTACATTATGCTGTTTGTACTACTGTATTTTACTACCTCCTTATTAACTCCTGTTGTAATTACATTGTTTGTTTTTTGCATTTTTTTGTTTACTTTGTATACTCTTGATGTGGAGTCTTTGTAAACGAGTCCCTGACTCAAAGGTTTGTTATTCCGAGAATTCAGTATATAAAAATAAATTCTGTGGCCACAAAGAGTGACATGAGTGAGGGGTGATCTAAAATCAATATCGCCCCTTTCACTGCCACTCTTGTTGCGGCGCTGTAATTGCTGTGGCAAAATTGAGTCACAGGGCTAACGGTATACCCCAAGCCACACAGCACCAACAGAACACAGTTCAAACCAATTCACCAAGAGGCCAAGGAAGAAAGTAAGATGCTTCTCAGAAGGTAATGCCTCCAATATATGACTATGAATGACTGTCAAATGGGCCCATGCAGTCACACATGGCGTGCCAGAGATATTGATGCATATGTAGGCATAGTACCATATGCACAGCACCACCCATAGTGCATATGTTGACTCTACATGTGTGCACTGCAGGGAATGAAGACCTGCATGCCATTCATCACACACTGACAGGTACAGGGCACATTGGTGACATACATGTCAAAATGCGACTGCACATATACTCAGACGCTCATGAGGATCACAGAAGTGTGGTCCAGGAAACTGCAACAGTTCTACTATATGTGTATTGTGTAGGTGCTAGGTGTACTACAGTGCAATAGCATGGATTTGGATGCCCATACCACCCAAGAGGCATCATATCTACACACACAGAATAATGATCCTGCACATCAGGCAGCACAGCTACAAGGGCATGTCATGAACATGCATAAGTCAGGAATGGTAAACGCAACAACCAGACACCTATAGTGCTCAGCATGTGCTCATAGCGGGGTACAGGGCAGGGAACATTGGGATTTGTAGGGGGTTGTCCAGCTAGTTAAGGGGCTGGTGTGGGTGGCAGGTTTTGTTGAGGGAGTGGGCTGGTGGGGTTGCAGGTTTGGGCAGGTGAGTGGTCTGGGGGGCCAATTTGGAGGGGTTGCCTGGAGGGGGTGGGCCAGGGGGTGCAGGTTTTGGTATGAGGGTGGGCTGCTACAGCTAACATATGGTGCAGGGTGTGAAGCATGCATATAGATTACCATGTGTAGGCAGCTGCAGCCACAGCATCATGAAGGTGATATGTGTTTTTACTGTATCAACAGTGGATGATGATATGTAAGGACCCACCACATCAGCTGACAGGCTGCTCCACCACTCAACCACCCTTGGTGTAAATTAAAACCTTTTCACATCCCTCCTGAGTCTCCACTGTTCAGCTTCCATTTATATCCCCATGTTTTTGACTCACCACTTCTGTGAAATAGTTCCTCACAGTTTACCTTATTCATTCCTTTCAGGATCTTCAAGGTCTGTATCGTGTCTCCCATCTTCCTTTTGGCCTCCAGTAAGTACATGTTCAGTACCATACGCCACTCATCACAGGATCTGCCCTGTTGGTCCTGAATCAGTTTTGTTAACCCTATGCTGTGTCATCTCCAGCCTGTCTTTGTCGTTTCTTAGGTGAGGACTCCAGAACTGTGCATTTTATTCCAGATGTGACCTCACCAGTGTTCTACAGAGAGGTAGCATTCCCTTTTCCTCCTGCTATCAAAACCCCTCCCAATATATCCCAAATACACTGGCAGCCTTGCTGTGGGTCTTGTTGCATTGGCTTGATGGAGCTTGTTATGATAACTCTCAGATCTGTTTCCGGAGTAGTAGTATTCAGCTTAATGCCTCCCATACAAAATTCCATCCCAGGGTTTTTGTTCCCTATGTGCATTGTCTTGCACACTTTGTTGTTAAATTTCAACTGCTAGATTTTGGACCACCTTTCTATCCTTTGTTGGTCCCTGTGCATCTCCCTCACCCTCTCTTCACTGTCTACTCCAACACATAGCTTATTGTCATCTGTGAAGAGACACATCCTGGCTGTATCATTTCTTCTCCTATGTTGCTGATTAACATACTGAAAAGGACTGGTCCCAGGACTGTCCCTTGTGACACCCTGCTTGTGATCTCTCCCCCTTGACTTGACCCCATTTATCATCACCCTCTACTGTATCCTATTCAACCAACTTCTGAATCATCTTACTAGGTCCTTTGCTGCATCTAGATCAGTGGTTCTCAAGACCCAAATACTGGTGGCCTCAAAAGGGCCTCCAAGTGTATCCACCAGAACTTACTGGTGGTTTTACTTCTTATTTTGTTCACCCAAAATCCTAGATATATCCCCAACCCAGTGGTATCAGAGTTCTCCTTTTTACACACAGTGTACAGGACAACAGCTCAAGACCCTGATGATTTTGGTATTCCCTGAAAATGGCGAGGGGAAAACAATGATGAAAAACAGTGTGGCTGCAAAGGGCAACTGTGAAAACATGGCGATTGCCCCAAAACACCGACCTATGAATTTTCTCCCTCCCCGAGTTCTGTCTCCCTTCCCCCCAGAGTTTATTTAGTAAGGAGGTTGTGGGGGGCAAATCCCCCTACAAAAGGGGTGTGTGTGTGGGGGGAAAAGCCCCCCGCAGAAAGTCACTCTGCCACTGTAGAGCATTTTTGTTCAATCATGGTGTTTTCACAGTCCCCCTTTGAAGCCGTGCTGTTTCTCGTCGCTGTTGTTTCTTTTTGCCATTTTCCACTCACTATTATGATGTGGAACCATGTATTTTCACTTGAGATGCATCTCTCGTGTTTTTTTAAAGGTAAGAAATTGTCCATTCCATTACTTTTGAACTTACAGCTCTAAAGTGCTCTATAGCCACATAAAATTGTGGTGGTTACCACATGTGGCCACAGTGATCTCATCTGAGGAAAGCTGACCTTGATCCTCTAATTTCTTCAGTAACCTGCTATGTGGCACTTAGTCAAGTGCCTTGCTGAAGTTGAAGTACACTAAATCCACTGACTGTCCCTCATCGACTGACCTAGTTACTCAGTCAAAGAACACTATTAGGTAGATCTGACAAGACCTCTGTGCCTCCAACCCAGGTTGCTTACTGTGTGGTGCATACACAACTCTGCTGTGTAGTCCAGCCTCCTACATATGTGGTTCACTGCTGCTGGCACTCAGTGCCCTGTTCAGAATCACAGCTTGTGCACTTCTGAGTGGTCACACTGTGTACGTACCCGCGTGACTGTGCCACGTCATTCTGTCACCATTGACACCTGTCTGTGGGTGTCCATAGCCTTGGTGAAATGCATTAGGCATGACAGCATGTACTTTATTGACATGAGTCACACAGCATCAGCATTAGCAACTAGCATGATCAACTCTTCTGCTGTCCCTTTCTGTCTGCTTGTGGGGGCCATGTCTGTTGCATAGTGGCTGTACTGGGACATTTATTTGCATTTCTGTGCTGGATGCTGGCCTGTCAGGGGCTGTTGAGTAGATTTGGCATGTTCCTCATGTCAGCAGGACCTTTAGTCCTGCTGTGCTTCATTCCAACACAGGTGATGTGGTGGAAGTCGATCATGCCATCTGTGCTGTGTGCGTGGTGCAGGTGTCATGCATGTCTGTTGCATAGTGTCTGTCATGGGTCATTATGGCAACCTCCCTCAGCCCTTGTTTGTGCCAGCCACTGCAGGGTGTGGAGAATGAGGCTTGTCCCCATTATTTGGTAATGTGACATGCTCCAACCATCTGTCCCACCCATCCACATGATCAGGATGCTTGTCTCTGTTGGTGGGCAGGCATAAGATCCTGTTCACTGTGTTCTGCATATGCCTGAATTCCATCTACATGCCACTGTATTCCCAGTAAAGGCCCCTCCCACACCTCCATCCCATCAGGGTCCTTTTCTGTCACATTTGGATGCAGAATACCTTACTGCCATATGCACTAACCTAGACTACATCCTCCTTGTTACTATACCCACACACTTCAAAACCTTTAACCTCTTCTCTGTGTCAAAGGTCCAAGCTACCTACTTGTCCGTACTTTCATGTAACATATGCCCACTGTCTGCCCTCTCTGACAACATCTTTTCATTCTTGTGGTCTGCCTGTGGTCCAGTCGATGGAGTGGCTACTTGCTAGTGTGCTGCTGTTATTGTCTGGCTATGTCTGTAATCACACATGCAAACAGCATTTCAGGATTGACCCCAGGCAACATGGCTTCACAACAGGATGCTCTTGTCAAACCAATGTGATTGACTTTTTTGATGGGGTCACCATCACCAGAGCAGTCGACCATGGATGAGCAGTGGACATTGTGTACCTGGACTTCAGCAAAGTCTTTGACACTGTCCCCCACAGAAGGACAGCTAACAAATTAGAGCATTCAGGAGTCGGTCATAAGATAGTGAACTGGATCACCAACTGGCTGCAAGATAGGATACAGACAGTGCTTGTCAGTGGATCATTATCGAGGGAAGGCAAAGTGACCAGTGGCATTCCACAGGGTTCTGTGCTGTGGCCTATCCTTTTTAACGTATTTATCAGGGATATTGAAAATGACTTGAAGGGGAAGGTTTGCCTGTTTGTAGATGACATAAAACTCTGCAACAGAGTGGGCATGCAGGAAGGAGCAAAAGGTATGGAAGCAGACCTGAAAAAACTCGAGGAATGGTCCAGGGATTGGCAGTTGAAGTTTAATGCCAAGAAGTGCAAGGTTATGCACATAGGAAAAAGAAAACCAGAGATAAAGTACACACTGTGAGGGCATCAGTTAGAGAAGATAAAGACAGAAAGAGACTTCAGAGTAATCATCGTGGATGACTTAAAGGCTGGAAAACACTGTGAAAAGGCAGCACAGAAGGTGAGTGGCATCCTTGGCTGCATTGGTATGGGGAATCACAAGTAGATAGAGCAAGGTTATCATTCCTCTCTACAGGTCCTTGGTGAGGTCACATTCAGAGTACTGCAGTCAGTTTTGGAGGCCCCACCTCAAAAAAGACATAGACTGCCCGGAGACGGTACAGAGAAGGGCTACAAAGATGGTGCATGGAATGTATTGTGAGCCATATGAGGCAAGACCCCAGGGAACTAAATCTGTATACCCTTGAGCAGAGAAGAAACAGAGGGGATATGATCGAAACTTTTAAGTACATTGAGGGAATCAACACAACACAAGCAGGAAACCTCTTCCAGCAAAACAGGGATGCGTGTACAAGAGGGCACAACTTGCGTCTGGTAGAGGCAGGTTCAAAAGCAACCTCAGGAAGTATTTCTTTACAGAAAGGGTCAGAGACCCATGGAACAACCTAGATCAGGAGGTGGTGGAATCTAAGACAGTAAACAAGTTCAAACTTGCGTAGGACAGACACTTTGGACACATCAGGGTGCAGTTTAAATAGGGAGTTGGGCAGAAACATGGGATCATATGGTCCCCATTTGCCAATACGATTTCTATGTTCCTATTGGTTTGCCATTTGCTGTCATTGCCTTGGCATTACCCGGGGGCAGGTGGTGTGCTCTGTCAACACAGCATTGGCATTATTCTGCAATTCACTTAAGCACTATGAATACAGCCTCAATGTCTGTGTCCACTCGGCAAAGGATTTCTGCTTCAATGTGTCTTGTATCAGCAAATATTCTAATAGTTCATAAGCTTCATGTGAATCATTGAAAGAAAGACACTAACCTTTTCTTTTCCTTCGCGCATTACTTTTAATCATTCAGTACTCCAGACTTCCCAAACTGGACTTAAAAATTTCTTTAGATTCAATGTACTCAGTTATTCTTCTAACATGCAACATTAGTTACTTTTGCTGTAATCCTCTGACTTCTTGTAACTTGTTGCAGTCTTTAAATGCCACTGTGTTTACTGAGACATCACCAAATATACAATATATTGGCCCTTTGGACACATTCTCAGACTCATACTTGATTAACTAATGAAACTTCTGTGTTGTTCAGGTTCTCATTCAAAATGAGGTTCACAGCCATGCACATGAATTCTGGGAAGTCTTATAACAAAAAGCAGCCTAATACAATGCAGAGTGAGTGTCACTTGGCCACTGTGGCCACTAGATGGCATTGCTCCACATCAGAAATTATGGGAAGCCAAATAGACTGATCCAAATTACTTACATCACCACCTTTCACTGGGAATACACAAAAAATACAGATCACGGCTCTCACACCCATGTACTCACAAGAGTCTGCGGACATAACCCCCCCCCCCCCACAAAATAATTTCCAACCAAATAAAGCTTTTTAGTCTGAGAAAATCTGTAAAAGTACAATTTAGTATTCCTTTGAAATAATTGTTAATTTTGCCCCCACACATATCCCTGCTACATTAGTAATGGTAGATATTCATTATCTGTAATGAACAGGATGTCTAACATTTATAAAATATTCATTTTCATGTAGAATTAATTGATTTTGGACTAAGTGACATACAGGTAGCTGAATGTGAAGACATTGTGTTGTACATATACTCTTATAATGGTTGAACTTGTAAATTTTATTTATTTGTTTATTTCTTAATTGTGTTAACTGGTTGGGCCCACTGAGACATAGGAGTCCCTTTTCCAAGGGTGGCCCAGTATTAAATATAGAATATAAATAAACAGTGCCCCTAGTAAAGGGGGGGGGGAGAATGTGTGTGTGTGTGTGTGTGTGTGCACGCGCATGCACAGAGCAGTCAGGCTGAGCAAACAACTGACTCTTTGCACCAGTAATTATGAAAAATAATGGTTATGCAACTGTGTGTTATGGAATTGTTTTACACACCCAAGGGGTGTGATGACCCATAAACCTCGAGAGACGCTCGAGAGGTTTAAAAGTTCAACACCCCGGGGGTGTGTAAAAAATTTCCAATAACACAACAGTTGCATAACCATTATTTTCTATAATTATTGGTGCAAAGAGTCAGTTGCTTGCTCAGCCTGTCTGCTCTGTGCACACACATGCGCGCGCGCACACACACACACACACACACACACACACACACACACAAACATACACATGCTCCCCCCCTTTTAGTAGGGGCACTGTTTATTTTTTTTATATATAAATACTGTATCTACTCCATGTGATAAGTAGCACTTTTCCATGATGGATATTCTTTTCCTTTTGAAAAAATGAAAAAACTTACAGAGTAAGCACAGCCACATGTAAGAGGCTCTGTAGTTTGACAGCACAGTCATTCTCAAGCGCTGTCTCCCTAAGCTGACGAACACCAGGATCAACCAGATTAATACAGTTATAGTAAAATAAAAAATGTGAGTGAAAGAAACTTAATGCAGCTTCTCGCAAAGCGAGAAATGGAGCCGCCATGTCATTGAGGTGTTCGTCCCGCCTACACACAGAGTAGGAGCCACTGAGGTGATGTGCTACAAATGAGTGACACTAAACACCATAATAACTGGTTATTATGATGTTTGAAACACATATCTACTCCATGTGATGAAGGGGGTCACCAGTAATTATTAACATTTAACAATCACACATTACATAGTCAAGATACATGACT
Organism: Neoceratodus forsteri; assembly: GCA_016271365.2. NCBI lineage: Eukaryota > Metazoa > Chordata > Ceratodontiformes > Ceratodontidae > Neoceratodus > Neoceratodus forsteri. The sequence continues at coordinate 674,678,994 of CM028133.1, read as the reverse complement.
AGAGAAGAAATACCTATAGGAAAACTTGGAATACAAGTTTATGACAAAAGTATTGATGATAATCTTTGATTACACATCAGAGGGCAAACAGATCAGAATCAGACAGCAACATAATCCAGGCTGGGCAAACAGAGGCAGTTATAATAATCTGAGCAATAATCACTGATTACAGGAGCAAAGGCTGCACTCTAGCAGGATAACTTTGAGCCCTTTCTTAAATTCAAGCGATGAACAATCCTGTAGGGTGGATGGTTGGGAGTTTGAGAGGTGACCTGCTGAATTTGCAAAGGACCTCTTTCCCAAACAGGATCTAACTCTGGGTACCTCTAATAGGGGATTACTGAAGGACTGCAGGGCCCTCTCGAGGAGAGGGTACTCTAAGTGGCCCTCCAAAGAGGGACAATTCAGAAAGTGCAATACATCACAATGGTGCTCCCTGGATGGGGCTCCAGAAGCAAAACATCTAATTTTATTCTACAGGACTCTAAGCTTGTTGAACTCTGAGCACCTTGGGGATTTAAGATAGGAGCACCATATTGCAGGAGGGGAAGTGAGGTACTATTTGCAGTGACTAGTCATGAGTCCCTAGTTAGGAAATTGCCAAGGCAGTAGAACAAGCCAGTTTCTTGGTGAAGAATCTTGATGACATAGTCACTATAGGTGCTAAATGAAAGTTCCTTGTCCAGGTAAACTGCAATGTATTTGGTGGACTCCACCACTTCTATGAGAGCTCAGGAAGAAATAGTGAGAGGAAATAGGTGCTGTGTGGTCAAACCCAAATTTCTAGGGCTAAACAAGATTGCCTCAGTCTATTTTGCACTGAGGATCAGTTTACTGGCCACAAACCAGTTTTCCAGTTCTAGGAGGTCTCCAGCAATCTGTGCATTGAGACAGCTGGGACCACTAGAACATCTGTAATTGACAGCATCATTGGCATAAAGCAATAGGTCCCCCCCCTCCCCACAATTTCCTGGCATATCTTTGATAAATAATTAAAATAGCAAGGGCCCAATATAAAGCCCTGAGGGACACCATATTAATATTTTTTTTTTGAGAAAAGTGAGCCCTTCTACCTTATCAACTGAGACCTAACAGTCAGGCAATGTGAGAACCATCTGAGAGAGAGAAAGAGAGAGAGAGAGAGAGAGAGAGAGAGTTCATCAAGACCAAACAACTGTAGTTTTGTTCAATGTCAAAAGCTTTTGTCAGTTCTATGAAGACTGCACCAGTTAGGAGCCCTTCATCCATGGCATCCAGGATGTCCAAGGTCACTTTAACAAGGGCAGTGTCATTCCCACGGTGCCTCCTGAAGCCATGCTGCCTTGCTGACAACAGGTGTCTCTGCTCAAGATAGTCAAGAACCTAGTGATAGACAAGCCTTTTCTGGACTTTGGCAAGATAGCTGAGAAGAGATATGGGACAGTAATGCTCCACAGATTCTTTGGAAGCTCCCTTGTACAACCGGTACAACGACATCGGTTTTCCAGCATTCAGGAATTTTTCCCTTGAGGAGGAATTTATTAATAAGTATGCCAACTGGGGAGGCAATGACAGGGGCAGCTGTTTTCAAGAGTTTAGGCTGTAGTTTGTCGAATCCTGCAGAGTCTTACAGGTTAAGTTGCTTTAGAAGAATTAATACTTCTTTCCAAGTAAGCCCGTAAAAGTAAAACTCATGAGTAATATTCTGAGTACCAAGAGGGTTGGGAAAGATGGAGGACTACAAGAGGAGGGTTTAAATCTCTCCAGGTCAGTGAAGAAGTTGTTAAATAAGTACACTAGCTGTAGCCAAGGGGTGCTGATGGTCTTGCAATCTGCCATTATCTCAGATTCTGAGGAGCCAGTGCAGCCTTTCAGAAGACTATTCTTTTGTGTCCAGAAGATTTTGGTGTCTGCTAGATTTTTGTTCTGCAGATAATCTAGGTAGCTTTTCTTGGCACATTTGACATGTTTTTTGAAGGCATTCCTAAGTGCCCTGTACTTGACCCAATCTGCCATGAGGCCAGTGGACTTGAAGATCCCCCATGCCTTATCTCTGAGTTTTAAGCATTTCCTTAGTTCATTTCAGTCATGTGGAGAGCTGGCCTTAACATTGATCTGTTTTAGGGGGGCAGGGGAATTAGCAGCCAACAGGAAATGTTTGACAAAGAAACCCAGGGTGGCAAGTATTTTATAGAGGCCCCATTGATGTCAGACAGGGAGGCCAAAAAGGAGCAAGGATCAAATTTAAAGAAATCCCAGGCCATGAAAATCCTGGTTGGAGGTTTGGGAGCATTGTTCTTCCAAGTATAGAAGACTGAGGAATGGTTGCTAAGAAAGTCTGCAAAAATTCTTGCAGCTCTAATGCTTTCCACTTTAGAGACAAGGGCCCAGTCTAATAAAGTGTGGTTGCTGGATTTATTGTTAAGCTTTGTGGGTTCACTGATGACCTGGACAAGGTGGACATCGAGGACAGCTGATTGGTTTGTTACCCATACTCGGAGACCAATTAATATTGAAGTCCCCAAATACAGCAATTTCACCTAATAGCCTGACAGAGAACATCTAGAGCAGAGGCAGCCACCGTGTGTGTGTGTGTGTGTATATGTGTGTGTGTGTGTGTGTGTGTGTTATATGTGCAACTAACAAAGAGGGGCTTAGCTCCCTCAATCAGAATTTTTACAAAGGTGGCCTCATAGTCAGACCCTTCAAAAGCAGGGATATCAACCAGAGAAGCATTAAGTGATAATTTAGTATAGATGAGGAACATGAGATTGAGCTTCCTGCCTTCAATACTTTTAGAAAGGATAGAGTGGGAAAGAAGGGAGGGGGAATCCTCATCTATTATGGCAACTTTCCACAGCCATGGTTTGTGGCAGCCACTACTGGGTGTGCAGGGTGAGGCCTGGCCACCATTTTGTCATTGTGTGACATGCCCCTTGCCATCTGTCCCACCTATCCCTGTGATCAGGATGCGTGTTGGTGGGCAGACATACTGTCTTGTTTGTTGTGTCCTGCCTATGCCTGAATTCTGTCAATGTGCCACTGTTTCCACGGTATAGGCCCTCCATACCTTCATTCCATCAGGATCCTTTTTTGTCACATTTAGAAACATAGAAACATAGACTTTGACGGCAGATAAGGACCGCTTGGCCCATCTAGTCTGCCCATTTCCCTACCTACAGGATAGGCTGCAGATCCTAGTTAACCAACAGCCTATTTTTTCCTACCCCCCACAAGAATTGCCTTATGTCTGTCCCATGCATTCTTGAATTCTCCCACAGTTTTAGACCCCACAACCTCCTCAGGAAGGCTGTTCCATGCATCCACTACCCTCTCTGTGAAATAATACTTCCTCACATTGCCCCTGAACCGCCCCCATCTTTAAATTGTGTCCCCTTGTTCTTGCATGTCTCTTTTTCTGAAAGATGCTACCCTCTTGGACTTTATTGATTCCACTGAGGTACTTAAAAGTTTCTATCATGTCCCCTCTCCTTCTTTCCTCAAGGGTATACATTATTAAGCTCTTTTAGTCTCTCCTCATACAGCTTCTCTTGCAGACCCTCACCATTTTAGTTGCCCTCCTCTGGACTGCCTCCATCCTGTCTATGTCCTTGCAGAGATGGGGTCTTCAGAACTGGACACAGTACTCCAGATGGGGTCTCACCAACTGTCTGTACAGAGGGATAAAACTTCCTGTTTTCTGCTGCTGATGCCTCTCCCTATGCATCCCAGTATACTCCCAGCCCTCCCTACTGCCTTCTCACATTGCTTGCTAACCTTAAGGTCATCTGATATGATTACCCCCAGGTCCCTTTCCTTTTTTGTTGTAGTTACTACCTCCCTCCCCATTGTGTATTCTTCCCCTGGGTTCTTGTTTCCCAGGTGCATTATTTTGCACTTCTTTGCATTGAATCCTAGCTGCCATACTTCTGACTGTAACCCCCCTGCAAATGGGGGTTCCCAAAAGACTTCAGGAGCTTGCTTGAATGCTCCAAGCCTGAATGGTGTTTGGCGTTTAAGCCATTTATCAGTGAGTGTTTTAGAACCTCTGGTACTGTCTCTTTAAGAGCTGTCTGCTTGCAGACATAATTGATTGTATGGGGACTGTGTGTTTCTTTGATTGAATACCACTCAAGCTGCTGCCAATTCACTCCATTTTTGCAGTCACTAGGAGTGCAAAGGGAACCTGTCTGAAAGATGTAACTGTTTGCCAGAAACCATTTAGAGTAATAATGAAATTACAGTCAGTCTAACCTGCTTTCTTTGCAGTCAGAACAGTGTCTGCCTAGTTCCCCATTCTGGTTTTGAACTGCTGAACTGGACCAATCAGTGTGGGGTAAGCTAGCTCTAAAATGATGCCTTGGACGAATCAGAACTTGGACTCATAATCTGAGCCAGCCACAAGAGGATTGTATGGGCAGTGACTCTGGGAGATGTAGTTTAGACTTGGCCTTTTGGACCAGCAGGAGCAGTCTATTGTGGTGACAGCCAATCCAGTCAAGAACTGGGAGGAACTCAAAGGAAGTGCCGGTTTGTCTGTTGGGTTTCAGTTGAGCTCTGGTAGTGAAGAAGGAAGGAGCCCTGTGCTTTTCAGTGTGCAGTTTTAGTCGGAACGGTGTAAGGCCCAGAGTTCCGGTCTGCATCTTGTGTAACTGCTTGTTAGGACTGAATCAGTCCTGGAAGAGAATCAAAGGATATCTGAAGAGTAGAAACCAGGCTCACCCTGTAGAAGACTGGAGAAATTGCTGAATTGCACTCTGTCTGTCAGGAACTGAATCTGCTGTGTGTTCTCCGGGTATTGTGCAGTAATTGTGATCGGGATAGAAGCAGCCTGCCTGGTATAGTACTTTCTGTTTTACCATATAAATGTGTGAAGAGGCTTATGTACCTCAAGTGAATCCTGCTGCCATTCAAGGACTTTTTGCCTGTTACTGTTCACCATATAAATGTGTGAGGAGGCTTGGTTAGCTCAAGTGAATCCTGCTGCCATTAAAGGACTTTTGCCTGTTGCAGTTTGCCATATAAATGTGTGAGGAATCTCGTGGAGCTCAAGAGTAGCCCTGCTGACATTGAAGGACCCTATCTTGTTTGAGGTCGTGAGTACTAATTCAGAGTCGCTCCTGTTGAATTGCCACATTGAATCCAAATGGAATCACTGTACTGCTGACTGTTTAAACTAATTTTTCTTTTCTCTTCTCTGTGGGAAAGGGCCCCTACCAGCTGCCACGGTTTGGACTAGCCACTAGGGCTTGGGTACCCAGGGACAGTAACTGGTAGGGATAGGCCTGTGCACAGAGCCATAGGTAGATGAGTAAAGTGATAAGCTAATTAACCTGATTTCCCCCTGTCCTTGTTATATTCCCCCTAAATAAATCCGAGCTGCTTGTTTCAGCAAAGTTATACTGCCTGAGGTATTTGTCTATGTTAAAGTATTGTACTGTGATTGTTGCACTGTATCTTATTTTACAGGAGGTCCCAGTGCCTGAACCAGCCCTGGGGTAAGTGTATACTGTGAAGGTAATTCTGATATATTGTGTGGGCCACTAGTGGGAAGAAAGGGGTTGCAGTGTCCCAGAGGGCTGTGACCAAGTAAGTTTAACTATTGCAAACCCTGACCTCTGGGTGGAGGCACCCGCCATTGGATCCAGGCCCTCAACCTGTTAGTGGCAAATCAGGCAGGGTAGTAGCCCCTGGGATAGCGCCATCTAGGGGTTACATGACCATTCCTCCAACCTTGCTTAGTCCCTTCTCATCCTTTCCACGCCTCCTTGTGTATCAACCCTGTTGCAGATCTTTGTGTCATCTGCAAAGAGGCATACTTTTCCTTCCAGTCCCTTTGCAATGTTACTTATGAAGACATTAAAAAGGATTGGACCCAATACTGAACCCTGCAGTACCCCACTAGTAACCCCTCTTTCTTCAGAGTGGACTCCATTTACAATTACCTTCTGTGTCCTGTTGTCCAGCCAATGCTTTACCCAGGCTACCACCCTGGGACCCACTCCCAGGCTGGTTAATTTCACTATTAATCTTTTGTGTGGGACTGTGTCAAATGCCTTGTTAAAGTCTAGGTAGGCCATGTCCACAGCCCCTCCCTGGTCTACTACTTTGGTCACCCAGCCAAAGAAATCTATTAGATTCATCTGACATGACCTTCCGCTGTGAACCATGCTGCCTTGGGTCCTGTGCCCCACTGGCCTCTAGGTACTCAACTATTCTTTCCTTCAGAAGTGACTCCATCACTTTCCCTACCACAGAGGTCAAATTGACAGGTCTGTAGTTTCCTGCCTCTGTCTTGGTCCCATTTTTGTGAAGGGGAATCACATCCGTCTTCCTCCAGTCCTCGGGTACCATACCATCCTCCAATGATTTATTAAAAAGAGTAGCCAGTGGTTTCACTAGTTCCCCCCTAAATTCTTTTAAAATTCTAGGGTGAATTCCATCAGGCCCCATTGCTTTGTCCACCTTCAGTTTTAGGAGTTATTGCAGAACCCTTTCTTCTGTGAAAGGACTGGGATCAACCCCCCTATCAAGAGTGCTTCTGTTGATTGGATTAGGCACTTCCCCCTCCTCTTTTGTGACTACTGAGTAGAAATATTCATTCAGTATCCCTGCTTTTTCACTGTCCCCCTCTGCCCACCCACCGTTCTTTCTATTTTGCCTCACTATCCCTCCCTTTGTCTTTCTACACTCGCTGATGTACCTATAAAAGGTTTTATCTCCCTTCTTAACCGAGTTGGCTATCTTTTCCTCAGTTTGGGTCTTTGCTATTCTGATTTCCCTTCCTGCTTCCTTCTGCCTTAACTGGTACATCCCTCTGTCCTGCTCCTTCTGTGTTTCCTTATACTTCTGGATACTTATATTTATATACTTATGTAATATAATATACATATACTTATGCTATCTTTTTCTTCCTGACTTTCACAGCCACCTCTTTTGAGAACCATAGCGGCTTTTTCTTTCATTTTGATTTGTTTATTTGCTTCACACAAAGGCTTGTTGCTTCTGTGATGGCATTTTTGATGATTCCCCATTGTTGGTCCACACCTCCTTCTAGTCTGTTTGCTAGTGCTTTTCTGAGGCACTCTCCCATCTTGCCAAAGTCAGCCCTCCTGAAGTCCAGTACCCTCACTTTAGTATGGCTTGACTCTAGCTGAGTTTAGCGTGAACCACACTGTTTGATGGTCACTTGTTCCCAGATGGCAACCCACTTCTAGATCTGAGATCCTCTCACTGCCCCCCATTTGAGAGTCACAGATCTAAGATTGCTCCCTCATGAGTGGGCTCGAAACTAGCTGTCTGAGACCTGCCACCTGTAGGGCATCAAGAATGGCCCTCTCTTGGATGTGGCTGTAGCAAATGTGCTCCAGTTAACATCTGGCATATTCAGGTCTCCATCAACAGTATCTCTCCTTTCTCTGCCATTCTAGAATGCCTTCTATCATATCCTTGTCCATTCCCTCCGCCTGACATGGGGGTCTGTACACAACCCCTGTGCGGATTGTGGTGCCCTTTCCAGTCTCCAAGGTGACCCACAGTGCCTCCTCTCCTCCCTGTTTACTCTTTTGTTCAGTTGCTTTTATCCCTTCCTTTACATAGAGAGCTACTCCTCCCCCTCTTCTCCCCTGCCTGTTTGTCCTGTAGGTTATGTACCCTGGTATGTTAACATCCCAGTCATGGTTCTCTGTGTACCATGTTTCTGTGACTGCAACGATATCCAGGCATCCCTCTTCCATCAAGGCCACCAGCTCAGGGAGCTTGTTGCCCAGACTACGGGCATTGGTACTCATTACCCTCCATTTCCTGATGGCCTTACTCCCTTTTGCCCCATCCCTGTCCTTCTTGCCTTTGTCAGTTTCTCCATTTACCCATTTACTCCATTTGTGTGCATGTTACCTTCATGCCAGCTGCACTAACCCAGGCTATATCCACCTCATTACTACACGCCCCTTCGAAACCTTAAACTTCTTTCTGTCAGAGGTTCAAGCTATCTACTTGACCAGACTTTCAGGAAACCCATGCCCACTTTCTTCCCTTTCATGTTCCCTCTGATAACATCTTTTCACTCTTGTGGGCTGCCTGGGGTCCATTCGACAGTGTGGCTACTTGCTGGTGTGTCTAGCCATTTCCATAACTGCCTACGTTAGCATCATTTTAATGGTTTGCTGCTATTGCCTTGCCATTACTCAGGGGCAGATGGTGTGTTCTGTCAGCACAGCACTGGTGTTCTTCAGTGAGGCAGTTAGGCACTGTGTAAACAGCTTCAGTGTCTGTGTCCACTCTGCAAAGGATTTCTCCTTCAGTGTGTTTGGTACCAGAAAAGTTTTAAATAGTTCATAAGCTTCATGCACATCACTGAGAGAGACTAACATGTTTTCTTCCTTTGTGTTACTTGCAATCATCCAGTGCTCCAGACATTCCAAACTGGACTCAATATTTTCTTTAGATTCAGTGTGCTTAATTATTCTTCTAACATGCAACATAAGCTACGTTTCCCTTAATCCTATGTAATCCTCTGGCTTCTTGTAATTTATTGGGATCTTTAAATAACACTACTTTTCTGGAGATGTTCTTACCCCTGTCATCACATATGCAATATATCGGCCCCGATTCGGACAAATTCTTAGACTCACAGATGACTAACTAATAAAGCATCTGTATTATTCTGGTTCTCATTCAAAATGAGGTTCACGCACATGAATTCTGGAAAGTCTTACAAATATAATAGCCTGATACAGTACAGAGTGAACATCATTTGGCCACTAGATGGCATTACCCCACATCAGAAATAGACTGATACAAACTACTTCTTTCACCATGTTTCACTAGGATTATACAAAAAGTACAGATAAAGGTTTTCACATCCACATACACACAGAGCCTTTGGACACATCCCCCCAAATTCCCATCCAAATAACGCTTTGGTATGGCAGCTGGGTTTCAGTGTGAAAAAGTACAAAATAATGTACTTGGGGCACAGAAACCCAGGGGCACAGTACAAAATGGAGGGGTGGTACTGATGACCACCAACCAGGAAAGAGATCTGGGGGTAATTATATCGGATGACTGAAAGTGGTCAGGCAGTGTGACATGGCAGTTGGGAGGGCGAGTAGGATGCTGGGGTGCATATAGGGGGGTATCACCAAGAGAAGGAGTGAAGTGGCGTTGCCTTTGTATAGGTCACAGATAAGAACCCAGCTAGAGAACTGTGTCCAGTTCTGGAGACCACATCTCACAAAGGACATAGACAGAGTAGAAGCAGTCCAGAGGGGGGCAACTAAGATGGTGCAGGTTCTGCACCACAAGCACTATGAGGAGAGATAAAAGGACCTAAATATGTACACCCTGGAAAATAGGAGAAGGGGGGGTGATAGAGAGCTTTAAAGACATTGTGGGGGTAAACAGGGTACAAGAGGGAAGTATTTTTCAGAAAAAAAGTACTCAAGGACATGGGGTCATGATAAAAAGCTAAAGGGGGTAGAGTCAGGAGAGATGTGAGGAAGTGCTTCTTCACAGAAAGAGTGGTGGATTCCTGGAACAGTCTTCCAGTAGAGGTGGTGGGAGTGAAAACAGTGGTAGGGTTCAAGAATGCATGAGGTAGGCATAAGGGAATCTTAGGGAATGGGAAAGGGGGTGAATGGGCCAGAGATTCATAGAGTCATAGATTCATAGAAGTGTGATAGCAGAAAAGGACTGAAACAAGGCCCGCTAAGTCTGCTCATTTGTCCAGCTATCTGCTTGGACCTGTGCCCCCCACGCTCAACACTCCCCTGTGGTTGTTTCATGCCCTTTTGAATCCCTCTACTGTTTCCTCTCCAACTACTGCCTCTGGGAGTTTGTTCCACTTTTCCACCACTCTCTCTGTGAAATAGTATTTCCTAATGCTACCCCTGAACTGCCCCCCTCAACCTGCAGGCCATGCCACCTTGTCCTCTGATTTCCCTTCATCTGGAAGATGCTCCCCCGGCACCCTGTTTACACCCTTAAGGTACTTGAAGGTCTCGATCATGTCCCCCCCTCTCCTTCCTCTGTTCCAGGGAGTACATGTACAGATCACTCAACCTTTCTTCATAGAATAGGTGGCTTAACCCTTTTACCATTTTTGTTGCTCTCCTCTGAACCCGCTCTAGCCTTCCCACATCCTTCCTGAAGTATGGCCTCCAGAACTGGACTCTGTACTCCAAGTGCAGTCTAACTAGATGGGTGTACAAGGGTACTATGACCTCCCTATTTCTACTGGTGATCCCCCTTCCGATGCATCCCAGCATTCCACTCCCCCAGCCACTGCCCTCCTGCACTGCTTTTCCACCTTCAGGTCCCCTGATATAATGATGCCTAGGTCCCTTTCTTGTTCCATCTCCTCCAGATCTCTGCCCCCATACAGTACCCTGCTCTCCGATTTCTGTAGCCAAGATGCATGATTTTACATTTTTCTGTATTCAATTCAAGCTGCCACCTCTTTGACCATGCCTCAAGTCTCCCCAAATCTCTCTGCATTTGTTACGCCCCTTCCTGTGTGTCCACCTTATTGTAGATTTTGATATCGTCCACAAACATACTCACACCTCTCTCAAGGCCCTCCACAATGTCCCCTATGAATATATTAAATAGTAAGGGCCCCAGCACTGATCCCTGAGGGACCCTGCTTGTGACCTTGTCCTCTCTGGATGCCACCCCATTTATTATGACCTTCTGCCTCCTGTCCCCCAGCCAGTTTCCCACCCATTTAACTACCCTCTGCCTCAGCCCTAGTCCTGCCATTTTAGACAGCAGCCTCCCATGGGGCATGGAGTCAAACGCCTTCCTGAAATCCAAATAAGCCACATCTACCGCCCTCCCCTGATCCAGTTCCTTGGTAACTCTGTCAAAAAACTCTATCAAATTTGTTTGACAGGATCTGCCCCTAGTAAAACCCTGTTGCCTTGGATTCATCAGGCCGCTTTCCTTCAGGTAGATGGTGATCCTACCTTTTATTAGTTTCTCCATGAGCTTGCCTACCACCGATGTCAAGCTCACGGGCCTGTCACGTTCCACTTCCTCCTTCCCTCCCCCCTTATGCAGCAGGACCACATTTGCCTGCCTCCAGTCCTCCGACACCACCCCAGTCTCCAGGGACTGATTGAAGAGTGCAGTCAAAGGTACTGCCAATATCTCCTTTAGCTCCCTTAAAACACTTGGTTGCACCCCATCCAGCCCCATTGACTTGTCCTCCTTCATGCATCCTAGTTCTTCCAAAATTTCCTCCAAGAGAAATGGCCTCATCCCCACTTTCCTCTCCCCTGCCATTTCTTTCCCTGCTCTTCTACCTTCATCTTCTTCCTCCCTATTGAACACTGAGCAAACATAGTTGTTTATCAAGTCCGCCTTCTCTCTGTCCCCTTGTAGCATCTCCCCCTCGTTTGTTTTTAACTGGAGAATCCCCTGCCTAGTCTTCCTCTTTTCATTTACATACAGAAAGAAAGTCTTATCCCCCTTTTTGACCCTTCTAGCTATTCGCTCCTCTGTCTGTGCCTTTGCCCTCCTTACCTCTACCCCAGCTTCTCTCTGGCTCGCCTGGTATTTTACCCAGTCCGCTTCCACCTGTGTTTTCTTGAACCTCCTGAAGGCTTTCCTTTTTGTCCTTACCTTTTTTGCTACTTCCCTCGTATACCACAGAGGTTTCCTCCTCCTCTTATTTTTACTTGCTCTCTTGGCACAGATGTTAGTGGTCCCTACAATAACTTCTTTTATCCTCCCCCACATTGCCTCCACCTCAGTCAAATCCTCCACCCCTTGCAAAGCCCTTGCCACTATTTCCCCCATTTTCCCAAAGTTTGCCCTCTTGAAATCCAGCACCTTTAACCTAGACCGGTGAACCTCTGCAGTGTTCCTTATTCTAAACTTGACAGTGATGTGGTCACTCGTACCAAGATGTTCCCCCACCGATACCTCTCCTACTCTATCCCCATTTGTCAGGACTAGATCAAGAGTAGCTCCTGCCCTGGTTGGCTCCCTGACCAGTTGATTTAGGAGGGCCAGTTGCAGGGAGTCCAATATTTCCCTGCTGCTGGTTGAAGCAGCCGAAAGGGTGCTCCAGTCTACGTCTGGTAGGTTCACATCCCCCATCAGCACCACTTCCCCCCTTGCCGCCATTCTCACGAACTTGTCAGCATGCTTCTATCCACCAAATCTTGCTGTGCCGGGGGTCTGTACATCACCCCCATATGCACTGACTCCCCCTTCCCCACCAACGAGACCCAGAGTCCTTCTGCATCTCCCCACTTACCCTGCAATTCTGATGCCCTGACACTTTACATAGAGTGCAACCCCCCTTCTCTTTTCCTTCCAGTCCCTCCTGAACAGTTTGTACCCTGGTATCTCCATTTCCCATCCCTGTTCCTGGTGGCACCACATTTCTGTTACCCCTACTGTGTCAAGGCCCTCCTCTGCCATTTTCGCTGCTAGATCTGGGATCTTTCTTGCCAGACTTCTGGTGTTTGCACACATGACCTTCACTCCCCTCTTTCCTCCTGTCCTTTATGTTTTGCCCCCTTACCCTCTTGCTGTGTGAGTAGGACTTTTTGCCCCTCCACTTCTTGCCTCATCAGCAGGGCTTCCCCCTGCCCTCACCCCCCTTGTTTACTTTAAATGGCAGTGTCTGTCAACATAATCATCCAGTTTACATTTGAGCACTGCTTTCCCCTCTCCATTTAGGTGCAGCCTATCCGGGGCATATAGGCTCTCAAGATCAAGTAGGATCTGCAGTGATACTATAGGCAGGGACAATGGGCAGACTATGGGGGCCAAGCAGTCCTTATCTGCCACCAAATTCTATGTTTTTGGCTGAGAAAAGCTGTAAAAGTACAATTCAGTATTCTTTTGGAATAATTTTTAATTTTGCCCCCCACCAGATTCTCTTGGCATGATATCCCTGCTATAGTAATGATAGCAGATATTCATTATCTGTAATGAATAGGATATCATTTGCAAAATATTCCTTTACATGCTGAATCAATAGATTTTGGACTAACTGACATACTGTAGCTGAATGTGAAGATATTGTGTTGTACATATATACTATGGTTCAAACTTGTAAAGAGATAATTTAAAATTCTTCTCCCAATTTTCCAACCCCAAGTAATGTTTAGCACAGTGACTGCTGTATAACATATTGACCCAATGTTAAATAGTTGCTTTATGTTAACATTGCAGTGAAAGTACTGTACAGTATTTTATATATTATTTTTATTTATTTGGAAAATGTTTCACCGGGAAAGACAACATGAGCTGTAAACAGCTCATTTACAGAAGAAGAATCTGGGGGGGGAGAGGGAGGTACAAGTGTTGGGAGAACAAGAAAACACATAGCAACACAAGGACAATTACTAAAACAAAACAGTGTAGCACAGTTACAGAGCAGAAATAACCCAGACCAGCTAGCCAGGGTAAACAAAATCATATTCGGATATAGCATAAATTGCCACAACCCAAGAGCAGGTGATCCAGTAGGGTAAAGGTTAGAGGATGGCTGGTGCATTTGGGAACTAACAATCTAGAGGGAAATAGTGTTTTGGAAATCCAAGCAAGGTTCCAAGAACTTGCCAGAGTCTGTCGGGATAATGGATGCAACATTTTCTTTTCAGAGATATTGCCAGTACCATAGGCCTCAGTGGAGAAAAAAATGAAGATCACAGAGGTTAATGACTGGCTCAGGAAGTGGGGTGAAGAGAGTGGGTTGGGGGTGTTAGGGAACTGGAATGGAGTTTGGGAGGATAGGACTATATGCAAGGACAGGCTTCATCTTGCCCCATTAGGGAAGGAAGTCCTTAAACAGGGGATGGCTGACTACATTCAAGAAAGGTGGGGTTTAAACTTGTGAGGGAGGGATAAGGGAGGGCTGACCAAGCCCTCTCCTCCAGATGAGGGGAGTAGCCTTCAAGCTCAAGGGGGGGGGAAACAGACTGGGGGTGGAGGTTTCAGGAGGAGCAGAGGGAGGATGGAAGTATAAGGAATCTGGGTGGGGTTCAACAAAGAGGATCAGGGATAAGGGGTGGGGGTTGGTGTTAGTAAATGCCAGGAGCTTGGGAAACAATTTGCCAGAGTTCCAGGCCATGCTGTTCGAGGAGGGGTGGAAGTGGCGGCGGTCACGGAGACGTGGGCCAGCAAAAACCATGACTGGGACCTAAACGTATGGGGGTACACTATGCTTAGGAAGGACAGAAAGGAGGGCAGAGGGGGTGGAGTGGCTATGTTCATTCAAGATGACATAGAAATTGCTAGGGCAGAAGAGGCAGAAGGAAACGTGGAGGCCTTATGGGTCACCTAACGATCCCCAGCAGGAGATAAGGTCAAGCTGGGTGTAGTATATAGGCCCCCCGGGATGAGTGATGTTCTAGAGGATGGTTTGCTGGACAACATCATTGCCCAGTGTGGACCAAAAGGGGAAGGAGTGGTGTTGATGGGGACCTTAATATGCCAGGTACAAACTGGGGAACCATGTCCTCTAAGGTGGCCAAGGAGCAGAGGCTGCTGGACGGCTTCCAGGATGTGTTCTTAACACAGCATGTGATGGAGCCCTCAAGGGAGGGGCATGTCCTGGACGTGGTTCTGGCAGATGGGGATCTGGTAAGGGACCTGGTTGTACAGGACCCCCTGACTGGGAGCGACCACAATACTGTCTGGTTTCAAATAAGCATGGGGGGGGGGAGATCTAGGACACTGGCAGTGGACTTCAGGGGGCAGACTTTGTGGGCATGGGAAATATTCTCAAGGATCACTTGAAGGGGATTACATCAATGACAAGTGTGGAAAGGAGATGGGAGGTCATAAAATGGGGACTTCATGAGGCAGTCAGGATCTGCGCTAAGTTGAAACGTAAGGGAGCAAGGTCACATAAACCATGCTGGTGGTCCAGTGAGGTACAGGTAGCAGTCAGAGAAAAGAAGGCAGCCTACAAAAAATATAAAACAACAAGAGAGGATAGGGATAAGGAAATGTACCATCTTGCATCTAGAAAAGTCACCCGTATGGTGAGGGGAGCAAAGTCCAGTAAAGAGCAGCGGCTGACACAGGGGATACATGGGGGGGAAAAGAGGTTCTTCCGGTTCATTGGGGAGCGGAGAAAAACTAAGGGCCATCTCAGCAGATTGAGATCAGAAGAAGGGTGGGTGGAAGAGGCGAGGGACCAGTCAGAGGTATTTAACGAGTACTTTGCCTCTGTGTTCACTAGGGAGGGGGATGGGATATCTACAAAGCAAGGCACGAAGGGGATAGAAGCAGCAGTGAGTGGGATCAGGGGAGCAACAGAAATGGAGCAAGAGGGAAGGAGAGGTACCCCAGGGGTGTCACATCTGGATAAGGATAAAAAGGCCAGTAAGGTGGAGGGGACGGATGATGCTATCTCCGCCAAAAGGGTGTGGTTAGCCCACAAGGCCATAAAGAAAGATAAATCTCCTGGGCCGGATGGCATTCATCCGAGAGTACTATGGGAATTGGCGGACATACTGGCTTCACCCCTGGTGGAGCTCTTCAACAGGTCACTTGTGACAGGGAGGGTACCTAGGGATTGGCAAGAGGCACATGTGGTGCCAATCCATAAAGGGGGGGTTGAGGGAAGTACCAGGTAACTATAGACCCATCAGTTTGACCTCGGTGGTGGGAAAATTAATGGAGAGTATACTAAAGGAATGATTGGGGGTGTACTTGGAGGAGGTGGGAGGTCTGGATAGTCAGCAACATGGGTTTGTGCCAGGTAGATCATGTCAAACCAATCTTGTGGAGTTCTACGAATGGGTAACATCAGAACTGGACAGGGGAAAGCCTGTGGATGTATTATTCTTGGACTTCAGCAAGGCGTTTGACTCTGTCCCCCACAATGGTCTGGTGGAGAAACTGATGGGGTTAGGAGTAGGCCCTTTGATGGTCAGATGGATTGAAAACTGGCTAGCTGGATGCACCCAGAGAGTAGTGGTCTGTGGGGAGCTCTTGAACCCTAGAGAGGTTGGTAGTGGGGTACCGCAGGGCTCGGTCCTGGGTCCGATCCTGTTTAATGCATACATATCGGACATCAGGGAGGGTATAGTGTGTGAAATGAGTCTCTTCGCAGATGACTCCAAGATGGGAGCAGTAGTTGAGGGAGAAGAGGGGAGGTTGGCCCTGCAAGGGGACCTGGACACCCTGGAAAGCTGGGCTCACACATGGAAATTAAATTTCAATATCACCAAATGCAAGGTGTTGCATCTTGGTCTGGGAAACCCTAAACACAGGTACACCCTGGAAGGGAGGCACTGGAGGCCTCAACAGGGGAAAAAGACCTAGGAGTCATGGTGGATGCATGTATGAATAACTCTGAGCAGTGCAGGAGAGCGGCTAGCAAGGCAAACAGGATGTTGGGATGCATCGTAAGGGGGATCACCTCTGGAAGCAAGGAAGTGATTCTGCCGCTGTACAATGGACTGATTAGACCACACCTTGAGTACTGTGTACAGTACTGGAGACCACACTTGAAGAGGGATATACAGCTCCTGGAGATGGTACAGAGGAGGGCAACTAAGATGATCGAGGGCTAGGGATTTGACGTATGAGGACAGACTTGAGGAGATCTGCCTGTTTTCATTGGAGGAGAGACAGGGGGGACATGATTGAGGTCATCAAGTACCTCAAGGGAATAAATAGGGTGAACATGGAGGGGATCTTTAGACTAAAGCAGGGAGGTATCACCAGAGGGCATGGTTTGACGTTGGAAGGTGGAAGGGTGAGGGGAAAAGAGGAGGAGGAGGTTTTCACTGAGAGGTGGTGGACCCTTGGAATGCACTGCCTGGAGAGCTGGTTCAGAGATCCACAGTGGAGGGCTTCAAGAGAGGGTGGGACAGACACAAAAAGTGGATGTATCAGATGATGTCCTGTCCCAGAGGGGTGGGGATGGATGATAGGGGTTTCTGGAGCACAAGGGATGGGAGGGCCTCAGCACCCAACTAAGGATCTAAGGTTCGAGCAGACTCAATAGACCATAAGGCCTAATCTGCTGGCAAATAGTATGTTAGTATGTAATAGGCTGAGCACAGGATTTGAAGTGTTATTGTTTACCCAAGGGAGGGCCTTACCAGGAGTTCTGGAACACTAATCTTCACAGTTCCCCACTGCCAGACCACTCAAGAGCAGCGCTCCTACAAAGTTAGGGCCTCTAAGTGGTTCAATACACTCCCAGTGGATATCACCAATGCACCGAATCTCCGCTCCTTTAAGCACAAACTACGACAGCACTTGGTGGCCAGTGCCTACTGTGACTGCTACACTTAAATTCCCTGCTCACCCTCCTGGCCTCTCCATTACTTATGTACTCTCACCACACCCCCCTCCCTCCTTATTAACTCCTTTCAATATCTCACATCAGCCACCTCAGCCTTCTCCCTTGGCCCTCCCAGATTTCACTTCTCCCCCTCTCCATTCCCTCTCACATCCTTGTCCCTCCCCTCACTTATTATCCCCCTGCACCTCCTAGCTTTTATATTCTCTCTCTCCTTTCTCCTCCTTGCCCATACTAACTCTTCTCTCCTTCCCCCACCCATCCTGTTACCCAACTTACATCCCCATCCCTTCTCCCCTTCCCTCTATCATCAGCCACTCCTCTTCTTCACCGACTACCTTATCCCTTCAATCCCCCACCCCCTCAGTTCTTGCCTGTCCCCTACTATCTTATCCTCTCACCAACTACCTCTGGCCTTCTCATGCAATTGTTAGATCACCTGACAAAGCCTTTTGCAGCTCATGCATTGTGTAATGTTTTACCTGCTACTAATTATTTTGTCTTATCTTGACAAAGACACTGGCAGCTCATGTACTGTAATTTTATTAACTGTTATCTACCTGCCTGTTCTTGTCTATTCTTGTCCATTGTCCAAGACATGGAACCTTTGTAAAAGAGCACTGTTTGCTCAAAGGTGTTATCCGAAATTGTCATAAATAAAAAATAAGTAAAATAAATAAGACAAGTGGGGAAGTGGATTTGTGATGGGTAGAGGGTGGGGGATGGAAGAGGGAGAGAGAGGGACAGCCAAGATCTATACCCATTCAGGATGCTGAGAACTCTGTAAGGGGGGGCAGGGACAGTAGAAAGTAAAAAGAGCTATTCTTACAGTAATGTCATTCTCATCCCCTGTCATTCAGATGGTGGCCAGCTGAGGTGGTGAGAGGAGTGTCAGTGCTGCACAGTGGTGCTGGGGTGTTGAGTGGGTGAGCCAGGGAGGTGTGGGGTTGTATCACATTGTACAATAGGGATTGGGGCCAGAGGGTTGTACTTGTAGACTACCAGCAAATTTCCCACTATTATATCAGGGATTTGGGTTAGGAGAATGAGAGTGTTGCAGGCACCTGTGCTGCTGGAGGCAGGGGGTCACCTGGTTGCACACCAATGTACATATTGATAAGAGTCAGGTTTTGGAAGCAGTAAATAATGCTGCTTGTGCCATCTCTTAGCACTTCCAAAATCCTCTACATATACCACTGTGCCCTGTATACATAGGATAAAATTACTGCAAAAAACAAAACGGCGCGTACACACAGCCATTGATGCTACTACATTTATTCAAAAGACAATAAGATGGTTGACCATCCCACTGTGTCTTTTGAATAAAGGTAGTGGTATCAATGGCTGTGTGTGCACCCTTTTGCTTTTCGCAGTAATTGTATCCTCATGATATTAAGGGCAGCATCTTTAGTTGTATTGGTGTGCCCGTTTTTTTTCTATCCCTATATGCAGCAGCAAAAGAGAATAACCTCCTGGTGAGGGATAGATGTAGATTGCAGAGGACTAACAGGGGGAGGAGGGAGAAGGAGGAGTGGAGGGTGCGAGGTGCCTGCTGGAGGCATATCAAATCTCTAAGGCAGGGTGGAGTAAAGAAGTAGACAAGTTTAAACATAAGACACATGGTGAAGTACTTCAATTTAGCTTCATAGGTCAACCAGCCTAGAGAGGAGAGGACGTCACAGTGGTGTGATGGTGAGTTAGCTCCCAAAGGTGAACCTACTAATCCTATGATAAGCCTGGGAGAGGAGGGAGAGAGATGAGGTATTAGCAGAGAGTAACGGGGGGCTCCATAGGTTAGGAGGGGAGTAAGAGAAGAAGAGGCAATTCTTAGGCAGTGGTGAGATACGGGCGCATACAATAGAGCAGACTAAGCTTCTGATGCATATGTTTAACTATATTGGAGATATGAATGCTGAAAGAGAGTGATAGGTCCAGGGTGAAGCCCAGGTATTTGAAGGATGGGACTGTCTACAAGGTATCTCCCATGATCGATGTTATGTTAAGGGTGGGAGGAGCAAGCTTGGAGGTAGAGTGGGGGGAGAAGAGCGTGCATTTAGTTTTCCTGGTATTGAGAATGAGCTGCTTATGGTTGAACCAGTCCTCGAGGGAAGCGAAGTCGGTGGCAAGTTCTCGACTGATTTGGTTGAAGTCTGGTGATGACCAATAGATAATTGCATCATCTGCATAAATATGTACCGTGGCACCACCACCACAAAATTTAGGGAGGTCGTTAATGAAGAGTGAGAATAATAATGGTCCCAAAATGGATCCCTGCAGCACGCCATGGGTTATCGGCCTAAGTTCTGAAAGAGAGCTGTCCAATTTAACTCTTTGAGAGCGGCAAGATAGGTAGCTTCTTACCAATTTAGAGTATTTTTATACAGACCTACGACGTGTAGTTGGTGAAGGAGGAGACCATGGTTTACCAGGTCAAATGCTTTAGTGAGGTCCACGAAGTTGGCACCAGTGGCACAACCCTTGTCCATAGCATGAAATATATCCGTTGTCACTTTTATCAGGGTCGTTAGAGTGCTGTTATTCCTTCTGAAACTGTGTTGATGGGGGAGGGGGATAGCAGGTTGTGAGATTCCAGGTAGTCCTGATGGTGGTTATAAAGAATGCACTCCTGTATCTTCGCTAGATGGCACAAAATAGATATAGGTTTATAGTTGTGGACAGCAGTATTGGATCCTTCCCCCATTATGCACTGGGACTACCACTGCCATCTTCCATTTATCAGGTACTGAGCTGGAGATGAATAACCAGTTGAATAGGTCCCTAACCAGGCAAGAAAGGGCAGAGACACCCAGTTTAAGAAAATTTGCCTCAAGGGAGTCATGTCCAGTCGAGCTCTCTGGATTTAGGTGTGAGAGAAGCTTCTGGACCTCTTTGAGAGTGGCAAGTTTTAGGTGGAACTC
The DNA here is from genome assembly GCA_016271365.2 of Neoceratodus forsteri. Taxonomy (NCBI): domain Eukaryota; kingdom Metazoa; phylum Chordata; order Ceratodontiformes; family Ceratodontidae; genus Neoceratodus; species Neoceratodus forsteri. The sequence continues at coordinate 674,658,813 of CM028133.1, read as the reverse complement.
TGGGCGGTCCACAAGGGTAGTTGTGGGAAGCAGGACAGAGTTAGGAGAGGGGGGGTTATGGAAGAGCAAAGTATATTTGTGCAGGTCTGTAAAAAATTGATTGAAGCTGGAGGCAATGGAAGTAGAGTCAGTAAGATCAGAGCCATTGGCATGGACTGAGCTCGGGATATTAACAGCTTTACCTTTTAATAGGGAGTTTACTTGCTGCCAGAATTTCTTTGGGTTGCAGAGGTATTCCGTTTGAAGGGATTTAAAGTGGAAGCGCTTGGCTTTATGCAGGGAATGTTTGCATTTATTCCTGAGGCATCTATAGACTTGCCAGTCTGAGGGGAGTTCACTTTTTTGTAGTGCCCCCTGCCCAATGTTTGTACTGCACTCCCCAATTACTGTTTCATTCCACAGGAGATTTTGCACAACATTTGAAATCACAGCTGTTCCATTCCCCCACCAGTGAAAAGCGGGAGTACGTTTGTTGTAAAAGTGCTAGGCTTTCACATGCTGCTTTCTGTTTTTTACTGAAGTGTTTTTTGGAGAAGGTACTGGCCTCTTTGCAGTCAGGAGATGAGGGCAGCGGGCGGGTACTGTGCAAGCTTGGACTTCCAGTTTCACTGATAGCTTTCTGATTATTATTTCAAACAATGAATCGCACTGTTGGGAGAAGAGGTTGTACTGGGGGTGAGAGATAGCACTGAAAGATGCCTATACTGCCAGTGAGGGGACTTGCGGGCAGGAAGGTGGGAGGCCAACAGACAAGACAGCAGCAGAAAGTTAGGCTTAGGTTTACAGGCCTACTACTACATAAACTGTCAAAGAAGAAACAAAAGGTCAGTTTTGGCATTCTTTTTTTATGTTGGCTCATGCTTGCATGCCAGCCAACATATTGCATTAGTGGCAAATTTGGAGGCGTGGTCACTGTTGGGCAAATGTAGGGCATGCATCAGTAGGTGCTTCCCTCATTCCCCAATAAGCCAGCATGCAGGCACCACACCAGGAATATATAATGTGGTGAGCAGATCAAACAAAAGGTCCGCTGCAATGACAGCCATGGGCATCATGCAGCGACACCAAAACATGCCCTCCCTATGTTGCCTTTCCTGAAGCCCTTCAAGAAACATGGCAGCGCTGACTGCCGCCCTGCGAAGAGTCGACTTCAGGGGTGCCCAATCCCCTGTCAGCATGCTGTCAGTCGTCTCTTTGTGCCGAAGGGGGAGCCTACTCCTCATCGGGCATAATGACTTTCATTTGTTCTGTGCTGGGGGGCCCAATCCTACCTTGGCTTTTTGCCCCCTTTGCTATGCGCTGATGGGGGTGCCCAATACCCCATCGGCTAGCCCCAGCCCCCCAACACTCAGGTGGCACACTGGGAGCCCACCCCAGCGTGCCAAATGCCCCTGTAAAAAAAAAAAGTCCTGTAATTTTTTTTTTCCCCTGTAAAAGAAGAAAACTGTCCCTCGCAGACTGTTCTGTTCCCTCCCCAACCCGCGCCCATCCTCTGTGCACCCTGCCTCCCCACACCCCTCTCACCCCATACTTACCTCTGGAGTCTGGCGCGAAGATCTTTAGTGGACCGGGAACACACCTGCACTCTTCAAAGCCGACCGTGAACTGAAGAAATGCCGGTAAGCTGTATAATGGCTTAAATAGGGTTTTTTCAACTTTGGTGCATATCTCAGGCATTTGTGGGAATTTTGGCACCAAATTTTCAACATGAGGTTCTTGGGACCCCTCCTCATGAATTCAATCACTATCATGGTGTTATTTGGTCCTGAAAGGTGATTTCAAGGTCACTGCGCGGAATAACCTTTCGGGACCGAATAACAAAATGACAGTGCCACTGTTCATGAGGTGGGCTCTCAAAAAGCCTATGTTGCAAATTTGGTGAAAAAAAATCCAAAACATGACTGTTTTATGAGCATGCATTGCGCAGTTTCCACACACAGTCGTACCTTCATGAATTTGTAATATTTTCACTCCAGATTTTCAAAATTGGCATTTTTCAGGGCGCTGTGGAGCACCCAGCATGGTGGCAGCGCATTTTTAAGGTTCCTCAACCGGCTTTCCTTGTATCTTAATTTACCACGATTTTTGGACACTCTGAAGATTTCTGATCTTTTCGAGTTGTGTGGGAACTGTTGGAGACAGAGATATGAGCCCTAAGAAAGATAACAGGCAAGCAATGCCAAAGCTCGACCCGTTTCTCTCCTCACCGAAGGGCCTAAAAGAAATTGGGAATGGAGTACCCACCACATCGGCAAGTGAAGCTCTGAATCCCCAGCTGATGGCGATCCTACAGAAAATACAAGCGACAGGGGAAGAGACGAACTGCCGCATGGCAGCAGTGGAAGCCCGTTTTACCAAGCTAGACACAAAGGTGCAGACAAATGCCGCTAGCATCAGTGAACTTCAGGCAGAAGACGAGCGGCAATGAGAAAGAAATGCTATGTTTGTAAAAGACCTTACATTTCTCAGGGCCAAAGTTGAGGCCTTAGAGAATTTACAACGACAGCCTAATGTGCGTATTGTGGGCTTTCCTCCCAGATATGCCAGTGCTACTGAAATTCTTGCAGCAGTCTCTAGAATGATTTTCATCGATCTGGCTTTGCTAACTGAGGGTTCCAGGGTCACAGTAATCAAAGCGTTTGCAATTCCTATGCGCACAAGAATGAAGGACCCAGGAAAAGCTCGACTGTTAACTGCTATAGTCACACTCTCGAGCCCGGAGGCAAGGAATCCTCTACTCAGAAATGCCAGGCAGAGAGGTGATATAGTATGGGAGAGCAGTAAAGCTGCATTCTTCCTGGATATTTCATCCCAGTCACAGAATCGGAAGAAGGCACTTCAACTTATGAAAAAACAACTCCTTGAGAATGGGTTTGCAGCTCAGTTGGTGTTTCCTGCGAGACTCCAGGTTTGTCACACTGGTAAGACTCATATCCTAGCCAACCCAGATGCTGCAGCGGCCTTTGCCTCTAAGCTTATTGCAGCCCAGATGGCTTCAGCTGAAAAAGAGGGAGACTTTGACCAGGAAAGCGACACTAATGACTGATTCTGATGAGACTTTCTAATAGACTCAGTTTTATAACCCAGAGATGGGATTGAGGTGGGATCTCGGATGTCCTGGGGTTGAGATTTAGAGGGAGCCACAATGTTAAAATACTTTTACCTCCTTTATTGCCTGTTTTCACTTATTTAGTACCATTGTTTTAATGCCAGCCATGTTGGTTGTTAAATTATCAAAATCAGAGGAATAAACTCCTGCTTATAAGGGGATCTGTTATATTTTGGGGGAAACACCCCACTCAATTTGTGAACTGTAAAGTATAATCCTAAATTATTTTATGTCTCCCTATCAGTCAACAGTGTGACCTTAATGGTAGGGGTGTGAAGCAACTTAATTGAGTCAAGGCAATCCGGTGTATTTTAACACTACTCCAATATCCCTTATTAAGATGCTCTGCCCTCCATCTGTATATTTTGGTATCCTGCTAGGAGCGGAAATATTGGTGAAGATCCTACATGACATAGATTAAGTGAGAGTGTGCATTCCTACAATATTATCCAGCGATAATATTAGAATTCTTTGACTATATGGTTGTTCAGATTCAACTAAAGGAATATATTAGGCATTTAAAGGGCCTGTGGGAACATTTGTCCTGTATTCTGAAGTGATGTACAACTAAAATCTGATGCTGTATTATTTTATGTATTATGGTAACTATTTGTATGAAAATCAATAAACATAAAGTATAAAAAAAAAAATTGGCATTTTTCCACACCTCCTTATGAACAGTACAGCTGTCATTACAGAATAGCGCAGTCACTGTGCGAAATCAGTTTTTGGGACAGTTTGAGAAAATGACAGTGACACTGTTCATGAGCAGAGGTCCTAAAATGGCAATGTTGAAAATTTGGTGACGAAAGTCCATAAAATGACTGTGTTACAAGCGTGCATTGCGCAGTTTCCATGCACCCTTTTAACTTTGCAAATTTGCAATATTTTCATGCCAGATTTTCGATGCTGGCATTTGTTTCACACCTCCTTATGAACAGTACAGCTGTCATTTTTCAGAGCCTGCCCAAAATGTGTTTCCTTACTTGTGGCGCACAATGGCATGGTCGCTGTGGGAAATCAACTTTTGGGACAGATTCACAAAATCACAGCACCACTGTTCATGAGGGGAGGTCCCAAAATGCCTATGTTGGAAATGTGGCTAAAAAAGTCCCAAAAATAATTGGGCTACGGACGTGTGTTGCGCAGTTCCTATGCATGCTCATAACTTCACCAATTTTTCATATTTTCACTCCAGATTTTCAACTTTGCCATTTTTTTACACCTCCTCATGAACAATACAGTTGTCATTTTTCACATCCTGTCCCTGTTTCACCAAATGGCATAGCCTCTTTTCAAACCACCTTTCAGCTAACAAACTGATTGTGCCGCTCTTCATGAGGTGGAATCACAAAGAAACATAGAATTTGACGGTAGATAAGGACCGCTTGGCCCACCCAGTCTGCCCATTTCCCTACCTAATGGATAAGCTGCAGTTCCTAGTTAACCGGCAGCCTACTTCTTTCTTCCCCCACCCCCTAGAATTGCCTCATAGCTGTCTCATGCATGCTTGAATTCAACCATTTTTGACTCCACAACCCCCTCCGGAAGGCCATTCCATGCATCCACAACCCTCTCTGTGAAAAAATACTTCCTTACATTACCTCTGAGCCGCCCCCCCATCTTCAAATTGTGCCCCCTTGTTCTTGCACACCTCTTTTTGAAAGATGCTACCCTCTTGGACTTTGTTGATTCCCTTGAGGTACTTGAATGTTTCTATCATGTCCCCCCTCTCCCTCCTTTCCTCGAGGCTATACATATTGAGCTCCTTTAGTCTCTCTTCATATGTCTTCTGGTGCAGACTCTGCACCATTTTAGTTGCCCTCCTCTGGACAGCTTCCATCTTGTCTATTTCCTTGCGGAGACTGGGTCTCCAGAACTGCACACAGTACTCCGGATGGGGTCTCACCAGCTGTCTGTACAGAGGGATAACAACTTTCTGTTTTCTACTGGTGATGCCTTTCCCTATGCATCCCAGTATCCCCCCAACCCTCCTTACTGCCCTCTCACATTGCTTGCCTACCTTTAAGTCATCTGATATGACTACCCCCAGGTCGCTTTCCATTTTTGTTGTTGTTAGTATCTCATCCCCCATTGTGTACTCTTACCCTGGGTTTTTGTTTCCCAGGTGCATTACCTTGCAATTCTTAGCATTAAATCTAAGCTGCCATACATTTGACCATTCCTCTAACCTTGCCAAGTCCCTTCTCATCCTTTCCACCCCACCTTGTGCATCACCTCTGTTGCAGATCTTTGTGTTATCTGTAAAGAGACATACTTTTCTTTCCAGTCCCTCTGCAATGTCGCTTATAAGGACATTGAAAAGGACCGGTCCTAATACTGAACCCTGCGGCACCCCACTAGTAACCCCACTTTCTTCAGAGTGGACTCCATTTACTGTTACCCTCTGTGTCCTATTCTCCAGCCAATTCTTTACACAGGCTGTCATCTTGGGACCCACTCCCAGGCTGGCTAACTTGTATATTAATCTTTTATGTGGGACTGAATCAAACGCCTTGCTAAAGTCTATGTAGGCCATGTCCACAGCCCCTCCCTGATCTACTACTTTGGTCACCCAGTCAAAGAAATCGATTATAATTCGTCTGGCATGCCTTTCCTGCTGTGAATCCATGCTGCCTTGGGTCCTGTGGCCCTCTGGCCTCTAGGTACTCGACAATTCTTTCCTTCAGAAGTGATTCCATCATTTTCACTATCACTGAGGTTAAACTAACAGGTCTGTAGTTTCCTGCTTCTGCCCTGCTCCCACTTTTGTGAAGGGGAATCACATCTGCCCTCCTCCAATCCTCAGGTACCACCCCATCCTCCCATGATTTGTTAAAGAGGGTAGTCAGTGGTTTCACTAGTTCTACCCTTAGTTCTTTTAGAATTCTGGGATGAATCCCATCAGGCCCCATTGCTTTGTCCACCTTCAGTTTTAAGAGTTCTTTCAGAACCCTTTCTTCCGTAAATGGGCTGGTATCAACTTCTGTATCCAGAGTGTTTCTACTGTTTGTTTTAGGTACCTCCCCCTCTTCATTTGTAAATACTGAGCAAAAATATTTGTTTAGTATCTCTGCCTTTTCACCATCACCCTCTGCCCACCTCCCTCCCTTTATTAAGCCTCACTATCCCTCCCTTAGTCTTCCTTCACTCCCTGATGTGCCTAAAAAAGATTTTATCCCCCCTCTTAACTGAATTGGCTATCTTTTCCTCAGTTCGGGCCTTTGCTGTTCTGACTGCCTTCCCAGCTTCCTTTTGCTTTAACTGATACAATTCTCTGTCCTGCTCCTTCTGTAATTCCTTGTACTTTCTGAATGCTTTCTTTTTCTCTTGAACTTTCACTGCCACCTCCTTTGAGAACCATAGTGGTTTCTTACATCATTTTGTTTTGTTTATTTGCTTCACACAAAGGCTTGTTACCTCTGTGATGGCAGTTTTTATTATTCCCCATTGTTCTTCCACCCCTCCTTCCTGCCCATTTGCTAGTGCATTCCTTAGGCACTCACAAAAAGCCTATGTTGAAAAGTTGGAGTGAATGCCTATGTTGAAAAGGTGGTTCCCAAGACTAGGACTAAAGCCAGGTCCAGGTCCTTTGCATACACCGCCTCTTCCACCTGGAACAACCTCCCCTTGGAGGTACGGGAGGCTGTGTCCATCTCCAGCTTCCAGACAAAGCTCAAGGGACACCTGCTCGACAGGAGCACATGTCTTTGTTACAGGACCTGACCATGTACAGCCATCCTGGTAGCTCATTAGACCCGACCTTGCATAGCCATCCTGGTTGCATTACGGACCTCCCCCTAAAGATGGGGTGCACTTTTGTCCCTCTTATCCCCCTCCAATATGCCCACAAAGAAGCTAACCCCAGGTCTTTAGCTACTGCTTGCCTACCAGAGCACTCTCAACCTAATCACTAACTTGGGATGTAAGGTCTCATTATGTGTAACCTCTATGTCCTTACTGCCTGCATGTCTTACACTACCTGCCGCCTGTAAACCTATGTATTCTTATTGTTAAATACTTTACAATTACATGACTGTACTGATCTGTTACCTGTAATTTGTTGTCTCACCCGGGTCGCCCCTGAAAAAGGGACCTCCGAGGCCCAGTGGGCCTACCCGGTCATCAAAATTCAATAAATAAATAAAATAAAATACCAACAAACGCCTATGACGTTAGGTTTCCAACTGTAACACCCCACCTTGTTGAGACTGACAGACGTCAGGGGTGTGACTTGGGATCATTGGCTGTAATGCTCATGTCATTCCACCCCCACCCCCACCCTGCAGCCAGTGACAGGCATCAAGGTGTGCCTTGGAGTGTTCAGCCCTAAAGTTCACTCCATTCTCCTGTGCTGCACCTGTCTCAACGTATTTCCTTATGGAATGGGATAAGTATAAGGCCCAAAGACCCCAAAACACACCATGACACTTGTCAGAGTCTACAGGGTAGGGTGAGGTAAAATGGCATGGGCGTTATAGTTTATGACCCAAAGGCACACCCTGATGCTTGTCACTCTCTGCAGGGTGGGGGTGGGGTTGGCATCAGTTCAATGCTTCACTGCCATTCCTATTATGCATTATGCAACTCCTGCACTACCAATGCCAATGCCAGTGAGACAACATTCGGCATTGACAAATGCTTGTTTATTAATGCCATATGTTTATATCATATTTGGTGTGGATAGGTTTATTACAAACTTGTAGAATTTTAGTTACTGTGTTAGGGCAATTAATGGCCTTTTACAGCAGTAGCATGGCTGCCAAAAATTTATTTTAAAACATTTATGGGAGCCATGGATATGTGGAATGTGCCACATCCTGATTCCCAGAAAAGTGTCACCGCGGGGTTATTACTCTATAAAAGCAAGCCTGGGGATGGCTCCTGACCAATCAGGGCACGGCGTTTTCTCTACCCATTTTATAACATTTCATAATAATTTCTGCAGCAAGCAGTTCAGTTGTGATATCATAGGTAGTGCATTATGATGTCACTCTAAGAGGAGCCTGAGCAGGTGAAGACCAAAGCATAGAGATCCTGTTTTCATGAAAATGCCATAAGTAAAAGTATGAGAGGAAGTAAGTAAATGGAATATAAGCTAAACTGTGTGCATTTATTCAAAGTTCTCCCCTGTGGTGTTCAAGACTCTCTAAAGGAAGTTATATCATTTTTTATTTATTTTACAATTTTTGTCCAGGAAAGACACAGTAAGCTGAGGTTTGCTGCCAGGTGTGTCCTGGGAACAAAGGAAAGTTAAGTGACTTGTTCATGGTCACACAGTATGAAAGTGGTGGCTGTGGGATTCTAATCCAGTTCTGCTGCTCAGTGCACTTAACCAGTATGCTACGCTGCCTCCAATATAAACAACATGCATACGTAAATATCAGATAGGACATGCGACTACATCAGTAGGTATCTCAAAACATTCACTGGAGCAAGGGTTTGCAAGGTTGTGCTTGCTTTCTATTGGAGACAGCCCAGTGCAATAAATGGGGAAAGACTGAAAGCTTGGGATAACCTGGCTGCAGTCCAAAATGTAGCAGTTGCTTTTGCCTATGTACATAAGGTTCTACGATACAAATATATGGCATAGATTTTTTTAAATTAGAAACCCCCAGGCTCCCTTCCAGACCACCACCACCATTATTGATGACTATGGCAATGGCATATTTTCTTTTGCAGCTTTTTACTTCTCAAATTTGGATTGTGTTTCTGGCTCTCCACCAGTCACAGTCACACTGTCTCCTGCCACTAGCACCATGCTGAGAGGCAGTGACTTATTGCTTTCTGCCACCAAAGCACAAAGCACACTTTAAGGTACCTCTGAAATTTGATTCTGTAAGATGAAGGACATGGGAGAAGTAAGAATCAGAGGTCTTGTAATGCCTACTTCATGCTTCATTAACACCGATGACAGGTCACTGCTATTGAGCATGGCATCAGTAGAAAGGGACACTGTCATTTACAGACAGCCAGACAAAATGCAAATATGAGAAGTAAAATGCTACCAGCAAAATCTCATTTCCACAGCAGTCTTCAGTCCTGAAGTTAGGGAGCATTGGCAATTCCAATTTGAGATGAATGTTATACTTCAAAGACTTCACATTATAATTGGACTTTCTGCAACTGGGGAATGGAAATCAGATGCCACATGAGCAAGTCCTGTAAGGCCAATTCTATACCCCCTCCAAAAAAAGTGTGGTCTGGTAGCTGGAGACCAATGAATGAGGATCATTAAAAATGAGACTGCCAGGAGTGAGTACAGAAATTCGTGTCTCAGGTAAAGGCATGGAAACTAGAGTCCCTTTCCCAGAGCAGGATGCATGTGTAAAGGTCTGAGCCGTGGAACAGCCTATCAGCTGAGACGGTGGGTGCCAAGAACAATAATTTATGAACTGATGAATTGCTATTAATGGGTTTAGGCATGGCTGGGACAGAGCAAAGGGCTAAATAGTTGCTCAGCGGGTAGCAGTAAGCCAGGGATGGGGAGAAATTTGCCAAACTGTCACACCCGAGAGCTCCCTTCTCACTCCCTGCAACCAGAGAGCATGCACAGTGTCATCATGATGGGTACAATGAGGGGCACAGAGCCAGCTGCCACAACCACCGCTTCTGAAAATTATAGGGGAAAAAGAAAATGACCGAAGAAACACACCCAGACAAGTATGTTTGTATTTTGAAGGGCACTGCTCTTGTTGCAAAGTTGCACCATGAAGTTGCTTGTGCTTGCACAATGCATTGTGCCCCCTAAAATGCAAGGGCTTTGTGGAGAATGGATATGTCAGTTTGTGTTGGGGGGGGGAGGGTGAAGAGCCCAGACCCCATCTCCAGGGTGTTCTGTGGCAATGAGGAGTTGAGTTTTTTTACTTTTGCTTTCCATCTGATCAGTGGTACTGCATTGATGGCACTGCCGGTGTGTTTGTGAGCTCCGGGGAAGGGGTGTAGTAGGGTCATGGAATTGTTGGGTGGCCAGCCGGTTATTGTTTTTGTTCCACAGATCCCAGAAGGTTTATTTTTTTCTCCAAGATGAAGTGAGCCAGGTTTGTGTCATTTTCCCAAGTGGGAACACGTTGATTCACCTGAACATTATGGACTCTGAAGTTTGACAGGGCAGATGGACTGCAGAACACTGACAAGTGTCCCCTTACTATCCATACCTCTCAACCTCCTGCCTCATAAATCAGGGACAAGGCTTAAAAAAATCAGGGACAAAGGACCAAAATCAGGGACACATCTTCAAAATTGGTGATATCCACTCAGGAAGCTGGTAGAATAAGGGGCTTAGTGTAAAATGCGTTTTCTAAGGAAGAACAAGTCTGTAACTTTAATGTTTGACATTATTTTGTACTTACAATCCCTACTGTTTGGTCATGGAAACACAATTTTTAGGAGGGACAGTGTAAAATTTTGAGGCAAAATCAGGGACGTCCCTGAAAATCAGGGACAGTTGAGAAGTATGTTACTATCAGATACTGCATTTAATATAATGTCATTAACCAGTTTGGTTCACTGGAACTCCCTTTTCATGTTCACTTGCACAAGGAATGTCTTGGTACCACTAATGGCATTTTAGAGGTGTGTCCCTGCTGAGCCAACTACAGCTCAAACTGCAACAGGCTTGGCAGTGTAGATCAATGACGAGGAACTCTGGTCATGACAGTAGTTCTGCTTGCTGATGTGTCATGTTCTGTAGTTGAGAGGAATGAACCACTCCCTCTGTGTGCAGTCTGCCCCACACCCTCCGTTCCCCCACCAGACTGGCATCCAATTAAACCCTTCCACTCCCTTCCTCTGTGTGCTCTCTGCCAAGCACCCTCCATTCCCCCACCAGACCCAGCATTCAATTAAACCCTCCTGCTCCCTCCCTCCCTCTGTGTGTTGTCTGCCCCACTCCCTCCCTTACTCATCCCAGAACATACCTGTAAGTGAATGTTAGGTATTGACAAATGCTTGTTTAACATTAAAGCCCAGCAGCCATATCTTCTCCCAAACCTACCAAGATCCTCTGTGAGTTCTCTGATCCCTTCCTCTGTCTTCACCTTTGTGGAGATCATTGTGCTGTCTGTGAAGAGGCAGATCTTGGCCCATTCCTCTACATCACAAATAAATGCATTGAAACAGACAAGGCCCAGCACCAACCCCTGAGGTACTCCACTTGTTGCATCCCTTACCTCTAAAAAACTCCCCATTTACTGCTTCCCCATAGCAGTTCTCTACCCAAATCATCCATTTTTCATCCAGCCCTAAGTCTCTTAACATTTTGACCAGCCTCTTGTGGGGGGCCTGAGTCACAGACCTTCCAGAAATCCAAGTATACTAAATTGACTGCCTGTCCAACAGTGGCTTCCCTGGTCACCCAGTCAAAGAAGTCGAGATTTGTCTGGCAAGATGATCTGCTCTTGTGAACACATGTTGTCTGGGGTCCTGTAGCTCATTTTTCTTCAAGAAGTCTACTAGCTCCTCCCTTAGTGTAGACTCCATAAGCTTTCCCACTATTTATTTATTTATGAGTTTTACCAGGAAGGCATACTGAGCAACATGCTCGATTCCAGATGCGACCTGGGGACCGAGACCCAAATACAAACATGACGAATTACATAAAAATTTTACATACAAAGTACTATAGACATCATACTGACTTATCTATAATTCCCTGGCTTATCCTTTTGTTCTGCTCTTGTGTAGTGGGACCACATCTCCTGTCTTCCAGTCCCTAGGAAACACCTCTCAGTGTCCAATGAGCAGCTGAATATGTCTGCAAGTGGTCCAGCTATCACCACTGCTACCTTCTTAAGCATTCTTGGTTGTAAGCTGTCAGGTACCATTAGATTTATTTACTTTCAACCTTTTTGAACTTTTCTAACATCCTACTCCCTGTTATTCTAGCCATGCTACGTGACCACTTGCTTTCCAGTCTTCTGCTCTTAACCCACATTTTGGTAGTGGCCTATCCTTCTCCCTAGTAAAGATGAAACAAAAATATTTGTTCAGTATCTCTGCTTTTCCTTTGTTCCGCTCCTCCCATCCTTCCACACTTTTCAGGCCCACAATAACCCCTTTAACCTTGCACTTCTTCCTAGATGTACCTAAGAATGCCTTTTCCTCTTCCTTCAGTCCCATCGCAAGTCTGCATTCAGTCTAACCCTTGGCATCCCTCACCATCTTGCTGGCTACCTATGTAGTACTTCTCTCTGTTCTCCCCCATTTTGCTTCTTCTGTATTTCAGGAATGCCCTCCTTCTGGCTCTTACTGCCATCTTTATTTTGGCCATGAACCTCATTGGGCCCCTTGCCCTTTTTCCTTTGGACACTTTCTGAACTGAGCTTTCTGCCACCTCAGTCATTGCTTTTTAAAATCCTTCCCATGTTTCTTCCACTCTTTCTAGCAAAACTATTCTCCATGTGCTTCTTTCCAACAGCTCCTGAAGATTCTGATGAAATGTGCTTTTTTAAAGCCCCATACACTTTCTGCATTTGCTCCCTTGGCAGCCCCTATCTGGACCTCCAGCACCACTGTTCTTTTTTTTTTATTTTACTTTATCTTCTATCTTCCCGAGTCGCCAGCCACCCGGAACCTTGGCCTAGTCATGGACCGCAGACTTCCACCCCCCCACAATGGCCACAACTCTCTGATATTCCCTGGATTACCCCCCAGGGTGGGGCTGTGGCACCTTGGGCTTGCACCACAGACATTGGGATAGGTCAGAGGGCTGGCCTGGGGGGCTAATTGAAGCCTGTGGTAGGCATCATCTAGGGCGGCCACCAGCTTCTCCATTTTCTTGCTTTTCTGGGGAGCGAGGACATGCAATGGCAAACTGCATCTGCCCCAACCCCTGAGTTCAACTATGTGCTGGTAGCTGCAGTGCCCCCAGCTTCTGCCAGGGGTCTGTCAAGTGCCACATGGGCTCCCAACCCCTCCCCCAGAGAAAGAGAGCAGTTCACAGGATGCTCCATCCTTCTCCCCCTCCCACCAGCCCTCCAGTGACCTGGGTCCATTCCCAAACCTGGGTCGCTGGTGTCGCAAGTGGAAATCTAACTGCTGCACTGATGTGCTGACTCCAGCACCACTGTTTTGTGGTGGCTGGAATGAAGTGGCTCCTGGATTACCACATTTTGGACCCCTCTCACTGTTGTTGAGTGCCACATCCAATAGAACCTCTTCCTTTGTTGAACACTAGACTAGCTGAGCTAGGAATGCCTCCTAGCATGCATACTCCAAGAGATGATTCAAAGTCAAGTGCTCCCTCTTTTATCTGCCAACTTCCATACGTCCTAAATGTTGGCAGATAAAAGAGGGTGGTAGATAATAGAGGGTGATGGTTTAAGGGGAGATAACATTTCTGGAAAATGGGACAGGAACTTATACTGGTAGTAAGTGTGGGTGGCGGATAAAGGGGGGTGGATAAAGGAGGGAGCACTGAACTTGCCACAACTGGAACTTTCTAGTCCGCATCTGGCATATTAAAGTTCCCCACTACCTCCCCAGACTTGGATGTCTTCCTAGGCATCTACCATAGTTTCTGCACCTTGATCTTGATCTAGTGGTCTATAGACCAACCCAGTCCTGACTTGTTTCCTGTTCCCTGTCCCTGCTAGTGCTAACAGAGTTTCTAGTTTTCTTGAATCCCCTAGGCTGTCTATCTCAGTTGGCTCTGTCCCTTTTTTAAATACAGTGCTACTCCTCCACCTCTCCTGCCCTTTACTCTGTCCTTCCTGAACAGTGAGTACCCTGGCTTGGTCATGTCCCATTTGCTATTAAGGGTTGACAATGCCCCTGTCACACCCACCAGGTCAATGCTCCCTTCTGTGACCATCGCCTAAAGTTCTGGCATTTTATTGCCAAGACTCTTGGCATTGGTGCACATCATTTTCCAGTATCTACCACTGCCCTCTCCTTTTTCCTTACCCTGATTGTTCTTGATTGCATTGGTTGATGGGGAGAGGTCAGTAAGTTTCCTTTTGTTTGTGAAAAAGGATGGGTACCTTGCCACTCTGACCCTTCCCCCTCACTAGTTTAAACAAGCTATATATTCTTCATCTAGTGTCTCCATCAGTTCACCCACAACAGAGATAAGACTGACAGGCCTATAGTTACCCAGTTGTTCCTTGTCCCCATCCTTATGGAACAGAACTACATCCCTCATCCTCCAGTCTTTCAGAACCACCCTGACGGACTTGCGCTATTGAGTAGCCCTGCCAGGAGAGCAGCCAATTCTGATGTCAGTTCCCTGAGCAATCTTGGAGCATCCCATCTGGCTCAAAGACCTTATCTTTTCCTTATTTCAGTGCCTCCTACCCCAGAGGATTACAGCATACAAGGAGATCCAAGGAGATGAGGGCACGTAGGAACATGCTGCTGCTCCACACCTCGGCCAACATCCTCCCCACCCGTTCACTCTGCAATCCCACTGCACCTCCACCCGTGGTTCCCCAGGTGGTGGTAAAGCAACAGGAACCACAGCCCACCCTCTCTGGAGGAGGAGGAGGAGAAGAGTGGCCCTCTGGGTGCTCAATCCTCCACTCGACAGTCGGCTCTCCAGCAACCTGGGCTCGCTTCTGAACCCGGGTGGCTGGTTTGTCAGGTGGTAGCTCTATCGCTGCACCACTGGGCCAGCTTCCCTGACCTTCTTAGTGAACCACAGTGGTCTCTTGCACCCATTTCTCTTGGTGACCACCCTCAATCATGACTTTGTTGCCTCAAGATTGGTCCCTTTAATTTCACCTCACCTTTGCATTATTATACATTGTATATTGTAGGGTGGGATTATTGGTTATTGTTTACTCTAGTTAGTTCTTGGAGGGGTGGTATTATCTCGGTCACTTACATGCTAGAACGGGCTTTCCCAGGCAAAGACTGTCCAGGCAACTCCCACGGCGTGCAGAAACACCAGATCTGAGACCATCCACTTGAAGATTTAAAGGTAAAGTATCACAATTCTTAGAGAGCTTTACCATATACCTAGTGGGAAGGGGCTATTTAATAAGCATAAAGTGTCATCCACTGCTGGGCCAGCAGCGGGTCATGATATTACTGTTAGCACCCTCTCCCCACTCAGCTGTGCTAGGCAGAATCCAAAGATGTGCTAACCAGCTTTCTGTTCTCCCTTCCTTCACTCTCTGTGTTATTGAGCTGACTTACTGTAGGTCGCCCTTGCAAATGGGCACTTGTTGCTCGAGGACCGTTCTGCACCTTAATACATTATTAAAAAAAATCAAGCAATCAGTAAACCAATAAATGGGATGGCCCGGTGGCACTGAGGGCTAAGGTGCTGGATGCCTTACCTCATGCCGCACCGGTGACCTGGGTTTGGGATCCTGCTTGGGTTATCAGGGGTCGGTGGTGGAGGAGAGGATTGAGAGTCTGGAGGACTGTTCTCATCTCCTAGGGAGGGGGGGTAGTGGATCCCCAGCATTTGACAGCTCCCAATGTGGGCTGGGAGTCGCTGCAACCAGGGAACACCTGGAATCAACTTGAGGCAGCAGTGAACATCATGTAGGCAGACACAGGAGTGTGCCCATTACATACTGGATGTCATTGCAAATCCATGCCCCTGGGGTATCCAAGTAGAAAACCCCTCTTGTGCACACACAAGGAAGCTCCTGATGGACTTCCGCTCCCTCCAGCCTGAACAAAGCCCAGCATAAGTCAGGGCAGGGGCTCAAGGGTGATCTTGATCTCCCCCCCTTGTTCCCCTCTGGGAGGGGCCTTCCGTGGGGGCAAGCCACAGTCCTCCCCATCCTTGCAGCTGAGGTGGAGGCCAGGTTGAGGGAGTGTTGAGGGTCCATGAGAAGGCTGACAGGGGGATAGGGCACCATCCCCGCCACACAAGAGGTGCATAAACAAAGTAAAACAAACAAAAAAATTATAATTAATTAATTTAATTCTTTCTCTGGGGATGCCACTTTGCAAGGAGTACCCCGATCATCACTCAACAGGCTCCCCAGCTCAGTGGTACTTTGACTTCTTGTAAGGATCATCATATGGCTTTCCCTCACCCCACTTCTGCTCCTGGGGGGGACCCACTCTGACGGAAGTAAGCCCTCCTCCCCCAGCAATGCTCAGCAGGATCTAGTGATAAACTCAACAGCTTATTGATACTTAAACCTCTTGTAGTAACCCATCATACAGTTTCCCTTCCCGTAACATCTGGGAGAGCCTGTTCTGCAAGTAGTAAGCTGCCAAGTATGCTACTGCCATTCGCATATTCCTTCCAATGAAATTATCTCGATGTGCTACTTACATTGCCACGTTAATGCGAATAAAAGAAAGTGAACTATTATAATGCATGTCTGTCTCTGTGGAATGATTCTACACATTTTGTATTCATTTATGTAATTCTTTGTTAACCAGATAGGGCCACTAGGCATATGTGTTTGTTTTCAGGGGTGACCTGGGAGCACTGGGATGCTTAAGTGACTTGCTCAGAGGCAAAAACATTAAGTTACCAGCTCAGAGGCAATTTGCCACTTGCATGCCTAGGTATGCAAGTGGCAGATTGTGGGATTCAACCCCAGATCTGTCTGATGGATGTTCCATGCTCATTTATAGCTACAGTTTTAATTATGAGTTCTGTGACTCCAAGGATGTATTTTGCCAGTCTGTCCTTCACCATTTACACAGTGTCACACTGATGCCAGTAAAAAACTATTATAGCAGATGTCTTTCTAGGGACACCTGTTGTCTCCCTCTATCTAGCCTGGTTCTGGGTTCTGGACCCCCCCCCCCATTCTCTCTCTCTCTCTCTCTCTCTCTCTCTCATCTTTCTTTATTTTGGGGGTGGGGGAATGGGTGGTAGCCTGCCATTGCTCTGTACTTGACACCTATACACACCGAGGTTTGGAAAAGACAGCAACGTTTGATTCAAGTTGTCGGTGTATATGTAATTTGACTTCAGCCCCCACGTAGTCTCTCCCTCTCTCTCCTTCTTAATCTAGATAACACAATTATACTACTTCTTTTACCAGCAGTCCCTAGGCTATTGTATACACACACACACACTGGGGCATGGAAAACAAAATCAAATTCTCACTAGTGTGCAAATTGTATGGTGTAGTTAATAAGTAATGAGTACACTCTCCCCATGTGTGTGGACAGCTTTCTTGGGTCGGGGAGTCAAAGTGCAATTACTGTGAACAGTGTTAACACTTACTTGGCATTGTAGCAACAGTGCAGTGCCCACGTGTAGAGCACATCCTCACATGGGTGCTGAACTCCAATGCAAGTTGGTTTCCTTTCAAACTACCCTGCAATTGTCCAAGGCACAAAAGTCATTTCCTGATATGTATAACGTCTAAACGTTCTATCTTTCTTTTCATTATTTATGTAATTCTTTGTTAACCAGGTAAGGCCCACTAGTCATTTCTACCTGTTTTCATGGGCAACCTGAGAGCACTGGGGAGGTTAAGTGATCTACTAACATACTACAAAGCCAGCAGATTATGCCTTATGGTCTATCGAGTCTGCTTGATGGTCAGTGCCTTCCCAGGGCACCGTTGGTAGCCTCCCCTCCCTCCCTCCCTACAAGGTCCCCCATTTCCCAACGAGGCTCCAGAATGCACCTTCCCTCTATACCACTCTCAGCCTTTCTTGCACCCATCCATAGTGGTAGCAGCAGCCAACTCCCTGAGCAGTGCATTCCAGGGCTCCACCACCCACTCAGTGAAGTAGCACCTCCTTGTTCCTTGTGGCTTGCTCACAGCCACACAGTATGCAAGTGGGAGATTGTGGTAAGCCACTCTCACACCCCATTCTTTACCCTCAACCCCCACATTCACCATACCCATCACAACTTGAATGCATCATAGCAGTGAACACTCACAGATGTGAGGATACACAGTCAGACTTGCAGTTTGTTGCCCTGTCTCTGGTTATGTAAGTTAAGATGGGCACTATACAATGTGTTTCAATGTATTTCAGCCTGCCCTTCACCATTTACACACATAACTAGCCAGACTAATGCTTTAGCACAGCATACTATTTGATAAATCAGTAAGAGTTTCAGCAATTACGATTTTTTTGATAAATAATAAAACATGCACACTTGCTTTACTTGCTTGTTTTATTAGTTTGGATGTAACACAAGTAAGAAAAAGAAATCTGAAAACAACAGGAATCCATGATAGCTTTTTGCAGTGATACTGTAGCACATCAGAGTTGGTATTTAAAAAAAAAAAACTGTGACTTTCCTCTTCTGTTACATAAAGATTATGTGTGGCTCATAGCTCAGAGCTTGTGCTATGTGCTGTAATTGGATAATGAAGGTTTGTGCTTAGATACAGAGGCCAGATAGGTAAGTAGGACATGGCTCTTCCAATATGTAGCAGTTAGAGTTGATCTGTGCTTAAGTACTTTGAACATAGTTATAGTCAGTGCTTATAGTACGAGTGAGCTGGATAGTCTTGTGCAAAGTGTTTAGGTGCTTGAGCTGATGAGTAACGTTGTTATAACTTAGTTTGGTTTGGCCTTACTCTGTATCTCACCATAAAGAATGCTTAGTCCAGTATTATGAGACCCCCTGGTGGGATAAGAGCACCAGAGAAGGAGGAGGTGTCAGGGGAGGATGGAGGGTGACTGTGACTCACTCTAAGCAGAGCAGATGTAGCCTGCTAACTTATATAGGATGTGGGGGAGGAGCTCTTCCCCCACATAACCTCAGGCGATAGCCTATCATTTATGTGTGGTTCATAGCTTAGTGCTTGTGCTACATACTGTAATTGGATAATGAAGGTTTGTGCTTGGATACAGAGGCCAGATAGGTAAGTAGGACATGGCTCTTCTGATATGTAGCAGTTTGAGTTGATCTGTGCTTAGGTACTTGGAACATAGTTATACAGTCAGTGCTTATAGTACGAGTAAGCTGGATAGTCTTGTGCAAAGTTCTTAGATGCTCGAACTGATGAGTAACATTGTTATAACTTAGTTTTGTTTGGCTTTACTCTGTATCCCACCGTAAAGAATGTTTAGTCCAGTATTATGAGACCCCCCCAAAAGATGATAGCAACGATTGTTCTGTATCCGACTGATGAAGAAGTCGAGTAGGAAGACACCCCAAGAATATGAGTAGCAGTATGATTACCTCCTCCAACTCCAGAAAGTGTGACCAGTAGCATGCAGGAGAGGAAAACTCCCCTTGGGGGTAAACCTCTGAGGACCCATGGCTACTGACCTGCCCTCCTTTTGGGCATACTAAAGGACAGTAATCCTAAATAATCTAATCGGCTAATCGAACCCCAAAGATGTAGAACCCAAGCCAGAGAAACAGAGAGCTGAAGATGTATTGAAACTTGAAATGTCAGGGAAAGAGCAAGCATCCATCTAGTAAACTCCATGTTCGAGAAACTATGAGCAGGTCGGAATGAAGTAGAGTGGAATCCAAGGTTGAGGAATTTGAAGCGAAGAGTCACAGGTGGTGCAGCACTCCAGCAGGTGAGGATGACTTCGCAGAGGAGATCCAGGAATCAAGGCTCAGTATCCATGTCAAGAAGGAGAACTGTTGAGTCAAGTTCTGCATGGCAAGGTCAGCAATTGAAGGCCATGGCGATGAAGCACAAGAACTGGCATATGCTACGTAATAGGGAGGATGGAGCAGTAGGAACCTCCAATCCAGAGAGGGGAAGCAAGCATTAAATAGGTAGAGAATGTAGTGAATAAGTAGAAGTAGGTCAGATGTATTTCCAGCTCATGAGGAGCGCAGCAGGTTGCAATTGCGAGTTAGTCAGGATGACCTCTAGGCCCTGTAAGGGCAAAGCAGGTAGTATGAGCAAGTAGTATAAATAAGTGGACCTGTACAGGTCAGTTGATGTAGTAAGTAAAGCTGTATGAGCAGACGTAGTAGCAGGGAAGTAGTATTGCAAGATTAGGTACATTATGAAGCGAGGGGCATGAAGAATGGTACAAGCAAGGGAATCAGAAAGCTTTGTGGATCCAAATGGTTGTGTAACAATGTTGACATTTATGTTTCAAGCCAGAATGATACCTTATCTAGAACTGACTTGTGAAGAATATCCTGATGAGTCCTGAATAGTCGAGCTTAGGAGTCCTAGATGGCGATAACTGAAGAAGCTGAGTCAAAGGAAGTAGCATTGTCACAGGGTCCGAGAAGCTGTAGAGCATAAATCAGGATAGTGAAGGTCTTCAGGAGGAGGTCAACTAGGTGTCCTGGAAAGAAAGAAGCAGTAGAAATTCCATACAGCTGAAGCAGCAGGGCAGAGCATCCAAGAACAGATGATGAATGTAGAAATGGCCAGATGTGAGTCCATAGTAAGGGAGCTCCTGGGCTGGCTGACACAACAGCAGGTAGGCATATAGTAGAAGTGTGAATCTCCATGCCCTGAGCTGGGTGAGGCAGGTGTAGAGTAGAAGTAAGTAAACTCCCCAGCCCAATGGGTGAAGGCAGGTCATAGATGCAGGTGAATATGGTGCAGTAAGACATAGGAACAAAGGACCTCTGCTCCAGTAGGGGCACAGGTCTAACTAAATGTGACAGCTAACTTCCAGCTTCACGGTGAGGCAGGTTGCAGAGCAGTGGTAGATAATACAGTGGAAATGTCGAACTGCATGCAATACAGAGGGTCATGTCCTGGTAGACAGAGAATGCAGTAAATATGCAAATGGAGGTTAGATGAATGCTAGCTCATGAGGAGCGCAGCAGACTGTAATGGCAGGTTAGTCACCATGACCTCTAGGCCCTGTAAGGGCGAAGCAGGTAATATGAGCAAGTAAGGTAAAGAAGTGAACCTGTACATAAGATGTAGTATTAAGCAAGCTGCATGATGCAGACGTAGTAGCAAGGAAGCAGGGCAAAATTGTCCAAAGAATAGATGACGAATGTCGAAACATCAGAATGTGAATTCATAGTGAGGAGCTCCTGGGCTGGCTGCCACAGCAGCAGGTAGGCATATAGTAGAGGAAATGAATCTTTAGGCCCCAAGCTGGCGAGGCGGTGGAGTATAAATAGTGTACCCTTGACCTGAAGGGTGAAGCAGGTCATAGAAGTAGGCAAATGTGGTGCAGCTGGACCTCATGAAAGTCACCTGGAAATGTGAGCAAGGTGGCAGATAGACCCACATAAGCTAGCATGTACAGTTGGACCCCTCATAGGTCAGTCGGTAAGGTAAGTAGAATAGTAGCTAGCCTCATGTAAGCTAGCATGCGCAGCGGACCCCTCAAAGGTCAACTGGTAAGGTAAGTATGATTGGCTGCAAGCCCCACATAAGCCAGCAGCGCAGCTAGACCACACATAGGTCAGCTGGTAAGGTAAGTAAATAGTGGCAGCTAAGCCCCAGAAATGTAAGCCAGTACGGCTGGACCACACATAGGTCAGTCGGAAGTGAGGAAAGCAGACGAAGCGAAGCATCGATGTAAGCATCCAGGGATAGTGATGGAAATATCCCAAGCCAGGACTTGGCAGGTAAATATACAACTGGAGTACGAACAGTTCTGGAGAAGCAAGGAGAGAGCCAAAGTGAACAGCAATATCCAGCATATAGTGATGAAATCCAATAGTCACCATATAACAAGAGGGGACCTGGTGAAGTAGAAGAACAGCGCTGTCTGGAAGCACATGATTGAGGCTACAGGGAGAGACGTTGACGTTGATGTATTACAGATGGCTGGGAATCCTGATAATTAGTATGGTACAGCTCATCAGAAACAATAGCCAAAACAGGATGTAGTAATTAACAATTCGACAGGTCCCACATAAAGGATAATGGTATGCACTAAAGTGCAGTAAGCTGTAGCAGAAAGGGTATGCGTGAGACATACATGAATCACTAGCATATTGCAGCTTCATAAATAGGTATCCAGAATGGAGGTATGTGACAGTGACAGCATATTCGGTAAAATATGTGAATGCAGAAAGACACCATAGCTCAGAGATGCTATCCAGTTCATGACAGTACAAGGATAGGAAGCTCAGGCTCCTCCAATGGGCATAGTCGAGTAGTGAAGCATATCCCTTAGTGGACCATCAAGCAGGGAAGCTATGCGGTGTGGCCGGAAGGTAGGGCATATGGCCCGAATGGCTGTCGGAGGAAAGCTGAGCTGCAAGCTTCAGTATGTCTAGGATATGGGAGCTGTCAGCGGACAGCTAGTAAATAGTCGGCAAGCATGTTAAGCAGCGCTCTGGCTAGCATGCCGAGGGAAATGAGTATGCTATCCCTAAGATGACTGTTGTGAAGCATAAGCTAGGTAGAAGCATGTGGCGTCGTAGCCAGTACGGAAATACATAATCGTCACCTAATTAGTATGTACAGCATAGTTGCATCTGTGGAGTTGTAGAATGATGCGTGGTTGTGGTGGTTGCATAGTTGGCATAGCACCAAATCCCCTGGCCAAGAAGAGTGTCCATCGAATGCGAGAGGGAGCATTGAGGCTTAGACTCCACAGCGGCAGCTAAGAGCAGTCGGTGAATAAATCAGAAACACGCGGCACACCGAGGGAGCTGAGATGTGCAAGCAGGAGGTGGTGACGGTAATCCAGGCAAGCAGAGGAGTGAGTAGCAGGGGATCCACCGAGGAGCAGGAGGAGCAACGGCCGACACGAACTGTGGTGCTGCGACTGAGACAAGCAGAACCCCGCCCCCAAAAGAAAATGAACAGCAACAAAGGATGGAGGGAGCGGGGAGGGATGGCAGGCAGGGTAGAAAGGAGAAACAAGCAAGAAAGGAACAGAGCATGGCAGGGAAAAGGGGGGGGACAGGCCTCAGCACGCAGCATGGAGCGAGCGCAGCGAGTGCGGCTCACTCTAAGCAGAACGGATGTAGCCTGCTAACTTATATAGGATGTGGGGGAGGAGCTCTTCCTCCACATAACCTCAGGCGATAGCCTATCATTTGTGCTACACTGTTAACCAGGGGTTGCAACTTTGTTGCTAGACAATCTGTCTACCTTTCATCAGTTCCTTACAGAAACAATGTGCAACACTGTAACATACTTACCAACCTTCTTGCAGCTCTTGATACTTAGTGTAACATATTATTTCAATCAGAAACCAAGGTTCTCATAAAGCATACTGGATTTATGGGTGCTGGAGAAAATTTCATTGTTTTGCTTCTTTTCTATGCTCTACCTGTGATATTTGCATTTCCTAAGCCCCTTCCCCTTTCCCCAACCCAAAGACAGGATGCAATCATAGCAAATCTCCATTAACAATTGTGCTGCACTACACGCAGTCCAATTTGCAAGTAGTTGGATTTCCTGTAATTAAGCAGTTGCCTGCTCCCTGTCAGACTACGTTTTCCAAGATGTTGTAAAATATTATACTTTTAAGAGGAAACAGAAATGGAGGACAATCTCTCATTAATTCTGATAGGGTCACAGAAGTACTTACACCTACATAACTCTATGTTCATTCGCATTAACAATGCCAAAACCAGCAGGCAAACATTCGGCATTGACAAATGCTTGTTTGAGTCTGGCATGTTGCTTACTTTTTGTGTACTCCCAACTCTTTTGCAGCTTAAAACCCTGCCTGACCCTTGAAGCTAGACAAGCAATAGCTATAGGAATTCTCCCCCATCCTTACATTATGGCTCTGAACACTTCGGCCCCTGCCAATGGCTGAAAATTACTTGATGTTACCTGCAATAGCATATGGAGTTTGCACCCTTAGCAAGATTTAGAAGCCTCTGCTGTGGCTTCTAAATCTAAATGTTGCTGGCTCTCACCAATGATTCAGTATCTTTCACCTTGTGCTGTCTTATAGAAAAATCAGAAAGCTTCTGATAAATTGCCCCTGTCCAGTCTACCTCCACCCAAACCAGCCTCTAGGAACTTAAGATCAAATGACTATAACCTTCTCTCAGTAGTCAAACTGAATGCAATTATGGGTCAGAAAGCCTTTTCCTACTCTAAGTCAGCCCTTTTGGATAGTTTGCCTGTTATACTTATGCAGCCTTCCCCTCCCTGATGCCTATAGGTATGCTGATGGTAACTGTCCGTGGGAAGGGGGGACCACAGCAGAAACACTGAAACTGGTTGGTTGCATTTACCTGTTCTTCTGGAGCGGGGTGCCACACTACTTCCTGTGGCACTGGGCTAGGAGGCAATATGAGTTAGCTGCAATTCACAAACATTTTTAAATAACTGGAGCCAAAACTTCATTCAAAGAACCATGGAATCCCATTTAATAAATAAGCTAAATAACTCCATGGAGCCTATGGGAAAATTGATCATTTTCAGACATGTAACATTTTTTTCAAAATGGCTATGTTGAAAATTTGTTGACAAAAGTCCATAAAATGACTCTGTTATGGGCGTGCATTGTGCAATTTCCATGCACCCTCGGAAGTTCAGGAATTTGCAATATTTGCAGTCCAGATTTTCAACATTGACATTTTTCCACACCTCCTTATGAACAGTACAGCTGTCATTTTTCACACCCTGGACGAAATGTGTTTTCGCACTTCCAGCGCAGACTAGCAGTCACTATGGGAAATTAGTGTTTGGGACAGATTACGAAAATCACAGTGACACTGTTCATGGGCAGAGGTCCCAAACTGCCTATGTTGAAAATCTGCTGTAAAAAATTGCCAAACTAATTACATTATGGGTGTGCATTGAGTAGTTTCTACGCACATTCGTGACTTCACCAGTTTTTGTATATTTTCACTCCAGATTTTTAACAGTGCCATTTTTTTACACCTCCTCATGAACAGTACACTTGTCACTTTTCACATCCTGTTTGAAATGTGTTTTCACACCTGTGGTGCCAAATGGTGCAGTCACTGTGCAAAATCACCTTTCACCTAATGAACTGATAGTGTCACTGTTCATGTGGTGGGGTCACAAACAGCCCATGTGGAAAACTTGGAGTAAAAATACCAAGAAATGCCCAGAGCATTAGGGTTTTTGATGATAATGCCCTACCCTGTAGGGACTGACAGGGGCCAGGGGTGTGACTTGGGATTGTCAACAGTAATGCTCATGTCATTCCACCCCCAACCCCACCCTGCAGCCAGTGACAGGCATTGAGGTGCGCCTTGGACCCTTTGCCACCAGAGTTCACCCCATTCTCCTATACTGCACCCATTTCAGTGTATTTCCTTATGGAATGAGGTGAATG
Source organism: Neoceratodus forsteri (assembly GCA_016271365.2). Taxonomy (NCBI): domain Eukaryota; kingdom Metazoa; phylum Chordata; order Ceratodontiformes; family Ceratodontidae; genus Neoceratodus; species Neoceratodus forsteri. The sequence goes on along the minus strand of CM028133.1, from coordinate 674,633,639 downwards.
TAAAGCCCAAACACCCCAAGGCACACCTCAACACTTGTCAGTGTCTGAAAGGTAGGGTGAGGTGAAATGTCATGACCGTCATGGGCGATGACCCAAAGGCACACCCCAATGCCTGTCCAGCTCTGCAGAGTGAGGGTGTAGTTGGCATCAGTTCAATACTTCAATGCCATTCCTATACTGCATCAGTCTAACTCCTGCACTTCCACTGCTAATGCCAGCAAGCAAACATTCGGCATTGACAAATGCTTGTTTTATATTGATGTAGTCCATCATGACAGTGGTCAATGAGGTCATTGGTACAGTACATATAGTGCTCAGTAAATGATGCAACTATCAGCTGTGCCTCACCATCGGACGGTAGTCTGGCATAGCTGCTGAACTGACACTGTAGAACTTGTGCAGGTGTTTGTGCACCTTGCTTTTATGAACACAGAAGGGCTTGGTAAAAAAACATGGTATTCTGCAGTCGAAGTAAGTTTAAATACCTCCATTGATATTCTTTTCTCAAGTGATACAGGCTGCAATGTGGTGGTAGATAGTGGAGACATGTCCACTCACATTTGCTCATAAATGTGTTCAAATGTATGCCTGGACATCTTTTTTTATTTTTTTTTTTATTTAGTTGTTTAACCGGGTATAGCACACTAAGCTGAAAGCTTTTTTACAGGAGCGACCTGGGAGCACAAGGAGGTTAAGTGACTTGCTCAGGGTCACACAGTATGCAAGTGGAAGCTGTGGGATTCAAACCCAGGTCTAGTCTGCTGGATGTCACCAAATTTGCAGCTCAGAGCCTTACACCACTGCGCTATACTGCCTCTAGTATCTTGAATTGCCCGTGCCATTTGTCCATTGTGTATAGAGATGTTGCGAAGTTTTAATTTGCAGCTGAAGTTAAGGTGAATTCACCAAATTTGCCTCTGTGGATAAATTCCCGGATTTATTATTTTTAATAGGAAATTTACCTTTGGTAACCTTGTCTGGCAGCTTTGCCTGTAACTTCACCCTTGGGGTTCACCAAGACAAAGTTTGGCTAAAATGAGGCTACTGGTGCAGCTGGCCCATTGGCACAGGGGTATTGATTTCCACCTGCGATGCTGGCAACCTGGATTTGAATACAGACTCAGGCTGTCAGAGGACCAGCTGGGGGGAGGAGGATTGAAGGTCCCATGGACTGCTCTCCTCCTTCGGGGAAGGGTGTGTGTGTGATCAAGTGTCCGATGCCAAAGTGTGGACCCCTGGTGGAGGCTGGGGAGCTGATGCGACCAGTGCCTGATATGTGAGGTGGCAGGATAGATGTTGGGCTCATTCCACTGATGTCACTGCATGTCAAGCCTCCTGAGGGGATTAGCATCCACCAAAAATGCTGCCTGTCCCAGAGATGACACCAACGTCTGGTACCGTGGCCCCCCCAAAGTACCTAACTGAGACCATGTTCTGCTGGATGGCCCACCCCATGGCCCCACCCGAGGGGGTAAGCCTAGGGAGCCCTGCCAATCATGATTATGCAGCTGGTAACCTAGACCTGTCTCAGTGGGGTGGGGTTGTCTCAGTGACCCCACCTTGGGGGGGTAAGTCAGGGTGAATTTGAGATTGATTATGGGGGGATGGTAGGTCTGGGAGGTAGGGCTGATAATATGGGACAGGTGGGGCAAAAAACCAAAAAATGAGGCTACTGGTAAACAAATATTTCAAGGTCACATGGAAGAGCTTCTGCAGGTCACATGGTAAATCTCTAAAGATGTGTTTACATGCTGGCTCTACCCTACATTATGGTCTGCTCCAGTGCTGCCCCAATCTTCTGAGCCACTTGTGTGTTATGTTTACATGGCCCCTCTCAGTGTTGATGCAAGCCATGCTGGAGAGGGTCCGATGCTCTGGTGGAGAGGGCGGTCAGCTACCTGGTAATGTCAGCAGTGACACGACGGTTAACACACAGATCTGCTGACATTACAGGAAGGAGAATTATGGCACTCAGTAAACTGTGGAAAAGGGAAAGCAAATCATGAGAAAGGGGGAAAAAATGTGTCCCTTGATAGTCCCTACAAGCAGCAACTCACCAAACAACTCATTTCTTCAGAAGGGAATTCAGGTGATCCTTTTCAGCAGTTGTTAAAGCATGTGTTCAATTGTGCTTACTCAACTGGATAAGATGTATGCTTGTGTGACTTCGATACATTGTGGCTATTCACCTCTATCTGTGGGATATACCACCCTGTAGGGGTACGATGCAAGGAACCCTAGAGGATGGTCCCCCCCCCATAGGTGCTGTGGGAATGGTTCCCTTAGCTAAAGGTAGCTTAGGAAGAAGCCCATGGGTAAGAGAGAGATGAGTCACTGGAGGAGGAGGGGTGGATGGTGGAACAACGACAAGATGAATTCTGGAACAGTCCAGGAGGAGTGGCCTTTTAAGGCCTGATGGGAGAGTGATGCAGTTGCTCCACCCATTGAACCTCAGGCTTAAAGCCTTCCCATTTAATTGTGCTTACACAACTGGATGAGATGTATGCTTGTGTGACTTCGATACATTGTGGCTATTCACCTCTCTATCCATGAGATATACCACCCTGTAGGGGTACGATGCAAGGAACCTGAGAGGAGGGTTCCCCCCATATGTGCTGTGGGAATGGTTCCCTTGGCTAAAGGTAGCTTAGGAAGAAGCCCAAAAAGAATACCTAAAAGGATGTCAAGCATCGAAGAGGCAAGAAATCAGAAGATTTCTAGACCAGAAATAATTGCGACAGACATAAATGAGATGGACAGGAGAAGAATGAGGAAAGGCAAAGAAGATGAACAAAAGGAAATCTGATGAAATGCAGAAGGGTGGATTTCCTAAGGAGAAAGGGAACAGCTGGGTCCACTATCTGACTCCATCCAACAGCAGAACCTAACTAAGGAACCTGTGAAAGCACTAACCCTGACTAATATTATGACCATTGACACAGAGGAGAGGAAAAACCCCCATAGAGGAGGAAACCTCTGGGGATCCAAGGCCTAGGTCGCCTTCCCCCAGGCTGAAGGACGTTTTGATAATGTACAAATCACTATAGCAATTTAAAGTAGAGATAAAGGAAGGAAGAAAAATCCAAATTTTTGAAGAAGATCTCACTCTGTCCCTCTAAATGGCCAGCTGTCGAGGGACGCAAGTGATGTCTGCAACTAGATGTTTAAAAAACAGAGGAAGTACGATGATGGAAAGAAGCCTTGAAGGCTTGAGTGGTTCAAGGTGAGACATGAATTGACTGGTGAATGATGAATGATGGAGAGAAGCCTGCCAGCCCCCCGCAAGGGGCAATAGACATGAAGACATGTCTTCAAGTGGAGAGCAGGTTGAGTCTGTGACATAGACAGCCATGTTCTGAGTGCTGTATCATTTCTTTTTAATAAAATGTATTACTGAATGTCTCGTGCTGAAAATCAAGTGCCATTAGAATAACCTCACTGCCCCCCCCCCGCTGTTTCAGCTGAAGGACAGATGCAAGCTAAGAGAAATGCTGACAGCATGTGTATCACACACACTTAGTTTTTAGATGCAATGTGTTACATAGCAGACCAGGAGCTAATTGCAGAGTTGTTTAAGTTAACTTTGTTAACAGGGAAATCATAAAAATGGTTTATGATGTTGAAGGAAGAAAAGCAGGTGGTGATGTATTAGTGCGAGGTTGTAAATGCTCACATGAAGCCTGTGTGAGGAGAATGCAGCATGGATCAAAGAGATGTCATTTGACACACATGAGTTATGCTGAGGATTGCAGAATGTAATACTTTGAAAATACATCCTGTGGTTGCATAAGATATATATTTTTAAAATAAAATCTGACACAGGAGGAGCTAGCTGACCTCACCAAAAAGGGGTTGGCCAATACAGTTGTTTAGGAATAATTCTGCTTTACAGAGACACACATTCTGACCTGGACTCTGACCACGAAACATCTTGGGGAGCACTTAAGCAAGTATTTAGAGACTAAGTACTGAAGTAGGAATTTGCACTGTTTAAACCTTATTTCTTTTTAAAAGATTTGTGTGTCTTTTGATATAAGAGTTCTGTATTTTGTGTTTCACATATTTTTAACTATTTTAGTAAAATTATTTTTAGAACTTACTTGGTCTGTCTTTGACTTCTTTTTATTTTGTAAGAAAAGTCCATGGTTATAACAGACAATAAACACAAGCTTGAATGGTGGTATCAAACTGGAAGGAGAAGCATTAAATCTGAGGTCTTTATTAAAGTTTTAAAGGGTTCATCTCTGAATACCTGGTTAGGTGCCTGTAGGCAAAGATATCTGGCCCCCTGAAGATGGATATATCTGAACCTGTGCATTGGGTATGCTAACAAGTGGTTAACAGCTTGAATCCCTCCAGAACAGAGACCAAAGGTTGATCTGAACTCACAAAAACAGACAAGAGGGTTACCTTGTCTGCTACACTGTTCACAAGACTGTGCTCAGAGGTTGGCACTTTTTTGGGAGTAGAGGGCCTGACCTGCTGAGTGGGTTTGTAACAGAGTCGAGACAGCATGGACCAGAGAGGGCCATGCTCGAATAGGCAATGTGAAGGAGTAGATCCACATGGGGTTGGATGAGCGAGAGATGCCCAAATGTGGGCATGAGGAAACTGATGGTGATAATAACCGCAGGAATGCAGCAGGTCGATGAGGTATCATTGAACCCAATGAGTGGTATGCTTAATTAAGTGATGTTAATGAGTGGACCCTGAAGTCAGACTCAGTGAAGGAGAACTGGACTCAAACACCTGGACACTATATGGACTAAAGTAAGAGGAAGATATGAATATGGAAGGTGATGGCAGGATAGGGAAAACCCCCAAAAGAAAGCAAATGCCAGAGAAGGAGCAGAATGGGAGGTGGAGGGAACTGGAGGAGGAGGGCAATGAGTGGAGCAGATGGGGGGGCAGACACCCCCAGAACAGCAGACCGAGGCATAGAGAATGGAGGCAATCAACCTAGGCCGATGAAGGAACAGGCTGAGTGGCCACGAATGGCCTAACAGGGAGAGGGGTGCCAATAGAAAACTGCACCACCAAGAGGACACCACTTGCAGAGCACAGGAATCTCAAAGAAACACCAAAACCAAGAAAGTGCAAGACAGACAGGCAGGATCAAGGATCCAGCACCGGAGCCCCAGGAGGAATACTGACAGTCCCAAGAAGAGCTAGCGCTGAACACACAAAGCAGGAAATCAGGGAACCAGAGAGAGAAACAGGCAACAGCAGGAACCAGAAGGGGCCCACCCAGTGGGGACAGAACAGTGATCAAAAAGAAAGCGCACACAGTCTGACCACAGGCAATGAATGTGAAAGGCCAGAGCTATAGGGAAGAAAGCTGAAAGTTAGAGGTATGGGAGACCGAGTCCCAAGATAGAAATGCAATGGGAAATGAAGAACGAGGAGGAAGGCAAATGAGCAATGACAAAACCCCAGGCAGAGACATGCTGCTGCAGTGGGGTAAGCCTGGGAGGTGGAGGGCACAGAAGAGATGTGACAGCAAGGGGAAGGAGTAAAAATGTGATATCAGCAGAGGGAGAGGAGGGCCTGGAAGCTCCGATGGGGAAGGGAGCAGTGTCTGGGGTGGAGGTAGTCAAAAACATGAAAGGAACCAGGATGGAGATGGTAAGATGAGGGATGGGCCATGGGAGTGGCAGAGAGGAGGAGAGGAAGCACAGAGGAAGGGAGCAAGGGACAAAGAGAGCTACAAGGCAAGCGGCCCAGCCAGGCATCAAGAGGAACAACAGTCACCAGGGCCATGGAACAGGAAGGTTCAGAGACTGCGAGAGTGAAGACCGGGCAACTAGGCAGAGGGAAGGAGCGGGAGTCAGGTGAAAGCAACGGCCCAGTGGAGGCAGGCAGAGAAAGACAATTGAGAGGGAAGGACTGGAGAGGAACCCTACAGGGCATTGGACTAGAGAAAATGAAAATGGGAGGCGACAGTTGCCCACCGAGAAAGAGAAAGGAGCCAGAACTGGAGATGCTCTGGGAGAGACAGCCACTGAAAGTAGAGCACGGTGAAAGCCGTGACACCTGGAAGTGCCGAGGATGAATTGGGGTAGTGGCCAAGGAGAGGAAATCACAAAAGAAGGGGAGAGGGAAGAACAACAGAAAAACATGATACTGGGACACACAAAAGGAAGATGGGGCAGGGAGTAGACCAGGGGAGAAACCAAGAGGAAACAAACAGATGCGAGAAACAAACAACAGGAGGGGGGAAATGAGTGGGGGGAGGCACAATGAAACGAGCAAGGGAGGGGAGACAGAAACAAACTGGCAGCTGGAGGCAGCTGCCAAAACAAGAAGAAAAGCAAATAATGCAGGAAGCCAGAGAGAGGGTAGGAGAGCAACGCCTCCGACTGCAACGATGAGACAAATCCTGGAACAGCTCAGAAGGAGTGGCCTTTTAAGGCCTGATGGGGGAGTGATGTAGTTGCTCTGCCCATTGAACCTCAGGCTTAAAGCCTTCCCATTATGAAAGCTATGCATTTTTTAATACTTTCATAATGTGTGGTTTATTGGATGCTGAAATGAATTGTGAAATTCCTGACCCATATCTGGCATGCACCAGACAGTGTCAAGCAAGATTTGTTATATGAAAAACTACCAACTGGGCTCAGGTAGGTATGGGACAGTGCCAGTTCCTTCGGGGATAGCAAAGGAGGAGGATGGGAGTATCCCCTGGATGTTGGAGGGAGTAATGCCCCTTTCCACATGGCTGCTCACACCTCTTGCTGCCGAACACATCCCCAACTCTGTAGCAGTTGAAGGAGAGGCACAGGGATGGAATAACCAGGATTGAGTAAATGTCCACGTGGCTGCATTTGTGCTGCAGCATCTGAGTGCTTGAGCAGTTGCAGTGCAAAAGCAGCTGTGTAAACTGGCCTTAAAAGGAACATAAACATTGCAGGCATCACTTTAAATTGTGAAAGCCCATGGAAAGATCTTTCAAATGAGGCACTGAGCTTACCTGTAGGTGTTAGGAGTTGTGATATGAATATCTAAGTAATATGTAAATCAAAATAAAGGAGCAGCTATTTCATTGAATCTTAAAACAGAAAGTGATGTCACTATGGAGCAAGCTGTATATTGTTAATTACAACTTGCCTCCTCAGTGACATCACTTTTTGGCTCAAGATTCCATGAAATGGCTGCTGCCTTGTTTTGCTTTACAAAAGAAACATAGAAACATAGAACTGACAGCAGATAAGGATAGCTTGGCTCACCCAGTCTGCCCATTTCTCCCTACCTACACTATTACCGCAGTCTGTGCCCAATCTACAGCTGTTTCATATATTATATATTCATATCTCAGGACTCGTGACACCTACAAAGAAGCTCAATGCCTTGTCTGAAATATGTTGTAATGGGCTTTTACAATTTGAATGACCCTTGCAATGATTACTTCCCCTTTAAGACAGCTTCATTTTCAGTTTTGCTTGCACTGTTCAAGTTAAAGTTTATTACAGGAATAACTCTATTGAGCAGGCTCATTCACAAGGAGATCCTGAGAGCATAAATCAGGAGCACATACATATACAAGGCATACTGAATACATGATAAGGATACAAATACATACAAGGACATAAAGGCATAATAAAATACAAAGTCATGAAGCATAATTAGTAGTACAAGGGTGCACTGCACTGTTAGTTAACCAGTGGAGTAGAGAGGAAGGTAACTGCAATCAAAGCAATTTAACTGCTAAAAAAAACAACTAAAGTTTTCCAGAATTTCTAAATTTTTCTTATCCTTTTCTCATTCACTATCCAGTCTTTGTCTTAGTACTAGTAGGGATGGGTGGGTACAAAAATACCCAATCACCAAGTCTACTCATGGGTACTCCAAAAGTACCCGGAAAAAACCTGGATGAAAACCGGGTAGTTGGGTCAGGCTGGGTAGTCACTACCCAACCCATTCAACTACTCGATTAACCAACCCTGACCATGACATAAATCATGTAAACTCTGTTTTTTTGGGACTATTACATTGTCTGTTAGGTGCCCTGAGCCATTATACCTGAAGGGGAGAAGGTATTGCTGAGGCAGGTATAAAAGGCATAGGCTCTATTAGCGAGCCTGCTGCTGTTTCCAAAAATAATACCCATGGCAGGCATTGCTGAGGCAAGCACGAGAGGCGAAGCTGCTCTTAGTGAGCCTGTTGCTGTTTCAAAAAATTGTACTCATGGCGGACATTGCTCAGGCCAGTGTGAGAGGTGTAGCTGCTGGGAGTGAACCTGCTGTTGTTTCCTAAAATTATACCCATGGTGGGCATTGCTGAGACAGGAACAAGAGGTGCAGCTGTTTTAAGCAAGCCTGCTGCTGTGTCCAAAAATTATACCCATAGCGGGCATTGCTGAGGCAGGTGTAAGAGGGGCAGGCTCTCTTAGCAAGGCTGCGGCTGTGTCCAAAAATTATACCCCTGGTGGACATTTCTGAGGTAGGTACGAGAGGTGCAGCTGCTGTGATTGAGCCTGCTGCTGTTTTAGAAACATTATACCCATGGCAGGCATTGGTGAGGTAGATACGAGAGGCGCAGATGTTGTGACTGAGCCTGCTGCTGTTTTAAAAAATAATACCCATGGAGGGCATTGCTGAAGTAGGTATGAGAGGCATAGCTGCTGTAATTGAGCCTGCTGCTATTTTTAAAAATTATACCCACGGTGGGCATCGATAAAACTTACAGAATATAAACTGATGACTGACAAAAGAAAACTAGGAGTAGTACTAGTGTGGCACATGTGGCTGGCATGGTGGCAGTGGTGATGGTTCCATTTGTTTTGTACACAGCCTAGTCATCATATTCAGTATCACTGTTTGCAGGCTGCTGTTCACATTCAGGGTCAGACTCACATAAATCAATGTTTGTGACAACTGAGAAATTGTCAGCCTTCATTTTGAGAAATGTAAGCCATTCCACATTTGCAAGACTTAGCAGTGTTACGTGGTCTGTAACTATTCCTCCAGCTGCACTAAATATGCATTCTAAATGTACCCTTGAAGGTGAACAACCAAGGTACATTATTGCAAGATTTCCTGGATATGGCCACTTTGTTCTCTTTTGTTTCCAACACAGTAATGGATCTTCCTTGAGACCAATCACAGTATGGTCTGCAAAGTACTCCAGGATCATTGTGCTGTGTGAGACAGTTAACCAGTCCGGCAGATGAAACAACTGCACTTTCTTTACAGGATACCAGTCCATGTTGTTGCTGATGACTCAGAAGTTATTTGTCTTTCTGACCCTGAACATAGGAGGCCTGAGAAGTAGCTGTAGATGTCATTTTTTTCGCTGATGACATTGCTGACTGTGAAGAATTGATAGATATGCTATTGTCTGCGCCAGAGGCGTACTGTAATGGTTTGGCAGGGTTTGAGTGCTATACATTAGTTAATGGTGTTTGTAGGGCAATGCTAGCAGAAGATCTCTCCAATACTCAATGTCTTCCCCTGCAGGAAGGATGGCTTCAGTGTTCCACTTTAAGCGGGGATCTAACAACATAGCCAACACATACAATAGGTGTCATTCTTAAACATGGCATTTACTCTGTGATCCGTCAGCCATCTGAGATGCAAGCCATCTGCCAGCATAACAGCAGTGGTGTCATCTTTTGACTGAAAGTCTTTTAGTTGTCAAGGAAATTGTGAAGAAATCTGATTTGAGGAAGAATTTGACTCAGAGTTGCACTGTCCGCACTGACATCATGTGTGGCAGCCTCAAATGTCTCCAACAAGGTGATGGAAGATTTCAGTAGAGGCCAGCTGCTGGAACTGAACATGCTATCTACTTTATCTATTCCAGCAGGTTTGAACATCCTACTTTAATGTATGCAAGGGTACAGTAAGTTGTTGGACCTCTGCAGCACCTTCAGGATTTTTTGTGCTTTCATAGAGTTGCTGAAATGCCCACATATTTTCCTAGCAAGACCTAACAGTTTTTCATCATTTCTGTTTCCATTTAAGAAACCATGGATAAGAAGATTTAAACAATGTGCAAAACAAGCGTTGTGTTGCCATCTCTAACAGCCTTGGCTATGTTGGCACCATTATCTGACACTATGAACCTTGGAGATAAGGAATATGGAGTAAGCCATTTCTGGAATTGATTTTGCAGATCCTACAAAATATTCACAGCACTGTGGTTTTCCTCAAAAGTGATGACACATAATACAGCCTGCTTCCTGCTACTTACAGTAGAGTGGGAATTATTCCTTTCTGACTGAAAACTTACTTGCCCAATGAGCTGTAAGAGTCATACAGTCAATTGTTTGGTTGCTGGTTTATATATTCATGGTTATGTGAACCTGCTTCACCTCAGAGAGTTTCAACTGTTTAGTGATTGCACTACACACCAAGTCTTACAACTGTGGAACAGCCTTTTTTGAGAAATATGTTTGACAGGGAATGGTGTACCGTGGTTCAATCCAGTTCGTGAACTTGAGGAAACATTTCTGGGCAACTAAAGCGAAAGGGAAAGGGATAGGGGAAATTGTTTAACCAGGAAAGGCACACTAAGCCGGAGCTTGTTTCCAGGTGTGACTTGGGAGCACAAGGAAGTTAAGTGACTTGTTTAGAGTCACACAGTATGCAAGTGGGGGCTGTGGGATTCAAACCCAGGTCTCCAGGTTTGCAGCTCAGAACCCTAAACCTCTGCGCTATACTGCCTCCGAAAAAGAAGCTGACAGTTGGCCAACAGCTCTGCAATGGCTCTGTTACAGGTGGCATGTTGGATGCTTTGCGTGTAAATTTTGATGTCCTCACAACACTTTCTTTTAATGTTAGTTGACAAGAATGATGAGATATTTTACATTTTGGGAGGATTATACTTTTCATGCTTTTTTCACGTGGAGTACTATTGTGGGATTTTGCAGTACTTGATGGTGTCAAAAAAAAAACAATCTATGTTTGTCTGGGAAGACTGCAAGGACACATCAAGTGATTCAGTGTAACTTACTGCTTCCAGTTCATTGTCACTGTGGTCATCATTACTGCCACTACCTCCACTACCACCCATACCAACCACACTGTCCCTTGCCCTGCCCCACTCAAATGTGCATTTTGCCTTGGCATGTCGTATCCTTACTGATGTTCCAAAATGTCCCGCTTTGCCACCATGACTGACACTCCTTTTGCACAGACTGTATACAGCTCAAGGGTTGTCTGCAAGGTCAATATAAAATAAATTCCATACTAAAGATTTACCTTTTGTGCTTTGTACTATGGTGCTTGGCACTATTTCTCGTACAGTCGAAGGACCTGGAGGAAACCCTATACTCCCATTTTCTTGTTCACATGAATTTTTCTCATTCATGATCATCTTCTTATTCTTACATTTAGCATATGATTTTTTTTCTGCACTTGCCTCTCATGTCCTACAGCAGCATCCTCTCCTATCCCCACATTGAAACTAGTACCAACCTCATCTCCACAAGATTCAGGAGAAGTGGAGGGTCTTCATCATCAAGTGGGACATAGCCTGGGCTATCCCACTACCAGTCCCCACAATCACCACCATCTTTATCAGTATGTGCTGCTTCAGTATCTGAGGTTATATTTAAGGAGAATGCCTCCCATTCCTTGCATGTTGCTTCAGCAGCTGAAAGTATCCTGGCACATGTGGCAAAATGATTAGCACCTCCACTAGTAACTCCTGTCAGTGCTTTTGGAAACTCTACTATAATTTCATTGGTAACATGCTTTTTTGGTTCAGGAGGACATTTAGTGGCAGTCCTGGTGATGTTGTTAGTGTCGCTGTGTTCTTCCTTAGTGCTAGGATTCATACTCTCTGCATCATTTTCAGTTGCATGTGCAGCAGCACTGTGCTTCCATTTAGCAGACAAACTGGGAAATATGAGACACAGTAAACACAGCTGAGGCTTGTGCTATGCCAGAGAGACATCATGTCACCAACCGTGTAGCTATGACAGGGCTCAGGGCACATAACAGGTAACAGACAGTGTAATACAGCCTAAATGTCTTTCACTGTACTGCAGAGGGACACAGAATAGCTATGTCACAGACAGGGTTCGGGACACCTAAGAGACAGTGTGTAATACAGCCTAAATGGCCCACTATATTGCAGAGACACAGAGTATATGTCACAGAGAGGGCTCAGGGCACCTAACAACAGACCGTGTGTAAACAGCCTATATGACTTTCAATATACTGCAGAGACACACAGATAGTAGCTATGTCACAAACAAGGCTCAGGGCAAAAACAACAGTATGTAATTACAGCCTAAATGGCTTCACTATACTGCAGAGAGACACAGAGTATATGTAACAGACAGGGCTCAGGGCACCTAATGACAGTGTGTATACAGCCTAAATGGCTTTCACAGCTGCTGCCAGCAGCAATGAGCATCCCCCCTTTCTCCTTCTATCCCAAGCACCACCGCACTTCATGACCCCTGATTATTCCCCCTTTCTTCAGTCCCCAATCCTTGCTCCTCCTTCCTTCCAGGACAACAGTTGTGCTTTAATGTTTTTTGTTTTGTTTTTGCGGCATTTCACCACGGTGGCAGTCAATGCCGAATTTTGTTTCCTCTCCCACCAAGCTCCAGAGCTAGTCTGCATGCTCACACAGCAGAAAGAGATCTCAGACACCAGAAATGATCAATCAGATTGTCAGGCTAGTGTCATGTGCTCCTTTCTGCTGTGAGGACCCAACTGGCTACCTGTAATGCCTTATTAGAGAATAGAAGTCCCAGAACACCACAGGCTGCCTGTAAGTGCCAGTTTAAATTGCAATTACCCGGTACCCAACCTATTATCCATGTCCTCAGTACCTGACCTGAGAAGTAAACTGTTGTCGAGTAGGATAATAAATTACCTGAACTTAACTACTGACCAAAAAACGCTGATACCTGACCTACCCACTCCAGCTACTCAGTAGGTAGCTCATCCTTAATTACTAGTAAATTAGTTTTGGATTCTGATCTTTTTTCCCTGTTTTTCTTTTCAATTATGCCTCTCTGTTTTCCTTTATTTTCCATTTAACTTTTCCCTGTCTCTGTCTGTCTCTCTTGCTCTCTTTCCTTTTCCATCGGAGACATGGAGTCTCACAGAGTCGTTTTGGTTGAGTAAGGATTCATGGGAGTGGTGCCATATGCCTCCAGTGTACCTTTTTTGGGATCCTCCAGTGGTCCCCCATAGCAGCCCCAATTGCAACAGCAGCCTCCAGCTACTCTAGCTCCCCAACTTTGCAGCAGCCCTAGTCCCTCCAGCTCCACAGCAGGCTGAACCTCCATACCATCCTTCTACTCCCCAGCTCCCACTCCAGCTCCTCCAACTATGCAGCAGACCTAGTCCCTCCATTTCCACAGCAGGCTGAACCTCCACAGCATCCTTCCACTCCCCAAGTCCCACTCCAGCTCCTCCAGCTGCACAGCAGCCTAGTCCCTCCATCGCCACAGCAGGCGGAACCTTCACAGCAGCCTCCAGCTCCCCCAGCTCCCATTGTAGCTCCCCTAACTATGCAGCAGCCCTAGTCCCTCCTTCTACACAGCAGGCAGAACCTCCACAGCAGCCTTCCACTCCCCAGCTCCCACTCCTGCTCCCCCAACTATGCAGCAGCCCTAGTCCCCCGATCTCAACAGATGGCTGAACCTCCACAGCAGCCTTCCATTCCCCAGCTCCCACTTTGGCTCCCTCAAATATGCAGCAGCTCTAGTCCCCCCATCTCCACAGAAGACTGACCCTCCACAGCATCCTTCCAATCCCCAGATCCCACTCTAGCTCCCACAACTATGCAGCAGCCCTAGCCCCTCCATCTTCACAGCAGGCTAAACCTCCACAGCAGCCTTCCACTCCCCAATTTCCACTCCAGCTCCCCCAACCATGCAGCAGCCCTAGTCCCTCAATCTCCACAGCAGGATGACCCTCCTCCAGCTGTGCAGCTGCCCTTCCATTTCCACAGCAGGCTGAACCTCCACATCAACCTCCAGCTTCCCCAGCTACCACTCCAGCTCCTCCATCTGTGCAGCATCCCTAGTCACTTCATCTCCACAGCAGGCTGAACCTCCACAGCTGCCTCCAGCTCCCCCAGCACTCAATCCAGCTCCCCCAGCTATGAAGCAGGCCTAGTACCTCCATCTCAAATGAAGGCTGAACCTCCACAGCAGCCTTCCACTCCCCAGCTCCCATTCCACTTCCCTCAATTATGCAGGAGCCCTAGTTCCTCCATCTCCACAACAGGCTGAACCTCCACAGCAGCCTTCCACTCCCCAGCTCCCATTTCAGCTCTCCCAGCTATACAGCAGCCCTAGTCCCTCCATCTTCTCAGCAGGTTGAACCTCCACAGCAGCCTCCGGCTCCCCCAGCTCCCACTCTGGCTCCCCGGACTATGCAGCAGGCCTTGCCCCTCCATCTCAACAAAAGACTTTACCTCCACAGCAGCCTTCCACTCCCCATCTCCCATTCCAGCTCCCTCCAACTATGCAGCGACCCTAGTTCCTCCATCTCCACAGTAGGTTGAACCTTCACAGCAGCCTTCCACTCCCCAGCTCCCACTTCAGCTCCCCCAACTATGCAGCAGCTCTAGTCCCTCCATCTCCACAGCAGGCTGAACCTTCACAGCAGCCTTCCACTTCCCAGCTCCCACTTCAGCTCCCCCAACTATGCAGCAGCTCTAGTCTCTCAATCTCCACAGCAGACTGAACCTTGATACATAGAAATTCTCAGCAGATAAGGACCGTTAGGCCCATCTAGTCTGCCCATAAGCCCTAAACTTGTATGCAGTCACCCCCCCCAAGTGATCAATGGCTTTTCATCACTCCCACACCACCCAATGTTCCCTTTTGCCTGTCCCAGGCATGTTTAAACCCCTCCACTGTGCTTGCCCCCACCACCTCTTGTGGCAGACTGTTCCAAGCGTCCACCACCCTCTCTGTGTTGAAAACCTCCTCACCTTACCTCTTAATCTATCCCCCTTCAATTTCATATTGTGTCCCCTCGTTCTGATATATTTTCTACATTGGAAAAGATTCCCCACCTGCACACTGTTTATGCCCTTGAGGTACTTGAAAGTTTCTATCATGTCCCCACTTTCTCTTCCTCCTCCAGTGAGTATATATTGAGGACTCTTAGTCTCTCCTCCTATGTTTTGTGATGCAAGCCATGCATCATCTTTGTTGTCCTTCTCTGGATAGACTTCACCCTGTCTATGTCCTTAAGCATGTGTGGTCATCAGTACTGCATGCAGTACTCCAGGTGAGGCCTTACCAGTGTTTTATACAATGGCATCAACACCTCCTGTCTCCTGCTAGTAATGCCTCTGCCTATGCACCCCAGTATGCCACTGGCACTCCCTGCAGCCTTTGTGTACTGCTTTGATACCTTAAGGTTATCAAATATAACCCCTAGGTCTCTTTCCTCTTTGGTAACAGTCAGCACCTCCCCCCCATTCTGTTGCTCTCTCCAGGGTTCCCCCTACCTAGGTGCATTACCTTGCACTTTTTTGATTTGAACCTCGGTTGCCACACCTCTGACCATCTTTGAAGCTTCTCCAGGTCCCTCTTATTTTTCTGTACCCCTTCTGGAGTATCCACTCTGTTGCAGATCTTGGTATCATCTGCAAAGAGGCAGACCTTTCCTTCCAGCCCCTCTGCAATGTCACTAATGAAGACATTGAACAGGACTGGTCCCAGTACTGATCCCTGTGGTTCACCGCTGGTCTCCTCTCTCTCCCTAGATGGGATCCCATTTATCACCACCCTTTGTCTTCTGTTCATCAGCCAGTTTCTAATACAATGTATCGCCTTATGCACCATGCCCAGACTACTCATCTTGTTAACCAGCCTTCTGTGTGAGACGGTATCAAAGGCTTTGCTGAAATCTAGGTAGGTGATGTCTACCGACCCTCTCTGATTCACTTCCCTAGTCACCCAATCAAAAAAATCTTCAGATTTGTTTGACAAGACCTTCCTGCTGTGAATCCATGTTGCCTCAGATCCTGGGCACCATTGGATTCCAGATGTGACACTATCCTTTCTTTCAGCAATGTCTCCATGATCTTCCTCACCACTGAGGTGAGGCTGACTGGCCTGTAGTTCCCCACTTCCTCCCTACTGCCACTTTTGTGCAATGCAACTATGTGCATCCTCCTCCAGTCCTCTGGAACCATGCCTGTGTTGAATGACTCTGAACAGGGCAGCCAGCGGCACTGCTAGTTCCCTTCTCAGCTCTCTTAATATCCTCAGGTGTATGTGGTCTGGCCCCATGGCTTTATACACCTTCAGCTTTGTGAGTTCCTCCAGACCTCTCTCCACTGTGAATGGACTGGTGTCCACTTCTCCCCCCCCCTTCACTGCCTCTTCTCTCCAACTATGGTACTTGGCCGTCTCCTTCCTTAGTCAGTGCTGAATAGAAGTATTTGTTCAGTATTTCTGCTTTGTCTAGATCCCCCTCCTCACACTCTTCCTCATCCCCTTTGAGCCTCACCCCTCCCAGTTTTTCTTCTATCACTGATGTACCTATAGAATGTGTTGTCCCCTTTTTTCACAGTCTGTGCTAAACAATCCTCTGTCTGTGCCTTGGCTCCCCTAACAGCCTTCCCTGCTTCCCTTAGACATTCAATGTACACCTCCTTGTCCTCCTCCCTTTGGGTTTGCTTATACTTCCTGAAACTTGCTGTTTTAGCCCTTACTTTGTCTGCTACCTCTTTAGAGAACCATAGTGGTTTCCTTCTTTTTCCTTTGGCCACTATCCTAAGGCATTGGTTAGTTACCTCCACTATGGCTCCTTTTAGTTTCCCCCACTGTTCCTCCACTCCCTCCATTACCTCTCCCTTCTCCAGGGCTGCTCTTAAACATCTAACCATTTCACTGAAATCTGCCCTCCTGAAATCTAATACTTTTGCCCTGTGTGGCTTAATTGAGTCCCTGTCTCCATGCCAAACCATATCATGTGGTGGTCGTTGGATCCCAGCTGCCTTTCCAGCTGGACTCATTCAACTCTATTTCCATTGGTCCATACCAGGTCCAGAAGAAATGTGTCTCTGGTTAGCTCATGCACCAGCTGTCTGATTCCAACCCCACTGTAGGGATTTCCAGGATGGCCATGCTTCTGGCTGAAGCAGCTGCCTGTGTGGTCCAATCTACATCCAGCATATTGAAATCCACCATCAGCAGGATTTCACCTTTTGCTGCCATGTCGTGAATTTCCTCCATTAGTACCCTGTTTACTTCCTCCCTCTGTGCCGGAAGTCTGTAGATCACCCCAGTACGAAGTGCTGTGCCTTTCCTGGATCAAGGGTGACCCTCATTGCCTCGGGCTCCCCTGTCTTCCCTGTACTTCTGTAACCTTTATGCCTTCCATGATGTACAGGGCTACCCCACTCCCTTTTTACCTTCCCTGTCCCTTGTGAACAGTGTATAGCCTGGTACATTGACGTCCCAGCCATGGTTAGCAGAGTACCATGTTTCTGTTATTGCTGCTATGTCAAGGTCTGCATCCGTCATCAAGGCTTCCAGGCCTGGAACCTTATTTCCCAGACTGTGGGGATTTGTGAGCATCACCTTCCATGTTTTATACCCTGCCCTCCCTCTGTTCTTCTTCTCTCTCCCTTGCCTGTTTCCCCCAACCCAGTTTTCTTGTTCTTTTGCTCCTGCCCTCCATTTATCCCACCTTTTACACGTTTTGCCTGCCTGCTCCTCCCTGCTGTCTTCAGTTGTTCCTGTTGTCAACTTGTTTTTTTTGCACACTACCATGGGAGAGTGATCCTAAGCCACCTGTCCCTCCTGACTCTTCCTTCTTGGTCAGATTAAATGCTCTCTGCTGAAGCATTCCAACTTCTCACCAAGGGGTGAGGTCCCCTTTCCGGACAGATGCAGACCATACTCCTGATATCAGCTCACATCTGCCCAGGTGGGGTCCCAGTCCCCTATGAAGTCAAATCCTTCCCTTCCACACCAATCTTTCAACCAGGTCTTGAAGGCTTGGATGTGGAGTGCTCTAACCTCCTCTGTGCCTTGAATAGGTAGCACCTCCGAGAATGAGACAGAATGTGCTACCTGTTACAGGCGCCCCCCCACCTCCCAGCTCCAGAAATCCTCCAGGACTCTGGCTAACTCCACCCTTCTCCCCGTCAGGTCATTGGTTCCCAGGTAGACAATGACATCCAGCTCCTTCCTCCTGGCTACTGCCCTAGTGATTCTATTAATTCACTTCCGATCCCTCCATGCAGTGCTTCCTGTGATGCACTTGATCTCCCTCTCTCCCCTACTAGGTGTCCCTAACTTTGCACCCCAGACAAGAGAGTCCCCCACTAGGAGAAGCTTCCCCCTCCTCCGGGGTCACCTGTCACCCTTCCCTGGGGCTCCAGCTTGAAGAGAATGACCATCCTTCCTGGTCCCAGTTGCGGGTGCCTGTGTGGGGCATTCCTGTTCATCCAAAACAATGTAGGAGTTATTCAGCTGGATTGGATGGGGAATGTGCCTCTGACACCCCCCATCCTTCCCTGAGCCCACCATGGTCCAGTCACACTTCTTTCTGGGCATCCTATGAGGTTCATGTTGTGTAACCTGTGGTCTCTGGATGTGGCGGATGCAACTTGTAACCTGGCCAACTCTGTGCGGAGAGAGGCAACCTCCTCTCTCAGCCCAGAGAGGTGCCTGCAGAAAGGGCAGTATCGCAGCCTCCAGAATGTCTTCCTGAAGAGTGCTGCTTCACAGCCACTGGACTGCACTACTCCCATCATGACTGTTACCTTACTCATTCTTCTGCCTGCTTATGCATTCTAATGGCTATCTCCTGTCTCCTAATCCTTTTCCGTCTTCTGCCTACTAACTGTTTTTTTTCCTTCTCTTTCTCTCCCTGTCTTTCTTCTTCTGTAGTGACTTACAGCTTCTCTCTCCTCCTCTTGTATGTGCCCTTGTGGACCTATTTGCTGGCTGCACCCTTTGTACTTCTGCTATATACCAGCTAGGCTATTGCTTGTGCTGTGCTGCCTAACTGTTCCTGTGTCTTTAGGTAGATGTGGCTTGGCCTACCAATATAAAGTTGGGGAATGTGGGTGGGCGGTGGTGGTGGTGGTGGTGGGGGGGCCCTTGGTACTCTGTGTCTCCAAAAAACAATCGGGTAAATAAAAGACTTTCTTCTGTAAACTACAGAAGAATTACATAAAACCTGTTACAAAACACAGAAGTTACCTGGAATCTGTTTCCAAACACTGACAATTCATGAAGTATATCAGCAATAGAACTCCCCAAAAGCAGACTGAAAAATCAATTTAACAACACAGCAGCCTTCCACTCCGCAGCTCCCACTCCAGCCCCCCCATCTATGCAGCAGCCCTAGTCCCTCCATCTCCACAGCAAGCTGAACCCCCCACAGCAACTTGCGATTCCTCAGCTCCTACTCCAGCTCCCCCAAATGTGCAGCAGTCCTAGTCCCTTCATGTCCACAGCAACATGAACCCCCCACAGCAGCCTTCAACTTCTTAACTCCCACTCCATCTACCCCAACTATGCAGGAGCCCTAGTTCCTACTTCTCCATAGCAGGATGAACCTCCACAGTAGCCTTCCACTCCATAGCTCCCACTGTAGCTCCAACAAGAATGCAGCAGCCCTAGTCCCTCCATCTCCATAGCAGACTGAACCCAAACAGCAGCTTTCCACTCCCCAGCTCCCCCATCTAATCAGCAGCCCTAGTTCTGCCATCTCCACAGCAGGCAGGACCTCCACAGCATCATTCCACTCCCAGCTCCCATTCCAGCTCCCCCAACAATGCAGCAGCCCAAATCCCTCCATCTCCACAGCAGGCTAAACCATCACATCAGCTTCCAGATCCCCCAGCTCCCACTCCAGCTCCTACAGCTGTGCGCAGCCCTAGTACCACCATCTCCAGAGTGGGCTGAACTGCCACAGCAGCCTCCAACACCAGCTAAACCAAGTATGCAGCAGGCCTAATACCTCCATCTTAACAGAAGGCTGAACCTCCACAGCAGCCTTCCACCCCCCAGCTCCCATTCCAGCTCCTCCAGCTATACAGTAGCCCTAGTCCCTCCATCTCCACAGCAGGCTGAACTTCCATAGCAGCCTTCCACACCACAGCTCCCACTCCAGCTTTCCCAAATATGCAGCAGCCCTAGTCAATCCATCTCCACAGCAGGCTGAACCTCCACAGCAGCCTTTCACTCCAGGCTCCCATTCCAGCTTCCCCAACTACTCACCAGCCCTAGTCCCTCCATCTCCACAGTAGGTTAAATCTCCTCAGAGGCCTTCCACTCCCAGCTCCCACTCCAGCTCTCCACCAAGTGTGCAGAAGCCCTAGTCCCCCCATCTCAACAGAAGGCTGAACGTCCACAGCAGCCTTCCACTCCCCAACTCCAACTCTGGCTCCCAGAACTATGCAGCAGCCTTAGTCCCTCCATCTCTTCAGCAGGCTGAACTGCCACAGCAGTCTTCCACTGACCAGCTCCCACTCCAGCTCCCTCAACTATGCAGCAGCCCTACTGCCTCCATCTCAACAGCAGGCTGAACCTCCACAGCAACCTTCCACTCCTCAGCTCGCACTCCAGCTCACCCAACTATGCAGCAGCTCTAGTCCCTCCATCTGCACAGCAGGCTGACCCTCCACATCATCCTTCCAATCCTGTCTTCCTCTCTAGCTCCTCCAATAATGCAGTTGCCCTAGTCCCTCCATCTCCACAGCAGGTTGAACCTCCACAGCAGCTTTCCAATCCCCAGCTCCCACTACAGCTATTCCAACTATGCAACAGCCCTAGTCCCTCAGTCTCCACAGCAGGCAAAAGCTCCACAGCATCCTTTCAATCCCCAGCTCCCACTTCAGCTCCCCCAACTATGCAGATGCCCCAGTCCCTCCATCTCCACAGCAGGCTGAAACTCTATTGCAGCCTTCTACTCCCCAGCTCCCATTCTACCTCTCCCAACTGTGCAGCAGCAGTAGTCCCTCCATCTCCACAGCAGGCTGAACCTCCACAGCAGCCTTCCACTACTCAGCTCCCACACCAGCTCCTAAAACTATGCAGCAGCTCTAGTCCCTCCATCTCCACAACAGGATGACCCTCCACAGCATCCTTCCAATCTCATCTTCCACTCTAGCTCCTCCAACAATGCAGTTGCCCTAGTCCCTCCATCTCCATAGCAGGTTGAACCTCCACAGCTGCATTCCACTCCCCAGCTCCAACTACAGCTATTCCAACTATGCAGCAGTTCAAGTCCCTCCATTTCCACAGCAGGCAAAAGGTCCATAGCATCCTTCCAAGCCCCAGCTCCCACACCAGTTTCCCCAACTATGCAGCAGCCCTAGTCCCTCAGTTTCCACAGCTGTCTGAACCTCCACAGCAGCCTTCCACTACCCAGCTTCCACTCCTGCTCTCAAAACTATGCAGAAGCCCTAGTCACTCCATCTTCACAGCAGGCTGAACCTCCACAGCATCCTTCCACTCCCCAGTGCCCACTTCTGCTCCCCCAACTATGCAGAACCCTTAGTCCCTCCATCTCTACAGCAGGTAAAATGGCCAAAGCAGCCTTCCACTCCCCAGTTCCCACTCCAGCTCCCCAACTATGCAGCAGCTCTAGTCCCTCCATTTCCACAACAGGCAAGAGCTCCATAGCATCCTTCTAATCCCCAGTTCCCATTTCAGCTCCCCCAACTATGCAGCAGCCCCAGTCCCTCCATCTCCATAGCAGGCGCTGAAACTGCACAGCAGTCTTCCACTCCCCAGCTCACACTCCAGCTCCTCCAACTATGCAGCAGCCCTAGTCCCTCCATCTTAAACAGCAGGCTGAACTTCCACAGTAGCCTTCCACTCCTCAGCTCTCATTCCAGCTTCCCCAACTATGCAGCAGCCCTAGTCCCTCAGTCTCCACAGTAGGCTGAACCTCCGCAGCAGCCTTCCATTGCCCAGCTCCTACTCCAGCTCCTCCAACTATGCAGCAGACCTAGTCTGTCCAGCTCCACAGCAGTCTGAACCTCTACAGCAGCCTTCCACTACCTAGCTTCCACTCCAGCTCCCAAAACATGCAGCAGCTCTAGTCCATCCCCACAGTAGGCTAACCCTCCACAGCATCCTTCCAATCCCATCTTCCACTCTAGCTCCTCCAACTATGCAGTTGTCCTAGTCCCTCCATCTCCACAGCAGGTTGAACTTCCACAGCAGCTTTCCACTCTCCAGCTCCCACTACAGCTATTCCAACCATGCAGGAGTTCAAGTCCCTCCATTTCCACAGCAGACAAAAGCTCCACAGCATCCTTCCAATTCCCAGCTCCAACTCCAGCTCCCCAACTATTCAAGAGTCATAGTCCCTCCATCTCCACAGCAGGCTGAACCCCCATAGCAGCTTTTCATTTCCAGCTCCCACTACAGCTTCCCAATTATGCAGCAGCCCTAGTCCCTCCATCTCCATGTCAGGGTGAACCTGCTCAGCAGCCTTTCATTCCCCAGCTCCCACTCTAGCTCCCACAACTATGCAGCAGTCCTAGTCACAATATCTCTACAGTAGGCTGAACCTCCACAGCAGCCGTCCACTCCCCAGCTCCCACTCTAGCTACCCCAACTATGCAGCAACCTTAGTCCTGCCATCTCCAAAGCAGGCTGAACCTCCACAGCATCCTGCCACTCAAAGATCCCACTCTAGATCCCCCAACTATACAGCAGCCCTAGTCCCCCCATCTCAACAGAAGGCTGAACCTCCACAGCAGCCTTCCACCCCCAGCTCTCACTCCAGCCCCCAACAATGCAGCAGCCCTATTCTCTCCATCACCACAGCAGGCCGAAGCTGCAGAGCATCCTTCTACTCCCCAGCTCTGACTACAGCTCCTCCAGCTGTGCAGCATCCCTAATCCCTCCATTTCCATAGCAAGCTGAACCTCGACAGCAGCCATCCACTCCCCAGCTCCTACTCAAACTCCTCCAACTATGCAACAGCCCTAGTCCCTCCATCTCCAAAGCAGGTGAACCTCCACAGTAGCATTCCAATCACCAGCTCCCACTCCAGTTCCTCCTTTTATGCAGCAGCCCTAGTCCCTCCATCTCCACAGCAGGATAAACCTCCACAGCATCCTTCTACTCCCATCTCCCAGTCTATGTCCCCTAACTATGCACAAGCCCTAGTCCTTCCTTCACCACAGCAGGATAAACCTCCACAGCAGCGTTCCACTCCCAATCTCCCACTCCAGCTCCTCCAACTATGCAGCAGCCCTATTCCCTCCATCTCCACAGCAGGCTGAACCTCCACAGCAGCCTTACACTCCCAGCTCCCACTCTAGCTCCCCAACTATGCAGCAGCCTTAGTCCTGCCACCTCCACAGTAGGCTGAACCTCCTCAGCAGCCTTCCACTCCCAGCTCCCTCTCTAGCTCCCCCAACTATGCAGCAGCCCTAGTTCCTCCATCTCCACAGCAGGCTGAACCTCCACAGCAACCTTCCACTCCCCAGCTCCCACTCCAGCTCCCGCAAATATGCAGCAGCTCTAGTCCCTCAATCTCCACAGCAGACCAAACCTAGATACATAGATACATAGAAATTCTGGGCAGATAAGGACCGTTAAGCCCATCTAGTCTGCCCATAAGCCCTAAACTTGTATGCAGTCACTGACTCTAAGTGATTAATGGCTTTTCATCACTCCCACCCCTCCCAATGTTCCCTTTCGCCTGTCCCAGGCATGTTTAAACTCCTCCACTGTGCTTGCCCCCACCACCTCTTGTGGCAGACTGTTCCAAGTGTCCACCACCCTCTCTGTGTGAAAAACCTCCTCACATTACCTCTTAGTCTACCCCCCTCCAATTTCATATTGTGTCCCCTCATTCTGATATCTTTTCTACATTGGAAAAGATCCCCCACCTGCACATTGTTTATGCTCTTGAGGTACTTGAAAGTTTCTATCATGTCCCCCCCTTTCTCTCCCTCCTCCAGTGAGTATATATTGAGGACTCTTAGTGTCTGTTACTATGTTTTGTGATGCAAGCCATGCATCATCTTTGTTGTCCTTCTCTGGATAGCCTCCACCCTGTCTATGTCCTTAAGCATCTGTGGTCATCAGTACTGCATGCAGTACTCCAGGTGAGGCCTTACCAGTGTTTTATACAATGGAATCAACACCTCCTGTCTCCTGCTAGTAATGCCTCTGCCTATGCACACCAGTATGCCACTGGCCCTCCCTGCAGCCTTTGTGCACTGCTTTGATAACTTAAGGTTATCAAATATAACTCCTAGGTCTCTTTCCTCTTTGGTGACAGTCAGCACCCCCCCCCCGATTCTGTAGCTTTCCCCAGTGTTCCCCCTACCCAGGTACATTACCTTGCACATTTTTTTTTTTTAATTATTTTCTCTTTATGCCCCCTTCACACCACAATACTTTCTTTCTTCGGGAGACTCATGTATTGGCCTTGTACATCCCTGCTCCTCATGCCAGGTGTCGGTACAGTCCATCCCCCCCATGGAGCCTTGGTTGTACCCCCCAGGCGGGTACTGGATGGCATCCCCGGTTTTACCATCCCGACGTGTCTGTATTTCGTCGGAGGGATGCTGTCATCAGGCGCCAGCTGGGGCATTGGGATTGGGGCCTTGGAGCTCCGTCTACATGGAGCACTGCAGGGTTTTTCTGTTTTTTCTGTCCCCAGCCACAGGACGTAGGCATGCTAGGGGAGCCGAGGGGCGGTGTACGTTGAGACTTGCGAGCGCTCCAGCTCCCGGCCCACGTCCCCCCTCCCTTCTTTCTGCAGTCCTGCTGCACCTCCACCTATGGTCACCCAGGTGACGGTAGAGCAGTGGGACATGCATCCCACCCCACCCTAGAGGAGGAGAGCAGCCTCTGGGTGCTCAATCCTCCTCCTCCCAGCCGACCCTCCAGCAGCCCGAGTCCATTCCCGAACCCAGGTTGCTGGCGCTGCAAGCGGTAACCCTACTGCTACACCGGCGGGCCGGCTCCCTTACACGTTTTTGATTTGAACCTCAGTTGCCACACCTCTGACCATCTTTCAAGCTTCTCCAGGTCCCTCTTACTTTTCTGTACCCCTTCTGGAGTATCCACTCTGTTGCAGATCTTGGTATCATCTGCAAAGAGGCAGACCTTTCCTTCCAGCCCCTCTGCAATGTCACTAATGAAGACATTGAACAGGACTGGTCCCAGTACTGATCCCTGTGGTTCTCCGCTGCTCACCTCTCTCTCTCCCTAGATGGGATCCCCTTTACCACCACCCTTTGTCTTCTGTCCATCAGCCAGTTTCTATCCCAATGTATTGCCTTATGCCCCATGCCCAGACTACTCATCTTGTTAAGTCCAATGAATTACTGCACTCCACAGAATAATTAGCCATGACAGAAGTATCAGCAAGCAAAAATTTTTATTTGGCAAAAACCAAAGCTACAACACTCCCCAGCACTTCGGCAGTTACGCCTTCATCAGATGTGATGAAGGTGTAACTGTCGAAGTGCTGGGGAGTGCTGTAGCTTTGGCTTTTGCCAAATAAAAATTTTTACCTGCTGACACTTCTGTCATGGCTAATTATTCTGTGGAGTGCTGTAATTCAATGGACTTGTTTTTGTTTATTGGGGTTTGCTATCCCCTTTACTGCACCCATCATAGAGGCTAGCACGGTACTTTCTGTGGATTTACTCATCTTGTTAACCAGCCTTCTGTGTGGGTCGGTATCAAAGGCTTTACTGAAATCTAGGTAGGTGATGTCTACCGACCCTCTCTGATTCACTTCCCTAGTCATCCATCAGATTTGTTTGACAAGACCTTCCTGCTGTGAATCCATGTTGCCTCAGATCCTGGGTACCATTGGATTCCAGGTGTGCCACTATCCTTTCTTTCAGCAGTGTCTCCATGATCTTCCCCACCACTGAGGTGAGGCTGACTGGCCTGTAGTTCCCCACTTCCTCCCTACTGCCACTTTTGTGCAATGCAACTACGTGCATCCTCCTCCAGTCCTCTGGAACCATGCCTGTGTTGAATGACTCTGAACAGGGCAGCCAGTGGCACTGCTAGTTCCCTTCTCAGCTCTCTTAATATCCTCAGGTGTATGTGGTCTGGCCCCATGGCTTTATCCACCTTCAGCTTTGTGAGTTCCTACAGAACTCTCTCCACTGTGAGTGGACTGGTGTCCACTTCTCCCCCCACTCCATTGCCTCTTCTCCCCAACTGTGGTCCTTGACCCTCTCCTTCCTTAGTCAGTACTGAATAGAAGTATTTGTTCAGTATTTCTGCTTTGTCTAGATCCCCCTCCTTACACTCTCCCTCATCCCTTTAGAGCCTCACAATCTCCCCCCTCTAGTTTTTCACTAATGTACCTGTAGAATGTCTTGTCCTCTTTTTTCACAGTCCGTGCTAAGCCCTCCTCTGTCTGTGCCTTGGCCCCCCTAACAGCCTTCCCTGCTTTCCTTAGACATTCAATGTACACCTCCCTGTCCTCCTCCCTTTGGGTTCCCTTGCTGGTTTAGCCCTTACTTTGTCTGCTACCTCTTTAGAGAACAATAGTGGTCTCCTTCTTCTTTTGCCTTTGGCCACTATCTTAAGGCATTGGTTAGTTACCTCCACTATGGCTCCTTTCAGTTTCCCCCACTGCTCCTCCACTCCCTCATTACTTCTCCCTTCTCCAGGGCTGTTCTTAATCATCTACCCATTTCACTGATATCTGCCCACCTGAAATCTAATACTTTTGTCCTGTCTGGCTTAATTGAGTCCCTGTCACCATGCCAAACCATACTATACAGTGGTCACTGGATCTCAGCTGCCCTTCCATCTGGACTCCTTCAACTCTATTTCCATTGGTCCATACCAGGTCCAGAATAGATTTGTCTCTGGTTGGCTCCTGCACCAGCTATCTGAGTCCAACCCCCTGTTGGGATTTCCAGGATGGCCGTGCTACTGGCTGAAGCAGCTGCCTGGGTGGTCCAATCTACATAAAGCAAATTGAAATCCGCCATCAGCAGGATTTCACCTTTTGCTGCCATGTCATGAATTTCCTCTATTAGTACCCTGTTCACTTCCTCCCTCTGTGCCGGAAGTCTGTAGATCACCCCAGTACGAAGTGCTGTGCCTTTCCCTGGATCAAGGGTGACCCTCATTGCCTCGGGCTCCCCCTGTCTTCCCTGTACTTCTGTAACCTTTATGCCTTCTATGATGTACAGGGCTATCCCCCTCCCTTTTTACCTTCCCTGTCCCTTGTGAACAGTGTATAGCCTGGTATGTTGACGTCCCAGCTGATTAGCAGAGTACCATGTCTCCGTTATTGCTACTATGTCAAGGTCTGCATCCGTCATCAAGGCTTCCAGGCCTGGAACCTTATTTCCTAGACTGTGGGGGTTTGTGAGCATGACCTTCCATATTTTATACGCAGCCCTCCCTCTGTTCTTCTTCTCTCTCCCTTGTCTGTTTCCCCACCCCGGTTTTCTTGTTCTTTTGCTCCTGCCCTCCCTTTATCCCGCCTTTTACATGTTTTGCTTGCCTGCTCCTCCCTGCTCTCTTCAGTTGTTCCTGTTGTCAACTTATGTTTTTGCACACTACCATGAGGGAGTGATCCTAAGCCACCTGTCCCTCCTGACGCTTTCCCCTTGGTCAGATTAAATGCTCTCTGCTGAAGCATTCCAACTTCTCACCAAGGGGTGTGGTCCCCTTTCTGGACAGATGCAGGCCATACTCCTGATATAAGCTCACATCTGCCCAGGTGGGGCCCCAGTCCCCTATGAAATCAAATCCTTCCCTTCCACACTAATCCTTCAACCAGATCTTGAAGGTTTGGATGTGGAGTGCTCTAGCCTCCTCTGTGCCTTGAATAGGTAGCACCTCCGAGAATGAGACAGAATGTGCTACCTGTTTCAGGTGCCCCCTCCAGCTCCAGAAATCCTCCAGGACTCTGGCTAACTCCACCCTTCTCCTTGCCAGGTCATTGGTCCCCAGGTGGACAATGACATCCAGTTCCTTCCTCCTAGCCATCGCCCTAGCGATTCTATTAATTCACTTCTGATCAGTCCATGCAGCGCTTCCTGGAATGCACTTGACCTCCCTCTCTCCCCTGCTAGGTGTCCCTAACTTCACACCCCAGACAAGAGAGTTCCCCACTAGGAGAAGCTTCCTCCTCCTCCAGGGTCACCTGCCACCCTTTCCTGGGGCTCTAGCTTAGAGAGAATGACCATTCTCCCTGGTCCCAGCTACGGGTGCCTGTGTGGGGCATTCCTGTTCTTCCAAAACAATGTAGGAGTTATTCAGCTGGACCGGTTGGGGAATGTGCTTCTGACACCCTTCCCACCCTCCCTGAGCCCACCACAGTCCAGTCACACTTCTTTATGAGCATCCTATGAGGGTCATGTTGTGTAACCTGTGGTCTCTGGATGTGACGTATGCAACTTGTAACCTGGCCAACTCTGTGCGGAGACAGGCAACCTTCTCTATCTGCCCAGAGAGGTGCCTCAGAAAGGGCAGTATTGCAGCCTTCAGAATGCCTTCCTGAAGACTGCTGCTTCACAACCACTGCACTGCACCACTCCCATCATGACTGTTACCTTCCTCACTCTTCTGCCTGCTTATGCATTCTAATTGCTATCTCCTGTCTCCTAATCCTCTTCCCTCTTCTGCCTACTAACCCTTTTTTTTCCTTCTCCTTCTTTCCCTGTCTTCCTTCTTCTGTAGTGACTTACAGCTTCTCTTTCCCCCTCTTGTATGTGCCCTTGTGGACCTAGTTGCTGGCTGCACCCTTTGTACTTCTGCTATATACCAGCTAGGCTATTGTTTGTGCTGTGCTGCCTAACTGTTCCTGTGTCTTTAGGTAGGGTGTTGGCTACCACTATAAAGTTCCACCACCTGTTGGTGGTTGGGGGAATAATGTGGGCAGGGGGGCCCTTGGTACTCCGTGTCTACAAAAACAATCAATTAAAAAGACTTTCTTCTGTAAACTACAGAAGAATAACATAGAACCTGTTACAAAACACAGATGTTACCTGGAATCTGTTTCCAAACACTGACACTTCATTAAGTGTATCAGCAAAAGAACTTCCCAAAAGCAGACTCTGGAAAATCAGTTTAACAACACAGCAGCCTTCCACTCCCCAGCTCCCACTCCAGCTCCCCAACTATGCAGCAGTCCTAGTCCCTTCATGTTCACAGCAACATGAACCCCCACAGCAGCCTTCCACTTGTTAACTCCCACTCCAGCTCCCCAACTATGCAGCAGTACTAGTCCTTCATGTTCACAGCAACATGAACCCCCACAGTAGCCTTCCACTTGTTATCTCCCACTCCAGTTACCCCAACTATGCAGCAATCCAAGTCCCTACTTCTCCATAGCAGGGTGAACCTCCACAGCAGCCATCCACTCCCTAGCTCCCACTGTAGCTCCAACAAAAATGCAGCAGCCCTAGTCCCTCCACATCCATAGCAGGCTGAATCCAAACAGCAGCCTTCCACTCCCCAGCTCCCCCATCTAATCAGCAGCCCTAGTCCTGCCATTTCCACAGCAGGTAGAACCTGCACAGCATCTGTCCACTCCCAGCTCCCATTCCAGCTCCCCCAACAAAGCAGCAGCCCTTGTCCCTCCATCTCCACAGCAGGCTGAACCACCACATCAGCCTCCAGCTCACCCAGCTCCCACTCCAGCTCCTCCAGCTGTGCACAGCCCTAGTACCTCCATCTCCAGAGTGGGCTGAACCTCCACAGCAGCCTCCAACTCCACCAACTTCAATGCCAGCTCCACCAATTATGCAGCAGGCTTAGTACCTCCATCTCAACAGAAGGCTGAACCTCCAGAGCAGCCTTCCACTTCACAACTCCCATTCCAGCTCCTACAACTATGCAGTAGCCATAGTCCTATCAACTCCACAGCAGACTGAACCTCCATAGCAGCCTTCCACTTCACAGCTCCCACTCCAGCTCTTCCAAATATGCAGCAGCCCTAGTCAATCCATCTCCACAGCAGGCTGAACCTCCACAGCAGCCTTCCACTCCAAGCTCCCACTCCAGCTCTCCCAACTACTCACCAGCCCTAGTCCCTCCATCTCCACAGCAGGTGAAACGTAAACAGCAGCCTTCCACACTCAGCTCCCACTCCAGTTCTCCATCAAGTGTGCAGAAGCCCTAGTCCCCCCATATCAACAGAAGGCTGAACCTCCACAGCAGTTTTCCACTCCCCAGCTCCAACTCCAGCTCCCAGAACTATGCAGCAGCCCTAGTCCCTCCATCCCCACAGCAGGCTGAGCCTCCACAGCACCCTTCCACTCCTCAGCTCTCACTCCAGTTCACCCAACTATGCAGCAGCTCTAGTCCCTCAATCTCCACAGCAGGCTGTCCCTCAGCAGCATCCTTCCAATCCCCATCTTCCACTCTAGCTCCTCCAACTATGCAGTTGCCCTAGTCCCTCCATCTCCACAGCAGGTTGAACCTTCTCAGCAGCTTTCCACTCCCCAGCTCCCACTACAGCTATTCCAACTATGCAGCAACTCTAGTCCCTCCATTTCCACAGCAGACAAAAGCTCCACAGCATCCTTCCAATCCCCAGCTCTCACTTCAACTCCACTAACTATGCAGAAGCCCCAGTCCCTCCATCTCCACAACAGAATGAACCTCCATAGCAGCCTTCTACTCCCCAGCTCCATTCTACCTCTCCCAACTGTGCAGTAGACCTAGTCCCTTCATCTTCACAGCAGTCTGAACCTCCACAGCAGCCTTCCACTCCCCAGCTCCTACTTCAGCTCCTCCAACTATGCAGCAGCCCTAGTCCCTCCGTCTCAAACAGCAGGCTGAACCTCCACAGCAGCCTTCCACTCCCCAATTCCCATTCCAGCTCCCCCAGCTATGCAGCAGCCCTAGTCTCTCCATCTCCACAGCAGTCTGAACGTCCACAGCAGCCTTCCACTACCCAGATTCCACTTCAGCTCCCAAAACTACGCAGAAGCCCTAGTCTCTCCATCTCCACAGCAGGCTGAACCTCCCCAGCATCCTTCCACTCCCCAGTGACCACCCCAACTCCCCCAATTATGCAGAAGACTTAGTCCCTCCATCTCTACAGCAGGTAGAATGGCCAAAGCAGCCTTCCACTCCCCAGCTCCCACTTCAGCTCCCCAACTATGCAGCAGCAATTGTCCCTCCATCTCCATAGCAGGGTGAATCTCCACAGCAGCCTTCCAATCCCCAGCGCCTACTATAGCTCCAAGAACTATGCAGCAGCCCTAGTCCCTCCATCTCTACAGTACGGTTACCCTTCACAGCAGCCGTCTACTCCCTCGCTCCCACTCCAGCTCCTCCAACTAAGCAGGAACCCTAGTCCCTCCATCTTCACTGCTGAAAACACCTCCATAGCATCCTTCCACTCCCAGCTCCCACTATAGCTCCCCCAGCTATGCAACAGCCCTAGTCCCTCCATCTCCACATCTGGTTGGACCTCCATAGCAGCCTTACACTCTCCAGCACCCACTCCAGGTCCTCCAACTGTGCAGTAGCCCTAGTCCCTCCATCTTCACAGCAGGCTGCTGAACCTCCACAGCATCCTTCCACTTTTTAGCTCCCACTCCAGCTCCCACAACTATAAAGCAGCCCTAGTCCCTCCATCTCCACAGCAGGCTGAACCTCCCTAGCAACCTTCTACTCTCCAGCTCCCCCAAGTATGCAGCAACCCTAGTCTCTCCATCTCCACAGTAGGCTGAACCTCCACAGCAGCCTTCCATTCTCCAGCTCCCACTCCAGCTCCTCCAACTATGCAGCAGCCCTAGTCCCTCCGTCCCACAGCAGTCTGAATCTCAATAGCAGCCTTCCACTCCCAAGCTCCCTCTCCATCTTCCCCAACTATGCAGAAGCCATTGACTCTCCATCTCCACAGCATCCTTCCAATCCCCAGCTCCCACTCCAGCTTCTTCAGCTGTGCAGCAGCCCTAGTCCCTCCATCTCCACAGCAGGCTGAACCCCCACAGCATCTTTCCACTCCCCAGCTCCCACTCCAGCTCCCCCAACTATGCAGGAGCCTTAGTCCCTTCATCTTCACAGCAGGGTGAACTCCCACAGCAGCCTTCCACTCCCCAGCCCCCACTCCAGCTCCCCAACTAAGCAGCAGCCCTCATCCCTCCATCTGCACAGCAGTCTGAACCTCCACAGCAGCCTTCCAATCCCCAGCTCCCACTATAGCTCCCACAACTTTACAGCAGCCCTAGTCCTTCCATTTCCACAGCAGGCTGAACCTCCATGGCAGCCTTCCACTCTCCAATTCCCACTCCATCTCCTCCAACTATGCAGCAGCCCTGGTTCCTCAATCTCCACAGCAGGATAAACCTCCACAGTAACCTTACACTCCCATTTCCCACTCTAGCTCCCCCAACTATTCAGCAGCCCTTGTCCTTCCATCTCCACAGCAGGCTGAGCCGCCACAGCATCCTTGCAGTCCCCCATATCCCACTTCAGCTTCTTTAGCTGTGCAGCAGCCCTAGTCCCTCCATCTCCACAGTAGGCTGAACCCTCACAACATCCTTCCACTCCCCAGTTCCCACTCCAGCTCCCCCAGCTATGCAGGAGGATTAGTCCCTCCATCTTCACAGGAGGGTGAACCCCTACAGCAGCTTTCCACTCCCCAGCCCCCACTCCAGCTCCCCAACTAAGCAGCAGCCCTAGTGTCTCCATCTCCACAGCAGGTTGAACCTTCATAACAGCCTTGCACTCTCCAGCTCCCACTCCAGCTCCTCCAAATATGCAGCTGCCCCAGTCCCTCAATCTCCATAGCAAGATAACTCTCCACAGCAACCTTCCATTCCCATCTCCCACTCTATCTCCCCCAACTGTGCAGCAGCCCTAGTCCTTCCATCTCCACAGCAGGCTGAACCTCCACAGCAGCCTTCCACTGCCATACTCACACTCCAGCTCCTCCAACTATGCAGCAGCCCTAGTGCCTCCATCAACACAGCAGGCTGAACCTCCACAGCATCCTTCCACTCCCCAGCTCCCTCTCTAACTCCCCCAACTATGTAGCAGCCCTAGTCCCTCAATCTCCACAGCAGGCTGAACCTCCATAGCAGCATTCTACTCCCCAGATTCCATTCCAGTTCCCTCAACTATTCAGCAGCCATAGTCCCTCCATCTCCACAGTAGGCTGAACCTTCACAGCAGCTTTCCACTCCTCAGCTCCTACTCCAGCTCCTCCAGCTATACAGCAGCCCTAGTCTTTCCACATCCACAGCAGACTGAACCTCCACAGCATCCTTCCACTCCGCAGCACCCTCTTCAGCTCCTCCAACTATGAAACAGCCCTAGTCCCTCCAACTCCATAGCAGGCTGGACCTCCACAACAACCTTCCACTTCCAGCTCTGACTCTAGCTACCCCAACTATTCAGCAGCCCTAGTCCCTGCATTTCCACTGCAGGCTGAACCTTCACAGCAGCTTTCCACTCCCCAGCTCCTACTCCAGCTCCTCCAGCTATACAGCAGCCCTAGTCTTTCCACATCCACAGCAGACTGAACCTCCACAGCATCCTTCCACTCCACAGCTCCCTCTTCAGCTCCTCCAACTATGCAACAGCCCTAGTCCCTCCAACTCCACAGCAGGCTGAACCTCCACAGCATCCTTCCACTCCCAGCTCCCACTCTAGGTCCCCCAACTATGGAGCAGCCCTAGTCCCTCCATCTCCACAGCAAGATGAATCTCCACAGCAGCATTCCACTCCCCAGCTCCCCCTCCAGCTCCTCAAACTATGCATCAGGCCCCTGTTCCCCTGCTCTACAACAGCTTGAAGCCCGTGTTCCACCCCCCGGGGTACCACCAGCACAGGCTGCATCCACTCATCATTCTCAGTCAGGAGCCATTCTAAGATTTTCTGAACTGTGTATGATCTTGTTTCAGTCTTCATTGCCAGTGTGGCTTGCTGGTGAGTACCCAAATTGTTGCTGCAACTTCAATTGGCTTAGTATAATTTTACCCTCAGCCAGGATCAAATAGTATGCCTGGTACCTGTGTGCAGTGACTCCTTGGTCCCTTTGCCACACTTCTCCCTTTACTTGAGTGTCTCCAGTCATTTTATATATTTAGAGTTTTAACATTGCAATAAAAAATTTAAATAGATACTGCTGTAAAACTAAATACCAGCAGCATCAGACAATATCTCATCAGAGGGATTCACAGTGTGATCTAAATCAGAAAAGAATAGTTTACTGAGTTAACAGTAGCTATAGTTAAACCACCCAAAAAGAAAAGTTTTAGTTTAGTTTATTTTAACACGATGGGGATTAACAAGACACACATGACAGGGTAATTCAAAACAAGTTACTGTAAGTAACACTGTTACTTCAATAACTCAACTAAATAACTACATTCAATATAGAAACAGACTGACAAGAATAATTGACTAAACCACAGAAAAATATACTACAGAAATGAAACGACAAATCACAAACCACATACAAAATCAGTTAAGAAGAAAGACTGATGAGAACAAAATCAGACTAGTACTCCCAGGGCTCCTTGCTTGCTAGCTCAAACATCCCTGCTGCCCCATACGGTACTGCTTCACTGGACAAAACACTACTTTCAACTAAATTAATGTGCAAAACCACAAACAAACTATGTTAATCTGGCTGTATAAGGCACTCTAGATATTATTGTGAGTCAGTTGGTTCAAAATACTCTGTTTTTTGGAGTAGTTTTGAAGGTTTTTTTTTTTGCTCAGACATCACTCCATCTCTCTCTTGCTAAGACTGTTGAGCCCAGCCTCCATAGGGCATGTAGCTCATTTCAGTACCATGTGACCTTCAATCCCATGATACATTGCAAACTTTACCTCTGAGGCCCAACTTCACTGGCTGAGTCACCAGATTCGAAATTTGCAAATTTAGCCCTATACTGCAAATTGGAACTTTGCAAGATAGATTAACTTAATGAACTATGGCGAATTTGTGAATTAATCTGTGAAGTACAGTTATCCAGCTTCTCTGACCACTAACTGTGTAGTCACACATCATCACAGTTCACCAGTGTGCAACCCTTCTTTTCATCCGTATCCTTTTCTGTTTCTGCCTTGGGGCATTTGCCTCCAGCAAAACATGTGACCATTATTGTTCTGTATAACATGGTTTTCACTGTTCTACTGCTCTGCTGCACTCTGTTCCTATGGTGCAGTACTGGGTGTGGTGTACTGAATGTGCTTGCTGACGCGGACTGATAGGTATGTCACTACCATGTGTCTACCTTTGTGTCCAATATCATTTAAATGTACACGTGTGCAACCCCCAGGTGCCACTATCCCAAGGGCTACTACCCCTGCCTGCTGGAGTACCAACAGGTTGAGGGGCCTAGGTTCTATGGCGGGTGCCTCCATCCAGAGGTCAGGGTTTGTAATGGTTGGTCTAGTTTGGTCACAGCCCTCTGGGACACTGAGACCCCCTTCTAATCCCTCTAATGACCCACACAATGTACATAAATTACAGTACCAATGCCCCACATGTACACGCAGTTCAGTCATAAGGTACCACTTACCCTCGAGGACCGATTCTGAAGTTCTTTGAGGACCCCTGTAAAATAAGGTTAATCAACATACACAAACCAATGCAATGCCTGCTACGTAGGTACTGACACTCCAGACAGTTTAAAGTCAACAACATCAAATCTGGTTTATTTAAGGGGAATGAAACATGGGAGGGGGAGATCAAGTTGATTGGCAGAATTAAATCACAGTACTGTGCACTCATACAGGGTCTTAAAAGTCACACTCTGGGTACCCAGGTTGGGGTGCTAGCCAGGTCCATTGCCCGGGGTTGGCCGGCAGGTGCAGATGGAAGGACCCTGTAGGAAAAAGATATGCACAATACCCAGTTGTAATCTGGAGCCGGATGGCTCAGACCTTGATGAAATGAAAGAAAGAAAATCAGATGAAACACTGATGATTGTTAACAGGTCACAGGGGATGCCCTGATTTATACTCACACTACCCCATGCTGAAGAAACCTGGCACAGATGGTGGTTCTGGATTGCCAGACACACAAGCAGGGAGACGAGATTCTACCACCCAGGCCACACTGCCTTGATCTGCTGGCAGATTCAGTCGACACATTCAGCTCAACATTCAGCTTACACTGCGAGGTGACAAGAGAACCGGAAAAGCTATTCCTGATGAGCATTCAACACAATTATATGTAAAGGAAATTACTAAACCAGGCAGCTGCTTTCAGGTCCCAACGCACTTACTGCAAATACCAGGGAGTTCACACAGCAGCTTTAATTCCTGATAGACCGAGCGCGATTCAACAACTTCTCCAGTCTTCTACAGGGTGAGCCTGGTTTTCACTCTTTCAGCCTTCCTTCCTTTTGGTACTCTCAGATTCAGTCCAATTCAAGTTGGCAAAGGCAACGGCCTGACTTTAGGCCTCTCACATGCTTCCCGAGCGAAACTATACAACGCAGAAGCACAGAGCTCCTTCTCTCCTCACGGTCACAACGAATCTGACTTCCCAGTCGCAAGGCAGAGCATTCTCTTCGGGCGCCACCTGATCCAGTTGGTGGACTCAGCTGTCAATCACTCAGAAACTCTCTCCGTTGGTGCAAATAGGCGCCAAGATCCAGAACTTCACTTCCCAGAATTACTAGCTATACCTCCTCATTGTAAACCGGCTCCCAGGAGAGCCCGAATTCTGGTTGGTCCAAACAGACTCCATTTAAAGGTCCCCCTTCACTGATTGGACCCATTCGGCAGTTCAGGTCCAAAATGGAGGGGCAAAACACACAGAGTCTCAGCTGCAAGAAAGGCAGGTTAGACAAACTGCATTTTTACTAACACTCTAACTGGTTTCAGGCAAACAGTTACATCTTTCATTTAGGCTCCCTCTGCGCTCTTAGCGACTGCAGAAACAGAGCAATTTCCCTGTAGTTCAGGCGGAATTCGAGCAGAGAAACATCAGCCCCCCTAGGAAATAGTAATCATGTCTGCAAGCAGACAGCTCTTAAAGAGACAGTATGAGGAGGCTCTACCAGTACTCACAGTGCCATTCTTAACGGCTTAATCGCCGAACGCCAGCAGGCAGGGGAACACCTAGGCAAGCTCCATGGAGGCTTTTTAGGAACCCCCATTTGTAGGGGGGTTTCACATGTATTACAGCATTTATGTTGCTCGAAAGCATGATTGTTCCTTCATGCTCATATCCAGTGTACACACGCATCCTGTGCATCCATGTCTGTAACACCAATGACGTGCTTTTTGTGGTGGGCAGTGCTGATGTCACCTAGCTGCGTGTTTCATTCTGCACACAGTACTCTGCAGGCAGGAACACCCACCTTCCAGATCATGGGCTCATTTGTATGTTACCACTACTTGTGTGTACATGTCTGGTCACTCCTGCCTGTGCACAGCGCACACATGCAGCATGCCTCTTGTACCACCAGACGATGTGCACTCCAGTGCATGTTTCTGTTGTAGAAGCATAGACAACATCACCGGAAAAATCCTGTAGAATAGGAAATATTTCCTGTTAATTAATTTTCGTTATATTCGCATAAGCGCTTAGAAGCGTGAAAAAAAAATTACTCTAATTAGCACTTTTCCCATTAAAGTGAATGGAGGACTTTTAATTTAGCATGAAAATAAACTTACACAAATACAGCCATTTTGTGGCTAGTGCTAAATATAAGTGACACATTCATTTCCTATTCTACAGTACCATTGTTCCATCCAGTCTGCTCTGTTATACCATATGCTATACTGAAACACAACATCTAGTTGGGTTTTCCCCTTATCCTTTGCGTTACTACTAGCCCTCTGTGTTACTATTAATCCATTTACACTGTCCCAGCCATACTTAAAACCATTTATGTATTTTGCACCCATCACATCAGCTGGTTGGCTATTCCCTTATCCACCCTCTCTGTAAATTAAAACTTTCTCACTTTCTTACGTCCCTCCTGAATCCCCTGGTCAGCTTTCTTTCATGTCTCCATGTTTTCCTCATCACTTCTCTGGAAGAGTTCTTCTGATTTTCCTTATTCATTCCTTTCAGGATCTTCAAGGTCTCTATCAAGTCTCCCATCTTCCTTCTGGCCTCCAGCAAATATATGTTCAGTGCCATAAGCCATTCCTCATAGGATCTGCACTATTTGCCCTGAATCAGTTTTGTCACCCTATGCTGCACTCACTGTCTACAGCCTGTCTTTGTCTTTCCTTAGGTGAGGACTCCAGAACTGTGCACTGTATTCCAGCTGTGGCCTTACCAGTATTCTATCCAGAGGTGATATTATTTTTTTGCTCCTTCTACCGAAACCCCTCCCAATACACTCCAACATTCTGGTTGCCTTGGTAAAGGCCTTGTTGCATTGGCTGGTTTGTTTTAGGGAGCTGGTTATGAACTCCCAGGTCCCTTTCCTCTGAAGTGGTATCCAGTTTAATGCATCCCATCCAGTATTGTCCTCGGGCTCTTGTTCCCTAACCTTGCACTTTCTTGCATTGAATTTCAACTGACAATTTTTGGACCATGTTTCTAACCTTTGTATCTCCCTCTGCATCTCCCTTACCCCATACTCACTATCTACCATGCCACAGAACTTACTGTCATCAGTGAAGAGGCACATCCTGGCTGTATTATTCCTTCCCCCTATCTTGCTGATAAATATATTGAAAGGACTGGTCCCAGGACCTGCTTGTGAAACCCTGCTTGTGACCTCTTCTCCTTGGCATGACCCCATTTACCATCACCCTCTACTGTCTTACCCTTAATCAATGTCTCACCCATCTTACTAGGTCATTCTCTGCACCTAGATCAGTGGTTCTCAAGCCTCAAATCCTGGTGGCTTCAAAGGGCCTCAGATGTGGCCACCAGAACTTGCTGGTGGCTTTGCTCCTTATTTTGTTCTCCCCAAATCCCTGATATACCCCAAGCCCCCTGCTATAACAGTTCTCTTTTCCATATAGTATATAGTACACTAGATCAAGACCCTGATGTATTTTCCCTTGAAATGCATCCCCCGTGTTTTTTTAAAGGTAAGAAATTGTCCATTCCATAACTTTTGAACTTATAGCTTTAAAGAGCTCTGTGGCTGCATACAATTGTACTAGTTACCATATGTAGCTGTGGTGCTCTAGTCTGAGAAACACTGATTCTGATCCATTAATTTCTCCAGCAACCTTGTATGTGGCACTAAGCTGAATGCTTTGCTGAAGTGTAGTAAATTCACTGACTGTCCCTCATCTACTGCCCTAGTTACCTAGTTAAGGAATACTATCTGGCTGGTCTAACAAGACCTCCCTGCCTCCAGTCCATGTTGCTTACTATGTGGTACATACACAACTCTGCTCTGCAATCCAGCCTCTATATGTGGTTCACTGCCCTGGCAATCACTGCCCTTTTCTGGCACATAGCTTGTGCTTTCCAGTGGCTATGCTGTGCAC
The DNA here is from genome assembly GCA_016271365.2 of Neoceratodus forsteri. Lineage (NCBI taxonomy): Eukaryota > Metazoa > Chordata > Ceratodontiformes > Ceratodontidae > Neoceratodus > Neoceratodus forsteri. Next base: position 674,594,338 of record CM028133.1, on the reverse strand, counting down.
ATACCCATGTAGTTGTACTCCAGCATTGTATTACCTTTGCCACCAGTCTGTGGGTGTCCACATACCAAGGAAAAGCAGTCATGCTGCAGTGAGCTCAGGGTCCTACAACTGAATGGGGTGGCTAGCCCATGGCTAAAGATACATCCAGACAACAGTTCACCTGCACGGGAGACAGGAAAAAACTAAAGTCAGCACACATCAAAATATTGCAGTGCAGTTTTCTTTACCGCCAATAGCACACACCAGCAAATTTATGGTGCAAGTCTATGTGCTAATCACTAGGTCAAACTACCCGAGCGTTTCACCTTAACAGGCTTTGTCAGGGATCCCATGATGAAGCCTGTGTAGGTGTAGTGCTGGGGTAGTCTGACCTCCACTTAGTGATTGGCATATAGTCTTGTACCATATTGATTTGCTGGTGGGTGCCAATGGGGCAATAAAGTAAACTACACTGCTGTATTTTATAGTATATGGTTAGAGCTTATTGTATGTGAAATTCAGTGGCTCTCTAAAAGCTATTGTAGAAAAGTTCAAAGATCACAGAAAGTTCTTGTAGTTGTTGTAGTATCATTGTGATGTCACAATGATACTACAACAACTTTTTGTGACCTTTGTACTGCACCTGTTCCTCATTAGAGTTAGGGAGATGGCTCTGAGGTGCACAAGTCATGGTAACAGCACCACCTTCCACCAACTCATGTCCATTAATGCCCAGAGCAGTGGTTAAATGCTGCATTTAATTTTTTGCAGCATGCACTCATTTCAGTGGACCGAGCCAGCAGCAGTTCATTTATAGCAGTTGGGAGCTGCTGATGAAAGCTGCACTGTGACTCTGAAAACAAACACCCTTTATTTTGGGTAGAATATTTTTAAAATGTATTCCACTTACTTGCGGTTGGAGGTGAGTGAACAAGTGGGCCAGGAGAGAAGAAAGAATGAACAAATGGGCAGCAGAGATGAGTGAGTGGGTGGGGGAGGCAAGCTGACACATGGCTGTGTACTTTTTTGAACCATCTAAAATATCAGGATTGAGATGATATTGGGATCTCTTGAGCTTCGCTCTTGAGGCCACTATGATGTCATCTCAACCCCTCAATGGAAACACAGCCTTGTTGTCTATGGTTGCCCATACACTGTTCTGTACAGTATATTGTGTGCCAACTTTAGTTTGTTCTAGTCTCTCACAGTGCAGCTGGACTGTTGTCTGGATGTGGGAGTGCATAGTCCTGGTGATATGCACTAGTCATGAGAGTATGTACTTTATGGATATGAGTCACACTGCTCCAACATTAGCAACTAGCATAGGCAGCTGTCCTGCTGTCTCTTTTTGTCTGTTTGTGGGGGGCAATGTTTGTTGTATGGTGGTGGCTGCGCTGCATTTGGACATTAATTTGCATTTCTGTAATGGGTGTTGGCCTGTCAGGAGCTGCTGAGTGGCTCTGGCATATTCCAGGTGTCAGCAGGGCTACACAGATACTGTGGTGGGAATTGGCATGCACTCTATGCTGTGTGCATGGTGTGGCTGTCATCATATCTGTTGCACAGTGTTTGTTATGGGTAGCTAAGGCAACTTTCTTCAGCCCTTGTTTGTGTCAGCCTCTGTAGGTTGTACAGGGAGAGGCCTCTACCCCATTATGTGGTTGAGCAACATGCCCCAACTATTTGTCCCACCCATCCCTGTCATCAGGATGCTTGTTTGTGTTGGAGAGTGAACATACAGACCTGTTCATTGTGTCTCTCCTATGCCTGAATTCTGTTGATCTGGCACTGTATTCCCAGTTTAGGGCCCCCACATCTCCATCTCATCAGGATCCTCCCCTGTCACATTTAGATGCAGATTACCTTACAGCCAGCTGTCTAACCCAGGCTGTATCCTCCTTGTCACTACATCCACCCTTCTAAACCTTCAACTACTCCTGTCAAAGGTCCAAGCCAGGGTTCCAAGCTACCTACTTGTCCGGACCATCAGATAACCCATGCCCACTTTGTACCCTTTTCTGATAACATCTCTTCACTCTCATGGTCTGCCTGTGATCCAGTCGATGGTGTGGCTACTTGCTGGTGCGTCACCATCACCATCTAGGCATGTCCATAACTGCACATGTAAACAGCATTTCAGTGGTTTGCTGTTTGTTTTCATTGCCTTGGCGTTACCTGGGCAGGTGGTGTACTCTGTCGACACAGCACTGACATTATTTGCTGATGCACTAAGGCACTGTGTAAAAAGCTCCAGTGTCTGTTTCCGCCTGCAAAGGATTTCTCCCTTGAGTGTGTCTGGTTTCAGCAAATGTTTAATAGTTTGTAAGCTTCAAGCAAATTACTGAAATGCACTAATGTTTCTGTCTTCCTCCGCATTACTTGCAATCATCCAGAGTGGCAGACTTTCAAAACTGGACTTAAAATTTTCTTCAGATTTAATGTACTCGTTACTCTTCTAACATGCAACATCGTTACTTTTCCCTTAATCGTCTGGCTTCCTGTAACTTGTTGCATTCGTTAAATTTATTTATTTAATTTTTGTTGACCAGGTAAGGTGCAGCAGGAAAACGTTTGCCTATTTTCAGGCATGACCTGGGAGAATATGAGGCAAAGAAGAGTTACAATAATAATAATGAGAAAAAATTAAGGAATAGGCAAAGGAAAAAGGGCGGGATCAAACTGCATCAGTTGGTGCAGTACAAATTGGATAATTGATATATACAGCAGGTACAATTATAGAAGGTTTCCTAGGCTCGGGAATGCATACAGGTATTCAATATATACAGCAGGAACAGTTATAATGGGTACAGGGCTACAGATACAAGAGGCTTACAAATAAAGTAGAGCAATATGGGGAACAGACCCATCCTGAAGAGAAAAGAACTAAGGAGATGTTGTTTTGCACAAATAACAAAATGAAAACTATGTTTGAACCCTTTTAAATAACTGCCAGTGATGGATCGAAAGTAGAAATAGTGCCTGACTTTAAATATTTGGTAGTAACATTAGATAGTTAAGTTTTCATACACATATTGACAATATAACAAAACAATTACAAACGAAGATAGGAGCATTGCATGCAATTAGGCACTGTCCGACAGAAAAAACAACAATAACGATAGCTGTGACCTGTCTTACACTGACACTTGACTATGGAAGTCTGGTTTGGGGTGGAGTATCAGAAAAAATAGACAACAAAGGAACTGTCTGTAAAATACAATATGCAGATTTGCTTTCAGAGCTACATTTAGGGAGCACCATTGTAGGCTGTACAATAAATTGGGATAGTTACCTGCATAACATAGAGATACATTACAGTTATCCTGCTTTGTATTCAATTTAATTCACTGTTCAAACAATCCATTGTTAAACTTCTTTGAACAAAAATCAAGGTTAAGGGCATTAAGGTCACAGAATATGATTAACTCTAGTCATACCACAATGTAAAACTACAAAAAACAGAAGTTATTGAAACAGATAACGATTAGAACTTGGGATGGACTACCAGAAAAGTTACGCAACTTGCAAAATATCAATAACTTCAAAACAAACATCCTGAAAAAAGTTTCTGTACACAAAGACATAATGCAACTGTACTTAATATACAGACTTTTGGTAACAGAACATCATTCTTGGCTGCAGATGTATATCTAATCATGTCCTTGCACACACTTTTTGTTGTGTCTGATAGATATGTTTAGGAAACTGTATGGATGTATTAGTGAATTTTAAGTACATTTTTAAAGTATTTTCTTGTGTATTTGTTATACAAATTGTGTTTTTATGTTGTGTTATTGTAGTGTTTTTTCAGGTCAATCCTATAAAAGGGCCATGTGGCCCAGTGCTTTTTTCACCTGGTTAACAAATTAAAACAAATAAATAAGACTATATACATTCAGTACCTCTGCGTTTACAGGGACATTCCCATACCCTGTCACCAAATATGCAATATATTGGCCCTGATTGGAACAAATTCTCAGGCTCACAGTGATACTTGATTAACTAATTAAAGCTCTGTATTGCGTAGGTTCTCATTCAAAATGAGGTTCACACACTTGAATTCTGGGAAGTCTTATAACAAAACACAGCCTAATACAATACAGAGTGAGTATCATTTGGCCACTAGATGGCATTGCCCCACATCAGAAATAGACTGATACAAACTACTTACATCACCACTTTTCTCAAGGATTACACAAAAAGTATAAGTCACACATTGCAGTGAGAAAGAAGATCAGGGCTGTCACACCTATGCACTCACAGAGTCTGGATGCACATCCCCCCCCCCCAAAAAAAAAAACAAATCCATCAAAATAAAGCTTCTTAGGCTGAGAAAAGTTGTGAAAGTACAATTTAATATTCAGCTGGAATAATTTTTCATTTTGCCCCCACCAAATTCTCTTGGCATGATATCCCTGCTACAGTACTGATGGTAGATATTCATCTGTATTATTATCTGTAATGAATAGGATGTCTAATGTTTTTAAAATATTCCTTTTCATGCCGAATTCATTGATTTTAGACTAACTTACATAGCTGAATGTGAAGACATTGTTTTGTACATATACTCTATTGTTGTTTAAACTTGTAAAGAGGTAAATTCAAATTATTGTCCTAATTTTTCACTCCCAAGTAGCATTTAGTACTGTCAGCTGTATATCTTATTGTACTATGTTGTAAGCAGCCGCTTTGTGTCAGTGTTGTGATGAATGTACTTCACAGTAGAATGTAGAAAGAGCTGCTTTTATAGTGTGGGAATTCTCAGCCTCTGTTATTCAGATGGCTGCCAGTTCAGGTGGTGAGAGGAGGTTCAGTGCTGTATGGGGGTGGGTGGACGTTGAGTGGGTGGCCCAGGAGGTATGGAGTTGTATGGCTTGCCAAAAAACACACAGCATTCACAAGTACACATGTAGCTTGAGCCAAGGCAGAGGCATGGCCAATGAGTGCGACTAGTGCCTTGCACAGGGACAGCAGGGTGGTCCAGATATACATGTCTCCAGCACTTGACCCCACCATATATGGGCATGTGCACTACCCTGCCTGGAAGTGAATACCATGATGGAGGAGTGCTTAACAGCCAGAACTGGAGACAGAGGTGCTGGTCAGTGGCACATGGTCCTCTGCAAGTGGCAACATGCCCAGGCCGTGGACGGGCTGAGGGTCTTGGAGGGCTCATGTCATGCAGTACCACCAGGTCATGGTCAAACAACTTCACAGGCAGACAAGTGGCAGCCATACTGGCAGACATCCATGACCACTGTGGTGTGCTATATGTGGCAGAGTCCTTGAAAACCCCAGCTGGGGTCAAGTCCCTTATTTGGCTGGACATCCAGGCCACTGTCAACATGGCTGGTCCAGAGGCATGCACACTTGTGGCTATAAAGCAAAAGTGCTGTAACCTCAAATCGGCCATGAAATGAAAGTTGACCACCATTCAACAGGCACAGCTCATTGAGAGGATGGTGGCCAACACCCTCGCTGAGGTCAGCCTACACAGGGAGATGGAGCGCATTGACACATTGCAAGATATGTGGCACAGTGTAGGGACACAGGGTGGGAGGTATATGACTGAATGACACAACCAACATCCCTGTCTTGCACACTGCAGATCAGGAGACCATGGCCATCACCCATGAACTGCCTGTAACCTCTATGGGGGAGGACCCACAGTGGGACACAGACAAGGATGGTGCAGGTATGTGGACTGCACTGTGCCCAGCAGAACACATGCCAATACTTGCTAATACACCAGCAATTAAAAACACAATGTACTCTTGTCCACAGGTTCAGTGCAGGGGACACTGGATACAGCGGTGGAGATGGACCCCCCCAAGGACATGGAGACAGAGACTGTGCTGGAGACACTGGAGGCCATGCAGGACCTGGAACAAACACCTATCAGGAGCCAACGAATGCCCCTCTGTCCTGAACCAACCTGACAGCCACCACACGGCTGACTGCCCAGTGCTATTGGACTAGGCACAGAGGAGCAATCAACACAGCCCTACACACCCAGCCATGCAAGACACCAAGCCATCCCACACACAGCCCAGGGACACAGGGGACACCGGGACACCCCTCAAGGGCAAGCTGACAGTGGGGACAAGGGGACCTCAGCATGCCTGACCCACCGAGCACACAGAATGACACTATGGTCCATCATGAAGACCTATTATCCTGAACTGCACCAACTGGAATGTAACTGCCTGCAGGCAAAGTAGGGAAACACTGAGGCCCAGAGGGACCTGACCATGGATGTGCGTGGGCTGCAGTGTACCGGTTAAACAATAATGGACATCCTGGAGCAGATAGCAACCCATCTGCTATCCAGGGCCAGCACAGCCAGCCAGGCAGTCATTCACAGTAGTCCAGGATGTGGTGTTCCAGATGCCTCCAGGCAGTCACACAGGGCCCAGGGTACAGTCATATGCTTCCACCCTGCCAATACCCACAAGCACCCCAGATGCCAAGACACTGGGGACCATCATGCACCAGCAGTCACCTGCCTGCCCCACAAGCCCAAAGACACCTGTGCAGTTCACAGACATGGAGGCATCCACTGGCCCACTAGGGGCATAGGGGGTGGAGGCCAGCACAGCATCCTAGGGGTCTGATGCTACCTGCAAGCCAGTGACCCTGGAGGACATACAAGGACAGCAAGTCCCAGGGCCATCTGGAGATTGTAGGCCATGTGGGGGGGGGGCAAGGTGGAAACAATGCCATGCCACCTAGGGACATGCTGATCCACACGTCTAGGGGGTAAAACGTCCAGGAAGCTGTAAGGCAACCCACATGAACTGTACAGTGGCACTAATGCACCTGCAAATTCCCCCAACACAGTCCCACCACAGAGCTCTGCACCCCCTCCCACATGCCAGCCCCCATCCCAGGATCGCACTGTATACCTATGAACCCTGCCCAGGGCCACACCTATGATCCTGCCCCCCAGGGTAGGGGCTACACCTATGAACCCTGCCCCCCCCCCATCGTGGGGCCACACCTGTGCAATCTTCTGTCTTGGGCAGGTGGCCAGCCATTGGTGCTGTCATAAATGCCTTCTTCACACCCACCCACTGACATGGATAGTACCACGCAGCATATACAGGATAGGACACTCAGGCCCTCCCCCCTTGTGGGTACTCAGGACATTTAGGCCTCATCACTGTGCCACTGTGGTGTACACCCTGTCTCCTGAATGACCCATGTACGAGTGCATGGCATGCCACTTGATCAGTCTATTAGGACAATGATGCTGCGGGTCTTCCCCCTCTTCATTGCCCTGTGGGACTGCACCCTGTTGTTCAGGTATGGGTAGCTATTTGCACATGGCCATGTTATGCAGCATGGTATATGTGGTAATCACTCTGCAGGCCTTCCAAGGGGCCAGCATCATCATGCCACCAGTGTGATCCAGGCAATAGAATTGCACAGCACCTCAGTTGTCCTCTCAACAATGGCAGGTGTATTCCTGTTTAGAAAATGGGCTTTTTAATTGCTGGGCTCTGATTGGCTGGTACCCCAGCCAAGGGGGTACATTAACTTTCAATAGATGCCCAGCAGATAAAACGTTCCAGCACAAGTACCCCTTCACCCATTCAAGTATCTTTGTGCTCACTCTGCTTGCCCATTGGTTGACAGCATGCATTCAGTTTGAAAATGACTGCCAATTTTTCTCTCACTTAGCGAGATACTGCCCTACCAAGACTCCATAACTCATTACTAGCTACAACAAGAAACCGCACATCGATTTTTGCTTGGCGCGCTTATCACTGCAGATAATAACTATGTTCTCTCTCCTGTTGTTCTGTAGGACACTCAAAAATGCTCCTGCCCTCCCTTAGTATGCCACAGTAGCAGCTTCATTAGTAATGGATTGCTGACTGCCACGTCATTACGACTTACTGTACAGTTAGCTCTCATGATTACCTGACCACTGTGAAAGCTGTTGCATCCAAATGTCTACCCATCCCCCTGTCATCAGTTTCCCCTGCTCATCGTGCCACTATATACAAAAAGATGTCTGCAGCTGTCTTTGATGCTCCCGATTTGTGACTGCCTTTTCCCACCGGTGATCGCAACGCTGTCAACTCCGCACTTAAATTCTTCTAGTCGGGTTCAAATGTGCACGCGGTATGGAAGGCAGAGTACACTGAGCATGACTTTCTGTTGCCTTTTCCCCTGCAAGGTAAACGATGCTCCACATAATTACTTTCTGCCTTTCCTAACTCAATAATTTCTAGTACTGCTGATCATTAGCAGGAGGGGCTAGGGACTGTTTGATTAATGTTGTGGGCAAGGGGACAGAGGTTTGATTCTCAGCAGTATGGTTTGAAAGATTTAAAGCAGTCTGAACTCGGTTTCTGTCCACCTTGCAAGAGCATCCATACTTTAACCGTTAACAAATATAAAAGCACACACAGTTGTGGCTAAAATAAATTTGGGCTGCAAAATGTTATCGTAAGTTCAGTCACAGCAAGACCACTAACCCCAGAGAGAGAGCAGCGCCCCCCCCCAAATGGTTAACTTTGCTAAAATATGCACTCGAGGCGCTCTCAATTGCATACCACAGAATGGCTGTACCAGAGTTAATTGACCCACAATTTCATATATTTAACAACATTAGAAAAAAAAAGTTCAACACTTTTAACATTTAAATAGTGGCAGTAGCACGTGGTGTGTTAACCGATACTCCAACACACACCGCTTCCCTTAACTGCAGCCCTGCTTGCCGAACAGAAAACAAAAAAATCTTTTTTTTTGTTGAAAAACAAAACTACCTCCTCATAGCTTGTAGCAGAGGAGCCGTGTTCAGATCACCAGTCAGAGGAACTGGATGCCCAGCTGTCTCGGTGCTGCTGATCTGGGTTATAGGATGTGCAGCAGATCAAGTACGAGAAATCCCCGCGGGGCAGGTAAGGCACGGTGCTGCCCTGCAGGTCTCTCTCATCCACCGGCATGCTGCGTCTGTGCAGGTGTTGTTGGTTCATGGAAAAAGAGCATGCTGCCACGTCTTTGGTCCAGGTTCTTCAGTTTGTTCAGAGTCATGATGATGCTGTCGGGAAAGGTATAGCGAGAAAAAAGTAAAGCAACCAAGTCAATGATCAGAAAGGGTATATACTGTAGGACACTTGCATTCTAAAGCAGGCGGAGGAACTATTTTATGACAAAACTTATTTTAAACTAATTTTTTAGGGCCAATTTATTTATTTATTTATTTATTTTACAATGCCCATTTTCTAAGTGCAATAATACCCTCCAGGGTGGGCGGTATTGTGCTATACCGGACCTTCCAGGGGCTATAAGCCCCATCGCCTGTGGCGTCGGGCCTCATTACGCCCCTGGGAGGTCCGGTATAGCACAATACTGCCCACCCTGTCGGGTATTATTACTTACGTGCCTCATTGTGTGCCTCTTCCCTCCCCACCGTTCAGCACCGGGAACTGTGTCAACAAGTATGGTCAGAGTGGGTATCCACTGTCACCTAGGCACTGGGTACAGAATGAGCATATTAGTGTCCTGTAACAGTGCACACAGCTGTGTAGCATATGTTACAAGTCCATACTCACAAAGCAGCAATGCACTAACACTCCCACAAGCTGTGAGGTGGCCACTCAGCCTGGAGCTGTTGAACATGTAGGCATCATTGGTTGACCCAGGGTACTTGGCACACACATTGGTGATGATGCCATCAGCATCACAAACTATCTGGCAGTTGCTGCTGTGGAATCCCTTTCTGTTTCTATATGCCTTCTTATCCACAGTGGGTGCTATGATTGCCACAATGTACAGTTTATAATACCCAGCACCATTGAGCATGCCATGCATGGCATAGAATGCCTCCTTCATGGTACAGATTACTGTGGTGGACCTGGGGAACCATATGTATGTGGTCTCGCACATGATGAAGTAAGGCATCCTTGACCTGGTGTAGGGCCCTTGACATGAACAACTGGTTGACACCTGTGTCATCCCCATCAACCCTCTGGAAGGACCCATGACATACAGTATTACTGGGCACACAGGACCTTTGTTTCCATGGACATGGCATGTGACCTACGTGTCTTGGGTTCCAACTGATGCCTGAGCATGTGGCAGAGGCCAGAAATTGTATCATGGTCCAGGTAGAACCAGTCCGTGCACTGTGTATCATGGAGCTGAGCCACAGTGGCACATGACCTGAATATCCAGGGCCTGTATCATCTCCACAGACCCTTATCCTCTCCCGATCCCTTCCACAGGAGAACATTCATGAGTAGTCAGGGTACATCCTGTGGACCCCCGTGTAGTCCCAGCACCTCTTGTTCAGACAGCTACAACTCACTGTACACTGCACTGTGTACCGTGGTGAGCAGCTACTGCCACAGCCACAGTGTAACGTACATATGTATAATGCACCAGGTGAATGCAGTACACACAGAGAGAAAAACAGAGCTGTACACTAGTAGGTTCTTTGCTTCTCTTCCCACCCACAACCATTGATTTGCGTACACAGAGGAACTCTTCAGATTACCTCCCCAATCAGATATCTACAGAAACTGTGTGGGAGTGAGAGGTGCTGTACCAGACTAACCAAGGAGACCACAGGAATGTGAGACTTGGACAACCTCGAAGCAAGACTCTGACACAGTATCCAAGTGAAAATTAAGGGAAAATTTACTAAACTCTTCTGCCAACTTAGACACTGTTTGCTTGAGGAACAGTTGCAATTAGCAATAACAACACATATGTTTGCAAATAAGTTTTGAATTGAATAAATATCTTGAACATTAATACACCTTACATTATATTCCCACAGATCTGTACTTGCTACCCATGGAGACTGTAGGCCATTCCACCACCCACCAGCCTTCCAGATACCAATCCAGCAGTGGGCTACCCCTCGGACCACAGTTGCTGCACATTCAGTTTATTTGCCTGAGGTGCATGCAGTGGCTACTAGGCCTATACCCACCTCAGTCAGCCCAGTCATCCCTTATCACCAGATACCCTTCCCTCGTATCTTATACAGAAATACTTAACTCTATATTGCTTATGCACTCTATTCACATATACTCTAAGCATTTCACAATAGCATTCACTTTGCATTACATAACAGTTACTTTATGGCACTCACAATATACTCCCCCGCCCCATTCTCTAAATTCAGTCCTTTAATTGTTGGACAGTAGTTCTTGAAGCAAAAAGGATTCCAGAATTCAATATAGCAGATGAGTGACCCTCTTGAACTAATCCCACAATGAAATAAACAAAAAAATATTGTACCACTTTCCTTAAATGGCTGGGAAATGTTGGCAACTTGGACTCTCTGGAGATGGCAGTGGATCTGATACTGTTGATTCTCGAAGATGACCAGGTTGCTTGAAGCAGATGCAATCTTGCTGGATGCAGTTGAAGACACTTGCGAAAAAACAGGTACTCAAAGCAGCAGGCTAATCTATTCTGTCCCTGCTCTCACTTTACTGCCCTACTATCCCAAATAATGGAATGCAGGTGATTCCCTGTAGTCTGCAACATTTAAATGAGGGCTAGGCCCCCAGGCCCTAACTACAGGTAGGCCTCTGTAGGCTTGACTCCCTCTGGACAGGTCTGATCCTTTCAGGTCTGTCTCCCTGCTCAAGCTCCCCGAAAATGAGCTGTGCAGCAAATTTTTTAACCCCCTGAACATTCCATTCTTCCCAAATCCTGGTCACTGAGTGGACAGGACCCTGTTCCAAACCTCAGCACCAATCAGTTTTCATTCTACTTTGGAACTGCAGCAGGATGAGTCACAATGGAATCCCAAATTTGAATTTTCAACTGCCTTTCTGAAAATTCCGAACCTGCTCGGCTCTGTTAACTTGGATTATATAGAGGATAATGGCTGGGGATCGGGTGATAACCACGCTGTAATCACCTCGAGTGGTTGCTAGGGCAACATGGTAAACCTCGAGAGTGCAGCTCGAGAGGTTTACTGTAGCTCTAGCAACCATGAGAGGTGATTTCAGCGTGGTTGTCACCCGATCCCCAGCCATCATCTTTTATAGTGTATGGTCAAAAAAACACTGTTTACATTCTATGTGTGAGAATTATGGAACTCTGGTGCATTCATTTTTGTTATGCCACTGTTTAGAAGTTCCAAAGTGTGGTTAACAATTTTTAAAATTCTTAGCAGTGAATAACAAAGCTGTGTGGCTACTGATTATGGTGGTTAATAGGCACTTACCATACAGGTGGTTAATAGGCACTTATAGGTCTAATTATTCATGAGCTTAACTTAAACTCATTCATTAGCTGCTGTGCTGGGCTGAAATCTCTTAAAAATGCCCGGCACGGCAGACGCACAGCTGTTATGCGCTTACCACCGAACAACTGAACTGCTAATTTCTCACAGAAAACTGAAAACAACCCAACAATCAGCAGTTTGTCAGCATTTCACAACAAAATACTTACTAAAAAAACTTCAAAATGTAATGTTGTGATACCTCGCTAAACACAGAAAAACCACAAACAGACACCATGTGGCAGTGTCACCATGCCGCACAAAAACAATAAAGAAGAAAAAAGCACCAAAAAAGTAATTTCTGTGATTAGACTTATAATCTCAATAATGACCTCAGAGCTGTTCATTTTCTGTTGATTAATGACCAGCTGTGTGGGGTTGCCCCCCAGCCAGTTGTTAATCGAGAGGAAATGAATGGCTCTGAAGTCATTATTGCTTAAATTCATTATAATTGTACATCACATAATTGTACATCACATTAAGCACAATAAAATGACCTCAAAGTAAAATGTAATCACCTTCACACCTTCTCCAAAAGACAGCTCACGCATCTGGCTTTCTTCAGTACTTTTTATTAATAAATTGGGTTAAAGGATCATTAAGTCGCTTAAATTTAAAGTTTTCCACCCTGTGGAAAAATAATGGCTTGCTGATTAACTCTCACACTAGCCAAGGATAAGACTTCCTTATAAAATAAGCCATTCACCTTTAAATAAACATTTTGCCTGGCACTCAGGCAAATTAAAATATTAATTTGAAGTCTGAGATTCCTTCCAAGGGCTGTCCCAAGGGCTCCAATAACCAGTCCTGCCCAATAGCACACACCCATTCCTGGCTCCTCCTTCAACCTTCCTGTCTGCCAGCATGGCTTCACTGATAAAGCTTCGCCTCCCTTACAGGTCAGCAACCCCTCCTTCCTAAACTTTTAACCAGATTAGACTATTTTTACCCTATAGCCCACCTTTTAACCTATAAATCTGCCAAGTTTGGTTTTAATCCAACTTAAAATGACTTTGCAGTGCCATTTAGGAAAAAAGGTTGCACGTTTTTACCTTTTAAATTATGTTGACCCATAGCACTGTAACTCTATGCTTTTAAACAGCTTGTTTTATGAACTAAACAATTATGTGGCATAAAATACATATGTGTGTATACATGTGACTGTAATCAATCCCTACGTGGCTTTAGTTTAATTAAGTAATCAAGTTTTGTACTTATTTACATTAGAAGTTTGTGCTTGGTTTTTCACACATTGCGATTACTGGGACCAGTGCTATTCTCAATATATATATATAAACATCCTAAGTAACAGTATTCATAATTCAAATCTTCACTTGTTTGTTGATGATACGGTCCTCTATACCTCCAAATCCTCCCTAGTAGATGTTCACAATGGGTTACAGGCTGACTTTAATCAATTACAATGCAATCTAATAAATTCCAAACTTCTGTTAAACACCAAGAAAACTAAAGCTATGTTCTTCTTACCCAACAACCCTCCCATATCAATTCGCAAACAAACTAACCCTGCACCCATTACAACGTTACTAGGATTCCTTAGAGGCTGCTGACAAATTTAAATATTTAGGTATTTGGCTCGACAATAGGTTAACCTTTGCAGATCACATCTAAACAATTGCAAAAAAGTTAAAGGCCAGATTGGGGTTCTTCTTTAGGAACTACACCCTATTTTCCACAGATATTAGGGTCAGGCTAGTTCAAGCAACCTTCCTTCCTCTTTTGGATTATACCAGTATCATTTATATTCATAGCTCTGCCTCCAACCTGCACAAGCTGGACGTTTTTTACCATCATGCCCTGCACTTCCGTAACTAATGCACCATACAGAACCCACCACTGTGTCTTGTATTCGCTAGTTGGCTGGACTCCCCTGGCCTCAAGAAGGATGCTTCATACCTGTGCATGGGCCTGTAATGCTTTGCTGAACAAACTTCCCGGATATATTATGTCCCTACTCCACTGATCCATAAGTTGTTACCCTCTCAGGAAAAATACTAGCATCTTATTAGTTGTACCTAAGTTCTGCACCCGTTATGGTAAAGCAGCTATTCAATATGAAATTCCAATGGCCTGGAACAAACTTCAGTCCTTACTTAAGCTTACCAGACTAGTACCATATCACCTCTTTACATCAATGGCAAATACAGCTGCCCAGGAAACCTACCATGGTTGCACCAGTTAGCACACCTTCTCGAAGGCCTACTCTATATGCTGGCACTTATAGCCATCTCTTGGTCCCTCCCTTTACCTTTCACCAGTCAGCACTCCTTCGCTAAGGTTACTTTCATATGCTAGCACTTTGGCCACCCTTTGGTCCCCTCTCCCCCCTTAACATTGACTGTCTTCCTCCTCCCCCACATATGTGTAGATGATATGCGACTTGTATATAAATCATGTAACCTAAATGCCTCTGTACTACTTGTTCTCCATGTGTATGTGTAAATGTTACTTTTCCTGTATGGAATACTGGTAACTCAAATAACAGTGTATACCCATTCTAGTTCTGAGAGTGTATGTATGTACTAGGTCACTTCTTATATTACATTCTTTTGCTATATGTACTTTGTATGTTTGTATTTGTATCACGTGTCCTTGACAGGACCTCCCTGTAAATAAGCATGCTCAATGGAGGTTTCCTGAAAATAAACTTGAGCTTGAACTTGACATTAACAGCCTGCTTGCTGCTCATCATGGCATTTGGACTTTAAGTTTGGGAGCCCATCCACATTTCATTATGCGCTCGCTTTGTCATTTTATTTTAAATATATTGCATCCAGTACCTAAATTATTATCCTGGAACTTGCTGCTGCCAAATTAATTTCTTTTTTTTTAAATATCTGTTCTCTTGCCACTGAAAGGGAGTGCATTCTCTCTGCGCTTCCCTTTCAAACTAAACATCGCTTTGGCATGCCTTAGCCTGCTCCGCGACTGCACTTGCGGTACACACTGGGCTGCTCCCTTGACTCAACAAGGGGATTCCCCTTAGCCTGATAGTGCTATATGCTGTGGAGCCAAAACCTGGCTCTCCGCATCACTTGTCACTCTCTGCTTCTCTCCTTGGCACCATGGCACCAGACAGCTGCCGCTGTGCAACAAAATAAACTAAGCAGCAACAGGGGAATGTCAGTGAAACATGGCACAGTATTTTACTTGAAATAAGGCATCAATTTAAATTATTCATGCTGTTTTAACAGCACAACAATGGCCTCAAATACCACTGGACCATCAGGTTACTTAAATAAACAATCATACTGAACTAGAGTAGCCATGGCATACAGATACTAGCCAGAGCTACCAAATTACTGCACCCATTATTTTCACTTACATAAAGTGACAGGCAATAGTTATTATTGGTAATGCATACATGTACTGTGTGCAAGGGGTGTAGGCAATCACTCTTCCCCCCCTTAGCTTTTACCTGCTGATACAACTAATGATATGCTCACAACATGTCTTTTATTTTATAAAGGGTCTGACCTCCCACCTGGGCAAGATCTCTACAGCTCCAGACCACCCACCAGATGACCCTCTAGAAATTAAGGTACCCAAGCTACTTTTTAGTGAAACAGTTGTTCCATGACTTTTACAGCAGGTCCCCCTTTAAGTGGTCTGTGACCTGACATGCCCGCAGGATCATCAGCATTGGCGGGCGTCGACACCCAGCATGCCCTTCTGTGACTCAACATGGTGGTGGCAGCATCAGAATCATTCCACAACATTTCTGCACCAGAGATGATGTGGCATGGGGTACACCCCTCAAAGCTATGGAGGGTGTTCTCCACTGCCTATACAGATGACCCCTGTGGGGAATATATGGGTGGTGATGGAGCCAGAGTAGGTAAGTGAATGTGTTCATACCACACTGTGTGTTACTGTCAAGTCCATGTCTCACAGGTACAGGCCATATGGAGCACCTGTGTTATGTACACCTATTACATGTTGCACACCCTACAATGGTGTTATCCCTCTTCTGTCCACCACGGTGCCCCTGTGTGCTGTGACCTGTGTGGTGCTCCTACTGTTGGTGTCTGTGTGTTTCCCAGGTATTGTGTGCTGTGCTGTGAACCTGGTCCTCTCCCTTGTGTCTCCACAGGACTTCCATGGGCAGCCGGATGTCATAGTCCTTGAGAAGTGGGAGCAGCTGGATGGAGCGATGATTGTGGTAGTGGTGCTGTGGTGGAGAATGGTTCCCCCTACCCTTCTTTCTTTCTCTCCTTGTTGGGGAGGGCATCTGTGATGACCACTACAAGGATGAAGTGGGGGAGTTATGGGCCATCGTGGAACCCTCCAAGGTATGTTCTGCTGTTGACTGTCGTGCATGTGTGTGGCTGTTGTTGTCAGCATTGTCTTGCCGTGTCCCCATCATTCATGGCTGCCCTTTATCTGCTCTCTTCAAGGGGTATTGTATATCACTCCAGTGCCTCAGCATTAAACTGTAGGGATATACTGCCACATGGGTCCAGCAGTGACTCAGAAGAGAATGAAGATGGGGGGAGGGGCATGTTTAGCTTGAGGATGGGTGTGGCCAGTGGGAATCATGTTTTATTGTTCCCACAATAAAAACATATTTTCATATGTACACTGGTGTCCTCATTGTTCAGGGTAGTGGTGTGTGTGTCCATCATCCAGGTCTATGACAGGGGAGTGACGTGGGACCCTGCATTACACATCTCTGCTGGAAGCCTGCTGCACCTGGCACTGCCTGTGGGGAGGTGCCTGGGTGTGCCACAAGGAGGTGCACTGTCCCTGCATCTATCCTTTTGGTCTGTGCCGTGTCCATGCCATTGGCACACATTGGTGGTCCCCACACACATTGGTGGTCCCCACAGTTGGGCAAATCCGGTCCATGGGGTGTCTCTGTTCTTCACAGTGCTCACCGTGTGTGGCGGCAGCCTGCACTAGCTCTTTCCCAGGTCCACACATGGTCCGTAGACCTGTGTTGGTGGCCATGTCCCGTGAAGGGGGGGACCATTGCTTCCATGGTTTCCATTCTGCCACCCTTTCCTACATTCCAGGGGAACTGTCCAGGTGCATGGGCCAGGGGGATGGCCACACCCACCTTTGGGTGCTGGTACCTGTGTGTGCAAGTCACACCGTTTCCATGGTGCCCTCTGTGGTGCTCCTCAGTGTTTCTTGATGGATGGGGTTCCGTTTCTGTCTATTGCACTATATTGTGCAACTGCCCTGCACATTCAACGGTGCCAGTATATGCCATGTCCACCGCTGGGTGCCTTGATGGGTGTTTCCCTGTGTCCTGCATGCTGTGGGGTGTCCACGCAGTGGGTTCTGCTGGTGCTGTGGCCATGCAGCAGTGCATAGCAGCCTTTTCCATGCTGCACCTTGTGTGCCTGTGTTACATGGGTGCTGTTTATGGCTTCCCTCCACCTCACGTACTTCTGCACATCATAGGCCACGTGCTTGGGCAATGTAGTGCACATTGTGCATGCATGTACAGTACTGCATGCACACTACTATGCAGAAATGCCCCCAGGCATGCGCATATTGTAGCTGATGTGTAGTTACACATCTGCCCTCCCTGCACAGGGCACAATGTCATTCATGAATACCAACATGGTGTAACGTGTGCAGTGTACTGTCGTATACCATTGCGCACATCACTTATGTGCCTCACATGGTGGGCAGGGCTTCATGAATAGGCCCTATGGATTATAGTCAGCAAAGCTTAAACATCTTGTAACCCCCCTTAAAAAAACCCTGCTGAGATCAAACAGTTCATCACATGTTCCCCTAACTGTGTGATTTAGGCTCTATGGTGGTCCTGCAGTTTTGTATACATTGGTTACACAGTAAGATCATTAAAGGTCCGTATACAGGAGCACCTTTAGGACATCAAAAACTGAACTCCTGATAACCTGATTCAACATCGTTTTTGCCAACAGCAAGGAGGATCACCTAATGATTCCCATTTTGCGGGACTGGAGTATATTTAGCCAAAGGACAGAGGAAAAGACAGATTGCCAATATTACTACAAAAGGAAAGAAGATGGTTCTTCTCCCTGAATACCCTTAGACCATTTAGTCTCAATGAAGAAACAGTCTTCATTCCCTTTTTTTTATAAGTTTTGAATAAACTTTATAATATTGAATTGGGCCTTTCATGTGAATGCTTGAGACATCAGGGTCTCAATGTAATTTATATGGTGCATTCTTTCTTAAATTTCTTTGGATTTGTTCTAGTTCTTCTCTGTTTCTGTGTCATACAATGTTGTGCCCCATCTTCTGCCTAGGTTTTTTCTTGTGTAGCTCCACATCTCTTTTTTTTATCCTTCCTAACTTGTTTCTTTATCCCCCCATTGCTGGTGTGGAGACATTCTAGACTGTCTTTAGCTACTGGACTCACTTTTCTGTTTTTTCACCCTGCCTCCCCATCCACCTCAACCCCTTTTTTGTTTTTCCTTTCTCCCACCCTCAACCATGTTTTCACTGTAACTTTGCTGCTCTGTGCTGTCCTTACTTTAAATGCATGATTTTTTCTGCAAAAACAGGTTGCTATTAAGCTTTAAAGGGACACTGTCAACCCATTTATCATATTATTTCTAGTTAACAACACACATTTTTTGATTCCTTACCATTTCTAACATTCATTAATGTTGCTGTTTGTTTTGTCTGTATCCTTGTTTTGTAGAACTGAAATGCATGCTAATGTATATTTATAAACAACCTTGTTTTGTTTACAATCCTGGATCTGTTCTTACTGCATACTTCCTAAACATTATAAGCTCCTCCAAACAGTGCAGTCACTCATGAGACAGTAGCCACCTAAACTCCCACTGCATCATGAGTGGCTAGACTGTGTTGGGTGTGTTCCTAAGACCAGGAAAGATGCAGTGGGAGTTGATCAAGAAATGTAAACAGACCTGTTTTTGTGTGGTAACACCAGTATGGTGGGCAGTCTGTTTTTCACTTTTTAAAAGAAAAAATGAATCAGAATCAAATTACTAGCTACAGCAGCAATCTTTACAGAATGTTAACAATCATAAAATATTTTATTTAAACAAATGACACTTAGAGGCCTAAGGAGGTTGACAGTGTCCCTTTAACGTGACACTGTTTCTGCCACTGGCAGTTCAAGCATTGCTGCCTTTTTGAGGAAATGCATTTCCTAGCCATGCCTATATGCTAATTAAAAGTTTATTAGTGGGTGCTTCTTCTTGTCTCCACCCCCTGACAAAGCTAAGTGTTGTGGGAAGCACTGGGGCAGTACAGAACTTTTTCTAATGTCCTTATTTTCCTTATTTGTTTTGAGTCTGGCATGTTACTTATTTTGTGTGTACTCCTAACTCTTTTGCTGCTTAAAACCCTGCCTGACCCTTGAAGCTAGACAAGCAATAGCTATAGGAATCCTCCCCCCAGCCTTACATTATGGCTCTGAACACTTCGGCCCCTGCCAATGGCTGAAAATTACTTGATGTTACCTGCAATAGCATATGGAGTTTGCACCCTTAGCAAGATCTAGAAGCCTCTGCTGTGTCTTCTAAATCTAAATGTTGCCGGCTCTCACCAATGATTCAGTATCTTTCACCTTGTGCTGTCTTACAGAAAAATCAGAGAGCTGCTGATAAATTGCTCCTGTCCAGTCAACCTCCACACAAACCAAACTTTGGGAACGTAATATCAAATGATCATAACCTTCTCTCAGTAACCAAACTGAACATAATTATGGCTTAGAAAGCCTTTTACTACTCTTAAGCCCACTCTTTGGGATAGTTTAGCTGTTCACCTGCATTTCAGAAATAGTCACATAATGTTCCATAGCAAACTGCTCACTTACCTCAGAGAAAAGGGAACAGGTTCAGGCCTATAACAGAGCTTTCATTGTTTCACACCCTGAGACTGCTGCATCAGTCACTCAGCAGAACACCGGGTAATGTCAGAAACTATTTACCCTGTTCACTGCACAGTGCTACTGAGCCTTATTGGGCTGGCTCCGACATGAAGTAGTGTCCAGCATTCTGCCACCCTTACCTGTATGTTGCCTGCCCATATGCATTGTAATTACCTGTGGCAATAGATGGCTATGTTGGTATAGGCCAGACATATGTAGTACAGATTCATCATGTGCAGATCATGGTACATGACACCTGATGTTGCAAAACCTGTGTTTCAGGAAATGTCATGTGTTGTACCGACAGTGCTACATATCGGCAAGGTGTAACATGGGGCTGTTGCAAATATATTCTGTACTTACATTAAGCAATTATCCACAACAGCCTGTAGCAGATGGATGCCAGTTGTTTTATGTTTATGTAGTCCATCATGACATTGGACAGTGGGTCATTGGTACTATAAATGAATACTATTAATTGCACCTGATACCTATTGTAGTCCACAGAGCTCATTAAATGCTGCAGCTCTCAGCTGTGCCTGACCATCCAGGGGTAGTCTGACATATCTGCTGACGTGCTGGATGACCGTAGCAGTGTAAATTTGAGCAGGAGCTTGGTAAAAATGCAATATTTGGCAGTGGAGGCACGATTAAATGCCACTACTACCAATCAAGTGTTACAGGCTGCCATATGGTGGTAGAGATGCAGTGAATTAAAATTTTGTTGGTGAAGTGAACGTGAAGTGGGCACTTTGCATTAACACTCCACTACACAGAGTGGCCAATACAAAAGGCTCACTTCGCCTTGTAATTATTACTTCACGTTGTCATTCCACCTTAACGGCAAGTAAGGCGAAGTGACAACAATATTGGCAGCCGCTCACACACACAGTCACCAGAATTAATGTGCATCCCAAAAATGCTACCATCTTGTGTCCAGAAAATTCCCCAATGTTGATGAAGTGAAATGAGAGGGTAACAAAAAATGTAAAGTATCACAGATTTAATGGTGCACTCTGTCATGCGCGCAATGGTCACATACAGTCACCAGAATTAATTTGCATCCCCAGAATGCTACCGTCTTGTGTCCAGAAAATTCCCCAATGCTGATGATGTGAAATGAGAGGGTAACAAAATATGCAAAGTCTCCCAGAATTAATGGTGCACTCCGTCATACGTGCGGTGGTCACATACAGTCACCAGAATTAATGTGCATCCCCAAAATGCTACTGTCTTGTAGGGCTGTGTGAATACCTTTTTTTGAATATTCGGCTGAATATTCGTTATTCGAAGCCTATGCATTCAAATATTCAGCCGAATATTCTATTCGGGCACTTTTACATAAAAAAGCTAAAATTGCCCCCACCCTCCTTCCTTACTCAGATCTGGCAAGATAAGAAAGAACACCCCCTTTCCCCCACCCTCAAATAGCACCCAAACCCCTCCTCCCCTTACCAAGTCGTAATTACAAAAGAAAAGATCATCAAAATTCAATGGGCAACCAGCACAACCCCACCGCCTCCATGGCGGCCGCCAAGTTTCTTCAATACTGTGCCCCCCACACACACACACCCACCCATCCCCACCCAATGTAGAGTAGCAGCACGCACCCTGCACCCTGCAGCTAAAAGAAAGTAAAAAAAGGCAGCCCAGCGCTCAGCCTCCCTCCTCGACCGGCTGCCTTCTTGTGAATGAAATCATTCACTTGCTTGCGCTTATATAGTAGAACAGCTTCGATCCGTTGTAGGTATTTCCGCAGTTCAGCGTTACTCCACGAATCGCCATGGAAGCGAATTTGACCACTTCACCCACCACTATATGGTGGTAGATTGCGGTTAAAGGTCCTCTTGTATCATCTCACAGATGTGTTCAAACATGTTCCTGGACATCTTGAAGTGCACATGTCACCTGCCCATTTTGTAGTTACATGTCATCACAGTCCACCAGTGTGTATTCCTCCTTTTCATCCGTATCCTTTTCCATCTCTGCCTTGGAGAATGTGCTTGCAACAAAACATGTGACCATTATTGTTATGTGCAACCAGGGTGTCACTTTTCTGCCGGTCTACTGTGTCCTGCTGCTGTGGTGTAGTATAGGGTGTGGTGTCCTGAACGTGCTTGTTCACATGCACTGATAGGTATGCCACTGTTCCTTGTCTGCCTTTGTGTCCTGTGTCATTTGAACATACATATGTATTACAGCATTTATATTGCTTGGAAGCATGACTGTTCCTGCATATCCAGTGTACACACGTATCCTGTGCATTCATGTCTGTTATACCAATGGCATGCTGTTTGTGGTGCATAGTGTTGATGTTATCTAGTTGCGTGGTTCATTCTGCACACAGTCTTCTGCAGGCAGCGACACACGTTTTTCAGATCATGGCCACACATCTGTGTTAGCACAACTTGTATGTACATGTCTGGTCACTCCTGCCTATAATACAGAGCACACATGCAGAGTGTCTGTTGCACCACTAAACAGTGTACACTCCAGTGCATGTCCCTGTTGTAGAAACATAGACAATATTGGTAGAAAAAGACCATCGGTCCATCCAGTCTTCTGTGTTATACCGTATGCTACACTGAGACCTACTGTCTAGACATGGTTTATCCTTTTACTTCCCCCCCGGCTTACCCTCTGCCTTACTGCTAGCCCTTTGAGTAACTATTAATCCCTTAAGTCTGTCCCGGCCATGCTTAAAACCATTGATGGTTTTTGCTCCCACCATATCAGCTGATAGGCTGCTCCACATAAACCCGTGATATGGGTGACTCAATTTGAGTGCCTGAAAGAATACTGAACTATAAAGAATAGCGAGGGGGTTAAAGGAGTGAGGAGGAAAAAGCACGAAGAATACGGAAGTAGGGAAAAAGTGAAAGGAACGAGGATAGGTGATATTTAGTGCAGCAGCTGTGAGCTGTAAACCATGCTGCTGGCTTAGCATGGTGGTTAGAGGTACCACCATTGAGTAGCTGGGTTGTGCAGGTGGAGCTGGGTTCAGTTCCCAGCTGGTAGTTATTTTTTTATTTTGTTGTTGGTTTTACTTGTTTCCCCCACAACAGGGGGTGTGGGGGGTGGATCTCCCCCCCCCACAACAGTAAAATAAAGAAATTCGCTCTTGTTACAGTAGCTGTAGTGCTAGTTGCTGTTATGCTGATCATTATTTCGCATTTGCCATATTGTGATGGTGTCGTTATTCATTTGCTGTAGTTACATGGTACACTGCTCCACCACTCAACCACCCTCTCTGTAAATTCAAATTTTCTCATGTCCCTCGTGAATCCCCACTGGTCAGCTTCCATTTATGTCCCCATGTTTTTGACTCACCTCTTCTGTAGAATAGTTCCTCACAGTTTACCTTATTCATTCCTTTTAAAATTTTAAAGATCTCTTTCATGTCTCCCATCTTCCTTTTGGCCTCTAGCAAGTACATGTTCAGTGCCATAAGCCATTTCTCATCAAATCTGCCTGTCACCCCAATTCAGTTTTGCTACTCTATGCTGCAGCATCTCCAGCCTGTATTTGTCATTCCTTAGGTGAGGATTCCAGAACTCTGCACTGTGTTCCAGATGTGACCTCACCAGTGTTCTATACAGAGTTAGTATTACCTCTCTCCTCCTGCTATCAGAACCTCTTCCAGTATACCACAATATTCAGGTTAACTTGCTGAAGGCCTTGTTGCATTGGCTGGATTGTTTCAGGGAGCTGGTTATGATAACTCCCAGGTCCCTTTCCACAGAAGTAGCATCTGGCTTAATGCCCATCCAGTATTCCATCTGATGGAAGCTCTTGCTCCTCTGTGCATCACCTAGCACTTTCTGGCACTGAATTTCAACTGCCAGATTTTGGACCATGTTTTTAACTCTGCAGGTCCCTCTGCATTTCCCTTACCCCTTTTCACTGCCTACCTTGCCACAGTGCTTATTGTCATCTGTGAAGAGACACATCCTGTCCTGTATTCCTTCTCCTGTGCTGCTGATAAACATGTTTAAAAGTGCTAGTTTCAGGACTGTCCCTTGCTGCAACCTGCTTGTGACCCCCCCCGATGACCCCATTTACCACCACCCTCTACTGTTTCCCATTTAACCAACTTCCCACCCACCTCACAAGGTCCTTTATTGCACCTAAATCCATGGTTCCCAAGCCTCAGATCCTCTTGGCCTCAAAGAGCCTGAAAGTGCACCCAGCAGAACCTTCCAGTGGCCTCACAATTTATTTTGTTCGCCTCAAATCTCTGATCTTCCCCAAACCCCTTGATATAACAGTTCTCTTTTCCACACAGTACAACAGATCAAGACCCTGATGTATTTTCCTTTGAAATGCATCCTGTGTGTTTTTTAAAGGTAAGAAATTATCCATTCCATTACCTTTTAACTTACAGCTCTAAAGAGCTATTTGGCTGCATAAAATTGTGCTGGCTACTGCATTGGCCATAGTAAGTTCCTCTATTTCTTCAGCAACCTGCTATGTGGCACTCAGTCAAATGCCTTGCTGAAGTTGAAGTATTGTAAATCCACTGACTGTCCCTCTTCTACTGTCCAGTTACTCAGACAAAGAATACTACAAGGTTGGCCTGACAAGACCTGCTTGCCTCCATCCCTGGTTGATACTATGTGGTGTGTACACACCCTGCACTGCAAGCTAGCTTCCAAACTGTGTATTTCACTGGTGCTGGCACTCACTGCCCTGTTCAGGCGCACAACCTGTGTACTTTTAAGTGACCACGCTGTGTACATATTTGCCTAGTTTTACTCCAGCATTTCATTATCTTTGCCACCAGTCTGTGGGTGCCCATAGGCTTGGTGACATGCACCAGGCATGAGCAACTGCACTTTATGGATATGAGCCATGCAGCTCTAACATTAGCAACTAGCATCAGCAGCTGTCCTGTTGGCCTTTTCTGTCAGTTTGTGGGGGCCATATTTGTTGTATGGTATCTGCACTGGGGCCTCCATTTGCATCGCGCTGTGTTGTGTGCTGGCCTGTCCAGGACTGTGGAGCAGCCTTGCCATATTTCTGGTGTTAGCAGGACCTTTAGCCCTGTTGTGCTTCATTCCTACACAGGTGCTGTGGTGGGAGTCAAGCATGCACTCTGTGCTGGGTTCATGGTGCAGGTGTCATGCATGTCTGTTGCACAGTGTTTGTCATGGATTGTTATGGCAACTTTCCCCAGTCCTTGCTTGTGCCAGCCGCTGCTGTATGTGCAGAGTTTGGGCTGTCCCTCATTATGTGGTTGTGTTATATGCCGCGAGACCATCTGTCCTGCTCATCCCTATGATCAGGATGCTTGTCTGTGTTGGTGGGTGTGTATATGGTCCAATCCACTGTGTCCCCCCATGCCTGAATTCCTTTGATGTACCACTGTATCTTCAATATAGACCCCGCACCTCTATCCCATCAGGATCCTCTCCTGTCACATTTGAATGCAGATTACCTTACTGCCAGCAGCCTGACCCAGGCTATATCCTCCTTGTTACTGCACAAACCCACTTCCGAACCTTTAACCTCTTTTCTTTCTCAAAGGTCCAAGCTAACTACTTGTCCAGACTTTCATGTAACCTATCCTGACTTGCTGCCCTTTCATGTACCCTATCCTGACTTGCTGCCCTTTCACGTAACCCATCCTGACTTACTGCCCTTTCATGTACCCTATCCTGACTTGCTGCCCTTTCACGTAACCCATCCTGACTTACTGCCCTTTCATGCCCCCTCTGATAACATATTTTCACTCTTGAGGTTGGCCTGTGGTCCAGTCAATGGGGTAGCTGGTTGCTGATGTGCCTCCATCACTGTCTGGCCATATCCATAATTGCACATGTAAACAGCTTTGCAATAGTTTGCCATTTGCTGTCATTGCTTTGGCATTACGGGGTGGTGTGCTCTGTTGACACAGCTCTGGCATTATTCAGTAACAGAAACATAAAACAGAGAATCTGATGGCAGATAAGGATTGCTTGGCTCACCTAGTCTGCCCATTTTTCCCAACTTACTGTGTCACCACAGACTCTACTTGATCTCTGGCTTATCCCCCTATCTCTTATCACTAAGGTTCCCTGCACTTAGGTACTGTGTAAACAGCCTCAGTGTCTGTGTCCACTCTGCAAAGCATTTCTCCTTCAGTGTGCTTGGTATCAGCAATTTTTTAAATAGATCATAAGCTTCACGTGAATCACTGAAAGAAAGAAACTAATGTTTTTCTTCCTGTGCATTACTGGTAACCATCCAGTGCTCCAGACATTCCAAACTGGACTCAGTTTTTTTTAGCCTACTTAGACTTCAGCAAGGCCTTTGACACATTGTTACATAGGAGACTGATAAAAAACCTGGAAAGCTTGTGGGTGGGAACCAAAGTGGTACACTGAGTAGATAATTGAGTGGTGGATAGGGGACAGAAGGTGGTAGTTAACAGCACTCACTCGGGAGAAGACAGAGTTGCCAGCGGGGCCCCTCATGGTCACTACTGGGTCCAGTCTTCTTTAATGTCTTTATGTGATATTGCAGAAAAACTGGAAGGGAAAGTATGTCTCTTTGCAGAAGATGCCAAGATCTGCAATACAGCAGACACTCTGGATGGGGTGGAGAGAATGAATGGATACCTGAGAAAGCTTAAGGAATGGTCAAAAGTTTGGCAGCTGAGTTTCAATGCAAAAAAGTGCAAAATCATGCACCTGTGGTGAAGAAACCTAGAGGCAGAGTATAGAAGGGGTGGGAGATACTGATGGTCACTAAACAGGAAAAGGGCTTGGGGTAATTACAAAGGATGATCCTAAGATGGCAAGGCAATGTGAAAAAGCAGTAGGGAAAGCCTGTGGGATGCTAGGATGCATAGGCATAGGGAGGGGTATCACAAGCAGATAGAGGGAGGTGGTGTTGCCACTGTATCTGTCATTGGTGAGACCACACCTGGAGTACTGTGTCCAGTTCTGGAGACCACATCTCAGGAAGGACCTAGAATATACCGGGTCTTAATAGCGTACATTATAGCTAACTCAAAACAGCGCTGTCCATGACAGCGAGTGGTGCAATACCTCGTATACTGCTATATGTGGTATTACACCATTCACACAATCCCTGGCAGAGGATAAGACCTCTGCTGGTAGTGGGTTCCGCCAATCAGCTGCCATGGCTCACTGGACTGAGCCACAATAGCAGGAGCCCAGGCACTGTGTCTGGGACTGGGTTTGATTCCCGGTCCCATTTTATTCCCACATTGTGCACTCCCTGAGGTAACCCCCCCACCAGAGTTGAGTAGTGGGGGAATTCGGGGGCACAGTCCCCCTGTAACTGGGTGTGTGGGGGCAGAGACCCCCACAGGAAAAAGACTTGTGCAGAATGGCTGAAATCACACTGTATTGGCAGTGCAATCTTGCCATGCGGCATAATGTCCTGCGACATTATGACCCCGTGCCAACATAGACAGGGTAGAGGCCATCCAAAGAATGGCAACCAAAATGGTGCAGGGGCTACACCTAATGTTCTATGAAAAAAAACTGAGAGATCTAAATATACTACACCTGGAAGATAGGAGGGAGATGGGAATAAAATAGAGATCTTTAAATACCTTATTGGCAAATAAGGTACAGGAAGGAAGCATTTTTCAGAAAAGAAAGTTTATAAGAATTAGGGAGCATGCAATAAAGCTGGAGGGGGGACATTTAGGAGGGATGTGTGGAAGTATTTGCTCACCGAGAGGTTGGTGAATGCCTGGCACAGTATTCCAGCTGGGGTGGTGCGTGTGAAAACACTGGTGGGCTTCAAACATGTATAAGAGAGGTATAAAGGAAAACTGGTATCAATGCAGGGGAGTAGGTGACTGAAGACCAGGTAGAGTCTTCAGTGGCAGAATAGGCAGGGAAAAAAAGGGGCAGACTAGGTGAGCCAAGCTGTCCCTATCTGCCAACAGATTCTCGGATTCTATGTTTCTGTGTTTAGATTCAGTGTACTCAACTACTCTTCTAACATGCCAATATAGTTACTTTTGTCTTAGTCTTCTGGCTTCCTGTAACTTGTTGTAATCTTTAAATTAAATGGAATTGCTTTGAGTGGGACATCCCTATCCTGTCACCAAATATGCAATACATTGGTCCTGATTTAGACAAATTGTCATATTCACACTTACAAAGCCTCTGTATTGCTCAGGTTCTAATTCAAAATGAAGTTTACAAACGTGAATTCTGGAAAGTCTTCACAAAAATAATGGCCCAGTTCATTACAGAGTGAGTATCATTTAGCCACTAGATGGCATTGTCCCACATCAGAAATAGACTGATACAAACTACTTACATCACCACCTTTCACTAGGATTACACAAAAAGTACAGAATGACAACCAGACACTCCTCCTTCTGTGCAGCTTTTGCCTCTGCTTGGCAATTTCAGAAAGTACAGATCAGGGCTGTCTCACTCATGTACTTACAGAGTGTGGGGAACACACCTGCCCAAATTTCCATCCAAATAAAGCATGTTTATTTATTTATTTATTTGCTTTTGGTAACCGGGTGGGTGCACTAGGCATAAGAACGCCTATTTTCAGGCACGACTCAGGAGGAAACAGTTTGAAAATACATATGTATACATGTGACGTAGCACATGAGATAGGAAGCACAATTAAGAGGGAATTACACACAATTAAACTAGGGTATAGAGAAACATTGGTTTAACATGCTAGTAAACTTAGGGTATAGAGAAATACTATATGGTATAATGCAGTTAAGTACAGTTTGGACAGATTACAACAAAATAAATACAAACGTGAGAAACAGTCTTTGCAACAGCAAGCATACATAGAAACAATACCATAAGTGCCATCGATGCGTAGTTAGTGAAACAGTGGGGAGAGGAAGGAGGAGTGGTAGGAAGCAGTGGAAGAAAGGTAAGGGATGAGAGTCAGATTTGGAGGATATTAGGAGAGGTAGAGAAAGAGGGGTTGGAGAAGTGGTTACCTGAGGAAAACAGAGTGCAGAGAAAAAGGATGGTTCAAGGTGGGTGAAAGCAAGTGCAGGGGCTAGTAACATGCACATGCTCACGGTGAAGTTTCTTAAAACTAGCATGGGTGGTCACTTGACGAATAGTTTGAAGTATGGAATTCCAGTATTTTGGAGCCGTATGGGAGAAAACATGTGCACCCATATTGGTTCTGCATCTGAGAATGTGGAGAGAGGACTGGTCAGTAGATCGTAGTCCATAGGAGAGAGATTGTGAGTGCAGCAGGGAGGCAAGGGATAGGGGAAGGCCTGATCTGACAATGCTGTCAATTAGTAAACCAAGAGACTGGAGTCGATGGGCAGTAGGGCATGGCCAGTTTAGGTCAGCATAGAGCTGGCAATGGTGTTTGTAGCATGGGGATGCAGAGGCATAGCGGCAGATGTTATTATACGTGGTGTCTCATTTATGGAGGGAGGACTTTGAGGCTGATAGGTAAATGACTGAGCCATAGGCCAGGCCTGGAAGAAGAAAGCCTTGAGCCACAGCGAGTCTAGCTGTAAGGGTAAGGGTGTAGCTAGTGCGATAGGCAATACCTATCTTGGTATTGACAGATTTGCAGGTGGTAGTTATGTGCAGGTCAAAATCTAGAGATTCATCGAGCGTAACCACCAGATATTTAAACAATCTGGTACTAACCAGTCGGGAGCCATCTGCACATGAGATTTTGAGGTCATCATGAGTCGCTTTAAGTCTGGCAGGTGAGCCAAAGAGCATAGAGTAAGTCTTGCTTATGTTGAGAACAAGTTTATTTTCAGCTAGCCAAGATTGAATACTAGTGAAGTTCGAGGAAAGAGGGTGGTTTAAGTCTGTGATATTTCTTTCACTAAGGTATATAATTAGGGCATCAGCATAGAGTAAAGATGAGCAGGAGAGTGCAAGGAGCGGGATGTCATTAATGAAGATTGAAAAAAGCAAGGGGCCAAGTATGGATCGTTGGGGTACTCCAATGTGCATTGATGAAAGATCTGACATGGCTGAGTTGAAAACTACAGCCTGTTTCCTGTCGGACAGATAGCTTTTGAACCAGACCACTGCTTCGGTGGAGAAGCCTAGGGAGAGTAGTTTAGCAAGAAGAAAGTAATGGTTGACCAGGTCGAATGCCTTGGTTAAATCAATGAAAATTGCACCTGTCAGTAGGCCTGAGTCCACAGCGGCATAAATGTCATTTGTAAGTTTGAGGAGAGTGTTGGAGGTGCTGTGGCCTTTGTGGAAGCCATGCTGAGAACAAGAAAGAAGGTTATACTTCTGGAGAAATTCTATGGATTGGGTGGCCACAAGTTTTTCCAATAGTTTGCTAAGCACAGAGACAATTGCTATGGGACAATAGTTCTTGATATCTTTAGGATCACCCTGCTTAGGAATTGGTGTTACTTTGGCTATTTTCCAGATATTAGGAACTATACCATGACATAGCGATAGATTGAAGACTTTGGTTAGGGGAGAGGCTATGAGAGGGGCAGAAGCTTTCAGGAGCCTAGGTTCTAGACCATCAGATCCCAAGCTAGTGCTGTCAGGAATGGACAGTAGCAGTTTTAGCACCTCTGCTCTTGTAAGGCTCCGAAACCTAAAGGGAGGATGCGTGCATTGAGTTATAGTGTCACTGGTGGGGAAAGTGGTGTGTGCAGGTGGGAAGGAGGAAAGGTAATTTGTTAGATCTGAGAACTGGCGATTGAAAGAGTTTGCTATACTCACTGGATTATTGCAGTGAATGCCATTTATCAGCATATCGCTAGCATGGGCTCTGTGATTGGCACCAAGGAGTGTTTTTATGGTGGACCAGAATTTCTAAGAGTCTCCTGCAGCTTTAGTCAGCAGGTCTCTACAGAAAGCCCTTTTAGCTAAGCGAATGTTTCATTTACATGTGTTCCTTAGAGATCGGTAGTGATTATAGTCAGTCTGCAATCCAGTGGTTTTGAAATGCCTCCATAGTTTGTCCCTGGCTCTTATTTGAGTGAGGAGGTCTTTGTTTAGCCACTTTGTCTGTGCTCCCCGAATACGACGAGTGACACGGGGAGCATGGGTGTCTTGGAGCAAACCAAAATGGGTCAGGAAGTAGTCTAGTGCCGACTGGGCATTGGTTGAGGTGTAGATGGGAGACCAGTCAATCAATGAGAGATCATATGTAAAGTGGCTGAGAAAAGCTGTAAAAGTACAATTTAAATGTCAACTGGAATAAGTTTTAATTTTTCTCCCTCCAAATTCCCTTGCACTGACCCTGCTACAGTAGTGATGGTAGATAACTCATTATTTGTAACGAATAGGATGTCTAACATTTGTGAAATATTCTTTCTTGTGTTGAATTCATTGATTTTCGATTAACTAAAATAGCTGAATGTGAAGACATTGGGTGTACATATACTCTTTAAACTTGTGAAGAGCTAACTTAAAATTCTTTGCACATTTCCCAACCCCAAGTAGCATTTAGCTCTGTAACTACTGTATATCATTGTACTCTGTTAAATAGCTGCTTTGTGTTGATGTTGCAATGAACATATTAAATAGTAGAAGTAGAAAGAGTTATTTTTATGTTGTCTTGTGTGCGCATCACAAGCAACATTTTGAGACAGCTTGCTGCAGTAGCAGGTTGTGGAGGTGAGGCCGTGTTGTGGCCAACAGCACCACTGCTTTTTTGGGCTGGTCTCCGTGGCACCAATGATTGAGCATGCTGTCTGTGACAGTAGGTCAGAAGTGTGCCACCAACTTGAAAGGATTTCACTGCTGCAATGAGGGAGTGCCCTGTCACTGCAGGGTGTGTTTTGCCTGCCGAAACATTTCAATCAACATGGTGGCAGCTGCTGTTGTCCACCTCTCACAGTCCAGTGAAAGCTGAGGTCGGGGGTGCCCAATCCCCCTGTCGGCATGCCCCCTCCCCAGTTCATTTGCTGATGGGGAGCCCAATCCCCATTGGCATAATGTTCCCCCTTGTTTTGTCTGCCAAAGGAGGTGCCCAATCCCCTCAGCATCATGCCCCCCCGAAACACAGACATGCTTTCTTTGCTGATGGGGGGACCCAATCCCCATCGACTACAGTCCCCTGTCCCCAAAAATACACAGGTGGCACACTGGAAGCCCACCCCAGTGTGCCAAAATGTGGTTGTCACACCCTGAAAGAAAAAAACCTTCCCGCGATGTTTGCTTTTTTTTTACCATGTAAAACAGAAAACGGTCCCTCATGGTCATGACAGCCCCCTCCTCCAACCCGCATCCACCCTCTGCACACTCCACCTCCCCGCACCCCTCCTTACCACATACTTACTTCCAGTGCCCAGCGCAAAGATCTTTGGTGGAGCGGGAACACATCTGTACTCTTCAAAGCCGACCGTGAATTGAAAGAAATCACGGTAAGCTGGATAATGGCATCAATGGAGTGGTTTCAACTTAGGTGGATATCTCGGCCATTTTTGTGACTTTTGGCTTCAAATTTTCAACATGGGGTTCTTGGGACCCCAACTCATGAACTCATTCACTGTCATTTCATTATTCAGTCCCAAAAGTTGATTTTGCGGTCAGTGCAAGGAATTACCTTTCAGGACCAATTAAAAAAACTACAGTGTTACTGTTCATGAGGTGGGCTCCCAAAAAGCATATGTTGCACATTTGGTGAAAAAATTCCAAAAAATGACTGTGTTATGAACATGCATTGCACAGTTTCCACTCACGCTCATAAGTTTGAGAATTTTTAATATTTTCACTCCAGATTTTCAACATTGCCATTTCTTCACACCTCCTTATTTACAGTATTGCTGTCATTTTTCACATCCTGCCCAAAATGTGTTTTCGCACATCTGGTGCAGAATGGTGTGGCCACTGTAGGATATCAATGTTTTGGACAGATTAACAAAATCACAGAGCCACTGTTCATGAGCGGAGGTCCCAAATGCTTTCATGAGGTGAGGTCACAAAAAGCCCATGTTGAAAATTTGGAGTGCAAATACCAACAAATGCCAAGGGCATTAGGATTTCTAACTGTAATGTCTCACCATGTAGAGACTGACAGGTGTCAGGGGTGTGACTTTGGATTGTCGGCTGTAATGCTCACATCATTCCACCCCTGCCCCCACTCTGCAGCCAATGACAGGCATCAAGGTGTGCCTTGGACTCTTCAGTCCCAAAGTTCACCCCATTCTCCTATACTGCACCCATCTCAACATATTTCCTTATGGAATGGGGTGAGCTTAAGGCCTGATGACACCAAGGCACAATGTGATACTTGTCGGAGTCTGCAGGAAAGGGTGAGGTGAAATGGCATGAGCGTTATGGCCAACGACCCAAAGGCACACCTCAATGCCTGTCAGTCTCTGCAGGGTGGAATGGGGTTGGTGTCAGTTCCATACTTCACTGCCATTCCTATTATGCATCTCTCTAACTCCTGCACTACCAATGCCAATGCCAGCAAGACAACATTTGGCATTGACAAATACTTGTTTATAGTATGGGCATTCTCAGCCCCTGTTATTCAGATAATGGCCAGCTGAGGTGGTGATAGGAAGGTCAGTGCTGTACAGGGGTGAGGGGTGCTGCATGGCGTGGGGTAAGGAAGGCAGTGGGGGTGTATGACATTGTATAATGAGGATCAGGGTCAGAGGGATCTACCACTAGACTACCAGGGAATCTTTCGCTATTATAACAGGGATCAGAGTAGGAGAAGGAAGGTGTCACTGACACCAGTGCTGCTGAAGTGTCAAGTAGCTGCACACCACTGTCCATATTAAGAGTCAGGTTTTGGAAGCTGTAAATAACACAGCCCAAGCTGCCTTTTAACACTCCAAAATTCACTAACTACACTACCGTGCCCTGTATGCAAGAGGGTTCCATCATTTGTATGGGTGTAGTGGTGTATTTAGCACAGTCATGCTATCCACTGACTGTCACACCAGGGGGTCCTTTGAACATGACCCCCCAGCATGTCTGAACATGGTATGTCTGGTTAACGCTCTTCATGTTAGTGCTGCACTAACCTACTGAACACGGGGATCATCATGTGTAGTAGTCTGTGTCATTACAAGATGCTAACTTTTCACGAGACTGGAACTAAACCAAGAATCCCCTTCTCTAGAGGAATAAACTTAGTAAATAAGTAAATAATTCATTATTGATCAGGTGCCCAATCCCGGAGGCTGTGGGCACCATACAGTACAGAGATGTGACAGAGTAACTCAGGTGATCTTCTATGCCTTAACCACATTGTGTGAAAAACAGAACCACTGTTTGCATGGCTACCACCTAGGAAATGAGGATTTTACAAAATGCGGACAATCTTCGGTTTACAAATATGGCTTATAGATAGCAAAGCTTAAACATCTTGTAACCCCCCCCAAAAAAAAAAAGTACTGAGATCAAACAGTTCATCATGTGTTCTTCTAACTATGTGATTTAGGCTTTATGGTATTCGCACAATCTGGTATACAGTGGGCACACAATAAGACCATTAAAGGCACGTATTGCACAGGAGCACCCGATTTGATGTCATTTTTGCCACCAGCAAGGAAGATCCCATTTTGTGGGACTGGAAAATATTAAATCAAATAGATAGAGGAAGTGAGGATTTCAAATGTTATTACAGAAGTAAACAGGATGGATATTCATCTGAATACCTGTAGACCATATGGTCTCAGTGAAGAAAGGGTCTTAATTCCCTTTTTACAAGTTTTGAATGGACTTTATAATATTGTATTGGGGGTTTTGGGGCACCCGTGAGGAGGGTCTGATGTCACACACCGACTGCTCCAATATGGCCAGGTGAAGACAATGCCAGTTGCATCGGGCCTCAGAGACACCCAGCATTTGGGTCGAATAAATGGCTCTCCCCTCATAGCTCCTCACATCTTCTTTCTCTCTTCTGCCAGTTAAGTTGAATTGTGACTTTTAATTTGTTTTCCCCGCTTTCAGTACCTGCGATGTGCTTTCTTTAGAGCGGCAGGTATGTCTAGTAATAAGCAGCTGTAAGTGCGGGAATGTCGAAGTCAGTTAAGTGCAATAAAGAAATTGCAGACCTGCGAGCTGAGGCAAAAGGAAAGAAGATAAGGGGCAACAGCGAGAGAGATACCTCCCGACTCAACAGGCTATGCAGCTTTGAAAGAGACTCCCCAGCTGCTACTCTCCCCTCTGGTAAGCCCCCCTAACCTTACAGGGGCTCAAGGTAATATTTTAACATATATGAGTAAAATTACAAGTATGGGTAGTACTGATGAATGCTTGGAGCTGGCTGCAAATATAAAAACTGATGAAAATCAATAGAGTCAGCCTATGAGCCAAGCGTATCCTGCAAATGAAGTGGTTCCAACGGAATTAAAGTCTAAACAAGGGAACACACAGCAGAATAACATGCAGGCATCTGCTCTTTTACTTGGTGAACTGGCAAGCCTTTTTAATAAAACACAATACAAATGGCTAACATATAATGTGCAGGAGTAAAACTGCTAGGTTTTATAAGGTACAAATGAACAAAGCCCAGAAGCTGAAAATGCCCCAATAATAGAATCTATAGGGCTGGTAAACCCAGAAAAAGAGCTACAATTAGAAACAGAAATATTACAAGCTGTTCCTAGCTTAAAAAATGAAATGCTAGCAGCCTTGGGGGGCATTAGAGGGTCACTAACGAATGTTACAGCATGCTGCATGAAATTAATATTAAATTGCTGGAGTTATCAAGCAGGACGGAGCATTTAGAGGGGAGAGTCTCACAGGTGGAAGAATTTGCAGCTGCAGCTCCACCAAAGATACTAAAAATAGAAAGAGAACTACAAGCTCTCTAGCTGAAAGTTACTGAGCAGGAGGATAGGGCAGGGAGGGTTAATGTTCAGTTGTTTAAATTTCCAGAGGGAGTGGAGGGAACAGGGGATTCCATACCCGACTTTGAAAAATGACTCACTACAGCCCTTGACTGTAAATACCCTGAAGAAAAGATAGCAATTGATAGATCACACTGAGAAGGGGCCAGAAAGGATGGCAATGCAGACTATTCTAGACCTGTGTTTATTAAAACATTGAAATACCAAGATAAAGAGGCAATACTGCAAAAAGCTCGAGTAATGAAAGGCCTCCATTTTGAAAACTTGCATATTAATGCCTATTCAGATCTTTCATCGGGTACTATGGAAAAAATTAAAACATTCAACCCCTTAGAGCAGATTTTGTATAAGAAGGGGATAAGGCTTTTCATGCTTTAGCCAGCAAAAATACGTTTTGTAGTGAATGGGCTGCTACATACATATGAATCATATGAAGAAGCTATGGAAGCTTATAACTTGGTATAAGGGGATACTTGAGTGGAGATGAAGTGAAACGGGTGGTTAAAGGGAAGGTTAGGTATGGTGTTAAGGCCCCCCCCATGCCTATTAGCACCAGATCTAGATATTAAGTAAGGATAGATATGTGAGTGAGCAGTTAGAAGGCATTTTATATAATGAAAAAGAAAGAGGTGGGGAAGGGATTGGGAACTTTGCTAGCTAAGTTGCTAGTAAGATAACAAAATCCACCCCAATTCCCTATCTATACTCTTCACTTTTGCCATTAGTTTTTTCCCTTGGGAGATAAGCTGGGAAGGAAGGAGAATCAGGTAATGTGGGAAGAGGTAGCAGAAGGGGAAGAAGAGAAAAGATAGGGTAAGCAAGACGAAGTGTAAGGGGCTTGGGGGAGGTTAAGATTTCCCTTTTGTTTTTTTGGTCTGGGTGTCTCCATAGGTCTGGTTCTGGTTCGTCTGTCATAACAGGATGTCTTTTCAGCCATTCTGTCATACACTGGGTTTTAACAGGGGAGGGTGGAAGGGTTATAGTGTGCAGAGTAGAGTGAGGGGTTAATGGGTTTAGGGAACTGATAACAAATATTCAGTCTCTGTTTTTTCCATGGTTAGGGTTTATTACTGAACTGAATTTCAGAAAACAAATTGGCATGAATAAGGGGATCCAGGAGCTATATGATTTTGAACTTTTGTCTCCATGATAGAGTTATATAAAATTGCCACTTAGAATGTCAAGGGATTAATAGATAGATCTAAGGTAATTAAAGTAATAAAGCATATGGAAAATGAAAATGTTGACCTGGTAATGCTTCAAGAGACCCATCTAATGAAAGAAAACAATACATGGTTTGAAAATAGATGGGGTAAGGTGTATTATGCAGAATACTCTAATAATATCAGGGGTGTTTTAATTGCTTTTCATAGAAAAAAACAGAAATCAATTATTAACGAAGTCTATTTGGACAAGGAAGGTAAATATTTGATTTTGGTGTTACAAATATATAATGTTAGGTTCACTTGTGCAGCAATGTATGCTCCCAAGCAAAATTGCTCAAGGTTCTTCTTGGAGTTTTTTCTTGCACTTTCTGAATTTGAAGCCCCTTACATGATTTGGAAGGGACTTCAATTTGTATTGCACCATGAAGATAAAACAACTGGGCCTGATAAGACTCAGTTAACAGCCCGTAGAGTAATAAATACTTTTATGAATGATTTAGGATTAACAGACCATTGGTAGGAAAAAATGACTTCACGAGATGTCTTCTCATTTTTTTTAAGCAGGTCACCAGACTTATTCAAGAATAGACTTTTTTCTGTTGTCTAAAATATTGCTACATAGAGTATATGCAATCAAGTACTCCGGTATCTTAATTTCAGATCACTCTCCCTGTGCATTAACATTGGACATTTCAGAAATTGACACTTCTCAAAAAATGCGGGCAATGGATTTAAGTCTGCTTGGTAGACCTACACTGCAGGAAAAATATTAGAATTGTGTAGGGAGTTTTTTGAATTTAATAAGGTACAGGAAACTTCACCTATAACAGTGTGGGACACTTTTAAAGTCTACATTGGGGGTACTTGCAAAGATATGCTGCATATGAATATAAAAATAGAACAAAACTTATATTTCAGGTGGAAAAATAAATAAGTACTTTGACACAGATTCATAGCAATATATTTGACCCTAATATATATAAAGAATTAATGCAAAAGAAGGCATATTATAATAATTTGGTTTTGGGTAAGACAGAGAATTTGATACATAATACTTGGACTAATTACTATTTTATGACAGATAAGCCCTTGAAACTTCTAACTTGGCAGATAAAAAAAGACCAAGCACAAAACTCAGTTAATAGGATTAAAAATATACAAGGGCTTGTTTGTGATAAACCAGTGGATATAAATGAATCTTTCGTCCAATTTTATAAAAAAAAACCTTTATTTTACAGAATTTAAAGAAGAGGTAGGGGACAGTATGGGGTCAGTTTTGGATACAGTTAATTTACCTAAAATTGTGAAACTAGAACATAATAAACTGGAAATGCCAATTGCAACACAAGAAATAGAGGTGACAATACAAGATTTAGCTCTGGGTAAGGCACCAGGCCTGGATGGCCTTGGGGTAGAATTTTTTAAACAATATAGTGCCATCTTAGTTGAACCTATGAGGTTATTATTTGCATCATTTGATCAGTGTCAGAGAATCCCTGAGGCTTTTAGATATGATATAATAAAGCTATTTTTGAAAAAGGATAACGATCCGCTGAGCTGTGCATCCTATAGGCCCATCTCCCTATTAAGTACAGATTACAAAATCTTTACTAAAATTATAGTTAAGAAGCTGGAGGATATAATACCTACATTACTTCACAGGACCAGAACAGATTTATTAAGGGAAGATCTCTGATGGAGAATGTTAGAAGGACTTTAAACATCATGGCACTTAACAAACAAGATGATGCAGTTTTAATGGCTATTGATGTGGAAAAAGCATTTGATAGGATAGAATGGCCTTATATTTTTGCTGTTATGGGGAGGATGGGCTTTGGTGCACAGCTCAGCGGATGTATAAAATTCCTTTATGAAGCTTCCGGGGCAGTAGTCAAGGTTAATAACATAGCTTCAGAAAAATTTCAGTTGGAGCGAGGTACTAGACAGGGATGTCCCCCACCTAAATAATATTTGCAATGATTATTGAACCATTGGCAATAGCAATAAGGGAAGATGTAAAAATCCAAGGTATAAAAATTGGTGGTTGGGAGCATAAAATTAGTCTATACGCAGACAATATATTGCTTTATTTGACAAATACTGCCTCCTCTGTTCCCTGTGTGATAGCAAAAACTACTCAGTTTGGCATATTCTTGGGATATAAAATAAATTGGTTGAAAACTGTTATCTTAAAATTAAATCAAAATGTTCAAATTCAACAACCAACTAATCTCCAAATCCAAATATCAACTACATCTATTAACTACTTAGGAGTAAATATAATGGCAAGTATTTTGGATTTGTTTAAGACTAACTATGATGAGTACATTATTAAGATAGAACAAGATCTGTTAAAATGGAACTCATTATTTCGTACATTAATGGGTAAAATAAATTTAATAAAAATGCAAATACTCCCTAAGATATTTTTTTCCAAGCATTACCTATATATTTGCCTCAGAGTTTCTTCAAAGGCCTTAGAATGACAATAGGGAAATTCCTGTGGAAACATCCAAACTCTAGAATAGCTTGGAAAACATTAGCATTACCAAAAACTCAGGGAGGTCAAGCTCTACCTGATTTTTATCATTATTATTTGGCAGCCCAAGCAGCACAGGGGTGGAACTGGATAAAGAAAAGAGAGAAGATCATGCCCATATCAATGTTAATAGAAAGCACAGTTCAACCATATCCAAGCATGATAAATTGACTGTATTCCTCTATTCCAGAGAGACAAATAAAGGAACTCACAGAAACCACCAAGATAATGTATTTAAGTTGGATGGCTTTATTAAAAATATTTGGTGAGAAAGGGGTAATTATGGAATATACACCTATTTTTAACAATTTTGATTTTCCTCCATCTAAATCAATGTAATTTAAATTGTGGACTCAGAAAGGGACATGCCAGATAAGAGATGTATTGGAGATGGGACATTTGAAAGCATTTACTAGTCTGGTGAATCAATTTGGTATTCCTAAAAATCATATTTTGCAATATAATTTGCTGAAAAGCTATTCGGATAATAAAAGGGATTGCCTAGATATGGAGATACATCAATCTTGTTAAAAAAGATCATAGAGAATTTAGATGAGAAAAAAATGATTTCACTTATATATCAGGGAGTGCAAGAAATGGCATGAGAGGATGTTACTAAAATAAAAAACAAACGGGAAAGAGACTTGAGAGTGAATCTAACAGAGACCTTATGGAGTGACACAATAGATGCATATATACATAAATTATCCTCACTTAAAATGCAGCAGATTCAAATGAACACGTTACATAGGATTTATTATACACCAAAAAATTTAATCAATTCAATTCAACAATTTCAGACAAATGTCCAAGATGTGCAATCACCTCAGGAACATTAATTCATCTGGTAGGATCATGTCCATATTTGACTAACTATTAGTCTAAAATAGAAGAGGTATGTATATTGACCTTTATTAAAGATATCAAGTTAGCAGCCTTAACTAGGCTGCTGGGGATTTACCCAGATCGAAATATACTTGATGAGTTCTGGAAGATTATTGACTCTATTTTCGGTAGTAGCAAAAAAAAAAAGGCAATCTTAATGAAGTGGAAAGATTCGGATCCACCAGTATTTAAAACTTGGTTGAACTTAATGATAGATATCTCAAAACTCGAGCAAATATGATATAGAAAAAATGGAAAAGTGATAGAATTTGGGCAAATGTGGACACCATTTCTAGTGGTAATAGATAAAATTGTGATTACCTAGTTATTATCCAGCAAATCTGGTTGTGGCTGGATGCTCTGTCATGGTGACAAGTGGGTTTGCTCCCGTATACCCCTTCTTGGTAAGAATAATGATGTAAAAGCTGAGGCTCTGTCAGAGGTTTTACTAATGACTGATAAAGAGGCTCAAGCTGGATATCTGAACCGAGGGTGGATAAAAATTAATATTGAATTGGGGCTTTTATGTGAAAGCTCAAGACATCAATTTCTCTAATGTAATATGATCCATTTTTTCTTAAATTTCTTTTAATTTGTTCAAGTTCTTCTCTGTTTTTTATGAGTTATGTTTTTTTTCTGTTATATAACTTTGGACATATGTCAAATTGCCCCATGTCATATTTTTGAAGCTGGAACATAACTAAGTCCAGTTTTCAAAATTCTGACTTAGTTTAGTCTGTTTTACAATGTTTAGATCTGGGCATGATTTTCAGATGGACTGTAACCTGATCTCTCATGTACATCTAAGTCTAATAGTCTGTTATCCAGAACTGGATGTGCAGGGTCATAAAACAGCTAGAAATTCTGCAAATAAGTCCAACTTTTGAAAGTATCTCCAACAAAACAGAACATGGTCTAGACATACCAGGGGATGTTGCTGATATTAACGAACTTGGAGTTACATTTATTGTATGACTGTTGAAACTCCAAGCCAAGCAGTTGTGCCCATTTAATTACTTTCCAAAAATATCAACTGATGAAACTAGTAGTTGCGCCCTTCTTATCACTTTTGAATGTGCCACCTGATGCAACTGAGAATTTTTCCCATTTTATCACTTTTGAAAATACCATCCTACATGTTTTGCAAAGCAGAGCAGGCAGAATTTTGGATGCAAAATAAAAACATCCACAAGGCATATATAAGGGATATGGCATGGGTGTGTGTTTGATACTGAATTTATCTGTATGAGTTGATGTTTGACCTCATTGATCCCACATGTGGCACAGCCACACGTGAGTACACTGAGGAAAGACATCAACAAATACAAATTCAGTATCAAACATACACCCATGCCATATGTGATGCATGCAATAGGCACCCTATACATCCTCTACACAGGATCACTGCTCTTTTTTTTTTAAACTGTCATTAAAAAATGTAACTTTTTTATTTTTATTTGGGACTTTTTTATGCTATGTCAGTTAATTATGCATCATTTCCCAATCATTTACCATGGCAGAAAGATGCTTCTGAGTGAGTCATCCATGTACCATGGGAAAAATATGCTGATTGGTTGATTTCTATAGTGGGCAGTGCTACTGTGGTAAACTGTGCATGTGCTAACTCAGTAAGCTAGTAAGCATTGTAGCAAGAGGAACTGTGCAGTGGCCTTGGTATCTGCATGTGGTGGAGCAGTGGCAGTCATGTCTGAGGTGTCCGAGGATAGCATTTTACAGACCGCATATCTAAGGAGGACTAATTGGGCTGGGAGTTGCCAGTGTATCATCAACTTATTGTACATTGTCATTTAAACTGTGTACAGCATAGAAGTTTTACAGAGAGATTAGTGCTCTTCTGATACTGTCTGATCTGTCACTTACACCACATATTTCAACTGTACAAGCAGTTTCTATGTTACTGAGGGGGGTCGGTTCTTGACGCTAGTGATAGTCAATTCAATACTACAAATGTTAACTGGAGCTTGTCCTCATGCAATTATGTTAATAATGCCACTGTTAAACTGTTTTTACATATTAACGTACACAGCCCTGCTGAATGAAATGGACTAATCAGTCAGTTTTATGTCAGTGTTCTCCATAGCTCGTGATGGTTATGGGAGGGCTTAGCCCGAGGTTCAATGTGGGGGAAGCTCCTCCCACAACCTCTACTTAAACCATCCACTAACACACCTCCCTTGCATAGGGAGTGTTTTTTGTTCCCTGACCTCCCTGCATGGCTTGTGTGTTCCCTGACCTCCCTGCGTGGCTTGTGTGGCTGTGCTGCTTCTGCTCCTCTTGCTGCTCTATTTCATTTCTTCCCTGATTCCTGTGCCTTCCTCCACTGCCCTCCCGTTGTTTGCGTCTCTGCGTGGCTAGTGTCTCACCTGCTGTTTTTGTTCTGCCTGCTTTTCCTCGGCGGCCCATTCTGTCTCCCCGCTCCCTTCCTTTGTTCATCCCCTTCCTCCATTCTTGGGTTCTTCCTCTTCTGTTGTTTTCTTTTTGGGCTTTTTGGCCACATTTAACCCCCTCTACCGCTGATGCTTATGGCATCCCCAGCTCTTCTTTCATTTTGGTGCTTCCTCCTTCTCCCCTCCTGATGCATGCCCACTTCCTGGCTGACCCTTGCAGATGTCCCACCCTCCT
This sequence comes from Neoceratodus forsteri, assembly GCA_016271365.2. Lineage (NCBI taxonomy): Eukaryota > Metazoa > Chordata > Ceratodontiformes > Ceratodontidae > Neoceratodus > Neoceratodus forsteri. The sequence continues at coordinate 674,551,222 of CM028133.1, read as the reverse complement.
TCTGGGCTCCCCAGCTGCGGTACGTTGCCTCTCCATGGCACTCCTGCTAGACTCCCTCTTGCCTTTCTCCAGGACACTCCAACACAGTAAGTACCCCCAAACATTGAATTAATGTGATTTTTCAACAGTAGTGTGAGGCAGGGCTGGACATACACAACACCATGGTTCATTGGGTCACATAAACAACTGTGGTTCACATAAAAATGCAAAAACAAACCGGATAGCATACAACATACGTTATATGACATATCAACAAAGGAGTACATCAGAGATAACTTAGTACTATGACTCCATTGACATTATTCATCAGAAGAGGATCTCCTACATAATTTCCTCAGTTCCTCACTCCTTTCACTTCCCTCAACACTTCCTCCCACTCTGCTCGGCTATTCAGCCAAAACTCAGCCTCTGGCTCCTTACTCGAATTCTAACTCCCAGTTTTAAAGTTGCTCTACCCACCACTGTACCCAGCATTGCATCACTGGACTCGCCCCAACTTTCATCCTCTACCAGGAGCCTTGCATTCATTCCCTTAACTGCCTTGTTTTTGGATCATACAAACACTTCCCTCATTCAAATGATGTCTACTGCATTCTAAAGGGATATGTTATCTAGTACCTTTGCATTAGAGTGGCACTGCACTGCTCCTTGCTAACCACTACACACTCTGTTGTTTCCTCCTGCCAGCTCTGTGTTCACTCCTCCACAAGCTATTACAGCCCTCGACTACTCATTGCATGTCCATGGCACAGTTCTTACCATGGCACATACCATCTCACTGCTGCTTCATGTCCGAACCTTCTCTACAGCACTACCTCTTTATTTACTTACCTACTGTGCCCTTTCAGGCTGTTTCCTCTTAAGCAAACTGCATTCTGCAGTTTGATAACCTGCCTAATGCAAAGCTGCCCGAAGCTCACCCTCCAAGCAAGGGGACTACTGTGCTCTTTCGGTCTGTTTCCTCTCAAGCAAACTGCATTCTGCAGTTTGATAACCTGCCTAAGGTGAAGCTGCCGGAAGCTCACCCTCCAAGCAAGGTACAGGTTGGAATTCTGAATTTTGGCATCTACCCCTGGAGAAATTTCTCACTTGCTCCTGTTTGCCAGCTTTCCTCACACTATGTGCACTAATCCAGAAGTCTTCTAGGAACTGCTGCCAATAAATTAATGTTAGGACTAATCTTTGCTTGAAATGTTTTGATTTCTCACTTTAAGTAATGTTTAGTCTGATGTAGAGATCTCTTAGAGTTGATTTAAGTTTTGAGAGTTTTTTTTCCCATTTGCAGTTTATACTGATCTGCCACTAGAGGCATGTTATTTTTCCTGTTAATCCTCCAACCCACTTGTCCAATTTGCCTCTGCCTTTTTTCCCTGTTCTAATCACTGTTATCCCTTCCCTTGTTTCTCACTTTTAGCATATTGTGCTCTGAAGAAAAAAAAACACAAAAAAATACCACCAATATAATTAACCTTGCAGTGTGCATGGGACCTTGTGAGTGCCCTTACTGCTGCACTCCTTGGTATCATAAGCTAGCAATAACACATGATGAGGTGTGGGTTATTGCCTGATAAGAGAACACACAAGAGTGTACTAAGGCACGAGGCACTTGCGCTGAGTGCCTTATGCACCTGGGTGTGCTCTTATCAGGCAATAATCAACACCTCAGAGTGTGTTATTGTGCTTATAAAATTGGATCCCCTGTAAAAAATGTATTTAAAGATTTCAGCTATGGAGTTTTAAAAAATTTATAAAAGTATGTTAATACAAGTAAAAAAACTAGTTCCTGTTCTTGAACAGTATTTATAGTGAGTATATGTAAAAGTCAGCCACTAGAGGGCACTGGTGTTTGTTTTGTGTTCCATCGTATCTGTGTTATTTTGATGCGATTTTTCTGTTTAGCTGCTTATATGCTTGTCGATGCTATTTTTATGTTGATTGCGCACATGCGCAAGAAACATATTGTGTCAGCTTTCTCCACAAGCAGGTTGTGGAGGCATGGTACTGTTGTGCCCAATGCCCCCCACAGCCTGCAGAGGTTTGTCCCCCATCCCCCAATGCCATGGCACACTGCTGCTGACACTAGTTTAGCCAGCATGCCACAATCTTCTAAAAAAGTAGCCGCTGCAATCAGGAGCCGCCTCGTCATTGCAGCGTCAGCCATCCGCTGCAATGAGGGAGCAACCCGTCACTGCAGGGCGGGATGTGAAACCCGCTGATATTGTTTGTGAACATGGCGGCAGCTTGCCACCAAGTTCACAAACAATATAACCCCCTCACCCCCACCGTGTTTACTTGTTGCCGACGGGGGAGCCCACTCCCTGTCGGCATTCTGTAACTCCCCCGTTTTGTTCCTGCCGATGGGGTGCCCAATCCCCGTCAGCATAATGAACCCCCCCATGGTTTTGTTCCTGCCGCCAGGGGTGCCCATCCCCGTTAGCATAATAACCCCTGTTTTTGTACCTGCCAGCGAGAGTGCAATCCCGTTGGCAATAGAACCCCACCCCTTTGTTCCTGCCATGGGGTACCTAATCCCCATCGGCTACTGCTTTCCCCAAGCTGAGAGTTTTGCTGGCATGCTGGGAGCCCACCCCAGCATGCCAGATACCCCTGTGAAGGAAAAAACGGTCCCGCAACATCTTTTTTTTTTTTTTTGTCCTGAGAAAAAGAAAACTGTCCCTCTGCACTTGCCCTGCCCCTCACCCGCAACCTGCACCCACCTACTGTGCACCCTGCCTCCCCACACCCACCTCACCCCATACCTACTTCTGGAGCTCGGCCCGACGATCTTCGGTGGACCAGGAACACACCTGCACTCTTCAAAGCCGACTGCAAACTGAGGAAATGCTGGTAAGCTGTATAATGTAACAAATAGGGTTTTTCAACTTTATTTATTTATTTATTTATTTATTTACTTTTGTTAACCAGGTAAGCACACTAGACAGCCAAGTGCCTATTTTCAGGTGCGACCCGGGAGAGTTACAGGGAAAAATTCATGCATGAACAGTTGAGGAATCGAGAAAATACATAGGGAATAACAGGCATTTCAAGGCTAGCTCTAGAACAGGTTGGCACAATGCAATACAATAAGATGGAACATACAGGATGTAAATTAGGAGGTGAACAGCGAAGTAAACAAAAACAATGACAATGATAAGTGCCTGCGGGAGAGGGGGTGCCCTAGGCAGAGGGTCGAGTACTAGCTTCTTGACCGGTTACTGAAGAAGTAAGTGCAAGTAGCACTGAGGCCCCCACCCTACCGGGCTAGGGGGAGGAGTGGGGCTATGCTAGTGAGCTACTAGGTGCAGGGACAGGGGGAGGAAGGTTTCAAAAAGTTCCAGAGGGAAGCTTTAAAGCTTGGATGGGAGGTGGTGGACTGAGTAAGCTCAGGGAGCGAGTTCCAGAGTTTGGGGGAGTATGTGTTGAAGGCCCGATCCCCCGCAAGGGTGAGGGTTCTAGGAACCAGACGTCCCTGGTTCATCCCAGATCTTAGGTGGTAGGATGGGGCACCTAGTTTGAGGGGAAGGGCAAGAGTTGAGGGGGTGGCCGAGCAGATAATGTTGTCAATGAAGTTTCCGAGTACGAAGGAGTGGTGCTTCTCTGAAGGAAGCCACTCCAGGCGGCTGTAAAGATCACAGCAGTGGGTGAGGGGAGGAGCGGAGAGCGCGAAGTGGCAAACATTGTTGTAGGCCGTGTCCCATTTTGAGAGGCTGGTTTTGGGAACTGGGGCAAATGTTACGAGTCTGTAGCAGAGTGAAGGGAGGAGGACCCCCCTGGCTAGGGCCAAGTGAGCGGCCGGGGTGAGGCAGCTACATATCTCGGGCATTTTTGGGAATCTTTTCACCAAATTTTCAACATGGGTTTTTTGGGACCCCCCTCATGAATTCTTGAACTGTCATGGTGTTAATCGGCCCCAAAAGGTGGTTTCGCAGTCACTGTGCGGAATCACCCTTCGGGGCAAATTAATGAAACAACAGTGACAGTGTTCATGAGGTGGGCTCTCAAAAAGCCTATGTTGCAAATTTGGTGGAAAAAATAAAAAAATGACTTTTATGAGCATGCTTTGCGCAGTTGCTATGTACGCTCGCAACTTTGAGAATTTACAATATTTTCAAGCCAGATTTTCAACATTGATATTTTGTCACACCTCCTTGTGAGCAGTATAGTTGTCATTGTCCACATCCTGGCCGAAATGTGTTTTCGCACTTCTGGCACAGAATAGCGCAGTCGCTGTGGGAAATCAGTGTTCAGGACAGATTAAGAAAATGAGAGTGACACTGTTCATGAGTAGAGGTCCTAAAATGCCTATGTTGAAAATTTGGTAATGATACTCCATAAAATGACTGTGTTACGAGCGTGCATTGCGCAGCTGGCATGCACGCTCGTAACTTCGCGAATTTCTAATATTTTCACTCCAGATTTTCAACATTGCCATTTTCCCAGACCTACTTATGAACAGTACAGCTGTCATTTTTCCCATCCTTGCCAAAATGTCTTTTCGCACTTCCGTCGCAGAATAGAGCGGTTGCTGTGGGAAATCACTGTTCGGGACAGATTAAGAAAATGACAATGATACTGTTTATGGGCAGAGGTCCTAAAATGCCTATGTTGAAATTTTGGTGACGAAAGTCCATAACATGACTATGTTACAAGTGTGTGTTGAACTGTTTCCACGCACCCTTGTAACTTCGCAAATTTGTAATACTGTCACGCCACATTTTCAACAGTGGCATTTTTTCACAAGTCCTTATGAACACTACAGCTGTAATTTTTCACATCCTGGCTAAAGTATGTTTTTGCACTGCTGCCGGACAATAGCACGGTCACTCTGGGACATCAGTGTTTGGGACAGATTAAGATCGACCAAGTGAAAGGGGGGAGTGACCGAGCTCAACTGAGTTCTGTCAGGACTGCTGCGGATTTGTTTGTGTTCGGACAAAGACCCCAGCACAAGAGCCCAGTACAAAAGGGCAGCCTGCAGCACTGGGAGAAACAGAACGAGAGAGCGAGTGTGAGTGAGCGAACTCACCGAAGCGCTGTCAGATCTGCTGCGGATTTGTTTGTGGGCAGAAAAAGGCGTCAATACAGGCAGGGGCCCAGTACAAAAGGCCAGCCTGCAGTGGTGAGAGAAACAGTATGAGCGAGTGAGACAAGGGGACTTAGTGAGCTCAACGGAGCTCTATCAGGACTGCTGGGATTTCTTTGTGGGCAGAAAAAAGTGCCAATGCAGGCAGGAGCCCCATACAAAAGGGCAGCTTGCAGCGCCAGGACAAATAGAATGAGCGATGAGAGAGGGCGATTGAGCGACCTCAGCGGAGCTCTGTCGGGACAGCTGCAGATTTCTTTGTGGACAGACAAAGGTGCCAATGCGGCCAGGAGCCCCATAGAAAAGCGCAGTCTGCGGCGCCAAGAGAAACAGAATGAGCGAGTGACAGAGCATAACTGAGTGAGCTCAATGGAGCTCTAGTGTGACTGCTGCAGATTTCTTTGTGGGCAGAAAATGCGGCAATGCAGGCAGGAGCCCAGTACAAAAGGCCAGCTTGCAGCGCTGCCAGAAACGGAATGCGAGAGTGACAGAGGGGGAGTGAGCAAGCTCAGTAGAGCTGTGTCGGGACTGCTTCAGATTTCTTTCTGGCCAGCAAAAACCGCCGATGCAGGCAGGAGCCTAGTACAAAAGGGCAGCCTGCAGCACCAGGAGACACAGAACGAGTGAGTGAGGGAGGGGGAGTCAGTGAGCTCAACGGGGCTTTGGTGGGACTGCTGCAGGTTTCTTTGTGGGCAGAAAAAAGCAGCAATTCATGCAGGGGCCCAGTACAAAAGGGCAGCCTGCAGTGGCAGGAAAACCAGAATGAGCGAGTGAGTGAGCTCAACAGAGCTATACTGTAACTGCTGCAAATTTCTTTGTGGACATAAGAAAGCAGCAGTGCAGGCAGGAGCCCAGTAGAAAAGGGCAGCCTGCAGCACCGGCAGAACAGAATGAGCAAGTGAGAGAAGGGGAGTGAGCAAGCTCAACGGAGCTTTGTTGGGACTGCTGCAGATTTCTTTGCGGGCCTGAAAAAGGTGCCAACAGAGGCAGGAGCCCAGTACAAATGGGCAGCCTGCAGCGCCAGGAGAGCCAGAATGATTGAGTGAGACAGGGGGAATGAACGACCTCAACGGAGCTCTGTCGGGACAGCTGTGGATTTCTTTGTGGGTAGAAAAAGCCACTAACACAGGCAGGAGCCTAGTACAAAAGGGCAGCCTGCAGCACCAGGAGAAACAGAATGAGCGACTGACAGAGGGGGAGTGAGCCACCTCAATGGAGCTCTGTCGGGACAGCTGCAGATTTCTTCCACAGCAGAACAAGATGACAATGCAGGCAGCAGCCCAGTACAAAAGAGCAGCCTGCAGCACCGGGACAAACACATTGAGCCAGTGACACAGGGCCACTGAGCGAGCTCAACAGACCAACACAATCAACATTCGGCACTGACAAATACTTGTAGTATTTATTTTTTCTTGATATGTAGTCAGGCGAAGAACAACATGATTACAGTGGTGTCAGCCACTGAACAAGCTGATCCATGCGTGACCAACTTCCCATTTTGGGTTTGGCTCTTATTTTCTCCACGCTAGAACTTGAAGGTACAGAACTTGATTCATGGCATTTTATTTCTTTCAGCGTGAATGCAGTGTTTTGAAGATTGAGGGAGTCCATGGTTGACAGAAGTCGCTGCATGAGCGAGTGAGCATTGCTGTGGCAACACACACTCATGCTTGCCTGTAGTTAGCCAAAGCTGCGACTTGTTGATGTCATGTTTCTGGTATCGGCAGTTTGTGTTTAAAAAAAAATAGGTACAGGCTAAAAAAAGATACAGGGTGTTGTTTTTTATGTAGAGGTTGTGTGCTGTGAAGGAGGAGGGGGCGGGCAGACCGGAGCGCGGTCAGAGGTTGCTGTGGCAACACACACTCACGCTTACCTGTAGTTAGCCGAAGCTGTGACTTGTTGGTGAAATCTTTCTTGTTTCAGCAGCTTGTGTTTAAAAAAAAATAGGGACAGGCTAGAAAAAGATACAAGATGTTGTTGTTTTTTATGTAGAGGTTGTGTGCTGTGAAGGAGGAGGGGCGGGAAGACCAGAGCTCAGTCACAGGGATGTCACGCTGTGAGCTGTGCCAGCCTGTGTTTCTGTTTTCAGCTGACACAGCTCACTGATTCCATGTAGTTGTGGGGCTCGGGAGTGGAGGGTAGTGCAGGTTGGCTACTATATCATCTGATAAGGACATGGCTCAGATGACGTAGCAGCCAATCAGGATGATGGATTTTTTTGCCCATTTTATAATGTCTCTTATAATGGCTCTGTTTCCAAGAGGCACTATATTGCTCTATCTATTGACCCATCTGACCTTGCCTGTGATAAGTTTCTAACATCTACCTCACCAACATTGAATAGATTTATATGTTTATAGTACTATCACCTTATCCCAATGCTGTGACTTTCTTACTGTGCTATGGAACTTGCATTCCCCTGGTGACTGGGGGTTGCTATTTCATCACCAAAGCTGGCTACCCCTTTTGGCACTCCTCCCTGGGATCTTCAACTTACAAGTCAACTGTAAAGTGCACTCAACTCAGAGGAAGCTTCACAAACTCAGCAACAAACAGTTAAAGAACTAATGATCTTGCCAGCTGGTCAGTTGTGGAGACCAAGGGACACCTGACCAGGCTGGGTGACAAACTATCATCCATTTCATCTAGCATCTCCTTCTCTGAGATCCTGCCAATCTAGGAGAGAGGCTCAGATGGACGAAAGGTCAGAAAAGAGGAGATAGGAGAGCTAAACATGTGGCTCAAGGTCTGGCACCTGGAAAAAGGACACACATTTATAAGCAATTGGCAACAATTTTGGAAGTGAAAGTTCTTTAAATTTAATGGACTGCATCTGACTAAGGAGGGAGTCAGTGCATTGGGGCAGAAGTTTGATGTCTTTGCAGAATATTTAAACTAGCAATTGGAGAGAGGGGTGCAGCACCCCAAACATTGAATGGGAAGAACACCCCTTCCCCCTCAGCTAGTGGTCAAACAGAATTTCAGCATGTTTCCAGTTCACTTGCATCACCAGGTAAGGAAAAAGGTCTGGCTCCCCATACGATGCACAGGGGAAACGCCAGACATCACCCAACAACTAACACATCGAAATCTGGCCAATGGAAAATCATGTACACAAATGCTTGCTGTCTGGGAAACAAGATCCCAGACCTGCAGGCAATAATGACAGAGGCTAAACTGGACATAGTAGCAATTAGCGAGACAAGGTTTACCAGTAACCACACCTGGAAGACTTCAGTACCTGGCTATGTACTGTTCAGAAGAGACCAAGGTGCAAAAAGGTGGGGGGTGGAGTGGTCCTGTATGTCCAAGAAAATATCAAAGCTACAGAAATTCAGAATACATGTAAGGAGCCTAAAGAACTGTGGGTCATCCTGGAAACAGGAAATGGGGCAGCCACACGAACTGGGGTTGTCTACAGGCCACCAGACCAGGGGAAGGACATAGACACATTACTGTTAGAAGATATGCAAAACATGACAGCTAAAGGGGAGGTTCTGATAATGGGAGACTTCAACATGCCGGATACAGATTGGTCAATACCAGCAGGAACATCTGCCAGAACTAGACACATAGTGGATTCTCTGCAGGGGGAGGGCCTCAAACAACTGGTACAACAACCCACAAGAGACAGCGCTATCCTAGATCTAGTACTGACTAACAGGGAAAGGATCACAGATCTCCAGGTAGAAGGTCACCTGGGGGCCAGTGACCATCTCATGCTATGGTTCAATTTGGCCACTAGAACTCAATCATCCCATTCCAAGGCAAAACTATGGGACTTCAGAGGAGCTGACTTTGATACGATGGCCAACAGAGTTAAGCTAGCCCTGGCAAAAAGAAATACAGGTGAGAGGGTACAGGCAAAGTGGGCAAGCATTAAGGATGCAATACTTGAAGCAACATCCCATTGTGTTAGAGAGAAAAGGAAGTGCAAAAGAAGAAGGAAACCACTTAGGTTCTCAAAAACAGTAGCAAAAAAGGTCAGAGCCGAAAGGCTGACCTTCAGGAAATATAGGGGAACACAGCGGGATGAAGATAGGGAGGCACACCAAACTTCCCTAAGGGAAGCAGGGAAGGTAGTAAGGCAGGCAAAGGCCCAAACTGAGGAAACACTAGCACAAACAGTAAAAGAAGGTGACAAGACTTTTTATAGATACATTAGTGAATGGAGAAACTCCAGAGGGGTATTGGTAAGATAAAAGGAGATAAGGGGGCATGGGAGGAGGAGGACCATGTAAAAGCATCTATTCTAAATAGATACTTCTGCTCAGTATTTACTGTAGAAAAGGTAGGGCAGGGCCCACAGCTCAGCACTATGGACATGTGGGGGAGGGAGGTGTGCACTAGTCCCTTCACAAAAGAAAGAGCCTAACAAGGGCTTGATAAGTTCATGGTTGACAAGGCAATGGGACCTGATGGCATAAGTCCCAGGGTACTAAAGGAGCTAAGGGTGGAACTAACAAAGCCATTATCAGAACTGTTTAGTGAGTCTCTGAGCCCAGGAGTGGTCCCAGAAGATTGGAGAATGGCTCATGTGATCCCACTCCACAAGAGTGGTAGCAGGGAGGAGGCAAGGAACTACAGATCAGTCAGTCTTACCTCAGTGGTGGATAAGATTATGGAGGCACTCCTTAAGGAAAGGATAGTGCAACACCTGGAATCCATAGGAGCACAGGATCCAAGACAGCATGGGTTTACAAAAGGAAGGTCCTGTCAAACTAATCTCATAGATTTCTTTGACTGGGTAACCAGAGTGGTGGATCAAGGGGGAGCAGTTGATGTTGCCTACCTTGACTTCAGCAAAGCTTTCGATACTGTTCCACATAGAAGATTGATTAATAAACTGGGTAGGCCCAGGGTGGGTCTGAAGTTGGTCAACTGGGTGGCAAACTGGTTGACAGGTAGAAAACAGACAGTGGTGGTAAATGGTATACAGTCAGAAGAGATGCAAGTCACAAGTGGGGTACCTCAGGGATCAGTCCTGGGACCTGTCCTCTTCAATATCTTCATCAGTGACATTGCAGATGGACTGGAGGGTAAGGTTTGTTTGTCTGCAGATGACACCAAGAACTGCAACAGAGTAGATGATCCAGATGGGGTGGGCAGAATGAGAAGAGATCTGGATAAACTAGCAAAATGGCTGGAGGAATGGCAACTTGGGTTTAATGCAAAGGAGTGCAAGATCATGCCCATAGGGAAGAGAAACCCTGAAGCCACCTATAGGCTTGGAGGGGAGTTGGTGGCAGTCACAAGGGAAGAAAAAGACTTGGGCATCATCATGACCGATGACCTGAAATCATCCAAGCAGACCACTAAAGCAGTAGGTAAGGCTAGGGGGATGTTGGGGTGTATTAGTAGAGGAATCACAAGTTGTAAGAGGTAGGTAACAATCCCTCTTTACAAGACACTGGTTAGGCCCCATCTGGAGTACTGCGTGCAGTACTGGAGGCTACACCTTCACAAGGACACTAACCAAATTGAGGCAGTCCAGAGAAGGGCAACCAAAATGGTGCAGGGACTGCATCAGAAAACATATGAGAACAGATTAACGGAGCTCAATATGTATACCCTAGAGCAAAGGAGGGAGAGAGGTGATATGATCAAAACATTCAAACACCTTAAGGGCATTAACAAGGTGAAAGAGTCTAACATGTTTCAATATAAGAAAAATAGCAGGACAAACAGGCATGGGGTAGGCATAAGGGAGCAATACAAATTAGTATGAATAGATAGGCCGTTGACAGAGCAAAGGCCGATGGCACATTTATAAGGTAGAAAAAGAAATGGGCAGACTGGATGGACCTTGAGTTCCTTATCTAACATCAACTTCTATGTTTCTATGTTTATGTTTCTATCTGTGTGGACTGGCCTTGCTGTTGCTGCTGCTCTCTGGCAACATTCACCCCATCTCTGGCCCTCCACAACTTACGGCATACCCATAGTCATCTACCGGGTTACTCACAATTGCCTCACTTAATATATGCAGCCTCCTCCCCAAAAATGGATGTACTGAATGTATGGATCTTACAACATAACCCAGTCATTCTCTCAGTCGTAGAAACATGGCTTTCTCCAAAAGTAGCAGATGCTTCAATTTCCATCCCAAAGACTACACAGTCTTTAGAGAGGATCATCTCTGCAAGCATGGGGGCAGTTGTGCAATCTAAATCCAAAACAACCTTCAAGTTCTCGTCCTAACTCTGCCCAAAACTGATGACAATATGCAAACCCTTGCCATAAAAGTGCTTCTAGGTGCACACAATAAAACCCTTGCTGTGTTTTCAATCTATATTCCTCCCAGACAGACGGCCTCCTGCTTTGATTCACTCCTGGAGTGTTTTGGCTCTCTCAGTCTTAATTCGGAAATTATCATGTTAGGGGATTTCAATATCAATTGGTTCTCTCCTGACACAAGCCCTTTCAAAGATGCAGTTTCAGCAGTTCACCTCACCCAGTAGTCGAGTACCCCACTAGAATCAACTATAAAACTGGGACAGGTACCTTACTGGACTGGGTGCTCTCTAACCACCCTGAACATATATCGGACACAACTGTACTCCCAGATGACTTCAGTGACTACTCCCCAGTCTTGTTTCATTGGGCGAACAAATTCTCTAAACCACCCACTAGAACAATTACCACCAGGGTACTCATTCATGGGCATGTTGAATCACTAAAAAGCTGACCTGCATAGTCAGCACTGATCAATGGTTTACACAACTAACAATGTTGACATTGCCCTCAACCAATTCATTCTTCAGTTCAGCGCTATATGTGAAAGGCACGCCCCACATAAAAAGCATAAAATCAAAGGCCGCTGTAATCCTTGGTTTTCTCCAGACCTCCTTGAGCTTCTGAATGCCAGGGACCATCTATGGCACAGGTCTAGGTCCCTGTGTAACCAGGCCGACATCCAGAGGTACAAAGCAGCTAGACACAACTGCACAAGGGCTATTTGTGCAGCTAAAAAATCAATATTATAAGGAAGTGCTCTCTCAGACCTGGAATGATGGCATAAAATGTTGTACTAACCTTAAAGAGGTCACGGGGAGAGACCTCAGATCTGCCCCTTCCATTCTTAACATTGATGGTGTACCCTCACTCTACCCCAAACTTATTGCTAACACTTTTAATAATGCCTTCATGGACCCGAGTGGTGTGCTGCCACCTGGCTACTTCTCTCACCCCCTCACAAGTGACTACTCTGGGAAAGAGGCTCAACACCCTTCTCATCCTTCTTTCTACTTCAAAATCCTCTCAGCCTATGAAGCCAGGAATTACCTACTCAAGGTATTAGGAAAATCAAGATTTAGTGGTGACACCCTGGAACTTAAGTTTGTAGACCTTATGCTGGATGAAATTCTGTCACCTCTAACACATAATATTAACATGTCACTTAGTTACTCTCAATTACCTCAGAAATGGAAATCTGCCACTGTGACACCAGTTCATAAGTCTGGGCATGGCACAACTACTGGGAACTAAAAGCCTTTCTCTATCTTGCCCCCACTCTCGAAAGTTCTTGAGCGTATAGTGGCTGTCCAACTAGTTGAATACTTAGAAAAATATCAGCTACAATGCCCGCAACAACATGAGTTCAGAAATGGTCATAGTACCACTACCACCCTTCTGGAGTTCACAGGCTTTATTCACCACTCCTTAGATCAAGGACACCTGTTTGGTGCTGCTTTCATTGATTTAACCAAAGATTTCGACACAGTGAATCATGCCCTCCTGGTCAAACAGTTACCACCATTGGCCTAGCTCGTGACAGCATAGCCTGGTTTGAAAGTTACCTGCACAACCGTACACAGCAGGTGAAGATTGGTAACTCCCTCTCTGATAGCAGACCTGTTCTATCTGGAGTTCCTCAAGGCCCCATCTTGGGCCCTCTTTTATTTAGCATTTTCCTCAACAACCTTCCTTACTCCTGTCAGGGTCACATCCTTTTATATGCTGACAATGCAGTCCTGTTTACCAGTGATACAGACCCTAAGGTTCTTGAATCCAGGCTACAGAGTAATTTCGTAGTCATAGAAAGTTGGTTTCATAAGCACAAGTTAGTTATGAATTACAAGAAGACTAAAACTATGCTGTTCTCCAGCTGCCAAAATAGGCACAGAACTTACCCTCTTTCTATCACCAATGAAGAGGGCTCTCCCCTGGAGCTAGTTCAGCTCTTTAACTATCTGGGGATTACTATTGACAGTACAATGACCTATGCCTATCCCATTGACAACATTGTTAAGGTTGTTAACACCCGTATTGGGCTACTTTACAGGCATATGCAATGTTTGACCCCAGAGGCTCTTAACCTGGCCATTCATAGCTCTCTTGTCTTGCTTATTGATTACGGCTTACCAATCTATGGATCAGCTACTGAAACAACACTTCAATGCTTCATAGTTGCACTCAACAAAGCATGCCAGCTCCTCACTGGCTCAGCCCGTCTGTCCCATACCTGTGACGTGTACGCTCAGGCTAACTGGCTCCAATTCAAAGGTAGACTCATGTACCAAACATGTTTACCGTCCAAAAAAATAAGCTTAGGCAAAATGTCCCCAGAAGTGCAAAAGCTTAGTACCCCCACTATCAACTGTCATTGCACCAGAAGCTCTACTAGCCAGATTTTCAATATACCCCACTGTCGCACTTCTGTGGGACAAAGGCCTTTTGCCTACTGTGCCCTGCTATGGATGAACTCGCTGCACCATGCCATCACTTCAGCATCCACCTTGGGCTCCTTCAAGGTTAAAGGGGAAGTCTCCCATAGTTCCACACCAATATTTTCCCAACTCCTTATGTGTAACTGTTGTGTGCCTCCTCCAGTTGCCAGCAGTCCTATTGCTGTCCAGATCTAGATTATAAATAAAAATATACAGCCCCCCAAAGTTATCAAAGTGTTTGTCCTCCATTTTACCATCAATGTTGCTGGAGGATGATGTCATCAGAGCAACAGATAATGGTACTGCACTAGATGCAGTTCCACCAGTAGACCAAACCCACAATGTTTGGTTCCCCACTTGAGTAATGGAGGAACCCTTTAAGTGTTGTGCACATCCTGAAGAGCAGGTCTAATAGGGACTAGGACCATGTGAGTGTGATGCAGCACTGATTTGAGGTAAATATAGTATTCATGTAAGGAAGTGTCTGTATGTGTTGTGTTACTGTTTCTGTTAGCAAAAACAGTTTACCCAATAAATGACTCTGGGTACAACAAGAGTTTTAAGTGGTATTATGCAGCTGTGTATTATGGTGTGTGTTAACATTCTCTGTTTGATTGACACCAGCAGTGAGAAACAATCTTGCAAATAGGCCCTTTCCCTTTGTAACTAGGCAGTCAGTGATTAGATGGCTGCTATAAGGCAATAAAGAATTCAGCTATGGCAGGAATAGGTTACCAGGAGAGCACAGACACAAGCACTGGGGGACTCTGGTTCAAATCCTACTAGAGTGCCTTACCCTCTAACCCTAAGAAGTTCCCCTAACCTCCTTAGAAACTGTGATGGCCCCACAGGTCCATGGTTTAAAAGTGCCCCAATTCCCATTATAAATCATTAGCAGTGATGTGAGAGTTACAGCACTTCACTTTCAAGGTACTAAGGATAAGCTGTGGCAGCCCCCACTTTGTAATGCCAGCATTTGAAGTAGGATGTCCCTCACAAATCAGATGCTACACTTCAGCTGTTGTAGGTAAAGACACTAATCAGTTTCTGTTTGTAGTGCTCTGTATTTGTTAGCTCATTCCTCCCATGTCATATGCATTCTGTGTCTTGGTATTTCCAGTCAGAAACTCAGATTTAAGGAGCATTTGAAATGTAAAACAATACACTTTATAAAATAAACGATCTAGCTCTCCACTTTCAGGATGCTGAAAGGGGATGTGTACAAGTCAGTGATGAAAGTGAACAGGAATGCACAGGAACTCAGTCCCTGTACCTTTTTTGCAGCAGGAACAGAGTTCCTGTACTTATTCCCACTGACACTGGAACTGAAATTCTTAAACCAGCAACATAATGACAGTTTCTGGGCCTGTGACCTGAAATCAGGGTTTCCATAACAACAATTGACTTGTACAACAATGCTGTTTTCCTAGAAATAATTCAGTATCTCTAACTGAATCTACTAGTGTCTAAACAGATAGCTGTTGAAACTAGGCTTCATAAAACAAAGTTGTATTCACTTGAATTTAGAAGACTAAGGGGAGATCTCCTTCAGCTATTTAAAATTCTACAATCAGCTACATTAATGAGTTCATGTGGATTATCTTTTACATCTAGAAAAATGGTAGCCAGAATACACAATAAACAGATTGAAATCAAGAAAACAAGAACAAGCAAAAGACTATAGTTTTTTACTGTTAGAGCCCCCAAAATCTGGAATTCTCTACCGCAGGAAATTGTTGAATGCCAGAATATTACCACATTTAAATTTAAAATTGATAACTGGCTTCTCGACAG
This sequence comes from Neoceratodus forsteri, assembly GCA_016271365.2. NCBI lineage: Eukaryota > Metazoa > Chordata > Ceratodontiformes > Ceratodontidae > Neoceratodus > Neoceratodus forsteri. Next base: position 674,535,676 of record CM028133.1, on the reverse strand, counting down.
AACATAATCTACCAATGATCCACACTGTGTGGAGGACATCCTCGATGGGCTTCGGCCTTCTTTTGTCCTAAGTACCAAGTACCAAGCTATGTCACAACACAGCTATCCTTCAGATTGAGGATCTTCATTCTGCATTTCATATTTGCCAATGCCTGAGTTCCTGTACTTCTTTGTCTACCACTTGCACCACTGGTATAAGTCAGTCTTGTGTGATCCTTTGGTAAACTGCCCAGGCTCATCTTGTAACAAATCTCTTAAGGGTGCTCACCTGGTTCAATACAGAGTGACTGATTGACTGTTTGATTGATTGATTGGTTGATTGACTGATTCAGTCTACTGCTTTCCACAACATGTTACAACTGTCTCACAGAGAGAAATGAGCAGTGCAAAGAAACAGCTTTTGTTTCCTGTGAATAAAATACTATTAGATGTATTATTTGCTCTACACATACAGTATTAAGGCTACAGGTACTACTCCCATTGTGAATTGCATGACAGAACTGCCTTAAGCCATTGCAAACTTAAACTAAAATCAGGCTAGACAGCATTGACACCCTTATGTTTTGTTCTGCACTGTTGCTTCAGTGACATCAAGGAATGGGAGGGGCTGTATTACAAGTACCTCATTTGCATGTAAATGGAGACTTGCTTGACATTTTACTACTTTGTATAAGAGCCTCAAACTCTAGAAATGTGTTGCAACAGAAGAAATGGCTGATCTCTTATTGACATATGTACAGTACTTGATGTAATGTATAATAAATACATCAGATATATCCAAATCATACATATACAGGAGTCTTCTCCTTTAAACTTAAGCAACAGCTAGTTGCTGATACCAGTTGTGACTGCTTCCAATAACCTTTCTTCTTGTGACCAGCACTTATTCTAACCTTATGCTATGCTGACCTTATGCATAGCTGTTCTCAGCTTGTAAACAACTGTTCTAAGTTGCTAATCATTCTCCTTTCACATTTCCTCTTGATCCCTTCCACTCTTTCCCCTCACTCCTCTATGGCTTTCTCCCTATCCCTCTCCCCCCTGTTATATCTCTTGAGCTCCCTTGCTCACTTTAAAATGCTTTGTCCCATACCTTCTCACCTCTGACAAGGCCCCTGGGCTGATGCCATCCCTTACGTTGTTGATTATTAGATATTAGGCTGAGTCTGTTCTCATTTTCCTGTAAAGGGTCGTTTTATAAGACCCCACCCCCTCTAATATGACCCTTTGAATTCCAGGTTTTAATCAAATATGCACCATGGCATACATTGCACTATACCACATGTATTGGAATGTCTCTAGTTATACACTATTGTAATGTCTTATATAATTCCTTGTTTTGTTTGTTCTCCGTCTCATACTTTTCCAAAATGTATTGTTCATCTGACGTGGAACCTATGAAATGAGCCTGTTCTCTAAGGTGTTATCCGAAATGTCAATAAATAAAAATAAATAACTAAATTCCCATATTGCTATGTCTTCTTCCCATCCTTCGTTTCATTCATCTTGCTCATTCCTTTTCAGTTCCCTAATCTACTCTCCTTCTACAACAGTGTTCTGAGCTTCAGCTAGCCCATACCAGCAGTACTCCGGACTCTGTCCCTAACTCGCTTCTTCTGAGGTGCTGATCGAAGGTAGGCTTCCCCTGTCTACCGGGGTTGGGATTCTGTTACATTCACTACCTACTACTACCTACCAACCTGACATCCTGCATCTCTAACTCTGCTGGACAGCATCGAGTGAAGGTTAGCTCACCCCAACTACCAGGGATGGGAGCCATGTCTACAGTCTTCTGAGTTTTACCATACCTCCTTTACTTCATACCAGTTGCCGTTTCCCTTCAGGAACATTACTTCTTTGCCCATGGGCCTCATCATTCTACCTATGCCTGACGTCACCATCATCCCGCCTCAGCCATCCCCGACAGATGTCTGAGTCTACATTCTACCACTTCAAATTACACATTCTCCGCCTACTACCCGGATGCTTCTTCCCTTCAGGAACTTGACTTTGCCTAACTTGCCTTCTTCATCATCCTACCTAGCCTGCAGCCTCAATTCATGGTCCTATCTTGCTAACTTCCATGGCCGGGAGCCTCAATCCATATTTAACCGTTCCACTGTCCGCATCTTATTCCTGATGCAGGTTGCCGCTTCCCTTCAGGAATGGAACTTATTCACACATGTACTCTCACCGTCCTATCTCTCCTTTCTGCATCCAGTCAGGATCATCTTGCCTCTACCGTCATGGATGGATGCCTGAGTTTACATTCCATTGCTTCATATGTATTCATTTTCAACCTGCTAGAGGATGCTGCAGCACTTCTGAAACTGGACCTCCTCCTGCTCATAGTCTCCAGTCTTCCTTGCCTGTAGTCTCCCTCAAGTCTCATTGCACTACCTGCCCTGGTTGAGAGCCTGAGTTTACATCACTGTTTCCACTTATACATTCTCTACCTGATATGGATCGCTGGTTCCCTTCGGCAATGGGACCACCTCACTCCAACTGCCTTCCATCCTCAGCTCTGCCTGTCAACATTGACTATACGTCATCTCATTGACATCAAGGAATGGTAGCCTGTTTGGATCCACTGGGTCATTGTATCCTCTGTCTCTTGCTCGGTTGTCGCTTCTCATCTGAAAGAACCCCAGTAACTTGTTTGCCTCCATCCTCCTACCTCTTTAGAGTGGTATTGAAAACTAGTTATCTCTCCTCATTTACCAAGCCTGAAAGCTCATTTCTACAATCAAGTGTTTCGTGCTATCCACTGGACCATTACTTGTTGCTCCCTCCTGGACTTGAGCATGTCCCAATTGCACCTTCACCCTCAACCACTATCAGGAGCGTCATGCCCATCATCTCACCTCACCTACTTCAGTTAGGAGCCTATGTTTGCACCTGCAGGTCCCTCCTTATGCAATTTCTGTATCCTACCTGATTACCACTTCCCTCCAGACTCAGGACCCCTTTACTCCAATTAACTTCCATCTTTCCTCACTGACTTGCCATCCTGCTCATCCATGGATCATCTTACTTAACCCCTTGGCCTCCCATCCTTCATGATTTGAATCTTGCCAGCTGGTCTCATATCCATCTTAATCCAGTTTGACTGCCTCTGGGACTTCCTCGCTGCAGGTCACCCCTTCCTGTTGATGTATGAGTTCATTTTTCTTTCAGATGTGAAATCTCCCTCATTCTTTGGTCAAGCACCTTCTGTCCTTTCCAATCATTAGATGCAGCCTTTGTCAGATGTAGGACTGAAGAACTGTAACCCACTCACTCTTGGTGCATAGCTTCATCCCTTGGCCTTCAATGGATCATCTTCTAGTGACTTGCTACAGCCTTCCTCATTCCACTGCAGTTTGCTGTGAAGCCGACCCAGTCCTGCTCCTTCCCGCACTGTATGTCTTCTGATTTCACCTAGCCCTGCTCCTTCCTGGATCAGTCCTTCAGACCATCAGGATTCATTCTGGACTTTCCTTTTGTCTTCAGTTGGCAGCTTTTTCATCTCCACCTTGCAGGCTCAGGGCTTCATCATCTTTGTTGTGGCTGTCTTGGGCATCCTACCAGATATGGTCAGTATTCCTACCCAGTCAACTACTACTCCAGTCTATCCATCTCATACTCCTACTCTGGCCATCCTACCAGCTCCCATCCACTATTCGATGGATCACCATACTTTTCATTTGAGGAAACTACTTCTAGCACACATCCCTTGGATAACATGTCTCAGAAACTCTTACGTTATCTTTGAGTATTCTATACTACCCATCAGTTCCCTTCAATCATTTCAGAATCTCATTCAACTGGACTCTAGAAAGATCCCCATCTCTCTCTAGTTGACACTCCCTATGAATTGTATCTTTTCAGTCTCCGTGGACTTCCCTGTCCACCGTGCCTCACAGGCTGTTCTCCTACAAGGAAAGGACTTGAATTCTTCTGTTATGCTTCAACCTAGTATCCATCATCGCTGCTACGGATACCAGGACTCGCAAGATACCTCATGCCACCTCAGGCATCATCCAGTTAATTTCTGCAGCCTCTCCTACTATCACCAACTTCGTTGACCATGTTACTCAACTCCAACTTCCTCAACAGACATTGCTTGTCCTAGGACCTTCTCAGCTGCCTTCTCAGAACATTCTTCATAGGCTCTCCAGTGCCTAGCTGCTTCCTAACGTTATGCTATCCAAACCACTGTTTTCTAGCTCCAGGCCACCACCATCCCTCATACAATCATTTGCATTTCTTTGTATATTACCATCAGTCGAGTTAACCATGCATCCAGCAGATTCTCCAGCTTGTCCTACATCAATTATCTCCACTACTCTCTCTGATAAAGACTATCATCAAGAACAGGCTCTTCCAATTTCCATCCAGAAATCTGCAACTATTAAGGCAAATTCACTAACCCAGTCTTGCCTTCTAACCGGCCTTAATCAGCCATAGCACAAAGATCCAATGGTGTTCCACTCTATTTGACCTCACTTCCAATTCAGCCTACAGACTCTTCCATATATCCGCCTCCAAGCTTCTCTCAAGTATTTCAGCATCGAATTACCTGTAAACCTAACCAACTATAAGTCACCACAGTGCATCTCATGGACAATCACCACACAGAAATATCTGTAATTACTTCAGCCAGCATACCAGCAAAGCATATACAAGCATAGTTATGACATCATGCCCAAATAAGCCATCCAATTCCTTATATCAAACTTCCAATCATTCTCTACATATATTCGGTTACCATCTGGACTGCATCTATAAATCTTCCTCTATTTTTCTACTAATCAGTTATGGCAGTACTCCTTTCAGGCATCCAAAGACTCTCCTCTACTAATTTTCTACTTTATGGATGCTTACTTAGCTACTCATCACTCACTACTAAATTCTTTGCCTCCAGACTTTACCTTGACAGTCAAACTTTACACAAGTCAGATCAGTCGCCTATGAGTTTGCAAATTATTGCATTTCCCACCGTTCATTGTCTGGTACCATATCGATTAAATCGTACTCTCCCTGCTCATTACTCACAATCCCTTTGGACAAGCATCCTTCATCACCTTGGACATCTGGACTTCATTCGCTCTTCTTCAACTGGCTCTGCTTTACACTTAGGATTCTACCACTCCTTCAGAAAAGACCTACTCTTCAACCTCAGGATCATCATTCAATCTGCATCATCCATGGATCAAGGATGAACCATCATCTGTCCAAGAAGCTCACCTTCCTCAAATTAGCTATGGTTACTAGAACCTATGTCCTTCTCCTCTTAGTATACCCAGAGGACGGGCTGACCACCGGCCATGGGTCCTCAGAGGTTTCCTCCACCTGCGGGCTTTTCCTCTCCTGAGTGCCAGGGGGTCATACTTTCTGTGAGTTAGAGGAGTTATCTTTTTTGGGCCTTCTATTCCCTACAAATTCCTACTGACATACCTGCTATTCAAGGGTGGGAATAGAGTTAAGCCACAAAAAGTACTACAAGTTACACAAGCACTATATACCACATTGCTATTCCACAAACATTGAATGGGAAGGCTCAGCCTGAGTTTCAATGTGGGGAATAGATCCTCCCACAACCTCTACTTAAACCTTCCACTAATGCACCTCCCTTGCTTAGGGAGTGTTTTGTGTCCACCACCTTCCCCTCCTCCTCCTCCTCCTCCTCCTTTTCCAGTGCTTGGGCCTTCTATTCTCTACAAATTCCTACCTACTATTCAAGGGTGGGCAAAGAGTTAAGCCACAAAAAGTACAAGTTATAGAAGCATATATACCCCATTGCTATTCCACAAACATTGAACTAGGCAATGGGGGGCATGCTAGGCATCATGGTATGACTGTTCAGCAGTAAAACCTGTGCATTCTAATGCAGTACCAACAAACTCTTGAATGCATGATGAGTTTGCTATTCAGATAATGACTATGATGAGTTTACTGTTTAAATAAATCTGGCTTTTAAACAGTTGACTCGTCATAGCCACAAAATGAGTTTTTATCACATGCTTCTAGGTCTTACATCTATTGCATACACCAAGTTCATACAGAGGTATAGAGAACAAAAGACAGCTACAGCACCCTTTAAACTGCACCCCCCACACACTTACATCTAAGTGGTGATAATATTCAATCTTACCTTCCATTAATAACCTGTCCAGGCTATCCTTGAAGCTTTGCTTGGTCTTGCAACCCAAAATATGCCCTAGAAATCCAGTCCACAAAATGTAATTAGCCTCTGAGAAAAGAAAAACGTCCTTTCTTCAGTTATGAATGTTTTGGTTCTTAACAATAATATATTAATTAATGGCCAGCATTTTTTATATCTGGATAACCATAGTTTCATGTTTTTCATTACAACCTCCTGGTTGATATTTTCGGTTACAACCAGGAGGGTGTAATCAGTGCCCATCAATCAAACTCGGCTTAACAAATGTCATTGGCCACTTAACTTTCTGTGAGTGGGCTGAACATCTTGAACAACATGGTGGCTCTATTCCTCTGATAAGGAATGCTGTGCTGCACTCATTTTTCCCCTCAATCATGAGAAAAAGTATGAATTCTAAAACATTTTAGTCATACAGATCTGGTTGATCCCACCTTTGGAACTGCCCCCCCCCCCAACTTTCCTGAACTGCCGCTGTAGTGAGAGGTGGTACAAACAAGCCTGCAGTCACAATACAGTGGTAGTGGTGGCTGTGGCAGTGGCACAGGAGGACTCTCCCAATAAATACAATAGAACAATCACACAAATATATATATATATATATATATATATATATATATATATAGCTGATCAGAAATAGTTAAACCCCAAATGCTTGCATAAATAGAAATGTTTTCAAACCTCATTTAAAGGCCTTCACTTGGGGGGGGGTCTCCCTCAAAGTCCTAGGCAAGGAATTCCAAAGGACCAGTGCTACTACCTCAAATATTTGATCCCCGGATGATTTTAGTTTCACTTTAGGGACTGCCAGAAGGCCTTCCTTGGTGGAGTTGAGTGGAAACCCAGGAGTGTGAAGAGACAGGAGTTCTGACATGTAGCCTGGGTCCAGCCTGCATAGGGCCTTGTAGGTCAGCAGACCCACTTTGAAGGAGATATGCCACTTCACCGGCAGCCAGTGCAGTTTGCACAGCACTGGTGACACATGACAGGACTTAGAAAGACCCATCGGTAGCCAGGCCACAGAATTCTGCAGCAGCTGCAGGTAGCGCAACATACCTCCTTTGACCCCAAGGTATAGAGCGTTGCAGTAGTTGAGCCTCAAAGTCATGACTGCATGTATCAGCATGGCCAGGTCATTAAGCGGGACAAGGGATTTAATCCGGATGATATTCTATAGATGGTAAAAGCCACACTGGACCACCACCACCACCACCTCAACCTCCAGTGTCAGCCCATTATCAAGAATGACTCCCAGATTTTTCACCTTGGTGGAGGCTTATAACCTAGAGGGGCTGAGCCAAAGCCTAGTCTCCCTCTCGGAGGCCTCCTCTCTCACCCTTCAACCTGGCTGTACCACTAGCATTTCAGTTTTTTTAGAGTTCAGTCTCAACCAGCTCAATGACATCTAGGTCTGAATCTCAGAGAAGCACTTATTAAGCACATCGACTGTACCTGAAGTCCCAGGTGCAAAGGACAAGTAGAGTTCAGTACCATCGGCATAACAATGAAACCCAAGTCCATACTGCCTAATGATCTCACCCAGGGGCAGCATATACACTGCAAACAACACAGGCAACAAGACCAAGCCCTGGATTACTCCACAGGACAGAGCCACTGAAGTATTGTTCCAAATAGGCCATCCTGTAAAAATATCTTAAAATAAATAAATTAATGGAATTCAGTGGAATTCTGCAGAAATTATATCTTCCAGTACAGAAATTGGTGGACGAACAATCCTGCAAGTTCACTCATTCCTCTGCATTCTGCTACCGAAGTCTGTAGTCAAAAGGACATAAACTACATCATACAATTGTAAATGATACCATCGTCTATATGTAAATAAGAAACGCCTGTAGAGATTACTCTAAAGCATTTAAAGAGAGAACAGCTGCAAAAATGAGGATCAGATATTTTGAAAAAGGGTTCTACAGGAAAAAGGTAACTAACAGGTTCAATGCAGTCCTCTTATCTATTACTTTTCTGAAAGTTCCTCTTGAAGTACCACTTTTCAATAAGGATTTCTGATTCTGTTCAAAGCAAGAACATCCAGAAGATATATATATTCAACTTGGCTGGTAACCTCTAAATACAAGGACGACCATATGGCACATTTAAAAATCAGTCCGAATAATTTAGCCCCTCAATTACTTGACAGAAACATTCCAGCCCCTATCAAGTGCTGAATCCCAAGACGCTACAGTACAAGCAGTATAAAAGGCAATCTACACATCCCTAAAGTTAGAATGTATTCTGACAGAGCACCATTTCTGGACACAGGCTGCGTACCGTACACTTACTCTCCACTGATATGAGAACAGTTCCTAGCCTTGTTACACTTAAAAGAATGGCCACTTAACACTTTGAAACAGTACATCTGTTTAAACTGAGCTGTTTTAAGGAGTTTACAGTAATGCACTGTGGATCTAATTCATTATGAATTTAATCTGTTTATAATGGTAGCTAATCTGGACAACACACCAGCTGGCCCCGTGTCATAGGTTTGAATAATCGATTGTAGGTAAAATTAGAGATTTTATGCTCAGTCCAGGATCAGATTAGCACTTTCTTTTCTTGTGTTTTTGTGTTGACAAGTGTAGCTTGTGATAGAGATTTAAGGCCTAAAGTGCACAATGTAACCTTGAGCGGTTGCACCAGCAGAACTCTTAATTACATTCTCATGGCCAACACCAGCACTCCCACTATGAATGTTTAGGGGTCCTGGACTGAATCTGACAACTTCACCTCACCTGTCCAGTCATCTGTTGCTATATCTGCTGTAGGTAGTCAGGTAGGTGTTGCCCACTGTAAAACCTAAAAATGCATTACAAAATTACCATATGATATACATACATACATTTAGGAAACAAAATCCATAAATAGAATAAATACAATAAAACAGGATAGGATGTAGAATGAACAGAAGATAGGACAATTAAATTACTAAACAGGGCCAGGGAATGCCTCACTGAGGAGCTGCATCACAGCTTTCATAGTCAGTTCTTAAGTAACTTAACCAAATGATTTTCTTGAAGTAGGCCAGGAGGGTGTTTCAGGGAACAGGGGCCACCACGCCAAATGCCCTGTCCCCTACTGATTTCAAATGTGAACTTAACCCCCAGTCACAAGACATTTTAGTATAGGGGTGTCAGATCAGTGCTGGAGGGTGTGGGGACTGGGAGGTAAGGTGAACCACCAACATGTGTTCTGGGATTACTCAGTTATTAAGTATTTTCAGAAGGAAGTTGCAAAGGCCAGCTCAGACATAACACAAAACATGGATTCTGGTGGAGTTTCAGTAGCCATTTATGGGCTATCTCATAAGGGGGGCAAAATCCCCTCCAAGTAAGTATTCATCCACCATTTTGGTGGTAGCAGCCCTAAAATCAATTACCTGGAGATGGCTAATTCTCAGTTTCCTGCTGTTGGAGGAATGGCTAACTTTAGTAAAAGAAACCTGAATTATGGAGAAAATGTACAGCAGGATACATTTTAAGTATCATGGGAGCAATATCAATATTATTATGAGATGGTATAAATAGGACAAATATGTGGAAGAGACTGGAGCCCCTAGGTTGGAACGGAGGTAAGAAATCCCTGGGTACCCAACTGTGTAGGTAAAGAGAAGCTTCAACCCCCAGCCATGGATGCATATGAACATTTTATGGTTTAATGGTTAGCTCTTATACAGTTCCTTAGCAAGTCCATTTAAACAGCTGGAGATTATGACTGAAATGTCTTTTATCTGGATGATGCCTAATGAAATATAACCATGCCATGTTCCTCATACCTCGATAATATATTATTTTTAAAAAGTTCCTGTTCTCTGGAAGGAAGAGCTCTACCTGGGTGGAGAAGGCTCAGGGACTCACCATTAATTCTAAGAATTGGTCCTGATGCAAGGATGATTTTATCTTGTGCTTGAGGAAATTATATCCAAACACATTTGTTAACTCTCATATCATAACTACTACCATTGTTAAATTTCCTATGGCTGGAATCAGTCTGGTTATCAAACTCAGCAACATAAACACTTTTTTAGATATCTAAAATTTAATTTTCTTAATACCAAGTCTCCCTCACTGGAGACCCTATTCTCTGTTGCAGTAGGACCTCTGACTCCTTTAGTAAGACACATCATTATTTTAGAACAATACTTTCTGCAGGATTTTGACTAGGCTTCAAGTTGTCAGGGAGAATAGGTGCCAAGAGCTGCCTAGCAATGATCTAGTTTCCCAGTTAAACACACTGCACACTTAGCACATGACTAAGTCCAAATTCTTTTTTCATATGAGGGCATCCTTTTTTGTACAAATAAAAAAAGCTTGTGAAAAAGGATGCCCTCATACAAACAAATAATTTGAACTTGATGCCCTCATACAAAAAATAATTTTGACAGTTGTTTTCCAGATTTTTTTTTCATATGAAGGAATTCTTTTTTGAGAATGTTTTTCAGTCATATGAAAAAAGATGCCTTCATACAAAAAAAATTATTTGGACAGTTGTTTTCCAGATTTTTTTTCGTGTGAAGGAATCCTTTTTCAAGAGTTTTTTTTTGTTCCTTTGAAAAAGGATGCCCTCATATGAAAAAAGACTTAGAACTTAGTTTTTTTCTGATTCTTTTTTCATATGAAGGAGTTATTTTTCATGAACATTTTCCATTCTTATGAGAAAGGGTTTCTTCATACAAAAAAGATTTTAGACTTAGTTTTGTCCCAAATTTGAAATTTAACAAGTCATAACTCCCTCAATATTTGGACTTAAGGGACAATCTGTGTATCAAAACAAAAGTCTCAATGAGTACTGCAAGAATAACACATATTCCCCCCAAAATTAAGACCCACATAAAAAAAAAACAGTAAAAATAATTAAAAAAAAGTGACAATTCTCGTAGGATAACTTTGGAACTTTAACAAGCCATAACTCCCTCACTAATTGGACTTAAAGGACAATTTATATATCAAAACAAAGGTCATCATGAGTACTACAAGAATAACACACATGTCCCCCTTTAACATTTAGGGGCAATTAAAAACAATACAAAATACAAATTCCCCATAGGATAACATTGGAATTTCAACAAACCATGCCTCCCTCAATATTTGAACTTAAGGGGCAATCTATATATCAAAACAAAGGGCTTAGTGTGTTCTACAAGATAATAACACATATTACACCCAATAAATTAGGGGCACTATTAAAAACATAAAAAATGAAAAATATAAATTCCCATAGGATAACATTGTAATTTTAACAAGCCATACAATGAAAGAAAAAAAATTACTGTTTTCACAGAAATGTAAGTGCAGGACCCTCGGGGCCCTGTGCTTCCACAGAAACATACATGTATGCATCTATGGAGGGATAAATGTGCAGGATGATTATACTATCTCAAGAAGTAAGGAAATTAATTGTAGAAAACTTAATTAATGCACTAGTTAAGCTTAAATCAACAAAAGTAGGGAAATGTGGTGTTAGGGTTGCCAAACCTAACACCCCACCCCCACCCTGCTGGCAGCAACAGGAAAAACCATTACGGTTTGACCTCGCCTGTGTATTCATAAATCAGACATGGCATGTGCATTGGGGTTGTCAACCCTAATGCTCACCCCATTATCATATACTGTACACATCTCAGCTTATTTACAGATGGAATGGGGTGAGCATTAGGGTTGACAAGCCCAAGGCATATGCCACACCTGATTTACAAAGACACAGGAGAGGTCAAACTGTAATTTGTTTTCCTGTTGCTGCCTTCAGGGTGGGGGAGGGTGTTCTGGGGCATAGAGATGGTAGGAAAACCATACAGCGGTGAAAACTGGAACAAAGCCCCAGACGACAGACTGGGTATGAATGATGAGGAAAAATGGTCTGTGTGTTGGTAGTGCACCAGGTTCTGATTTTGATACTCTGAACTGACACAGAATAGCAGTCTAGAATGTGAATTAAGCAAAAATAGTTAATTAAAGATTACAATTGATTATCCTGTTTTGACTACATATACAATGATAAACCTGTATTAAGAATAATTTGTCATATTGTACTCTGCTTAGCCTCCACAGCCCATCAGGGGCTACTCCCTAGCCACTGCATCCTCCCTTTGAGAGCCCCCCTCACATTACCATTGCTCTACTAAGATATAACAAATCCATAGCAGACAGCAAAACAACTAACAAATACCATGCTTGTATAATGATCACAGACATTTGTAATTACTTTATCAAGATATAGTAAAAACAAACAACATGGTTAGCAAGTCACAGCTGCCCACATGGCTTTGTTTTTCCATGCTTCCCTCTAGTAGCATAGCAACTAACATCATCCTAGCCATGGGGACGGCAACCATCCTTCCTACATCATAGATGAGGTGGTCTGGAAGCATGGCTGGGACTGATTGACATTTCCTATAGAGTCCCATAAATACAACACATCATCATGCAACTATCTCACTAAAGAAGCATGTGAAACTGCAACACAAATTGAACGGGTCAGGAGAAGGTACGAATTTCCAAAATGTAACAGGATATTGCAAAGTAACACAGGAGCTAATGACCAAACTGTTTCTAAGTATGTAAAGTATAGTTTTGCTAGATTTTGCAATGCTACATCTCTACAGCTTAAGCAACACGAACAAAAAGGAAAAACTGTTCCCCAGACAAGGGCAATTTTCGAAATCAACCTTGCTAGCCTGGATAAACACAATAAGTTGAAGGCAGCAGACTGTAATAAAAAAACACTAGAAAGTAAGTGTACTAGTTTATAACAAATAATGAATTGCAAATAGCAGCATAAAAAAACTGTTTCCAGTCAAAATAGGTCACCAAGGAATAGCGAGAACATATAAACATGATTGTGTTTCCAGTGTGATAGCAGTTAAGAGAATGTACTGTTAAAATGATAACAAACATACAATGAAAGTAAATTTAAATGTGATCTAATAAAATCATTAGGACTCACAGGGAATGCCTTTTTTCCAAAAATAGATAAGCAATTGAAATCCATTGCTATGATTTACATGGTGGCTAACCTTATGTTGTAGTAATATGTAATAGAGTAGTGCATTAACTTTCAGCTTTTATTTAGTTAGTAAAAATGTCTAAGAATACAGGAATTGCATAGTAAAAAATTGGTGCAGTAACCAGAGCAAATATATTGTGTCAAGCCCTATGAATTGACAGGAAACATTGCAAAACTCATTGTTAAATTGTTATAGTATAATAAATGGAAATGAGAAATGCAAAGTCAGACAAATAACAATATGAACATTACAAATGTATGAACTTATTTATTTATTTAGCTTTTGTTGACCAGGTAAGTACACTAGACAAGTTATATGCCTATTTTCAGGTATGACCCAGGACAGTACAATGAGATACAGATACAGTGGGATACAGGTTCATACAGAGGACAACATGACACAAGTTAGGCAGTATACAGAGTCAAAATAGAACCATGTGAACATAAGCAGTAGACAGTAAGCACAGTTAAGATATGTACAGGAATATATATACATAGAGACACCAAGGCTAAGAACAGTACACTTTTACAAGGTATACATGACTCTGAGCCACAAACAGAGCCACAGTCTGAGTATCCCCTGAAACAGAGAAAAAATAGATTATATGCACCTCAGAGTTCAGTTAGGCTGCGTCAGCAGGAGCTGCAAGAGAGGTGCCAGGAAGGACATGTGAGTCCGGTGCAGGGGACCGGAACTATCTACAGAGGTCTAAGACACCCACATGCAGAGGAGAGCTTCAAGTGATTATTGCGCCCAATATTATATTAACAGATATGAAGGAATAACATTCATATCAAATACAAATTGAAATGAACAAATACTTGAGTGAGAACACAAGGTAACTAATATTAATTACAAATGTATAAGGAATCTATTAACAACAGGTATAACAGTAACTATCCTTTATTGTTACAAAACTGGAAAGACTGATGACTTTCATGAATTGGATATAGCTCCAGATATAAAGATGTTCTTTATATTTTATTTTCATTTTTATTTTTAGAAGAAAAGTAATTGTGTAAGATTTAATACTGCTAAGGTTAAGAGATGATTCCATAAGGGGTATACCATACCTATAAATAAAAAAAAGTAATGATGTTTATTATTATTAAATGGTAAATATTAAAATATTATTGTTTATATAGTTGTATAGCTCTTTGCCCATGAAGAAGCCCAATGTTTGAGTGACATGTTAGGCACATCAAGGGATCGCTGTGTTCAAAGAAATACAAATAAAACTACATTTTTATGAAAATAATGGTGTGCCTGGCTTGCTGAAAATGTTATAGTCCAGTTGAAGTTATCCATATTACCAGCCCCAAATATGAACCTTGAGGAACTAACAACTTAGAAAAGGGTACCCACCTGTCAGACATCCTTGCAACATTGACAATTTATGTGATATACATTAACCATGCATGGGTGGATGGACATTTTGAACCCTTCATAGATATTCTGAGAGGACCTGTTCAATGGTCTTTAAGAAAAACTTATAGGCCGTGATATACACCTATTCTGAACATTTGTTTTAGCATATATAACAAGGTCTTCTGAATATTGTATAAACTGTCATGATGAAATAAAGTAAGTAATTACTTTTTCTTGTGGTGGATACAGGCATGGATAGTTTTGCGGAATTAGGAATGAGTTTTGAAACAAGGCAGACTACATTCAGCTTTTCTGAAGCTGAACAGAAAAAATTATATGCAGCAGTAGGAGCAGGTAGAAACCTTGAAATAGGATAATCAGAAAGAGATTTACAATATAAACTAGAAAAGGTCAAATAGAACGATTTCAAACTAGAGTGGCACAGCATTACACGCTGAGAATATCTACACTACAAAAGAATTCCACATGAACTTAGAGCCCTTATAGAGTCCAACCTAGGAGCTGAGTCCAAAACCTTAGAAGATTGATGAGAGGGTATTAAAAATGGTATTGCAATGATTTCATGCATGCCCTAATAGAGGCTTGCCTAGAAGGGAGGAGTGAACTTACAGATGAAATAGAGAAAGTACAAGATCAGTTGAACTTAAAAACTGAGGAAGAATGGTTTAAAGAAAACCTAGAGGTCATAAACAAATCATTACAAACTTTTGAGGAAGAACTGAAAAAAAAAACCTTAAAATTAAGAAGTTTAGAAGAGACACCAGTGATTATCGACTAAACAGCGTTTATACTTGGAAAGTTAACCCACCATATAGGGGACAAAGGGAAGACACATACTCTGAGACCTCGGGTAGTTACAGTAGGAAAATGGATAGACCTCCATACAATCAAGGAGAACAGAACAGACCAGGGCATTTTTTTCTGAGAGAAATGTGTGTTGGTAGTGCTCTAGGTTCCAATTTTGATACTATGAACTGACACAGAATAGCAGTCTGAATATGAATTAAACAAAACAAGCATTTGTCAATGCCGAACGTTTGCTTGCAGGTATTTGCAGTGGTGTTTGGCATGTATGGTGCTTTATCCTAATGCCCTGTGCGATTGCTGGTATTTGCACAATAAATGGTCAGCATGACCTTTTTGTTACCCCCATTGTGCGCTACATAGGCAGAAACATGTTTTGGGCAGGATGTGAAAAATGACAGCTGTACTGCTCATAAGGAAGTGTGGTAAAATGCCAATGTTGAAAATCTGGAATGGAAATATTGAAAATTCGCAAACCTACGAGCGTGCGTGGGAACTGTGCAACACACGCTCGTAAAACAGTCATTTTTAGGAATTTTTTCACCAAATTTTAACATTACCATTTAAAACCTCTGCTAATGAACAGTGTCACGTGATTTCTTAATGTGTCCCATACACTGAGTTCGCCACACCGACAGTGCTTGTGTGCTCTACATGGGCGGAAGCTGCGTTTTGGGCAAGATGTGAGAAAATGACAGCTGCAGTGCTCATAAGGAAGTGTGGTAAAATGGCAATATTGAAAATCTGGGTGAAAATATTGAAAATTCGTGAACTTCTGAGCCTGCGTAGAACTACGCAATGCGCTCGTCAAACATCATTTTAGAATTTTACCAAGATTTCAACATGGGGTTTTGGGACCCCTTCTCATGAATGATGTCACTGTCATGGCATTATTTGAGGCCAAAGGGTGATTTCACACAGTGACTGCGCAGTGCCTGTGAAATCACCCTTTGGGCCCGAATAACGCCATGACAGTGACATCATTCATGAGAAGGGGTCCCAAAAACCCCATGTTGAAAATTTGGTGCAAAAATTCCAAAAATGACTGAGATATGCAATAAAGTTGAAACCCCCCTATGTAGCCCATTATACAGCTTACCGGCATTTCCTCAGTTCGCGGTCGGCTTTGAAGAGTGCAGACGTGTTCCCGGTCCACCGAAGATCGTCGCGCCAGAGTCCGGAGGTAAGTATGGGTGAGGGGGGTGTGGGGAGGCTGGGTGTGCAGTGGGTGGGTGCGGGTTGTGGGGTGGCTGGGAGACTCGGCGTGGGACTGTTTTTATTTACAGGTTTAAAAAAAAAAAAAGATGATGTGGGACGTTTGCCACGCTGGGGTAGGCCCCAGCATGGCAGAAGATGTGGGGGCGAGGAGCCGACGGGATTGGGCACCCCTGGCCGGCAAACTACGCTGGAAGCCGAGGAGCCGACGGGGATTGGGCACCCCGCCGCAAACAAAGAACGCTTGCCACGCTGGGTGGCCCAGCATGGCAGCAGGATGGCTGGGGAGGGGCCGTGGAGCTGATGGGGATTGGGCACCCTGTCAGCAACAATGTTTGCCATGCTGGGGTGGGCTCCAGCATGGCACGAAGCTTTGGGGGCAGCGTTGCTGCCGGGGAGGAGCACGACGCAAGGAGGGGACGGCGGCCGCGCTCAGTATGGTAATGGTGCTTTCCTTTGAAGCAGAGGAACACCACTGTCATACTGAGCTCCTGCACCCATTGGAGCAGGACCGCCACGCCTGCTCAAGGAGCAGTGCATTGGATGGGAGAGGCACACCTCCAAGTGTGCTACTCTCCCAAAACGTTTCTTGCGCATGCGCGCAAGTGAACATAAAAAGTTAATGAACAGTTACAATTGATTAGTCTGTTTTGACTACATATACAATGATGAACCTGTATTAAGAATAATTTGTCATAATGTACTCTGCTTAGCCTCCACAGCCCATCAGGGGCAACTCCCTAGCCACCACGTCCTCCCTTTGAGGGCCCCCCTCACATTACCATTGCTCTACTAAGATATAAAAATCCATAGCAGACAGGAAAAAGACTAACAAATACCATGCTTGTACAATGATCGCAGGAATCCATTATTATTTTATAAAGAAATAGTAAAAACAAAGAGGGAACTACATGGTTAATGAGCCATAGCTGCCCACATGGCTTTGTTTTTCCATGCTTTCCTCTAGTAGCATAGCAACTAACAACATATTAGCTATGGAGGCAGCACCCATCCTGCCTTCATCATAGATGAGGTGGTCTGGAGGCATGGCTAGGGCTGATTGATATTTCCTTTAGAGTTGCATAAATACAGCACATCATCATGTGACTATCTAGCTAAAGAAGCACGTGAAATTGCAACACAAGCTGAACGACTCAGGAGAAGGTAAGAATTCCCAAAATGTAACAAGATATTGCAAAGTAACATAGGAGCTAATGACCAAACTGTTTGTTAGTTTCTAAAGTACAGTTAAATATTGCAATGCTATGGCTCCACAGCTTAAGCAATAGGAACAAAAAGAAAAACTATTCCTAGCCAAGGGCAATTTTCTAAATCGACCCTGCTAGCCTGGATAAATACAACGGGTTGAAAGCAGAAGACTATAATGAAAAACACTAGAAAGTAAGCGTACTAGCTTATAACAAATAATGAATTGCAAATAGCAGCATTAAAAACTGTTTCCAGTCAAAACAGGTCACCAAGGAGTAGTGAGAGCATATAAACATGATGGTGTTTCCAATGTGAAAGTAGTTAAGAGAACATACTGTTAAAATGATAACAAATGTACAATGAAAGTAGATATGAATGTGATCTGGTAAAATCATTGGGACTCACAGGAAAAGTTTTTCAAAAAATAGATAAGCTATCGAAATCCATTGTTGAGATTTACGTGGTGGCTAACTTTATGTTGTAGTAATATGTAATAGAGTAGTGCATTAACTTTCAGCTTTTATTTTGTTAGTAACAATGTTTAAAAATACAGGAATTGCATAGTAAAAAATCGGTGCAGTAACCAGAGAAAATGTATTGTGTCAGGCCCTATGAATTGACAGGAAACATTGCAAAACTCATTATTAAATTGTTATAGTATAATAAATGGAAATAAGACATGCAAAGTCAGAAAAATAACAATATGAATGTTACAAATGTATGAACTTATTGTGCCCAATATTATATTAACAGATATGAAGAAATAACATTCATATCAAATACAAATTGAAGTGAACAAATACTTGAGTGAGAACACACGATAACTAATATTAATTACAAATGTATAAGGAATCTATTAAAGAGACACTGTCAACCAATTTTGCATCATTATTTCTGGTTAAAAATTTACATTTTATGATTGCTTACTTTCTCTGAAATTCATTAATGTTGCTGTTTGTTTTGTCTGTCTCCTTATTTAGAAGAACTGAAATGCAAGATAATGTATATTTATAATCATCCTTGTTTTGTTTACAATCCTGGATCTGTTCTTACTGCATACTTCCTAAACATTAGAAGCTCCCCCAAACAGTGCAGTCACTCATGAGACAGTAGCCACCTAAACTCCCATTGCATTATTAGTGACTAGACTGTGTTGGGGTTGTTCCTAGGAGCAGGAAAGATGCAGTGGGAGTTGATCAATGAATGTAAACAAACCTGTTTTTATGTGGTAACACCAGTATGGTGGGCAGTCAGATTTTCACTTTTTAAAAGAAAAAAAGAATCAGAATTAAACTACTAGCTACATCAATAATCTTTACAGAATTTTAGCAATCATAGGATGTGTTTTTTAAACAAGGAACACTTCGAGGCCTAAAAGAGTTGAAAGTGTCCCTTTAACAACAGTTATAATAGTAACTGTCCTTTATTGTTACAAAACAGGAAAGACAGATGATTTTCATGAATTGACTATAGCTTCAGATCTAAAGATGTTCTTTATATTTTATTTTCATTTTTAGAAGAAAAGTAATTGTCTAAGATTTAATACTGCTAAGGTTAACAGATGATTGCATAAGGGGTATACCATACCTGTAAATAAAACATGCGATGATGCTTATTATTATAAAATGGTAAATATTAAAATATTATTGTTTATATATTTGTATAGATCCTTGCCCCTGAAGAAGCCCCAAGTTTGGATGACCTGTATGTAATCCTGAGCCTAGAATCACTTGTGGGGGGCTGGCTGGAGGGGGGAGAGAATTGAGCTTCCCTTGACAGCTGTCCTCCCTTGGGGAGGAGGGGTTCACACATCCCAATGATCAGCTGCCACCTGGTGAAATATGGGTGGAAGTACAGTGGGACAGTAGGGAAGGGGTCCCCATGCCTAGTTGCCAAGGGGGGGGATCTCCACAGAGGTGGGGTTATTTACATCATGGCGTATCACATCATTGCGCAAGTGTGGGTCCCAGAGAAGAAAATGGAGGAAAAAATCTTTTGGCCACAGCTGGAAGATGGCCCAGTTCCTCACAGGCCCTGCACAGATAACTGAGCCCTTCTTAACAAGTACTATGGCAGAGGATACATCAGAATGGATAAGTCCATGAGGAGTTGAGTGATGGGGCTGGGGGAACCAGTCCAAATAGGGATTGCCTGGGGGTGAATAAGGAGGATAAATTCAGATATGAAAAAAGCTGCCCCTGGTATCCATGGGCACCCACACTCCCCAGAGCACCCCACTGCAGTCCCTCAAAGGTAGTCAGCACAACCTCTCCACTCACTTTCTCAGCCAGCTGCCATCTGACTCATACAACTACAATATCTATATCAGGTTAATTGATATAGTAGTTGCGAGATATTTCTGAATATCAGTGCACTGTAAGCAAAACCCTTTTGTGAGTTTCAGAGATGTCTCACAGCTTTTAAACTGATATACTTGCTAATATATGGATACCATAGTTGCATGAGTCAGAATGTGGCCAGCCTTGGAGGTTATAAAGGGTATGTGCTGGCCACCACAGCAGGACAGGTGTGCCACAGGACACCAGGGACAACTTTTATGGGGAGAGATAAGGAAGGCGGTGTCACTGCAAGGTTGGAGGATGGGGAAACATAGAAACATAGAATTTGACGGCAGATAAGGACCGCTTGGCCCACCCAGTCTGCCCATTTCCCTACCTGATGGATAAGCTGTAGATCCTAGTTAACCAGCAGCCTACTTCATCCTACCCCCACCCCCTAGAATTGCCTTATGACCGCCCCATGCATGCTTGAATTCCACCACTGTTTGTGACTCCACAACCTCCTCTGGAAGGCCGTTCATCAATACCACCCTCTCTGTGAAAAAATACTTCCTTAAATTACCTCTGAGCCGCCCCTTCTATCTTCGAATTAACCTTTGTTCTTGCACATCTCTTTTTTTGAAAGATGCTACCCTCTTGGACTTTGTTGATTCCTTGAGGTGTGAAAGTTTCTATCATGTCCCCTCTCCTCCTTTCCTCGAGGCTATACATATTAAGCTCCTTAAGTCTCTCTTCATATGTCTTCCAGTGCAGACCCTGCACCATTTTAGTTGCCCTCCTCTGAACAGCTTCCATCCTGTCTATGTCTTTCTGGAGATTGGGTCTCCAGAACTGCACCAGTACTCCAGATGGGGTCTCACTAGCTGTCTGTACAGAGGGATAATAACTTCCTGTTTTCTACTGAGTGCCTCTCCCTAAGCATCCCAGTATCCCCCCAGCCCTCCTTGCTGCCCTCTCACATTGCTTGCCCACCTTTAGGTCAGCTGATATGACTACCCCCAGGTCCCTTTCCATTTTTGTTGTTGTTAGTATCTCACCCCATTGTGTACTCTTCCCTGGGTTTTGTTTCCCAGGTGCATTACTGCACTTCTTAGCATTGAATCTAAGCTGCCATACATTTGACCATTCCTCTAACCTTTCAAGTCCTTCTCATCCTTTCCACTCCACCTTGTGCATCAACTCTGTTGCAGATCTTTGTGTCATCTGCAAAGAGACATACTTTCCTTCAGTGCCTCTGCAACATCACTTATAAAGACATTGAAAAGGACTGGTCCCATACTTTGAACCCTAAATTTACTACTGACCCCCTTTTTTTTTCAGAGTGGACTCATTTACTATTACTCTCTGTGTCCTATTCTCAGCCAATTCTTTAGCCAGGCTGTCATCTTGGGACCCACTCCCAGGCTGGCTAACTTGTATATTAATCTTTTGTGTGGGACTGTGTCAAATGCCTTGCTAAAGTCTAGGTAGGCCATGTCCACAGCCCCTCCCTGATCAACTACTTTGGTCACCCAGTCAAAGAAATCTATCAGATTTGTCTGGCATGACCTTCCCGCAGTGAATCCATGCTGCCTTGCGTCCTGTGCCCCTCTGGCCTCTAGATGTTTAACAATTCTTTTCTTCAGAAGTGATTCCATCATTTTCCCTACCACTGAGGTTAAACTAACAGGTCTGTAGTTTCCTGCTTCTGCCTTGCTCCCACTTTTGTGAAGGGGAATCACAAGTGCCCTCCTCCAGTCCTGGGTACCACCCCATCCTCCCATGATTTGTTGAAGAGGGTAGTCAGTGGTGTCACTAGTTCTACCCTTAGTTCTTTTAGAATTTGGGATGAATCCCATCAGGCCCCATTGCTTTGTCCACCTTCAGTTATAAGAGTTCTTTCAGAACCCTTTCTTCTGTAAATGGTCTGGTATCAACTTCTGTATCCAGAGTGTTTCTACTGTTTGTTTTAAGTACCTCCCCCTCTTCCTTTGTAAATACTGAGCAAAAATATTTGTTTAGTATCTCTGCCTTTTCACAGTCACCCTCTGCCCACCCTCCCTCCCCTTTATTAAGCCTCACTATCCCTCCCTTGGTCTTCCTTCGCTCCCTGATGTACCTATAAAAGGTTTTATCCCCCTTCTTAACTGAGTTGGCTATCTTTTCCTCGGCTTGGGCCTTTGCTGTTCTGACTGCCTTCCCAGCTTCCTTTTGCTTTAACTGATACAGTTCTCTGTCCTGGAAAATAATTTTTCTTTTAGCACAAACAAGCACTTAGATGGCAGCTGAACATGGTATACCATTATATGGGTGCTGCAATTAGGGTGCCCCAACCAGTTCACCTGTCATGCAGGTGAACTGGATTTTGCAGCGCTCAGCAGGGATGGCGCCATCCGGATGTTGCACCCCTGCCACATACACCTCCAACCTGGAGGTGATTATATTTAAGTACGGTGGATGCAGGGGGTGAAACCCACCTGCAGTGGGGAATGCAGGGGGGCACAGCCCCCCACAAACAAGCAGAACGTGCCCTGGGGTATTAGGCATGCTAGGGGTTGGGTGGCACAATTTCTGGGCACGATGTTCACCATCAGCATTGTGCTTGCACTCTAATGATAGCCACAGCTTTTGCTGTCACCATGACATGATGAAACCACCAGCAGTGGAGGTAGGAGGGTTGTACTGGTCATCCACCGTGGGAGTTGTAACTTCTTAAACATAAAAGTTATTTGTGGGTGCTGGGGGGAGGGAGGGAATGGGTTTGTAATGAGGGGATAGGGACTTGAATTTAAGGATTTGGGCTGGGGAAGATGGCAGGGGCTGTTTTTTTCTCTTTTTTTCTCTTTTTTGATTTTTTTTTAACTAGTATTTCTCGACTAGGAATAGGCATGAATGGTGCCACTATTCGTTATTTGTATCCGAATAATGAATATTGCATTATTGTTGGTGCTTGGGAAATACTGTTCATTACTTGCACACCCCTACAACACCACTATTGCTTCTTCAGGATGGCAACTTCTTTTCTTTTAAAGCTCATTTTTATGTTTGCTTGCACGCATGTGCAAGAAACATAGTGCCATCATCTGAGTTTTTGTAGGTGTTACACCCTGTCTTCCAATTCAGTTAGTGTGTTTGCAGGTGCGGCCACAGTTCACCAATGAATGCTACAGCTGTCTATGACAGCAATTGAAAATGCAGTGCTGTACAGTTGAAAGAGAGAGCTCTGCTTCAGTGAGTAGCAATAAGATAGTGCTGATTAGCATATTGCATGCTCATGTGCCCCCCCCACACACACACTGTATGGCCAACGGGGGGTGCCCAATCCCCCATTGGCTCTGCTGCACTCCCCCCCAACAGAGTTCCAGGTACCACGCTGGGAGCCCAGCGTGGCAACAGTCCATAAGGCTGACGGCGGTGCCCAATCCCCATCGGCTCCACTGTTTCCCCCCCAACAGACTACCAGGTGCCACACTGGAAGCCCACCCCAACATGGCAACAATCCATTATGTGACGAGGGTGCCCAATCCCCGATGGTTCCTGCCCCCCAAACAGCGCCACAGCTGCCCACGCTGGGAGCCCACTGAGTGTGGCACAAGTCCCGTGTCATCTATGAAAACAAATAACCTGCAAGAAAAACGTCCTCGCTGACTGTCCTGCCCCCACCCACTCCCCCTCTGTGCACTCTGCCTCCCCACACCCTCACCTCACCCCATACTTACCTCAGGAGTCTGGCATGATGATCTTCGGTGGACCGGGAACACATCTGCACTTCTCAAAGCTGACCGCAAAGTGAGGAAATGCCGGTAAGCTGTATAATGGAATAAATAAGTTTTTTTTCAACTTGGATGCATATCTCAGGCATTTTGGGGAATTTTTTCACCAAATAGTCAACATGGGTTTTTTGGGACCCCACCTAATGAATTCTTTTGGGACCGATTTACGAAATGACAGTGTCACAGTTCATGAGGTAGGCTCCCAAAAAAACTATGTTGTAAATCTGGTGAAAAAGTTCCCAAAATATGTTTGTTCTGATATGCGTTACTGTTCCTAGGGGCCTTCGTAAGTTTGCGAGTTTTCAATGTTTTAATATTTTCACTCCAGATTTTCAACATTGCCCTTTTACCACACCTCCTTATGAGCAGTACAGCTGTCATTTTTCACATCTCGCCCAAAATGTGTTTCCGCGCATGTAGCACACAATGGCGCTGTCGGTGTGCAAAATAAATGTTCGGGACAGATTAAGAAAATCACAGTGACACTGTTGATGAGCAGAGGTGTTAAAATGGCTATGTTAAAATTTGGTGAAAAAAGTCCATAAAATTACTGTGTTATGACCGACCATTGCGCAGTTTCCATGCACCCTCAGAAGTTCATGCATTTCTAATATTTTCAGTCCAGATTTTCACCATTGGCATTTTTCCACACTTCCTTATGAACAGTACAGCTGTCATTTTTCACACCCTGGCTGAAATGTGTTTTCACACTTCCAATGCAGAAATGCGTGGTTGCTGTGGGAAATCACTGTTCAACAGATTAAGAAAATCACAGTGACACTGTTCAGGAGTAGATGTTTCAAAATGCCTGTGTTGACAATCTGCTGTAAAAATCCCCAAACTAATTGTATTACCGGGTGTGCATTGCGCAGTTTCTACGCACGCTTGTGACCACCAGTTTTTTAAATATTTTCACTGCAGATTTTCAACATTGCAATTTTTAACACCTCCCCATGAACAGTACAGCTGTCATTTTTCACATCCTGTTCAAAATGTGTTTTCACACCTGTGGTGCCAAATGGCTTAGTCGCTGTGCAAAATCAGCTTTCGGCTAACAAACTGATATTGCCACTGTTCATAAGGTGGGTGTCACAAAAAACCCATGTTAAAAATTTGGAGTGAAAATGCCAACAAACGCTTGAGGCGTTAGGGTTTCTGACCGTAATGCCCCACCCTGTAGAGATTGACAGGCATCAGGGGTGTGACTTAGGATTCTCGCCTGTAATGCTCATCCCATTCCACACCCTGCAGCCAGTGAGAGGCATTGAGGTATGCCTTGGACTCCTTGGTCCCAAAGTTCACCTCATTCTCCTATACAGCACCCATCTCACCATATTTCCTGATGGAATGGGGAAAGCATAAGGGCCAAAGACCCCAAGGTACACCGTGACACTAGTCGATGTCTGCAGGGTAGGGAGTGGTGAAATGGTATGGCCGTTATGCCTGACGACCCAAAGGCACACCCCAATGCCTGCCAGTCTCTGCAGGGTGGTGGTGGGGTTGGCTTCAGTTCTATACTTCACTGCCATTCCTATTATGCAGCTCTCTAACTCCTACAGTACCAATGCCAATGCTAGCAAGCAAACATTCGGCACTGACAAATGCTTGTTATTATATGATCAAAGCATAAAAATCACATTACAGATAGTTACAGGTTTAGACAGTTCAGGTCAGGCAGTGTATGTGAATGCTCGACAACATCAAACACAGAGTCAATGCATATAATTATTTATTTCTTGTGTGCGATTCTCACATCAACTGATGGTGTCAAGCGCCCCTTAATAGTCCAAAATATGATATAAAGCTTTGGCCTGTGTGAAGACATCCTCTGGTAGTCTTCTCCTGTTGCCCCTTGTATTCTAGTTAGGCCTACCGATCAGATCTAAAGGCCTTATTTTCTTATGCTATATAAAAAAAATTTCAACTAAAACAACAAAAGGTGCTTTCCAATTGAGCTTAATGACTCAAATGGAGTAAAAATCTTAGAGTTGAAGAGACCACATTGTTCTCTTATGCTACATTACCTTTGCTTTGGGGGGGTGCCTGGGTTTGGCTCCAGGGTTCAGTTTCTGATCAGACCCAATGCACTAGTCGGTACCCATTAGGGTCTCCCACCTCCTCCATTGTTCCTTGTACTTGTCTAAAGTGAGTCTAAGTTTTGCAGTCAGTTCCTCCATCCATATAATTTTGTCTACCCTGGGGTAAATATCGAGAGGAGTTGTGCAATGTGCAACCCACTTGCGCATGCGCAAGCACAGAAATGCACCCCAGAGCCATATTCAACCAGCGTGAATGCGCAGTGCAATATCCAATGTGCTGATGCGCAACAGTAATGTATGTGGCACAAGTACATGGGGGGGTGCCCATGAATAAGCTGTGCAATGGCATATTCAGATGAAAAACATGGCACAAACCAGGAGTAAGTCAGAGAATGTGCCACACAGACATGAGCATATAAAAGGAGGCTCAAACACACACACAGCAGATGCGCAAGCCATTGCAGGACATAGCCATGGATGCAGGCCCATTTCTGATGGAACAGGTAATGAGGGGTGTGATGGGGAGGGAGGAACATCAGCGTGGCCGAGGAAGGGCCCGTCAGTGGTATGCCCAACACAGACAGTACTGTGCCCGCCTCAGTTTTGAAGACTACGGTGACACGGAGCTAGTGGGCTAGTACCGTCTGAACAGGGCAATTCTGAGGCAGCTCTGTGAGCTGTGCCATGATGAGCTGCAGGCACCCACCAGAAGGAGTCATGCCATGAAGGTGGAGACAAAGGTGACAGCAGCAATGTGCCTGCTCACCACGGGCACCTTCCAGACACCAGTGGGGGCAACCACTGGCATATCTCAGTTGGCCATGTCCCACCTCCTCACACAGTTCCTCAACACCCTGCTGCCACATGCTTTGGTGTACATAAGATTTCCAAGCACACAGGCAGAGCGTACAGCAAACATGCAGGAATTCTACAGGGTGGCACACATGCCCAGCATGATTGGGGCCATTGACTGCACCCATGTGGCCATACACACACCACCTGGCCAAGAAGGGGCTATCTACATCAACAGAAAGGGCTACCCCTCTGTCAACTGCCAGGTGGTGTGCAATGCCACTGGATGCATCATAAATGTGTGCACCACACACCCTGGGAGTACACATGATGCTTTCATATGTCGATTCTGTGCCAACGATTTGAGAGTGGGGTGATCCCCATGGGTCACTTACTAGGTGAGCATGACTTGTGACGGGGTGACAGAGTGGCTGTGTAGGTGTGAACAGACCCAAGGCACACATGGAGGAGGTTGGGTGGGTGGCCATATGCAGCATAGGAGAGGACATGGGAACATGCAATGCCATGCCCTAACCAGTATGTGTGTTACCCCCACAGGTGACAGTGCATACCCCCTCCAACCCTGCCTGCTAACCCCCATCTGGCGCCTATCCAATGCTGTGAATGAGTGTTATAACGAGGCACACATCACAACATGCAGTCTTTGGCATGCTTAAGATGCGATTCTGTTGCCTAGATAGGTCCAGTGGTGCCCTACAGTACAGCCTTGCAAAAGCCTTTGGCCTATTCCTGGCCTGCTGTATGCTGCACAATATGGCCATTGACCATGGGATAGCTGTCCAGGTGGATGAGGGCAATAGCCGTGATGAGGATGGGGAGGACGAGCTGGATGGAAGTGCACAGCCACCCATGCAGAGGAGGGACCCCAGGCTGGCAACCCATGCTAGGAGGCACTGGGACACCATCATAGAGGAGCACTATGGGAACTGCAGGTGAGTACCAGACATGACAGCCGTGCATGCGTGGAACACCACACACACAGATAAAGGCACATGGCCACACAGGAATGCATGCAGCGACACGGGCACATGCACAGCATGTACAGGGAACACACAGACACACAGCCACATGCCCACACCACAGTGGACAGGCACGGGTGCATGCACACACACATGGGCCATGCACTGGACACAGAGGCAGCCATACCCTGGCCTGCACATGCACCACCAGCACCATCATGTGTCGTACATCAGAGCACAGTAGGGCATGTGGGTGGCACAGTCAGGAGTGGTGGGTCATGTGGCAACACACACACACCAGTAAAGCAGGATGTGGCATGGATCAGAGTCTATGCACCGGCACACAGGCAAGGCCGCCACAGTGTTGCTGTATTCACGCCCATGCCACAAGGTCCAGCAGCACTGCATGCACACATGGTAGATGTGCCACATGCCACACATACATGATGGCACACACACAGGGGCATGCCCAGCCAAGTGCACACCAGCCAACAGCAGTGGGTAGCAGGATTGGACAGCACACCCAGTAGTCCTACCGTGTGGTGCCATGCCTTCCATGGACATGTGGGCAGCTACACCTGGGCTGTGTGGCAGGCACTGGCTGCTCAACAGCCACAGGAGGTGTTACCAACACACTCGTGAGTGTAGAGGCCTGAGAACATGACTGGGTCCTCATGGGTGTGTAGAAACCGGCAAAGAGACTACTGCTGGGTGTGTCAGGGATGGGCATGTCGGAGCATGGCATCAGCCGTGCTGGGGTCACCAGTCGCTGTGACCATGGTGTGAACATTGCACTATGAGGAGTCCTTTGTGCCCTGCCATGTACAAGTGGACACCAGCATTGCAAATCTGTCAGCGATGGTACCGGCAGTGTGGTCCAGCGACGCGGTCGAGGCCTCCTGCAGCTGCCGGAGGTCACCTATCAGCTGGGCACATCCAATGTCCCCTTGCTCAGCCATTTGACATTCCTTCATCCACAGTGCATGTATCTTACCCCTGAGCACTGTCTGGTTGTCCACGTATGCCCGCAGCAGCCTGGTGTGCTCGTCCAACCTGTCAGCACCTGGTGCATCATGGGGCTGACACTGACCTGCTGGGGGTGTGGCGGCATGCCATGCAACATCCCTCATCTGAGAACGCTGCACAGGTGACCATGCAGATGGTGGGGATTGTGCCGGTGCCCTGACGGTGGCCCATGTAGTGTGCTGCATGGTGGCCACGGCAGCCCGCTGCTGTACACCATCAGCCTGCTGGGCCAGCTTCACGGCACCGGTGACCGCGCCAGTGCCCCATTCATGGTCAGCAACTGCAGCAGTGCCACATGCCATTGTGTGGCCATGTGCAGGTGGTGCCTGTGCAGGTGCTGTACTGCCTGGGCTAGCAGCTGCTGCCTGTGTACACCTCCATCCCCTGGGTGGTATGTCCAGGCATGTGCCACTCAGGATTAGTGTAATGTCATCATCACTGTCTGAAGACGCTCCCTCCTGTGTTGCACCGGTAGGGCATACGTTAGCAGGAGGTCTGCCAGTGGGTCATCATCACCCAGACCCAGGAACTCAAACAGCCCCACACTGCTACATCGCTGATGGTCAGTGTCCCATATGCCTGATGATATAGATGGCACAGCCTCCTCGGGTCCCACACCATTGTTCACATCCTGCAACACACCCCTGAGACATGATGGTGCTGGGAAGACAGAAAGAGCAGAATAAGTGTTGAATATGGCACTTTGCATGCAGTGCTGTGTCCAGTGCGATAAAGGCATGGATGCCACCAAAGTGCCAGCCCGTACCAGGGGATGCCTGTTCAGCACCACACGTCAGGGCAGTCATACCAGAGGTGGTGCACAAGGCAGGCCAGCCATGGTGCATGGCTGCAGCACATGGGGTTGCACCACCACACATCCGGCATGTATGCATCCACCCGCCGGCTCCACCCCATGGGCCACGAAACCAGTGGTGTGTTGCGCCACTGCCTGTGACCGCAGTGACCCTGACTGTGCCATCTGCATGCACTGCGCAAGCAGCAGTGATGGGCATCCATGCACCACTGCACACCCTGGACCCCGACCCATGGCTCCAGGACAGTGTCCATGCTGTACTCCCAATGCACACGGGTGGCCAATGCCATGCACGGTGTGCCCATGCATGACATGTGCCATAGCATGCCACATCGAGCATGGGTACGTATCACTGCTGCAGTCACGCTGTTGCACTGGTGGCATGCACACACCCCCACACTCCTGCCTTCACTTCCCCCACACTCCTGCCTTCACTTCCGGCGTTGCGAATGTGCAGTATTGTGTGATAGACCTCTGTTGTGCTTGTCTACCGCGCAACTCCAAGCTGTGCAGCCGTTGTCTGTATATCCCAGTTGCACATCTGGCACAGCATGGTTCCACATGCCTACATTGCATGCCACAGTACACCGTGGTTCCAGTATGTTGTGCAGTTACAATGGCAAGTTTGATGGGTCACCTGCGACTGGCCTGTAATTGGTCAGATGTTGAGACAGCCAACCTGGTGGCCCTGGTGGAGCCACATGCGACCCAGCTGTTTGGTGTGGCTGACCTGCAGGAGCCATGGTCCCAGGTTTGAGACAGGGTTGCTGTCAACCTGGAGAGGAGGACAGGGGTGCCATGGACTGGTGAGCAGTGTTGCCACAGATATGGGGACCTCAGGAGGCAGGACCCCATGTACCTACGCAGACTGCAGGACTGAGCATGTCAGGGGTCTTTGCCACAGCCAGGTAGCTGACCCCTTGCACTGTGTAAGCTTCCATTGTCCAGTTTCAATGCTGTTTTGTGTGCTTCCTGTGCAGCTGCACCGGTGGGGACAGCACTGGTGTGTGCTGCATGTCCAGTGGTGCTGCACTGCATACCTGTGCAGTGCACAGTAACATAGGGCCAGACATCATACCCCACATGCAGGACATTGTCCCTGCACATGCTGTGGCAGCATTGTGCACTGTGTCTGAGCTGGGGGGGTCTGTTATTGGAATGCCACTCATGTCCCTTTCTCTCTCTGTTTCATTCACAGGCCCAGTGGACCGCAAGATGGCCCAGGAGGCCGCTAACCAGGACAGACAGCACCATGTGGAGGTGCTGCTGCTGCTGCACCAGTGTCAGGATGTGCAGGTCAGTGTGTGTGGCATGGTTTATGCAGCATTGATGGGCCTGGGATGGGTGGTTCGGTACAGCTCCAGGGCACTGCCGCCATGAGGGACTACTGCATGTGGTGGGTTACTGGCTCCACTGCCTGTGTCGTGTTCACTGTGTGTGGCGAGACTATGTACATGGCCTCTGTGTGGTGGCATCCTGTCACTGTCACTGGTGGTGTGTGTGTGTGTGTGTGTGTGTGTGTGTGTGTGTGTGTGTGTGCCCTACGGTGTTTAACTGCTGCTGAGTGGCTCATGTCCTGCCTGTGGGGCCCTTGCACCTGCACTGTGGAGTACACTGCACAGGTGTGGTTGCATGTTGTTCACTGGTGTCCAAGCAGTATGGCTTTGGGGCATGGCTAGGTCTGCTGTTGCTGCCTACTGTGCACACGTCATTGACAGTGCAGTCCACCAGTGGGCACTGCAGCTGTCCTGTGCACACACATGGGGGTTGGGTGTATCAGCTCCTTGTGGCCTGACACTTATTTGCTGTTCTGTATTCCCAATTTTAGGTTGGGCAGGGCCTCTGGGCCGAAGATGGTGGATTGGTGTCCTTGGAAGGGGAGTCTTATAACTGCAGCACCTGATCCACCACCTGATTGCTAGGACAGTGGTACAGATCAGCATAGGCAGGGAACATCTTGGTGCCAGAAGACAGCTGGTGAAGGAGGTGCCCAGGATGCGTGTGGCGTTTCACCGTCAGCAGCGATAGGCTTTGTCCTCCCACTCACCGCTACTCTGACCATGTCCTGCCCACCTCTGTTATGGACATTTATTACTTTCCCTTCTCCTCCCCACTTTGTCCCCAGCCCATTCCCCTTGTTGCCCTCGTTTGCCCTCTTCCTGAGTTTCCCCCTTCCCTATTGTTGTTATGTGCCCTGCTGGCACCTCTGTTTGTAAATAATTTGGATTTTGTTGTTTTATTAAAGTGTTCAGCCTTCTGCACATCTGTGTCTGTGTCTCCTTCACATGCATGCTGCTGCACTGGACTGCCATTGTTCTGTGCTGCTGTTGAGCATGTCCCTGTCCATCCCAGTGCTGTCCCCCAAGTTTGGTTCTGTTGTGTGCACAGTGTCCTGTGTGTCCCATCCCTCTGTGTCACAGGCCCTTGGGTGTTGGCTGTGCACTTGCCCTGTGCATGGTACAGTGCCATGTGTCCCTGTTTGCCTGTGCTGGCCTGTTCATCTCCAGCCATGGTGCCCTTCCCAGTGATGGTGTGCTGTGTCCTGTTTCTCTGTGTGTTGGCATGGCTCGTGCTTTTTTGTTGCCCAGTGCATGTGTGGTGGTTTGGCCACAGTGCACTGTACATGCCTGGTGCCCTCACACCGTGGCTTCGTCATTGTCTCGTATGGTGTTGCTCATCAAGGCAGCAGTAGTGCAGTGCCATGGGCCTGCTGACATCTGTTCCATGTGTGTGGGTGGCTTGGTGACATTGGTGACTGGGGTTTGCATTGTGCACCAGACATTGTCTATGGTTCTCTGGCCGTGTGCCTGTCCTGTGCCTCCTGAGCAATGACCCCGTGTGGTTCGGGTCTGCCACCCCTGTCTTGACCCTCTGCACTTGTGCTGCCATGCCTGTGTTCACCTTTGCCTGTTGGCCTTGCTCAGCATGCTGGTTGCTGCATTCTGTCTTGCTCCTGCTCAGTCCTGGTTGCTCCGACGCATCTCTGGTTACACAATGGCACATCTCTGCTATATTCAGTGTAGTTTGCACCTGCACATGTCTGTGGTGCATCTGCTGAATATGGCATCTTTTTTCTATGGTGCACCTCAATTGCGCTGCGCATCCCATTGTGCATATTTTGGGCACAATTTTGAATATCCTGTCCCCTGTGTTTCCAGGAATCCAGGGAGGGAGGGGATGCCCTCAAACAATTTGCTGTTATCTCTTTTGGGGCAGGCAAGCACAGCATTTGGAAGAGGCTCTGCTGCTTGGTGTTTCCCACTGTTGGGACCCTAATTCCTAGCACCATGGTATTAAATGTCAAAGGGATCTGAGTTCCCCACATTCTGTTTATAACCTCCTGGATTTCCGTCCAGAACTCTGCCACTCTCTGGACCATCCCAGAAGATGTGGAAGTGGTCCCTACTTGCCCACATCCCCTCCAGCATTTGGTCAGTGTTCCCCCCAGAAAAGTGTTTTGTTATTGAGGGTATATGGAAGACATGTGTGAGGCAAGTCAAGTGCAACTGCCTCCACCCTGGAGATGATGTAGTTCTCCAACCTTTCTACCAGGCCGAATTCCATTGGTCTGCTGAGATTATGTTTCTCCCTTCATCCTCTCATTTCCATTTGAGGGCCTCAAATTGTATACACCAACCACTCTGAAGAACTCTGTAGGCCTCAGATTAATTTACCTTTGCCTGCCAGCTGGACTGGCCAATAAAGAAAGGACTCCAATTCAGTGAGATCCCTCTTAATCTTGGGGATCAAACTATTAGCCACCAGGTAGTGCCTGACCTGCAGGTGTCTGTGAAAGTCCACCCTGTTTAGGGAGTATTTGCCCTGAAGCATAGCAAAGGAGGCCATGGTTTCTACCTGTATCAGATTCTGGAAGTGTATCAAGGACTGTGCATTCCAGCCCTGATATCTGGTGCATGACTGGGGAGGCATGAATTGAAGGTCTCCCACTATTGTCGTCAGCAGACCTATTCCCTCTGGGGTCAGTGATATCCTTCAGGCAGTCACTAGTACCCTGAGTGTATGTTTAGTCCAGGGGTTTCTCAGGCCCCTCCATATCTCTGCAGTGACAGGAGCATGTGGCAGGCTGGCAAGGGAGACCAGCTGCATCTGATGTGCCTCTATCTCCCGCCATCCTGTATCTCTCCTCTGTTTGACCCAGGCAACCATGAGAAACAGCTGGGTCACTGTGTAATAGAGCTTGAGGTCGGGCAAAGCTAGTCCCTCCCACATCCTGGGCTGGAAAGGAGCTTGTGGCTGACCCACCTCCTACCCTTTTGCCAAACAAACGCTAAGAGGGCTGAGTTAACAATTTTAAAGAAAGAGTCTGGGACACTAATAGGAAGGTCTGAAACAGGAATAGAAACTGGGGGAGGATGTTCATCTTAATGGTATCAATCTGTCCCCTTAGAGAGGGCGGTAACAGATTCCACCTGGCCAGGTCTGCTCGGATCTCACCTCACAAGTTTCCATAGTTAAGCTTGAAAAGATTGAAGAACTGCAGATTTTAACCTCTAAGTACTGTACCGTATTAGCTGTGGCCCATTTAAAGGGAAAGTCCTTCACCACTTCTCGAGGCAGTGTACCCCCGAATTTAATCACCTCTGATTTCTCAAGGTTAATTTTATAACCTGATACCTGCCCGTAGGCCTGCAGGTCCCCTGTCAGTGCCGGAATCTATGTCTTGGGGGAGGTTAAGAAGAAGAGGGAATTGTCTGCATACAAGGATATCTTGTGATTCATGTTTCTTGCCTGGATGCCTTGTATCACCACATTCTCTCAAACCTCCACCGCCAATGGCTCGATACAGAGTATGAATAGCAATGGGGAGGGTGGGCAGCCCTGTCTGATACCCCTAGTCAAGTGAAATCTATCTGTGGTGTAACTGTTGGCCCTCACTGTTGCCTCAGGTGCAGCATACAGAGCCTTCACCCTCTCCCTGAAGTTTGGGCCCAACCCCATCTCACTCAAAGTCCTATGTAGGAACCTCCAGTCCACCCAGTCAAAGGCTTTTTCTGCGTCCATGAAGACTTCCAGTGTTGGCTCCCTAGTGGCCTGTTGGCAGACCATAAGGTTAAGTAACTGGACAGGGGCCATGCAGTGGATGTCCTGTATCTGGACTTCAGTAATGCATTCGACTCAGTGCCGCATGGAAGGCTGAGAAGTAAGTTAGTAGGCACAGGGGTGGGTGCAAAGCTGGTGAGATGGGTAGGAAACTGGCTTCAGGGAAGGCAACAGAGGGTGGTGGAGGGTGGGGAGCTCTCACACCCAAGGGTAGTGATGAGTGGTGTTCCACAGCGCTCTGTGTTGAGACCAGTGTTGTTTGGGATATTCATTGCAGACATATTATGGGACATCAAGAGCAAGATCAGTCTGTTTGCTGATGATACCAAGGTAGGAGCGGTGGTGGATGACCTAGGGGGATGGCAGGGGGTTGCAGGATGATCTGGCAAAGCTTGAAACCTGGTCAGACACCTGGCAACTGGGCTTTAATGCCAAAAAGTGCAAGGTGCTGCATTTTGGGATGAAGAACCCAAGGAGGAGTTACCAGCTGGGGGGAGTGCAGCTAGCCCAGACAGAGGAGGAGAAGGATCTGGGGGTGCTCACTACAGGGTCAATGAACAACTTGGCACAATGTAGGAAGGCAGTTGCAAAGGCCAACAAAATGCTGGGTTGTATTGCAAGGGGTATATCCTCTAGGAAGGAGGAGGTGATTTTGCCACTGTATACAGTAGGTCATTAGTTAGACCGCACCTGGAGTACTGTGTGCAGTACTGGTGCCCGTATCTGAAGAGGGACATTAAGTTACTGGAGTGGGTGCAGCGCAGGGTGACAAAGATGATCAAGGGGCTGGGGGACTTATCATAGAGAAGAGACTGAGGGAGTTGAACATGTACTCACTGGAGGAGAGGAGGGACGGGGGGACATGATTGAAACCTTTAAGTGCATGAAAGGAATAAACAAGACAGGTACAGAGGGGCTGTTCAAAGTAAGGGAGAGGAGGGACACCAGGGGCCATGATATGAGCTTGGAGGGAGGAAGGTTCAGGAAGGAGATGAGGAGACACTTTTTTACAAAGAGGGTGGTGGCTGGGTGGAATGCGCTACCTGCAGAAGTGGTATCCAGTAGAACAGTGGACTGCTTCAAAAGGGGATGGGACAGGACAAGGGGGAGGGTCAATGAAAGGAAAGGGTGGAAGAGAGGGGCAGCTGCAGAATAAGGGGTGCTAGCTGCACATTCGAGCAGACTTGATAGACCTCTAGGCCTTTATCTGCTGGCAAATTTCGTATGTTCGTATGTTCATAAGTAGATGCCTGATGTTGTCATGGATTAGCCTTCCGTTTATAAAGCCAGTCTGATCCGGGTGGACTAGTCTCCCCATGCACCCCTGCAGTCTGCATGCCAGTATCATGGTGTATAGTTTTTGGTCAATGTTCAAGAGTGAGATGGGCCTATATGCACTGCAGACCTCTGGATTTTTCCCCACTTTGGGGATTACTAAAATCTGGGCATACTGCCAGCTCAGTGGGGCTCCCTGTCCCTCCTGGACATCCCGACATACTCCCTCTAGCAGGGGGGCCAGCTCCAATCCCAGGGTTTTATACAGTTCCGCCACCAGACCATCAGGACCCAAGGTCTTCCCTTCTTTTAAGTCTCTGATACCGATGTCAACCTCCCCATCTATTATAGGGGCATCTAGTTTTTCCATATCTTCTTGAGAGAGTTTATGGAGCTTAACCCTCTGAAAGAAGGCTTCTAGCTTTTCCTGATATTCTCCAATCTGTTCTTGGCAATATAGTTGCTTATAGAACCCTTGAAACTTCCTAACAATTTCTTCTGGGTCCATTATGTGTCGATTGGGGCATGAGGATGATTTCAGTCTCAAGATTGTTCCAGAGGCTGCTTCTTTCCTAAGCTGCCAGGCTAGAAGTCTGCCCTCTCAATTGCCTACTTCATAGAACCACTGGTGGGAGTATCTCAACCGTCCCTCGATTTTATCATCAAGGAGTTTGTTGAGTCCCTGCCTGGTATCCTCCAGCTTCTCTCTGACCCTTTCCTCTAGAACGATGTTATATTCCGCTTCCAGGTCAAAAAGCCTATTCTCAAGTGCAAGGATTTCTTGTTGTTGTGCCCTTTAAAGGTTTGAGGTGTAGCCAATGGTCTTGCCCATAATCACCGTCTTTAGGCCACGCCACCAATAGCCGATGTGGTGCCCTGAGTGGGGTTGTTAGCTTTGTATTCCTGCAATGTGTCTTTCAATAGGTCACTGTACTCCTCTCTGTTGAGGAGGGAGACATTCAGTCTCCATGCAGAGTTTTTTACCATGAGACTTGGCCAGAGTTGCATGGACACCATCTCATGATCTGAAATAGTCCTAGGATGTATTTTGGACTCCTCCACTCTGTGGAGTCAATCCACCGACACCCAGATCATGTCCAGCCTTGAGTAGGCTTGGTGTGGTGCTGACTATCAGGTATAGTCATGGACCCTTGGGTGCATCTGCCACCAGGCTTCCACCAGCCCCAGATCTTTGCTCAGCCAGCCCAACATTGTGGTGGCCCAAGGGGGATGGCCCTGGGTGATGCCCAACCTGTCCAGGGTGGGATTGAGAGTGGTGTTAAAGTCCCCGACCACAATAAATAGCTCACTCAGTGGGGGTGCCACCCTGAGAAGTAACTCCTTGAGGAACTCGCTGTTTTCTACATCTTGGTTAGGTGCGTAGATGTTGAGAATCATGCATGGTGACTCCCTATATTTCCCCCTGATCAGCAGAAATCTCCTTTCTGGGTCCCCCTGCTTGTCAACAAGCAGAAACAGGCAATTTTTGTGAATCAGAGTCACTACATCCCATCTATGTGGGTGGGCATTGTATGGGGTGTAGTACGCCTGACCCACCCGTGCCCTCTTGAGCTTCACACTTTCCTTCTGATCAAGGTGTGTCTCCTGCAAGAATGCAATCTCTGTCTTTGCTTTGTGAAGCTCATTTAGTATTCCTTTTCTCTTAACTGGGCTTCCATGCCACTCACATTGTACAAGGCAATGGCTCCTTCAGATATAGTTCAGTGTCCTCCCTCCCTCTCCCTCCATCTGAAAGAAAGTACGATGTGGTCTCCTACAACCAGAGAAAAACGGAATAACAGGTAACTTCATAACTCTAAAATACAGAACTATACTTCCAAGGTGAAGATTACACCCAGTCGGTCTTCTGGCTGGCTCTAAGCCAACTGGATGGAGCACCCTAGCTAGGGTCCCTGTGCTAAACCTGTGTTTCAGGTGACTAGGCAATCTGCACCCTTGTTTTGTCCTACCCTCTGTACATTTCACCTCCAAGCCAACTTTGAAAAGATACATCTATTCCTGAATCTTACTGAGCTTTTGGTTTCCCTCCAGTTACATCCATGCCTCCCCCCAGGATGTGGTATGTGGCTGGGGGTCTTGGCGTTGAGTTGCAGGTGAGCTTTCCCATGTCCACCCCCTCTTTCCTGGCCAATTGGGGTGCCCAACTCTCAGGCTCCCTGGTGTGTTATGACTACTGCCCTCCGCTCTCTCCTCTGGAGTCCAGTCTAATCCTTTTTTCCACTGGCCCTTCCCTATTTCCTAACTAAGTTGTCTGGAGCTATTGGTCTCTGTCCGCCCCTTTAGTAATGTTTCTTCTACTCCTTAGGTCTGTTCTCCCCTATTACCTAACATACTAACAAACTAAGATGCCAGCAGACTAGGCCTAATGGTCTCTCTAGTCTGCTCGATTTTTCAGATTTACCTCTGTTAATACCTTTGGGACCGGCTAACCCACCTCATGTCCAGAGCTAAATCCTACCCAGGAGTATCAGTTACCAGACGCACTTTAAGTAGAACCCCCCCCCCGATGGCAGTAAGCTCCTGGTACTAGAAAATTGGTAACCATGCCCACCCCATGAAATGCAGTGAGTAATGCTCCACTGCCCCCCTTCCTAGTATGACCACCCCGCCCCTTCCAAGTCTGTGGTGTGTTATGGCCTATTTCACAGTGTTTGGAGAGCTTGCACAGACTCATCTGACTAACACCCCACTATAGCTGAGCTCTCAAGTATTAATACATTTTTTGCTAAAATGCTGTGACCCTTGAAATGAAGCTACATGTGACTAACAGGCAGAATAAAGCCAGGGTATATCCAAGCCGGCAGGAAATGGGCACTTCTCAGTGGAAAAAAGACCAGGCATTGGAGCACCCAGTGAACAGAGTCACACATGAAATATACATTTTCGGTATACCCCTGCTGCACTGTTTCCATCTTGACTCATGCTCGAGAATCCCTCATTGAGGTGCACTGCAATACCTTAATGCAGTTTTATACAGTTCACAAAGTTAAACTGAGAGATACCCCCCCTCCTCCCAGTTATGCTGAGCTCTACAGAACAGGACTGCCAGCCAAGCAGTAACGTTTAGTGATCACTCTTCTCTGCCCACCCACTGCCGGGCACCTCTGGGCATCATTAACTCTTCTTCCCCGGTCCACTCACTCTTAGACTGTCTTGAAAATACAAATTTTCATCCATAATATGGCCCTTACCATTGGTATTGTGTACCATGGAGACGCCCAGAGTGCGTAGCTGGTCCACTAACATCTTGGGGAATCCAGCATATGGGGGCCTCTGGACCCGCCAAACGAGAAGGGAATGAAAATATGTTGGCTTCGGATTTCTCCTTGGGGCTCGCATCCTTGGTTTCTGGCCTGCTCTTCTCAATGCTTCTCCACTGGAGGGACAGCCATTCCATACACCAGGGTCCAGAAAACCTGTGGAGAGGGGGAGCAAAAAAGAAGAGACATCAAAACACTTTAAAAGCTCGCCTGCATTGCCCCAACCACTCCTTCCATTATGTTGTTTACCTCTTCCCATCACCCCCTCCCCCATCTTCCCATTGATATATACATTAATGGTGGCAGTTCATATAGTCCAAGTAAACTGGTGGGCTACCAAATAGGCTTCTGTGGATTACCACCAAGGAGTCCCACCAAGGACCATGTGGGCCTAGCGAGAGTCTCAGGATTAGGTCGCCAAAAAGTCCCTGTGATCAGTTCAATTATGGAACCTCTTCAGCAGAGAAAAGAAGAAGTTCAGCTTGTGGATTCATCAGCAGGCATCTGGGGATCTACCTCATCGGATCCTGTAGTGGCCATACCCTCTTGAAGTCCTGACGGGCCTTGGGAGGTCAGATGACCACATTTTCTGGAGCTGGGAACCCTGGACCACGAATTCCCTTGATTCAGGTACTCCTGCTCTGGTGTGGAAGGTCTGAAAAGCAGGTTCTGGGGGACCCCAATTTCAGCAGAGTAGGCTTTGCTTCCCCCAATGAGTGAAAGAATTGCGGGCCATCCAAGAGAAAGATTTTGAATTGGGCGGGCGCAATCAGGGGCATTCTGATGCTTTTTGTGGCCAGGCATTTTTTCTATTTCAAGGAGTACCCGCCTTTTTTGCTGACTGATGGGGGTGTAGTCAGGGTCAAAGTACAAGCATCTGTCTCCAAATGCCATCTCTTTTTTAGCCCATGCCACCTGCATCACCTTGTTCTTAATACAGTAGTCCAGGAATTTCAGAACAATGGACCAAGGAGTGACATTCGGTCCAGCTGGGTTTTTCACCACAGCCCTGTGTGCTCGAATGATATTGAGTGGGAGATCAGATGGCTGGTTTAAAAGTTCTTTTAGGAAGGAATTGAGAAGCTCTTCCATTCTTCCCTGTTCTGTATCCTCCGGCACCCCATAGATCCGGAAGTTGTCTCTCCTAGAGTGGAGCTCCAAGTCATCCAGTTTGTCTGTCAACTCCCTCTCCCTCCGCATGAGGTGTCTGATGGTGTCTTTATGTCTGTCAACTGCCCTATCTGTCTCTGTGAGGCCTGCGTTGAGGTCCATGGTGTGTTGTGTGACCTCTGCTAAGCCTTTAGTATCTTCTGCTGCCGATTGCTCCAGTTTTTACAGCGTTTCATTGATTTTGCTGAGTTCAACGAACAGCCTGCTGGAGATGATGGTGAATTCCTTCTCCGATGGCTCCTCGGTGGTCTTGGCTGTTAGTGGCGGAGTAGCAGCAGCTGCGGTGTGTGAGCTGCGTTTGTTAGTTTAATCATAGTTAATTATAGTAGTGCTGTAGTAGTCACTGTTGCTTTGTTTAATTCTGCAGATTATTAAATACTACAGCTATTTTATTTGATTGTTTTTAAACATGTAGTATCGTCGAGGTGTGCTGAAGCCTGAAATGCGATAAGTCACGGTCGCGTTTCTTTGTTTGACTGACAGTCCCAGAAATCTCAGACT
The DNA here is from genome assembly GCA_016271365.2 of Neoceratodus forsteri. NCBI lineage: Eukaryota > Metazoa > Chordata > Ceratodontiformes > Ceratodontidae > Neoceratodus > Neoceratodus forsteri. Next base: position 674,494,890 of record CM028133.1, on the reverse strand, counting down.
GCTTTTAATGCCGGTACTGGATGTTTTGAAACATCTAATTGTGATAGAGGCTTGGTGAAGGATTGCTGAAATTGGGAGTAACTACTTTAGTGGCGTTGGAATAGTGTATCGATTGCTGAAGTTTTGACTGATCTGACTCCAGCTGGAAGTGGAAGAACAACGCGAGCTGTGGAAGGAGTTGCCACTTCAGTGGAAAGTTGAGGCTATCTGCAGTTATTTGAGCATGCTGACAGGGAAATTCTTATCGTCCTTGGTGGATTGGTGAGCCAGACTGGCTTGCCCTGAGGTGGGTATTGGGTCTAGGGAACTCCTCTGCAGGGGCTGGGGGTGTTGACCGAAGGGTGGGCATCTGGCTAGTTCCCTTTGAGCTACCATGGGCTGCCTGTCTAAGGTTGGGCAGCTCCTGTTGTTTAGGTGGAAGTGTTTTCTCTGACTATCTATCTGCCTCGGGGGAGGTCGGGGTTGGCAGAAAGATCTTTTGATTTATTCCCTCAGGATTGACTGTGTCAGGAAGATATTACAGCAATATGTGAACTGTGGCAAGCCTCATTCTTCACTCTTCTTCATGTTTTTGATTGTTCTGCAATTCGGACTGGGTGGTGAGAGTACCCTGAATTTTATTTACCCAACCTGCATTATCGAACTGTGTGGTTGGGAAAGCATTTATAAACTGATTTATGGCTCTGGGGTGTGAGAGACTCTAAGGCCAAAAATATTTTCCTTCTGGGACTCATGAATTGAATCAAGTGAGAGTTGATTCTGCTTTCATTTTGGATTTAAAAAGGAAAAGAGACTCTGGGGACTGTTTTTTGGACTTCTGAAACCTTGACTTTACTACTGTTTGTTATATGTGTAATTGATTTTGTTTGAAGTTCTTAGTTTGGATTTATTAATTTTAAAATTGTTGGTAATTATTGAAATAGTTTTATTGTTATCTTGGGGTTATATTTTGGGTTGGGGTTTTATTTTGCCTTTTCCTCTTTTTATATTTTTGTTTGACTCCCTCCTCTGTGAGAGAGAGAGTGAAGGAGTGATTACTATTTTTGGTTATTTGATATTTATAGTTTTATTTTTTGTTTATTGTTTTTGTTTTCTTTTCTTTTTTTTATATTGTTTATAATGTGTTGGGGAGGTTTAGTGATGGTTGGGTGTTATTCCTCCACCTGGCTCAGGGAATTACGCCCCTTTGAATGCCCTCCATTGTCATCTGACACCTATTTTAGGTGTCATGCGTTGGGCATTCTCAGGAAGAGTAGGCAAAGGTGGAGAGCTGGGCCTCTTGGGGACAGGAAAGAGGTGGGCGGATTGGGGTTTTGGGGTCCAGGAGACGTCCTGGGGTGAAATGGGGTCAGGATAGGGGTTATTCCTGTCTTGTCCCCATACCCAAGGGTTCCGATGTCAATGGACAGGTGCCGAGGTCTTCCTCGACAACTCATCCTGCCTTGGCAATGTTGTGCAATGCCAGATTTATAAAAAACAAGACAGCTATTTTAGCTGATCTTGTTGGGTCAACTGGTCTGGCTTGCATCACTGAGACCTGGCTGGATGAAAATCCAGGCCCTATATTGGCCTTGGCAGTACCAGCCGGGTTTTCAGTGATACACTGTCCAAGGTTGGATCGTAGGGGTGGGGGTGTGGCCATTATGTTTAAGACTGAGCTGGGCCTTGTGGATGTGCCATTAGGAATTACCAGATCCTTTGAATATATCCTGGGAGAGGGTGTAGGTTGTGGGATTCTCCTCATTTACAGTCCACCAGGTGATGGTGGTGATTTCCTGCAGGAGATAGCAGACTTCATCATCGACTTGGTTTTGAGGTTCCCCAGACTGATAGTTCTGGGTGACTTCAATGCCTGGGTCGACGATGAACTCTCGTATTTTGGTCAAAATCTCCTCCAGCTGATGATAATGCTGGGCCTAACACAGGTGGTTACCTCGTCGACCCATGTAGGGGGTCATTCATTGGATCTGATCTTTATTTTGGGTATGGAGATCATTGATTTGGAGGTGGAACCAGTCAGCTGGTCTGACCATCACACCATAAGGTTCAGTTTCAGGGCCCCTTCAATTAGGTCTGCCCCTACGGAGATGATTCGTTACCACCCTTTAAGGGGTGTTAACCCCAGTGACCTAATGGCGGTACTGGATCTATCGGGTTTGTCGGGTGAATGCATGAGTCCAGATGATCTCATACTAGCCTATAATAAATTCTGTGGGAGATTCTCTGGACAAAATTGCTCCTGTTCATGTTTGGCCTCTCGCCCTCCGTCCAAGGAGCCCCTGGTTTGATGGCTCCTTGAAGGAGTTAAGGCGAATTGGCCGAATGTTGGAGAGAGTTTGGCGGAAGTCCGGCAATGATGCTGACAGGCTTAGGTTGATGGAACATTATGATAGCTATCAATCAGAAATCACCCGTAAGAAGGCAGAATTCCTGTCCAGGGAGATTTCTGCTGCACAGAACCAACTGGCTCAGTTTTTTTGGACTGTGGACAGATTGTGCAATCCAATCTGTCTCCAGTCCAAAGAAGCTTTTTCTCAGCTAAGATGTGAGGAGTTCGCTCAGTTTTTTGCAGATAAGGTTGCCAGCATCAGGTCTGGCATCAGTCTGACCTCTCCTTTGGGGGACTGTGGTAATCGGCAGGAAGTGGCATGTACTCGGTCTGACTGGTCAGACTTTCGCTGGCTGGAGTTCAGTGACATTGTAAAGATCATCCAGACATTGCGACCAACTAGTTGTAGTTTGGATCCGGGCCCTACACCCCTCTTTGTAGGATGTGTAGAAATTATCTGCCTAATCCTTGCTGACATTGTCTGGAAGTCCTTGGAGAGGGGGGTCTTTCCTGACACCCTCAAGGAGGCGGTCATTCGACCACTCCTTAAAAAATCCTCCTTGGATCCAGATTGTCTAGCTAGCTACCGGCCTATCTCTAACTTGCCATTTGTTGGTAAGGTTATTGAAAAGGCAGTTGCGCTGCAACTGAACGATCATCTTATGACTCACAATGTCTATGACGCTCTCCAGTCTGGTTTTAAGAAGAAGCACAGCACGGAGACTGCCCTTGTCCGGGTATTGAGTGATCTCCTAATGGCTAGAGATCGAAAGGCATGTACCGTTCTGGTCCATCTCAATCTCTCTGCTGCATTTGACACTGTAGACCATGGTGTGCTACTGGAATGCCTGCAGGTTTATTGTGGGCTGTCTGGTGCAGTCCTCAAGTGGTTTCATTCTTATCTCACAGGCAGGTCTCAGAATATATTCCTCTGGTGCTCATTCTCTGCCTTGTGGGGTACCGCAGGGCTCCATTTTGGCTCCCATGTTGTTTGCAGTGTATATGATACCATTGGGAGAAATCATCAGGCGATACAGCTTGGGTTTTCACTGCTATGCAGATGATACCCAGCTGTATCTGTCCTTTCTCCCTGGTCAGGGTGCTGCACTTTCCGTGCTAAACAACTGCCTTGCTGAGATCAGACTTTGGATGAGTTCCAGCTGGCTAAGACTGAATCCGGATAAGACTGAAGTATTGGTAGTGGACCCAGGTCATCCGGGGGCAGGTTTGGGAGTTTGACAACCCTCAGGATTGTTACTTGGTGGTATGCCGCTCCCTACCTCCAATCAGGTGCATAATCTGGGCGTTATCTTTGATGAGGGACTGACTTTAAAATCTCAGTATCAGCTGTCATCAAATCCTCTTTTTACCATCTGAGGAATATCGCCCGGGTGAAACACCTGGTTCTGTTGGGTGATCTTCCAACATTGGTCCATGCCTTTGTCACTACCCATCTTGATTACTGCAATTCCCTTAACCTAGGGCTACCTGGGGTTGATATCCGCTGCCTGCAGCTAGTGCAGAACGCAGCGGCCAGGCTTTTGACTGGGACGTCTAGAACCAGTCATATTACACCTGTGTTCCACGAACTGCACTGGCTGCCTGTTAGGTGGCGGATCACCTTTAAGGTTGGTTCACTAACCTTTAAAGCCCTACATGACCAGGGACCCGGTTACCTGAAAGATCTCCTGATTCCCTACTGCCCCCTCCGTCCTCTCCATTCCACCAACGAGGGATTGCTAGAGATTCCCAGGGTTCGATTGAAAACATCAGGTTCACGTGCTTTCCCTGTGGAATTCTCTACCTTGTTGGTTGAGAGAATGGCCAACTGTCGATAGCTTTAAAATTGGTTTAAAAACATATTTATTTAGTTTAGCTTTTATTTAAATATAGTTGATATATTTTAATGTTGTTTGAATCTATTTATGTATATGTTCTCATGTACAGTGCCTTGGCTCTGAAAGGTGCTATATGAATAAAGCTGATTTGATTTGATTTGCCTTTGCTCAGGGCCTTGGGGTTGCGTGATTCCACCACTGCGGTAGGTTTAAGAAATTCCATCAGTGTGTCCTTGGCTCTAGATTTCGGGAGGCATCATGAACCATGATTATTCCTCTGCCCTTCTTGATTGCTTTTTTACATGGGTCTGGGAGTTAGAAGAGGTGATTAAATGTAGATTGATGTTTCTGGGGGTCGGAGATCAGTTGATCAGTGGCTTCTCGGTATGGAGGCGGAACCGGAAGTTGGGATGGCAGCTTCTTCAAATAAAATGCTATAAATTTATCTTAACTAAAGCACCAATAGTGTAATGCTAAAATAATATGGGTAGAGGGGCATGGCTTGATGCCAACAGGAATGGCAACCTAAAAGCTAGAGCTCTTGCTACCCCGCACTTAATCCGGAATACACCCTGTCATTTCTAATCCACTCATCTTGACCAAGCATCCGAGGAATACCACTAAGCACACCTGTATGGAAGTGAACTTTTCTTGGTGCTAAGGCTACTCCTAAACTGTGTTTTTGCTGGCATGACTTTCACCGGGAGGTTGAAGCCAACGTCTGAGCACAGATCCCCGAGATGGAGTCATCAGCTCCTCCGGTAGTAGATCGGAACCTGAAAGAAATAAGATCCATGTTTATACAACTGATGCAACAAACAGGGAATCTCAAGTTAGCCGCTCAGCACAATGCAGTGGACATACTGTAATTTCCCTTTCACAGAGAACCAATGCAGCAGAACAGCGACTGACCAATACTGAGAATATAACACAGTGCATGGACAGCTGACTGAGGTACCAGGACCAGATGATCCAGCTGCTGTGGCACCACATTGAGGATTTGGAGAATCACAGTTGCCAGAATAACCTATGGTTTGCGGATTTTCTAGAGGGCTGTGAGGGCCCTGACACTATTTTTTTTTTACAGATGGAGCTTCCAGCTATCCTGGGCTGACAGGGGGAGGTCCGCTGGAGATAGACAGGGCCCATCATTCACTGGCACCTTGACCAGCACCCGTGGGTCACCTGTGCCCCATCCTAGCCTGGTTCTTATGCTTTAGAGACTAGGAGGTGATTATTGTGGCCACCAGAGCCAATCAACACTTAAATTGGAGGAGGTGAAGGATCCAGATTTTCATGAACTATTCTCAAGGGTTGTCCACCAGATGACGGGCCTTCACCATGGCAAGGAGGGCCAGTGCAGATCTTGGGCTGGAGTACTCACTTCAATACCCTGCCACCCTGCGCATAGTGATTAACGGGACTCTGCACTCCTTTGACACACTGGAGGCAGTGGAATCATTCCTATCCTCATATGCCCCACAGCTGGACTGGGGTAAATATGGGGATTTCAACAGGTTGACAGAATGCAACCCTGACCAACTCACATGGATTGCACAGAACAGGGGGCACAGAACCATGCGGCACCCCGACTACCAGATCTGACTCAAAGAGCCCAAATGGTGATCCCAGATCCATGGTCCCCGGCTTTGAAGGGTCAGCACCAGAACCGCGCAAGAAAACGTAAGAGGAGAGGACTCACCTAGACAAAACTCCAAGGCTCCGTTCCCAGAGCTGCAGTGCAAGCCAAGATACCAAGGCTTCATCTGAGGTGGCAGACCCACCTCTAGGAAATAACCAGTTTGAAGTGTTGCAAGACTTATCAGATGATGACCATCCACAGCACCGTCCACTGAAAGCCCAGGCCAAGCCTAATCCCATAATGCGGCTCCTCCCGGTTGAGCACAGATCCTGGGCCAAGGCAGTTGCTGACACTGCGTCATTGGGCCTAGAATAGGCTGCTACACCAGAGCCTCCAGTGGAGATGGGCCCCCTTTCCACTCCCACAAAACCCACAGGATTCAGGTGAATAAAATAATGGGCGGCTGTGGATAAGTTTGTTTATATTGAGGCATCTTTGCCCCAAGAGACTGACCTCCTGTCAACTGATGATAAGGTCCAATGGGAGGGAGGGAGGGGGGTTTGTATACTGCATGTCCCAACCTGAGTTTTCAGGCTCCAGATCCCCCTCCCCCCAGGTGTTCTTCACATTTCAAATTGTGCTCACCGCCATACTGTACGGCAAGTTTTATGTTGAGATTTAAAGTTAAAGATGCTGCACTTCGGGCATTTAGGCCCAATGTTGAGTCTGCCATGCACTTAAGGCAGGTCTTGATTCATGATGTTTGCCCTTCAGCTTCCTTGCCCAATGGCCAGACCTCCTACGGTCAGACAGGTGGGTTCGATCAGGGAGGGAAGGGGATTGTTTTGCTGTAATTCCAGTTTGGGGATTTGGGCTCTGGTCCCTGCCAGGTACATGGCCAATACAAATATGCCCACTTCCAGCCTTCAGGGCAAGTTATCTTCACATTTATAGGTTAGTAATGGCTGGAAGTTGGGCATACAAGACCACTCTTTGAGACTACCAGCATGGGGAGGTTTCATAGGCTAGCAACACTGCCCAATCACAGAACCTGGTGCCCTCCATCAGAAATAATAATGGAGCCAGCTCGCTTGACCTAATGATGGTATCCCGGAGTTGCCATGCCAGAGATCCCCACAAGGATCAAACCTTTCCTCGCTGGTCACAGCGCCATAGCTAACACACCCAACAACTGGTGATCTGTCCTTTGCAGAGGATCTTATGGGGGCTGGGACTTTTGACAGGCATACCCCAATACTTAGGAGGGAAGCTAATTGAAAGATAGGATATCTGCCGTGATGCTGGTTGACCCAGGCCCCCAGGGACATCAGATATCCCAGGATCATACCCCCCGACACGCCCAATAAGCCCCTGTATTTCCACCTGCTACTAAAAAGCCCCTGTATTTCCACCTACTACTAAGTGTCAGTGATTCAGCAGGTAGCACACTCACCTCTGAGGCCGGGAGATCAGAAGGCTGTGGGTTCTATCCCCACCCCAGGCACTTGGGTTAAATCCCAATACTGACACTATAGCGCAGCATGGGGGGGTGCTGCACTCTTGAGGTGCCATCTTTCAGATGAGACGTTAAACCAAGGTCCCATCTGCCTGTTCTGGTGGTAGTTCAGGTGGATGTTAAAGATCCTAAGGCACTTCTAAAAAAGGAATTTTTTATTGGTAAATAATACAACAAAGAGAACAAATCATAATACATTTCAAAAGACAAAAGAAAAAACTTCTTACATTTCTTATTAATATAAATATTTCAGTGTTATGCATTTTGTTATGCTTTTGAAAAAAACAACTAAACAAACCCTTTAATCCTCTGCTCGCTTCCTGGCCTTGAATTTCCTCATAGAACATCACAGTACTATCTCATGTTACCCCTTCAAATAATGTCATAGGAAGAGCCCTCCACCAGTACGCTACTAAAGGTGGAGCCATCGATTGTTTTTCTTTTTTATACAAAGTTGCAACTTCCTTTGTGATTTTTTTCAATTAACACATTCAAAGTGTTATTTTTTTGCTGCAGTTCAAACAAACATCTATTCTGCCAAATACACCACGTTACTGTGGCACATATTACTCTAAGCGTTCCAGGATACATTTTCCCCATTCTGAGTTAAACTTCCCATATACGAGTTCATTATATGTCATCTTTGCAAACACTGGTTTTGCCCATTTTTGGGCCAACCTTGACCACATTTGAGTTATGTAAGGGCAGTCAAAAACAAGTGTTGCATTGTTTCAATCTGTTGTATACATGATTCTCTAATGCAAATCCTTTCTTCTATTTTTTTATGAGCATGGTTCCCCCTAACATTCAGTTTTCCATGACAGCACATCCGTACTGTATCCCACATTTTCTGTGGTACCCTTTTTTCTATTACTTGTTTCACTAAATATTGTTCTTCTATGTATGGTGGACAATTAAGCATGGTTCTGTTAAAACAATCTTATTTAGAATGTATGAATACAATTTTTTCCTATTTTAAAGTTGATCCAGCTGTGGAAGTAGGTGCCATTGTTTGATTCTTTTATAAACTTCAATCAGATACAGAGGTGTCCGTGGTGGAATATTCTTGAAAGCTGACCACTCTGGAGCCCTCCATTTGTTTATGAAGTAACCCATTCTGCCATTAAGACTTTCAGTCAGTGTCTCTTGGTGTTCTGCTAGGCTGGGAAATATATTAGCATGAACAAATATTGAAAAGAAAAGAGATGGGGAATTTCCCCGGTGCCCTGGCCAAAATGTTCCCCCATTCACTGAAAATACCACCAACAGCTTAATCTAATTCAAGGCATGTTGGCATTCATCTGCATCTCCCTTCCCCAGGTCATGCCTGAAAATAGGCAGAATTTGTCTAGTGCACTTACCTGGTCAAAAAAAACAAAACTGAAAAAAAGAAATTGTCTAATATAGGAAGGTGTGCAACAAGTTATTGAGGGGGGATGTGACTTGAATATAGGGCCTCATGCCACCACAAGGGAGCTGGTGTCCGATAATACCCTCATAACAAAACTCACCCTTAATGAGGGAGGGGGTATTCCATCCGGGCAGCTCCATCACTGGCCATCCTTAAACTAGCATTGTCATGGGGCATGCTTAACTTTGTTCTCGACCATCTGGATTAGGGTGACATATAAAGGGTAGAGGGCAGCTGAAATATGCCTGCTGTTAGACCCCAGTGCTAGGTAGGCTGCTCCAGCGGTACAGCCCCAGCAACCCTCGCTGACATCTGAGCTACAGGTTAGCCAATGGATTAAGTGACTGCTGGTCAAGGTTGTGGGAGGGGGAAGGGGTCTATTGTTTCAAGGGTTCAATATGAGTTACATGGTTTGTTGTTTGTATTGTTATGTTCTTTTCTGGTTAAATACACAGTGTAGTTCTGATGGCAATCAGGTAAGGGGGATGGAGGAGGATAGGGGATGGGGGGTGAAGGTACAGGGGGAGGGGTTTCTCACGGTTTCATGAGGGGCAACTGAGGTTGGAACACTAAACTCAGGCCCATTCATTATCTGTCCCAATGGTGTCCTTATGGAGACTAACATGGTTTCTTGGAAGGTAAGGGGTCTCAGCTCTCTAATTAGGAAGAAAAAAGTATTGTTGCAGCTCAAGAGGCTGAGCCCGCAGATTGCATTCTTTCAAAAAACTAAATTATCCACTGGAGAAGCCAAGAAATTTAGACAAGGATGGATAGGGAAGGAGTTACACAGTGCAGCACCCTCAAACAAATGCAGTGTCTCCATCCTTTTACTCAAGGACCTGAGTTGGAAGGCGGAACACCACAAGAAGGACAAGTAAGGCCAATGGATCCTGGCAGAGATGGAGAGCCCTGAGGGATCTTTCATCCTCACTGTGTATGCTCCCAACCAGGACTGCCCACCGTTTTTTCATGACCTGAATCAGACACTAGCGGAGTTCAACACTAACAAGCTGCTCACAAGCTCCCAATCGTAATGGGGAGTGGATTTCAATCTTACCCTTGATGTATAGGAGCTATGAATAGGAGCAGAGGGACTGCTGAACTGCATAGACAAGCAGTCAAAGCTGCTCTTAGATTGTTAACCAAACATTCACTGTTGAACATCTGGCATACCAGACACCTAGGGATGAGGGACTACATGTGCTTCTCCACTTCACATGGATACTGTAGAAGGATTGATCTGTGGTTGATCTCCAGCTTCTCATATGACATGGTGACCAGGGCTGAGACACACCCAATAGTCATCTCGGACCATGCACCACTAGAACTGAGGATAAACTGGGGCCCCAAATGACTACAGCTGTCCACCTGGCATCTGGATGCCCTATTGCTAGAGGACCCACAGTTTCAGAAATGGCTAGTACCAGAAATTTCAGATTACTGGGGCAATAATGACAATGGGCAAGTATCAGACACTACACTCTGGGAGGCTTTTGAATGAATGAATGAATGAAAAATGTGTTTTTATACAGGAAGTACAAAATGTAAAATACATCTTGCCATTTCATGTCATAAGGGCGTTAGCCATGTTTACAAGACAGTCCTGTAAAACATGTTACAACATACAACATAGTAAAATCTCTCAAAGAATGACACCATACTAACATAGATTCATGACATTAAATATACATTCATAAATTTTAAGGCTACTGTCAGGGGCTTGATCATTATTGCCTATACCACATCTAGAAGAAAATGTATAGAGACAGAGCAGGCTGCACTGGAGGAGAACCTGGCTAAACTAGAGGTTCAGTATAAAACCCTAATCCCTGATGATCTGCTCCACACTCTTATAGCACAGTTGACTAGCACCGGGATTCAACTCAATACCCACTAACCAGGAAAGCAGAGTTTAACCTCAGACAGATGCGGCATGTGTACTGGGAGGCCAGCAAACTTTTGGCCTACTGTTTCAAGAGTAGGCAGGCAGCTAGGACGATTCAAGGTCTGAGGGCCTGGAGTGGGATATGGACCAACTCCCAGAGGGGGATCATTGCGGTCATGGTTCAGTTTCACGAGCTCCTATATTCCTCCCCATCTCTGCCAGATGCCCTCACAGTCGAGACATTTCTGGCAGAACTCCCCATTCCTCTTATTGCCACTTCCATGGCAACCCCCATGGATGAATCCTTGACTGAGGTGGAAATTCTGAAAGCAATTAAATCCATAAATGCTCACAAATCCCTGGGAAAGGATGGGCTTCCCATAGACTTTTACCAGGTGCCAGGGGTTTACTTAGCTGGTCACTTGCTGAGGACTTATAGTGACTCTCTGGACAAAGAGGTTCTCCCCCCAACCATGAGAGAAGCTGTGATAATGGTACTCCCCAAAAAAGGAAAAGATTCACTAAACCCTGGCAGCTGCCGTCCTGTCTCCCTCATTAATGCTGATGCCATGATCTTGGTGATGGCCTTGTCTGGCCACCTGGAGAAACTTCTCCCGGGCCTAGTTCATCCAACACAGGCCAGATTTGTCAAAGGTAGATTAGGGTCAGACCACCACAGAGCCATGATCACACTGATGCATGAGGTGTAGTCCTGCCATACCCCAGTGGTAGCCCTAGCAGTTGACTTTGAGAAGGCATTTGACTCGGTTGAATGGTCCTACTTGATGTACACCCTGGAGAGAATGGGCATCGGCTCAAGTTTTAGGGCCTGGATAAATGTCCTATACTCTTCCCTGATTACCTCACTACTTACCAAGAGATTTATGTCCCTGGCCTTTAGCTTACACAAAGGTATGAGGCAGGGGTGCCCTTTGTTCCCCTTGCTGTTCATCCTAGCGATTGAGCCTCTGGCCATAGTGATCCGTGAATCTAGGGGCATACGGGGCATAAGAGTGGGAGGCTCTACCTTCAAAACCTTTCTCTATGCTGAGAACCTCCTAATCACCACAGCCTATATCCCCCAGATCATCTAAACTGTTCTTGACACCCTATCCAGGTTTATGCAGGCAACAGGATTGTGGGTGAACAAGGCCTGTTGAGGACAAGCTCTCACTTCGCAGGACTTGAAGTGGTCACCAGAGTGCATCAAATACTTGGGAATTACTATCCACCCCAACATCCCCAAACTGATTGTGACTAATTTGACCAATCTCCTCAAAGCTAGTAGGAGCAACCTAGGTCATTGCAAACCTTAAAAATTATCCTTGGCAGGGAAAATAGATTCTGTCAAACTAATGATCATGCCCCAATTATTATACCTTCTAGCACACTTCCCAATCCACATTCCCTCCAAGTGGTTTCAGAAAATAAATGCCGTGGTGGGGGGCTTCCTATGGGAGGGATGCCCACTGTGCTTTAGCAGATAGAATCTATGACAACACTGAAGCAAGAGGGGTGGGGATTACCTTGCTTTCAGCGGGACCATAAGGCTTTCACTATGGCACAAACAGTAACATTGTTTCTACCAACTGGGAATACTTCTCCCACCTGGATTCCTCTTGAAGCTTCATTGGTGGGGTCCCCCTCTCCCGCCACTATGCTATACTCCAGCAAATTACTTCCAGATGCCCTGTCACCACCCATTGCACTATCCATAAAGTACTAGGAAAAAGTACTGTCACTTCTTCACTCCACCCCTACCCTCTGGGCATCCATGCCTCTATGGAATAACACATCCATTATGGTGGGCAGGGCTATCATCCACTGGTGTATATGGGAAACTCAGGGCATCAAGCTAGTGCTCGATCTGCTAGTACCTGGCACCAACATGATAGATACATTTGAATCCCTGAGAGAGAGGCATCTACTCCCCTTCAATCATTTTTGGAGATATCTGCAAATCAGGGATGCCATTACATGACCCGCATCCTCCTCAGCCTTACTGGGAGTCTCCCCACGCCCTTCCCAGCTGAGCTTGTGGATGAAACTGAACAAAAGCTGGGGAAGCTGGATTTACAAAGTGCTCTGAGAGGCCATCCCAGGTCCAACTCCCCCCTACCAAATCTCAATGGGAACAGGAGATTGGTGTCTATATCTCTGAGCAACAGTGGGCTTACTGCTGGTCCAGGATACACCCAGCCTGCAGAGATGGCATATCATGACTGATCATGAATAAAACCCTGTTGAGTTGGTACTACACCCCAACCAAGCTCAAGAAATTAGGCCTTCTCCAGGACAACAACTGCTGGCACTGTGGTCAGGCCGTGGCCCACCTTTACCATGTTTTATGGATGTGCCCTATGATCCAGCCCTTTGGAGTGCAGTTGTGAACATGTATAAAGAGGTGATACCAGAAGTGACAATAGATGCCCCCCTACTACTGCTGGGCTGCACACCAGAGGGCCTCCCCAAGCACAACCCAGTGGCCCAGTGGGTCACAGCTGTTGGCACAGTGGCAAAACATCTACTCTTAATGTGATGGCAGTCCCCTGAGTGCCTCTCCATGGCCAAATTGCTGTTGTCCATGGCACAGGTGGCATCCTATAAAAGACTGTCCAGTTTTGCCACAGGTACTATGACCAAGTTTGGCCAGTGCTGGAAGCCTTTACTGGAGTCAGAGTACTGCCACAGGGCTCAAGGTGATCCCCACTGAAATAAGAGAGCTCCCTGGTGCTGACCCCCTTCAACTCTGTACTCACACACCCCTATTATATACCCAGAAGTATCCCTGCTAGCTTGTTAATGATTGCCATCTTGTATATAGTTAGTGTTAACACCTGACAGATATCCCTCAGCCACCACACATGGAGACAGGCAATACTGTAGGCCCTAGGGAGGTACCAGTCACCAGGACCTTGGTTTATTCTGGCCAACCAAGCAATTGTAATATATGTTACCTAGTCAGTGACTGACACACCCACCCAGTGATATGAACAGTGTATAAGGCTAAATGATAATCAATGACAGTACATTGTATCAGCCTGTTTGAATGTCTGTTCTCCTGTACGGTGCTTAAGCTGTCCGTGGGCTGCTCTTATTCTGTCAGTTATTCCATGTATGTTTCATACTGTGTGTTTATGTTTTTGTATTGTCTCAATAAACTTTTCAACTTCAAAAAATTAAAATATTGTGGGTAGGTCATGCCCACCAATCAAATGTAAACACATTGGCTGTGAACAGGGAAAGAACACTTCCTACCTGGGAGTTTCTTTTAATATACATTTTATGTTCCTGCACTCTCCAGTTTTGCTCTTCAGAGGCTTCCCAAGCATCTCCCTAAGCATCTCCCCTGGTCCCTACCTTACATCCTATGGACCCCTTGAAGCTATGGTTTTCCCACCCAAGTTGGGTTCGGGATGGAGGGTGTACACCCGATCGAGCCATGTGTTGGGTTCTATGGACAGAGATGGTGGGGCCAACCCAGATATAAAAGGGCTTCTACTCCAGGAGCCGAGACCGGGCCATTTTTTCTTTGGTTTCTCCCCTTCCACTACTAGTGTCAGCACACTCAGTGGACCAATATATGTGTATGTGCATCAGTCCCCAGCTGGTGTCTGCCCCTCCTATTCTACATACTCACTGCACTGTCTTCTGTGATCACCCAGGTGGCAGTAAAGCAGAGTGGACAGAGGCCCTCTATACCTGGAGGAGAGTGTCCTTCTCAGTCCTCCTCCTCCAGGCGAGCCCCCATGATACAGGCTCATTTCCAAACTGGTGCCACTTGCATGATGAGTGATAGCCCTACCACTGTGCCAATGGGCTGGCTACCTGGGAGTATTTTTATTGAATCTCTTGATTGTAATTTTTTTTAGGTTGTTGAAACTTTTATATATTTTTGTTCCTTATAGTCTAATATAAATATAATAAATCCCAGGAGTAAATCCCAAATAAGTGATCCCTTTCTTAGAAGAAGGCTGATAAAGTTTTACAGCAACATCATGCAATCACTCCATTTTAAATGACAACTGATAGTACTTCAAAATATAATTTTCATATATGGTTTGCACAAAATGTCTGCTTATTAAATTCAGCATTCATTATATGTACAATTCATGCTGAAAAAGTATTGATCTAACTCTACTAAAATCAATGTACAAACATTAAAATATTTGTACTTGTAAATATGCTACACCTAAGGTTAAGTGTGCTAGGTGCCAGATATTTCCTGTAACAAATGACCAAATGAAAACAACAGATCTCCCGAGGTGCTCAAACTTGCAAATATTAGAAAATCTTCTTAGAAAATATGGGTAAATACCTACAAATGTTATTCTACATATAATTTGTGTAATTAAACAATAACATATCAAAATATTTGTATCAAAAATGACACATTTGGCTATTAATTGGACAACCACAATTTTTACTTCTGGTGGGAAAAGATGCAGTGGAAAAAAATAGTTGAACTAAACACTAAATACTGTTTCACACCACCATTCATTTTATATACATGTAGTCAAAAAATAATTCTCAATGTGCATCGTTTCAATTCTGCCATGTATATAATGCACACAACTGTACCTGGCAAAATAAGTGAAATCTGCAGAATGTGACATTTCAGTTAGAAAATGAGAGCTTTCTTGTTGGGCAGTTTTCTTTCTGTTTGTTCTTTGCATATTTGTATGAAAAAAACAACAGTAAGAAGACACATTTGAAAAAAATTAAATAAAATGAAAGCTCGATTATAATTCTATTTGAGAGACTGCAAAATGTCAGGGAGATAAACCGAATATAACTTTTTCTAGTTATAATTACCTGCTGAAAGCAGGGAGAAACACATCTAATCCACGCTTTTTGCATCTAAAGTGAAAGTAGCTTGAAAGTGTAACTGCTGAATGCATTCAAACTAAAACAGGAAGCAAGGGGTGGAGTTGTGTCAGCTTCTGATAGGGAAAACTGGGAAAGGCAGCTGAATGTAATCTTCAGTTATGATTCAGTACGTATTGTGCTTTGAAGACCCTTACAGATCTAAGTCCAATCTTCATTTAGTAATAATTACTCTTAAACAAGTAATCTGTTGAATACATCGAATTTAGTGTGCTTTGAGGTTGTATTCTTTTGATGATGATTAAAGATGATTAAAAATGACTAAAATTAGACATTGAAGACAAATTAATAACTGCTTTAATACTAAATTTAGCATTCAACTTTTGTGAGGCAAGTTCTGTTTCTTGCTTTGTTGTCTGATGAAAACATAAACCAGTCTCTCACTCTGAATGTGTAAATCCAGATCCGAACCACCACTAGTAGTAGAAATTTGTATTTTTAGTCAGGAAAGTTGAAGATATACCATAAGAGCAGCAATGTCCTGTTTACAAGATGATCCTGAATTCCTAAACTAAGACTACTTACAGCAAAAATCCATCATACAATATCAATTAATGCAAAGTAAATCAATACAGACATAAGCACACGAAACAAATGGTCAACAAATATAACAATGGAAGCTGTTTAGAGTTTGTGCAGCTAAACATAAGCATCTTCATGTAATACAATTACACTGCAGCATCAGTTCTTGGAGCATTGCAGAATTAAAAGCTCTGGGCTTTTTTGCATGACATTTAATACTTTCATCCAATCATTTCCAAAAATATACAAACATATATATGAACATACAAAGTCACCGGCAGAAAAAGGCCCATAGGTCTAACAAGTATGCCTGAGTGTGCAGCTCACAGTTTACTTCTTCTGCAGCTGCCCCCTTCCTCCCATTCCCTTTCCATGATTCCCTCTCCCCAGACTTCCCCCTTTTGTTCTTGTATGTGCTTTCCCTTCCCTTGACTCTATCCCACCCCTGCTTAAAACTGTCCACTGTCTTCAGCATGATCAACTCCTCTAGCAGTGCAGTCGACCCAGCCACCACCCTCTCTGTGAAGTAGTGCCTCCTCATCTCCCTCCTGAATCTTCCCCTTCCAACTTAAGACTGTGCCCCTTTGTGGTCCTTCCTCACTTCCTCCCGTTCTAATCTTGTTTATGACTTTTAAGTCTTTAAAGGTCTCTATTATGTCCCCATTCTCCCTTCTGTCCTCCAGGGAGTACATGATGAGCTCCCTCAATCTTTCCTCATAGGGTTTCTTCCCTAGACCCATGATCATCTTTGTCACCCAACCCTGCACCCCCTCCAGCAATTTTATGTCCTTTTTTAGGTAAGGGCACCAGTACTGCACACAGTACTCCAAGTGCGGCCTCACCAGTGATCTGTACAAGGGCAGGATAACCTCCTCTTTTCTTGAGGTGATACCCCTGACAATGCACTCTAGCATCCAATTGGCCCTTGCTGTCACCCTCCTGCACTGTGTTGATACATTCATGTCCATTGTAACTAGTACTCCTAGGCCTTGCTCCTCTGAAGTTGATAGCTGCACTCCCCCCTCCCAGCTAATAGCTGATCATGGGGGTTTCTGGCTCCAAGGTGCATGACCTTGCACTTCTTAGCGTTAAACTATATGCAGCAGAAAATAAAAAATATATAATTTCCCCAAATCTATTTTTCAGTGTCTGCTCTATGTATTCTCTTTTTCTGTTAGTTTTCAAGCTGTATTTATGTTCAGTTTTATTAAGTTTTTCCATCAGACAAATTGGTTTATTATATAGTATAATTTTATGTATTTGATTGGCCAAAATTAATGGCCTTTTATTGTCCAGTGAGAGACAGCCCAGGGCCTCATACATTTGGCAGTGATGTGTTTTAAAGCTACAAAGTAAAACCTGGCTAGTCGATTATATAAGACTTAAACTTTCTTCAAAGAAGCATTTCCATTATACCATAAATGTGACTATCATAATCTAAGACTGGCATGAGTATTTGTTTTGCTATAGTTTGTCGCATATTACTATTTAAACAATGGGCTATATGTCTAAAAGCAGCGAGTCTACAACATTTTGGTAGTTACTGTATTCCAACATGATAGTCGAATTTCAAATTCTGGTCTACTAAGACTCCCAGATATTTATATTCAGAAGCTTGGGGCAAGTTAAACTTCATCAATTGTTTTTATTGTCAACTTTGGGCCAATGCTTCTCCTGCCAGTGGTAACCAGACCGAAAGCTGTAATCTGAGATTTCAGCACACCAGCTGATGCCACCTCCAGTTCCATCTGCTGTACTAGTTTTCCTGCATCCTTTGACTCATTAAAGGTGTACACCTTGTCTTTCCAAACCACTCACAGCTTAGCAGACATCAAGACCTGATGCTGCACCTTCAGATTGTGGAGTGTATTTTTCAGTCTACCGATGTCTACTACCTGAGTTGTGTTGAATAGGAGTGATTAGAGTAAAGGGCGAGACATGCACCCTCATGATAAAGCCCTTGCAGATGTTTGGCAGCTCTCAGAGCTTGGTTATGCCCCCCACATCTAAGCAATCAAAAAAGTCTGCTGTATCTAAGAGGGAGGCAATGGCCCACCTGTGCATTATCCAGTAAGTGTTCTCTTGCCAATAAAGCAAGTCTGACTCCTCCAACTGTAAAATTGCTGGGATCATTGTTGTGCAAAGCCCATTTCATTGTTCCCCTCAGTCACTTCAGGTAAGCCAATCAATAAAATATTACATGCCTAGGTCTGGTTCTAGAGGGTTTCAGCTTGCTGCCTCAGGAGGCTGTTCTCCTTGAGTACTTTCTCTCTGTTCCTCTGGTTCGAGCCTTCCCCTTCCTTTAAAATTAGATGATGTATCTCACCTTTTCAGGTCACTGGCGCATTGCTCCTTTATCTTAATATCCCAGCCACCACTACTCCATTCATTCCTCATGTTATTCAAACTCCTTGGGACTTTGAAAGAATTTGGGGGCTTGACCTAGGCACTCCACTTGCAGTCTTGATGGGCAGAAGTGTGCAAATTTGTTTTGCTTATACTGGAGCAGGCATTTCACCTAATTAAATTAATTGTGGCAGTGTTGCATGGGTTTGCTGTAATCTGGGGAACAATACCACCCAACATTTCCCTCTTTAATAGTTTCTTTCATTCTGGCCACTTGCTGGATTATCTCCTTTTCACTATACTGTACCACAATAGCTTCCTTTTTTTTCCTCATGGTCTGTTTTCTTCTCAAAACTTTCCTCCTGGGAGTGGGTGTGCCCTTTTCACCTCCCTGCCATGCAACTTCAATTCAATTCAATTTTATGTTTAACCAGGAAATACACCATTGAGGTATGCATTTGCAAGGTGGTCCTGGGGGGACACACATAGTATACATAAAAGGAAAACACTGTAGATGTATACAATAGTTCACACAATACAATGGGTAATACATAACAAGGTACAGTCAGATTACTCAGATTTTTACATAGCTACATAACTGCAAGCAGCTAACTGCATAATACAATTGGAATGGAAGAGGTAAGGGAAGGTACAGCATGATCCATAAGGTGGGGTAGGGCATAGTCAAAGATAAGTAGGATGAGGGGAGGAAGGTATAAGGGAGAGAGGCTCAGGGAGTAGCAGGGCATAGACAGACAGGAGTGCAAAACAAAAGAAAGAAGGGGAATAGGGAGAGCCGGGGCAAATATAGCGGTAAGTGCCATAGAAAATATCAAAAGGGGGGACCCTAGGTGTAGCACTGGCAGTTTTCCTTCAAAAGAGGTTTCAGAAGAGATTTAAAGCATGATAGTCTAACAAGGCGAGCCAGTTTTAGGGTATTTTGGAAGGAGTTCCACAAGGTTGGTAAGGCGTGGCTAATGGATATAGTGCCAAAATGAGATGTTACCCGGGGGGGTATCAAGAGAGATATAATCATATTTCCTAAGTGAGTATGTGCAAGGTATTGATTTAAAGAGGCTGGGTATGTAAAGAGGGAGCTTGTTAGTAAGGACTTTGAAGGTCCAGATGGAGGCACTACGACATCTTCTGGTAGATAAGGAAGTCCAGCCGTATTGGCTATAAAGTGAGCAGTGGTGTGTTTTGAACAGAGAGTCGGTCACAGATCTTAAGGCCCTGTGGTACAGGACGTCCAGCTTAGTAAGGACAGTTTTGGGGCAATGACTGTAAAGAAAGTCAGCATAGTCAGTTAGTGGAAGGAATGTTGTTTTGACTAATTGTAGTTTTGCTTCATAGGTAAGCAAACGTTTGATATGGAAGAATAATCCCAGCCTTTGTTTTAGCTTTTTGGAGAGTTCTTCAACATGAGGAATATATGAGAGCTTACAGTCCATCCAGAAGCCTAGATACTTAAATTTGCCCACTCTTTCTGGGATTTCACTCTGCATAGATACTATATGCATATTTTGACAGGCTGATGTGATCCAAAAGACACATTAGTTGATGGGGAGTAGGACATGACTTTTGTCTGTTTGGCATTGAGTAGAAGTTTCAGATGTAGTAGATTTTGCTGCAGGGCATTACATTCTTGCTGTAAATCCCTGTAGGCAGATTCAATGGTGGGACAACAGACATAAAGCACAGTATCATCTACAAATAGGTGAATACTGGCAGATGTAATATTGTGGGCAATATTGTTTATGTATATTGGGAATAATAGAGGGCCCAAGATTGAACCTTGAGGTACCCCTCTCGAAAGGATTTTGCAGGGAGAAAGGTCGCCCTGCACCTTCGTCTGTTGCTGCCTTCCAACAAGGTAGCATGAAAACCATTTAAGGGCATTATCATGCAGCCAGATATGATATAATAGGTCAGTAGCAGATTGTGATCCACCGTATCAAATGCTTTGCTTAAGTCAAGGAAAAGCGTAGCAACATGATTCCTCGTGTCAAGTGCCATTTGCCAATCGTTAGTAACCTTGGCTAATGTGGAGACTGTGCGGTGACTTGGCCTAAAGCCAGACTGTAGAGGATTTAGTAGGTTGTGATTCTCCAAAAATTCCCTTAGTTGACAATATACCAACCAGCTTTTCAAGAAGTTTTGACAGAATAGGAAGAAGAGAGATGGGTCTATAGTTGTTCAAGTCACTCGGTTCACCAGATTTGAGCAGCAGGATGACATGGGCTGTTTTCCACACTGGAAGGAGTGCTCCTTGAAGGAGTGCCATATTGAAGAGATGAGTGATTTGTGGGGCTAGATGATAATAGCCTAGTTTTAGAAAGGGGGAGCAGTTTGGTCAGCCCCTGCATTTTTTTTAATATCTAGGTGGGTTTGGAGGTCTTTAACTTGCTTGAGTGAGGCAGGAGTGAAACTAAATTTGGTAGAGCAGGTGGAGGTGCTGGAAGGGGTCCAAGGTGTGGCGATGCTGGTTTGCTGGTTCAGCAATTTGCCTACGGAAGGGGTATCAAAGTTTAGGCCAGCAGTGGCAAAGTGGTTATTGAGGGCTTTTAAGATGTCATGGTTGTTGGTGCAGGTAGTATCTCCAGAGATGATTTTGGATGGAAATGAGAAGGACAATTTACGTCCTTCTACATCATTCAAGACCTGCCAGAATTTAGCACTGTTATTCTTTTTGGACTCCAACACACTTTGGTAGTAATTTGCCTTTTCAGATCTGATTAGTTTGGTACTGTGATTCCTAATCATTCTAAAGACAGCCCAATCTGATTCTGATCTGTTTTTTCTGGCCTTTTTCCAGAGAGCATCCCTGTGGCGTATGGCTGTTTTTAAGGTGCTATTGAACCAGAAACATGATTTTTTTCCTCCATCTGAATTTTGCAACAGGTGCATGGGCGTCACCTCTAGGACTAGAGTCTGTAAGCATCGGTGATGGATTGAGCAAGGTAGAATTCCTGCCATCGAATTCTGCTAAAATCAACCAAGAATGCTGTGGGACTGAATTTGTGGTAACTCCTTTTGCAGGTGTACCCTGTCCCAGAGAATATTTCTGTCATGTGCCTTACACAAGTTATAGCCCTGTGATCACTAGTGTCAGTGTGAAATACTCCTACGTGGGAGATTTTATAGGATTTGTTAGTCAAGATTAAATCCCAGGAGTGTACTATGCACTGGGTTTTTATTGTTGGGACGTGTCATTTCTGAAATTAGCTGATGAAGAACATAGGCATCACAGAAGTCCTTTAGAGGCATCAAACAGGTAGAGTTCCAGTCTAGTTTGAGGTCTCCCATAATGATGGTTTCCGAATCTGTCAAGTTTAAAATTTTGTGAAGAAAGTTTAGTATCTCTAGCCCTCCTGATGGGGGTCTGTAGCAGCCTACCACACAAACAGATTTGCTTTGAGAGAGAGGGATTTTTTAGTGCTAGACTTTCATATTCTTTGTGAATAGAGGAAGAGTCAATAACTGAGGCTGAGAATTTGTCTGACACATATATTGCAACCTCACCTCCTCTAGTAGGCCTATCAGCCCTGAATATGTTATATGATGGAATACTGACTCTGTGGTCAGGGGTGGAACCCCTCAGCCATGATTCTGATATCACCTGTACATCCAGTGTTGTGTGTAGTACCCAGGCCTGTATTAGGTCAAGTTTTTTCAACAGACTGCATGCATTAAAGTGCAGTATGCCGATACCTTTTAGATGGGCTAGCTCAGCTGGGGCAGCAATAGGCATGAAAGGTCCTGGGTTTAATTCCACATTGCCAGAGCAGAGTAGCATCAACAGGTGAAGCGTTAGCATTCCATTTATCAAGACTTTGAGAAGGTATTGCCAGGTCCATTTGTGAGGAGTAGGATACAATTGCTTTGTCTGTATAGCAGCGTAATAATGGTAAAGATCCTGAGCATAAAGCAAAACACTCGCTGGCTTACTTAGTGGGATATGGCAATAGAACTGTGGTCTCATATTTCTAAAAGGTTCTAATACCTTCATGTAGGAAGTTATAGTGTACGGATGTTGTAGAGTTACCGCATCTTTAGGCTGCTGACTCTGCAGAAAGAGGATATTATGGGAATTGAAATTATGGGCATCTGTCTTAGGGTTTGGGCTATTTGTGAGATGGTGGGTGCACAGCAGTAATAAGAAATAAGATAAGGTGAACTGCAGTTCATATAGATATATTTCTGTAATGAACCGTCCCATAGTGGGATTGTATATGGGGATGAAGGAACTGTGTTGTATGTGGTGGATACCCAGTTCAATACCAGGAATATGACTGTAGAAAAAAAGCTATAGGGAGCAACTAGGTCCCACTGAGGGTTGGGCTTCCTGAGGGTCAAGGGAGCCATTGAATATTAGGGCCTTGGACTGTTAGACTTCAGCATTATTATCCTTCAAGACTGTAGGGTAGCCAATACATTAGGCACTTAAGTGAGAAAAAACAAATAAATAAATAAAATAAAAATGCTTCAGAGATATTTGCCTTATTAAGAGATAAGGGTAATCTCTTTTATCTAAGGAGCCAATACAGATTAGGCACTAATAGGTTTCTGTAGCATTCAATATGGGAAGACAAAGGCTGAGAGAGGATGGATTCAAGCCACACAATCTCTGAAATCCACTGTTCAGTGAACTCAACTAGGTACGTATCTTCCAGACCTTCTGGGATGCCAAGTATTTTCACATTGGAGTGGCAGGATTGATCTTTTATCCTATCCACCTTTTCCATTGCCTCCATTAGCTTGCCCGGGGCCCTGGCAAGATTGTCTTGCATTGTGTGTTCTACATTGTGCATGATTTGTCCTCAAGGTTGCTGATGTGGCTTTCAGCTGCATCTAGCCTCATTGTATGATCCTTACATGCAGTTCTCAGCTCTCTCCCCACTACCGCCTGTATGATTGTGAACTTATAATGTTAAAAAGCCCATTCTGACCAGCTAATGGAGTTCTAACAGTAACCACATCAAATATGCCACTGTCATATCTGCACCAGGCCCTGGTGTATCTAGTAATAAACACTGCTGCATGGTATCAGCCTTACCTGCTTGTGTCGACCATCCAGACGTTTCCCTGTTACCTGCCAAAATTGAATTTGCTTCTTCACCACTGCGAGTTTGTTAAACATAACTAGCAGTTAAATTTCCCCCAAAAATTGTGAATAAAGTTTACTTATATTATTTCGTTACATATACAGTAGTTATCTGGTGTGGGAGCTCACCTATGACATGTCTACCATCGTCACTGGCTCAACAGTGCCCACATTTCTATGGTTAAGCAGAATTTAATAAAATGAGGAATACATTCTGTAAGGTCAATTCTCCAGAATTTAGGGCATGACTGTCCCTTTAGTCTCAATCCCAATGGCATGAGTCTTCCTGAGCTGGGAAGGTGGTCAATGGATACAGGAGGTTGAAGTAGTACCAGCCCTCCCTTTTGATGTAATTATCAGAAATGATTTTGTTAGGAAAGGAAATGTTGTCTGTGTCACTACCTGTAATCAGGTAAGAAGACAAGCTACTGAGGAAAGAGAGAAAGCTGTACTACAGTACCAGAGGGAATCCCTACCTCAGCAGCAGTTGAAGTAGTCCATGTCAGTGAAAGACAAGCTGGAAAATGTAGTTCTGCATCACAGCTATGGATAGTTGAGACCCCAGTTGTGAGTAAGTCTTCTAATGTGAGGGGGCATACCTTGGGGAGGGTTAAGCATGAGTAGCTTAGGGCTTATCTAATTGACCTGTCCCTGCAAACATTAAGAACTGGCAGCCAGCTGGCTCTGTGGCACTGAGTGAGGGGGTTCACTCGGCATGCTGGCGACCCGTGTTCGACCCCTAAGCCTGGGTCCCAGAAGCAGAGGCCGGCAGGGAGGAATATCATCAGTGTCCATTGGATGCTTCCCCCTCAGGGGGCTGGGTTTTGTCTGGGGCCCTGTGAGTGGATTGGCGATGTACTTGGGGGACGTGATGCCTCAACATGCCCCCCATATGCCCCCACCCCAGGTTGCCCCGCACTTATGCAAGGCTAAGAACTGTGGGGGAGGGGCACAGAAAATATGAAAAGTGTGCCTCGACTGACCAGATGACAAGTGCTTGGCTTCTGCCACCTGAAGCCCCAGAGTCAGCCTGGAACCAGCCCCGCAGCTCCTGGAAAACATGCCACTGGCTGCCAGGTACTTCCCCCTTGGAAGAGAGGGACCCTCCTGGTAAAGGGATATGCCTGGTTTTCTAGGTAAGGCTGCAATTGGGGCAGGTAGTGGTGGCAGGGGTTGGAGGGCAGTAGGGAAGGCACTGGTACTCTGAAGGAGTGGCCGGTTGGGGTGTAGAGGGAGGAGCATAAATAAAAAAAAAAAAAAAATAAAGAGCTGGCAGCCAGGGCTGAAGGTGATTCAAAGAGATAAGGTCGAAATTAGTTGTACTGGGAGACTGGGTTTTTATACAGATACTGGGTACATAAGAGAGGGCCAGAGGAAAGGGTGCTCTGGTAGCTTGTCTTTCATAGGGAGAACTGGAAGCAGCTCCTGGCCATACCAATGACTCTCCTTTTTCTGGAAACCTGGGAGTTAACCAAACAAAAACTGGCTTATATTTCTTTCTTTTGATGAAGTATGTTCATAGATGTGGCAGACTACTTCCAAAATTGTCCACGGTACCAGAAGGTGGTAAAGTTGATAACAGGTCCCAATCAACTTTGATTTCTTGGTCTACAACCAAGAAACCATTTTAGAGTGCTTCCATGGACACTAGCAGACCTCTGGGTATCCTGAGTAGCACAGGACAGGCAAAAGTATTACAACGAAGTCTGCCCAAGATAAAGAAGAAACTGTCCTAGCAGGGCTGTAGTTATCCAAAGGAGAGGAATGGGATGGATCCACAGGTAGATCTACCTAGCCAGGTTTGTGAGGCTCCTCTGTGGATGCTATCACCCTCTCTGAGCAGCTGATACTGACAAAAGCAGCAGAACTGGGTCTGGTGTTGCAGTCTGGAATTAAAATATGCACAGAAAAACCGGGGCATACCGTACTAGGTAGGTATGGGAACATGGAGTTTGGCATCATTTTGGGGACACAGACCTACTAAGGCAGGTAGCCAACAGGGTCCCTAAGGAGGTCAAACAGGCAAGTGGCCTGAGAGAAAGAGTTTGGACCTTGCAAAAATGAGAAAAGAAAAAAAAGGTGTCCATGTGGTAGGCTGGAGACCAGCAGATTGGGCCTCGCAACTATAACAGAAAAAAGGGATTGATACGGGCCATCCAGACAGGTGGACTTAGAACAAACATTTTGCACACTGAGAATGAAATCTCAAGAGAGTCCTGGTGAGCAGTAGCAAACCACACATGAAAGAGTCTTTTGGGTGTGACAAAGAGACTATTTCATAGTTTTTGGGGAGGAACATGTAGTTGATGCTACTGAGAATATTAAATACTTTTTGTCTGTTGTTTCGATTGATAAAATAACTGATATGTGGGAAATGTGCTTGTTTAGTTACTGAAAGTCTACAGTGCAGTGCTAATTGAAAACAGTTCTCACAGTGACAAAGTTAACAAGGAAGTGTAGGAGTCACATTGTCTAGATATGAGCTGTATGCAAAATATTTCCTGCTGTGAACTGAGCTAACCCTCACAATAGAGAGTAGTTAAAGGAATAGGCTTCAGCCAGGAAGCTAATAGCCAACTTAATTTTGGCTGTCTGTTTTGAAGAACCAGCCTTAGTCAGAATTAGGGAAATTGGGTAATCATTTGTTCAGAAAATTCTGGGAGGAGGGTCCCATAACCTTTCAGATAACAAAGGGGGTATTACACAGAAAGGCCTGGGATGAGACACAGCCTATTCATTTATTTATTTAGCTTTTGTTGACCAGGTAGGTACACTAGACACGCTGTATGCCTATTTTCAGGTACGACCTGGGAGAGTACAGTGAAAAATATAGGTTCAAACAAGGTACAATAATGACAATATTGCAATGTACAGGTACATAGTTACAGGAGAGCAAGATGAACAGATAGTCTACAGTGAGCAGTAAATAGGTAAAATATACATTTTTGCATCATCGGAACTCTCAGTATGTACAGTATTTTAATTTGAGTGCAAAATGAAGATCACTCTCTTTCTTTTCGAGTCCAGGAAAGAAAGGATGACAAAGTTGGGAAGCTATGTGAATTAACAGGAGAGGCATTTCTTAGCTGTTGTGTGATTAGATGAGAATTGTCCCTTTGTGTGAGGATAACATTCTTCTAGGGTCCTGCTGTAGGATCTAAACTTCAAATTCCTCTAGGGTCCTACTGCAGTATATAAACTTTGAATTTAAGTCAGTTCAACTATTTTTTCCTACTTTTACTTTTGTATAAAATCTGTTTACTGTTAATCTCCTGCTGTATTCCCCATTAGTTTGACATAAATCTTGTACATTTTGTGCAACTATTAAATATTTTAAATGTAATATAGATCTGTGAGACTGTGACTGCAGTATTTTAATAAATTCAGTTACTACATTTTAGGGGCTGTTTCATTGTTCCACCTCTAAAGCAATACCAACTTGAAATAAGGGTGTCTGTTCAAACTTTCTAACATCAATACATTTATCCAATAAGCTTCATACCAAAAAGGAGGTATTTAAGTTGCTTTGTTTAAAAATGACACGTCATTTTATAACCCTGATCCCACTGCCTGTTCAAAAAGCCAGTTTCAACAGAGAGCTACCTGATGATATCAGCTCCAGAATGTACAGTTGAGTCCTCCCTGCTAGCAACTTTGTAGGAATTTGTCTTAAAGTAAGTTACATAAAACTATAGTTGTAGTAAACACTTGAAACAGGAAATCTGATACTGGGTGAGTGCAGGGCATGCATTTCCAAAATGTGCATGTGGCAGATAGGTGGTTTTGGAATGCAGTGGCAAACATAGCTTTAATATGCCAAGGTATGGGGCAATTTTTAGAATACTACAGGGATAAGATTTACAAATACATTCAGGTGCAACTTTGGAGTGCAGCAAGACACAGTCAGAAAGTAGCTGGGGCACACAATTTTGGAGCGTGGCAGGGATGCTTAAATTTGGAAAGGGGCAGTGTCACTAATTTTTAGAATGTGGCAGGGATACACAATTTCAGAATGTGGGAAACACATAATTGCAGAATGTGGTAGAGATGATCAATTTTGCTATGTGTCAGAGATGCATAATTCTGGCATGTGGTGGGTGCGATGCACAATTCTAGAAAGTGGAGGCGATGCTTGACTTCAGATTGTGGTGGCAACATGAAATTTCACAATGTGGCATGGACAGAATTTCAGAATGTAATGAGGGTGTTCTGTTTCAGAATGTGGAGCTGACATGCAATTTTGGAATGTGGCAGGGAATGGGATGCACATTTGTGGATAGTGATGGGATGGGCAATTTTGGAGTGTTGCAGGGAAGGGCATTTTCAGAATGTGATTAGACACACAGTTTTGGAATGTGGCTTGAACATGCAATTTCAGAATGTGGCAGGAACACTGATTTTCAGGAAGTGCTGATGAGCAATTTTGGAACATTTCAGGGATGCACATTTTCAGAAGGACATGGTCACAGGCACTATAGAAATGGGGTAGTGACACAATTTGGGAACATTGTGGGGAGGCATAGTTTTAGAATTTGGCTGGGACACAATTTTAGAATATGGTGAGGACACAGTATTGGAATGTGACTGGGAAACTGTCAGAATATGGGGAGGCACATACAGTAATTTTGGAATGTGGCAAGGATGTACATTTTCAGAATGTGATGGTATGTGCAGTTTTGGAATGTGTCTCTGACACAGTTTTGTAACGTAGCAGGGATGCAACATTTTTGAAATTGTGTGGCACACACAATTTCAGAATTTGGCAGGGATGCACAATTTCAGAATATGGCAGGGGCACAATATCTCAGAATGTGTCCGGGACACAATTTCAGAATATGATGGAGATGCACAACGTTGGTGGGGATATACAATTTTGGAATTTGGCAGGGATATGGTATGATGGAATCTGGTGGGGACATGTAATTGTGGAGTGGGGGGGATGCACAGTTTTAGAATGTGGGGTGACATGCAGTTTTGGAATGTGGCTGGAATGCACACTTTTGAACATGGCAGGGATGTGCAGTGACAGAATGTGGCAGGGTCACACATTGTCAAAAAGTAGCTGGGATGTGTAATTTTGAAATGTAGCAGTGTGTACAATTTACTCTTTAAAAAGAAACATAACCCCACACCTTTCACACCCTCTGCGCTCCTTACCACTCACCTGCTCCGCACTAGCACCTACCTTTGCCCCTCATCATGACTCCTCTTGTCCATTGATGCAAAATCCTCAGATCTTACTTCAAGGGGGTACTTGCAGCAGGCATCCCCAGTAGGACTGAAGCTGCCAGGCACCAGGACCACGCAGAAAATTTATAGCTAGCAGTCTATGATGGGGGACTATCCCGGCCGATGTCAGCACACTGACAAAGGGCCTGACAATAGCTGCAATGAATATTTGCAGCCTAACAGCAAAATTTACACAATTGCAGGCCTGGATGTCCCAACACAAACAGGACAGAGGATGCCTAACTGAGACTTGGCTGACAGGCAATATAAAAAACAGTGAAACAGCACTACCTAGATACGAGGTATTCAGGAGTGACAGGCATGGCAAGAAGGGTGGGGGCTGTCATATCTACACAAAAGACTCCCTCCATGGCTCCATCCTCCCTATCTCCAGGATGGCTGCAGACCACGAGCTTCTTGTCATGAAAATACAAGTCGGACAGCTGGGTAAGACACTGACCATTGCATCAGCCTACCTGCCCCTCAAACAGTCACGGGACGGTGTGCCCAAGGTCCTGGTGCAGTGGCCTCCCTACCCAAGGATAGCAATTTAATTATCATAGTGGATTTCAATATAAACTGGGAAAGCGACAACTCCACGCCACTCAAGGATACTGTGGCAAGCGCATACCTCACACAACTAGTCATGGAACCAACTAGAAGGAACCACGAGACAGGCAAGAGATCGCTCATTGACTGGATCCTCACAAACTCCCCATTACAAATATCTGAAATCAAGGTGCTACCGGATACGCTGAGCGACCACTCCCCTGTCACCCTCAGATGGTCAAATAGTTCAAAAACAGCCCCACTATCACTATACAGAGCAGGATCCTGAAAAGAGGTCAGTTAGGACTGCTTAAAAATGCCCTAGCCCACCATGACTGGTTATCCATTGACACACTGCCAGATCTGGACCAGGCCCTGAAGTACTTCACAGATGGAGTCAACAATATTTATGACCGATACGCACTGTTAAAAAGGAGGAAAGTGCGGGGGACCACTAATGGTTGGATCACAGGTGAGCTCCTAGCCATGATGAAAGAGAGAGACAACCTCTGGTTAAAAGCCAGGGCCTCGGTAAAGACCATGACCACCAGCTGTACCGGGCAGCTAGAAACCACTGAATGCATGTAATACGGAGGGCTAAAACAGATCATCACAAGGAACTGCTCAATAAAAGCTGGGGTGACAGCAAAAGGTTCTGGGGAAAGATAAAGAATCTCTTGGGAGAAGAAGAAAAGAGAAACCCACAGCTGCTCCACATTAATGGCTCTACTACCACAGACTCACACCTCATCCCAGAGTCCTTCAACTCTGCCTTCACAGATCTAAGCACAATACTCCTTCCTGACTACCTACACCCTGCCAAGGTTCCCTCAGATGACAAAGCACCCAATACCTCTCACCCTACCTTCTACCTCAAGAGAGTTACTATAAAGGAGGCAGCACTCTACATAAAAAAAAGTGCTCGGGAAGACCAGAATGGGTAGCGATAGAGTAGACATGAAGCTAGTGTCTCAAACTCTTGATGTGCTCATCAAGCCTATTGCAAAACTATTCAACAAATCCCTGACCCTGGCACAATTCCCGGCCACCTGGAAGCAAGCGCTGGTCACTCCTGTTCACAAAAGTGGGGACAGGACCAATGTGTCCAATTACAGTCTGATCTCAATCCTCTCTCCCCTATCCAAGACCCTTGAGAAGATTGTGGTGGACTAACTAACAGACTACATCAGCAAATACCAACTACAATGCCCCAACCAGCACGGGTTCAGGCAGGGGCATAGTACCACGACTGTCCTTGTAAAGTTCACTGACTATGCTCATAAAGCTATGGATGAAGGCAAACTAGTAGGGGCGGTGTTCATAGACTTAACAGAAGCCTTCAACACTGTCAATCACACCCTCTTAATGACCCAGCTTCAAAGCCTGGGGGTGGCTGTCAATCCAAAACTCTGGTTCCAAGACTACCTGTCCCTCAGGTCACAACATGTAAAAATAGGACAAACAGTGTCTGACTCCAGGGAAGCCATGCTGGGGGTCCCCAGGGATCCATCTTGGGACCACTGCTCTTCAGCCTGTTCCTAAATAATCTCCCTCAAATCTATGATGCCAAGACACTCCTATATGCAGATGACGTTGTCTTCCTCAACAGCAACTCTCAAATTGAGCCATTCCAAGCAGCACTTCAGCACTCCTTCAGTAAAATGGAAGACTGATTCTGCGAGCACAAACTTCTGCTTAATTACAAAAAAAAAAAAACAAGACCATGCTCCTATCTATCCCCCAGCTCAAGAAAAGATTCCCCACCATAAACATCACCAACAATGTATTTACCCCCTTGGAACAGGTACACTCCTTCAAATATCTTGGAGTCACCCTGGACGACACCTTATCCTATGCGCAACATATCCACCAGGTGGTCAAGACAGTCAACACCAAGCTTGGTGTGCTTTACAGGCACAGAAAACACCTTACCCCGACAGCCATCCGCCTATCCAAAATGGTGCAGGGTCTGCACCAGAAGACATACAAAGAAAGACTAAAGGAGCTTAATATGTATACCCTTGAGGAAAGAAGAGAGAGAGGGGACATGATAGAAACTTTCAAGTACCTCAAGGGAATCAACAAAGTCCAAGAGGGTAGCATCTTTCAAAAAAAGAGATGTGCAAGAACAAGGGGGCACAATTTGAAGATAGCGAGGGGATGGCACAGAGGTAATGTGAGGAAGTATTTTTTCATGGAGAGGGTTGTGGATACATGGAACAGCCTCCCTGAGGAGGTTGTGGAGTCAGGAACAGTGGGGGAATTCAAGAATGCATGGGACAGACATAAGGCAGTCCTAGTGGGGGGTAGGAGTAAGTAAGCTGTTGGTTAACTAGGATCTGCAGCTTATCTGTTAGGTAGGAAAATGGGCAGACTAGGTGGGCCAAGTGGTCCTTATCTGCCATCAAATTCTATGTTTCTGTGTTTCTATCAGTCACGAGCTCCATCCTCTCCACCATTGACTACAGCCTGGTTGTCTACAGTGCGGCATCAGACTCTGTGCTCAAGAGGGTCCATGTAGTAGTAGTAGTAACATTTTTATTTATACAGTATAACACTATTAGGGCTATGATATGCCCTGTTTACAAGGTGAACCTGCATAAATGACAATTAAAATTGACATCAAATATTAAACAGTTATCGAGTACAAACAATACGTAAGATCGACATACATTATAACATTACAATCAAATACCAGTTCTAAAAATATCTATAACCCTTCCTAGAGGGGTTAAAGCTTACACCTCAATCTAATTAACACAATTGCACTCACATTGAAAGGAATACTCACATTTTATAGTAGCCTTAAACTCTTCTCTTGTAGTTACATGATTTCTTAATTGTAGTGGTAGTGCATTCCAACTAGTTGTAGCTTTATGTTCGAATGTCATTTTGCTAAAATTATTTATGATTTTCAGTTGTATTAATTCCTTAGGCATTTTTAATTTCAGGTTCAATCCATGGTCAGATCTATGTAGCTTTTCCTTTTAGTACAATGGAACCTCATTTTTTATAATATCCTGACCTGATTTATCCATACTTTCTTTCTCTTAACTCAAGTGTGCTCTAGTTTAATGCACTGTACATTACACAATGATGTGTACTGTACTTGCACTTTAACACATACCTTGCCAGTCTATTATAGGTATGGTCCAATTTGAGTAGATGTTTTTCATTAGCATGCCAATATATATGGCTCCCATGGTCAATGATTGGCAAGATCAATTGATTTGCAATCATTGACCATACATTCATTGTAGTGCAATTTTTAAACCGCCACATAGCTCCTAAGTGGACATTTCTTTTTTTTTATCAAGTCTGAGATATGATGGGCAAACGTGAGATGTTGGTCTATATAAACTCCCAGGTACTTATAAACCTCCATTTGAATCAAAATTCCCCCTCTCTCCTGCTGATCTTCATTTCCATTGATTTGTTTTGTTTTGGATTGTTTGGAGCTGAAAAACATGGCTTGGGTATTTTTGCTATTTATTACCAGACCAAGGGAGGTGAGATGATCCTGCATCATCAAGACGTCGTGTTGTAATTTATATTCAATCTCTCCCAGGGAGATACCATCATCCACCAGTACTGTATGATCGGCATTTAACCGAATACTAGAAAGTGTAATTTTATCCGGCAGACTATTTACATAAATATTTAACAGCAAAGGACCAAGAATCAATCCCTGGGGGGACTCCTCGGGTGGTAAACAATATATTTGAATAAAGTCCATTAACAGCTACTAACTGTGTTCTTTTAGTCAAATAAGATTTGAACCATCGACATGATTCATCTGTCGGTCCCATACTTCTAAGGTTACCCAATAGGATTTTATGGTCCACTAGATCAAACGCTTTTGACAGGTCCATGTACACAGCGCCCACGGACCTTGCCATACCCATGGGGGTGGCAACCAGATCTAAAAAGTTCTTGAGCGCTGTGGCCGTGGACCTGCCTTTCCGAAATCCTCACTGAAATGTTGTCAGTTTCTCATACTTTTCAAGGTAACTAATTAGCTGTCCATAAACTATTCTTTCTGCTATTTTTGAAATTGCTGATAATAAGGCTATGGGATGGTAGTTTGATGGATCAGTGGGATCCCCTCCTTTTTCAATTGGAACAACCTTTGCCAACTTCCAGCTCTCAACAAGGCCTGCAGGCTCATCCTGAACTGTGATTGAATGACCCACACCTGTTCTCTCTACGAACAGACACACCTGCTATCTCTGAGGTGCAGGACTAAATTCCTCAAATATCTCCTAGGCAAAAAAGCATTACTGGGGAAAGTCCCTCCCTCCCACATGGCAGGCATCTTCTCCATCCCAGGCTCAGAATATATAACCAGAAACAGACTGCCTGGGGCCCTCGTGGTGCCATTCCAATGCACAACTCTTGGACAGCGCGTTTTCTCCTACAGAGCCCCTCTCTGGCTTAACGAGGTACCTGAGTCCATTCAGAACTCCACTGGCATATCTGGCTTCAAATCAGACCATAAGCACTACCTGACCTCCAGCTCTGTATGCACCTGCTTCTCCAACAGCTGATAGACTCTGGATGACAAGACCTGGCTCTGCTAACAGCAATTATTCTCAGCACAAGACAGAAGCCACCCTCCCACATGCTCCTTGACAATGCCTCTGAAATAACTCTAAGGGGCTGCTCCTGTACACCCTTCACCCCCCTCACCCTGTCTCCATGGTGGGATGGGTCTATGCCTCCCTGGCCTCAGCCCTGTCTCCTTGAGCACTTTTACTAGAGACCCCCTCCTCCCCTACCAAAATCCTGTCCTTACTGACCCTCTGCCCAACCTAACCTAACGTGCCTCTGCACCTTACCTACACTTGTAATCAACTAAAGTTGATGTCCATATGCTGTATAGTGTTTTAAATAACTAAGAAACTCTGATTTCCTGATTGTAGTGCTGTTCAGTGTCTCACATGTCCTAAAACTCTGTAACCTTCCTGACTGAATGTCTATACTCTGTTCACGTGATGTGGAACCTTTGTAAAAGAGTCTTGGCTCAAAGGTTATTTTCTGAATACCAAATAAATAAAAATAAAAAAAATAATTCCTGCCATCAGTCCGCACACATTGGACTGCCACAGATGCCTGCTTCAGTCCACTGCCATTTTGCTCATGTTTTATCCGCATTTTATTTCTTTTCTTTTCCTTAGTTAAGAATGAATTTTCTGTGTTTTCTTTAAAATGTTTATGTCTTTGTCTCCAGCTTCATCTTCCGACCTGCCGACAAAGTGTGCCTGAGGCAAGCAGATAACTGCCAAAGACAGTCACTCTTCCTGCCTGCTCTACTTAGGCCCAAACCGACACTGAGGTATGCCAGCACTGGTAGGATTTTTACCAGGCCCCACAGAGGCACTGCTAGAAGACTTTAGACAGCTCCCTGCTAAAGCAGAAATTGGCCACAATGGAGAAAGAGCTTCAGACCAAGGGTTCTTCTTCCTCCTCGGATCAGTCTTCTGGGGTGTCTTCTTCTTCTTCCCTGAAGGAGAAGAAATCGAGTGGGAAGCATAAGCATCAGGACAAGCACTGGGACCATCTCTGGTCAGCCTCTTGCTCACCGCACAAACTAGCTTCCGCCTCTGGCTCTTCCTCCATGGAAGGTCAGTCCCTCTGTCCCCAGAAGCCCTCACTTCCTCTGGGCTGCCAGTTGTGCAGCCACCTGCCATCATCTCCATTTCAGGTGGTGGCTCTTTTGGGGCAGCAGACATCATCCCCTGCCTCCCAGACCCTGGTGCTCAGGCCCTTAGCCTCCATGGGTCCTTAGCCAGGTGGCTCAGCTGAAGTTAGCACCTCAGGTGGTGGGTCTTCGCTCATTGCCCCCCCGGGTCATGATGTTGCCTCTGACAGTTCTTAACTCCAGGGTCAGTGCTAGCACTGCCAGGCATCGCCCGGAGCAAGTGCTCGCCTCTTCTTTCACGCAGGTGATGCTTCTGTCCCTGCCTTGAGGAATTCTCAACTTTGAGGCCAACGTTGGACTCACCAGACTGACACCAGCCTTTGCCTCTCAGGCCAGTGCCAACTATGAGTCACCTACACTAACAACTCCTCAGCTGTCATGTTCTCCACCCCAAACTTGATGTCTGCTGGCTCTCCTCAGGATCCTCAGCTGGCACCAGGTGAGCCTAAGCCAGGGTACCCTTTCCAGTCCCCCCACCAGTGTACCTATACCCTTATCCTCAGTATCCTTATCCACCCTATAATCCACCTCCTCCGATGGATTATAACACTCTGTTTTCAGGTCCTCCTTCATGCAGAACAAGGATGCACCTAGGCAGCCTTCTCCTCCTCATCCTCCCCGGGGCCCCCTTCCTCAGGATTCCTACCAGGCAGGATTCAGCAACCCCTGTACCACAGAGTTCTCAAGGTGTTGCACTGGGAGCTTGTGCCAGCATATGGGCAACTGTCACCCTCCAACGCTGGTCTCTGACAGTGATAAGTCAGAGGATGACTCTTCTTCTTTTTTCTCTGAGTCGTCAGAGGGCTCTAGAGGTTCCTCAGAGGATCAGAAGCTTCCCAAGGAGACCTTTAAGTCTCCATCTGATGATCCCTCTTTTCTCGATGTTATGCATCACATCCAGTCCCTTATGGAGAGGGAAACTGAGGAGCTTGACCTGGTACGATGTCACCTGGTTATATATCTCCCTTTAATGGTGCCTCCTTTAATTGACTCTTATAAGGATGTTACTAAGGCAGCGTGGATCCACCCTTCTTCCATCCTGGCTTTGGCCAAGAAGGCAGACTGCCTTTTATCATGCACCATTGGGCAAACCCTTCTTTGGTGAGCACCCCACAGTGAACTCCGTGGTCATGAATGTGGCCCATGACCATACAAAGAAACCCAAGCATCTCAGTACCCACCCCCTGACAGGGAGTCTCACTGACTGGCCAGTTAGGCAAGTGTATGTTTGCCTCCTCCACACTGACCATTTGGGCTCTTAATTATCTATCCCATGTGGTACAATACCAGAATGCTCTCTGTGATCAGGCGAGGGATCTGGTCCAAACTCTCCCTGAAGACTCTACCAAAACACAGTTGGAGTAACTCCTCAAATCAGGCTATGATGTGGGCAGCCATGTACTGGGGGTGGCATATGGTACTGTTGACACCTCTGGGCATGGGGCAGCAGCAGGGATCTGCCTTCACCACCATTCATGGCTCAGGGTGTCTGGCTTTGCACCTGATGTTCAGGCTAAAATAATGAATGCCCATTTTCAGGACTTTGTCTTGTTTGGGGGAGATTCCCAAGATATTATTGCCCATCTCCAAGAATCAGGCAAGTCTTCTAGAGCAGTACATTATCTCTACTGGTCCCAGACTAGGTCTTCCGAATGTCAGTACTTTTGTTGGTCCTCTTGTCAGCCTTCCAAAGGCCAGCAGTCAAAGGGACCCTTCAAACACAAGACTAGCACCCCACGAGCCAGAGTAGCTGCCCCTAGAGCCCCTATGGCATCCACAGAAACTCTGACCACCTCTGGAACCACTGCCTGACTCCTTGCCTGACCCTCCCCCTCAGCAGAAATTTTGGGGGAGGTGGTCAGGGGTTGATTCTCCCTCTACCTCGATGGGTGGCGCATAATAACTTCAGATCAGTGGGTGCTGCAGATCATCAAAAGGTGTCATACCCCGAATTCCTGGACCATCCTCCAGAAAATCCTCCCTTGCCATCTCACTAGCCTCAGGCCCACATCTCCCTCACTCAGGAAGCTATTCTGACACTACTGCAAAAAATAGCAATAGGGTCCATCCCTCCAACTCAAAGGGGAAAGGGGTTCTACTCCCACTTCTTCCTTGTCCCCAAGAAAATGGGAGACCTGAGTCTATTCTGGAACTCAGCCACCTGAACCTCTACATAGAGTACAATCACTTCAGGATGGTCACTCTCCAAGGGCTGTTGCCCCTTCTCCAACAGGGGGATTGGCTCTGTTTCCTGGTCATGCAGGATGCCTACCTTCATAGCCAGATCTTCCTGGCCCATCACCGCTTCCTCTGTTTTTGTTTCCAGGGGGACCATTTTCAGTTCAGGGTCCTCCCCTTTGGACTTTCCTCAGCACCCCAAGTCTTTACCATGTGCCTGGTGGTGGTGGCTGTGGCTCTGAGGAGACAGGGCTTCTATGTGTTCCCTTATCTGGATGACTGGCTGCTGATTGCCCCCTCCAGGGACCTCTTGCTGCAGACCTTGGAAGGTACCCTTGAACTTGTCTAGGCCCTAGGGATCACAGTCAACCTTCAAAATTATTGTCTATATCTGAGCCAATGTGTCCACTACATTGGAGCAGTCCTGGACTTGTCCCAGGGCAGAACCTTTCTGCCAATGGACAGAGCAGAGCACCTGATAGCACAGACTTAGCTGGTTTCCTCCAGCTGTCAGATGCCAGTCAGAGCCTTCCTTTGCTTGTTGGGGCACATGACAGTTATAACCACAGTTCCCCAAGCCCATCTGCACATGTGGATCCCCCAATTGACTCTTCAGGTCCAATGGGACCAATGCACCAATGAACAGGATCAGATGATCTTGGTCTCAGACCCAGTGAAGAGGACCATAGAGTGGTGGCATAGCCCTGACAATCTCCTGTGGGGGGGTCCCTTTTGAGCTATGTCCCCTCAGCAGATTCTCACTATGGACACCTTGGGTCTGGATTAGAGTGCTCAAGTTCAAGATCAAGTTTATTTCACTAGGAAGACTTCTTTGAGCAAGCTTATTTACAAGGAGGCCCTGCTTAGGACGATACAATACAGTGCGTACAATACATGATAACGAACAACAGCAAGTAATACAGGAAGCACGTCACAAATACAGTCAAGTGTATATAAAATACAAGACAGTCTGATACATACATTGTATAAGGAGGGATTAACATTCAAACTAAATCTGTAGTACAATAATAAGAGGTCCCTGTAATACAATAAACATAGAGGTGAGTTGATCTGGCAGCTGGGTCTGCTACATGGAGAAAGGGTGGATGACCCAGGATTGGAGAGGTGGGGGATAAGTGCTGACTGCTGGATAATGTTAGCGTACACGGCAAAAGGCAAGCTACTTGTTGTGGCAGTTACATTCTTCCTTGAGGGAGTGGTTAATCAGGTTTTTGGCCATGTTGAATGAGACCAATTCAGTGACTCTGAGGGAGGATTTACTTTATTCCAAATGAAGGGAATGGCATAGCTGATGGCTGTTTTACCATAGAAGGTGCAGAATTTTGGTGCATCTAATAGGATGATGGAATTTTTTCTAAGAGAGTTGTGCAAACAATTATATAGAGATGAGATCTATTGTGAGAGTTTGTTCAAGAGTGATTTATATGCCCAGAGGTAGGTATGAAATGTCCTTCTAGTGGTAAAGGCTGGCAGAATAGCTTAGAGGTTAGAGCAATGAGCTGTGAATCAGCTTGGTTCATCCACCAGACAGATCTGGGTTATATTCCCACAACCTCCACTTGCATACTGGGCTGGCAGTATAGCCTAGAGGTTAGAGGAATGAGGTGTGAACGAGCTTGATACATCCTGCAGACCAGACCTGAGTTTGATTCTCACAACCTCCACTTGCATACTATGTGACTCTGAGCAAGTCACTTAACCGCCCAGTGCTCCCAGGTCACCCCTGAAAACAGGCACTTGTGCCTAGTGGGCCTTACCCGGTTACCAAAGACTAAAATAAAATAAATAAAAAAATAAAATACTGTGTGACTCTGAGCAAGTCACATAACCTCCCTAGTGCTCCTGGGTTGCCCCTAAAAATAGGCACATGTGTCTAGTGGGCCTTAGCCAGTTAACAAAGAATAAAATAAAAAAAGGGACAACCTGCTTAGCTGACCGTCAGACCCAGGGGACCTGGTCAGAGTTGGAACAGAGTCCCCTGGCAGCATGGTTTCACCAGGGTAAGGTCATGTCAGACCAACCTCATTGAATTTTTTGACTGGGTGACTAGGGAGGTGGATCAGGGGAGGGCAGTGGACATGGTCTATCTGGACAAGACTATTGCACAAACTGGGGAATATGGGTGTGGGCAGGACAGTAGTGCAGTGGGTAGGTAACTGGCTGGGCAGCAGGACACAGAGGGTGGTGGTAAATGGCTGTCACTCCACAGAGGGAAGAGTGACCAGTGGGGTACCACAGGGATCAGTGCTGGGACCGGTACTATTCAATATCTTCATCAGTGACATTGCACAGGACCTAGAAGGCAGAATTTCACTGTTCGCTGATGACACAAAGCTCTGTAACAGAGTAGACACACCAGAGGGTGTAGACAGAATGAGAAGGACCTGCAGAAACTTGAAGAATGGTCAGGGTTTGGCAGTTGAAATTCAATGCAAGGAAGAGCAAGATAATGCATACGGGGCACAAAAACCCAGGCACAATATATCAGTTGGGGGTGAGGATATAGTATGCACCAAGCAGGAAAGGGATCTTGGAGTTATCATCTCTGATGACCTCAAGGCAGGGAAACAGTGTGACAAGGCAGCAGGTAAAGCAAATAGGATGCTGGGATGTATAGGCAGGGGCATCACCAGCAGGAAAAGGGAGGTCATAATTCCACTATACAAGACACTAGTGAGGCCCCACCTGGAGTACACTGTGCAGTTCTGGATACCTTACCTACGTAAGGACATAGACAGGGTAGAGAAGGTTCAGAGAAGGGCAACAAAGATGGTGCATGGATTGCATCACAAGTCCTATGAGGACAGGTTGAAGGCACTGAACATGTACTCCCTGGAGGAGAGGAGGGAGAGAGGGGATATGATAGAGACATACAAGTATCTTACAGGGAGGAACAGGTGCAGGAATGCACTATTTTTAAGCGAAAAGATGTTCCAGGACTAGAGGGCATGGGATGAAGTTGGAGGAGGACGATTCAGAGGAAACGTGAGGAAGAATTTCTTCACAGAACGGTGGTGGACAAGTGGAACACCCTGCCAGAGGAAGTGGTGGGGGCTGAAACAATCACGGGATTTAAGAATGCATGGGATAGACATAAAGGAATTCTGGAGGTCGGGTAAGGGGCAACAGACTTCCTGGAAAACATAAACTGAACTTACAAACTTAAATGGGCAGACTGGGTGGGCCATAGGCCCTTATCTGCTGACACTGTCTATGTATCTATGTATCTATGATATCAACGTACTGGAAATGCAGGCAGTTCTTTATGCTCTGCAGGCCTTCCAGACCCACATTTTTATGGCCCACTACTGATTCAGATGGACAATGTGTCTGTAATAAACTCTTTACCCAAAAAATGCGCACAAGGAGTGTGGTGCTCGACCTGTAAAAGTCATACAGCTTGTCCAGGAACCTGCGATACACACTACCCAAATTTATAAACACCACCAAGGCTCTGTCTTCTTTATTTGTAAATTTATTTACATTCTTAGATGTCAAACAAAATAAACGCTGGCATTGCCTGACGTGTTTCTGATCATAATCCTTTATCAAAGGCTAAAAACATTGGCACCACACATCACTTATAACTCCTAAAACTGATGACGGCACCACAATGTCACTAATTGAACTTTTAAAATGATTGGTTCTTAACCCACTCTAACTCCGCAAATAAGTTAATCAATTCTCTAACAACACGATGTGAAATGTATAATAAAACACCTACAAGCAAGACCGAAAATAAATGCAGCAATTGTAAAGTGCAAACATAATTCATTGTTCTTCAAGGTAGGGTTGAAGTTCAAATCCTGAATTCAAGCAAGGTTTTTTTATTGACTCGAAGTCTTAAAGAGGGACTCAGGCCAGCATTTTTGGAATCAATAAATTCAGAATTTGGATCAGCATATCTTCAATCAGTCTCATGCCAAAAATCAGACCTGTAAGTTACTTTTGTTTAAAAGTTACAGGTCATTGTGTAACCCTTAAGTCACTTCCTGTTCAAAAAAGTTATTTCAGAGAAGAGCTACTGATGATGTCATCTCCTGAACTCACAACCTACTCCTCCCTGTGAGCTGCCCTATAATGACTTATTTCTCCTGTGTTACTTAAAACTGCAGGTGTAGTAAACATCTGAAAAAGGAAAACTGACACTGGGTGTGAGTCAACACATGCACTTCCATAATGTGTAGATGCAAGCTACAGTACTTCAGAATGTGACAGGGGGTTGGAATGCAGCAGCAAACATGATTTTAGTATGACAAAGTTGAGTGTAATTTTTAGAATACTACAGGTATGAGATTTTGAAATGTCATCAGGCTGCAACTGTGAAATGCAGCAATGACACAATCTCAAAAAGTAGCTGGAACACATCATTTCGGAATGTGGCAGTGATGCACAGGTTCAGAATGTGGCAGTGATGCACAATTTCAGAATGTGGCAGTGATGCACAGGTTCAGAATGTGGCAGTGATGCACAGGTTCAGAATGTGGCAGTGACACACAATTTTGGAATGTGTCGGTGATGCACAATTTCCGAATGCGGCAGTTTAGCACAGGTTTGGAATGCAGTGGTGATGCACAGTTTTGTAATGCATTGGTGATGTATAATTTTGGATTTTGGAGTTGACGTACAATTTCAGAATGTGGTGGTGATGCACAATTTCAGAATGTGGTGGTGATGCACTAGTTCAGAATGCGGTGGTGATGCACAATTTTGGATTGCAGTGGTGTTACTCAATTTTGAAATGTGGTGGTGATGCACCGGTTCAGAATGTGGCAATGGCACACAGGTTTGGAATGTGGCAGTGACACACAGATTCAGAATGTGGTGGTAACGCACAATTTCAAAATACGGTGGTGATGTGCAATTTTGGAATGCAGCGGTGATGCACAATTTTGGAATGCGGCAGTGGCTCAGAGGTTTGGAATGTGGCAGTGATGCACAGGTTCAGAATGCAGTGGTGATGCATAATTTTCAAATGTGGTGGTGACACACAATTTTGGAATGTGGCAGTGATGCACAATTTGGGAACATGGCAGTGACAATTTTGGAATGTGGCATTTAAACACAACTTGGTGGGCTGTGTAATTTTGGAATTTGGTGGGGATGTGCCTTTTAAGAATGTGGCAGGGATGCACAATTTGGGAATGGGGAAGGGATGTGCAATTTCAAAATGTGGCAGGGATGCATAATTTTAAAAAGTGGCTGGGATGCATAATGGTGGAATGTGGTGGGGATATGACACACAATTCTGAAATATTGTGGGTCTGTACAATTCTGTTATGTGGCAGGGACAAGCAATTTCAGAATAATATGGTGTGTCCTGTCACATTCCAACAGTGTGCATCCCCACTGTATTTCAAAATTTGAAGTCCCCACCAAATCCCTCGATGTGTGTTTCCTGTCTCATTCTGAGACTGATTGTCCCATCACATTTAGAGATGGCACATTCCTGCCACATTCCGAGACTACACGTCCCACCAAACTTTTTAAAATTGTGCGCCACCTTGACATTCCATGCCATGGGTCAGTGCTGCATTTCAAAACCACCGCCTGATGTGTTCTAAAATACAGTGACATGCATCTGAATATTCTGGAAATGCAAGCACTGCAGCCAACTAGTGCTGTGTAGAATTTTCAAATTCTGTCAGAATGAAATTTTGCAGAATTTTTGAAATTCCACCGAAATTCTGTCAAATTTTGCCAGAAATGAAAAGGTGGAATTCTGTGGCAGAAAATGTTTGAGGAATGATTTCCTACTGAAAAATTGCTGTTTTGCCAAATATTATTCTGTGTATCACAATATTTTTTGTGGAAATGGTTGCAGAATGATTTTCCCATGGAAAAATGCTCTTC
This sequence comes from Neoceratodus forsteri, assembly GCA_016271365.2. NCBI lineage: Eukaryota > Metazoa > Chordata > Ceratodontiformes > Ceratodontidae > Neoceratodus > Neoceratodus forsteri. The sequence continues at coordinate 674,451,939 of CM028133.1, read as the reverse complement.
CATGGAAAATTATTCTGCAGATCACAGCAGACAGAATTTCACAGAAGAACCAGCAAAATTCCAGTGGAAATTCTGCCAATGGAATGGTCATTCTACACTAATTTCGCCATCGGAATTCCGCATTTCACACAGCACTACAGCCAACCCAATGACAATTATTTTTAAGGATAACTATAGCTACAGTTTCTTAAACTTTGGAGAAGCAGGTCCTATAAGGTTGCTGACAGGGAGGACTAGACTATGAGTTCAGGAGATGACATCAGCAGCAGCTCTTCACTGAAACTGGATTTTTAGGGCTGTGGGCAGAGCTTACAGCCCTTCTGTCATCTTTAGCCCTAAAAATGGCTTTTCCTAGAACTTCCTTTTTAGACATGTGTCTATTCCTCCACAGCTGCAAAGTGGTGCACGCCCTCTCTGATTTTAGCTATTTGTTGCTCTATGTTAAAGGCATCTGAACGAGGAGGGGGATACTACTATATTGTACCTCAGAACTTCTCAGGATATTAACAAAAAAACCTTTTAAACTGCTGTTTCTATCATCTGTCCATCTCAGTGTAACATATTTGTTCTATTTCTTTCAGCAACCTAGGGATTAACTCATTTCCTCTAGGTTTTTGTGAAAACAAAAGTAAGACTCAGTGTCAGATTACAGATAGTGGAATTGCAGTTTATTAGCTGACATTCCTTTCCAGGGGACAAGTTGGAGGAAAGCACTGGAAGCAGAAGACTGTTTTTTTTTCTCATTTTATAATATGATGTACTGAGTGTGTATTTAGTTGCAGGGTCAGGGCCTTGAAAAAAATAATAACATTTATGTAACTCATTCAAGATTCCATCAGGTGGTCAGAAAAAGTATGAGAGAATTTGTGTAAAAACTAACAAATTAAAGATGCAAAAAATAGCATGCACACTGGCCTCAGACTGGAAGATCAGAAGGCTGTTGGTTCTATCCCCATACTAGGCATGTGGGTTAAAGAGCTTGTGTACTGCCTAAAACTAATATTAGATTTTAAAAGCTGTCAACCATTACCTCTTATATTTGAGGTATTTTATCATTTCCCTTTGTTTAATTAGAAGATTGTTTACCTGATACTAATATGTGTGATGTGTGGAACAGCACTCTGTGTGGTAGCTGACATACCTAGCTATACTGCCCCCACTACATCACCAGCATTGTGACCTCATTGACTATGACATCACTGCTACTTAGGAACAACAATTCAGTGACTGCCAGGTCAATCACCTGTGATTTTACTGTCAGCTTGACATATCATTTTAATACCCAACAGCAAATCAGATCCCTTTTTCTGATAAAAGGCTGCCAACATATTACATTTAAATAAACAACAAAGTCACAAATAAGGAACTAGTGGCTTATGGAAAAATCTACAGGGATTTATACAAGGATTTGATGCTACCTCTATGGGGAAAATACAGGAAAAATGAGGGCTTGTTTCAGGAAAATGGTTATTTGGATCTGGGAGCACTGTGATGATTTTGACTAAATAGCACTATCTGGCACCAACAAGAAAATGACTTTGGTCATTTTGTAGCTCTTCACAGCCTATCGGCTCTGGCTAGAGTTCGTTTGAATAGGTAGTGAAATCAGGGTTATAAAATAGTTCATAACTTTAAAACAAAGTAACATAGAAACCTGATTTTTGGTCTGAGATTTATTGGAATTATGCTTATTCTAGTTCTGCAATGTAAAATCCATTGTTTCTTTCTTTAGGACTTTGTTGTTGAAGTTACACCCCGAGGGTTAGGGAACACTTTTTCGATCCCTCTAAATTTAAACACATGTTCTTTTGGCTCACCTGATTCCATGACATCCAGTGCTGTGGTGTATGTGGAGTCACTCTTTTTCACTGCCCTGATGTGTTCACCTACATGAGTTTTGAAATGTCTTGCTGTTTTCTGCACATAAAAAGCCTGATAGCTGCACTCTACCAGGTATACCACCCTCAACCTGGCTTGAATGCAAGGTTTGAACTTAGATCCTACCTTAAAGAACAATGAATTATTTTTATTTATTTTAGTTTTTATCGACTGGGTAAGTGCACTAGACATGTTCTGCCTATTTTCAGGCATGACATGGGGGAAGGGGATACAGATGAATGCCAACTGATCTTGAACCAGATTAAGCTGTTGGTGGTATTTTTTAGTGAATGGGGGGAAATTTGGCCAGGGCACCAGGGAAATTCCCCTACTCTTCCTGCAGGGGACGCTGAAGTTCTGCAGGAGGACCTCACTTTGAAGTTAGTCATGGAAGAAGTAGGACTTGCTGCTGGAGATTTGTAGACTGTGTGGACTGAAAGGATGGAAATGGCTGGACATAATACTGATTTAATGCCCATCATGGCTCCGAATGATGGGGAGCAGATACCTGAAGTGGCATTGGAAGATGACTTGTTGGCTAATGAGGTATTGTTGCAAACAGAATTAGATAAAAAGAAGCAGCAGTTACTTGTGATGTTATCAGCAGTGGAACAAGAATTTCTACAGGGGAAAATGCAGTTGGAAGAAGAAAAAAAGAAACATAAGAGGTCTGTGGTGAGCCCTCTGCAGGTAACAAGCAAACGACTGCTGGGGGTCTGAACTCCTGTCCAGTGACTGTGCCTGAAATATTACCAGAGAAGGTGAGCACAGCACCTTTTTCAGATGAACTTTTAGTGGTACTCCCTGAGATTGGACACTGGGAGGCGCGCTGCAAGATGTGGGCTGGATATTTTCACATGGGCAATGCCTCCCTAACCCTGCAATTTTCATTCCTGGTTCCCCAGATAAAACACAACTGCAAATGCAAAATACAGCTGACTTACATAGAGAAGTAGGTAATCCTATCCTACAGATTAAGTCCTTGTTGGGTCCACCTGCAGCTGCGCAGGGTGACATTGAGGCAGACGAGACAGCAGCTGTGCCAGACGCGGGGCCACTGGTGTTAGCTCCCACAGGGATGGCCCTTCCTAAGACCCCATCTAGATCTTCAGCTCAACCATCAGAAGCTCTGGTAGCTCAGGGGCAAAGGAAAGATTGGGAGAATACAGGTCTAGGGCAGGGAGACTTGATTGATGTTGAACAGAGGTACAGAGATCCCGACCTAAATTCAGGTAACCAACGCCCTGCAACTTTCGCAAGTGTCTTTTTCACACACCAGCCACTGTAGCTAAGAGACAATTTTTAGTTTGTCTTTGATACAAAGGTTTGGCCCCCACTACTCCAGACAGACTATGGGTGGGTAAAACGCTCCTAATGGACTCCATGGGGTTTACCCCGGCAGAGGTGTATGCATTTATACACTCATCTGGGGACCATGTGTATGATATAAGTATTTTTTACTATGACTTTACTAGATCAATTTTGGACAAAATATTATATGGTGAAAGATACTGCTGAATGGAAGGATTTTGTGGCGATACCTATTACTAAGCCTACTATTAAAAAGGTTACCCTGCTGTTTTGAAATGAAGGAGTGGATATACACAGATACACAGAAATGTGATGGCAGAGAAAGGCCCCATGGTCCATCTAGTCTGCCCAACACCGTACCTCCCCCCTTCTGTTATGCTTCCACCCTCTTTTCTCAACCCCTTAAATCCCTTAAATCTTATCCCAAGCCCTAGGACATTATCTTTTAGTTGGAAAAACTTGGTACTATCTTTGATCATCCACATCCTATTATGGATGACAATGGTTTTTGGACTGGGGGATGGACATTCAGGATTCAGCTAAGACAAACAGAACAAGACATGCAACACTTGTTAAGTTCTTTTTTTCTGGGACATGATAGGGACATTCTCTTCTATGCCGGGCAGCCAAAGAGCTGCTACCGATGTGATTCTCTATCTCATTTAAATATGGATTGCAATAAAGTTAGATGTTTCCATTGTGGATTGCTTGGGCATATGGCAGTACAAGGTTCAGCTCCCCCAATATGTAATTTTTACGGGGATGATGAGCACTCATTTCATGATTGTGCTTGGGCTGTCTGCAATTGAAAGGAAGCCTCTGAACATGATGTATTACTTTCTCAAGCGAGACGTTCTTTTTCTCAGAATAGAGAAGCTGGTTTGGAATCTACTATATCTGCTAGACAAAGAGGCAGAGGTAAGGGTGGAGGCTCGGGGAAGCAATCCAGGGGTACTCCCTTTCAGCCCAGACAACCTTCAGAAGATAGCCCTCCACTAGTGGTGAGAGGGGAATATGGTCCAGGATCTTCAGAAAACCTCTGAGTTGCTTGGGGAAATACTGACTGTTTCACAGGAGATGCCCCAAGACTCTTGTAAGGTTTCCAAGATTATGGTTCAGGTGGATTCTGGTAACCCCCCCCCCCGGAAACAAACATTCTTGTAGACAATTCACGGGAGAGATGTGATTTAATGCAGGATTTGCAAGAACCTCCAGGAGTGGTATGTCCTCCCGATATATCTCCTCCATCAGAGGTTATGGACCCTGTGATACTCCCTGGTGATTTACTTCTCTCCCCATTACCCCTGTTGAATTGCTTTGCAGCCTTTATGACTTGGGGTGACAGGGTAGATGAAGAACAACTGATGGAACAGGAGTCTGTATTACCCCCTCTCTTGTGGGATGAGGGAGGAGTGTGCCCTGGGTGCCTTGTCGCCGAAGAACCATCTAAGTGATGGACAAGATCAAGTGTAAAGTTGAAAAAAAAAATCCATGAGCCTCTAAGGTTTAGGCTGGCTAGCTTAAATGTTAACAGCATTAAATCATCTGTAAAACGATCTACCACTCTTTCTATTTTACAACAATTACGATTTGATATTGTTTTTTTGCAGGATACGAGGCTGCATTCAGTTGCAGAAATACAGACAGTTTCTAATAAATGGGTGTGGGGACCTTCATGTTGGTCTATCAGACAAGAAACTTGTTGTAGGGTGGGAATTGTTTTTTTTTCACCCCAAATGTACAACTATGTAGATTAGTTGATATAGAGCCTGGCCGAGCACTGCTATTGTATACTGAATTAGATTCCTTTCTATGTCGTTTATTGAATATTTATGGATCGCAAACTAAAGCCCTCCATATTGATCTGTTGTCCAAAGTTCAACCATTTCTGTATACCAATAGACAACTTTTTTGAGGGGGGAGATTTTAATGTTAACTTTCAGCAGAGAAATCCAGCTGGTAAACAGTATTGCGATAAAGTTTTCTTGACTAGGATAATAGGTCAAGCAGGCCTCAAGGATGCGCATGTACAGGAGAAAAAAAGGGCTTGCCCAACTTATTTTAGGGGTAACTTATCATCTAGGATTGATTTTATTTTTTTGAGAAAAAATCGATGGATGTTTGTAACACGATTAATTTACCGATTTAAACTTCAGACCATATGCTTATAGGAATTCAGATTGAGATTCCCCCTCCAAGAGAGACAGGGTCTGGATTTTGAAGGTTGAATACTTCATTGTTAAATACAGAGATACAACATAAGTTAAATATTATAATTCAAGATAAATGTTCTACATTAGTTTTATATGAAAGAGAGCTTAGACAAAGGTGGGAGGATGTAAAGCTATGTATTATTCGATTTTTTTAATATAAAGCGGGGACTCAGGCTGTGACTTCCCAGAATAGATATTTGGCTCTTAGAACTGAATTTCAAAGATTATTGTCTGAACAACATCTTTTGGGTAAAAATAATGGGCAGAAAATTGCTACAATCAGGATGGAGATGTCTAATATCAATATAACAGACTTTTATCTTTGCAAAAAGAACAATCCTTTGGGATGCAGGGGAAAGCAGAACAAACAAATCCATTTTCTGATAGTCAGCAGAAGAGGGAGCGGAAATGTTTTTCTGGATTACATACAGATCAGGGATTTTCTTATGGATAATAACACAGTGATGAGTTATTTGGAATAACATATAGAACAGACATTTGTGAAGGCAGTGCCAAGTTCACCTTTTATTCCCTCTTTGCTTAAGGCAGCTATTCTTCCACAAGTGACAGAATTACAAAAAGATTCCTTATTGGTGCTTTTTATGGCAGTAGAACTTCAGACGGTTATTCAGGGTTTGAAAAAATGTATTTCTCCTTGCTCGGATGGCTTACCTGGAGAGCTCTATAAGCTCTTATGGGAGATTATGCCAGAAGAATTATTGGAAATTTATAACTATGTTGTGAGGGATTATTGCCTTCCTACACAAATGTATATGGGGTTACTAATTTTTTTGTTTAAATTAGGACAGGCTTCCAAAATTTCAAATTGGCGTCTGGTTACGCTGCTGAATGTTGATTTTAAAATTCTCTCCAAACTGTTGGGGAATAGGTTGGCCTCAGTGATGGAGAGCTTGATTAGTCCTGTACAGTTTTGTGGGGTTCCTGGGAGGCTTATTACAGACGCAATGTGTCTGATAAGGGAAATAATGGATATGGGGGGAATAATGGGAGAGATTTACAAGAAGGGGGTTTTGTTTTAAGTTTAGATCAGGCAAAGGTGTTTGTTGGGGTTTTGCATTATTTTTCATGGCAGTGTCTCGGAGCTTAGGGAATTTCTGATTTATTTATTCAGTGGTTACAGTTATGTTATGCCTTGGCTTATGTTAGACCATATGAGAATGGTAGATTGAACAAGCAGTGTAGATTATGTGCAATTGCAGCAGCGACAAGCACTCGCTGCTGCAACTGCACATAATCCCCCACCTGCCCCTTACCTTCACCCCTAAGCTGGGTCTGCCCTGTCTACTTTTGCTGTATATACCTGGGGTCTCATGCAACATCTGCTGACTAACATAATAAAATATCTCTGATTGCTACTTGACGTGGTACTCGTGTACCTATATTATGACTACAGTGATCTACCTATTACCAGGCATGTACCACCAGTGAATGCCTGTAACACTGGTTGCTTTTTTAATTAAAGCATTATGTACTGTACTGTTTGGTTGCTGTGATGTATTGCTGTCTTGAAGAGGTGCCTTTGTAAATGAGTCTATGACTCAAAGGTCTGTAAACTGATGATCTAATAAAATAAATAAATAAATAAATATTCAGGGGGATTCGACAGGGGCGCCCTTTAAGCCCTCTGTTATATGTTTTTTATATTGATCCCATACTCAGAATTCTGCAGAGGTCACCATTAATTAGAGGAATGGGGAATGAGGTTACACAGAACATTACAGTAATAGCTTATACAGATGATATTTGCCTATTGGCACAAAATGAATCATCACTTCGATTGGTATATGATCTAGTACTAGTTTTGGGGGAAGAAATTGGGGCACAATTGAACCCAGCAAAATCTAAGTGTTTGGCATTACAAGGGTTCGCAATACCATTAACATGGGTGGCAGGTATCCCAGTGGCCAAAACCCTATGCACAATTCTGGGTATTTATTTTGGGGGTGAGGATATGGCTGGAGATAATTCAAATAGAGCTTTGCATATAGGACTGGACAAGGCGGCTCAGTGGAATGTGTGGAAAATGTCCAAGAAAAAGAGAATTTATTTAATTAACACATTTTTAATTCCAGTTTTCTTATTCATTAATACAGTTTTTCCCCTTCCACATAAGTCGGACACAAAAGTGTTGGCATGTTTTTTTCTTGTTTCTGGGGTAGTCTTCAAAATTCTATAAAATGGAATGTGTTGTATAAACCGTTGAAAGAAGGGGGAGTTCATATAATTAATCCAATGGTTTTTTTCTTTTCATTTTTTGTTTATAATAATTTGCTTCCCCTAATGAAGCAGTGTAAGGTTTTGTAGACACAGTGGGGTAATTTAAAGTTAAATGGGGTAATGTTAGAATGGAAAACGGAGATATTTTTGCATAAAAATAAACAAAGTCCTCGCTTAGATAGTCAATGGTCAGGTTTTTTGATAAAACAGTAGAACGTGAAATATGACTCAGTTTTACATCTCCCTAGGAAACTTTTGTATACTGATGTTATATTGGAGTGTTTTATGGAGTATCCCTTTGCGGGGTTTACAGTTACAGACCAAAAGTCAATTTCTACCTATAGTACAGATGGTCAAATTCCAGAAAAAATGTGGGATACTGTATGGTTGGCAATTCATGGGAAAGTGAATGTAAGGGGAAACCAGAAACATAAATAGTTGCAGGACTGATATTGTCCAATAGTAACCTGTGGGGTGACCACAGAAACCATGGAACATTTATATTTTGCTTGTCCATATGTGAAACAATTTTGGGCGGTGGTACAGGATGCAGAAATTTGGAAATTACCCTTTCCTCCTGACCCAGTGTTATTGTGTTACGGGATTATGCCCAGATCTTTACTTCATATTCCTAATAGTACCCTACACATGATAATGGTTCATTTTTTATATTGGATTTGGATTGGCCATTGTAGGTTGGTACTCCAGCAATTGGAACTTTAAATAATGGAACTTTATCACATAGTACTTACAGATTTGAGGAAATTTAAATATGATGAATCTATGCGTTTTTCCCCTCAGGTTTGGGTACAGCATTGGGCTTATTTTGATTGGATTTAAGTCACTGATCTATTAGTATTTTTTTCAATCAACAAATCCCTTTTTATCATATAAACTAACTTTAGAAAGTATGCTGTATTTTTTTATTTTTCTTGATTTCCTTTCTTTCAGGTTCCGTTGAAGGGATGGTGGATATTTAAGGGCGAATGTTCTATTTTGACCTTTGCAGCAAAATTTCTGGGTTTGAATAAAGGGGGAAAGGGATGTGTTTATATAGGTACAAGGATATTTTGACCTTTGCTGTATTATTTTCCTACTTTGTGGGTAGGGGGGACATGAGGTTTTGATTTCTATAGTATGAAGTAATACTTTATTGAGTTTGAGGTTTGGTTGTTTTTTTTTTTTTTTTTTTAGTTTTTGTGTGATATTATAGTGATCTGTAGTATGTTCTTTTGATATAAATATAAAATTCCCATACTCTTTTGGTAGGGTGGGGGTGGCATTTTGTTTAGTAAATTTTATTTTCTGGCTGGGGTCTATGTATGACTTCTTATGCCTTTGCATTTATGATTCTTTCCTTTTATATTTGTATATCCCTGTTTTTTTCACTATGCAGTAATACTTTGTTGAATTTATGTTTTTTTCTTTTCAAATTTTGTATGAAGTAATACTGATTTATTTATCTATTATTTCGTGATACAAATAAAAAAAATCCCCTACACTTTTCGAGAAGTGCCATGGGATCTTTAACATCCACCTGAACTACCACCAGAACAGGCAGATGGGACCTCGGTTTAATGTCTCATCCGAAAGACAGCACCTCAGGAGTACAGCACCACCTCATGCTGAACTACAGTGTCAGTACTGGGATTTAACCCAAGTGCTTGGTGTGCCTGTTTGCATTTTATATTTGCTGCACTTATTTTCGGTCTTGCTTGTAGGTGTTATATTATACATTTCACATTGTGTTATTAGAGAATCAATTAACTTATTTATGAAATTAGAGTGGGTTAAGAACCAATCATTTTAAAAGTTCAGCTAGTGACACTGTGGTGACGTCATCAGTTTTATGAGTTATAAGTGATGTGTGGTGCCAATGTTTTTAGCCTTTGATAAAGGATTACAATCCAAAGCACGTCAGGCTATGCCGGCATTTATTTTGTTTTTCATCTAAGAATGTAAATAAATTACAAATAAAGAAGACATTGCCTTGGTAGTGTTTTATAAATTCAGATAGTGTGTGCTGCAGTTTCTTGGACAATACATCTGTAGTATGCACAGTAGAACACTGATAGTTGCACAATTGAGCAGACTCAGTAGACCCTAGGACCTGTATCTGCTGGCAATTTTTATATGTTCGTATGTAAGTTTACTACATTAACGAGCAGGGGGGTACCCACTCATACCCCCTTTGTTGGGAGTCTGGTACTGAGCCATCGAGCATGGGCTGGAACTCTCTGCTGTCCATGTTCCAGGCCTCCAAAATGCCCAGGCTGACATTCTAAGCCTGTCCAGGCCAAGGACTCACGAGTGGGAGCTCTTGTCCTCAGTGGTCAAAGATCTCTTTGACAGGTGGGGTCTCCCAGAGTTGGACCTCTTTGCATCCCCACTCAATGCAAAACTTCCACTTTTCTGCTCACTCGATCCAGAGAATGGAGTTTTCTGGCACGACATGTTGTCCCTCTCCTGGAAAGGGAGGTTCCTGTATTCCTTGCCTTCCTTCCCACTCCTTCAGAGGGTTCTTCTCAAGCTTCAGCCAGAGGGAGCAGAGATTAATCATGGCCCCCAACTGGCTGCATCAGATTTGTTTCCCCCTGCTGCAGCAACGGGCAGTGGAACCTCCAGTACCCTTGCCCCTGTGATCTGGCTTGCTCTCCCAGGAACAGGGCACTCTGGTCCATCCTGACTTCAAGTCTCTACATCAATTTTTTTTTGTATTCTTTGGTAACTGGGTAAATCCCACTAGGCACAAGTGCCTGTTTTCAGGGGTGACCTGGGAGCACTGGATGGTTAAGTGACTTGCTCAGAGTCACACAGTATGCAAGTGGAGGTTGTGGGAATCAAACCCAGGTCTGCTGGATAGACCAAGCTCATTCACAGCTCTCTACTCTAACCTCTAGGCTATACTGCCAGCCCAATTTTCAATTCAAGAAATGTATTGTTCCACACAAAAAACCGTTACAAGACGTACACACATGTAAAAGTTTTAAAAAGTTTTCCAGAGACAATCATTTAAAGCAGCAGCTTATGCTGTATAAATTAAGCGTGATTAAAGATTTGTGAAGACAAAACACATTGAACATATAGTATTGTTAAAAAATGGCTAAATAAATGCTGATGTTCTGATTGGCTGGGAGGGTAACTTCAGCGGGCTAGTATTTCTTGATAGAGCCCACTAAAAAGCAAATACTAATTTGGGGTGCCCCATTACTTGGGGTATTATTGGGCACCCCGAATTGTCGAACTGACCACCTGCCATTTTTTGTATGCCACTTACCGGATGAACTGGCGGCAAGCCAACACCCCCCCCCCATCGAGCTTCATAAAAACCCTATCATACCAAAAAAAAATATGTTCACCTCATATCTCCTCACAATTTGCTTCACGCTGTAAGTCCACATCAACCACATCGACCCCCGCAAATCCACATTGACCGGTCACCTGCCGATACGATCCACCACCAAAAATGGAAACACTAATGCAGTAACAGCACATGTTTTATGCAGTAAATTAAAAAAACTGCTCCTCTGTGTAACTGAACAGTAAAAAATTAAAAACAGCTCTCATTCCACATCGTCGCTCCCACAGTGCACTTCCTGTTTTTACCCAGGATCGCACGTATAGTAACACCCCCTACTCCTGAGTGAGAAAATCCAGTAAGAACACCAGAAAACAATGTTTTTTTCCCCCTTAAAACAACTATAGTAAGAAACTGGTGGGGTAGGGAAACTATAGAAAAATCCAAATCTTATGCCAGAACTGCTGTTCACAGTGGTGGTGGCGGGAGTGGGATACATTCGATGGAATGGCTCTCTGATGGGGGGCAGCAGGAGATACAACAGCAGAAATAAAGGGACTACTTTACAACAAAGAGACATAATTGGGCAATACAGGACCTTCCAGGGGCTATACGGCCCTCCACCTGTGGTGTCGGGCCTCATTACGCCCCGGGTGGTCCGGTATTGACCAATACCGCTGACCCTGTCGGGTATTATTGCTTACCTATATCTCAGTTTGGAGTGTCCATTTCTCCCTAAAGTTAACTCCTTTTATATAAGTTTATCCAGATATGTTTAAAAAGAGTCAGGCAACGTAAAGAAACTATTATTTCAGAGTAATAATCCAGTCCTCCCTTTGTTTATCAGCAACCAAGAGCCATCCATGATCCTTCTGAGGATTCCAAGCTGCAATAGTAACAGGCACCTTATAAGGCTCCACCAAATATAAAAGCCAGCTAAAAAAGGGCTAAAGTTCCAGTAACTCCCCCAAATCAAACCTAATGGTGGCATCTGGGACTAGGCTTGTCATACTTGCTAACCCCTAATTGGGGTGAGCTTTCCTTTTAGCCAAAACAGGCTTCTAGGCCCTTAATCATCCCTTGTCTCCAATAAGTTAAAGTAAAAAGTTACTTCAGAACAGTCCTGGCCTTTAAATGTCAGCAAATCTGGTCCTGCCCCAATTCCTGCATAATCATATTGCAAACTAATGGTTTCCATCTTACAGCATCATATTGGCAATCAGTGCCTGCCATTTTAATGGTTTATCCAAGACACCCTCTCAAAAAGCCTGACCAAAAAGGCCATGACCATTACCCAACCATACTTTTAAAGCTCTCCTTAGAATAATGCCAAAATTTACTCAGATGCATTGCATGTTATAAGAAAGTATTTACAAAAGTAACCTAATATTACTCAAAACACAAAACAATAAGCCATTTGTACAGTATTTAACATCAAACATTAAAACAGAGTTCCTACTGTGCAAAGTTGTGGCACCATTATACTTGGCAATCCGTTCATTTTAGACAAGTGTTCAGGGCTCCATTAACTCAGGAGTCCACCACATATGGGGTAAGAAGGCTCCTTTTATATTCAGGAGTCCATGTTCAGAAGTCCACCAATTTATAAAAAGGACAAATAAAGGGAAAAAAAAGATAAAAAACATTCAGACTCCGTGGGTCGCTAAAGCATCATTGTAAGACCCATTAAAAAGTCACTGCATGTAGAAATAGTAAAAAACTGAACCTGTTGGAGGAAATATCACATAGCAGCCTCCAACTGTGGCAAAAACAGTATCAGGATCATGGCTAGTGTATCAGCTGTTCAAAGCAGTGCTTTTGGGAGTCCTGCGTAAGGTGTTATTTCGAAATACGGAACTTAATGCTGTAGTCTGGAGTAGAATCCTTCAGGAAAAAATAAATTTGGCAGAATCTGAACTCCATAAAAGTGTCAGCATGTTAACAAAATTTACCCCACAAACAGAATTCCACACACAGTAGAATGATGATTGTATTTAGAGCAATTTTCGCTACAGTTATCACTGCACAAGGAGGGCCCACCGGAGTTTTCAAGTTATCAAGGCATTGAACCCAGTTTCATGTCATGATGGCCCATTCCCAAAGGTGACTGCAGCATGGGCCCACAGACAACAGTGATTAGCAATGCAGCACAGCGGCAAGAACGGCAGCCATCAGAACCATGAATGGTGCAAGTTAAATAAAAAGTGACCATCACCACCAGCATCGGGGACATGCAGGGGACCGGGAAGGAATGTTGGACACGGGGAGGGTGGGTGGGTGGGTGCAGTGTGAGGAACACCCAGGAGCATGGAGGTAACCCATCTGGTGCTGCACAGATGTACAGTGGGAGAAGACATGCACAGCTGAGACATGGGGGTGCGCTTACAAGGATATGAGGAAAAGTGGACAGGTAGTGCGATGCTGGCACAACAGAAACAGGACACTGCAGACAGGCAGGTGGTGGTGTCGGTGTGGGGGGTGTTGAGCACTACCAGCAGACTGGCAGAGGGAGAAGCTGGCTACCAATGCATGGGGGCCACACATACAGGATAAGGGGGGATGTGGGAAATGCAGAAACAGCCAGAGATGGTGACGGGCACTGGCACAGGCGGCAGTGGGGCCAGGACCACACAGGTATTGGCTGCTGCTACAGCAGAGGCTAACAATGTACACATGGATGTTCGATGCACCAAGTGATGGAAGGGTGCCTAGTGTCAAGCCTGTCAACCTGCCAGACAGCATGCAGCAGCCGGGAGGGGAAGGAGCGCAGCATGCAACAACTGGCCAGCTACACCTGAAGCTGCAGGTTGAAGGCAAGCCCCCTCAAGTAGTCAGCTGTGCTGTGCTTTGAGTACTCCTGCACTATGCCCTCTATCCTCTGGTTGAGATCCTTGTAGCACTTGCATTTGATGGTAGTTGCAGCCCCAGAGACAGTCTGCTCCATGCGGAGCTAGCTCACTGAAGCGCTGCTCCTCCCGGAGGCAGTCGATGAAGTGCCATATACTAGGATGTGCAGCACTGATGCGGGTGTTGAAGCCCAAGTGCCAGCTCTCAACCACATTGTTCATCCATGCCAGACCTGCACATGTGGCATCACAGATGTTCCACACCTCCAGTGGAAACAATGGCTGCCACCTAGCCATCTGGCCAATGGCCCTGCCAAGCCAGATGTCCTCCATATAGTTGAAGACTGGCCTCAGGAGTGCATCATTACCCCTGTAGAATGCAGTGTCACAGGGGCTGGCATATGCATCAGCAATGTCCCCCACAGGCATGAAGGCCAGGATGAGCAACATCCTAATCTGCAATGTGAAGCCCTCCTTGGTGGAATAGTGCTGCAGCAACTTGGGGCTATGCTGGAGGCAGCGCCAGACGGTGTAGCAGTAGTTGAAGAAGCACTCCCTGAGCACCACAGCCGGGAATACTCCAGAGAATGCATGCCAGGCCATCCGTTCAAAATCCATGAGCGCTGTCTTCGATGTGCAGTCCCCCAACAGTCACCGCATCTCACCAAAAACACATGCACACACTTGCTCCTGATGTCCGCACATTAACACAAACACAGCGGGCACCACAATGTCTGTGTGCAGTCCATGAATGGTATACAATTGCCCAAAGATGGGTGGTGATGAATGGAAGGTGCTGCTGAGGAACCAGTCCTCTCTGTCACCAAAGAAGCACAGGGACTGCTGCGTCATGAAGACTAGCACCCTGTCCGCTGATGGTCCACTATTATGCTGGAGGAAGGGCTCATCTGTCAAAGTGGCGCGATATTCTGGTGAGGATGTTCAGTTCCAGCAGCATGGTTGGTGTTGCAGGACAGCCCTTCACAGCCTGCCATACCCATTGCATTGTCCACTTGAGTGGTGGTACTGCGGGCAGCCTGCCCGCCACAGCATTGGACACACCGGAGGTGCACTGGACAATGACATGCCCAGTGCTCTCCATGGTTGTCCATACCCTGTCACAGACCTCCGACACTACTGTCTGCACACCTGTCTCCCCTGCATCGGGGACATGGTTGTGAGGATGTCCCTGGTACACAATGTGGTCTGTCTCTGTGTGCAGGCATGCAGGGCACTGGTACTTGTGGTCCTGGCAGCAGCGCCAGTACACCTTACCATATACCTCCTTGTCAAGCCAGAAAAGGAATCCCACATGGGATAATAAGTGTCTCCCCTTCTGGCTCTTGAGGTATGTCACAGCATCCATCCTCCTTTGCCATCAATTGAGACAGCTTCTGATGCCAGAGAGGAGCTGTTATACACCCTGGCAGGCCATGTGACTGAGATGGACAGGCATGGGCATGGCAATGTATGGAATGTCCACCATTGCAATCTGGCAGCAAAATAATGACTTTCACCATTGCTGTGGGTTTGCTGAATTGTAGGCAGTGCAGCATGGCAGTATGTGCAGCAGAACATTGGCATTGGGACTGCTGCTGGACTGTGACATCGGCAGAATGTGCTTCCTGTAGAGCAGACGGAATCAGTGACTGTGATACTGTCAGGTATATGGACAAAATCATCGACTGTGACTTAGAAAGGTATGTGGACCTCTGCTGCCATCTTCCCTGAGTCCACATTTTGTCCTGCTTATTATTAGCCATTGCAGAGTCTTGAACAGTTGCCAGCTGCGGCACTCCACCACATTATACTGTACCTGTCTACCTGCACTATGCTACTGTGCTATGAGTGACTGCTGGTAGCAGGCTTGGCTGCAGCATTCACCTGCGTGATGTTCATTTGCCTGTGCCTGGGCGGGGGCAGCACACTGCCTACTACAGTCCCATGTGTGTGCTGTGCCACCACCACGGGAGGGGTAGTGGGGGTTTGGCATTGCTTGTGGCCTTGCCCTGCATCCTGCCAGGGGGGCTGCATGTGTCCATTTAGGAGGGCTGAACTGAGGGGGTGGTGATTCTGGCAGTACTGTGTTCCCCACGACTGCAGCCTTGTACATTGATTGTTATGTACTGTGTGTTGTGCACGCATGCTGGGGATGGCTATTTTGGCTAGTTCACCATTTTGACTGTTCGCCATTGTGCCAGTCACCCTAGAGGGGCAGTCACCATGTTGATGCATGTTGCCCTATTGGGGCAGTCACCCTTTTGATACATGTCGAGCATATGAGGAGTCGGCATTACCCACCATGCGCCAGTCCCTGCTACTCCACATTCTGCCATTCGGCATTAAGTAGGTACTGTTCAAGTTGCTGAGCTAAAAAAGCTATTATCACTGGATACCATTGAACCCAGTTCTTTAAATTCGTTTACTTGATTGGGTAATAAATCACCAGCCCAGAAAACACTGTACTTCACTGGGGAAATTACCCCTCATTCAGCCTTCACTTTATCACTAATACAGCAGCTTTGTGCATATTAGCCAGGGGAGGATGCCAGGAAAAAAACATAGGGGAAGTAACCTCCTTTCTCCTTAACCAGGAGTCCCTCAAATTCATGAGCTCTCCCCAACTCAAAGCTTCTGTTGCATCTCATTCTTTAAGTTCAGGCACTGTATTGTCCGAACACCTGTAGAAATAGACAAAAGAACAATAACGCTCCACTGATTGAAGTAAGTTTGGTAGAAGTTGTCAAAACCCTGATCTTAGGCAACAACAGCATACCTGTTCAAAGTATATCTTGGGCATTTCAGCACAAAAGTGCATCTAGGTGTTTTGCCAGCATCTTATCTCAGGATCTCTCTCCAGAAAACTGAGTACTCTAAGTCCATTTCCTCATCCAGCTAACTGTTCCTTCAAGCAGCGTTCATTTCTTTTAAAAACAGCAAAACAGCAGGATACACCAGGGGTGGAGCACTCTCCCTCAGCCCTAATATTTTAGTACTCTAAGCCATCAGAGAGAAGAACGTATTAGCGTTTTAACTTAGCAATTCCAATTTAACCATTACCAATGCTAAAATGCCAGTTGTAATCCATGTTCTGTTACTGAAGACATGAACTTCAGTCTAACAAACCCAGTGTGGCCAGGCAGGGCTCAGAAATTAAATAAGTCTCATCACCTCTTAAAGTTTTGATAAAAAGACAAGTTAAAACTTAAAATTCTTAAAACCTTAAGACACAATGCAAGTCATGGAGTGGAGCAGCAATTCGGCCATCTTGCTGCTCAAGTCTCTACATCTCAGTGCATGGCTCCTGCAGATTTAGCTATCACCCACTTTGGTGTTTCTTCCAGAGTCACTGATGTCCTGGTGGCTGCTATGAAGTGTTCCACAGAGCCACTTATGCTATGAAATGGAAGCGTTTCTCCCTATGTGCTGCTGCTTGCCACATGGATCCCTTCACCTGACTGGTGAATCTGATCTTAGAGTACCTGGCCTCCCTTTTGGATTCAGGTCTGGGTTACTCCTCTCTTAAGGTGCACCTTTCTGCCATCTTTGCATACCATGCGCCTGTTGAGGGCAAAGCAGTTGCCCAGTTGGAGGTATCCTGTACCTTCTTGCAGGGAATTCTGCATCTGAAGCCCCCCATTCGGGACCCCGTCCCTCCATGGGACCTTCTTTTCATGTTGGAAATGCTTACTCTGCCTTCTATTGAACCAGCTACGAGCGCGAGCTGTGCTTTCTGCTGTGGAAAGCATTGTTTTTGGTTGCTGTTACCTCAGCTCTGAGGATTTCCAGGCTTCAGGCTCTTATGTTTAAAGAGCCTTATTTAGTTTTTCAGAAAGATAGGGCATCTTTGCGTATCAGTCCTAAGTTTCTGCCTAAGGTGGTGTCTGAGTTCACACTAAAGCAAGTCATCCACCTACCTGTTTATTTTCCTGAGTATTCTAATCAGGGGGAGGCCTTACTTCAAACTTTGGACGTTCATAGGGTGCTTCATTACTATACCACTCACACCCAACCAGTGAGAAAGACTTACCAGTTGTTTGTTTTGTTTGTCCCCCAGAGGGAAGGGGCACCTGTTTCAAAACAGTGTTTATCCAAATGGTTGGCTAATTGCATTGTTTACTGTTACCATAAGTACAACAAGCCCTTTCCTGGGGTGGATAAGGGACACTGTACCAGAGGAATGGCTGCCTCTACCACCTGTTTCAGGAATGTGTCTACTGCAGACAACTGTGCTGCTACCACATGGTGTTCTATTCACACCTTTGTCTGCCACTAGTGTGGACATTGCTTCCAGATGCAGGGCCAATTTTGGACTAGCAGTCCTTCAGGGCCTTCTTTCCCGAATTTTAGCCTGCTTCCTTTTGCCTCTCCCAGCTGCCCTTTGGGGTACGTTCTGGTACTGCTTGGGACTTACTGGTTGCCTGCCGCAAGCCCGCAAAAGCCCCCTTGAAATAAGATAGTACAGTTATGTAAGAACTTACCATAAGAGTAGATCTTTGAGAGGAGCTCTTGCAGCAGGCACTGCTTTCCCACCCTCCTTCCCCCTGATAGCTGTTTCTCCTTTACTTTTGTTTTCCTCAGCTTGAGTAACAGCCTCAGCTCTCCCTATTACACCTTATGCAGTGGGGCCTCCAGCAGGAAAACTGAGGTAGGGCTGGGGGCTGCCTGTTTTATAAAATAGGTAGACATCAGCATGGTGACATCAGCGGCAGCAGTCCCCCATCATAGACTGCTAGCTAGAAGTTTTCCATGTGTTCCTGGTGCCTGGTGGCTTCAGTCCTACCAATGTTGACTGCAACAAGAGCTCCTCTTGAAGATCTATTGTTAAGTAAATTCTTACGTAACTGTACTTTTCCCTTAAAGTGTCGCTTCTCAAATGGCCGACTGCATTGAAATGAATAAGCCCATTCTTTTTTATGGCCCATTCATTTCAGGGTTTTTTTCTTTCGTTGATAACTTTTTTGTTGTTTAATATTCTTATCTACTTTTTTCTGTAGATATCTTTTTAGCCCCACCTTGACAAACTCTATGGGTGTCAATTTAAAATCCCCACAAATGGGTATTTGCAGTGGACACTGACATAGACCCCCAAAAACCATCTTGGGGGCATATGAACATTAGCTCCCATAGTGTTTGTTAGGATGGTGCTAAAAACGACCTCAACAGAAAGAAGTAGGTAAAAATATTCAAAATAAAATTATGACTTAAGGAACACTATCTATTGAAATGAAAGTGCAGTGTGGGCCCATTCATTTCAATAGAATATTTGCTTTAAAGGAGAACTGTGCTGACCCCGAAAGTCATTTTCCCCCCGAAAAACCTGTTTGAAAACACTGGATCCAGTTTTGTTATTATTCAGCCTATACAGGCATATTAGTAATCTCAGTGGTTGTTTTTGATTTACACTCTGGTGTTAAGTACCATTTTAGAACTGTGTGACTTTTATGTCCCTGTCAACCACAGAGTTCTATGGTAGAACATGGATGCATTGTACCAGCAATGGAAGAGCTGTGCATGAGACATAAATTACATTATACATTTCTAAGATGCTACATAGTGTATGGTGGAACGCGGTTGTGTATGGAAAGCCATACACTGCAGAAAGTCATTCTACTGCAGTAGTGATGTACTCACTAATGCAGAATGATTTTTCATTCTGCATTAGTGAGGACATCATAATACAAGCAACTCCATCAGCAGTTGTGATTAGTCCGTTGCTGTTTGAGAGTCATGTGAGTGTGCTGGCCAGCGGGCAGTTGTTGATCAAACGCAGTAAGCAGAGCGGATCTAAAATGTAAAAAAAGTGAGTGGTTTTTAATGGCCCATTCATTTCAGTGGGTTGTTTCTTTAGTTGATGACTTATTTTGTTGTTTAATGTTACATGCCAGCTGAAGACATCGGGACCCACCATACACTATATAGAACAGTGTATGGGAAACATACACTACTTGGCTAGTCTTCCTCCTCGTGGATACAATGCCGACTTAGGGACCTCTTGAGCTTTGCTCTCAAGGTCATCAGTCAGCATTGTATCCACTCGATGGTGGAACAGCCTTGTTGTGTATGGTTTCCCATACACTAGCCTGTATTTATGAGTGTGTAAATCATAACACCTGTTATGATAATAAGCCTGTAGAGATAGAAAAGTAATAAAATTAGAACTTGTACTTAAAAATCAACTTCTACAGGAGAAAATGGTTTACAGGTTTGGTGCAGTTCTTCTTTAAGTCATCATTTTTTTAAATATTTTTACCTACTATTTTCTGTCAATAAAATTTTCACCCCCATCTTTATGAATACTATGGATGTCAACTTTCAAATCCCCCTGAAATTGGTATTTGTGGTTGACACTGGCCTATGCTACAGAAACCCACTTTAGGTGGTGGGATTTGAAAGTTGATACTCATAGAGTTCGTCGGGGGGGGGGGGACTAAAAAAGTCCATGACAGAAAAATGTAGGAAAAAATAGTAAAAACAGAAACATTGTGAATTAAAGAAGAACATCAAAATGAATGGTCCATTAAAATGCCCTAGTTCTGATTGCCCCTCCAATCTTGTCAGGCAAACAGCAGTAGGTTTTGTAAAGAATAGCCACCCTTGAGTGCACTGGGGCTACCCACCTACACTCAAAATGTCAACCACAAAGAGCTCAGGAAAAAAACCTGCCAACAACGTTTCACATAAAATGCTTTATCAAGGCGTTATCCACCTATATTGGGCTTTTTGTAATAAACTGAATTTTTTCTGAGTACAGACTTGTACCTGAGCTCCCTTGGAGTGGTGAGCTGTATTAAGCCACAGTTTTGTCGTTGAAAGCACCAGTAGACTCCGCTCCCAGCTCACCTCTCCCACTTTAAACACAGTTCACCAAATTTCATCCAGCAAGGCAGCACCAGCCAGCCCTCCTCCCAGTTCAGCTCTCCCTCCCCCACCCAGTTCCCCAAACCTTGTTTGGCATGCAAAAGCTAGTCCCACAGCCAAGTCCCACTCTCAGCCCAGCTCTCCCTCCCTGATCCAATTTCCTAAACCTTGTCTGGCAAGCACCAGCCAGTCCAACTCCCAGCTCAGCTCTCCCGACTTGATTTCCCTAACCTCCTTTGGCAAGTACATGCTAGCCCCAATCCCAGCATACCTCTCCCTCTCTTCCCACCCAATTCCCCAATTTCATCCAGCAAGGACCAATCAGACCTGCCCCAGCTCAGACAATTGCATGCATTCAAACATCAGTGGCATTCACTAATGCTTGTTTTGAACCGGCAGGGAAATCACTGTAAAAAAAATGTTTTTCAACTTTGCAACTTTTAAACAAAGTGACTTAGAGACCTAATTTTTGGTATGAGGTTTTTTGGGGATCTGTACATTCTGCATTTTAGTACTTTTGCCCCCCCCCTTCCCCCTTTGAAGTGGACCTGCTTCTGATACGGAGGAAGAGTGCTGTGTACCAGGACTGACTAAGGGGGTTCCTGTTTCCAATAGGTCTTGTACTGTGTAAGCAGGACCTTCTGGTGGGACAAGAATGGAGCAGCCCCGACTGAGTCATGATTAGGTTGGTGGTAATACAGATAAAGTAAGCAAGCCAGTGCCAGTCCAGTTGACCACCCATAGGAACCTGAGTGGTTCTGTGACATACCCATGGGATCTTGGGTGGTTCTGTGACATACATATAGAATCTTGGGTGGTTCTGTGACACACCTACGGGATCTTGGGTGGTTCTGTGACATACCTGCTGGTCCTTTTCCTCCTGCATTGCAACAAGAGAAGCAACACACTGTGGATATGTCTTACTTCTGTTTTTCTCCAGAAGGGCAGCACCTTGCATTTGACTATCCTGAGCTTGAGGGTCTTGAAATCTGACCAAGTAAACAGCCTGGACAGATCCTCTTGGTGTTTTCCCCATTCTAAAGGGAGCTCACCACCCCTCACCACCCTTGAATCCCAGCTGCATAAGGTGTCATTGGTAAATTTAAACAGTCTGCTAGAGATCCTCAATTCAAGATTTGTATGACAATTTTGAACAACAGCGGCTCCAATTCTGATTTCTGAAGGACACTTCCCAGTACTCCTCTCCACTTAGAGTAGTGTCCATCCATCTCCACCATCTGTATCCTTCTCTCAAGCCGGTTAGTAATCCACATGTCAAGTCTACTGTTGCACTAAAGGCTATGATGTCAAAGCAGGGCATTATTTATTGTTAAAGAACATTTCTGAAGTGATTTTTTTGAGCTTGTGGAAAGTGCTGGATTGACAGCACTGGAGACTGAAGCCCTCTGCTTACCTGCAGGAGAAGTGATTGCAGTGCAAGCTTCCATCCACAGTCCCACCAATGTGCCTCAACTCTGTCATGAAGGGCCTACCTCGAAGGTGAGAGAGTAGTTTAGATTACATGTCCATTCAATACACGACCTCTCAAGTTAGACTGCCAGCAAGGGTGCCAAGATACCTCTGCATTATTAAAATTTAATAAACTTGTTACACTGGGTGCTGTTATACTTTCAGGTCACAGGGGCAAATAAGAAACATAGAATCTGACAGCAGAAGGAGACTGAAGGTCCATTGAGTCTGCCCCTACTATATTACCTCACCCCACCGACCTGCTGACCTGGTGGGCTGGATTTCTCCCCCAAGTACCCCAACATTCAAACCTTTGCTGCCCCCTTCGGGACTATGATTCCCCTTTGCCCTGTCCCAACTGTATTTAGACCCACTAAGGGTAGCTGCCCTCACCACTTCAGCTGACAATCTGTTCCCTGGTTCCACCATCCTCTCAGTGAAGTAGAACTTCCTCGAATTTCTCTTGAATTTGCTCCCCCCACCAACCAATTTTGCAATCTAGTGACTGCATCCCTATTTCTTACAAATAGGTCATCATGCTTTACCTTGTTTATACTCCTGAGAAATGTGTATGCTTCTCATGCCTGGCCTCTGGCAAATACATGTTTAGGGCCTCCAGCTGTTCCTCATAGGTTCTGCCCTGCTGGTCCTGGATCATCTTGTTGACTCTTCGCTGTACCGACTCTAATCTGTCAATGTCCTTTTTCAGGTTCCAGAACTGGGCACAGTACTCCAGATGAAGCCTCACCAAGGATCTGTACAGTGGCAGAATAACCT
Organism: Neoceratodus forsteri; assembly: GCA_016271365.2. Lineage (NCBI taxonomy): Eukaryota > Metazoa > Chordata > Ceratodontiformes > Ceratodontidae > Neoceratodus > Neoceratodus forsteri. Next base: position 674,429,047 of record CM028133.1, on the reverse strand, counting down.
TGCTTCTCCTACTGTCATACCCCTCCCTATAAAACTAAGCATCCTCAATGCTTTCAATATGCTTTGTTGCATTGATTTGTTTGCTTGACAGAGTCACTGGTTATGACCCTCAGATCTCTCTCCTTTGTTGCAGTATCAGTCTAATTCCTCCTATTTAGTGTAATGCAAGGTAAGGCATTTTTATGGGTTTGGTACAATTTTCCGACATGAATAATCCCGACGCTCCTATTCCCCGATGTCAAAATCCCAATGCTCTTTTCACTGTCTGCTACAGTTTGCCGACAGCTCGAAATCCCATCCATATGAAAGGAATTGGATAAATTTGCAGCACTGACTATATACCACTACAAACCTTGTTAGCTGACAGTATATCCCTGTACAGTGAAGCACCAGCACCAGCAGAGCAAACATAGTAACCTAACATACTTAGCCCTTAAAAGGATGCATTGCCATATTCTGGATTAGCACTGTGACTGCAACACTCCCACAGGTAAAGCAGGCACTACAGTAGCTAGCTGCTATACATATATTTGACCACGGAAACATCTTCTTTTCCCAACAACACAAGGCATGTGCCAACATACAAACTAAAAATTGGAGAAAAGAAAAAGGGTGAACCATGAAACTTTGTAAGTTTGTCATGCCATATCCACATGGACAGAGAGACAGTTCGAGAAATTTGGCAGACAGCGACCACTAAACCACACCAATCAGCTCACCAAGAAAGACAGAGTAAGGCACAACCAGTTGCACATGGACAGAGAGGCACTGAGACAAATTTGCTCCATCTGTTGGCAAGAGCAGCACTGTCCCCAACCCCTGACTGAAATTTAAACTCTTTTTCTTTTAGTGTATTTAACTAATGAATGGAAATTTACACAGCAGCTTGAGAATTGTTTTGTTAGAAATGATCTAATTCCTATGAAATCCAGACACTAAGTACTTTTTAGTTATTGCCCGTAATGTCAGGATATTGTGTGTTGGCAACTAGTATGATGGGATCACGTACCAGATGAGAACTCAGAGTCAGGCTTTTTTTTTTGTCGGAAATACCAGTGTCGGGATTTTGTATGGATCCCTATTTGGGTAGCACCCAATTGCCATGGCTCAGGGTGCTTCACAGAATACAATACACAAATAAAACACAAAATAAGATTAAAACATTATTAATATATAAAATAAAACAAAGAAATGCTGATGGTATAAATGTAGTCAGTCACTGGTTACCAAAGGCTGATAAAAACAAATGCTATTTCATCCCCTTTTTAAATGCCCCCGATGAGACTGAACTCCTGAGATGAAAAGGGAGGCAGTTTCAAGTAAGTGGAGCCACACCAGTACTGGGCTGCCACCAGCAGGGGCTGTTTAGGTAATGCCCAATCTTACTGTAACTTTCTCTTCTGAAAGGGTCAAATGTGGCCTCAATGAAGTATCACATAATACAATTTTAATTCAAGACCCCATCAGCATCCCAAGAGATTTCCACTGGGTATGCTGTGAACAACGGTCCGATTGGGACCTACTATGGGAAATGGCCTGATTGGGGGCCACTGAGATTTGCTGCAGAGTTCAGCTATTCTGAATGGCCCAAAATGAAAGCCACTAGTAGCTAGAACTTGTTTGTTTTCTGCTGGCTGCAGCCTAAATAGATGGCCCAATTGGGACTTAACAGCACTGCCACTGGAAGAAATTTTCAATGAAAACATGTTCTGGGTCGTTAATTGATTGCTGCCAGAGGGGACTTGTCAACAGACCCATCTACCTAACATCACTACTGAGGCCAAGACTTTTCCTTCCATTACAGTATGTGTCATATTGGGTGTGTAGGAGAAAAGCACAGACAACAAAAAGTAGGTGCAAAACATACCAATGTGTGTATTTATTTACAAGAAATAAAAAAAAAAAAACTTTCAGAAAATGAATTCAACAAGCATTACACAGCTAGTGCATGGCATTTGTCCCACCCTCTGTGTTTCCTCAACCTCTCCCAAGGCTGAACTGATCTCTCTAGATTTGGAAACAGTACCTTATATACAGACAGCTCACATGATTGGTGAGGCTCTACCTCCTAGTCTAGTACAAAACGTTTCTAGGCTACAAAAATAGAATTCAAATGTAATATCATAAAGAAAATCAACAACAATTCATAATGGAAGCCTCACAACAGAAAAACAAACAGTTTTGGCACTTTTAGCTGCATTTACCCACTGTAGCTCCACCCACCTGCTATGAGTGACAGGTCAGCCTCTATATACACAGCAGCACAAAGGGGCGCTGGCCCCCTAAGAGAAGAACTGCAGAACAACACCAGGTGAGCTACAATTGTTTGGGAGTACGGAACACAAGTAGTAAAAGAATTCAGTTCTTTGTCAGGATGAAAAAATGATACCAGTATTTGCACAACAGTAAGGGTTTGGTTTAGCTTAAAGCTTGACTGTTGTTTTCTTTAATACAGAGGTTTCTTGTTTTAAAGAGGGAAAACCAAACAAACAACAACAAGAGCTAGCAGAGTTCAGGAAGAAGTTCTCTTGTAAAACAGCATTTTTTCTGCTTGAGAAACCTTTAATGACACTGCTCTTACAGAAAGTTCATTTCTTAATTCTGCTCTGTAGCCCTGTTAGTGCTTTTGGTGCCAAAAAAAAAAACACTGATAAGAGATACAGAGACAGAATACATCCTAAGAAAACTCCTGCTCCTGGTTTTAATACTTAGAACAGGGATACTGCTATTTTGAACCCCTTTTCTGGCTTTTTCAGTTTGTTTTTTTTAGCAGGATACAGCAGCAAGTGAAAGTCTCTGTAAAATACATATACTTTAGGTCAGAGCTTTCACTCGCATAGCAGTGCTACAAGCTGCAAGCTTGTAACACAGAGGAAGGCAGGCATAGTTTTGATTTCTGCTTCTTTTTCTTTCTTTCAACAGGTTCTGCAGACTTTTACACCAAAAGCACAAAACCTCCAACTCAATTGGAAAGAGAGAAGCAAGGGAACATGAAGGCAGCTCCCTCTCTCGTAACAGAGGGGTTTAAACAAGAGTTTTAATAGCTGAGCAGAGTCTGCAGCTCTGCCAAATATGCTTTTATCCGTCCTTTTACAATACATGCTGGCATAACAGCCAGGCAGAGGCAGGCAAACCAGGCAATGGTCTGCTGTGCTTTTGCCAAGGCAGGGAGGAGAGAGAGAGAGACAGAAAAGGAAAAAGAGGAAAGATGAAAGGCAGTGTAGGTGGCCAACCTACAAGATAGGAGAGGACAGGATAGGAAAAAAAGAGTGCTGTTGTGCAACAGACTTTAAGCAGGAAAAGAAGATGACAGTGCAGGATCTGTCTCTCAGATTTGTCTCCCAGGCCGGGGTGGGGGAGTTGCACAGAGTTACCACACGCCATCCTGCCCAAAAGGAAACCGGGGTAAAGCTTACTGGTTTCCTAAGGAAGGACTAAGAATCCCCCAGAACAACCCAAGTGGGGTTGTTGGGACTTCTGTCAACCCTCTCTAGAACTCCCACCCCAGGGCACCCTTATACAAATGTTGTTATTAAACCAGTACCATTCATGGTTACACAACCATGACATACTAGTTATGATCAGCAAAACACTTGCCCTGGGGTGTGTAGTCTTTATAAAGGTAAAGATTACCTTTTTGGCTATCTACAGAACTATCCTAAGTCCTATAGCCTCACACCATGCACCCAAAAATGAGAAGAAAATAAATCCGATAAGCTATCTTTCTATTTCTATGTACAAATCTACATATTTACAGGGACAGTACGGCTCACATCATTAGGATCTGTTTCTAGGCCTGCAGCATAGCGGGACATAAAATCTGCATTCTTATGCTGGGAGCCAGGTCTATGCTTTACACTAAACCTGTAAGGTTGCAGTGCTAGGTACCACTGGAGAATCCTGGCGTTTTTATCTTTCATCTGGTTCATCCAGACTAGGGGGTTGTGATCAGTAACTAACATAAATTCACTACTCCAAAGATAAAAACGAAGTGCCTCAATCGCCCATTTTATAGTGAGGCACTCTTTTTCAATGGTGGAGTAGCGCTGCTTTCTATCATGCAGCTTTCTAGAAATGTACAGGATGGAATGTTCTTCCCCATCTATAGTTTGACTCAATACAGCACCAATCCCAACATTTGAAGCATCGGTGTGAACTTCAAACTGTCTGTTAAAGTCAGAGCACCGTAGAACTGGGGAAGAACATAGTGCTACTTTGATGCTTGGAATGACTGTTCACATTCCAGTGTCCACTTTATAGTGTTGCCACACTGCTTCTTAGTGAAATCAGACAGCAGGGCTGCTATGGAGGCAAAGTTGAGTATTAACCTCCTGTAATAACCAGCAAGTCCTAGGAATGATCTCACCTGGTTTTTGGTCTGTGGTACAGGACAGTTTGCCATGGCTTCCACTTTTTGGATCTCTGGTTTCATATGCCCATTACCTAAAATAAAACCTAGGTATCTGGTTTCACTCATGGCTACTGCACACTTTTCAGGGTTAATGGTCAGCCCAGCCTCACTGATGGTTTGTAAAACAGCAGTAAGATGTTGCATGTGTGTCTGCCAACTTGAACTATAAATTACAACATCTTCCAAACAGGCAGCAGCATAAGCAGAATGGGAGGTCAAAAGCTGGTCCATGAACCTCTGAAATGTCGCTGGCGCCCCATGCAGACCAAAGGGCATGGTGACGAACTGGAACAAACCCATGGAGGTACTAAAAGCTGTTTTCTCCCATGTTGACTGACAAAGAGGGATTTGCCAATAACCTTTGTTTAGGTCAAGGGTAGTGATGTATCTGGCATTACCTATGTGGTCAGTCAGGTCATCTATCCGGGGTATAGGGTAACTATCGAACTGGAATACCTGGTTGAGCTTTCTGAAGTCTAAGCACAACTGGATACCACCCTCTTTCTTAGGGACCACCACAATTGGGGATGCCCAAGGACTCTTGGAGGGTTCAATAATGCCCAGTTGTCTTATCTTATAAACCTCTTGTTGTACCTCTGATCGTACCCTCTCAGGAAGCCTGTAAGGGTTCTGTCTAATTGGAAGGCAAGTTGCAAGCTAGTAACACAGAGGAAGGCAGGCATAGTTTCGATTTCTGCTTCTTTTTCTTCTTTTAACAGATTCTGCAGACTTTTACACCAAAGGCACAAAACCTCTAACTCAACTGGGGAGAGAGGAGCAAGGGAACATAAAGGCAGCTCCCCCTCTCATAACAGAGGGTTTAAACAAGAGTTTTAATAGCTGAGCAGAATCTGCAGCTCTGCCAAATATGCTTTTATCTGTCCTTTTACAATACATGCTGACATAACAGCCAGGCAAACCAGGTAATGGGCTACTATGCTTTTGACGAGAGAGAGAGAGAGAGAGAGAGAGGGAGAGAGAGAGAGACAGAGAGACAGACAGAGACAGAGAGACAGACAGAGAGAGAGACAGAGAGAGAGAGAGAGAGAGAGAGAGAGAGGGAGACAGAGAGACAGAGAGAGATATGTAGGTGGCCAACCTACAAGATAGGAGAGGACAGGATAGAAAAAGAGTGCTGTTGTGTATTAAGCAGGAAAAGAAGATGACAGTGCGGGGGGGGGCATGCACAGTGCTACCACAGTATGTGCTGAATAAGACTATCAGCTGATACCTTTAGAAAGAAGAAATGAAGACAGTGGTGAGCTGTGGGTTAGGGTGGGAGGACACCTTACTACTCAAGATGCTGCATACTATTGCTCCCCCATCATGAATCAGGGGTCAGAAGGGGAAGGCTACTTAAATAATATGACCTTTTGGGGCTGAGGGTAGTCAGACATGGGTGGTGGGGCTTGTGAAATGATGGTACCAAGGCCTGGCACAGTGCCAGAACTTTGAACTATATGCAACTGTATGAGAGAACTGTGGGAGAAAGGCAGAGAAGAACAATGCTAGGTTGTGGTGCTACCATTGAATGAATGTGTTTCTTTAACTTTTTTTAGCCTGTTTTCTGGCCAAGTACTGAGTAATGAACAACAAAAAGAGTTGGGCCTCGATTATGAGTAATAGTTGCATACTTGTAAAAAAGGTGCTTGCACGCCTCTACAGGACTTCGGCTCACAGTGCTAGTAATGGTACCGCAAAGGGAGATGTCTGTAGCATGTCTTTGGAGCAACTACTTGCTGAATAAGAGTGGTTTCACATACATTTGGCTTGAGTGGGAACAGCAAAGCAAAGCTGAGCTGTTCTGGTTTGAGCTGAATGCAAGTGAAGGCATTGTTTACAGCAGCTAGTGGTGATTGAGGATATATTAAACTATTATAGATTGCTTGACATTTACATTTAAAAAAATGATTATTTCATGTGAAAAATTGTGTCTTTCTGTGAAGTGAGCAGCACTAGCAAGAAGCCCATTACTAGGGCACAGCGCCTGAGACAATCTTATGAAAATTAGAGTATCTCACGCACAACTGAAAGAAATGCTATGATTAGTTGGAAGCATCACAAGACACTTCCACTAACTGTAATAGGAACAGCAAATAAATCACTTTCACACTAAGGTACAGTGGATGCAATGACTGCATATTTGGAATTAATACCATCTAATGACATCAATCTACATTTTAGGCTAATCCTAGTTATAAAAAGTTATTGTTAACTTTACCCCCCCCCCCCAAACAAAAACTTTGGTCACACGTTTTCAGTTTTTTTTGTTTGTTTGTTTATAATTATTTTGTATTAAGACTCAGGTTGTACAACAGAGTTATACAAGCAGTGATTATCTCAAAAGGCAGCAAAGGAAACAAACTACAAACAGCAGGTGTGATTAGCGTTTTAGTATTTATTAATTATTTATAATCAGTTTTTGTTTGTATTTACAACTTTTAAATAACCCTGTTGGAGCTTTGTTTTATTGTTAATATTACCCTGCCTGTTTCTGTTCTGATTGTGTAAGAAGCCCAGCACCCTATAAATAAACCTTACATACTTACTTACTTGAATGGCTTGTTTGCCATGCAGTACAGGAAGCAGTGCACAGTTAGTGTCTAGACGCAGTACCTTCCCACCTAATTAGATAAAATGTTATAGTTCTGTCAAGTAGTGAGACAATTAGTATTTAGTTAACAGATCCAATACTCAAAGAAGGATACATCAATGAAGAATATGAGCAATTGGAGACAACTTCAAACTATGAGAGTGAAATGAGTCAAGTACTATGCAATGCTAAAACTGACAGATAAATATCATCTCTAAGTGCTCCCCTCTAGCCTAACAATATAGAATAGTGCTAAACAATACAAATTATGAATACCAGTTTTGTTACTTAGTCAATATTTCACAATAAATAAAAAAGGGATATAGCTCTGAAAATTATTGGTAAATAAATAAAATGATTTCTTGTTCCTATGGCACAAAGAGCAGATCTGTTGTCAGCTTATAATATGTCCATTTGTACCAAATTTGTTCAAATATCTGTAACTAATTAATGAGGTAATAAGTTAGTTTGTCCAACCTATAGATAGAGTCTAGAGATTCCAACCACTAGCAGACCATAGGTGGATTTGGTTTCAGCCACAGTCTGGTTGTCTTCTTTTTGGTTCCTACCACAAGCAGCAAACATATTTTCAATTGCTGGCCTCTAATTTGGCAGTTCTGCAGGGGAGTTGACAACAAGAACTGCTCTAGCAAGAGAAGGTTAGGGCTACTGAACTTCTCCCCTATGGATTGATTAATGGCTTTCCAATAGGAGGCGAGAGTTGGACAGCTCCAAAAAACATGGACATGGTCAACCATAGCCTCCCCACATCCCTCTCCAACATCTTCCAGACCCCTAGTCTAGATATGTGCTGAGGAATGCTGGAGTTTAAAAAAACACATGTTCTACACTGCCAGGCAAATTCTTTCAAATGTGGGGCCATTGTAATTTTATATGCAAGTACAATTTATTTACACCACTGAGCGGGGTTGCAAGCTAAAGAGAGCTCCTCGTTCCACTTTTGGAGAATGGACAAGGTTGAGTTTGTGGAGAGCTCCTGCAGAATAGTATTTTATTTATTTATTTATTTATTTAGTTTTTGTTAACCGGGTAGGTGCAATAGCCATAAAATGACTATTTTCAGGCACGGCCCGGGAGAGTACATCAAAAAGAGAACAGCTGAACAACAGCAACATGGGCACAATAATACAAATAGAGGAACAGTACAGCAGTGCTGCAAAAATACAATGGGTAGAAACAACAAAAAATAATGGCAAGCACTATACAGATAATGGCAGTAAGATATATAATAAGTGCAGAAACTAAAGGTGCACCGCCAGATGCATACCAACGCAGTCTCCTTGATGTTGTATAATTATGTCAAAAAGTGGCACAAGAGGGTCTGGGAGTCAACTGAGATGATTTGCTTAGGCAGTTATGTACGAACGTACTTGAAGGTAACGTAAGTAGTCAGTAGCAGGGATATTATATTTGTGTTTGAGCTTGTGAAATAGTAGGACTTCTGCCTTATCTAAAAACTGACATAGATAAGATCACTTCTGACCCACCTTTTGAGAAAGGGATCTATGGCATTCAAGGGTTGCTTTTATCATGTCCTAGTGCGAACAACATAGCAGCATATCCCTAGAAGGCATCTTGTTGGAGTATAAAGTGCCAAGCCTTAAGACCCGTAGAAGCATGAGGGGAACATTTAGAGAAAGGAAGGTAGCCTGGAGGTGAGGAATGCAAAATAGCATCTATCTTATACAGGTAATTTTTTTTTTATATGCTATATACTTTTTCTCCTCTGGGCGACCACAGGCAGGTACTCCCACCCCTGCTCTGTTACCTATGTCCAGCCACTGCTCCTCCCTGGTACCGCCAAGCCCCATGTCCCCCACAGATTTTTCCACATTGTGGGGAGGGGGAGGGCTGTCCTCCCCACCCAGGGCACAACATTCAGAGTTGGGGTTTCCACTGATCCAGGAGTGGAGCAGGAAGCATGCTGGGTGTCACTTAGCTTGCAGATGCCTCCCTTTTCCATTTTCCTTCCCTCCCTCCCCCCTCACTGCTGTGAATGCATACGCATGGAGGTGCGTGTGTGTCATGTTGCCAAGTTCTTTGCCCTTCTAACTCCAGTGCTGCCCCCCGACCTCCACCAAGAGGCAGCCAAGGAGTGGGATGACCTTCCCTCCCTCCTCGTGAGAGAAGAGCAGTCCATTGGACACTACCAGCCCATGACAGGCTGCTTAAGAAGACTTTAGCCTGGATAGCAGACACCTTGTTAAAGAAAAATTGATTAAACTCATTGCATTTTTCTACAGTAAACATTCTTTCCCAACTTCAGACAACAAGGATTTACCAGTCTGTCTACAGTGTTGAAGAACTGAACTTGAATCGGTTGATTTTTACCTTCAGCTACCACGCGTGACAGGAATGCTTTTTTTTTTCTGTGAGATAGCCCACTGATACTCCATGTAGTGAGCAAACAACACCCATTTGTCCTCTTCAGATCCAGTCTTCCTCCAGGAATGCTGTGACCTTCATCCCTTAGTCTTCCATATCCTCAAATCAACACCAAATCAAAAAGATCTGGGGCAGGACATCAAAGGGCAAACACAATAAGTGACACAGAGTCAAAGGCTTCCATAAGAGCTTTATAATAACCCTCCACAGCATTCTCCACACCCCTAGCATAAGCTGATAGCATACTCAAGATGTCCAGAGTTAGCCAGCCCAGTGGCGCTGAGGGTTAAGGTGCTGGACACCATACCTCGCTCCACGCCGGTGACCTGGATTTGGGAATGGTCTCAGGCCATTGGGGGTCAGCACTGGAGGAGAAGATTGAGCATCTGGAGGACTGATCTCCTCTCCTGTGGAGGGTTAGGATATGAGTCCACCACTCTAGTGACCTCAATGGAGACTGGGGGAGCAGCAGTTAGGGGGCCCAACAGAGGTTAGGCAGCAGTGGGCATCCTACAGATGAGTGCAGTAGCATGCCCATTGAGCACTGGAAGCCATTGCACATCCACACCCTAGGGGTCTTAAAGTAGAAAAAGCCCTTAAGATGTGCAAGGATGACGCCTACGATGGGCGACCTCCCCCCAGCCAAACAGGGATGGGGAAGAGTGGCAGTTGGTACTTAGCTTCCCCTTTGCAATTTGCAGTTGGAAGCCATTCTTCCTGAAGTGCAGGGAGTAGGGTGGCTACCGAGCACCAGAAGAGGGTCATACACTGTGGCACTGGCATTGAGCAGTCTTGAATTCCCAGGCTGGGAGAGCTCTATCAACCTAGTACTGTAACTGGGGGAAGTGATGATGATGGGCAATGCGGCCAGAGAGGGGAATGTACTGTTCACTGCTGAAAGGTGGGCCTCTCTGCCGGAGCATGTTAATTAGCTATATAGAAATTATTGGGACTCCTATCAGCAGCTTTAGGAGAAGTCAGCAGCAATGGGGAGGACACTAATAGACACCATGGAACTGGTAGCTCAGTGCTCTCACTGCAGCCCGCAGCACAAATTTCATCTGCAGCTGAAAAAGTCAAGAAATTCCCACTGTTTTCACAAAGAAAATGCAGGGGAAGCGCTCTTCTCACTAATCTGGGCACCCTGGATTTTAGGTGCCCAGAAAAGGTATTTGTGGGAATGAAGTTAAAAAAACAAACATCAGAATCTTGCTAAATGGGCTTTGTGTAGCTAGGTCCTGATGTTTGTTTTTAAAAATTCCAGCATTTTAATGTATTTTCCATGTTTGTTAGTTTGTGGAAAAAATCAACAAGATGGCGGTTGGCATGCCACAAAAAAAGTCTGGCGCCCTGCCAGTTCAGTGGTGTGAAAGCAAAAATGAGCATTTGTGGCAACAAATTTTTACCTTCGCTGCAGAACGTTATCTGAAAAACCCTACTGTGCATGCGAAGGTTGGAAAACACTCAAATTTAAACATTTACAACTTGGGAACCCTTTGATATTTTTTCACCAGACCCATCAAAGGCACTATCTTGGGGTATGACACATGTCCCCTGCAAGTTTGGGAAAAAAATTGCTTTCCATGTAGGCTGTAGGTGATAGCAAAAAAAAAAAATGCATGTTAAGTATAGGAAAATAGTTTTTTTTACAAAAAATGACACATGCGGATCTCAGAAACCACACAAGCTGGCGTCACAGAAATTACCATATCAAGACCTTGCCTCCTAGACAACACATACAAAATTTCAGCTCATTTCATCAAATGGAACCAAAGATATTAATGTGCAAAATCTGAGATTTAACATTAAACAGGCTACTCACCCCATTACATAACTAGCTATCTATATATAGGATATATATATATATACTGTGTGATATATATATATATATATATATATATATATATATATACTGTATGTATATATATATATATATAGGCCCGGATATTCAAACTGCGCCAAAATGTGCGCAGCATGAGCAAGCACAAACCACTGGCGCATATGCGTAACAGGTGCGATATTCAAACATGGAGCAGAACAAATTGCAAGCAGCCAACGTCTGAATATCACACTAACTGCACCATAGCGCAACCAGGAAGGAGAAGCTGAGCAGAAATGTTGCGCTATAGCGCAACCAGGGCAGCCCAGCTGAGCAGTCCAGAGGTGCCATAGCGCAAGCAGAGCCCCCCCCAGAGCAATGGAACTGCACATCCAGGGAGGCAGGCTGGGGCCCACCACCAGCCATGCCACACATGGGCACAGGAACACACTGCAGAACCAACACCACACCTGCACACCCCAAGCACAGCATCACTGGGGGTGTGACGGATGATCTACTGGCCCATGGGGACAAGCCAACAAAGCACAGCAGAGCCATGACACCCCAGCACAACCACTGGCAGGCTGAGAGTGCCACACACAGGGGGTTGACAACCACAGTGCACATCAGCCACCCGTACGCACAGCACACCCTGCACCGTGACCCCAAGACACCACCCATGTGCAGTGACTGGCACTGCAGGAAACCATGCATCCCCAGCACACGTCAACCGTGCAGCACAGAAGCATACAAGCCAGACACACCCTGTGCACCCAGCAGTGGGTGGCAGCAGATGGCAAGACCAACAGAAAGTCACTGCCATGCTGGAGATACCTCCCCATGCACACACACACACACACACACGCACACATATATACCCAGGACCATACCACCCCAGATGGCATGTACACCACTGCAACTGAGCACCCATAGCCAGCTGCAAATCAGAGACCAACACAGTATTCATATCAAAATATAAATGTATATTTAAATTTTCAAATACTAAATAACCAAAACAATAAACAACAACTATTTACAAGGGGGACGGGTACAAGGTAGGGGTGTTCAAGGGGTAGGGATGAACAACTTGGAGAGGGAAGGCAGGGTGGTAGGGATGGGAGAAGTGGGAAGGGTATTTTCTCCTAAGGCCCAGCCGGCTGGTCATCCTGTGCCTGGTTCCGCACTGTCCTGTGATGCCTCCTCCGCAGGCCGTGGCGCCTGATGGACTGAAGGATGGCCTGGTTCTCAATGGACACCTGTGTCAGGCCCCGAATGTCTTGCCGAATCCTCCAGAGAACCTCGAGGCCTAGGAGAATGGGAACACAGTCAATGGCTGTGACTGACCACAACCCTGAACACCACCCAACCTGCAAGTCATATAGCCCAATGTCCCGCACCTGTGATGGCATGCACCCACAGTGAACATGCACATGGCCATCACAAACAGGCGGCACCAGCTATGCGCACCACTGCACACACACACTGCCCATGTCCATCACAGCACAAACAAGGCTGTCAAGTGACGTGGCAATGTGGTGCGATGCCAGTTACACAGCTATGTGCCCAGTGCATGCATGGACCACCAGTGACACATACACAGACATGCTGTGATACTGGACAGTGATGCATGTCACCTGTGTCATGCATACATACATAGATACATAGACAGTGTCGGCAGATAAGGGCCTATGGCCCACCCAGTCTGTCCATTTGAGCTTGTAAGTTCACTTTGTTTTCCTATAAGTCTGTTGCCCCTTACCCCTGACCTCCAGAATTCCTTTATGTCTATCCCGTGCATTCTGAAATCCCGTGATTGTTTCAGCCCACACCACTTCCTCTGGCAGGGTGTTCCACTTGTCCACCACCCGTTCTGTGAAGAAAGTCTTTCTCATGTTTCCTCTGAATCATCCTCCCTCCAACTTCATCCCATGCCCTCTAGTCCTGGAACATCTTTTTCGCTTAAAAATAGTGTTTTCCTGCACCCTGTTCCTCCCTGTAAGATACTTGTATGTCTCTATCATATCCCCTCTCTCCCTCCTCTCCTCCAGGGAGTACATGTTCAGTTCCTTCAACCTGTCTTCATCGGACTTGTGATGCAATCCATGCACCATCTTTGTTGCCCTCCTCTGAACCTTCTCTGCCCAGTCTATGTCCTTACATAGGTATGGTCTCCAGAACGGTACACTGTACTCCAGGTGGGGCCTCACTAGTGTCTTGTATAGTGGAATTATGACCTCCCCTTTCCTGCATGGTTGTTTTGTGCAGGGCTAGTGGTCTCCCCCCCCCCAGCATGCAATAGCATCCATGAAGTAATGATACTCACACTGCTCAAGCAGCTGGGTCTGCCACTGCTGCTGCTGCTGCTGCTGCTGGGGTGCAACTCCCACTGGCACTGGGGCCCTGGCATGGCCCTCCTCAACCCGGGCCTGCATCCTCACATCCCGGCCTGTGGGAGACATATGTTGAGACAAACATCAGTGTGACTCCAAAGCAGACTGCCCCCTGCCCCAGTGAGAGTGCCTGCCCACACAGCCAGACCCATTCATCTCACAGCTGCACACACTGACACAGCCAACCATGGCAGAGCCATAACCTATGCACAGCCACCAAAACACACTCACACCCCTACAGAGAATACAGGTGCATAGATGGTACACCCACCTGGCCTAGGCACCACTTCCCACCTGGCACGTGACCGCAGCCGATCCAGAAGGTCCTGATCCCTCTGGCGGAGGTCACTGTACCGGTGCCGGCACTGCTCAGCTGACCGGCACCGTCCAGTGATCTCCACCAGGTCAGTGGCCACTTGATGCCACACCTGTGTCCGGGCAATGGTGAGGGCTGCCTCACCATAAAGTGCCCCATAGTGGGGCTCTACTAGGGCCACCAAGTTGGCCAGTTCCAATGGGCTCCATGGATCAGCTCTTCTCCGAGCCATGGTACCAACTTTACAGCAGGCAATATGGCGCCCCGCTGCGCCGTAACCCCACGTGGAGATGTTGCGCAATAGACCACCACAGGTTCCAATCATGCTGTTCGAACAGCGCCGTCACTTCACATAGCGCTGTCACCAGACAGCGCAATAGGGCCATACACATGGCAGCCGAACAGGGCCGGGGGCAAAGGTCGGACACAAGGTCATGGGCAATGACGCAAGGCCACGCACAGCGCCATCTGACGTATAGGCATCCTGCGCGACCGACCAGCTGCGTACCAGTGCCACAGTGGACTATTGCGCAGTAGTGCCACAGCGCCATATAGTGCCCAGTGCTGTAGCGCCACTGGCACAATGGTGGCCATGGCCTGAATTGCCGATCGCGCACAGCACGTCAGCAGCACGGCAGACACCTGTAAGCTATCTGGGCATGCGCAATGCAGTGTACCACACAGTCACAGATCTGCGCCATTGGCTCAGCCGACTCAACCGTATTGCGCAAAGCGCAAATTCGCGATATTCAGCCGACACATGCAAATCATCTGATCAGCCATTCAAATGCGCAGTGGCGCGATTTGCATGTCATTATAGTTGCTCCACTCTAATTTGCTATGCATTGCGCTATAAATGTGTGACAGGGCCGCGCTGGCTAGATTCGGTTACTGCAGGTGAGAGGTGAGTTGCATGCTGTGTGATGTTCTGGACAATGGTCATGGGAAAATGCTGTAGACTGCACAGTGACAGGTGTCCACTTGCCCCCATACAGATCGCCATGACCGAGCAGAGCCAAGGTGAGGGTGAGGACGGTGGGCGTAGGAGGAGGCCCAACTTTACCCCAGCAGAGACAGAGGCCCTCTTCCAGGCCTACCTGGATGAGGAGCCAGTACTGAGTGGACGGAGGGCACCTCAGTCCCGTGTGGGCTGTATGGGAGGGGTAGCTGGAGCCGTGAACCTGCACGGAAGCCACCAGTGCTCCGTGCAGGAATGCAAGAAGAAGATGGGGACAGACCGCAGGAGGTTGAAGGAGAAGGTGGCAGCCTTCAGGGCGGCACGTGCTGGCACTGGCGGGGGCCCACCAGTGGTGTTGGAGCTGACCCCGGCTGAGGAGACACTGGTTGCATCAATGCAGCACAGTGCTATTGAGGGCATACCAGGAGGTGGATTCCAGACAGGTGGAAGCCCATCACTGCACGGTATGACATGGTGGTGGGGTTGGGGGGAAGGTTGTTCACATGCACTCACATGTACTCTCTTTCTGTTACAGATCCTGTTCGTCTTCAGGAGATGGTGGTGGTGGGTCCAGGCAGTGATGATGACCTGCTGGACATGGAGGAGGGTCCATCCACCTCTATCACCAGCCAGCAGGCACTGCAGCAGCATGCACGCTGGGCCGCCAACTCTGGTGTCGGTGATTTGGGTGCGGGGGGTGCACGGCCTGTGTCTCAGCAGTCTGGCATGCAAGCATGCCAGCACGCTGTGACTATGGCTGTAGCACGTACCTGCACCATTGATGATGCAAGGACTGTAATTGGCAGTGATAGGTGTGTGTCCCATGACGGACACACAGCAGGCCAGCACATGCCCCTGGGCCTTTCTGGTTCCAACTTGTGTACCAGCATGCTGGCACAGTCCCAGGCTGTGCCTGTCAGCACCGGTGGGCAGCACCGTGCTGCAGGTGTCTGGCACTGTTGCTAGCACAGCGGTGGAACGAGTGGACCCTGAGGCACAGCAGTTGGCGGGCAGCAGCAGCAGTCACCCACCAGGTCTGGGGTACAGGTGTCAAGCGGTGGCACATGTCCGCCGCCCTTTGATCCACCCATTCCTGGTCCTGGTGAACAGCGCCCAACCTCAAGGGGTGTTGTGCATCAGGACCTTCCACACCCTGGGGGACAGGATGCCGTTGGGGCACAGTACCCATTGGACGAGCACACCCGCCTGCTGCGGGAATCAGTACAGCTGCAGAGGCAGGTTGCAATGTCCATGGAGGCACTGTCTGTGGCTGTGGAGCGGCACAGCAGGGAGTGTGCTCTGGACCATGCAGAGCTGGTGCGTATGCAGACGGATGTGACCGCTGCCATTGACAGGCTGACCCAGGCAGTGGTCTCTGTCGTGGATGCATTGGGCACACAGTCAGGTGCCCCTGTACCGCACACCCCACACAGTTCACTCTCCACTCCCGTTCCCGGCATCGTGCGACACCAGGCCTGTCGACGCCAGGTTCTGCTGTGGCCATCCCGAGCACCTCTGGTGCAGGTTTGTTCGGCATGCTGCAGACCCCTCTGCGGGCAAGGTCGCGTTCGTGCAGTGGGACCCCTGGTGGTGCAACAGTGCCACCCCATGTGGCCCCTGCTCAGCCTGCCAGTGCTGTTGGGTCACGGCGGGGCCACCCATGCATCTGCGGTGGCTGTGGGACAGTGCTACATGACTGAGCTGTCTCCCAGTGCAGGCCCTGTCTGGTGCTGCCATGTGTGCAATGTGTGTCATGGTGGGCAGTGCACTGCTGGGTGCTCTGCTCACCACGCCGACACACAGACCACCTGCACACCCTCCCAACTGCTGTCCACAGGTGCGCTGCATGATGATGCCTGTATTGTACTGTAAACAAGGTGCAAGGGTGCCCAGCATCTGACACATGTACTTGGACAGTACAGGTGGTGGGGGATGGTCAGTGGTGCTGTGTGTTAGCAATGTCGGTTCTGCTGTGCTGCATGTGCCCATGTACGCTCTGTGCCTGGTGTGTGTGTGTGTGTGTCCATATGAGTGCTCACCCTCCCTGATGGTGTGTTTGTATGCCTGGACCCTTCCACTCCCTGGCTGTCATGCACCCCTGGTGTGTTACCCTGTGTGCCTGTGGTTTGCGCATGGACAGTGTTGGTTGCACATGTCCCCTGACTTACCTGTGTTCTGCATAGTGCTCCTCTGTGATGGTGTCCCAGTGCAGCTGGGCCTGCCGGATCAGTTGGGGGTCCCGCCGTCCTAGGGGGGGCTGCTCATCACCATCAACACCGGCGCCACTGGCGTCCCCATCGCTGTCCCCCTCTTCAACCTGTACGGCTATCCCATAGTCTTTGGCCATGTTGTGCAGGATGCAACAGGCCAGGAATATCCCACAGGCCTTTTGGGGGCTGTACTGTAGGGCACCGCCGGAGGTGTCTAGGCATCGGAAGCGTGCCTTGAGCATCCCAAACACCCGCTCTATGATGTTGCGTGTGGAAACATGTGCCTCATTATAGCGTTGCTGCGATGGGGTCATGGGGCGCCGGTACGGTGTGAGCAGCCAGGGACAGAGTGGGTATCCGCTGTCACCTGTGTGGAGATAGTGGAGATCAGTCTCATGTTCAGGTCCATATTGCCCATATCTCTGTGTGCCACTACCATGGCACCTGTGGCATTCCCACCCTTGCCCCGAGTTTGCATTCCATACAGGTGTACTCACCCACTAGATGTCCTGTGGGGATGTCCCCACTCTTGAATCGATGGCACAGTGCGGACTGATACCATATGAAGACATCATGTGCTCCACCAGGGTGTGTGGCACAGACATTGATTATGCACCCAGTGGCATCACACACCACTTGGCAGTTGACACTGGAGAATCCCTTTCTGTTCCTATATGCGAGCCCATCTGGGCCAGGTGGCGTGCCAATGGCCACATGGGTGCAGTCTATGGCCCCTAGCACACCAGGCATACGTGCTACCCTGTGGAATTCCTGCATGTTTGCTGTACGCTCTGCCATGGTGCTGGGGAAATGGATGTGCTCCGCAGCATGTGGCAGCAGTGCGCTGAGGAATTGGGTGAGGATGCATGACGTGGCCGACTGTGTGATGCCTGTGGTGTCCCCTGTCGGCCTCTGGAAGGTGCCCGTGGTGAGCAGGCACATGCAGGCTGTCACCTTGGTCTCCACCGACAGAGCGTGACTCCGTCGTGAGGGTGCCTGCATCACATCACTGCACAGCTCACAGAGCCGTCTCAGTATTGCCCTGTTCAGGTGGTACTGGCCCATGATCTCTACATCTGTGTACAGCTCAAAGCTGATGTGGGCACGGTACTGCCTGTTGGGGGCATACCGCCGACGGGCCCTTCCACGGCCACGTCCCCCTGCAGCATGCATTCTCACCCCCCTCATTACAGCTTCCATGTGGAAGCTGGCACTGTCCATCTCCCTGGCTTCTGACCCCCTGGCTGGTGTTGCTGTGTTACCCCCACTGTCCTCACTGCTACTTCCACTGCACCGGGCACCCCCCGCTGGCCTCTACAGCCTATGGCCCACGCTTTCCTTGCCTGCCCTAGCCTGTCTGTTGTCTGTCTGTCTGTCTGTCTGTCTCTCTCTCTCTCCCCCTCCCACTTGGCAGCCTTGTAGCGTTCTTGCGCCACTTCCTTGAGCCTTTTTATTTTGGCTCATTTCCGCTAGTGCGCAATTTCCGACTGTGCAGCTATTGCGCATCGCGCAAGTCTTTGAATATCGCATTGCGCTCTTTATGCATGGATCCATCCCCTTCGGTTGCGCGTGCCTTCATTTTCATTGCGCTGTTGCTCAGCACGCTTTCGTGGCGCAACTGCCCTTCCTGAATATCGCAAAATGGCGCATTTTTGGACTTGCGATGCACAACCCTGTTGCACATGGCGAACCTTTTGAATACTCCGGCCATACTGTATATATATATATATATATATATATATATATATATATATACCACATACATTATAGGACACGATAGTGCCCCTATATTAGGATTCAGCTGTCACTTCTATGTTAAACCCAATATTTTGCACTTTACTAACTTTGAAATTGTTCTACCTATTCACGTGAAATTTTGCATGCCCCATCGGGGACCAAAGATCTCTTGATGTGGCAAGTTTCTTTATGTCAGATGTGCTGTTCTGGAGAGGCAGAATGTCAAAAAATGTGAAAACCACCATTTTTATTCAAATCCTTTTTCATGCTATCAGAAACGGCTTGGGGGTTTGGTCTGAAACTTTAAGGGTATGACGGGCTTGGGTCATAGATGTGCATTTTGTAAGTTTGGTGAAAAAAAATTAATCCATTCAAAAGTTATAAAAGTTTAAAGTTTCCCATTATTTCCTATGGGAAAAGTTAGATGTCCCGTGCAAAAGCTGTTCTTGCTTTTGTAAATGCGAAATGTAGTGTTGAGATTCTGTCATCTTGTTTTCCGTTAGCGATGCAGAAAAACTTAACTTAAAAAGTCCTTCCCTTTGGTGAACACCAACACTTGTGTTTACCTAATCAGGGCCCGCTTTGACCCAGAAGTGGCCAGAAATACGTTTATTTTGATTGTGCCATTTTCACTTTTGCAAATTGCAACACTATGTATGGCAATCTGTGAAAGTACTTTTGTGAAGCTACCACAAATTGGGGCAGTATTTCGTGAAACACCAGGGGTTATGCCACAAATTACAGCACAGTTTCGCAAAACAACTGGGGTATTGCTACAATTTGCAGCACTACTTTTCCATATATGTCTGTTTCTTTGTCACTTCATTGCAAACAAACGGTTTGCACTTTTGGGCTGAAATTTTCAGAGTGCAAAGGGCTTGCCTCACAGATGTGCCATTTGCTGGTTTGGTGAGAAAATGTTCATGTGCTTCATAGTTATAATAATTTGACGTTTTGTAATTTCCCATAGGATAACATTGTAATGGTCAGGGTCCCTTTTGGCAGCTATATCTCAAAAACCCTTCAAAATATTGACTCATTGCAACGCACAGCTTAGTACACCTTTAGGTGTACTAAGCTGTTATGCATTTTCCAGGCCTTGTTTACAGCTGTAGGGGAAATTTTAATGAATGGGGCTAAGGTGACTGTGATACTGTGCCATGCACTCACAATGTGACATCTGTACTGCTTTGCCTACATGTAAATGAGGGCCACTTGCAATAAGCATGATGGGAGCACAGGGCCCAAAGGGCCCTGGCCCTGTACTCCCACATGGACATATAACATTATGAACTGATGGTTGCACGTGGCCCAAAAGGCCATGTGCTCCCACATGGACATGAGCATTCATCACAATCTCTCTAACGTCATCAATAGATGTGAGTGCAGGGCCCACCACATGCAAATCTGAGACAATTACAATATGCATGCATGGGTCCTGTGCTCCCACATGCACATATGGATACCATTCTGGACTGGTGGGAACACGGGGCCCATAGGGTCCTGTGCTTCCACATGAAAATGAGGGATGGATACCATTATGGACTGATGGCAGTGTGCTTGCACAGGGAAATGAAGGTTAATTACAATCTGTCTACACTTATGGAGATATGGGAGCGTAGGGCCCTCCCATAATGAACTAAGGCTATGGTTATACTTTCTTAACAAATAAGGAAATTCTATGCAGAAAACTTTGTCAATGCAACATTAGGGTTCCTTATGATTATACTTTCTCAAAAAGTAGGTAAAGTCTATGCAAAAAACCTTTTTAATGCACCATTAGGGTTCCAGTATCAAAAGCTGGGAAATGAGATCTTAGGTTTCCCAATCCTTAGATCTCACCTTCAGTTTCCAACCCTAAGACTCCACTCCCACCCTGCATGCAGGAACAGGTATGAGAGGTGTGTGGGGTTGAGAACTTTAATGCTCACCCCACTCATTTATTTTGTACCCATCTTAGCTTACTCTTGAAATGGGGTGAGCATTAGTGTTCATAACCCCAATGCACACTCCTCACACCTGTTTCTGCATGCAGGGTGGGGGTGGGGTCTTAGGGTTGGAAGCCAAAGGAGGTGGTGGCATCTTAGGGTTGGAATTTTTATATAGAACAAAGGCAAACCATATACTATAATATATTAATTACTTAAAATCAGGTATTGTGAAGGTTCTCACTAAGCTTGCTATCACCAGAAATAGTAGTGACCTCAACAGAGTCACAGCAAAATGTCATTTAAAGGTGGAAAATGTATACTGATCCAACAATTTGTGGTTCCAATGACCATCCTAAGCCCCTCTAGCCAATGTGAGAATGGAGAGGCAGAACACTCACAGCTCGGCATGGCACTCACCCAAGCCTCTTGCACGGATCAAAGATAACAAGTCACCTGGAGGAAAGACTTATGGTTTGCCCCACTCTCACTAAAGCGAACAGGAAAAGTCAGTTCAGTAGACTGAAAGCACTGCAGACCCCAAACAGTCCTGGCTATCAGCAATACCTCCATTCCAAATGGTATATATCACAGGTTTGAGGGTACAAACTAAAAGTGAAACATTAATAGCTGTTCAAGAAAGTCCTACTCAATGAAGTGTTGAAAATTGCAGTCTGTTTCTGTTCTCCTTGAACATTTCACAGTCATTTGTAATGCTTGGAAATAGAGAATAACTAACACCAGTGAAGAACAAGCTGGTTCACACACCTAGTGGGTGCTGTGATGTCACTGGGCATGAGAGCAAACCTTGAGTGCCTCACTGATGTCACAGCACTCACGATGTATGTGAAGAAGTGAGTACTTCACAGTTTGGTGTGTTTTATTGTTGTAATATGATAGGTAGCATGTTTTTAAGTACTTAGAAAATATAACCTATCGGGCAGAGCTTCAGGTTAGAGAGGGTCCCTTAGTTGAGGAGAAGGGAGCTCTGCCCCCATGTCAGGACAAGTGAATTCAGTGGAGCTAGGGGCACTAAAGCAAGATCAAGTTGTGACCAATCAGATCGCTAGCCGTGCCCCCTCCCAGCAAAACAGACAATCAGGGTGCCAGCTCTGACCCAAGAAGTTGCTGCTGAGGATTTAAAACCCACAGTGAGCAACTGTTACCACAAAGCCATTGGGAAGAGCTTCAGGGTAGCGAGGGTCCCTTAGATGAGAAGAATGGTGTCCCTTCCCCTGCATCAGCACAAGTGGATTCGGCAGAGTTGGGTCTCCAAAGCAAGATCGAGTGGCAGTCAATTGGGTCACAAACCATGCCCCCTCCTGCTAAAATAGCCAATCAGAGCACTGTTTCTGTTCCCTATTCCACTTCCTGCTACTTTAAAAGGAAGCGGTCATCACGTTGCCCCCAGTGCTGCAGCCCCCTGTGCTAAGAACCTCCAAGACAAGTACAGCACAGTGGAGTCTGCCCAGCAGAGTCAGCCCAATGAGGCAGCTGGCAGACAGACACTCTGCACAACAGCAGGGAGGTAGGACAAGGGTGGCAGGAGTCCTACTAAACTCTTGCTGGTAGGCACATTCTTCTAGGGAGAGAGGAGTGGAAGGGTCAAACAGAAAGTTGTGAAGAGCTGAAACACTCTGTCTAGGTAAGGGTACAAAAGTGTTCAAAGGAAGGAAAATAAAGAAAACAGGATAGGAAATAGACATGCTGGGAGTGGTGCAGTGCAGTGGGGGGGCTGTTTTCAGGGAAACGTTCTGGAGACTTTGGTGCTGCCCCATCTGCATGCACCTCTCTGGGCTAATGGGGAATTTGCTCGACTCCAAGCCAAGATGGCTATGATTCAAGATGCCTTCCCCCCCACCCAGGGACCACCAGGTCTGCCACTGCTGCCTCAAAGGTTGTCAAGAAGGAGGAGTGGCTGGACTATGGTGAACTCAGGAAGGGTGAGGGTAGTGAGTTAGAGGCATATCCCTCTGGGGGTTCCACTACAAAACTCCTACACCACTCTGGTGGGGTGGAACTGTCCCAGGGAGGCACCCACAGTAGTGACCAGGGAGAATGTGGGGGTCCTCCATAGTGGAGACCCCAAGGAGGGTGGCAGAGTACTCCAGAGGAGGAGGAAGCAACTCCTGGTGATTTGAGGGAAAAGTTTATCCCACATTCCTGGACCAAAAACATAATTGTTCCCTTACACAAAAAAGGAGACCAACAAAATCCATCGAATTACCGCCCCATAAGTTTGATTAATATTTATTCTAAAATATTTTCTAGAGCCTGCCCAGTGGTGCTGAGGGCTGAGGCACTGGTCACCACACCTCACTCCATGCTGGAGACCAGTGTTCGGGAATGAGCACGGGTCACCAGGGGTCAGCTGGGGAGGAGAAGAATTGAGCATCTGAAGGACTGCTCTCCTTCTCCGGGGAGGGGGGTCCATGGCAGTCAGTGCATGGTTGCCTCCTAGTGGAGGCTGGGAGACTACATACTCCGTTGCACACAAGGGTGGAACTGAGGCCAGACATCTGGAGGGAACATGTGCAAACACATGCGCGCCCCCCCTCCGGTGATGTCTTTGCACAGCCTTGGCTCCAGGGGTGAAAACAGGTACCTAGTTGAGTGGCCTGATGGCCGTCTGTGAGCTTCACCCAGTGGCCAGGCACCCAGGCTAGATCCATGTTCCATAGGGAGTAGGGGGGCTCCCTGCAGCGGATGGTACAACTGCATGGGCATATGGGTGCCAGGGACTGACAAGGTAGAGACACATGGTGGACAGACTCCCGGACCAGATGCAGTGACAAGAGGGAAGCAGACTGAAGCAGCCAGAAAAAGGTGTAGAAAATTAGTGGCAAAAATATATATATATATATATATATATATATATATATATATATATATTCTAGTATTCTACTTAATAAACTTTGCTCTTGGATAGATAATTTCAGCCTATTATCCAAATTTCAATCTAGATTTCGACATGGTTTTTCAATAATTGACAATAATTTTGTGGTAGCGCATTTGATTGAAAAATATTGACTTTTAAGAAAGATGAAGTTCTATGTGTTGTTTATAGATTTTTCAAATGTGTTTTATTCAGTGGTCAGGGAAACCTTATGGGATACTTTACAGGAATGTGGGGTGCCCTTAAATATTTTGATACCCATTTTTCTTTTACATTTAAATACTCAAACCACAGTAACATACGATAATAAAGGGAGTTTGTCTGAATATTTTGCTTCTAACAAGGGGTAAAGCAAGGATGCCTGCTAGCACCCCTACTATTTAGCTTATATATTGACTCTCTATTGAGTTTTGATGCTTTACCTTTGGCTTCTCCTAAAATTAATAATACCCCTATACATATTTTAGCTTACGCCGATGATTTAGTCCTCTTTTCTCTTTCTCCAGTTGGACTACAAAGGGAAAAATATCAGATTAAATCCAAATGTGAAAAGCTTAATTTAAGAATTAATCTTAAAAATAAATAAAGTGATGATCTTTAGCTCTCACCAATATTCTACAAACTTTTTCTTAGGTGCAAATCGTATAGATACAGTATCTTCTTATGTTTTTTTGGGAATAAAGTTCACCTCCAATGGTCATTGGACAATACATATTAGAGAGTAAATAGCCAAGGCAAAACAGGTAGTGAAAGCATTGTAGTGATTTAATTTTAAATATGGCGGGCTCTCTGTTGCCCCAGCCATTGCTGCAGGAGAAGCCAAAATTACACTGATTCTTTTATATGGTGCTGAGGCATGGGGAATTAAAGATTGGCCTTATCTTGAACTATCTTTATCATATTATTATAAATCTATTCTGCAGGTACCCAGAGGTACAGCTAACTCTGTTAGATCTGAGCTTGGTAGAATTTCAATTTCATACGTTCTTAAATTGTGCATAGTCTCTTACTGGCTAAAAATCATAAATAACATATCAAATAGGCTTCCTTTAGCTTGTCTGAATGAAAAAAGGCAGTGGCAATCAAATGGTTTCCGCTGGCCATGGCTTAAAAAACTAATTTAGATTTTGGATAAAATTGACACTTTACATCTTTGGAGAGATTTTGAACTTGGCATATCTATTGTCCTGTCCTATAGAGTTAGGCTCAAAGCAAAAATGTTTTCCATGGCACAAGAATTACAGAAGAATCAAGTAAGATGGCAAAAGCAAACTCCTTGGTTTGGTCAAAACAAAATAGACTCAGTAATTACGGATAATCTTATAATGCTATTACAGCCCCAACAGAGGAGGGCAATTTCCTGGGCCCGATTTCTAAATATACACATTTTAATCAATATTATTTTTCTTTGGCATCTAAAGATAATCTATGCCCTTGTAACCATGGTTTCCAGGAAACATTATTTCATGTTATAATACAGTGTCCTTTGTACAGAAGATACCTAGATAGGGATTTAAAAGACACTTTGCTCAAATTTGCAAATACAAATTATGATGCATTATTCATTTTAATGGATCCTATGAGTAAGTATGAGGCGGAAAGGATTGCTAATTTTGTAATCTCTGTAATTATCTTAAAAAAGAAAAAAAATCTTGTTTCTAAAAACCAGAGGGGTATGTTTTATTTATTTTATTTATTTATTAGCATCTCGGATTAAAACCTTTGAGCTGAAAGCTCGTTTACAAAGGTTCCACGTTGAGCAGTTTTCATAGTTACAGAGTATGATACAATTTAACATAGTTGTATACAACATCAAATTATTACATTTGCCTGAGAAGTGCAGAGATTGAAAACAAACAAAAAACAAACAAAAAAAAAGTAATGGCTGAGCACCCTAAAGTAATAACTATACAGTAGCAGAGTATTACATATCTCTAGGACACAACAATGGGTTTTAAAAATTGTTAATCAACACAAAGTACTGTAGTAGCTAATGAAATTGGGTAGAGGAGGTGTATGGTACAAGAGTATAGCAGAATGGTCAACAGGGCATAGAGTGAGGAGGCGATCGGGTCATAAGAAGCAGAGAGGCAGAAAGATGAGGAGGACAGCCCAAATAGGCCTTGTCAGATAAGAGGGGAATTAAGGGGGGTAGTTATAAAGTTATCAGGACTGAGTGGGCAGGAGTCAAAGATTTACAGATTATCTGCTGAAAGGGTTAGAAGGCTGAAGTAGAGCAAAAAGGAGGAAGAGGACTTTTGAAAGGTCCCAGTTTTGATCCAGATTGCAGATCAGCATTAAGGGAGTTGAGTCACTTAGGTGCCCTGAAGACAAATGATCATTGGCCTAGTGATGTTCAGTGGAAAGGGATAAGGAGTATGTCATTGCAGGTTCCTCTTGTATGTTTTAGGTTAGTGGATGAGCTCAGGAGTTGCTGCACCCCAGGAGGGGTGAGGCCAAGAGTGATCTTTTTGCCAAGTAGACAGACTTGATATTGAATCCTTTTATCCAGATTCAACCATCCTAAGCAGGCATAGAGCTCACAGGTGTGAGTTAGACTGTGGGCATTTAGGACCAGCCTACAAGCTTTGTTAAGTGCCATCCTAATCCTCTTTAGAGCAATACTGGAACCTGCCCCGTAGACTACGAGCCCGTAGTCAATAACTGACAGGACAGAACTGGTAATGGCGAGCTTTATGGCTTCAACACTGAGACAGTGCCTGTGACTGTATACTTGGCCAACCCACTGGTTTGTAGACCTGGCTACATGATTGATGAGCTTAGTAAATGAGAGGGAACTGTTGAGAAAGGCACTAAGATATTTGTAGTTGTTCGCCATCTCAAGTACGTCATTTTGGTTGTTTAGAACTTTGAGGCTGTACGACCTGTGCTAGTTCTGATTGGATGCAAACAGTATTGTCTTGGTTCTCTTGTAGTTAAGGAGGAGTTTGGAGTATATGAACCAGTTTTCAATTTTCGAGAAGTTGGCTTGCATTGGTTGCTCAAATGTTTGTGGATTAGAGTGACTGGAAAAAAGCACGGTATCATCTGCATACAAGAGTGGTTTCCCATGACAAGCCTTAGGAAGATTATTTAGAAACAGACTAAACAGTAAGGGGCTCAAAACTGAATCTTAGGCGACTATAGTTGTGACCCTGCACTGATCAGACAGGGCATCATGTATCTTCGCTTGTTGTACCCTCCCAGTCAGGTAACTCTGAAACCAAAGCACCGATATTTTAGATAGGTATGTGCTGAAACCATCAAAGTTCATAGGGAACTGTATTATAGAAATGAAATTGATATGGTATGCATATTACAAATTTACTTAAATGTCAAAAGAATGTGCAATATTTTTGTGGACCTTTTTGTAACATTGTCTAACGAATATGCATTGTGCTTTTACTATAAATTGATGCCTATTTTTTTTTTATTTTTGTAATGTCCAGATTTGTATGTCCTGGAAGAACAATAAACTTTATCTATCTATTTATCTAACTCCTGGTGGGGGACTCCATCATGAGGGGGATAGATTTGGGAACAACAAGAGAGGGTGAGCAGGAGCAGGAGATTAGATGCCTACCAGGTGCCATGGCTGGGAGGGATGGAAAGCAGATTCTGGGGATCGCTAGGGCAGCAGAATGGGAGGGAGAGCTGGATGTCATTGTCCACCTAGGGACTAATGACCCAGCTAGGGATGAGGCTAGCATAGTGTAAGAAGAGTGCAGGGAGTTTGGGAGGAGTCTTAAGCAGGTAGCATGATCAGCGGCCTTTTCTGAGGTGTTGCCTGTCTACAACTGGGGGGGGGGAAGGAGGATAGGATACTCTGTACCAGGAGCTTCAACGGATGGTTGAAGGAGTGGTGCAGAGAAGAGGGGTTCAGTTACATTGGGGACTGGGTCTCACCTGGAGGGATAAAGGCCTATACAGTGGTGATGGCCTGCCTTCATCTGGAAGGGGATTCAAAGTACTCAGTGGATGGTTAGATGCTACATTGGCAAGCATTTAAACTAGCCGAAGGGGGGGTGGTGGGAGGAAGCAGGGAGACTTAAACTGCCCCTCCCCAACAGTTGAAGTAGTGAAAAGGGTGAACCCTAAGGGAGGGAAAACCCCAAAGGTAACTGAAACCTGGAAAAGAAGAATGGTAGAAATGAAGTGCAAAGGGAATGAAGGCAGAGGGGGTAAGGAGAGTAGGTAGGACAGAAGAAGGGGTAATGACAAGAAGAGTGGGAACAGAATTTGGAAGGCCATGTGTGAAAATGCTTGAAGTCTGGGAAATAAAATCCCAGACCTGGTGGCCATTATGGCAGAGGCTGACCTGGACATTGTCACTATTTCTGAGTCATGATGCAATGAGAACCATGACTGGGATATAGCCATACCAGGCTATACTCTGTCAGGAAGGATGGGGTGGGTGAGAAAGGAGGAGGAGTGGCTCTTTACATGAGGGACAACATACTGTAAAAGCAACTGAAATGCAGAGAATAAAGGAAGGCACAGAGGTACTGTGGGCCATCCTAGAGATGGGAAATGGAACCACTATTTGCACTGCCATGATCTACAGGCCTCCAACACAAGTGGAGGAGATGGACAAGGTTCTGCTGGAAGCCATTCAAAAGATGGCAACTAAGGGGGAGGTGTTGTTGGTGGAGGACTTTAATCTGCTGGATGTAAACTGGAGCATCCCAGCTGCTGCTTCAGCTAGGAGCAGGGCATCCTGGACTTTCTGCAGGGGGCATTCCTCAGGCAACTAGTAAGAGAGCCCATTTGTGAGGGAGCAATATTTGACCTTGTACTCACCAACGGGGACAGTGTTGCAGATATTACAGTGGGTGGCCACCTGGGGACCAGTGATCACTGTTCAATGTAGTTTAATAAAAGTACTGTGGCAGAGTAGAACCACACAAAAGCGAGGGTCCTGGACTTCCGGAGGGATGACTTTACAAAGATGGGGGAATGCCTCAGGGATGCCCTGGTGGGGGTGGGAGGACTTGGGTAGAGCGGAGGAACAGTAGGCAAAACTAAAAGCAGCCATAGTGAAGGCAATAAACCTCTGTCTTAGGCAAGTTAGCAAAAGCAAGAGGAAAAAGTGACTGCTATGATTCTCAAAAGAAGTGGCTGGGAAGGTTAGGGCAAAAAAGCTAGCATTCAGGAGATATAAGGAGACACAGAGGTAAGAGGATAGAGAAGTGTATCAAGAGAAGCAGAGGAATGCAGAGAAAACAGTCAGGAGTGCAAAGGCACAAACAGGGAGGAAAATAACCCAGGCTGTGAAGAAAGGGGACAAGACATTTTTCAGGTACATAAGCAAAAGGAGAAAGACCAGGGCAGGGATTGTAAAGCTAAAGAGGGAATGGGGGGGGGGGTGTTGATGGGGACAAGGAAAAAGCAGAAATCCTGAACAAATATTTTTGTTCAGTATTCATGGAGGAAGGGGAAGATGGAGGACCACAATTATGTGATGGGAGCATAGAAGGATGGGAGTTGGATACCAGTCCATTTACAGATGAGAAAGTCCAGAAGGAACTCACAAATCTGAAAGTGAACAAAGCAATGGGGCCAGATGGGGTACATCCAAGGATACTGAAGGAGCATAGAGAGGTGTTGGCGCACCACTGACAATCCTGTTCAACCACTCACTAGAGACAGGAGTGGTTCTAGAGGACTGGAGGAGGGTAGATGTAGTCCCACTTCACAAAAGTGGTAACAGGGAGGAGGCTGACAACAACAGGCCAGTCAGCCTGATTTCAGTGGTGGTGAAATTAATGGAATCACTGCTGACGGAAAGGAATGTGGAATATCTCGAATCCAGCATCTTACAGAATCCAAGGCAGCATGAATTCACTGGGGGGAGGTCATGTCAAACAAATTTGACAGATTTCTTTGACTGGGTGGTCAGGGAGTTAGATCTGGGTGGAGCAGTGGACATGGCTTACCTAGATTTCAGTAAGACCCTCGATACTGTTCCACATAAGAGACAAAAAAAGCTGGGCAGCCTAGGAGTGGGTCCTAAGGTGGTAAACTGGGTAAGAAATTGGTTGGGGATAGGTGACAGAGGGTGGTGGTAAACAGAGTTCACTCCAAGGAAGGGACGGTGACCAGCAGGGTACCACAAGGATCAGTACTAGGACCTGTCCTCTTCAGTGTCTATTAGTGCCATTACAGATGGGTTAAAAGAGTAGGCATGCCTTTTTGCAGATGACACAAAGATCTGCAACAGGGAAGAGACTCCAAGGAGTGGTGGGAAAAATGAAGAGAGATCTAATCAAGTCTGAGGAGTGGTCAAGTGCATGGCAACTAAATTTCAATGCGAGAAGTACAAAATCATGCTCTTGGGCACAAGAACCCAGTGATGGAGTACAAGATGGAGGGAATGATACTGGCGACCACCAAACAGGAAAGAGATCTGGGAGTAATCATAACCGATGACATAAAGGTGGCCAAACAGTGTGACAAGGCAGTGAGGCGAGCCAGTGGAATGCTAGGTTGCATAGGGAAGGGTATCACCAGCAGAAAGAAGGAGGTGGTGGTACCATTGTAAAAATGATTGGTGCAACCTCATCTGGAGTACTGTGTCCAGTTCTGGCTGGTCTCTGACACCCAGTATCCCGACGCCGCTTTCCTGACACACGAAATCCCAACAGCCAGTGGCAGAGTTTATTTAATGTTTCAAGAGGCTTTGCATCCGACTTACTTAATATAACAAACTCCACTGCAGGCATAATTCCAATGTTGGGATATCGTGTGTTACAATGTGGTGTCAGGCTTATGGGTGTCAGGCTTTTCTGTTCCGGTAAAATGAAAGTATACTGAAATCCCTGGAAGGACATAGAGTAGAGGCGGTCCAGAAGAGGTCAACTAAAATGGTGCAGGGTCTGCACCAAAAGCCCTATAAGGAGAGACTAAAGGACCTCAATATGTACACCCCTTAGGAAAGGAGGGAGAAGGGGGATATGATAGAGACATTAAAATACCTCATGGGTAGAAATAAGGTACAAGAGGGTAACATTTTTCCGAGAAAAAGATGTTCAAGAGAAAGGGGTCATGCTATGAAGCTGGGGGCGTGGGGAAGAATCAGGGGAAATGTGAAAAATTGTTCTTTACAGACTGTGTGGTGGGTGCATGGAACATCCTCCCAGAGGTGATGGTGGGGGCAAAAACTGTGATGGAATTCAAGAATGCATGGATAGGCACAAGGGAACCTTAGTGGGTAGGAAAGGGAGGGTAAAAGATGGAAATCAAATAGGGTCTGCGGTATTACAGTAGGTAAAGAAAACGGGCAGACTAGGCAGACCAAGAGGTCCTTATCTGCCATTAAATTCTATGTTTCTATAATATACAGTATACCCATTGTGCAGTTCACAGTGGTCCAGATTCAAACTAACTGCTGTCACGGGAAGAGGCTTAATGTGCCTTCTTTTTTCCTGCAGGCAGAGTCACACTTCCTCCTTGATCTCCCAGTCTTCATTGGACTAGCAAACTGGAACGTGGAGAACATAAAGATGCAGTCTCTCTCTTGTACCCCTGAGTACCACAAGCTTTGTGACCAGAGCCACAAGTGCAGGCCATTCCCCAGCCTTCACCAAACTGCTACAGACCCAGGCCATGGAATACAACACTTTATTCCTGGTGCTGCCCATGACAACAGAGCAACTGGAGAGTCGCATGGAATGCCTTACTTCCCAGACTCACAGAGATCTTGTACTACTGAGACTGGAGGCCAAAAAAAGAGAGTGAAGGCGGAGGCAGAAACTATAGCAAATGGAGAATGGGCTGTTTTTATGATGTGTTTTCTGTGGTACAGTTTTTTTTTTGAAAGACTATGCCTGTAGTTTCATGTTTCAAGTTTATTTTATACTCAAAAGATATGTGAGCAAAGTTGCCCTGTTTTCACAAACGTCCAGTTTTCGAACAGTTAACATAAAATAATAGATACATGTACAGTTACAGAAGCTTAATATATACAGGGGAGACATCACTGACACTTGATATGGACAAATGGGTAAAAAATTTGTACATACTCAGATAAAATATGATATAAGCTTAAGACTGCAGAGGTTGAGACACCTTGCAAGCAGAGTCCTTATTATTATATATTAATATAATTGACATATTACTAGACTTGATGTGGAGAAGCTAGGTCAGCAATTTGTTATCATACAGATAAAATCAGTGTTAAGGTGTAGAAATGTACAATCACCTTGCAAGCAGATTGAGCAGGAGTATGCCGTAGTATAAAGTTACATGTAAATCAAGGCCTCTTGTGACCCCCGAGGTAGCTGTTGCAGGGGGTGAGTAGGAAGACCCTGGCAAGGTCGAGGCAAGTGGGAGTTGATGTCATTTTTCACTAGTGGAGTGAGAGCAGTTGCAGGAATGTTTAGAGAGAAAGTGGCTTTTGAGGGAGCTCTGAAAGGCATTGGCAGAGGTACATGCCAGAAGTGAGGGGGGGGGAAGCTGTTTATAGAGCTTAGTCCCAGCATAGGTGATAGAGTTTTACGCCAGGGTTATGTGATGAAATGGGATGTTGAAAACATTGGTTGTAGCTCCTCTAATCATGCAGGAAGGGGAGAATTAGGGGAAGAGACTGGAGATGCTATGAGGAAGTTTGTCCAGATGGACTTTGTGAAGGAAGGAAGGAGAGTCTGTTGATGTTGAACTGGTCTTCTAGTGGAGGCCAGTCCAATGCCTTGTAAAGAGTACAATGGTGGGTCCTCCTTGGGAGCCTAGTAACAAAATGGATAGTGTTGTTGTAGCAAGAGTTAAGTTTGCTGAAGAGTTTAGAGGCAACAGGTGGAGCATAAATGATGGACCCGTACAGCAAAATAGACAAGAGGAAGGAGCAGGCCCGACAAAGTTGTGATGAGTGCATGAGGAACCACCTAGTTCTGTAAAGCACCCCCAGCCTCTGGTGGAATTTATTAATGACATAAAAGACATGGTTGCTGAAGGACAGGTGTGGGTCTAGGAAGATGCCCAGGTATTTAAATTCAGTTACTTGTTCTATGCTCACCCCAAGGTTATCTGTGAGGGTTAGGTGAGGGGAAGAAGTCTTTCTTGGACCAGAGAACACCATGAATTTGGTTTTCTTAGAGTTTAGGACCATGTCTTTATCGAAGAAACAAGTGTGAAGCTTGGAAAATTCAGTTTGAAGGTGTCTGATCATTACATCTGGGTCTTTGTTGCTCTAGTAGAGTGCAGCATCATTGGCATAAAGGACCAATTGAATATTGGAGCAGATTTCAGGGAGGTTATTAATGAAGAACGTGGAAAGAAGGAGGCACAAGATAGAGCCCTGGGGAACTCTGTACTTAATAGGGCATGCAGAAGAGAGGTGGCCATCGATGGTGGTAATTTGAGATCTGCTGGAGAGATAATTCTCAAACCATTTGACGGTATCATTAGACAGTTGCAGATCTGACAGGGTGAGCAGAAAGAGATTGTGGTTGACCAGATTGAAGGCTTTTGTCAAGTCCACAAAGACAGAGCCAGTGTACATCCCACTATCTATGGCTCCATAGATGTCTGTGATGAACTTGACAAGGGCTGATTCAGTGCTGTGGGAGTACCTGAACCCATGTTGGGTGTGAGTGAGAATGTAGTGTTTGTTAAGGAAGGAGGTAACTTGGGCGTGAACCACCTTCTCATGAATCTTACAGAGGGGGGCAAGGAGAGAGAGAGAGATAGGCCTGTAGTTGCAGACCTCAATTCTGGACCCTGATTTAAACAAGAGTTTGACAGTGGCAGTTTTCCAGATGTGAGGAAATGTGCTCGAGCAAAGTGAGAAATTTAAGATATTTGTGATGGGGACTGCAAGAAGGAAAATAGTGAGTTTGAGAATTTTGAAATCTAACCCATCCGCAACTTTGTATGGGCGTGGATTGTTAGAGAGGATAAGTTTGCTAGTGTTCGGGAGTTTAAGGGCTTGGAAGTAGAACTTAGGCAGAGAGTCACTCTGAGGTTTGATGGGCTGAGGCATGGCAGAATCAGCAGTGCCAGTATGAGGGTTTGAAGTGGAAGGTTTATAGTTGTCTAGGTCCCTGAACAATTTGTTGAAAATGTCTGTGACCTCAGCTGGGCTACTGGTTGGCTGATCACCATGAGTCAGGGTGACTGGTTCATTTTTCCTGACCCTCCTGAGGAGGTTGTTCAGGGTACCCCAAAGTTGCTTGGGGTTAGCATTTTCCCTTAGTTGCTTGTTGTCTAGAAAATTTACTTTGGCTGACCAAACAGCTAATTTACATTTGTTATGTAGGGTGTTATAGATTGAGAGTTGGGCGGGGCATCCATGTATTCTATGGTTTTTCCATGCCTTACCCCTTTCCCTCTTAAGCTTAAGTATGGCTGGAGTGATCCTTTCTCTGATGCGCCCATGGACTCAAGTTTTTTCCCAGTGGAGCAAATGTGTCACATATCCCTGTGAAGATGTCTGTGAAGTGATGTAATACCTCGTCAATATCGCTCACCATTGAGATGAAAGACCAGTCAACTTGTTCAAAGGCGAGCCTAATGCCTGTGAGGGTGTTGTCCTCAAGCCTTTTAGTGAATATAAAATTGGGAGGTTGCTTATTAAGGTGGGCAGACCAGTGACAGAAGACAGCACAATGGTTGCATATGCAATCAGGTAGAGTCCTAGCCTTAAGGATTCCAGCAGGGTGGGAAATAATTATCCAGTTAATAAGTATCTGGGCACCAGATCTGTAGTTGGTCTTGGTGGGATATGAGATCAAATCAAATCAAATCAAATTTTATTTATAAAGCGCTTTTCAAAATTATCAAAGCGCAGATACAATACAAGAAAACAACCAACAAATAAATATACATTTAAAAACAATTAAAAGACAATGGGTTGGCCTAATCAAAGGCTTTCTCAAATAAATAGCTTTTTAAAGATACCTTGAATTGCTCTGTGGGCTGGCACTCTCGAATCCGATGAGGTAAAGAATTCCACAGGGTTGGGGCCATAAAAGGAAAAGCTCTGGCCCCAGATGATTGAAGATGAACCCTGGGAACCTCTAAAAATCCCTCCTCAGCAGAGCGGAGCAAGCGAAGAGGGCAGTAAGGCCGTAGGAGATCTTGTAAGTAGTCCAGTCCCTGACCGTGTTGGGTCTTATAGGTCAGCAATGCGACCTTGAAGGTGATTCTCCATCGCACTGGCAGCCAGTGCAGTTCGCACAGCACAGATGTGATATGGCAAGTTCTTGGCAACCCTGTCAACAACCTGGCCGCAGCGTTCTGCACCAGCTGCAGGCGTTGGAGATCCACACCCGGCAACCCTAGATATAGAGCATTGCAGTAGTCAAGACACAAGGAGACAATGGTGTGAACTAATACAGGAAGGTCATCGTATGGAACAAGGTGTTTTATCCGGGCTATATTCCTCAGATGGTAAAAGGAGGACTTGACAATGGTTGACACCTGCGCCTTCAGTATCATCTCACCGTCAAAAATTACTCCCAGATTTCGCACCTGTTTAGAAGGTCTCAACTGTTTACCCCCAAACACAAGGCTGGAGGAAAATCCAGGAGTCAACTTCTCTGCACGGTGACCCAAGTCCACCACCAGCACCTCGGTCTTATCCAGATTCAGTCTTAATCAGTTAGCTCTCATTTAGCCCTGAATCTCAGTGATGCAGTTGTTAAAGACCAATAGAGCGTCATTTTTTTCGGGTACAAATGACATATAGAGCTAAGTATCAACTGCATAGCAGTGAAAACTCAGCCCATA
The DNA here is from genome assembly GCA_016271365.2 of Neoceratodus forsteri. Lineage (NCBI taxonomy): Eukaryota > Metazoa > Chordata > Ceratodontiformes > Ceratodontidae > Neoceratodus > Neoceratodus forsteri. The sequence goes on along the minus strand of CM028133.1, from coordinate 674,393,659 downwards.
ACACCTTATAATGTCCCCTAATGGCAGCATATACTCTGTGAACAACATGGGGGAAAGCACAGAACCCTGCGGCACCCCACAGGACAGAGCAAAGGGAGCTGAGGAAAAAATTCCTGATACTACCCTCTGGGTTCTGCCCATGAAGAAAGACTGGAACCATCTGAGGACTGTCCCTGACAGTCCACAGAACAGCCAAAGGCATTCTAGCAACATCCCATGGTCCATGGTATCAAATGCTGCAGAGAGATCTAGGAGAACCAAGATCAAACTGCTCCTCTGATCTCTCGCTATTAGGAGATCATTAAGTACCCGGACCAACGCCGTCTTGGTACTATGCCTCTTCCTGAAACTGGACTGGAGAGGATCATAGACTTCATTGGTGGTAAGAAAGTCCTCTAGCTGCAACGTGACTACTTTCTCAATAACCTTGCCCAAAAAGGGCAGGTTAAAGAGCGGTCTGTAGTTAGCAAGACAGTCCGGGTCAAGGGAAGGTTTCTTCAAAAGAGGTGTCACAGTAGCCTCTGTTAGAGACTCTGGAAACACCTCTTGGTCCAAAGAGCACCAGACTATCTCAGCAAGGACTGGTCTGATCACATCCATACACCCCACAAGGAGGCGTGTAGGACCAGGATCCATACTACAGTAAGTCAGTTGCAAGCCCTGGACAATCTTTATGATATCCAGGATCGCTAGCTGGTCAAAATCCATCCCGATAGATCAAGGGCCTGTAGCCTCACATCGACCACCGCTGTGCTCATTTGAATGCAAACTGCAGATCTCTGACCTGATCAACGACACCTTATCATCAAAGAACTGAGCAAACTCATCACACTGTCTTTGTGAAAAGGCTCGACGACTCTGCAGACAGGTTGGATTGCACAATCTGTCCATGGTCTGGAAGAGCTGAGCTGGTCGATTTCTTGATGCAGCTATCTCCCTGGAGAGGAACTCTGCCTTCTTATGGGAGATTTCTGATTGATAGTCCATATAATGAGCCATCAATCTAAGTCTGTCATCTTCCAGACCCGATTTCCGCCAGCAGCGTTCCAATCTTTTCCCCACTCTCCTCAACAACCTCAACGTCCCATCAAACCAAGGGGACCGAGGGTGGATGGAGAGGGGGCAATCATGGACAGGAGCTATGGAATCCAGAGCCTTCTTCAGAGATAATCTGGTGGAACCCCAGATCAGAGATGACAGATTTGGCAGGGTCAGATTGGCTTGAGTCCCAGTTGATGTTGAAGTCCCCCATGAGGATCCACTCCAAGTTAGGGGGTAGGGAGTCTTTAGTTCCAAGGAGTGTATCAAGGTCTCCCTGTTCAATGGGGTGAGCAACCAGCCACACCCCGTTCCTGAGCTATATAAGCAATTCCTCCCAGCCTCCTTTGGAAGCACTTTTCTTTGCCGACTGAAGGCTCTATTGGTCTGCCTTCTCCTCTGGGGCCTGCTGGGGCTTGCCCCCCCCTCACATTGCTTGTGTTTTGGCTTCTGATTGGTTTGTGCTGGCCTCTGTTCATTGTGTTTCTACTGCTTTGGTTAGTATTTGCTGCCTACAGCTGCTGTGTGCTTCTTTGTGTTGCTTGTTTTTTCTGTTCTCCTGTTTGTATTTTTCATGTTGTGTTTTCTTTTGGGGGGCTTTTCAGTTTTCCTAGCATCCTGTTGCCCTTTGTTTGCATTGTGCTAATCCTGTGCCTGTGCTCTCTGGCTCCCATTTACTCACCAGATTTTGCAAACCCTCAGTTTACTGTGTTATCTGTATGCTTCAGCTCAGGCTCCTGCTTCTCTGCCTAGCAATCCTCAGTTCTCCTGCAATAATTATTGTATGCTTCAGCTCACATTGCTGTTTCTCTCCTGTCTCCTGTGCTTCCATCTTAATTGTTTGCACCTGGCCCAGGCACTTCCTGTTCTGCTGCATGTGTTCCATAGCTCTGCTCTTACTTCATTCAGTGCTAGCACCACTCAATCAACTTCTGCATTGCTGACCAAAAACTTTCAGCTATTACATTAGCTGTCTGCTCCCATGGTGCTTTGCTTGTGGCTCCCTGTTATTCCTATGGCTGGGGACTTTGGTGTCACATTTGGGGCATCATGGCTCTGGGTAGCAGGAACTTGTTTTCCATAAATTATATGAATCACCCTGCTCCTTGCTGTTCCTTGCTCCCCTAACTACATGGCTTTTCAATTACCCATGCATAAATACATTATATTCGCAGCCTTCATGGCTTTCAAGTTATTCCCTGCATTCCATCACTGCATTGCAAATGTTCCTTACTGGAATAACCTAACTCTGCCTTGATGGCTTTTCAGCTATTCTGGCCAATCATTTCAGTTCACTAATCATGCTGATACCATAGCAATCACTGCTGAGCCTCATTGATTCAATCACGCTAAACCTCATTGATTCCATTACTGGCATCACAGCCTCTCACTACTTAATCACCTACTTTCTATGTCACCATTAATTTAGCTTCCTTAATATAATTGGTTGTCTTGCTTTCACTGACTTTGCTTCTATCATTCAATCATATTAAGCATTCCTATCAGTTAACCTCATCTGTCAATCTCATCAGTACATTGTATCAGTCAATCATCTCAATCAATCATCCCAGTCAATCATATTGCCTGGCATATCAATACCTAACCAATGGCCACTGGCTTTGCCTGGCCTCCTCATAGTTGGCACTTCAAAACTGACTGTATATTCTCATTTATAAATTGGAAGTATGCCAACCATGACCATTTTTTTCTGTGGCTCAGGGTCTTCCCTGTAGCCAATGGTCTCGCTCTGCACCGAAGTCCGCATCTTGAGCATACAAAACTCTTGGCAGGGTCCTTCTCTTCTGGCCTATAGTGGATATGCCCTTGCTCTGAGCAGAGCTTTAGCCATGTGGTCAATCGAAGGAACCTCTTGATGTGGAATTTAAGACGTCAGCTATGAAGGATGGGGTCCTCATGCCCAGGAGCACTCCTTCAGCTAGCTGAATCAGGTTCAGTGGCACCTTTTATGCTATTCTCCCCAAGACCGCCATTGGTTCATCTGCTCTATTTTTAGTTGGTAGGCTGGCTGAGTGCCTCAGTGGTCGTTACTCTCCTCCTCCCACCTTGGGGGTCCTGCTCTCACTTCAGAGTATCCATTGTTGCAAAGGATTCTCACAACCCTTCTCAGCGTTCCCTTTAGATGGATCATGAGAGCTTTCCACTAAACTAGAATATATTACTCACCTTGGATTGGGTGTCTAAATTGCAGCAACAGAGCTGTCACTAAATAAAATACCCCTAGCCTGGAGGGAAGGTGACTTAGGCTTTGGATCCCCAGAAGTTTCCTCCTTTTACAAGGGAACTTTTCCCCTCCTCCATGTCAAAGGTCATAATATATACAGTAATTAGTTGTTTTTATAAAATGGGTACAAAAATCCTAAATGCTGATTGGTTGAAAAGCATTTCCAGCTGTGTCCTTATCAACATGTATTTCTTCAACAGGCACTACTTGTGCTGAGAAAGACGTAGTACAGATCCAAATCATTACGTGCCACTGCTGTTCCACCAAAAGTGCTCAGCTAACAGTCACTGCAAAACGGCACCGTCAGTCGGAATGCCGTGGGACAGACACAGAAATCACAAGTGACGTGCTAGATCCGAAAATCCCCACTCTTGACAGACTCAGTCAAGCTTACAATTGTCTACCAAAACTACATAGCAGCAGAAGCATAAATATTTAAAAACTAAACAAACCTCCAGCTCATGACACGAGCGCAATCTCCTTTCTTCACAGAGCCACTCGGTAACAGTTACCGGTTCATCTTTATCAAGTCCAGTCCCCTCTCCATAAATACAACCCTAAAACAAAAGCAGTAAAATAAACATAAAAAAATCTCAAAATGCACAGGTACTCACAGTTTTAGAAGTGTAAAAAATTGAAAGCGCTCCAGATGGTGACCGCAAATGGACATGCTCGCTATGAAGAAAGCAGCAAAGCCACAAAAAACAACAAAATAAGAAAACCTTAAAATGAACAAGGTTTGGGAGGGGAACAGAACAACCTTACATATGCTGTATAATATTTTTATAGTTTTCTACCTTATGAATACATAGGAAGACCTTTGCAAGGGACTATTCTTTTACTACAGTATGTGCCTTAGTGAAATCTATATTTTACTATATCTCACTTTCTTTTCTTTTTCTCTAATTACTTACAGCCCATTTTATAAGTGCAATAACACACTCCGAGGTGTGGGTTACGTGCTGATAAAAGCAAGCCCAGGGGCATAAGGTACTTGGTGCAAGCGCCTTGTGCCTTAGTACACCCCTGGGCATGCTCTTATCAGCATGCAACCCACACCTCGTTATGTGTTATTACTTGCATATTATATTCCCTAGTTTCCTTAGGTAGGTTTCCACTGTTGGATGGAGAAGGATGGTGGCCCTACTCACCATTCCCTCTCTCCTTAGGAAGCCCCTGATGTCATCAGTGCAATCCATTTTATCAGTGCAACCCATGCATCTCATTTGTGTTTCATAAAGCTGTCTCATTGCTGTCAATCTGCTTCTCTACCTCATAGTCAAGGTTTACTGCTCCATGTTTTTTTGGGGTCTCCTTCCTATGGAACCATTAGCCAAGGGAATGTTTCCCATAGCAACTCTAGTGGTGGAACCCACTTAGAGGGTTCCTTGCCTTGGGTACCCCTACAGGGTGGTAATTCCCCCATGAAATAGAGAGTGCGAAGAACTAAACAGTTATCACAGTTACACAAACATAACACTACTCTGGTTGTGTAAGCCCATTGAACTGAAAGGCTATGCCTATAGTTCAATGGGGTGAGCAACTAGCCATGCCCCCTTCCCGAGCTATATAAGCAGTTCCTCCAAACTTCCTTCTGAAGCACTTTTTCTTTGCCCCACCATCCTCCCCTCCTCCTACGGTGGCATGCTTCTCTCCTTGGGGGGCTCCTTTTTAAGGTACGTTTAGTTAAGGGAATTTTTCCCATAGCACCTCTAGGGGTGGAACCCTCTTCAATTGTTCCTTGCCTTCGGTACCCTACAGGGTGGTAATTCTCTGTGGAATAGAGAGTGCGAATGGACAAACATTTATCACAGTTGCACAAGCATAACACTACCCTAGTTGTGTAGGCCCATTGTATTAAAAATGAATCATATTGTTTCAGATTGTGCTTAAGATGAGCGCAGTTGTGATCACAGCTGAGCTTGTGCTGAACATTCCAAGTTGTTCTTAATGTTCTCCAAAAGTTGTTCTTAACATATGTTAAAAACAACTTTTAGAAAACACTGTAAAACAAAGCTAACCATGTATTATATTTTATTTAATTTTTTATTTACTTAAAATTTGTTTCCCAAGCTGAAAAGGCCCACTGAGATAAGCAGCACTCGCTTTTTCAGGAGTGTACTATCGGATCAGTAACACAGAAAAACATATTTAAATAACATGTAATTCTAAGTTCCTTAACTAGTTTAGGTTACAGATAGTGGCATAAGTAACACTAACAAATTACATGGTCGCAGTGGGAAAATATCAACTAATTAGAAGTTTGGGAGAAACAAACAATTTGAAGTTGTATTTTTACTAAAAAGCATCACAATTTTAACACAGCAGTGATGGAATCTTTAGAATAGTTGGGGGGTCTAAATTCACTATGTAACCCCCACCAAGGTATGCTGTTTCTATCTGACAGCTCTACCTGGTGGGCTAGGTTCGGGGAGGAATATGTCATTCGGCACATTGGCTAGGTTTGGCTACTCTGCAACAGGGGCACCCAAGTAACTCCAGACAAAGGAAGCAATAGCTGTAATGTCTAATCCAGTGGGATTCTAAAGTGTGGCTATTATTCACATCCAAACAGAATAAACAAAGCATAGATGGACCTCCACGGGGGCTACACTCCTGGTAATGCAGATTTATGGAGATCAGAACACATCCTCATTCACTTTAGCCCTCAAACTCTGAAACACACTGGGCACACAGCCTGAACTTGTACACTGCTCTGGGTTTTCCCTGGCTCGGCTCCCTTGCCAGCCACTTGTACACTTTCCATATAGCATGGAAACAGGTACTGGTGGCTCCCTAAACCACCTATGAGCACTTCTGCTCCACCAGGGAATCTTCCTTATCAATCCTACGTCTGGGTACTTTTCTCAGGCACTGGCCAAGTACCTGAGAGAAAGCAACAGGTGTCCCAAAGTAAACCCGTAGAGGTGAATTTGGTTACTACTGATGGGGGGTCCCCCACCTCTCGCTCCCATAATTCATACCCAGCCATTTCTCTGGACTGTAACACCTCATCCTTTAAAACACTTTGCTGTGTAGATTCTCTGTAAATGTATTCACATTCAATCTACTGTCTTTACATCCCATTTGTGCTGAACTTGAACATACTTAAATAAGTGGCTGTGTCCATTACTCTAGACCCCCCCACAGAGTTAAGCAGTCCAATCCCCACATCTTCCAAACTGTACTTGGCTGTCTTTTCCTGACCCCACAGTAACAGTCACTTTAGTTTCATTTTGTTTCAGGTGAAAACACATGGCCCTTTAGCAGAGCAAACTCACCCCTTAGTTGCAGGTGCCCCACAGGTGTTTTCTCCTCAAAGGAAATCTCATCTTGAACTTCTGGTGCCTCAGCACGAACTTAACTCAGGCAGCTTCTTTTTCCTAGCCGGACCGAGGGGGTTGCCCCTGGAAGCAGGCTGGTTCTCTCCCCCCATCTCTGCAGGGATGGGGCCCTGAGCCACTGAAAGCGGTGTCTACCACTTCAATGTGTTCTTCTTGTGTTCCTTTTCAGGTGAGAACACACACCTATACCAAAAAAATAGCTCTTTGACAGAGCTTAAGGCTCTGAGGGCCTGCCTACAGCAGAGCACCTCCACTACAAACTGCATAGACTCTACTCAACTAACTTCAAATTCCCCAACGTTCTACTCTACTCTCCAACTGCAACATTCCAGTGTGGCTTATGCAGCTGTGACAGTTCTAAAATGATGTCATCCCTCAGTCTCAGCTGAGACTGAGAACTGAGTGAGACAGTGTGAAATCCATTTAACTGGAGTTTCACAAGCTGCCTTCCTTGCCTACCACTAGGTCTTACTGGGATTCTAGTAGCCCCAGATAACAGGGGGGTTACAACTACATCATAGGTATCTTAGGTTTATACAAGCTTTATTAGACTCATGTCCTTATTGCTTGCCATTTTAATCTTTAGAACTTTGTGGTTCTTTCCCTGCAAAATACATCTAATCTTGTTTTAAATGTGTCCTTATTTGGACTCTCAACCACCTCAGCAGGAAGTCAGTTCCAAAATGGGACTACCCTTTGACTAAACCAATTCCTCCTTTTAAGCAGATTCCGTTTTCCCAAGAAGGGCCGTTGAGTATGTCTCCTGCTACTATATCTATCCCTCTTTAAAACCAAACCCAGATCCTCCTTCAGCCTAGCATCTTCCATAGCCTTATACAACATACACATATCCCCTCTAAGCCTCCTATACTGTAGGGAATAACGGTTTAACATTCTCAATCTCTCCTCACAAGGCATGCTTTTCAACCCAGTGATTGACCTAGTTGCTCTTCTCTGTACCCCCTCAACCCTAAGTATAACATCTTTCTTATAGGGAGACCAGATCTGAGCACAATACTCCAAGGGAGGCCTAATCAGGGCCCCATACAGTGGACTCAGCACCCTCCCATCTCGACTTGCTATATGCCTTAGGATACAATTCAGGTTTTGGTCCACTTTTTTGACTTGATCGCTATAGTGGGGGCCACATTTTAGATATGAACTGATCTTGATCCCCAAATCTTTTCCTTCTGATGTCACCAACAGATATTCACTAGCCATCTTATACCTATATTGCTCGCTATGTTTACCCATGTGCATAATCTTGCACTTCCCAGGATTCAAATCCAACTTGCTTAAATAGGTCCAACTATATATGCTGCCAATAGCATGCTGCAACAAGGTGCTAGCATCAGAATCGTTTACCATTGCCCCCACCCTGCAGTCATCTCAAAATCTGGACATCCAAATATTGGGCTGATCTATTTTTAAGGAGGTAACATAGATATTGAAAAGACAAGGACCCAGGACAGAACGCTGGAGAACACCGCTTGTAACTGGTGCCCAATCAGATAGTATCCCATTTACCGTAACCCTTTGTTTCCTTCCCTCAAGCCATTCTGTAATCCAATTTAAGATGTTTGTCTCAAACTTAAGTTCCCTTAAGGTTTTTAATAATTCAATATGGGGAAGTTTATCGAAGGCCTTTGCAAAATCTAAAAAAAAAAAAAACATCAATTGAGTTGCCCTGGTCCAATTCCCTACTAACTTTATCAAAGAAGACTAGCAGGTTGGTCTGACAAGATCTAGTTTTAGTAAATCCATGTTGCAATGGATCTACCAGGCTGTGTGTCTCTAAAAATGCTGATATATGTTCTTTTAGAATAACCTCCAGTATCTTCTCCATTAGTGAGGTCAAGCTCATTGGCCTGCAATTTTCTGGTTTTGATTGAGGACCTCTTTTTAAGAGGGGAACCACTGTAGCTACCTTTCAGCCTTGTCAAACTTCTCCTTTGTCAAGTGAGGACTGATATATATGAGTAAGAGATATAGCTAATAATTCTGCTAATTCTTGTATCATTCTTGGATGTATATCATCTGACCCTGGTGATTTGCTAATGTCAAGTTTACTATAATGGAAGATAAAGAGGAGGTGTAGCCCTTTATGCCAGGGATCACACTGAAGTAGTGGAGGATGGGAACATCAAAGGCGGTATGGAGGAGGAAGAGTCACTGTGGATGCAGCTCACTGCAGCATCAGGCAGGATACTGTACCTGTGGGTGCTGTACAGAACACCAGTGCAAGGGGAAGTGGGTGATAAAGAACTTCAAGAAAAAAATCAGTAGAAGAGTTAAGAAGAGGAAAGTGGTGGTGGTCGGAGATTAAAACCTCCCAAATGTAGACTGGGAGGTTCCAGTGGCTAGGAGTTCTAGAAGTCAAGTTATGTTGTAACATGGCTCTAAACAAGATACTAAAATAATTAACACAGATTGGAAATAGCAACAGGTGACCATTAGGCAACCTTGGATTAATTCCACAGTCGAACCATGGTTGCTAGTGTAATAACAGTAAGAACCACAATAAAATACATAGCACAGTTCTCTGATAATCCATGCTTGCTCCAGCAATTCTTTGCTCAAGTGCAGTTTCAATGGCAGCCCAACAGATAGCTGTAAAACAGTGCTATGCTGCTAGCATCGTTTCACATCCATTGTAAAACAGCAGAATTCCATGATTTTCCAACCCACTGACCCAGTGGATCACCATACACAAGTGAATCACAGAAAGAGAGCAATGGATAATTTTAATGTCAACTTTTGTGTGTGTGGAGTAGTGGGCATCGCTACCTTGGTAAATACACACTATGGTAAAGATGAGCCTTGCACCTTCTGTAACAGAAAGCAAAAATAGCAAAGACAGTGAGATAAATGAAGCAAGATCAAAGAAAGAGGCTACTTCTATGGGTGAAAAGAAAGATAAGAAAGAACGTGAGAAAAACAAAAGGAAATCAAAGAATGAGACTAACAATACTAGTCAAAACAAGTATTTGAAAGGTGGGAGCAGTAAACATCATGTTGTTCTATCTCCTGCTGAGCTAGATGAATTAGAGAGGACAAAAGTGAAGATAATACTCACAAAAATAGTACTTGGTCTATGAAAGTTTTTTCAGATTGGCTCAATTCAGTGCATTTGGAAACCGATTTAAAAATGACTGTAAAACAATGATGTGCTGCTAGTGTTGATTCACAACCATCTGTTGGCCCACCAAGGGAACTGCAGGAACAAAACATGAAGCTCTACCCTAGCATGGTTCCATCATACAGTGCACCCATGTCTTGTAATACACACAGACAAAAATTGAAGCATGTAGCACCAATCCTAGCAGTGAGTTAGGAGAAAAAGTACCATATTAGTAAATGTAAAGCTAATATGTATAGAATTACTGATTGAAAATTGTTCAGTTTCTACTCATGATATTACAGTTATCAGCAATCACAGCCATCTGTTGGCCTACCAAGGGAACTGCAGGAACAAAACATGAAGATGTACCCTAGCATGGTCCCATCATGCAGTGCAACCTATATCATGTAATACACAATGATGAAAATCGAAGTACCTAGCACTGTTCCAGACTGTAAGTTAGAACAACTACCATAATAGTAAATGTAACAGTATATTTTGCAATAATAACACCATGCACTAAAATGACAATGTTAGAAAAAAATGCCTCCCTACATGCACAACATATGTAGGGAAGGTTGCATTCAGTAGACTGTGTGCTATCAATATAGTCTTAAACATAAGGATTCTGATCACTGTGTCTTTTTTTTTTTGCGTTACAGTAAATAATAAATTTGCTTCTTTCTATAAATGCTTGCCATGTTAAAACACATTAAACCACTCCAGAGCATGGTTCTACTGTGGAATTAATCCATGGTTGGGTGGTTGGAGGCACTCGGCCTATGGCCTCATGCTCCAACCCCCAAACCATGGATTAATTCCACAGTAGAACCATGCTCTGTCATGTCATGGTTTAATGCTTCCTTGGACACCTTCCAGGACTGCCTGCTGGTCCAGCTGGTAAAGGAACCTACCAGACAAGGATGCATTCTGGATGTGGTTCTCACCAGCTCAGAAGCAGTTGGGGCAGTACTAGTAGGTGAACCACTGACAGTGACCACAGTTCTGTTTGGTTTGATTTGATCATAGGGACCAAAAAAACAGAGGCCCTAGACTTTAGGAGGGTAGAGTTTAAAAATTGAGAATGATGGTGGGAGACAAACTAAGCAGGGTGAGTTGTACAGCAGGTGTGGAGGAGATATGGAGTAGGGTAATAAAAGGAGCCACCCAGGAAGCAACAAAATTATGTATGAGGACAGTGGTAAAGACAAACAAGTTCAAGAAACTATAGGGTTCTTAGCAAGCGTAAGGGAAGCAGTTAGTGCCAAAAGAAAAGCCTTCTGTAGGTTCAAGGAGAAAAAGGGGCGGTAGAATGGGACGAATATGTCCAGGTAGGTAGGGAGGGAAAAAGGACAGTAAGGGAGGCAAAAGCAGACACAAAGCTGCAGGTTGCAGTGGAAATCAAATCCAGAGAAAAACATTTATTCTTCTACATCAGGGACAAAAGGAAAAAGGAAGGGGGAATCATTTGGTTGTCAGACGGGGGTAGGGTAATTGAGGATGATGGGCAAAAGGCTACCGTCCTAAATGAATACTTTTGCTCTGTTTTCACCAGGGAAGCTACAGGTCCACTACCTGAAAGTGGCATCCAAGCAGCCACTAGAGGGGTCCCAGAGATGGAAACATGAGTATTCACTAGACAGAGGGTCCAGAAAGGAGTGGCAGCCCTCAAGATAGACAAGGCCCTTGGTCCAGATGGGAGGCATCCGAGAGTGCTAAGGGAACTAGCAGAAGAACTGGCTGATCCTCTGGCAAAACTATTCAACAGCTCACTGCAGATGGGGATGGTTCCTAGAGGCTGGAGGCTGTGTGACATGGTTCCATTCCATAATGGGATGGATAAGGAACAGGCTGGGAACTACAAGCCAGTCAGATTTTGTCAGACCAACCTACTTGTCTTCTTTGACTGGTCAATGAGGTGGCTAGATAGGAGCCATGCAGTGGATCTACTATACTTTGATTTCGGCAAGGCCTTTGTCTCAGTGCCTCATAGATGCTTGCTGAAGAAGACGGAAGATCTGGGGGCAGCAAGGGAATGTTGTTAGTTGAGTGGGAAACTGGCTAAAGGGTAGGTAGAAGTGGGTTGTTGTCAATGGGGTTAATCAGCAGAGGGGGAGATCACAAGTGGGATACAACAGGGATTGATACTGGGCCTGGTCCTTTTTAAAACATTCATTAGGGACACTGGTGCAGGAATCCAGAGCAAGATTAGCCTCTTTGCAGATTACACTAAACTCTGCAGAAGGGTGGATAATGTTGAGGGAGTTAAGAAATTACACAATTACCTCCAAATGCTGGAGAGATGGTCCATTGTGTGGCAACACATCTATAATTCCAAGAAGTGCAAGGTAAAGCTTCTGGGGAAAAAGAACCCCATGACAGAGTACTGGCTAAATGAGGTTAAACTTAGTACAACAACAGAAGAGCATGATCTGGGAGTTATTATCAGCAACACCCTAAAACAATCCAGCCAGTGCAGCAATCCCTACAGCAAGGCAAACAGGATGCTGGGGTGTATAGGGAGGGGTATAGCCAGTAGAAACAAAGAAGCTACGCCCCGCTCATAGATCCTTGGTGAAGCCACGTCTAGAGTACTGTTTCCTATTCTGGAATTCTCACCTCACAAAGGATTAAAAACAGGCTGGAGGCGGTACAGCAAAGGGTGACAAAGATGATTCAGGGCCTACAAGAGGAATCCTACAAAAATTGTCTGAGGGTATTAAATATGTACTCACTGGAGGACAGAAGAGAAAGGGGTGACATGATCGAGAACTGAGATGGATTCTTATTTCTGAAAGGGATTAACAAAGTGAACTGCACAGAATTATTTAGCAGGAACACCTGCTCAGTGACACAAGGGCATGACTGGAAACTGAAAGGTAGGAGCTTCAAGAGGGACTTGAGGAAGTATTATTTTACTGAAAGGGTGGTGGAACCAGAGCACATCCTACCTGCTAAAGTGGTGGGTACCAAAACCATGGAGGGCTTCAAGCAAGGTGGGACAGAATAAAACAAACGGTGGCAAGCTCTGCACCAAATGCCGGGAGGAGGGAGGAACTGAAGGGGGAGATAGGTCCCTTAATGGATGTTAGGTCCCTGGGGAAATAGGCAACCAAGAGCAGACTGGATGGACCTTTGTTCTTTTTCTGCTGTCATTGTCTGTATTTCTATGTTTCTATAAAGTAACACTTTAAAACACTTTTTTAACATTCCTTGCTCTTTATCTATGAAAATACATGCTTGTTCTCTCCTACAGGGTCACGATATAGATCAAAGATTTTTACAGGGTAAGTCAGGAAGTAAGACAAAGGAGTGTTCAGTTCCAGACACAGAGTTTGATATATTGTTCTTGCAGACCTACTGTGGCAGTCCTAAAATCCTGTGGCTCACAACACCTATAACGAAACATTGGTTGCATCCTACTCCACGCTGCAGGTATTTCCCCTACAGGTAAAGTGTTTGAGAAGCTGTGAACCTTGAGCAACACTGAGGATAAAGGAATCAAGTTTTGAATAGGTCATCAGTTTCAGTGGTCTGCAGCACCCTCCCTGGACATTTGGGTGAAAATTGTTCAGCTACAGCATGTACCAGAAACCATCAGAGACAGGTAATAAAATTAAAACAATTGGACTTGTTTACCGTTGCATCATCAGTTTCTTGTTACCTTGACGTGGCACTGCAGCATAACCATGTGATTTAGTTTCACTGCATGGGGCCAAAGAGTCCTCACATGACTCTGAGATTTGCTTCCATGAGTAAATGTGATGCAACATTCAGTGGAGTCAGCAGGATTTGGGAAAGTGAACACCCAGTCACTGTTTGGGGTGGGCTGGCTTCAGTTTCTGCAGAGTTTAGGCACAGTACATAGGTGTAGCAGGAGGTTCATGGGGTTCCAGTAGCCCTCTCACATCTTACTTCCCTTATGTTTTTGTTCAAATTATTTTTCATACACAGGGACTAAATAATTTTTTGTTTTTTTTGAGTGGAAACCCCTGTTCCCAAATCCTCGTGACCCCCTGCAATAATAAATCTTTACAAATGATAATAAAGGACCACACCTTCAGGCTCTGGCCTTGCAGCTCCCCTGACATTTCTATTATTTTTGCATCATCAGTTTCTCAAATTTAACAAACTTAACATTGTTCACTGCTTAAGTTCCTGCATCTAGTCTAGTATGACACCCTACTGTTGATCTGTTCTCACTAGTACTTTCTTAGTTTATAAATGTTGAAGCACCAGGAATACAGTGTGGTTCTGTGGTTCAGCCATAGGCCTGTGAACCCTTATGATATTACTAATTTGATTTATTTACAAGTTGGTGACTGGGTTAGAGTCCCACTAGAGCTACTGACTCACTCAGTGATGTTGAACTATTCATGTGATCCATTATTCCTCCTGAAGCTGTAAGACTGGCCAGAAACAGGACTCTACTTGCTAAATAAACTGCTTGATAAGAGTGTTTACCCAGGTAAAGATATGTGTCACATAAACACTGGATTTATTGTCCTGATCACATTAATGATTGTATATCCTGTTAATTTGTACTGATCATCTCTATGACTGCTACCTTATATTCTGACAAGTATTACCTCACCACATGTTTATTTGTGATGTAAATCATAAATATAGATATGTACTCAAGTACTTGCTTAGCCACCAAATTAATGTGCATGGTCAAACTACATACACTGTCTCATGTGCCATGAATGAGACCCTTGAGTTACTTAAACACAGGCCATCTTGCACATTTGGGCAGGATGACTTGGCGTAATTTAAAGTAGGGATGGGCGGGTCTGCTGTGACCTGGTTCTGATTCCGACTCTGATTTTGTTCCAAAAGGTTCTGATTTACTCTGATGAATTGTAAACCTCTTTTTAGTCAATTTGAATATGAGAAATGCATCAGTAGTGTTCTTTTAGATCCCTCTGTAACAAAAAAAAAAAAAAATAACTATTTTAACAAAAAATTGTATGTCTGTATTTTCGTGTCATTTCAAGGCCAGCAAGCAGCCAACAGTAATAACAAAAAATTGGCCATTGTTCTTGCCAATTCTGTGTGTCAGACACTACATGACATTTGTAGGAAACAATGGGCTGGATTCACAAAACTTTTGAAAATCCTGCAGCTGCGGGAAAAACTCAATACAAGTGGGTTGCACTTGCAGAATCGCAGTTTCTCCCGCAGCTATGGTATTCTCAAAAGTGGAGCTGGTTTACGATCAGCTCCAGGATTTATGGCAGCTTGTGAGTGGTGTTGCTGTGGAAATCCCCAGAGCTGCGGAAAAATGTTATGGCCAGTGGGATCAGCCGTAACATCTTCCACTACTGCTGCGGATGTGAATAGCAATTATAACTTCAGCAGTGAATTTCCCTTTTTTTACTGAATTTGTTTTTGGGAATATATTTATTGTTAAGTGCACTGATTTCAGCCATACCACTGGTGCTGGCCACATGTTCCAACAGACTCTGATTCTGAATCCATTTTTTAGGGTCCAACTTAATTGCTTACTCAGCAGTATTAGTTCAGATGCAGAGATGGGCAATACAGAGTCTGAGATGTGACACTCCCCTTTCAACATACATGAGGCGCTATGACCTAGTAGTAGTTCAGGCAAAGAGATTGGCAACACAGAGTCTGAGATGTGACCCCCTTCACAATCTGTATAGCACTGTGATCTAGTAGAAGGTTAGGCACAGAGATGGGCAGCCTCACTACTTCCTGAACTTATAGTATTTTGCCACTATCCTAACTATATAGCAAACCTAATATAAATCTAGCCTGCTTGTAAGTTGGCTCCCTCAACCTTAAAGAAAGCTTTACATTATCTGTGAGCATGTTTGCTGTTGGATATTCACCCAGTTGACTGGTGTTCATTTGAATCACCCCTTTGCCCAGGCTTGAACCCTCAGCCTTCTGCACTGAGGGCTGACTCCCTAACTGCTACTGTTCTAGCAGCTTCATTCCTTCCAGAACTTTTCCTAACCTAATAGTATTGTGCCCCGTATCCTGTCTATACAATAGCAAACCCAATATAAACTTAGTACTGCTATTGAAGTTTGCTCTCTCAATCTTAACAAAGGCTCATATTATCTGTGAACTTACTTATTGCTGGCTATACTGTACATCCTGTTTCCATGTTGATGTAAACAGCGAAATTTGAAGTAAACTAAGGATCGCTACAAGCCAATAGGTGCCATAGATGGGTAAAGGCTGAAACAAGGTCTTCACCCTTTCCTAGAGTAGACGTAGAATGGAGGGAGGGAGAAAGGGACTGAGTAAGGTGGGACACATGGGGGGGTGGAGGGACATGTATAGCAGGGGCTGGGGACAGCAGAATGGGTGGTGTGAGGGACAGCACATGTATAGGAGGGGCTGGGGACAGCAGGATGGGGGTGGGAGGGAAGGCACCAGGGGAAAAGAGGAGCATGCATAGGGAGGATAGTGGAATGTAATGGATGTGGGGTGGCAGTTTGGATTAGGATACTGTGGTGACTAGGAGGATGCCCTATCTGCAGCAGACTTAGGAAGCTGGATGAAGAAGTGCAGGGACTCTGGAGAATGCTAGAAGGTGTGAGGGGTGGGGGGGGCCAGAACAGGAGGGGCAACGGAGTGGGGCAGATGGTACAGGCAGGGGAGGACCAACAGGACTGGTTCTGGTGAGGGTGTAGGGAGGAAGGATTGGGAAAAGGAAGGTTAAAGGGAAGGGGGATGGAGGAAAGAGTCAGGGCAAGGGAGAGGAGGTGATGAGCACCAATGGGAGAGCAGCAAGGAAAAGATTTGTAGTGTTGGCAATGGAGGCTGAAAGGGAGGTATCAGAGCTTGGGGGACGGGAGGAGGGAAGGAGAGTTCAGGAACGGAAATAGGTCTGGGTTATGGGTGAAGGGGAAGAGGTAGGAAGAATGCAGAAGAAGAGACCGAAAAAGGGGGGGAGCAATCAGGTGGAAAGGCCATGGAGGTTGAGAAGGGGGAGGACAGTGCAAATAAGGAATGGGGAGGAGGGGATGAGTGATATAGGGATAGAATTATTGGAGGAGGGATGGAATGGCTGGGAGGATGGGGAGGTACTAGTGCTAGGGAATTCTATGCTGAAAGGGATAAGATGGGGTGGAAAATGAGAAAGGGATTGTCGCATCTGGGTGGAGGCTATTCCAGGGTTGACCGCAGAAAGAGTGGGACAGGCGATTCTCAAATGCACAAGGAGGAAGAAACCTCATGTAGTGATACATGTTGGTACAAACAACCTGGTGAGGGAGATGGTAGAGGTGGTAAAGGGGAGGTTTGAGGAGTTGGGAAAGCAGTGTGATGGGGTGGGGGTGTCAGTGGTATTCTCAGAGGTGCTCCCAGTCCTCTGTGCAAGTACAGCAAGGAAAGCTAGGACACAGGAGCTTAACAAGTGGCTGAGTGAGTGGTGCTGCACCAGGATGTACGGATTGGTGGCAGACTGGGGTAACATATGGGGCAATAGTGACCTGTAAGTAGGAAACAGGCAACACTTTAGTACAAGAGGAAAGGGAATACTAAAACAGGGGTTGGAGGAGTATATGTCAACTAAAGTGGATTTAAACTATGAAGGGGGGTGGCAGAGAGAGGCCTACTGGTAGGGAGTGAGTCTCAAAAGTTGAGACTGAAAAGCTCTCCCCCCCTAGTTTCAAATGAAGTTAGTGAGGAGGATGCACAGGGAAAAAATAGGGGAAGGAAGAATAATGCCAAGGAGGGAAGGGAACTGGGCTGGAAGGTGGTGTCATTGAATGCAAGAAGCCCGGAAAATAAGGTAGCAGACATACAGGCTGTGTTGGTGGTGGAGAGGGTAGACATTGCAGTGATCACAGAAACCTGGGCCACCCACTACCAGGATTGGGACATGATGATACCTGGGTTTAGGATATACAGAAAGGACAGGACTAGGATGAGAGGAGAGGGGTGGTGATTTGTGTAAGGGAAGGGATAAAGTGCGTAAGGCAGGACGGTTAAGAAGGGAGGACAGAAGCCCTGTGGATGCAGTTTCAGGTTGCAAAAAACAGAGCAGTGAATCTGGGGGTGGTGTACAGGCCACCCAACCAGGGAAGTGACCTGGATAGGGAATAGGCTGACCAAATCAAGAGGGTCTGCAAGAGGGGGAGCACGGTGGGTGGGGGGGATTTTAACCTACCGGGGGTGGAGTGGGGAACACCAACCACCACGAGTGCAAGGGAACTGGTCCTGCTGGAGTCTTTCCAGGAAAGCTTCCTTAAGCAGCTAGTACAGGAACCAACTCAGGTAGGGAGGACCCTGGACCTTGTACTGGATAATGGGACCTGGTGGTGGGAGAACCACTGGATGGGAGCGGCAACTATTCAGTGTGGTTCAAGCTCAACATGGGGAGGGATACAGGGGAAACAGACACAAGGGTGATTGACTTTAAGGCGGTGGACTTTGGGAAAATGGGGGAAATTCTGAGAAGGTACCTGGCGGTATGCAAACAAACATGGATGCAGACCAGAAATGGGGGATTATAAAAAATGGGTTGGTCAAGGTTATGGTAGCATGCATGAGGGGAAAAAAAGTACGAAAAGAAGGGCAAAGAAACCAAGTTGGCTGACATAGGGGGGTCATGGAAGGGGTGAGGGCCAAGAGGGCTGCGTTTAGAAAATATAGGAAATTGGAGTGGGAGGAAAATAAGGATAAGTATGCAGAGAAGTCCAGGGAGGTTACAAGAATGGTCAGGGTGGCTGTGGCTGCCGAAAGGTATCAAGACTGGAGAGAAAGACTTCTTCCGACACATTGGAGAAAGAAGGAGGAGTGAGGACCAATTGTTGAGGATAAAAAAGGATGGTGGGTGGGTGGAGAGGGAGAAGAGAAGGCAGAAGCACTCAGTGAGTACTTCTGCTCTGTATTCACCCAGGAGAAAGGGGAGGGGATTCCTAGGGTGATGGTGGTGGTGGTGGTGGTGGTGGTGGGTACAGGGGGGAATTGATAACAGATGTAGCAATTATAGAGGGCAGGGTACTGGAAGGGCTAAGGGCTCTAAGAGCGGACACAGCACTAGGACCAGATGACATTCATCCAAGGGTGCTAAAGAAGCTAACAGAGATCCTGGCGAGGCCACTGGCCTACCTGTTCAACATCTGTCTGGACACGGGATGTGTACTGCAGGACTGCAGAGTGGTGCATGTGGTACCCATCCACAAAAGTGGCCCAAAGGATAAACCAGCAAACTATCAGCCAGTGAGCCTGACATTGATTGTGGGGAAGCTCATGGAGACCATCCTCAAGGAGAGACTGGTGAGTTTTCTGGAGGACAATGGTCTCTAGGATCAGAAGCAGCACGAGTTTGTAGTGGGAAGATCATGCCAAACCAGCCTCGTAGAATAGTATGACTGGGTGACATGGGAACTGGACAAAGGCCATGCAGTCGATGTCCTGAATTTGGACTTCAGCAAGGCTTTAGATTCAGTACCGCATGGCAGGTTGGGGGGGAAGCTGGAATATATGAGGGGGGCCAAAATTAGTGAATTGGATCACAAACTGGCTGAGGGAGAGGCAGCAAAGGGTGGTAGTGGGAGGGGGGGGAACCTCATCACTGACAGCGGTGATGAGTGGGGTGCCACAGGGATCTGTACTGGGATCAGTGTTGTTTGGGGTATATATATATATATAGCCAATATTTCACATGAGATCAGGAGCAAGATCAGCCTGTTCATGGACGATACCAAAATGGGAGCCATGGTTGATGACAGTGAGGGGTGGAAGGGGCTGCAGGAGGACCTGACTAAACTGTAGGAGTGGGCAGAAACATGGCAGCTGAATTTCAATGCCAGGAAGTACAAGGTGTTGCACTTTGGAGCAAAGAACCAGGGGAGGGACTATCACTTGAATGGAGTGCAGTTGGGAAGTACCGCAGAGGAAAAGGACCTAGGAGTAATCATAACAGGGAACACGACCAACTCAGCCCAGTGCAGGAAGGTGGCAAGACAAGCCAATAAAATACTGGGGTGTATAGCAAAGGGGATCTCTTCCAGAAGGAGTGAGGTTATACTGCCCCTGTACAGATCTTGGGTCTATGAGATAACGGTGAACGTCCATCACAATCAGAGTGCCAAAAGATTTTTGGCACTCTGACAACCAGCACAGGACAATGGCACAGGAGAGTTTTTAATGCTTTCTGGAGAGCTTAAATCACCATACCCCTCTACTTAAGGATTTTCAACCCAGGGGTGCATGTCAGGGGTGAAAGCATTAAAAAATAGTTGTTTGGCTGGGTGCAATAAAATTGCACCAGCCCAGACCAGTACCTCACCCCAACGACTAGCCAACCCCCGACGCCCACGATGCAGCTCTCGGCCATCCACCGTGAGCGCCACCTCTACAGCCCCTCTGCCCCTCCCAGCCCATGCTTGCTGTGCCCCCACGGTGTACATATATCCACATCCTGTAGCCCAGTTCACCCACCCCTCATCCAGTCACTCCCCTCCCATCGCTGTGAGGGATTGCACCGGGAAGGAGTCGTCATTATGGACAGCGCCCTTCCTCATGTGCCCACCTCACGGGTTAGCACAGATCATTGGTCAGGCCCCACTTGGAGTATTGCATGCAATTCTGATGCCCATTCCTGAAAAGGGACATAAGGTTATTGGACGGAGTGCAACGCAGGGCTATGAAAATGAGATACAGGGTTTGGAGGACATGCCTTATAAGGACAGATTGAGAGAGCTGAAAATGTACTCACTGGAATAGATGAGGGACAGGGGGGATATGATAGAGGCCTTTAAATATCTGAAAGGGATTAACAAGACTAACACAGAAGGGATCTTTCAGCTGAGGAGAGAGGGGCACAAGAGGACATAGACTGAGATTAGCGGGGGAAGGTTTAGGAGGGAGGTAAGGAGACACTTTTTCACTGAAAGGGTAGTGAATAAGTGGAATACCCTGCCGGAAGATCTAATGTCCTGTGAGACGGTGGACAGTTTCAAAAGGGGGTGGGACAGAGTAAGGGGAAGGGATATAGTGATGGGGGAGCAGGAGGGACAGCTGCGAGATGAAGTGCTAGCTTCATATTTGGACAGACTTGATAGACCATGTGGCCTATTTCTGCTGGCGATTTTGTATGTTTGCATGTTCATAACACAGAAGCTACAGCAGTATGACCTTTCAGAACAGCACAGAGATGGGCAACACAGAGTCTAGGGCAGTACGACCTTTTAGGGTAGCAGAGAGATGGGCAACACAGAGTCTGACACCCCCTTCAAAATCTGTATGGCACTATAAGGGCCATCTCAAAATTACTGAGGCGCTATGACCTTCAGACAGCATCCTCCTGTCCTGTCTGACTCTGCTCCCCTTAATATTTTTTTTTATTTTTATTTTTTGCACTCTGCTGTTGTCTGCTGTTGAATTTGTTGGTCTGTCTCTACTGCCTCTGTCTCTGTATGACTAATATAAATGGGTGTTTTTTCATTTTTTTACTGTGGAGTCTGCAACATCTACACTCTGCTGCTCTCTACTCTGCACTCTGCTGTTGAATTTGTTGGTCTATCTCTCTCTCTCTACTCTCTTTCTCTGTTTCTAATGAAAAAACAAATCCTTTTCTTTTTTTAAGTAAGAGTACTCTACAGTCTGCAGCAATGTCCACACTCTGCTGTTGAATTTGTTGGTCTCTCAGTCTGTACTCTCTCCCTCTCTAACAAAATAATTTTCTCTGTCTTTTTTTTCTTTTAAATCACACACACACGACTGTCTCTGCTGATTGCAAAGCCCCAAATGCGCTCAACACTTAGTTTCCTAGGGGTGTCCTGTGGTGTCTGACACAGAGGATTGGCTAGAACATGTGTCAGTCACAGAACAGAGACTCTCACTGGTTGGCTCCCTTTAGTGCCCTAGGGTCACAAGTGTTTCCCTTTGTTGGTCATGTGACAGTCCAGGGACTCGGATGTCTTTGGCAGATATCAGGGAAAAAAAGAAGCTCTTTTTCTTTATAATTTTCTGCATCTTTCTGCACCCTGCACTGCCTTTTCTATGCAATTCTGGGAGTAAGAGTATTATTCCAGATGGACCACACTTCTGAACCGGACCAACTCAGCAATTCGGGTTGAGCAATGGAAGGCTGGGTTTTCCCAGTCAGAGCTGAGTCAGCCCAGTCCAGAGGGGTTTGGAGCTGCACCACAGCTGGTTCGCCCATCCCTAATTTCAGCACCATAGCAAGGGAGGGGCCAGAGGGGCACCAGCTCTGGGTGGCAAGCCCCAGGGGGTGTACAGAAAGTCCTTCCCTTCCCATGTTGTTTTAATAATATTGTCTGTCTGATGACACCACTTTATCAGTTCTTACAATGTGTAATGTGTTCAGGCTCCAGAGGTACCAGCAGGGAAAGAAGTAAAATAAAGATTTATTTGCTGTAAACCTTGACACTGATCCATCATGTATCTCACATCTGCACATAAACTGCTTCCCCCTCCCACTGTCATGCTCATCAAGTCACATAACTATCGGGATTCTGCTGGAATTTGCGGCACTGAGTTGTTGCTGTCCTCCCTCTCCACATCTAGCTTGGTGCCCCATTGTGCAGAATGGCCTTAATGTGAAAGAAACCATATGGTTTAAATCTTAGTTGTCCCTTCACACTCACCCTCTCATGCTTAGTTCAAGGTGCATACACTCCACACCTCTCTCAACTCCTCCGCCAAGTCTGGTCCTACATCCAGGTAACTTCAGTTGCTGCATTCTTTCAGATGTGGGCTGCAGCAGTTTTAGTTCTCCAGTTAGGTTCTATTTTAACTTATGTTTTTGGAAGTCCAGCACTTGACAAGTTAACACACGGCAGGAAAAAGCACGGTGCCAGGGACAAAGTTTTGGTTCAGACACTACAGCAGCAGGCTTGTGTGGACCATAGACCTACCTGGACAGCAGCTCTGCTGTGCTAGTGGGTGTCCCCTCTCCATCTTCCCTCTCCAATCTGAATAGCAGTCTGTCAGCAGTAAGTAAGTCAACAGAAATTTAAGTGTTTAATTAGAAATTTATTTATGAGGTAGTCAATACGTGTATGCAGTTAAATGAGGTGAAATTATATATTTTGAGCTAATGACTGTTGTGAGGTACCATCTGTTGCCCTCCTTTCCTGCAACTGGCAGGAGGGTGAAAACAATTTAATCTTAAGCTTTAATTCAGCCTGAACCTTCTGTCTCTTAGGGGATGGCATGAGAGAGGGTGAGCTGGTAGTCCCTACAGAAACTGGGATCCCCCAACCCGGTAGGTGACTGTCCCTCTGTGCCCATGAAAATTCTAACTGCAAGTTTAAAGTGCCTCTGAAGAGGGAAAAGGGGATAGGGAGGATCTGGGTGCTTATATCAATCAATCAATCAAATATTTAGCCAGGCGATCATCATTGAGCAATGCTCATTTACAAGATAGACCTGGGTAGAATACGGAAGACATAATAACACAAGGCAGTACATTTATATACAACCAGAGCAAATAGGTACAAATACTGAATACAGGGCAACCAAAAACAAGAGCCCATAATAACTTGTACAGTTCAAGGCAATAGTTAAAAATATAGACAACATATACATACATACAATATCTGGGTGCAGTAAAAATAAGCATAGTTAGATACTACTGTAGACTATAGTGGACTGAGTAACAGCTTGGCCAGCAGAAAAGGTTGGGATAGAGGGGTGGGGTGGGGGGGACCAGAGGACTAACAAAGATACATAGGAAGAAACAAAATAGGGTGGGGGTGGAGGAGGGGGGAGTAGACAGGGAATGATGGAAAGGAACCAGAAGGGGGATAAAGGGAACGCAGAGTACAGGGGAAGGTGCAAGGAGATAGGCCTCAACCAAGGGTACAATGAACTCCTATCCTGAAGATTGGAGACAAGGACTGAAATTAAGATAGGGGATAGCAGTAGTAAAGAAGGATGGGTATGCAAAGGGAGATGTTGGGACAGCTAGGCTTGAGAGAGAGGTGAACAGGACTCAAGATACTTAAGCCTTATATACGGATCCGGGCAGGATGGGGAACCATAGCAGGCACTGATATAGATCCTGGATGGGCAAAGCAGTTGCATACTTCTTTGACTGAGTGGGAATATAGTGTCTTGAAGGCAGACAGGCAAACAGGGTGCTCAATTTGAGAGTTTTTTGCAGATTTTGCTAGTAGGCTTAAGGATGTGTTCCTTCTGCTGTAATGGACTGTCTGTTTACACCTTACTCACATGTGGATGTTTTTCTTGTTTGTAAGTGTTGTTCTCTAACTCTATTGGATTGCAGCCCTGCACTGGCCCCAAGAGTGTCTGAGAACCTGGGAGGCCATCCCGTGTCTCAGAAGGTTAAATAAGTCAAAGTGTTGGTTGTAGGCTGCCCTCCCTGGCCAAAACTTCCATCTGCATGCTCCCAGGCGTTAGGAAGGAGCTGCATAATATGCTCATGACAGCAATCCATTGTAGGTGTATACCTTAGCAATATATGTAAGCAGTAAAATGAAATAATTCTAAAGTCATTACATTTTAAAGGATATTGACTGTACCACTTATGGCTGTGAGAGTGCAGGGTGGTCCAAAGAATTGCTGCTCCATGACAACAGCATTTCTGAATAACGTAATGTTCCTAAGATGCTAAAGGGTTTATGTGTTCTGTGGTGCATTCTGAGAGTTTTAAAATACATTTTATGAAGTGAAATGCAATCTTCTAAGCTTCATAAAAGCAAGTATCTGAAACATTGTTTACTAAGCTCAGGATCGACCATCTTGAAACATGATTGACAACAGTTTAGCGCTGTTTATATGCAGCCATCATGAAAATAATCAGATGTGAGTGGATCTGCTTGGACAAACACAGTATCATAATGTGAGGTTACAATGATGATGAAGTACATAGGGGAATAAGACAGCAGCAGCACTAGATATGTTAGCCTCCAGGAAGAGTACTGTTCTGCTGCAAATCAATTGTTCCAATTAGCAATAGGAAAAAGAAATAAAATATGCGTAAGATATTTAAAGTAGAAGCTGGGTAATTTAGAAAATTATTTGCATTTTCAAAGGGTGTACAAGCTCTTTAAAAATTGCCAAGAGACGTTAATCCTTTTCTATGGGACACATTAATAATGCTAGACACAGTCTGTCAGGGAATCTGATTTGCTTCGTCAGCAGAAATAACTGTATGCAGTGCTGTAGAAGCTTCTATATAAAGGTGTTCAGGAAATAAAAGCAAAAACAAAGATAAAATAATTTAGATGGGCACGATATGCTAACAGAAGGGACCTGATTTTCAGGTGGCCTTTTGTAAAAGAAGCAATACTGCCTGTGCATCTTGGATGTGCTGTGAGTCCCCAATCCTGTATTCAGTTCTGGTAATGCAAAGGCCAGGAGAGGAGTCCCTGACCCATACTCTGTATGCAGGCAAGCTAATCCAGCTGTGCTTGAGCAAAACCATCCACTGTGTGCACACACATGGGGGGGGGGGGCATTTTACTTCCACAAGACCACCTCCTTTTGTTTTGGTGGGGGAATTTTTAAAGTATGTGGTTGGGGCCCTAAAGATATAGAGCAGGTTTTTTACTAGCCTTTAAGCCTCAAACAATATAAGGCAAGAGAACAGGAGTTCTACAGGCCTGCTCCGATCACAGTCTTAGCCAGTCCCCAATAGGGAGACAGATGACTGGGACTGAAATTACTGACCCCAAACATCCCCGATCAATGCTGTTTGTCTTCCCTTTGTACCTATATGTCTGTTGTTCATCTTGTTAAGAAATGCATGGAACAAAACTCCCTCACCCAGCATTTTTCTTACCCTTGGAGTCATGTGGGCAGGCTATCGGCCCCATCTCTGCTTCTCCTCGACTGATGTCTGACTCCCTTGGACCCCACAAGCCAAGTCCACCATAGATTTCCCCATGGTTGGACAGAGGGGTAGGGTCTCCCCCCAGTGCATGATCCAGGATTCCTCAGGGACCAGATGGCAGTGCAGGCTGGGAGAGGGCGGGTGGGGATTGATTAAGCCCCTCTGGATCCATTTTCACTCTCTCCCTAGTCCCTCACTGCAGCAACTCATAGGCACTTGCATGTGGAGGCACACATGCACCTCAGAACTGTGAGCCCCACCCTTCCCTTTGGGGGGGGGGGGAATGAAACAAGCAAGTTGGTCCTGGGCTGGTGTTTACTGGTGGGTATTTAGAGATAATATTCAAAGGGCTTGAAGCAGCAGCGCATGTTATTACAATGAAACTTTTGACCTATACTTATTACATTTTAAATTGCCTCTTTCCACTTGTCTTGTCTGATACCCTCCTCTTTCCCCATTTTCAGTCTGCTTTGGCACTTTTTTACATTTAGAATAATAAAGTGACTGAGTGCTGTTATTGCTCAGACAAGGTTTTCATATATATGATTAGCTGCTCAAAATATGGGGTAGTATAGCACAGTGGTTTAAGGCTCTGAGCTGCAAATCTGGAGACCTAGGTTTGAATCCCACATCCCCCACTTGCAATACTGTGTGGCCATGATGAGTAAGTGATTTTAATTCTTTGTCCTCCTAGGACACAACTGGAAACAAGCTTTGGCTTAGTGTGCTTCTCCTGGTTAAACAATTTCCTCTTTTCCCAATTTTAGTCATCACAGGGGTGACTATTTTTTAGATAGGGAGATTTTCTGAATTTAGCAAGTTGAGACTGCCAAGAAAGGGATAAGATGTGGAAGTAGAAGTTCAGTTCAGTTTATTATTTTATCAGGAATAGAATTCATTGAGCAAGTTCATTTACAATGAGGTCCTAGAAGGACGACATATATAGAATAAAGTATGGGGTGGTGTGTGTAACAAGAAGTTTACAAACATCTGAGGGGTTAGATGTTACATAAACCCTGAGAACAAAGCTTGAGGGGTTTGTGAAAGCATCTAACCCCTTGGGTGTGTGTAAACTTCGAGTTTACACACTCCATCCCATATTTTATTTTATATAATTGCTGGGTGTCCCCTTTTCACCACAGCAATTACATAAAATACTAGGCACTTCGGTGAGTCTGCGGTCTGGATCCGATTTCAGACAGACATCACACTTTCATTGGGTGAGATTTTAAACTTGTTTTAAAGTATTTTCTTATCCACTAATATGCGGACATTTACATTTTTGTTCTTAATATAACTTACCGCCGAGTTCCTCTGGCAGTTGAGCGGGTGACAAGGGAAACAGAGAGAGCGGTCGAGAAGCATGGACCTGGAGGGGTGCATGTGCAGAGCAAGGGGAAACTGTGCGCATGTTTGCCATAATAAACACTGCTTTATTATGGCAAATTATGTCATGGTTTCCCTACAGGAAAGAGGGGAACCCATTTATAATAATACATTAGTTACTATACATAGATATAAACATAGGCATAGACATCATAACATATGAAAAAAAAATCACAGAATACTTAGCTAGAGAGTGATAATACATTTCGATGGAGAAAATATGTATACAATAGCTATACAGTTATTAACTATTACATATAGGATAAATAATACATTATTGCATTTATATGTCATCACCAGCATTGATGCAAATCCCTATATGATGCAAAAATGGCTAAACATTACAATTACATTTTATGTAATTGTAATATGTAGCCATTTTTGCATCATATAGGGATTTGCATCAATGCTGGTGATGACATATAAATGTAATAATTTATTTTTTATCCTGTAATACTTTCATAACTGTATAGCTATTGTATACGTAATATCTCCATCGAGCTGTATTATCATGCTCTAGCTAAGTAAACTGTGATTTTTTTTTTATATGTTATGATGTCTGTACCTATGTTTGTATTGTAACTACTGTATTATATCATCCTTCCAGGACCTCCTTGTAAATAAGCTTGCATCTAAGGAAAGTTTCTTTTCTGTACGGGATAGGCGGGGGGAAGGGATGTATGAAAAATATCTATTCTCTACAGGATGGGTGGGGGAGGCACAAAATGTGTGGCTTGCCCTGGACGAAAGAAGCCTTGCTATGGCGCTGCCTAATTTAAAGTCCCTGCCCTCCCTGATGTATGCGCTGGGGAAGTCCTAAATGTACCAGCTCTGGGAAGATGACTAGCTGGGGCAGGTTTGCCAGAACATGTATGTTCAAAGCCTGATCGAATCATGTGGGATCATAAGAGGTTTACAGAAAACACATTTACCTGAAGGCAGAAGTAATTTTATTCACTCTTTTCTTAATAAAATCACATGCAATTTTTTTTCTTTAGAATGAGTCCAGTCACCAGCAAACTCATCACAGCTGGCATCAGAAGAACTCAGTTCCATTACTTTCCACAGCAACTTGAATCCTAAGGCGTCTTTTTTCATTTACTAAGGGGAGCTCATTAAAAACAGGAGCATTGCTCCTTACCATCTACTGCATCTACAGCTGCAGCTGAGTCAAGCTGAAGTTATAACATGCTGCTCTTGGCATTGTAGTCGTTTCCACAGCAATGGACTGTGATGTCACAATAATTACATTAGAACTTCACCTCCTCCCTCAACTGTAATTCAGCTGTGACTGTCTAATATCCAGATTTCATGTATATAGATCCTTAATATTTCATATATGTGTACAGATCTTTAATTTCTGGATGGCACACCCCTGGAAGCTGGCCCCTGCTTCAAATATCTTGGTATGTGGTTGGATAGTAGGCTCAACTTCTCTACTCACATCAATGCCATCCACAGCAAAAGAGCGGTGTCACTCTGGTTTCCTGATAAAGATGCAAGTAGACAAATATTCCATTGATAGTGAATTTATTTGCAACAGGAAGAACCAGCAAAAACAAGGTCTCCCTCCTGACTGCCCATTGCTTTGACTCCTCACGAGTCTTCCTCAGATCATCTCTCACCCCTAATTCACTCCAAGCTGATCACTAAGACGATGCTCCTGCTGTTTGACTATGCACATATGGTATATGGTACTGCTACATCCTCCTGTCTTGCCAGACTGGACACTCTGCAATGCCTTCTGCCATTTTGCCGGTGATGCTACTCCTCATACTCATCACCGTTCCCTTTACACTTCCTTTTCTATCCCTCCCCTTCCCTCCCATTGCCTAATGCACTATGCATCCCTAGCTTCTAAGTACTGGTTTGACTCTCTGTCCCCTATCTCTCCCTCTTCTATTCCCTCTGCCTCTTATTCTCTTTGCCTCATGACTCCTGTACTTTCTCTATACCATCCTCCAAACCTTCTGCTGGGAAATCTACTTTCTTCTCACGAATTCCCTCCAGCTGGAACAATTTCCCTTCCACCCTCTGCCTTTCCCCCTCAGATTTCCCTCTCAAATGCCAGCTCAAGCCTCTTGCTGCCCCCTCCTTCTCCTGCCCTGGCCATAGTTAATTTTGCCATGCTTATCTCCTGTACTTAGCTTTAGTGCTCCTGTACCAGTGCCTTAGTTTTTATGTACTAGGCTATACACTATTTACCGTTTGCATTTATTGTTTGAATTATTGTATTTTTGCTGCACCTTGCACGTTTCTACCAAGTATACTTTGTATATTTTGTCTATACATTACATGTTTTGTCTCCTTATTTCCTTATCTGGGTTACACCTGGAAATGAGAGTTGGCTCAGTGTGCCTTTCCCAGTTTCCAATTTTCAATCAATCAATCAATCAATCAATACCTAAATAAATATTTAACGCAATCAGTGGCTCCCAAGTCAAACATTCTTGGAAGATTATGCAACTGAGTTCTGCTGAACTCAAGTGTTATTTTTTTTGCTGGTGATCAAAGCCAGATTTTTAGAACAGAAAACATTATAAACTGAGACCTGCTTGTGAATTTTTCAGACTTGGCTTTTGTAAGGTAATTTACAAATTAAACCCTATCAATGGCAAAGGGATGTGGCAGTGGAGCTACTGTACCATATCCCATAAACTCTAGAGGCACTGATCACCAGTCGCCCTCACTGGAGCTTCCGGGACCAGGGCTACAGCCAATGGGTAACTTCTCCCCATCCAGCACACTCCACCAATCAGGGTAGGAGGTGCATATTTGAATAGTGAGCCACAGCTTGAAAAGTGACTCCGATCCAGGAAGAGAAGATTCAGAGACAGAGCAGGGGGAGAGTGAGAGAGAGAGAGTGTGTGTATGTCATGTCAGGAGGACAGTGTGACCCTCCCCTCCCCACTGACTACCCTCGCTGGAGCTTCTGGGATCAGTGTTACAGCCAGCAGGTAACTCTGCCCCATCCAAAGCACTTCACCAATCAGGGTGGAGACACGTATTTGAATAGCAGAGCTACAGCTTGAAAAATGGCTCCAATCCAGGAAGAGGAGACTCACAGAAAGAGCTGGGAGAGAGGGACAGTGTCACATCAGGAGGACAGAGTGACCCTTCCCTCCCCACTGACTGCCGATCACCCTTATTGGAGCTTCCGGGACCAGGGCACAACTAGCTGCTAACTCTGTCCTGTCCAATGTGATCCACCAATCTCCTGCATGGCCTACTCCCTCAAAAGGGTCTTTGCTACAAGCAGCCCTCTGTACTGCTGCCCTCTGCACAAAGGACAAAGTGCAAAGGTCATCAGTGGAGTCTGCCAGGAGTCAGCCAAGGAGACAGCCAAAAGCCAGAAACTCTGCTGGAAAAAGCCAGGTAAACCTGTATTGTCTGTGGAAAAATGGTAGTATGTCCTAGCTGAAATCTATCTGGGTGGGTACTGTAGTTTAAGAAAGTACTCTGCTTCAACTATCGTCAATACTTATTTCTTGGGTAATGAGTAGAAATGCAGTGAATTTAAAATCTGCAGGCAAAGTGAACATGAAGTGGCCACTTCGCGTTAGTGCTATGCTACGGGAAGTGGCCATTAAGGAGTACTCACTTCGCCTTGTGATTATGACTTGACTTCGCATTGTTATTCCGCCTTAACATGAAGTAAGGTGGAATGACAACAATAGGCACTTTAGGCAGCCCCCTCACACACATCACATGGCTTACAGTACTGTAAGTCACATGCTTTAGCCAGGCAGGAAGGAAGTGAGTCATACCAGCAGATACTTTCACTTTCTCCTTTGCAGAGGTAGGAGGAAGGATAGCGTAGGAGAGGAGTGTGTATTTGTTGCTTAACTTGCTTTTTTCAACGTCATAAAAACCAACAGTTTTTTGAAAAGTTCATTCTTTAGTTTTTGTTATACTGTTTTTGAGTTCTTTTTTTGTGACTGATTTATTTGTTTTATAAGTTTTGTTTTGTGTAAGTGTGTGTGTGACTGTGTGTGTGTGTGTGTGTGTGTGGGTGTGTGTGTGTGTGTGTGAGTCGGTCGTCGTCGCGTGACGCATCAGAGTGGAGAGGGAAGGAGAGTTATGGATCAGGGACAGTCTGTGGTCTGTGTTGGCCAGAGGGGAGTGCGGACATGTGGGGGTCAGCATGGGCGGGTGTCGCCGGACTGCTCCAGATTATTTGGTCCAGCCCCCCCCCCGGAAGCAGCAGCACCATCAGTGCCACCGCCACATCCAGCAAGTCCGCCACCACCACCACCACCATCTGTACCAGCTGCAGGAGCTCCAGCAGCACCACCTTCCACTCCACAGCAGCAAGTGGAGCCCCCCACAGGTGCGTGACAGTGCTGCTGGCAATACATCTGTTTCTGTTGTGCCTGGTCCCTCCCACAGCTCGATAGTCTGGCAGCTTTTCAATTGTGTTGGGGGGACGGGAGCATTGTGATGTGCCTGCTTTGTGGTGTGCAGGTGTGCCGTGACCCTCAGGGGACACATCTGGGGACTGGGGGCCAGAGGACACACATGCTTAACCACCACAAGGTGGAGTGGCAGGCTGCCACAGAATGGGCTAGGCCTACACCTGCTGGCCCTTCTGTGGCAGTGGCAGCGGGTGCTGCTGCTGTGTGTTGCCAGAGCAGGAGGAGGGCCACAGCAGCAGCTGCTGCTCCTCCACCACTACCCCTACCACTGCCACCAGCACCACCCTCACCACTACCACTACCTGCCTTTCCTCCCGCAGCAGTGGACCCCACCACGATGCCTTCAATGCAGTCAGAAATAGCACTGCTGTGGGCTGTGATGGAGGAAAGTAATCAGAGTATGGGTGCTGTCCAGCAGCAGATGGAGTGGATCGAGCAAGAGCAGCTGCAAATAGTGTCGATGCTTCATCTGCTGCTGGAACATCATGGGATCGAACATTAGGTTTTGTTTTCTGCACACCTCTCCCCCACTGCTGTACTGTTTTGTGTTTTGTTTGTTTAATACCAGATAGATGGAAGGCCACGGTACTAGTTTAAAGGGAAGCAGTCAGCAACAGGAGCACCTGCATCCTGCCCCTGCAAGGCTTACCCTCCGGTTAAGCCTTTTTAGTATGTTGCGGCATTTTTCTCATGCTGCAACATACTTTATTATACTAAAGAAACGTCAGTAACCTGGAAGTATGGCAGATGCTATGGGGGCTCCATTATGTGAAAAGGTGCAATGTCGATGCACCATGCACTTCAATACAAAAGTATTTAAAGTGCATGGTGCATCTCCGCCACACCTTTCCTTTACACATAATGGGGCCCCCATAGCGTCCGCCATCCTTCTGGGTCACTGACCTTTCTTTCTTAAAATAAAGTATGTTGCGGCATGAGAAAAATGCTGCAACATACTTAAAAGGCTTAACTGGAGGGTAAGCCTTGCACTGGGCAGGACACAGGAGCTCCTGTTGCTGACTGCTTCCCTTTAAATATATACACATGCACATACAGTCATACATGCTCCTTATATGGGTGCCTTACCACCAGGGTAATCTTTCTTGCTCCACATGTCCTTACATTCCATAGTGCAATACTTTTCTGGCAAAAATGCTCATAATTTTGGTAAACCAGGGCTTGGAGGACTTCCTGTTCTGAAGATCCGCCCAAGTTCTGCCACCTTGCTCAGCAATGTTATGACATGATGCCAGGGTAAGCACGGGGGTGTTCTTTATTATAGTGAATGGCCGGCAGCTTTCTGAAAGTTTCTTTATGTTATAGTGGTCAGTTTGTGGTGAAACATGGGTATGTTTCCACTAAGAAGGCTCTTGTTAGTTTAAACATGCCCACATTTCACCACAACGTTGCTGAGCACAGGGGCAGAACCTGGCCGGCTCTTCAGAAAGGGAAGTCCTCGGGGACCCATTTTACCAAAATTACGAATGTTTTTGCCAGAAAAGTATTGCACTATTTAAGGACACGTGGAGCAAGAAAGATTCCTCTGGAGGTTAGGCACCAATATATTGGGTGCAATACCACACATAACTATGTAACTTGGTGACTCTCTTTAAAGCAGCAGTGCAACAATCTGTTGAAAATTTTGACCTATTCTTTTTTATGCTATTTTACGTTGCCACTTTACTTACATCCTGACTTGTATGATACTATTCTTTCCAGTATTTGATTCTGCTTTAGTACTTTTTCATGTGTGAGATAATAAAAGGAGCACTCTTTTTAATATGGTGCAGACCAGGTCTTTGTCGGTAGTTTGTGCTGTTTTTCTCCATCAGTTGTTATATATTACTTCTGTTGTCAAATTAACAATTATGCAGCAGGCAGTGTTTTATGACATCACAGAACAATAGTTGTTCAAAAACAGCTGCAAATAGTGATAATAACCTGGTCAGAACAATATTAAATGGCATGCTCCTTTTTTATTTTCAGACATGAGAAAAAGTAGTAAAGCAGACACAAACTGTATAAAGAAGGGTATCATACAAGTCATGAGGTAACTAGTGGCCGGCAACGACGGCAATGTAAAATAGCATAAAAAACTGTAGGTCAAAATTGTAAGCACATTGTTGCAATGCTGCTTTAATTTATAATTTAAGTATGACATTATGTGCTCACAATCACAACACACAAAATGCTTCTGTCTTCTGTCCAGATAATTGACATGTGCTAAGGAAGTGAAATGGGATCGTCACACCACATGCAAAGTCCCCCAAAATTTATTGCGCAGTCACTCATGCACACAGTGGTGGCACAGAGTTCCCAGATTTTTTCTGCATGCCCAAAATGCATCTGCCTTGTGTCCAGAAAATTGACAAGTGGTAACAAAGTGAAATTGGATTGTTTCAGCACATACAAAGTCCCCCAGAATTAAAGGCGCACTCAGTCATGCACGCAGTGATGGCACAGAGTCCCCAGATTTTTTCTGCATGCCCAAAATGCATCCGCCTTGTGTCCAGAAAATTGACAAGTGGAAACACAGTGAAATGAGACTGTTTCAGCACATACAAAGTCCCCCAGAATTTACTGCACAGTCACTCATGCGTACAGTGGTGGCACAGAGTCCCCAGATTTTTTCTGCATGCCCAAAATGCATCCGCCTTGTGGCCAGAAAATTGACAAGTGGTAACACAGTGAAATGAGACTGTTTCAGCACAAACAAAGTCCCCCAGAATTTTTTGCACAGTCACTCATGCGTGCAGTGCCCCAGAATAAAATGATGACCGTGAGCGAACTCTTGCTGGTCCAATATGTGCTGCAATTCGAGCGAATGCAATGTGATCATCTCAACTGGATGGAAGGGTGCCCTTTGTACACTAATAGTAGCCTTGGTGAGTTGATATATATATATTTCTGTATTTTGTAGGTGAGGGGGCCTGACATGGACATGTACTCATGGTATTATTCTGTATCACAGGTCACAGATACTGTTGGTATGTACATTCCAGTGCTCGATGAGACATTTTGCATAGAAATTTGCAATGGATAACTCTCAAGCACATGAAGGTAAGTATTTTTTTTAATTTTTTCGGTGGGGGGAAGCATATTTGCAGGTTTGTCTGTAATGGTTTCTTATGTTGTTACTTCTTCACAGATTTCATCTGCATCCTTCTCGAGTCTGGTTGTTAATGATGGTCATGGCCATCTAATGAAACGACTTCTGTGTTTTGCATATGCGCCCAGCCCGGGGGGACTGATGTTGAAGAACTTGTTTGGATATGGCCACTTTGTCAGAACAACAAAGCATCTGGAAGTTTCCTAAAAAAAGAAATTAATGACTTCTTACAACTTAATTGTTATGCGTCCCTCCCTGGTTCTCAAATCTCAATCCCTAAAGTCAAGTTACATTTGAAACCCACATCTTGTGAACTAACACAACCTGTGTGCAATATTTGCTGCAGTCTTTACAAAACAATGAAATGGATGAAATAAAATCTTCATACTTACCAGAATGGGTTTCACATGGATATTACATCACTTTCTCTCTGTACGATACAGCTACAGTACCATTCCCAATGAGTTTCAGCGATGGAGCCTTTTTTTGTTACCCTGTAAAAGAAACAAAAGAAGTGTACTGTATGTGTTTTACCATTGCGGCTCTGAAAAGCTGCAGAAAAGAAAACATACAACTAAAGGAAGTGAAGCAGCATAACAAACATGAGTACACATACTCACTTTATGGTTTAAATATTAAGAAGGTTTGTGTCTCTGGCTGATGGATGTGGTGGTCCGGACAGACTCATGGTGGCAGTGGTGGCAGTGGATAACATCAGTCCCGGTGATGGTGGTGGCTCAGGGGGCAGACAGACTCATGGTGGCATTGGCTAACATCAGTACCGGTGGTGGTGGTCCGGGGGGACAGACAGACTCATGGTAGCAGTGGCTAACATCAGTCCCGGTGGTGGTGGTGGTTCAGGGGGCAGACAGACTCATGGTGGCAGTGGAAAACAACAGTCCCGGTGGTGGTGGTGGTTCAGGAGGCAGACAGACTCATGGTGGCAGTGGAAAACAACAGTCCCAGTGGTGGTGATGGTTCAGGGGGCAGACAGACTCATGGTGGCAGTGGATAACATCAGTCCCGGTGATGGTGGTGGTTCAGGGGATAGACAGACTCGTGATGGCAATGGCTAACATCAGTCCAGGTGTTGGCGGTGGTTCCGGGGGCAAACAGACTCATGGTGGCAGTGGATAACATCAGTCCTGGTGGTGGTGGTTCGGGGGGCAGACAGAGTCATGGTAGCAGTGGATAACATCAGTCCTGGTGGTGGTGGTCTGGGGGGGCACACCACCTTTTAAAAACTTCAGTCAAAACCTGCCAACATTAACCACATCTTCATCCTTATAAGGAAAGCTGCCCTCACAGTCATCGATGTCTGAAGTCTGACCACTGGGAAATTCTTCTTCCATTGTGTCATCATCTACATCAGTGGTGGGATGTTTCAGGCAGCCACTGTCAGTGCCACCAGGTTGCTCCATTTCCATATCAGCAAGACCATCATGACTAGGCCAGGGTACGAATACCAAAGTTGCAGCCTCTGCTGGTATATGCCTCTCATTCATTTTAATGAATGTTAGCAAACTAACATTTGCAGGAGACAGGTTTGTCTGACAATCTCTGACTATTGCACCTGCTGGGCTGAATACCCTCTCAACACTTACACTGGAGGGTGGGCATGTGAGGTACTTCAGTGCCACTGCAGTCATCTCTGGCCATTCACTGAATGTTCTACTCCAGTACAAAACAGGATCTTCAGTTATTGTCAGATGCCTGTTTTCAGACAAATATGACTCAACCATTCTCTGTGCTGCATTAAGTCCAATTGTTAATGCATCATCCTGTTCTCCCAAATCATTTATTTCACAAATACCGACTTGGGACAAAGCCTCCCAAAGCGGGTTGACGCCAACCACTTTGGATGACAGACCACCTGGAACTGCAGTCCCCTTCCCCTTGCAGGATATGCTTGATGGCCCTCCAGGTACACCTTCAGCCAGATTATGCTGCTGAGGTTTGCTGACCTTGGCACGTGACTTCTGTGCTCCAGGAACCAAGCACACCAGTTGACCAGTGATATTTTTTACCTGTTCAGGCCCTCCCTCCAGTACTGATGCAATTCCATGTTTGTATCATGGGTCCAGCATTGTTGCTTTGGCAAAGTTGTCACTACGCTGAATGCTCACAATGTGACGATTCTGGTCGAATACTTTCAGCATGTGTTGTAGCAACATACTGCTACCGCCATCTCCGGCAACATCAAGGTTATGCTGTACATTCACCAATGTCTGCCTCAGCACCTGCAGCAGTAGAATTGATTGGCTAATCGAGGCAGACTCACCACTCACTGCCTGTGTGGCATGTTCAAAAGGACGCAAAATTGTTATTAGAGTCCATGAGGTGCCACTGTTCAGTTGTCATAGACATGGAGGTCCCGGAACTGTCACTGCTAGTGTGCATCACAAGATATTCTGAGATGGCTTTGCATTGTTCATACAACCTCTCTGCCATGTATAAAGTGGTGTTCCATTGGTGACACCTTCCAGCTTCAAGCAGTGCTCAGGCAGGCTGTTTTGTATCTGCAACTGCTGCAGTTGATCACAGGCCTTTCCAGATCTTGAAAAGTGAGAGCAGATATGTCGTGCAACGGTCAACATTTCCTTTATATCAGGGTGCTGCAGAAACTCCTGAACCACAAGATTTAAACAATGGCCCATGCATGGAACACAAAAAAAAACACCATTCATGATGCATTTCACCACATTTGACCCATTGTCACTTGCTATGAACCCAGCTCTCAGGGACAGAGGGTTTAGCCATCTATCAATTTCAGTCAGTACCATATCCAACATGTTCTCACCAGTGTGTGAACAGGTCACACTGCGCACAGCAAGAGTTGTATGCTGTCAATTCCTGGAAGATTGCTACCGTGACAATCCACCTTACTGCACTGATTATTCACACTACCAACATCACAAACAACCCCCTGCCCCACCCAGTGTGCAGTTATACCAAATATGAACTCCCGCTGTTTTGCCACTTGTCCACATATCCATACTTAAATGGATGAATGGAGGAGGAATGTTGATGGGCATGTCTTACTGAGTTGGACACAGTGCGGAACAACTCGGGGACAGCACGGGTAGAAAAGCATGTCCTGGATGGGACTTTCCATTTTGGACAGGCACGTTCAGCAAACCACGGAACCCAGAATTCTCCACAAAGGAGAAGGGCAAAAGATCAATTGGCAGCATTTCCGCTACAGCAGCATTGAGTTCACGTGACACTGTGTGATTTTGGGGATACTTCAGCTTATGCGCAAAAACACTCTGTAACGTGGGCTGAGTTAAACATTTTACACAGGGCATGTTGATCACAAATGGTTGTGCTCTGTGATGAATGGCATTGGCAGGGCGTGGAGTGTGGACATTTGATGAAGACAGTTGCACAGGTGATGATGACAAACCCAGAAATGTTGTTATTTTGCCAGATTTGCCAACCAGGGTTGATGTACTACTTGCACTAGACATACTGCATTCATCTCCAACACCACCACCACTACAAAAACTGCTGCTCTCACCAGCACTGGACAACATTACAAAGTCATTATGGTCCTCCACCTCATCATGCCTGTAGTAATCCTCTGCTCTTATTACCACACTACTGCACACGTTAAATTTCCTACTGGGCTTAACAGTCATGGAAGGGGATAACATGCTGGCTATGGTTGCCGGTGACGTGGGTGAATGCCCCACTGTGGTATTAGCTGTCAGCTTGTGCTGGGTCCACTGTGCTAAGTGACTGTTCTTAAGATGTGTATGCTGTCCTCCTGTGCACAGATGGCTCCCCTTTTTACCTCGACTCACACACACATGGCAAACCTGGCAGATTGCAACTGAATCAACATTTGCATCTTGAACAAAAAAAATCCCAAACAAGGGATTGCGATGCTCTGCTTTTAACATGTCCATGATGTGACTTATTTAAGTCCATTATTTTAAGTACTGAAGTGGGGGGGGGGCACGTGATGTTTCGGGCACTGCACACCTGGACTGCAACTGACCACCATGACCACCTATAATATTGATTACTGGGTCATCATCATCATCAACTAAAACCAGTAGATCACAAGTATCCAGGAAGTGAGCTGAAATGAGCAGCGAGCAGTTGAGAATTGTATTTTCACCTCTTTTTCACAATAAAGGATTATTTGTTGGATTTTGCACCACAGTCCTGGGGTGAGTTTGTCTATTTGCTGCCTTCATTTCCCTTTAGATGAAGATACAAAGAGCAATAAGTTTATTGCCTATAGACTGCCTTAGTTGGTGCCAGGTCTCTGAGGCTTTTTAGCCTCAGAATATACATTTGTGATTTCCGGCCAGAGGCACAACCATTGTCCTAGGTGCAACAGTACCTCCTAAAACCTGTCAATATCAGATGTTTTAACTGACTGCGGGGGAGACTAGATCTAGGGGAACAACAGTGGCTGATGAGAACATAGGGATCCTAGCTAGCACTTCTCCGTATCTGGGGGATTGTAGCAGTAAAGCGGGTACAAAGAAAGCAGCAGAAAGGGGAAATAGCAAAGGGTGACAGCAAAAACAAAGGGAGGAGAAGACAAGGAAAACACAAGGCCTGTAGCAAAATAATATCAGGGGTCAGATGGAAGGGGGCATGTCTTAATGCCAGCAGCCTGGTTAACAAAATCAGCGAGTTCCAGACATTGATAGCAGACACTGAGGTGGACCTCATGGCCATCATGGAAACATGGGCTTCAGAAAACAATGTCTGGGAACTGACGGTCCCTGGGTATTCACTATTCAGGAGGGATAGAGAAACAGGTAGAGGAGAAGGAGTTGCTCATTTGAACAAGGACGGCATTGAAGTATCAGAAGATGGGTGCATCAGGGTAGCAGTTGGGAGACAGAGTCACTGAATGTACAACTCCAGGCAACCTCATAGAAACATACAATTTGATGCAGATAAGGACCGTTTGGCCCACCCAGTCTGCCCATTTCCCTACCTAATGGATAAGTTGCAGATCCTATCTAATCAACAACCTACTTCTTCCATCCTCCACCCCACAGAATTGCCTTATGTCTGTCCCATGCATTCTTGAATTCCACCACTGTTTTTGACTCCACAACCTCCTCAGGAAGGCTATTCCATGCATCCACAACCCTCTCCATGAAAAAATACTTCCTCACATTACCTCTAAGCTGTCCCCCCCCCAGCTTCAGATTGTGCCCCCTTGTTCTTGCACACCTCTTTTTCTGAAAGATGCTACCCTCTTGGACTTTGTTGATTCCCTTGAGGTATTTGAAAGTTTCCATCATGTCCCCCCTCTCCCTCATCTCCTCAAGGCTATACATATTAAGATCCTTAAGTCTCTCTTGATATGTCTTCTGCTGCAGACCCTGCACCATTTTAGTTGCCCTCCTCTGGACTGCCTCCATCCTGTCTATGTCTTTGTAGAGATTGGGTCTCCAGAACTGCATGCGGCACTCCAGATGGGGTCTCACCAGCTGTCTGTACAGAGGGGATAACAACTTCCTGTTTTCTACTGGTGATGCCTCTCCCTATGCATCCCAGTATCCCACCAGCCCTGCTTACTGCCCTCTCACAT
This sequence comes from Neoceratodus forsteri, assembly GCA_016271365.2. Lineage (NCBI taxonomy): Eukaryota > Metazoa > Chordata > Ceratodontiformes > Ceratodontidae > Neoceratodus > Neoceratodus forsteri. The sequence goes on along the minus strand of CM028133.1, from coordinate 674,353,627 downwards.
TGCTTGCTCACCTTTAGGTCATCTGAAATGACTACCCCCAGGTCCCTTTCCATTTTTGTTGTTGTTAGTACCTCACCACCCATTGTGTACTCTTCCCCTGGGTTTTTGTTTCCCAGGTGCATTACTTTGCACTTCTTAGCATTGAATCTAAGCTGCCATACATTTGACCATTCCTCCAACCTTGCCATGTCCCTTCTCATCCTTTCCACCCCACCTTGTGTATCAACTCTGTTGCAGATCTTTGTGTCGTCTGCAAAGAAACATACTTTTCCTTCCAGTCCCTCTGCAATGTCACTTATAAAGACATTAAAGAGGACCGGTCCTAGTGCTGAACCTTGCGGTACCCTACTAGTAATGCCCTCTTTCTTCAGAGTGGACTCCATTTACTATTACCCTCTGTGTCCTGTTCTTCAGCCAATTTTTTTACCCAGGCTACCATCTTGGGAACCACTCCCAGGCTGGCCAACTTGTGTATTAATCTTTTGTGTGGGACTGTGTCAAATGCCTTGCTAAAGTCTAGGTAGGCCATGTCTACAGCACCTCCCTGATATACTACTTTAGTCACCCAGTCAAAGAAATCTATTAGATTCGTCTGACATGATCTTCCCGCTGTGAATCCATGCTGCCTTGGTCCTGCTCCCCTCTGGCCTCTAGGTACTCAACAATTCTTTCCTTCAGAAGTGATTCCATCATTTTTCCAATCACTGAGGTTAAACTAACAGGTCTGTAGTTTCCTGCTTCTGCCCTGCTCTCACCTTTGTGAAGTGGAATCACATCTGCCCTCTTCCAGTCTTCAGGTACTACCCCATCCTCCCATGATTTATTAAAGAGGGTAGTCAGTGGTGTCACTAGTTCTACCCTTAGTTCTTTTAGAATTCTGGGATGAATCCCATCAGGCCCCATTGCTTTGTCCACCTTCAGTTTTAAGAGTTCTTTCAGAACCCTTTCTTCTGTGAAGAAAGGGTTCTGAAAGAACTCTTAAAACTCATCTCACCTCAGGCAAGAAAATAGGCTTGGGGTGAGCTATAGGCCTCTAGAGCAAGGGAAGGATTGGGACAGAGAGAGAGAGAGAGAGAGAGAGAGACTAGGGAAGAACTGGAAAAGAGGGGTAACAAAGGGAAGAGTAGTGGTGGTGGATGATCGGAACCTGCCAGACATTGACTGGGATGCTCCAGTGGCCAGGAGTGCCAGAATCAAGCCTTGCTGGACACCTTCCAAGAGTGTGTACTGGTGCAGCTAGTTAGGGAACCCACCAAGCAGACCACAGTTCTTGATGGAGTGCTCACCAACTCAGAGACGGTGGAGTTGTGTGAAAAGGGGAGTCGTTGGGGAATCGTGACCACAACTCTGTTTTTTTGAAGTGGACCTCAAGTGTGGCAAACCACAATCAAGGGCTGAGTCCTTGACTTTAGAAGGGTAGTCTTTGATAGGCTGAGGGAGCTAGCCAGGGATACGAACATAAGAATCTGCAAGCAGAAACAGGCCATACAGTCTATCAGGTTAGTCTGCTTGAATGCGCAGCTAGCATCCTTATATTACAGCTTCCCCTCCTCTCCCCCTCACCTTTACCCCCCCCTCGCATCCTGTCCTATGCCTTTTTAAAACTACCCACTGTGTTACAGGATACCACCTCCTTGGGTAGAGTGTTCCATTTCTCCACCACCCTCTCTGTGAAAAAATGCCCCCTCATCTCTTTCCAATATCTTCCACCCTCCAAACTGAGACCATGCCCTCTGGTGTCCCTTCATCTCCTCAGCTTAAATATACCTTCTATGCCCGTTTTGTTAATCCCCTTCAAATATCTGCAGGTCTCAATCATATCTCCCTGATCCCTCCTCTCCTCCAGGGTGTACATAGTCAGTTCAGTCAGCCTGTCCTCATAGGTTTTGCTCTCCAGCCCCTGGATCATCTTAGTTGCCCTACGCTGTACCCCCTCCAGCAATCTGATATCCTTCTTCAGAAAGGGACACCAGAACTGCATGCTGTACTCCAAATGTGGCCTAACTAGTGACCTGTACAGTGGCAGGATCACATCCCTATTTCTGGATGAGATTCCTCTTGCAATACACCCCAGCATCTTGTTGGCCTTAGCTGCCACCTTCCTGCACTGAGCTGAGTTGTTCATGTTACCTGTTATGATCACCCCTAGGATATATATATATATATATACTATAATGGGGGGGGGTTGGAGGAGAGATGGAGGCAGTTAAGGTGACCATCCTTGAGGCATCTAGGGTATGCATAAGAATGGTAACCCCAAAAAAACAGGTTCAAGAGACAATTATGGTTCTCAGCAAGAGTCAGGGAAGAGGCGTAAGCCAAAAAGAAGGACTTTTATAAATACAAATAAAGGAAGGGGGAGGTAGAATGGGGAAAATATGTACAGAAAAATAGGGAGGCAAAGGGGGTCATTAGGGAGGCAAAAGCAGACACAGAGCTGTGTACTGTGGAAGGAGTCAAGAGTGGAGAAAAACAGTTCTTCAGATATATTAGGGAAAAAAGGAAGAAAGGTGAGGGAATCATAAGCCTAGTAGAGGTGGGTAGAGTAATAGAGAAGGACGTGCAAAAGGTTGCCATCCTTAATGATTACTTTTGCTCAGTTTTCACAAAGAAGGACGGTGGGTCCTTGCCAGAGAGTGGTTATCAAAGCAGTCACTGGGGAGGTCCCAGAGATGAGACACCCAATATTTACTAGTGACAGGGTCTTCAAAGGGCTGGCAGCCCTAAAGATTGATAAGGCCACAGGGTCAGATGGGATGCATCCAAGGATACTCTGGGAATTAGCAGGGAAATAGCTGAACCCCTGGTAGGTCTATTCAACAGGTCACATGAGACAGGAGAAGTTCTGAAGGATTGGAAGGTGGCAGATGTAGTTTCACTGCATGGGGGAAGGGGTCAAGGAGCAAACATGGAACTACAGACCTGTCAGTTTTACCTCTATTGTAGGGAAACTGATGGAGTCACTGGTCAAAGAGGACCTTGTGGACTACCTGGAGAGCAACGGGTTCAAGGATATTAAGCAGCACAGTTTCAGGGCAGGGAGGTATTTTCAGACTAACCTGATAGTTTTGTTCAACTGGGTGATGAAGGAACTGGATAAGGGCCATGCTGTTGATCTCCTGTACTTTGTCTTCAGTAAGGCATTTGACTCAGTCCCTCACAGACGACTACTGAAGAAGATGAAGGACCTGGGGTGGCTAAAGTCATCGTAAACAGGGTGAGTAACTGGCTAAAGGGGAGGCAGCAGAGGGTTGTGGTTAATGAGGTTAAATCAGAGGAGAGGGAGGTTATGAGCAGGGTTCCACAGGGATTGGTCCTGGGTGTGGTACTCTTAAACGTGTTTATCAGTGACATTGGAAAAGGAATCAGGGGCAGGTTGTGTCTTTTTGCAAATGACACAAAGTTCTGTGAGATGGTGGATAGTGATGAGGGAATAAGGGAAATACAGAAAGACTTACAAAAACTGGAGGGTGTTCAAGGGTTTGGCAATTTAAACTCAACGCCAAAAAGTGTGGGGTAATGCACCTAGGGAACAAGAACCCTGAGACGGAGTATTGGATGCAACGGCGGAGACTCAGCACTAAGGCTGAGGAATGGGACTTAGGAGTTATTATCAGCAACTCTCTGAAACAATTAAGTCAGTGCAACAACGCTTACAGCAAGGCTATTAGGATGCTGGAATGCATTGGAAGGGATATTGATAGTAGAAGGAAAGATGTAATACTTGCCTGGTATAAATCCCTGGTGAAGTTTCACCTAAAATATTGCACCCAGTTCTAGAGTCCCCATCTCTGGAAGGATAAGGATAGCCTGCAGCCGGTGCAGTGCAGAGTAACAAAAATGATTCAGGGCCAGCAGGGCAGATCCTATGAGGAGCGCCTCAAGGCACTGAACACGTACTCACTGGAGACCAGAAGGGAGAGGGGAGATATGATAGAGACCTTCAAGTTCCTTAAGGGAATTAACAAAGTGAATTCTTGGAGCTATTTAGCCTGTACACTAACTTGCATTTCATGAACATGAGTGGAAACTAACATGAGAGAGGTTCAAGAGGAATGTAAGGATGTAGTAGTACTATTTTATGGAAAGGGTGGTGGAGGCATGGAACAGTCTACCAGCCGAGATGGTGAGTGCAAAACAGTTAGGGGGTTCAAGCAGGGTTGGGACAGAATGAATGGTATTGTGGATACTTGGGGAAATAGTATCAGGGAAGAGAATGGGAGAGGATAGAGTGGGTTAGTAACCTGGAGGAGCAGTAGGCTCTAAGGCTTATAGAGAACTTGGGTAGAGTGGATGAACCACAGGTCTTTTTCTGTCATCATTGTCTATGTTTCTATGTTTTTGCAAATTTTGACTGTAGTACTCCTTTAAGTTGATCAATCTAGTGTCAGTCCTTCTGGCCCTGAATCATGTGGTTACCCTATGCTGCACCATCTCTAGCCTGTCTTTGTCTTTTCTTAGGTGGGCGCTCTAGAACTGGGCACAGTATTCCAGATGAGGTCTCACCAGTGATATGTAGAGAGGTAGTATCACCTCTTCCCTCTAGCTGTTGAATACCCTCCCAATACACCCCAGTATTTTGGCAGCTTTGCTGTAAGCTTTGTTACATTGGCTATATTGTTTTAGGAAGTCTGTCATGATGACTCCAGATCCCTTTCCTCAGTGGTAGTGTCCAACTTAACCCTTCCCATCCAATATTCCATCATGGAGTTCTTGTTCCCTGTATGCATCACTTTGCACTTCTTGAAACTGAATTTCAACTGCCAAACTTTGGACCACCGCTCTAGCCTTTGCAGGTCCCTCTGCTATTCCTTAACTTCTTTCTCACTGCCTACCCCACCACAGACCTTAGCATCTTCTGCAGAGAGACACATCTTGTCCTGTAGTCCTTCTTCTATGTTACTGATGAACATATTGAAAAGGACTGGCCCCAGTACTTAATCCTGTGGTACCCCACTTGTGATCCCCTCTCCCATGACTTAAACCTGCTTACCGCTACTCTTTACTGTCTTCCCCCCAGCCAGCTTCCCACCCATCTAACTAGATCCTTCACTGCATCCAGATCCTTGAACTTGTTCAGTATCCTTCCACGTGGCACAGCATTAAATGCCTTGCTGAAGTCGAAGTAGAGTAAATCCACTGCTTGTCCCTTATCTACTGCCCTGGTCACCAAGTCAAAGAACACTATCAGGTGAGTCTGAGAAAACCTCCCTGCCACATTTATGTGCTGCTTACTGTCCTGGAGCCCATTTCTCTATGTCGTGTTTGACTAGTGTATCCATTAATTCACCTGCTTTGGAGGTATGATTAACGGGGTCTGCACTTTCCTGGTTGCTTCTTGTCTCATTCCTCATTGAGCTAAACTTATCTGCTACCCTCCAATCTTTCAAGCCGCCCCTGACAGTAGCAAACTATTGAATGGCCCTGCCAGGAGTTCAGCTAGCTCTAATAACAGTTCACTGAGCACCCTTGGGTGCATCCCATCTGGTCCTGAGCCTAATCTAGTTTCAGGGGCTGCAAGCTTAATCTGTTTTCAGGGCTGCAAGCTCATTTCTGACCCCTACTCCCACAATTGCTACCTGCCCCATTTTTGGGATCCCTCTTGCAACATCCTATATGCTGACCTCAGGCAAGTGCCCACTATTCTGCACTGTGAAGCCTGAGCAAAAGTAGTCATTAAAAATGGCTGCCTTCTGCTCATCCTCCTTTATTTCCCTAACACCCTCCATCGGCCTAATAATTCCCCCTTTCATCTTCCTTTTTTCCTAATGTATCTAAAGAACTGTTTTCCACCTTGACCCCTCCGAAGTACACAATTCTGTGCCTGCTTTTGCATCTCTGACTGCCTTCCTGGCCTCCCTCATCTTTGACTGGTGTTCACTCCATTCCTCTTCTCCCCGTTTCTCCTTGTATCTACTCAAGGACCCTGTTTTACCCTCACTTCCTCCCTGACCTTTTTTGAGAACCAGAGTGGTCCCTTGTGCCTGTTTCTCTTGGTAACCATTCCAAACATGCCTTAGTTGCCTCAAGAATGGCCCCTTTAATTTCTTCCCACCTTTCCTCAACCCCCTGATTTCATCCACTTCCCGTAGCTTATCCTTGACTAGTTCTCTCATTGATCAAAGTCTGCTCTTCTGAAATCCAGAACCAGAACCTTCGATGAGGGTATACTGGTACCCATGGCCAGTTTGAACCATATGGTGTTATGATCACTGGACTCTACGGTCTTCCCAGTTCTTACCTGCCTACCATTTCTGAGTTGGTGAGCACCATGTCGAGAATTGTATATTGTTTTGTGGGTACCCTGACCAGCTGCAGCAGCAGGAAGGCCTGCTAAGTATTAAACAGGGCCTGACATCTGGTGCTCTTAGTGGCTGGATTTTCCCAGTCTACATCTGGTAGATTGAGATTCCCCCACCTCCAATATCTCCCTCCTTTTTCCCCCTTTCTGAAATTCTGCCCCAGCTCCCCACCTCCCTTGTTCTCCTGTCCCCACAGTCTCTAGACCACCTCTTTGTGCAGCTTCTTTCCTGAAGTGGTCATGAGTTGCAACCACAGCAATTCTGTCTTCCTACCTTCCTCAGATGGACCCCTGCTCTACTGCCTCTATGTTTTCCTTGACATAAAGGGCTACTTCACATCCTTTTCCCTTACCCCTATCTTGACTATACATGGTATATCCTGGTACTGCTAAGTCACTGAGATTTTCCCGGTGGCCTATGTTTCTGTGATGGCTACGAGGTCTAATCCTGCACCTGCCACCATCGCCTGGAACTCACTAATTGTGTTTCCTAAGCTCCTGGCATTTATGCAGACTGCTTTCCAGCATGTGCCTATACCCTATCCTCTTCTTATTAATACATCCCCCCTTTGTCCTATCCATCCCACCATAATTTCCTGCCCCTTGCTTGTTCTGTGTGATCCCATCCTGACTCCTTTTCTTACCTCATTATTGACACCCATCAGGATGCCACAATACCCACTGCTTCTATCCCAAATTTGTTTTAAAAAATTGCATTTATTTCTGTACTGGTCGCTGTGAAAAATGGCATTTTTTGCTAATCTGCTTACCAGTTTAAATTAAAATGAAATGAAATGACATTTCTTGGGGAGTCATAACTAGTTCCTCCTTTTGTTCTCCTCCTCTGTGGTTTCCCCAGCCTTAGCCTCCCCCCTTCTTAGTTTAAATGTTCACCAACAAGACATCAAACTTCTGCCCTGATGCATTAGCCCCCTTTCTTCTTTATGTGACAGTCATCCCACTTGAATAGTCTCCTGTCCCAGAAGCCCCACAGTCTCCTACAAAATAGTACATTTCCTTCTGGCACCACCCCTTCAGTCACCTGTTAAACTCCTCAGCCTCCTCCTTCCTCAATCTACCCTTCTCCTTCCCCCATACCCCACACAAGAAGGACTTCAGAAAAGACCTTCAATCTGTCCCCCAGCCTTCAAAAGTTGCACTTCACCATCTCAGTAGGTTGGTTGACTAGACTATTGGTACGTAAGTGTACTTACACTCCAAGCTCCCCTCCTCTACCATCCTCCCTGTCTTATCAATGTCCCAGGTGGCTGATGCATCTGGAGGACGTCTGACCACCCCCTTTTCCCTGCCTCCCACCACCTTCTCCATCCCTCTTATCATCAAGTCCCTAAGATACTTTTTTCTGTCATGCTCTGTGTCTTACCGCTGGGTGCCATCAAGTCATGCTGTTCACACTTCCTGACTCGCTCTGAGCCCCCAACGAAGGGGTCCACTACTCGTTCCTCCTTTATTGGTACAATGTAGTTTGTTGTCTGGATATGAGTCTGGATGACTTCCTTGTGACTGTCCCTGCCACCCTTTCCCCTCCCTGCTACACTCCAGCTCCAGACCAGTGGGCCTCTGGGAGTGTGGGGGTGCTTGGTGTGTCTGAGAGATTTATCTCAATGGGTGATGCAGCATGGAGAGCTCCTCCCTTGCTGCTACCAGCTGTATCTGGAGCTCCACAAATGCCCTACATATGGGGCAGTGTCCTCTCCTCCAGAATGTAGCACAGGGGATGAGTGTCCCATAGTCCCTACAGCTGACTATCTTCCCATTGTAACAGTACTCCACGGTATCTGAATTTTCCCATCTCACGGTGCTTACTTGAGTACTAAGAAAAATAGAAAACAGATGATTGATAAGCATTACAATTAAATCCTGTCTGAAGCTGGAAGATGAATGATTTTTTTCATTTTAATTATTTTGGGATATTGAGCAATGTTTTGAAGCAGCAGGTGTCGTTTTTAACAAAATGAAAGGTACACTTGTTTGCACATGTTTTGCTGTTGTCACCTTTGTTTATCTCTCACTATGGTGGCCAGTAGCATCTCTCAGTCTCCACCCCTACTTGCATATTCATGAGATTGCCTATTCATAGCCTTATGGGGTAGTGAGCACACATGCTCTGAGGAAGTCAGGTGCATCCCCGATGAAACATGAGCTGTGTGCATGTGCATGATGTGTGCTCTCCCCACATGGTGATGGTAGCACATTCTACTGTCCTGTATGTATTGTATGTTACTGTTATGGATTGTTTTATGAATAAACACAGGCTGAGCACTTGGAGAAGCTAAGCCTGTTGTTTTGCTTATTCCATGAAGTGAATACTGAGCTGTCCAGTGCAGTGCTAGTCTTCAGGTTTACTGGCTTGACTTATTAAACTGAAATATACTCTGGTACTAACCATACTATCCTCTGCCTGCCTGAAGCACCTATTATAGTCCTCCTTCCTTATAACGAACACCCCCCTTTCCGGAGCCAACTGGGAAGTTTGTTTTAACGAGGATTCGCTATAGCAAGAAGCAGTGAATTTATGGATGAGAAAAAAGATGCACTGTATAAATACTGTAACCTTTAATAGCTTTAAAAACATAAAAAATGTTGAATGAATTCAGCCTTATTCATGTACTGTATTTACTTATTATTAAAACATGAGTCCAGTGTAGTCTGCACCAATTCATTTTGCAGCACTTCATTTTTACATTGAACAATGAGCTGCCTTAACTGGAGCAGCTGGAGAGAGGACATGAAAGGCTGCCACTCCCGGTATCGCAACCCGATATCAACCCGATCTCAAGGCTAGCTATCCCCTCTCTGAGTGCACATTGTCTGGAACAGCTTTGGACCCCTCTGCACCCTCTGTTGCATCCTCACCATCACTGTTAGATTTGCATAATGCACGAGACCCAGTTTTAACTTCCTGAATGATTTCTTCATCGGTTATTGCATCCATAATATGCAGATTGTGGATGGGAGACTAAATTGAATTATTGGTGTAGTATGGAGCTATTCTGGGGCTTTAGTAAATTGTGCAGATTGCTAAGTGCTGACTGATTGCTGGTACTGGCACTATTGCTATTAGTGTCCAATTCTTGGGATATGGTACACAGTAATTAGAGCAAATTGTTGTGGGCTTGCTTCTAGTTGTTAAATTAACTACAGCTGTATCTGTACGGGTAGAACACAGACCGCAAACCACAAACCGCAAAAATAAAACTTAAAGTGGTATCTACAAATTGTTTTGTTTTCAGTTTTAAGTGGTACTGTAGCTGCTTACTGATTTTTTTGGGATCCACAACTGACATTCATTGCAAGAAGGATTCGTTATAATGGGATTCGTTATAAAGAGGGACAATGGTAATTTATACTTCCTATACCTCCATTACTTACTCCCTTAATCCTGGTTATTCCAAATGCTAATACAAATTACTAACATCATTTTTTCTTTTCAAGACTTAACACTTAGTTTTCTAGAATTTTATTTCTGGTATTCTAGAACTCAGCAGACTGAGTGGAATCTGTGACCTGAATGTGTTGCTACTGCTGATTCTATCACAGAACCAAACCACAATGCCAGAACATCTGCAATAGTCAGAAGCTGTCAAAAATGCCCATCTGATGTTGCTTTATAAAAACAAAAATAACAGAAAAAAAAACATACAATTTTTTTAACTAGTAGAAATTAACAACCCAGAAAGCTCCTCAAACAACAGGCAAGATCACATCACCTCGTCATACACAAGCCTGCCACAACAACAGATAAGCAAATCCAAAAGATAGAACAATAAGAATAAATCAGAGAAGGCTCCATAAGATCTGATATACTATTGTGTATTAGACGTACATCAATAGGCGAACTCAATGGTCAGCAAAAAACACATTCCAAAGCAGCCAAATGCCCCAAAAGGATATCTAGCTCCTTACGATCAGAGACCACAAAAGGCATGCACAGGGATTGTAAAAAATATAATAATAAAATAAACTACATCCACATTGACCAATCACAAAAGACATGTGATGCTTTCCTGACTCCCAACCAACACCTACCACATTTATTTTATTTATTTATTTATTTTTTGTTGACCGGGTAAGTGCACTAGACAAATTCTGCCTATTTTCAGGCATGACCTGGGGAAGGGGCTACAGATGAATGCCAACTGATCTTGAACCAGATTAAGCCATTGGTGGTATTTTTAGTATTTACTGTTTTAGTATTTTACACCTTCTAACTCCAGGAATCTCTCATTTAATGTTTACACTTCATGCAGGCATCTTGGCTGAGAGTGATGGGCTGGAGATAGAACCTGTGCAAATTTTAAAATTTGGAATGTAGGTTCAAATTCTGCATCCATGCTCCACTCTGGCTGTTGCTCAGATCTGTTTCTCTGGCTGAAGAGAGCAGTCACCCCATAGTGAACGCCAGTAATGGTTGGTTCTCCATTTGGGTTTTTATTTTGTAGTTACACTAAAAAAGTATATTCTAGTCAGTTTCTTGATTATTCTGCATTTAGCTAGGGTTTTCTGTAAATTTAGGTTTCTCTGGTTCCAGTTTGAGTCCCGGGAACCAGAGAATATTCTACATGGCTAGCGTAATAATTGTTGACTATTTTGGATACTAAGTCACTTTTCTTTCTGCTAATTTTAGTGATTTACTATTTTTAGCTATCCAATTTACAGAGAATGGAATGTTTTCACTTTCCATTTCTAGCTGAGCCCTTTCGCCTTAATTAATTGGTTCCTGTTACAGGAGCCACAATTTGACCTTTGGAATGGTTTCTTCAGTACAAGAGCTGTTTTTTTACTATTGTGCTCTTGTACTGAATCATTTTTTGGGGGGATCCTTTTAATTATTTCCAGGTTCTCTCTAACTGGTATGTCAGAGAGACCTTGTGGACCATCAAAAAATTGTACAAAATTGTTTTCTGCTCCTGGCAAGGTCAGATTTTCACAAGCTTTATTTAAAACATTTAGGTCCACACAATGATTTTATAAATTGTAAGTCCTGTCATATGTTTTTCCCCAAAAGCCTCATTTAAAGGGTAAAAATTAAAAAAAGCATTGACTTCTCAGTCTGATAGTGTTACCTAAAAATAATGAAAACGGCCCTGAGGGTGGTCCCAATGATGGTGGAAAGTACACATCTGAAGGAGCCATCTCCTCATTTATAGCAGCCAATAATGTAACAGGTGACAAGAAAAGAGAAAAAGATAAAATTGTACAGCTATCAGAAAGGCTTGGTAAAGATGGTTCAGATATCAGGGTGTTTAAATGAGCGAACCTTGAATCTAGTGATTGCAAAAATAATAAAAGAGCCTTAGAGCAGACACTGAAAACGGTGTCTGCCCAAAAGAAATTTAAAGAAAATAATGTCACTGCCACTTCTCCTGCATGGAGAAAGAAGCAGGCAGATGGCACAAAAAATGCACTCCTCAGAAGACATAAAAAATGTAGCAATTTTTCCAGATGATCCAGGCCATGGGAAATTTGAATAAAATACCTGTGACCCCCCCAACTCAGGCTCCAACAAATGTCTACCTGTAGAGAAGGAGGAAGAAGAATATTATATTATATGGAGGAAGGTGACCCCATGGAGGTAGAGGGCACACCACCTGAATAAGATTTTGAATCTCCTCAAAGGCAAATTGAGGAATAGTCATTTTTTTCCTCATTTGTCAGACAAATGGTTGATACCCTGGACATCTCCCCCACTAGAAACAGAGGAGGATGAAAGGGATGCTGATTTCATGGACATGCTGGGAGTAGCTTCACCAGGAAGGCTGTTACTTCCCATGCATAAACCACTTAAAAAGACAATTGCAAAAATCATGGCTGCACCCTCTTCAGCTGCAGCCATCGACAAAAAAATTAAGAGAAAATATCAGGTGAGCAAGCAGTGAGTGGAATATCTGTATGCCAATTCGTATCATCATGAGGTAGTCCAGGCTGCTCCTTGTGAAATTGAAAAACTCACTCTATAAGCACAGCGCCTGAAAAAGACTCTACAAAGTTGGATACTACGGCAAAAGAGGTTTATACAACAGCTTTCCTGCTTAGCAGATAAGCAGCTTATTCAGCACATATAGCAGAGCACCAGAAATCACTTTGGAATGCAATTCTGGCACTGGCAGACAGAGCACATGATGGTTTGGCACAGGAGCTGATTGTCACAGCAAAATCAGCTCTGGATGTCACAAAATATTATTTCTACACTGTGGTGGACACTAATGTCACTGCTGTCAGAGTTTTGTCTCAGGCAGTATCATTGAAAAAGTTTTCCTGGCTAATGATTACCATCCTTTTCCAGGATACTCAAAACAAGGCCATGTATTTCTCCTTTGAGGGGAGATTCATTATTTGGTGACAAAACAGAGGCCTACATGAAAAAAGTGGAAAAATACAAAACCACTTTCATTGGTAACAATGAGAAGGATAAGGCGTCTACTTCCTACAGGCCATACGGAAGGGGTAGCAGAAGCAGGGGGTACTTTTCAAGAGTCTATGACGCTTATGCCCCCTATGAGTACCAATCATAAAGAGGTTACTATGGGGGAAGGGCATAAAGGACTTCCAGGAGTAATGCTGCAGCTCCAGTGCCTAAGCCCCAGACAGTACAAAACCCCTGACAATTTAGCACAGGTTTCCCAACCATTGCCAGTGGGAGGAAGACTGGCACACTACTGCCAGAAAGGGGTAAATATTACCACAGACAAGTGGCTACTGGAAATAGTGGACCAGAGGATGTGTCTGCAGTTCAAACACTTTCCAAACCCTCATAAACAGAAAGGTTTTCCAGCTCACTCTCCAATAGAATAAAGTCTACTGGAACTGGAAGTGAAAAAAAATGTTAATATCAAGAGCTATAGAAAAAGTCCTTGCCCTCTAGTGCAGGGACTATTTATTCTCAAGATATTGTACTTCCTGACCCCCAAGAAACATATGAAGTGGTGACCCATTTTAGACCTCAGGGTTTTGAACAAGCATTTGAAAGAAGAGAAATTTAAATTAGTCACACTAAGGATAGTGATACCATCTTTGCAGAAACATCATTGGCAGGGATCCCTGGATCTAAAAGATGCCTATTTTCATACCCCAGTCAGTCAGTCTCACAGAACCCTAGATATGAAATATTCCTATTTTCATACCCCAGTCAGTCTCACAGAAACCTGGATATGAAATATTCCTATTTTCATATCCCAGTCAGTCAGTCTCACAGAACCCTGGATATGAAATATTCCTATTTTCATATCCCAGTCAGTCAGTCTCACAGAACCCTGGATATGAAATATTCCTATTTTCATATCCCAGTCAGACAGCCTCACAGAAAATACTGCAGACACAAGCTGGAGAACTGCCAATATCAGTTTACGGCTCTCATATTTGTTCTCACCTCAGCTCCAAGGGTTTTCAAAAAGTGCCTAACTGTGGTAGCAACACGTCTAAGAAAACAAGAAGTGGTGGTTTTCCCCTACTTGGCTACTGGCTAGTTTTGGGGAAAATGAAACAAGAGGCCTGGTGCTCAGTTCAGTTGGTAAAAAGCACCTTGGATAACCTAGGATTCTAGATAAACCTGCAAAAGTCCCAGTTCATAAGTGCAGAGCTAAACACACTGAAGAGAAAAGATTTTCTCCTACAGGCCAGAGTTACAGCTTTGATAGTAACATTATATTTTTTCACAGCAGATCAGTCAAGACCTGCAAAAACTTCCTACAATTATTAGGGCACAGGGCTACATCCACAGCTGTGGTACCATGGGCCAGTTTCCAAATGAGAGATACCCAGGACCACTTGGTTCACCAATGCTGCAGCGACAACCAAGTTGCCGGTGTAAAATACAGTACTAGCAACTTACCAACACTAGCCACCGCACTCTGACTTTCTGCCATCCAGCAGTAGGAGCGATCTCAATTGAGGGGGCTAAGCCCCCTGCACTCCCCACTTATTTATATAACAAACCCCAGGTTGCATTCTGGTGGCAAGAAGGGTGACACAGGGATTGGCAACATTGCCTGATGCTAAAAAAACAAAGTCGCGCAAGAAGCATGCGACATTATTTCGCTGGCAGCATCATGGCAGCAATAATGAGTCATCTCATTAATGGGATATGGTACCACTTAAGGGACAATTGGTCCAAAAGTTGGGATCCCCTTTCAAAATGAATGTCAGTGACAAGAGCACTAATGCAATCATTTCAGTGGTAGAAGGCAGAAAACAACCTCAGAGAGGGCATTCCCTTCCTTCAGCAATTGCCAGCAAGAATCTTTCTACAAATGCCTCACTCCTGGGGTAGGACTCCTACCTGCAGGACCTCACAGTGAGTGGCACATGGAGGCCAAGAGAGTCACTAGAACACATCAAGATGCTGGAGCTCAGATAAGTACTGCTAGCAATGCAGTCTTTCTCCTCTCAGCTGCAGGGTCAGTCCATCCAAATCAGGACAAACAATACCACAGCAATGTACTACATAAATAAAGCACGGAGGAAAATGATCCTCAAAACTTTGTACAGAGGCAATGAGGGTCTGGCATGCAACATATTTCTTTGAAGCAAGCATATTTGCAGTGCATCTGCCAGGCAAAGACAATGTCCTGGCAGAGTCTCTAACTAAGCAGAAGCAGCCAGGGAAATCACAAATGGGCCTTAAACCAGGAGGTTATGGCCATAGTGCTCAGAAGGTGGGGCTTTTCCAATATTGACCTGTTTGAATCTTAGGAGAACTATCAACTCCTGCAGCTTTGTTGCAGACCACCAGCCAGAGGAACAGTCCCAGAGGATGCCCTGGTACTGGACTGGACAGGGAAGTTTCTATTTGCCTTTCCACCATTCCCACTCATTCAGAAAGTACAACTGAAATTTAGGAGGGAACCTGCAACAATGGTAGCTCCAGACTGGGCCAGACAAGTCTGGTACTCAATACTCCTGGCCCTGTCTGACAAGAATCCAATCAATCTGTCACTCAGTCACAATCTGTTGACTTTGTCCCAGGGCAGAACAACATTTCCAAAACCCAGGACTCTATGCTTGAGGGCATGGTTCTTGAGGAGTTAGAATTTTCTGGAGTGAATCTCTGAGATGAAGTGCTGAATTTGCTTAACGTTTCATGGAAACCCGCTATCAGGAAAGCTTATTCCTCTAAATGGAAAAGGTTTTCTTAATGGAGTGCCCCCAGAAAAATAGATACAGTAGAAGCAGGATTGCCTATACTTTTTCTGTACCTAGTACATCTACAGTTATTTTGCCTATGGCCTTCAACTTTAAAGGTGCACTTAGCAGCAGTATAAGCATACATATCAACTGGCAAGGGAAAGTCTTTGGCCTCACAACCACTTTCAAAAGGTTTTTTAAAGTCCTAAACCTTGGTACCCACCAATGAGGGACCCTGTCCCACCCTGGGACTTCAACATATGCCTTGCCCAGCTTATGGAAGCACCCTTTGTACCAATGGAAACTGCTGACCTGAAGTATGACACAGGGGAAACCATATACCTGTTTGCAATGACCTCTGCTAGGAGGATAAGTGAATTGTAAGCCCTCTGCACAGAACCATATTACATATGCCTACACTGGGATCAAGTAGTTCTTTGAACAAACAGAACATTTCTTTCCTAAGGTGGTATCTGAATTCCACCTAAGTCAGGCAGTGACCCTCACTGTACTCTGTCTAGAGCATTCCAATTCAAGTGAGGAAAAGTTGCATAGCTTAGACCTAATGTGAATCCTGACTATCTACGTGGACTTGATAAAAGATGTCAGGGCCCACAGTTCCCAGCTTTTTGTTATCTATGGTGAGGCTGGCAAAGGCAAACCAGCTACAAAGAGATCTTTCTCTCACTGGATAGTCTCTTACATTCAGTTCTGAAACAGCTGGAAAAATACCACCAAGAGGTTTATGGACACACTTCACAATGGATACTTCGGTATCTGTGGCATCCTCAATGGGCATCCCATTGCTAGACATTTGAAAAAGCAGCTACCTGGAAAACAGTACTCACCTTCAGAAAGGACTATTGTTTAGACATACAGTCCAGAAGAGATGTCAGGTTTGGAAAGAACAGTTACGTAAGAACTTACTGTAACAGTGGATCTTCAAGAGAATCTCTTTCATCAGGCCGCACCTTTGGAACTATACCCACATCAGTGCTAGGAACACATGGAAACTTTGTAAGCCAGGGGCTGCCCACTGTGATGTCATGAGCCAGTGGCTGCATAAACATGGGGGCCCCTTCCTTTTCTCAATTCCCCACTTAAGATTTTGCTCGGAGGACCTCCCTCTAGGGAACCAAGAAAGACCCCAGCACTTCACATGCCAGATGAGACAGAGTGCTGGATAAGGCATCAAAGGAAGTAGCAAGACAAAATTCTTTTGCCATACTCCTGAAGGAGGAAGGAGGGTGGGACGGCATGACCTGATGAAAGAGATTCTCTCGAAGATCTGCTGTTATGGTAAGTTCTTTTATAACTGTTCTGTCTTCTTCAAGGATATCTTTTTTTATCAGGCCACACCTTTGGAATGAGTCGCAGGCAGTACCAAAAGCTAACAGTCTGGGTGGCTGGAGCCTCTAGGCTTATGAGAGTAGAATTTATAAAATAGTTAGGCTAAACCCTGCTCTTCTATGAGAGACAGTGTCCAGACTGTAATGCTTAGTGAAGGTGTGGACAGTGCTATGTGTGGTAGCTGCACACATTTCTTCAGTGGAAACATTCCTAAATCAAGCTACAGAAGTGGCCATGCTTCTTGTCAAATGACCATGAACTACACTAGGAAGTTTCTTTCTGAAATTCCTGTAACAGAACATAATACAGTGCCAAGCTATTTGGACATGCACTGTTTAAAAACTGGGGTGTCCTGTTTTCCAGGGGCAAACAAAACAAAAAGCTTCAAGAGCTTTCTGCAGTCCTAGTACTGTGTGTATAGTATCTTGAGAATTCTATGCATATCGAATGTATGGAACAATGCCTCCCCTGAACTGGCATGCTCTGAATAATACAATGGTAGGTAGATGCTTTGAGTTAAAGTCAACGCAGTTCAAGTTCAAGTTTATTACCGGAAATACTGTTGAGCAAGCTCATTCACAAGGAGGTCCTGATGACAGTGACAACACAAGCAATACATACATAGCAGTGCAATAGTTTATACAGTAATTGATACATTCATAATACAAGGTACAATGCAATCAAGAAAGGTGCAATTGGATGCAGAGCAACAATCTGGATGAACACTTGAATGAAAAAAGGGAAAACATGCAGAGCATTCATAGACAATAATAAAATATAGCAAACAAGAGCAGTCAGGAAACATGACAATTTATGTCAGGAGGACAATCTAGGCATACACTTGAACGTAAAAAATAATGCAGGGAATTCATAGACAATAACAATATGTAACAGACAAGATCAGGCAGGAAAACATAACAAATTATTTCAGGACGAACATTGTAGTGCCAAAGCAGCAGCCAGAGGAAGAGAATACTGAAGTTGGAAGGGGGTAGAGGGAGATGAGGGGTGTAAGTGCTAGGTAATCAAATGCAAAGTTATGAGGAGAATACTATCCCTTTTGACAGTGTCAGGCCTCCTTGAGATATGTTTTGGTCAAGGTTTTAAAAACATTCACAGAAACAAGGTCAGAGAGTCTGAGCACTGACTACACATTGTTCCATACTGCAGGAATAAGATAGCTGATAGCACCCCTGCTGAGTGATATGCATGTTCTAGGTTTACTGCACCGACTGTGAAATTTCAACAGCGCGGTCCCCTACAGCGACTACAGTGCCATGTCGCTGTAGGGACCATGCTGGAACCCGGCACTATCTGTCAGGAGTCCTACACCCCCCCCCCAAATCAGCTCCGACTTGGAGTTGAGAATCCTAAGTGGGGGCTGTGGGGCACAGCCTCATCGCAGTATTCGGGCAAAGCCCCTGAAGAAAACACTCAGTGTAGTTCAAAACTGGCTGCCGACTGCAAAATGCGGTCAACCTGCTGGTTTCACTGTCTGATCGTTAGACAAAATTTTTGTCGACAGCCAGTCGTGGGTCCCATACTGTAGGTATGTCCAACAAAATGTAGGCAGACTTTCTTAAGGCATAAGAGCTGTTTGATTTATGGATAAGGGAAGAGATGTAAGATGGGCACTTGTTCAATAGAATTTTTAGCAACCAAGTACCTATGTGGATCAGCCAGTATCCTGTCAAAAGGATGACTGAGATTGAGTAACTCAAATATTAGTGACTCAGTCTCAACACCTTTGTTGTGGGCTACACTGAAAGGGCAGTGATGGTTGAAAAGGAAGTCGATAAGGGCAACCAGAACCACACTGCAGGGGGAAAAAGAGGATCTGTGTCACCACCGTTGTTTTCACCACAAGTGTACATTGCCATTTTTATTTTCGGCAATGTACACTCGCCCTAATGGTGATCACCATTATGACATAGAGCTGGAGCAGCCATCTTGAGGCGAGTGATGTCCAGCCTACCATCTGATAAAGGTCATAGTGATGTGTCCTGAAAGGTGCATTAGTGATAAAGCGCAAGGCACGGTGAAACAGTATGTTGAGTTTCTGCAGGTGGGTACCTGTGCTATAACTGTAAATGATGTCCCCATAGTCTAACAGTGAAAGGAAGGTGGACTGCATCAAGCTACATCATACATCCAAGGGGAAAAGTGATCTATTCCTTAAGAAGAACCCTTGCCTCGCCTTTAACTTTTTGGAAAGACATTCTATATGGGGGCAAACAATCTCAGACATCATCTTTGATAGAAACTTAGGATTAGTACACAAAGACAACCCCATCTTTGTCGAAAATCTAATAAGGAGGCTCACACATTAGGGCCTACAGCTCTGAAATCCTTCAAGCAAAAGTGATTGCAGCTAAAAATAATGCTTTCTATGAGAAAAAGCATAAGCCACAATTCGAAGCTGGCTCAAAAGGAGCCAAAGTCAGCTTTTCCAAAATAAAATTCTGATCCTAAGCTGGAACTGGATTTCAAACAGGAGACTTTATGTGTAAAATGCCTCTCAAGAACGTATAGGCTACCTGCAGTTGAGCAACTGTACAGCCATCCACAGGCATGTGGAAAGCTAATATAGAAGCCAAGCACACTTTGATTGAAGAATACTGAAGGTCTGAATCTGATAAGGACAGCAAATATTCTTGAACCTGATTGACTGGGCAGATAAACAGATCTGAGTTATGTGAAGCAGCCCCCAAAACAAATCACTTCTATTTCATTGACTAGCTGTGTCTAGTGGGTGGTTTTCTAGCAGCCAACAGAACCTCTGCTACTTTCTGTGATACTCCAAAGTGAGCAATGGCTATGTCTTCAGCAACCATGAGTGTACCTGTACATGTAGGGAGTTAGGGTCCAGATGGACTAAGCTTCACTGTTCCTGCAACAGTAGACCCTTGCACAAGGGCAAAGGTGCAGGGCGCTCCACTACCAGCTGCTACAGCATGGACTATCATAACTGCCGAGTACATATAAGAACACTGATCATTGCAGTTGCCCCCTCCATCTGTAGCTTGAGTAGTACTCTATGAATGAATGGAAAGGGAAGGAAGGCATACAGAAATCTCCATTTCCAGGAGAGGGACAGCGCATCTTGCAAGAAAACTCCAGGCCATAGGGTGAATGAGCAAAAATGTGGCAGTTTTGCATTGTGTGGGGATGCACATCTTGCAAACAGGTCATCAACCACGAAGGTCAGCAGCTCCCACTCATGCACCCTGGGCTGTGGCCTGCTTAGCTTGTCTGCCAATACATTTTGGATGCCTGGAACATGTACTGATGATAGTTCTAAACTGTGTTCAAGAGCCCAATACCAAAGTCTCCCCTTGTTTGTTGATGTACTACTTCACAACAGCAATGTCCATCTGTATTAACAGAGGACTTGGGGACAAGTGGTTCTGGAATGCTTGGAGCCTGTACAGGACTGCTCTCATTTCCAGGACATTTATATGAAAAGTGCACACTCCACCTGCTTCCACGTGCCTTGTGTCTGAAGAAGTCTCAGGTGAGCTCCCCATCCAGATCCTGAGGCATCCATAGTGAGGATCTAATGTGGTGTAGGAATCAAGAATGGGAGGCCCTTGAGCAGGCTGCTGTGTTCCATCCACTACTTAAGTGCTTTGCACAAGGGAGACATTACTAGAATCATTTGTTCTAGATCATCTGCCAATTGGTCCCTCTGGACTCTCAGAGTCCACTGTGGGAACTGCATGTGCAGCCTGGCAAGTGACACTGTGACAATGGCTGCTGTTATAAGTCACAGAAAGTACAGAAACATCCTTTCTGGGACATATCAACTGCGTGTACCAATTGTGCTCGTACCTGCTGTCCAGTGGCAGAAATGCAGAACCCTGGGCCATATCCAAAACTGCCCCTATATACTACAGACATTGGCAGGGTGTCAGTACAGACTTTGGTATGTTGACTGTCACTCCATGTGCATTAAACATCTGTCTGGGTCTAACTAGGGTCTGCAGTAGTTGGTCCCTGAAGTAGGCTTTTAATAGCCAGTTGTCTTGGTATACAGGCCTTCCCTGAGAAGGGCTGCTTCCACTACTGGCAAACACTTGGTAAAGACCCATAGCACAGAAGACAAGACAAAGGTCAACACTCTAAGCTGGTAATGCTCCCCCTGAACAGGAACCTCAGATATTTTCTGTGAGGTTTCCCAATTTTGATATGGAGATTGGCATCCTTCATGGATGTCAAGATGAAGAACTCGGAGACTTGTAGGAGGGCAGCAGCCAAGGCCAACAGGATGCTGGGATGCATCGCTAGGGGGATCACCTCCAGAAGGAGGGAAGTGATACTCCCTCTGTATAACTGCTTGGTGAGGCCGCACCTCGAGTACTGTGTGCAGTTTTGGAGGCCACACTTAAAGAGGGACATTAAACTCCTGGAGAGGGTCCAGAGGAGGCAACCAAAATGATTTTGGGCTTGGGGGACAGAACCTATGAGGAGAGGCTCAAGAGCTAAATATGTACTCATTGGAAGAGAGAAGGGACTGGGGGACATGATAGAGGTCTTCAGGTATATGAAGGGGTAAATAAGGGAGGAACAGTCAGGGTACTTGAAGGAAGAAGGAGGAGGGGCCACTAGAGGGCATGGGTGGAAGCTGGAGGGTGGAAGATTCAGGGAGAAAGGAGGAGGTGCTACTTCACTGAGAGGTGGTGGAGCCATGGAATGCGCTGCCTAGGGGCTGGTGGAGGCAGAGATGGTGGAGGGGTTCAAGATGGGGGGACAGGTACAGGGAAGGGTTCTGGAAGCAAACTCCAATGCAGCGAGAATATCTGGAACTGGGAAGGGAGAAGCCAGAGAAGGTGAGGGGGGCAGCAAGGTCAGCTCCCAGGGTGGGGGCTGACCAAACGAGCAGACGTGAAAGACCGTTAGGCCTATTCTGCTGGCATTTTAGTATGTTAGTATATCCAGAGTGCATATCCAATCCCCTGTTTGCAGCAGGGGAAGGAGACCCTGCAAAGAGACCATCTGAAATTTCTTATGGTCTGTGAAGAAATTGAGGTTCCTGAGATCTAGAAGAGGCTGTAGATCTCCTGTCTACTTGGGGGCTAGGAAGCATCTGGAATAAAACTCTGTGCCTCTATCTGGGAGGCACAGGTTCTATGGCTCATTTTTGAAGCAAGCTGTGTACTTCCTCCTGCAATAGGGCCATGTGTCCTAGTGGATATATTGTAATAACTGTTGGATGGACTAATGGGTTGTCCAGACGCTCCAGAGCAAGACCTATCTCTCTGATCTCCAGTACCCATTCAACTGTGGACATGGCCCTCCACTGATCCAGATGGAGGGAAAGCTAACCCCCTACAACCACCCCTGGAAGTAATGGTGGTGGTTGGGAGTGTATGAGGAGTCATGCTGAGCTGGGGGGAGGGGCAGAGCCATCAGCTCCACTACCTCTAGATGCTTTTGTATGGGCACCTGGAGTTGGGAAGGGAACAAGCAAGGACTCCGCACCTCTACCTCTACCCTACTGTCTGTAGTCCTGACAATTGCCTATGACAGTAGAGGGATGAAAAGTGCCCCTGCCCCTACCTCTACCTTGGCTGTGGTACAGGGATTTGCCTGACTTCAGAGTCTTGCCAGATGACGGAAGATTTTTCAAACCATCTTTAACATCTTGGCCAAATAGTTTCTGTCCCCTACATGAGGCATTCAGAACTGTTTGCTGCACATCAGCATCAAGTTGAGTTACTTTATTGCATGACAAGTCATGGCATTACAAAAATTTCCAATTAAAAACATACATCATATCATATGTAAAAATAGCCAACTTAAATATTGTTGCACCAATTCAAAATTATCACTATATGATATAATTTCATACACAGTATTAATTTAACATTTATATACATACAATACCATTTATTTTAAAACTGCCATACATTTTATTACATTTCTAGTTTCTGTCTCAGATGGAGTTTCTGTATCTCAATCAATTTAAAAAATGAAACTATGCTTTCTAGTGCCATCACATATTTGGAGTTCAATAATAGTTCAGTTGCTTCTTTTTTTTTTTGTACATTTTCTTTATCTGCCATAGCAGGCCACTGCTACCATCTGCCACCCTTACCTTGACTTGGGATCATTCGGGATCTTCCTTGCGCTATGCATGTCCTGGCAGAGCTCCAAAGGTGACCTGGAGGTGTCATCTTGCAGTGACCCCTGCAGCGGCAATGCATGCGCTTGGAGGCACTCATGCGCACTACAGCTCAAGTGGACAGCCCCTTCTGCCCTCCCTGGCCTAGCACCAGGGCTCCTCGGATCTGGCACTGTAACCCAGCCTCCACTAGGGGGCAGCCAAGCACTGGGAAGCCCTCCTGAACCCTCCCAAGGAGGAAAGCTGCCAGCCGGCAGCTAATCAACATCCTCTCCCTCCCCCCCACCAACCCCCAAAGACCCAAGCTCGTTTCCTAACCCGGGTTGCTGGCAAGGCACGAGGTGTGGCATCTAATGCCTCAACCCTCTGTGCCACCAGGCTGGACAGTTCAGTTGCTTCTTGTGGGCTTACATTTACTTGCTCCAGAATATATCCTAGTCATTTTCTCCTGAATTTATTATATAATGAACAAAGGATCAATAAATGTATATAATTTTCTCCCATATTACAACAACATCTGCCACTGATCTTGATCTATTCCTATCAATTATAAAATCAAAATGTTTGCTCTTATAATACTCAAATTGGTATTTTGAAAAAAAGCTTTCTTTTTAAGGCTGTTTTAATAGCAAACTTTTTTTCTCTACACAGAAGTGTTTCTTGCTTTTTGCCAGACATTGGTTTATTTTATAATTGGTGCAGAGTTCTAGATTCTTCCGGCAGAAAATGTCCCTCATTCTATTTTTAATTTGCTATTGTACTTCTATATAGGGTCTTCTTAATATATCAGGTATACACTGTAATAATCCATAAGGTTTAATTAAGTTCTCTACCACCCTAATTATTAAAAAAAATATTTTTATTTTCCTGATATTTCAAAGCTTTCCCAATACATTTTCTTGGTAGCCTATGTTCTTGCATACTGAGTACCTTCAGCCAATATAATATTTTCCTTTCTTGTATTAAACATTCTATTGGTAGTTGACCCAATTCTTTCCATATTAATACTTAGGGGGCACATTGCATTAAGCCTATTAGCTTCGTATAATATGGATTAATTAATTTTTCTACATTATTTTTGTATTAGTTCCCCACACTTCTGCAGACTGCACCATATAGGATTTGTGCTCTAGATTTTGCATTAATAACTTTCAGGGAGCCTTTCATTGTACTCCCTCCATATTTATATGCAAAACTATTTAGAGTTGGCAAAAACATTTTTGGTTTTGATTCTTATTTCTTTATATGTCGGTTCCACAAGAGTTTTTTCGGAGAATATTATTCCTAAATATTTAAATTTCTTAACCTGTTTGATTCTAAATTTTTCAATTTTAATGTGAAAACCTTGTCATAATTAATTTGGAGAGCGGCTGCATCACACTCCTGCTTAAATTTGTTTAATAGTCTCTTTATTCTGGAAAAATTTGTAGATATAAGCACAGCGTTGTCTGCATATGCCTGATATGGGCAACCATTATCTCCTATCATGGGCATGTGAAAGTCAGTTTTGTATAGTTTGGTTAAAATTTTATTTGAGAATAAATTGAAAAGGATGGGGGTCAAGACGCATCTTTGTCTTACTCCCCTATTTCCTCTAAATTTTTGAGTTGTATCTCCATTGATGTTATATCTTATTTTAATTTGATTATTTTTATATAATGCCATAAGAAGTCCCAGCATCACTTTATCCATGCCCATGCAATTCATAGCATTCCATAATAGGTTTCTATCAATGCTGTGAAAAGCAGATTAGATCTATGAATGCACAAAAAAAGCTTTTGTCTCTTAACCATCATGTATTTATGTATGAAATGCGATAGCACAAAACATTGTTTAGTCATTGAGTGGTTAGGCATAAATCCTGCTTGGGCCTTGTCCATTAGTTTGTACATGTGTATCCATTCTAGCATTCTGTTATTTAAAATTATTGTCAATATTTTTTGTGTGGAGTCTAATAGACTAATGGACTTGTAGCATATTGGATCTTGTTTATCCCCTTTCTTGAAAACTTGGATAATTAATGCTTCTGTCCATGCTTTTGGAATACTTCCTGTTTTTATGATGCAATTAAATAATTTATATAGAACTGGGACCCATCTATCTATTTGATTAGTGATGGCATCTATAGGAATGCCATCAGGCCCTGGTGCTCTATGCTTCGAAAATAAATAAATGGAGTTGACAATCTTGTCAATGCCAATTTCTTTTTGTAGTGGTATCCAACCATTTATGACTTGTAAGTTATCTGATTCATCTTGGTTAAAGAATGTAGTTTTAAAGTGATTAATCCATGTTGCAGGTTCTATATAGGCTTCTAAATTCTCTGTACAGTCCCCCAGCCCTTTGGCCACAATTCTCAACACTTTTTATTATTCTTGTCATATATTGCCTTTTCCATTTTAATCCAGAGAGATTCCTTACATTCCTCCTTTTGTTTCACAATGGCCTTATTATAATATTTTCTTATCTTATTTAATTCTTCCCAATTCTCTTTATTAGGATGTCTTTTTTACTTTTCTAAGTTGTTTATTTAAGTTTTTTTCTTTGCCAGGACAGATTTCTAATTAAACCGATGAGCACCCTTTTTTCATATAGCTTTGTTTCCTTTTTCACTATGTCTGCTATTTGTATGATTACATTTTCACAGTGAATTATGCAATCATTGTTATCTCAAAGATCAAGAAAATCTATCATTTTTTGTATTACACCTCTTTCTTCCAGGACTTCTATGTACCTTTTTCTATTTATTTTTTAATTTTTTCGTGTTATTCTTTGTTAACCTGGTAAGGACACTTGACCATTGGTCCCTTTTCAGTCCCAACCCGGACTTACAACAAAATACAAACAGCAATCAATACAAAACAATAACAATTACAAATAACAATCACAACCTGACATTATTAAATTTCATCCAAGTCCTTTCTTTATTTTATTTTCTGAGGTATTGTATCTATGTTTTTCTCATGTTCAATTTCAAGGTCTGTTCCCAAATAAACTTGGAGCTGCAGTGGCAGATGATCACGTTCTCCCTTGCTACCCACTTTCAAACTCATACACTCTAGAATTAAATTTAAACTAACCCAGATTAAATCTATTACAGAAGCCCCATTGGGACTCATCAAAGTATAATTACCCAGGTCATCTAGTAGAGTTTGCCCATTTAATAAAATGGAATTCCTATTGGTGAAAATGTGGCATAGTGTTTTACCTTTATCATTTCCAATGTTGTCCATTGCTTTTCTAGTATCCCTTATCAGTTTGTTGTTGCTAATAGCTATACAATCTGTTATATTATTTGTGTTTTCCAGAAAATGTCCTACTCTGGCATTGAAGTCTCCTAATACATGAATTTTGTAGCTGGACTATCCATAATATATTTGTCCAGAACCTTTTCTACTTGTTCTAGTATCATAGTTCTTTCTTTATTTTTGTCAAGCAGTGGCATATACATGATCAATATTATAGTTTCTTGCTCATTTTCATGAATTCCAATATCCAATATGTTGTCACTGGCAACATACACTTCTTTTGATGTAAGGTTATTATTCAGTTTACATAATGTGAGAAGCCCACCTGAATTTCTTCCATATTTTATTGTTCTTTTGGTTTGTTTAAAATATGATTTATATCAATTTATGTTTATTTCCCCAGTTGACCAGGTTTCTTGAAAGCAGATAAGATCAAAACAATTGATATATGATACAAACTCTTTATCTGTTATTTTTTTTAAATCAAAAATATTCCAGGACAACACATTCGGTTTGTCTCCACTACCTGTTTTCTCTATTCTTTTATTCAATGGGAGTCAATTGTGTTCAACTGTTCCCACTATTGTAAACCTATTAACGGTTTCCAATAGATGTAGCCACTCAGGTGTTTTTTTGTTATGGTTCCATGATTTGACTTGATTTGATTCTTCATACATATGGATCCCTAAGGAGTCAAATTCTCCTATTTTATGCATTAATTGGTTACAAATCTCTTCACCCTCAATTCATGTTATTTGTCCATTAACTTCCTATCTCATTGCTTTTTTAATGCATTGCCCCAACCACAGTATTTTTAGAGTGCACTCTAGTATTTCCCTATTTTTATTTGCAGATTCTTGGTTGTTTCTTTATGGAATTGATTTCGTCCAAAAATAGAAAATTGATGTATTATGTTTATTCCTTTCCAATTGTTCATTCCTAAAATATTCTGGAAAAAGATTTCCCAACGTAAAAATATTTTCACATTGGATACCCAATTACTGTAATTTGGATTTCTTACTCTCAATTGTTTTTAAGATAATAAATTGATTGCAGATAACTAATATCCACTCTTCTTCTGATATGGGTTTGGCAATAGTAGTATAGTATGCCACAGACTGAGCATTACCTGGTACGGTAGTGAGGAGTGAATTAATATTGTCCCTCAATGATATTTCTGTTTCTTCTGGGAGAACTCCCACATTAAGTAATGATAATGCATAATCTGAACTTTTGTTTTCCTCATAAAATTGTTGAGGTTTTCTCCTAAGTGTTAGAATTTGTTTTTTTCTTGGTTACTTCTAGCCCTCCTTTTTTGTGATTCCTTTGTTATGTCTATATTTTTTGTTTCACTGTCTACCCTAGAGTTCTTTTCTGGAATCTCTTGATAATTTTTATTTGGGCTGTATCCCTTGTTGGCCTCTTTTCATGACCTCAGTTTATTTTCCATACTTTTATTTTTCTTTTTGTTTGTTTTTAAATTTTATTTTTATTTTTCCCCTTATCTGTAATAAAATGCACTTGTTTCTTTTTTGATTTTATTTCCTTTCTCTGTTTTTTTTTTTTTTTTTTTTGGCTATCTCCTTTCAGGCTTATATCAGTTTTTTTCTTGGTCTTTTTTTTCCCCCTTTTATTTCTGGATTTTGTCCATTTATCTCTAATGACCTAATTTCTGTTTTAGGCATCTCGACTTCTAGTTTTTCTCCACTGTTTCCCCTTAACATCTGTTGTTCCTATTCTTCTCTTTTTTCCAAAAGTGTAAGGTTAGCTAATTTTAGTTCTTAACCCATGTTAGCATATCTCAACCCTTTTGTGATGGCAGCATTATGAGTTCCATATCTGAGTACTGGTTCATATCATCTGTTATTGTTGTTTAGCTTTTTTTGCCAAGACAAATGGGATTTTCTTTTTGGTTTCTGATTTATAGTCTTCAACATTTTTTCAACTGAGTTTTTCTATGTCTATTTATATCGATTGCAATTCCTTTAATAAAATCCAGCTCTTGTTTGATTTTACTTAATTGTTCAAAAATGAGTATGTTGGCCATGCATGGGTCTTTTAGAGACACTGCTAAGTTCATAGTTATTGCATCAATATCTGAGATAAAAGTAGGCTCCTGGTCCATGTATGATGTACCCTCTTCATATATTTCTGGTGTATTTATATTTGTGTTGTTAATTTTTTTTAACTTTATTGCTTTGCCCCTACCCAGAGGAACTCTCTCCAGCATCCACCGTGCCTGCTCTTTACCTCCCGCTGCGGTGCTGTGGCTGCTCTCCTCACTCCAACTGATGAAACCCCCAGATCTGAACCCATACAGGGAAGGGCCACCCTATCCTCCCTGGGCACTCAATCTAGAGTGTAGAGTGCCAGCTGGAGTGACTGGGTGCAGAGAGAGTGGAGCACCTAGTATTGGGAGTATAGAACAGGAAGTGGTGCCTTTGTCTATCCTCCAGGGGTTTCTGCTTACTGTTTCCCCCAGAGCTTGGTCATGCAGTGGCATCTGGGCACAGAGTGCTGACACCTGCCATAGCTCTGCCCCTCACTATTGCGTGGTGTTGCAATCCTGGCCATCCTCCGACTGCTACCTCAGGCCGCTCCTGTGTGACACATCCCCAGAGCCCTCCACAGGGAAGATAGAGCAGTCTTCTGGATGCTCAGTCTCTTCCCTCTCCTGCAGACCCCTTGCATCCCGAGTCCATTCCCAAACCCAGGTCACCGGCATGGTGCATGGTGTGGCCTCCAGCACCTCAGCACCACCAGGCCAGCTCTGCTTTGTCAGATTGATTGCTTAATAACCCTTGATTCTCCTTTTCTTGGTAGATTGTTTTCTAGTTTTTTTTTAAAACCATCAATCATGTACTGAAGATGGTTTATCACATCACTAAACTCTGTGGATCTGTTGTCATTATCATTCTCAGTATCTAGTCCATCAATATTCCTTTAGTGGGTATAAAATATATGGTCTTTTATCTCTACCACTTGTACATTAGGGAACAAAATGAATCTCTGCAAGCTTTCTCCATAACTCTTCTCATTATTACATAAGTTACTTTCATTTAAACTATTGTTGTTATTTATTCTGTTTTTTCTACATCTACTAGGGTTTTTTCTTTTTATCTTTTATAGCCTTCTTATCTTGTCTTGTCTGTTTAACTTCCATTTGTCCTTTGATAATTTCAATTCCCATTCTTGGGGGAGGGCAATTAGTTCACATTATTGGCATAGATTATGCTTTAGCTCAATTAACTAGCATGTTCTCATTTACTGTTTTACTGCTATTATTAACTATATAGTTAGAAATAAAATGCAGTAATCTGGAATTGTTTTTCCTTGCCTTCCATTCATTTTTACCCTTTTTCATTAATTTCTCTACTTTGGCCTTTTTTGGTGTACATTTCTGATTTCCCATATTTGCCATGTTTGTCAGTTTGGGTACCAATTTGCTTCTGGTACATCCTGGCATTTTCAAAATGAAATTAAACAACAAAAACAAACAAACAAAAAACTTACTCAATTGGCTGACATAAAATAACTCAAAATAACTCATAAAAACAATATCTTGATACAATTATTTTAGCACACTATAAATTAACCTATAACAGAATCTAAAAATAACAAAAGCAATGGAGGTTAATAATATAATCACTTGTCTTCTATTCATAACAAACACCAGTTTTTTTCATAAATGTAGACCAGCATATATAATTGTTCAGCTTCCACCATATAATGTCCTCTCTGTTCTTTCGTCAATGTTATTGATAAGTCATTTTCTTGTTTCTTGTTTCATTTCATTTATACTTGTAAGAATGTTTAGGTCACCTAGTTTATTTTCCAATTTTCACTACGACCAAGGTTTAGTTCTGTTATTTGATTCTATTACTTAGTCCCAGTTTTGCACAGTCACTAGTATAAAGTAATAATAACCACACAGGTCCGCTACCCACAGGGTTTGGTCCTCTTATTGTTCACAGGCTGTTCTTCACAAAAGGAGGGTTGGCAGGAATGTCCAAACTTTTCTTAAATGAATCCCTTTTTGTTTTACCTGTGTTTGTCAATTTTGCAGAATCTCTTCACTTCTACCAGCAGCAATGTGGCACAGCCAATCCAACAGAGTTCAACTGTAAGGTGTAAGGGAAGAATAGAAGTGGAAGTAAAACTATATAGGCAATTAATCCCCCCTCCTCTTTGACCAGACTTTAATCTTTGTAGAAACAGTCTGCAAATGTTATTACATTAATAATCTAAATTCCTAATTATGGGTTGCTTACTTTAATTATTTTAATCTATATTTTTAAGTTACATTGTAACACTTCTATACTAGAATCAATTTTTATGCACAGTAAATCAATAAATTAGAATAGTTCTCAAAAACTGGTTTGATTTAAGTTGAACAAGTAATAATCAATATTTATTCCTGCATGATGGAGTCAGAATTTACAGAATGAAGACAGATTGCAACTGTCCAGATCCACCACCATACAGTTGAATAAGTGACTCTGCTTTGGCTACTTAGCCCTATGTAAAACCTTTTCAGTTGTTGAGAACAACCTGTACTACAACATAAACAGTGTTTATCATACAGAAGGTTGCCTTAAGATGAAAGCTAAGTGCTTTTCAAAGACTTTCAAAGCCTTTCAGCTAGTCTTGTTCCACTTTTAAAACTTGAATCGAATTTCAATAAAATGGCCACACAAACCACAATACCCGGTGTAAGAAAAACGAGAGTCATACCAACGATGTGTGTCTTTTGCTGGGTGCAGCAGGTACTGAATTTAAGGACACCTGTGCTTGCTCATTAAGTACTTATGATGGCGCAAAATTCAAACTATGTCTGAAGCTACTATATCCAATCAATAAGCATCCCTTAATCGGCAAATGGATTCAGCTAAAACCAGTCAGTTTAAAATCAATTAAATACAATGGAAATACTATTGAATGAATAAAAAATTTTTGACTGTTAAATAAACATCCAGACTATCTTTGTATGTATGTATGTATGTATTTGTGTTCATAAACTAAAATGCAGTTCAATAAAATGTGACAGAAGACAGTCAGAGGAGTCAGGCTAAATAAAATAGATAAAACCCCAATCATGCACAGCAGCTAGAAAAACATTAATAAAATGACATGATATATTGCACAAAAAGTTTGTATTGCATTAGCAATTTCTGTATTGCACACTATGTAGAATTGACTACAAAATGGTTCGACACTAAAATTATGTTTGCCCAAGTCAAACAAAGTTGCTACTGCTGTAGCCTTAGAGCATCCAACCTCTCCATGGGGCTGCCCCTGCAACTATCCTCCAGTGCGAGCTCCTCCACTGTAAATATTCCTGCCTCTAGCCGTGAATGTCAGGAACAGAAAGGCACATGCAATAAAATCTGCAGCATAAGTCAGTCTGGAAAGGACACCGAATTAAAACAGTAAAATCACCTGTTTTTTCTTTTCCCATGGCAAATTACGATACATGCAAATGCAGTATACAGGCAACAGTGGTTTACCTGCTGTTTAGAAGGAGTACGCTTTTTGATGTCCCTGCTACTACTGCTCCCAGCAGTGTAGCATGCAGCTGTGCAGTCATCCCTACACATCAGTGGCAAAGCCTGCTACCCTAAGTCAGGAGTAATGTCTGAGGCACATGCCAGAGGCCACAGTCCTGGCAGAAGCCTCGAAAACATCATATGCTGTGCGAATCAAATATTTACCCACATCAGCCCCAGAAGCAAGGGTTTGGAGTAACTCTTGCTTGACAGTACTCTCAGGCAAGGCCTGTGCAGCAGCCTTAGCCTTCTCCATAGGGCCTGCTGATATTTTATTCTATTGGCCTGGCAACTGTCAATACCTAGGCCTACAGAGGCAGTGGCATAGGTATGTTTTTATTTTTTTATTTTATTTAAACATTTGGTAACCAGTAAAGGCATGCTGAGCTGAGGCTCAATTCCAGGTGCAACCCAACCTCAGTACAGCTAACCTGCTGGATTTCTCATCAGGAGGGAAGAAACTCAGGTGTCTAGGTGCCCTGTATCTGTCATGGGCAGTTGTGATAATGACTGAATAAGTCTCAGGCTGATTAGTATGAAAAGGCTTACCAGAAGGTGCAGAGCACATTTTATCAGCCTTTCTGAGGATAGCTGGTATAGTGTTTGGTCTATACCAGGCTGCATAGATAGCATCCTTCAATGCTGGATACAGGGGAGAAACAAAAAGAGGAAGAGATTCTGGTATCTCCAGATACTCCAGCAGGTTCATTTTAGTGGTATCCTGCTCTTCCAAGGTACAGCCCACAGCATCTTGCATTTGCTTCATCATGGCAAAAACGATAGGATCCTGTGGAGATGACCTTGGTGTATTCATTACAGAGTCCTCATTGCAAAATGAGACTGTGGAGCTGGTGCCATTCACATATTAGCCATCCTGAGCATAGTCTTTCCTATCCTCCTCATCCTTTTCCATGATGAGGTCAGGATTATACTCACATTCAACATCGTATCGCTCATCGATGGGAATGGAGGAGCAAAATGGCGACGTCAGCAATGGCTGCATACGTCTGTTCTGCAATATATTTGAATGGAGTGTTGACCAGGTAGTTGTAGTAGTAGTCCACATTGACAGGCCCACTGTAAGTGGAGGTAGGTCTGGCAGCAGACGTTGTATCATATCAGAGAATGATAGGAACACTGCCTGTGCATCAATTCCATGTTGAGTAGTGGTTGTGACAGCAGTAGTTGACAGTGGAGGATGGATCTCAAGCAATGATGGCAATGTACTGGCTTTGACAGGCCTAGGAGTGCCTATGCCAAACTCTGACCTTGGAGTCTGGTTGATGGTCAGCGAGGCGGTGGGCACTGCCACCGGATTGGATGGTATCATAGTTTGGGATGTGCCTGCTGTCTGCAGTGGTAACCTGGCCCTCGACATGGAAGCCCTGTTCTTGTTCCGGTGCTTGTGATTATGGCTCCCTGAGGAGAATTTGTCTGTGGACTTCAATGATCATGATTCAGTTGACAGGGTAGGCAATGCAGATTTGCCCTGCAGCTGCTGTTCCATTGCTGCTAAGGTCTTTTTTAGGAGGAATTTCTCTAATGCCCACTTTCTGCATCACCTAATAGCAGAGGTGAATCCTCCTCAGATCTCACAGGCTTTCACATTGTGAGAGAGGCCTAAGCAGCAGACATAAACTTCATGTGCATCGTCCTAGTAGATTTTTTCTCCACAATTGCAATACTGAAATAGTGTTGATAGTTCCTTAAGTGGCATACAGATCACTAAAAAATTACTATTAAAGTGATTATATTTTTATATAAGAAAAATAAAGAAAACAGAAGTGTTTTGCAGTGGTGTTTCTGATGGTGGGTCTGACAAGTTTGATCAATGGCAGAAAAAGAACTAAGCAGAAGAGGGGCTGCCCACATCTCTGTAAATGCTGATGCAAGACATCATTATGGGTGCTCCCTGGCATTGCAAAGTTTCCATGTGGTCCTAGCACTGATGTGGGTATAGTTCCAAAGGTATGGCCTGATGAAAGAGATATCCTGACAGAAGATCTGCTGTCTTGCAAAACCTTTTTCCTAATTAGGTGCTGGACCCATCCTCCCAAGGTACTGCTACTGAGTCTGCATAAAGTGTAAACATTAAGTGAGTGATTCCTGGCATTGGAAGAAATATTTACTCATTGTAGTAATGTTGTTTCTTCTTAAGGGATCACTCACTGTGTTTACACTTCTTAACCTCTTTGAATTTTTTTGACTGGGTGACTAGGGAGGTGGATCAGGGGAGGGCAGTGGACATGGCCTATCTGGACTTCAGCAAGGCCTTTGACACTGTGCCACATAGAAGACTATTACACAAACTGGGGAATATGGGTGTGGGCAGGACAGTAGTGTGGTGGGTAGGTAACTGGCTGGGTGGCAGGACACAGAGGGTGGTGGTAAATGGCTGTCACTCCACAGTGGGAAGAGTGACAAGTGGGGTACCACAGGGATCAGTGCTGGGACCGGTCCTATTCAACATCTTCATCAGTGACATTGCACAGGACCTAGAAGGCAGAATTTCACTGTTCATTGATGACACAAAGCTCTGTAACAGAGTAGACACACCAGAGGGTGTAGACAGAATGAGAAGGGACCTGCAGAAACTTGAAGAATGGTCAGGGGTTTGGCAGTTGAAATTCAATGCAAAGATGCAAGATAATGCATATGGGCACAAAAACCCTGGCACAATATATCAGTTGGGGGTGAGGATATAGCAGCACCAAGCAGGAAAGGGATCTTGGGGTTATCATCTCTGATGACCTCAAGGTAGGGAAACAGTGTGACAAGGCAGCAGGTAAAGCAAATAGGATGCTGGGATGTATAGGCAGGGGCATCACCAGCAGGAAAAGGAGGTCATAATTTGCTATACAAGACACTAGTAAGGCCCACCTGGAGTACAGTGTACAGTACTGGAGACCATACCTACGTAAGGACATAGACAGGGTAGAGAAGGTTCAGAGGAGGGCAACAAAGATGGTGCATGGATTGCATCACAAGTCCTATGAAGACAGGTTGAAGGAACTGAACATGTACTCCTGGAGGAGAGGAGGGAGAGAGGGATATGATAGAGACATACAAGTATCTCACAGGGAGGAACAGGGTGCAGGAATACACTATTTTAACTGAAAAAGATGTTCCAGGACTAGAGGGCATGGGATGAAGTTGGAGGAGGACGATTCAGAGGAAACATGAGGAAGAATTTCTTCACAGAACGGGTGGTGGACAAGTGGAACACCCTGCCAGAGGAAGTGGTGGGGGCTGAAACAATCACGGGATTTAAGAATGCATGGGATAGACATAAAGGAATTCTGGAGGTCAGGGGTAAGGGGCAACAGACTTCTAGGAAAACATAAACTGAACTTACAAGCTCAAATGGGCAGACTGGGTGGGTCATAGGCCCTTATCTGCTGACACTGTCTATGTATCTATGTAACTCACCAGAATCTTACATAGGTTCACACAAGAATCAGTTCTTTTTTCATTAATGCTGCTTGAGCATTGCTAGTGCTCTATTGCTGTTCCCACGATTGTAAGCATGCTGTTGTTGTTTATATGGTAACATTTCACAAGTCTGCTTTAATTTGCTAGATGTTTTAAAAATTCTATAAACATTTCTAAAAAAAATTGACAGCCTTTTAACTAGTTTCACTAGATGCTGCTCTGCTCTGGCATGGAAACAGATCTGAGCAACAGCCTGAGTGGAATGTGGATGCAGAGTATGAACCTACATTTCAAATTGTAAAATTTGCATAGGTTCTATCTCAGGGCATCACTCTTGGCCAAGATGATGCCTCCTCCTCCACTCATCCCATATGCTCCTCTCCACCTCATCCCCCATCTAGACACTACCTTTCCTCCCCCTTTGCTCCCTCGGGCATCTTATCACTCAAGCCTTCCCAGCCTGTGCTGCCCTACCTACCCCCTGTGCTACGAAACCCCCCTTCTCTTCCTATCGTTCCCGGCGTAAACTCTCCTTTTGCCACCCACTGTCCAGAGCGGCTCTCCTCCTTCTGCTCCTGACTGGTAACATACATCCCAATCCCGGTCCAGCTTGCAAAGGCTCCTCAATGGAATCCACCGAACTTCATATTGCTTCCATGAACATATGTAGCCTCCTTAAAAAATTCTACTCTCTCAATTGCTGGGTTGCGGTTCATAAGCCTGACGTTATCTCAATAGTTGATACTTGGCTGTCAGACTCTACCCCTGACTCCCTGGTCTCACTCCCTGGCTACTTCCTCTATCGGGAGGACCGTGTTGGTAGGCGAGGTGGGGGCTGTGCCATTTATGTCAAAGACCCTCTCATTGGACTAGCCCTCCCAGCCCCTGTCCTTGACTTCAGGGCTCAGGCCCTAACCCTAAAACTATCTCCCGATCCCTCTAGGGGTCCCATCTACCTGATGACAGCATACATACCTCCAAAAAATCAAGCACAAGCACTAGGCCCAGTAATTGATTATCTTACCTCTCTACCCCACTCCTCCAACCAAATCCTTGAGGGGGACTTGAACATCAATTGGCTTAGCCCTTCATCCACTTCCTCCTGTGATGCCTTTGCAGCCATCGACCTAACCCAACTAGTCTCCCAACCCACTAGAGTGAATCCTAGAATGGGCTCTAGCACACTCCTGGATGTGATCCGCACAAACCGTCCTAACCACATTCACAATATCCAAATCCTCCTGGATTGTCTTAGCAACCACTCCCCTGTTCTCTTCTATTGGTCAACCTCCTTGCCCAAACCCACAGCACAAACTACCCTTCGGTGACATCTTAGACCTGGTGGGCTAAAAGGCCTTAAACAACTCCTAGCCCTCATAGACTGGTCCCCTATACTAAACACCCCAGATATTGACACGGCCCTTACCTTCTTTATCCACACCTTCAACTCTGCTTGTGACATTTTTGCACCATAACTGCACACTGGTCCAAAGTAAGGCATGCCCCCTGGTTACCCCTACCCTCGCCAACTATCTAGCAAAGGGACAATCCTATGGCACATTGCCGACGAAACAGGCCACCCAGTTGACAGGCTGGCCTATGCTGCTGCCCAGAACAATGTACATGAGGCCATCCTGAGCGTAAGGCTGAACACTATCAAGCCTCCTCACCTCCTCATGGGGGAATGCTGGGACCTTCTGGGACAATATTAAGCAGCTGAATGGTAGCGCATTCCCCCACCTCCGCTTATCAACATTAATGATTCTGTCTCCTCAGACCCTGTCTGTGCCAGCCACCTCCAACAAATCTTTCACAGACCTTAGCCCGGTGCTCCCAGATAATTTCTTCGCTCCCCCTCCCTCCAGGTCTGTCCCAATTCTCCCACACCCCTTGTTCTACCTGCACCAAGTCACTGCCCAGGAAGTCAGACCTTACCTACTCAAGGCCTTAAAGAGTAACACAATTGGCAATGACTCCCTTGATCCCAGTCTTCTCCGTCAGGTTCTGGATCTGGTTATCTCACCAATCACCAGCCTCTTTAACAAATCTCTCTGCCTAGGGCAATTCCCCTCTGCCTGGAAGATAGCTACTGTCACCCCAATACACAAGGGTGGTGATAGGACCCTCCCTAGCAGTTATCGACCTATCTCAATCCTCTCTCCTCTCTCTAAGGCCTTAGAAAAAATTGTGGCCACCCAAATCTCTGAATACCTTGATAAATATAGCATCCTCTGCCCAGAACAACATGGTTTCAGAGCAGGCCACAGCACCAATATTGCCCTCCTGGAGTTCTCTAACTTTCTTCACACCTCACTGGACTCTGGCTACCTAGCAGGTGCAGTGTTCATTGACTTATCAAAAGCCTTTGATACTGTCTCCCACCCCCTCTTGCTAGTTACCCTTAGTCACTTAGGCTTTGCCACTGGGCCTGTTTTCTGGTGCTCCAGCTACTTGTTGGTCCACTCACAACGTCTGAAAACCAACGGGAAACTTTCTAGCACCTGCCCTATCCACTCCAGAGTCCCTCAGGGCTCCATTCTTGGGCCCTTGCTCTTTTCCCTGTTTCTCAACTCCCTGCCCAGTGAATGTACTGGTAAAATCCTTCTTTACGCAGATGATGCTGTACTCTTTGCCTCCGACCGTAATCCCATCTCACTTCAGGATTCTCTGCAGGAATCCTACAACAACGCAGAAGCCTGGTTTACTGAGCACAGACTCGTAATTAATCTAAAGAAAACCAAAACCATGCTCTTTGCCCAGCCCCAAAATAAATCCAGTAACTATCCTCTCGCAGTCCACTCCACCTCTAAACTCCCTATTGAGCTAGTTCACTCTTATAAATGCCTAGGTATAACCTTTGACCCTGCCCTCTCTTTTCATGCCCACATCTCTGCCCTTGCCTCAGCATCTAACACTCGGCTGGGTATCCTCTATCATCATAAAAACTGCCTCCCCACGGATGCCCTCCGACTTGCAGTCACATCCTCTCTTCTTTCTCTGGTAGACTATGGCTTACCTGTGTATGGTGCAGCAGACCAGACTGCCCTGCACAAGATCCACTCACCTTAAACAAGGCCTGCAGGCTCATAACTGGGGCTCCCAGTCTAACCCACACTTGCCTTCTTTACACCATGGCTAATCTACTCAACCTAGATGAGCGCCTCAAATACCAAACCTGTCTCCTAACAAAAAAATCACTCTTTGGGCTATCTCTGCCAGGTCTGTCAACCACTATCCACTGAGCAAACCCTACAGTGCATACCCGTATAAAAGGACTTACCCCTACAGAGCCCCCTGTTGGTATAATGCCCTCCCCGCTGGAATCACTGATGCCGCCTCGTTATCTTATTTTAAAACTAGCCTTAGAAATCACCTGCTCTCAACACGCAGCTGTACCTGCCTCTAAGCCTCCTCCTATCCTCCCAGACAAGGCTCACTGAACCGCTCTCTGACCTTCTGTCCAGCTCTACCTTTACTTGCTACTATCTTCCCCACACTCCTCTTCTGATACCTCCCACCCAGCCTTACCTTTATTCTTCCCACTGAATCACTCTCCATGTAACTGCTGTATATTGTCTATTCTGTAAAGCTCACATGTAAGCTTGTTGTATACTGTGTTTGACATATGCCTGTATTTTTGCCTGATTCCTAAATGTACTCTGATTTTTTGTCTGCCCTGATGTTTGTTGCTTGCACTGTTTTGTCCTCTCTGTGATGAGGTACCTTTGTAAATGAGCCTCTGGCACAAAGGTTGTTAAACTGATGTTCTAATAAATAAATAAATAAATAAAGTGTAAATATAGTGAGTATCCCGAAACGACATCACTATGGTGTGTAATTTTTTTTCTTACTGGAGACAACAATGTCTTCTTTCAAAATCATTACAACTGACATAAAAGAAAAATATTTTAAATTTAAAAAATATTGTAAATAGCACCTAACTCTAGGAGCTGCTCACAAACACAGCCACTCTGCTGCTGCCAGAAATCTAGAGTTTTAGACAGGCTATCAAGGTTATGTCATAAACCCTATAAAACACAACTAAACTTAAACAAATATTCTCCTGAGTATATGTAATAGCTAAACATTATGTTTATGAACACATAAGCAGAACTACAGAGTTGCTCTTTTTTCAGGGTCCTTTCAGTCTCCAGTATCTCTGGCAGATGTTCAAGTGGAAGTTAAACGACAACTAAATAGGGTGTACTGAGAAATCAAGCCAAACAAAATCCGAAAACATAGGGTGTCTAAGCTCTTATCTGCTATATGATGTACTTCATTTTCTGTACAAGTAAGACACAATGGGGTGTGTATTGAACAAATATTACTGCACCCAGAGGGGTGTAGTGAGATCTCCAGCCCCTGGAAGTGTGGTAATATTTGTTCAATGCACAACCCTGGAGTGTCTTATTGTGCTTATAAAATGGGATCTTTTTTTTTTACTTTTTACAGTCAGTAAAGTCACATTACATTTAGAAACACTACATTTGTTTATAAAAATTTATGATAAAATAGTCCTTCCACCTGTTAGAAAATTACCTCATGAATATGCTGTACAACCTTTGTTCTTTACTGCCATCACTATTACTGGAGCACTTCAGGAGTACTATGCCTACTCCTCCCCCTTATTAGTGAAGAGTTTTATTATAGGAGAGAGAGAGAGAGAGAGAGAGAGACTATAACGTGTGTAACTTTTTTTTTAAGTATTTTTTTTAAATTGACCCACAGACCAACACAGCAGGATTGGATGGGGACTCCAGTGGGAGCAGGAGGGGACTTGCTGAAACCATAGTGCAATACCAGCAAAAAAGGTAAAATTAAAGCACATTCATTTTTAAAGGATTAGATTTACAAATCTGTGCATTTTGTTTTGAGCATTGCCTCCGCTTCCTGTGATAGTTAATTAGTTGCACCAGCTCCATTTTGTGAAGAGCAACAAGCAATTGACAAGCAACAGAAGGCAATGTTCTGCAAGAGTGGTAGCACGATAATCAGCACAGTGGAAACTAAAGTAAATACTCTTTTTTAACTTTCAGTTTGTCCCATAACACAGGAATCTAAAAAATTAAAATTCAATTCAATTTGTCTTTATTTATAAAAAAAAAAACTATTCACATGGATCATAGTACTTGTACAATGAAACAATAAATATGTTACCTAAAAACATAAAAACTACTCAAACAGTCCTTCAGCAAAAATCAGTAATCAGGAAAGGCAAGGTCAAATAGGTACGTTTTTAGAGCAGTTTTAAAGCTCTCCACCATCAGGCACTCTTGTATCCGGTGAGGTAGAGTTCCACAGGGTGGGGGCCACAAATGCAAAAGCCTGGGCCCCAGATGCCTTCAACTGAACCTTGGGACCCTTGAGCAATCCCTCATTGGTGGAGCGGAGTGGTCGGAGGGTGCAGCAGGGTTGCAAGAGCTCCAAATAATGTTGGAGTAAATGGGAGTTTAGGAGAGAGTGGCTGGACTTCCAAGGTACCCTCCCACTTCAGTCAATGCTCAGTCCTAACTTCAGCAATCAGCTATCCCCCCCCCTCCCCACACACACACACACACACACACACAGTGTGCTACGTGAATGTAGTTTGTAACTCAATTGGATTTAAGATACACACAAAAAAAAACCTCAGAAGTAACTGATTTTATGTACTTTACTGCAAGATGGCACTGCGAAGGGCTTGTCAGTGGGAGAACAAGGTTTTCTGCAGTGGGGGACCCGTATCAGGAGAGAAAGTTAGAGTGGCTGACAGATCATGCTCGACAAAGATGGGTCCTATAGGATATACTGTACTGTAAGTGAACTGACATGGCAGGGCTGCAGCTGACTTTTGTTTTACACTTATCTATTTTTGGCTAAATGAGAAAAAAGTGTAAAGTGAGCAGCATCAAAGTTTGTCATCACTCTGGAGTCGGGGAAGGGTGAGCAGCGTTAGCGATAAAATAACATGGCGGCATTTGAAATGCCAGTATTCTAGTGGCTCACCGATTTCTTTTTTTTTTTAATGCGGTTCTGCTTTTAGGTAGCAGTTTTTACCTGTGCATCAAATGTATTTGATGCAGGTAAAAACCAATCAGATGACAGGATTTCATCTCCCCCTTTTATAAAGTAGTTTTAACACTGTTTCATCAGATTTAAAAAAATTTAAACAAATCAGCAAGTCTTTCAGAACGCCTGCTCTGTAGCAGCCTAAGATGGCCATGACATGCTTGTGTGATGATGTCAACAGAGTGAGAGTGCTCTGGAGCGATAATTGGAAGTCTATAGGGGTCTGTTAAACATAGTTCTTTTAACACCCTTGTACTGTGTGTGTGTGTGTATATATATATATATATATATATATGGGTAAAATCCTCTACTGTGCATGTGTGAAGAGGGTATCACGTATGCATAGTAAAGAATTTTACCCATATATGCAGTCCAAGGGTGTTAAAAAAACTATATTTAACAGACCCCTATAGACATCCTATTATTGCTCTGGAGTGCTCTCACCCCATTGACATCATCACGCAAGCACATTGCAGTCATCTTAGGCTGCTACAGAGCGGGTGTTTTAAAAGACTTGACAATTTGTTTAACTTTTTTTAAACCTGATGAAACAGTGTTAAAACTACTTTATATAGAAAATGAAGCAAATCATATGTCAGGTAAGGGCTTAGACTACAGCCCTATGTTTTCAGATTTTGTAGGGCTTGATTTCACAGTACACCCTATTTTGTTGTTCTTTAAGTATTCCATGATACTTATCACAACATATGGAGAATTGTAAATGAGATACCACATCACAAAGGTCTGTAAAGAGTGTCTCACATGCTGGTGCTCTGGGAATGGATTCATTTTGGGGGAGTTTTTAACAAATTCTTAACATTAGTAAGCATCTCTATCAATAATGTAGTAATACTACCAAGGAGACCCCTCTTACGGTTGCAAATGTGATCTTATGTTCTTAGGGTATCAGAATCTGTCACTTTCAGTTTACAATTTTCATACCCGAAGTATGCACATGAGACCACTGTTGTGTAAGCAGTAAGACATGACAGGGCATTGGCTGTCTGGGATTAATGCATGCCCAGGTGCGTGATGAGGCAGCCATTGTGCTGAGTGCCTTTAATACCTGGAAGTGCAGTACCCCATACAGCTAATGACCTGGAGTGTCTTATTGTGCTTATAAAGTGGGTAAACTGTGAAACAATTTAAACAACAAAATAGTCAACTTTAAAAAATTTAAAACAAGTATTTTCTTTGGTTAAAAGTGACTAAAAAATGTAGCCCCCCCCCCACCACACCCATTAATTTTTCCTTTTCACACATTTAATGGATGGAATGTTTGTTTGCTGTGAACTTCAGAAATTCATATTTCTGCAGAATTCCTCCAGCAGAATGTTCACCCACTCACACACAACAGAAGGCCTTATATGGAGCCAAGGTCTCAATTGTATCTGTGGCTGTGTAATCATTACAGAGTGCCCTGGCAAGCTGGTAAAGATAGGAAGGGGATTTCTCATGTTCACCAAAGTAACACCAGGAATTAAAACAGTAAATTGTACTTATTTTTTAAATGTATTTATGTGTGTGAGGAAAGTAATGTGAGAGGAAAGAATGTTTAAATATTTATTTTTTTAAATGTAAGAATGCTGAAGGTTTTCAGCGAGTAAAGGAGTGAAGTCACTTATTTGTTTTGTACGTGATTGGCCCAAAACTCCAAATCCTGCTGCCAGAACTTGTGCATTTCTGAGGAATTTGACACATGGGTCTCAAAACTTATTTGGACAATCAGGTATTATGAAAGTTTCAACCTGTTTCATAAAACCAGCATAATTAGCTGAGACCCTGTTCTGGCAGAGCTGACAGAGCAGATCAAACCACATAATCTACAGAAAGAAAAGTTATTTAATATTAAAGGTCAGTGTGGGTAGATTAACGTTTTTTAAGTGTTTTTGGGGCTCTTTTTCAAATTGTAGTAGAAAGTGTGAGGAAATGAGCTGGTTAAAATAATATAGCATATTATGGGCTAAATGGGTAATAGTCGTGAAGGATGTGTCAGATTGGAGGAGGAAGTGAGCATGCATTGTGCATTCTAACAGGGACCAGGACATACCGCTAAGTGTCTAGTTACCCGAGACCTTCTACTTGGAGAGCTGTTGGAGCAAATAGAAGCATCTCCACAAGTCTCCAGGCATTGCAGAAAAAGTGCCACAAAACCCAGTCGAAGTCATTGTTAAACACATACAATATAAAAATAAAAACTTTAGCCTGTAGTAAAAAAGGTATTTCATACTTAAAGGTCAAGGTGGCTAGGATGATGCTCTCTTGAGTATTTTATAGGAGGGTGCAGTTCTTTAAATAGTAGTAGCAAGCTCCATGCAGTGATGGCAGACACTAAGATGGACCTCATAGCCATCACTGAAACATGGGCAACAGGTAAAAATGATTCGGACCTGACAATGCCCGGGTACTTACTGCTAAGGAAGGACAGAGGAACTGGTAGAGGGGATGGAGTAGCCATCTATCGCAGGGAGGGCACTGAGGTAATGGAAGATGGGATTATCAAGGATGGTACAGAAGGGACCGAATCTCTGTGGGTTCAGCTTACAGTGGCAGCAGGTAAAAAAACTGATTAGTGGTATTCTATAAACCACCAGGGCAAGGGGAGGCAGAGGGCAGAGAGCTGATTGGGGAAAATAGAAGGGGAGTGGCTAAAAGAGATGTTGTTGTGGTAAGGGATTTTAACTTACCTGACATAGACTGGGATGTTCCAGTGGCTAGGAGCACTAGAAGCCAGGCTATGCTCATAGGTGCTGGAACAGGGCAGGCCACTAGGCCATGGCCCTATCACTTTCATAAGTGGCCCTATCAGTTTTTGCAATCATGTTAATGTATTTAATAGGGGAGAATTTACCCCTTACATCCTTGGCCCTGCCACTTTTCAAACTGTTCCAGCACCAATGGCTATGCTGGATACCTTTCAGAACTGTCTACTGGTGCAGCTGTAAGGGAGCCCATGAAACAGGGATCCATTCTGGATGTGTTGCTCACCAACTCTGCAGTAATAAATGCAGAAGAGCTGGGGAGCCACTTGTGAACAGTGACCACAACTCTGTTTTGTTTGTATTAGTCCTTGGGACTGAAAAAAACACATACAAGAATGGAGGTCTTGGACTTCAGAAGGGCAGATTGCAGCAAACTCAGAGGGGTGGTTCAGTACAAGTCAGATGGGGTTGGCAGCATAGAAGGTGTGGAAGAGAGATTGGGTAATAAAAGGGGCCATCCTTGAAGCATCGTAGCTGTGCTTACATAAAGTAAACAAAACAAATAAATGCAGAAGACCACTGTGGTTCTTAGTGAGGGTCAGAGAAGCAGTTAGGGCCAAAAGGAAACCATTCCATAGGTTTAAATAGAAGCAGGAGGAAGTAGAATGGGAGGAATACATTCAGAGAAATAGGGATGTAAAGAAGGTGATTATAGAGACAAAAGCAGACACAGAGCTGTGACTAGCCGAGGGTGTCAAGCACAGAGAAAAACATTTTTTTCACTATATCAGTGAAAAAATAAAGCTAAGTGGGGAAATAGTTAAGCTATTAGATGGGGGCAGAAAGGTGGAGGATGATGAGCAAAAGGCTGCAGCTCTGAATGACTACTTTTGGTACCTCTTTACCAGCAAGGATAGCGGCCACCTCCCTAAGAGTGTCATCAAAGTGGCCATGAAAGGGATCTCAGAGATGGAGAAACCAGTATTTGCTAGGGATACGGTCCTGAAAGGGATAGCAGCCCTTAAGACAGACTATGCCCCAGATCCAGATGGAATACATCCAAAGGTGCTCAGGGAATTGGCAGAT
This sequence comes from Neoceratodus forsteri, assembly GCA_016271365.2. Lineage (NCBI taxonomy): Eukaryota > Metazoa > Chordata > Ceratodontiformes > Ceratodontidae > Neoceratodus > Neoceratodus forsteri. The sequence continues at coordinate 674,308,646 of CM028133.1, read as the reverse complement.
GAACTAGCTGAGCCTTTGGTGGGCCTGTTCAATAGCTCACTTCAGATGGGGGCTGTCCCAAGGGATCGGAGGGTGGCAAATGTGGTTTTGCTTCATAAAGGGAGAGACAAGGAACAAGCAGAAAACTACAGACCTGTCAGCCTTACCTCTATTGTTGGAAAGCTGATGGAGTCACTGCTCAAAACATACCTTATAGACTATCTGGAGGGTAATGGCCTCCAGGATAATAAACAGCATGGCTTTGTGCCAGGGAGGTCCTGTCAGACTTCCCTAATAACCTTCTTTGACTAAGTGATAAAGGAACTTTATAATGACCATGCCATGGATCTACATTACTTTGACTTCAGCAAGACTTTCAACGCTGTCTCACAAATGTCTGCTGAGGAAGTTGGAGGACCTGGAGCTGGCTAGGGATGTAGTTAGATGGGTAGCAAACTGGCTAAAAGGGAGGCAGCAGTGGGTTGTGGTAAATGGAGTCAAATCAGAGGAGAGGGAGGTCATGAGTGGGGTACACAGGGATCTGTCTTGGGCCTGGTCCTTTTTAACATGTTCATCAGTGACATTGGAGAAGGGATCCAGGGTAGGATAAGCCTCTTTGCAGATGGTAGTAAACTCCGAAGAAGGGTGGATAGCACTGAGGGAATTAGAAAATTACAAGGTGACCTGCAAAGGCTAGAGAGGTGGTCAAATGTCTGGCAGCTGAAATCCAATGCTAAAAAGTGCAAAGTGATGCACCTAGGAAAAAACAACCCAAGGACAGAACACAGGATAGGAGGGGTTAAATGTAGCACCATAGCTGCAGAACAGGACCTTAGAGTCATCATCAGTGACACCCTTAAACAGGCTAGCCAATACAACAAGGCTTGTAGTAAGGCAAACAAGATGCTGGGGTTTATCAGCAGGTGTATTAATAGTAGAAAGAAAGAAGTGATGCTGAACTCCTTCTCTATAGATCCTTGGTGAGGCCATGCCTGGCATACTGTGCCAAGTTCTGGAGCTCTCACCTTAGAAAGGAGAAGGATAGGCTACAGGTGGTAAGTATAGGGTGACAAAGATGATACAGCACCAGCAGGAGAAGTCCTATGAGGAACGCCTTAGGGCACTGAACATGTTCTCGCTGGAAACCAGAAGGGAGAGTGGGAATGTAAGAGAAACCTTCAAATTTCTGAAATAAATAAACAAAGTGAACTACAAGGAATTAATCAGCAAGAACACCATTTCAACAACATGAGGGCATGACTGGAAGCTGTCAGGAGGAAGGTTCAGAAAGGACGTGAGAAAGTATTATTTTACTGAAAGGGTGGTGGAACCATGGAACAGCTTGCTGGCAGAGGTGGTGGGAACTAAAACTGTGGAGAGCTTCAAATGGGCTTGGGACACAGCAAAAGGAACAGTGCTCACTTGTAGAGACAAAACAAGGGAAATGAACAGGAAGACAGATGGGGAGGGTTAGAACCCTGTATCAACACCAGGTTGTGTGGTTATATAGGGCCCAGAGGGTACTCTTGATGGACCTTTGGTCATTTTTTGCTATCACTGTCTATGTTTCTATGTGTTTGTGTTTAGTAGACAATGTGGAGAAACTAGCTGGTTAGAATACTATAGCCTATGCTATTGCACGTGGCTGACAGGGGGAAGAGATGAACAGGGTTTGTGCATTTCAGCACTGACAAGGATATGTGTCTTATAGCAGAGACCCTGTGTTGGGAGAGTTGACAGAACAGACAGAAGCACCTAGGCTGCAACCAAAAGGTATAAATTACATGGCTGAACCCTGTTATCTACTGATTTCTTGTTGATGAGAAATCCCTTTACTTCCTGCTAGTACACCTAGGAGTGGGTACTGGATAACTGACAGGTCAATAAACACTCTGTTACCTACTCCTGTGACTGTTAGGAATGAGTAACAGATGACTGCCAACCCAGTCAACACTCCTCTACCCACTTCTAGTACAAAACCTGTTACCTGCCTTTAAGTTATCACGAACACTAAGGATCACTAAGGAAGAGGAGAGGAGCAAAAGTAAAAGCCTATATCAGCTCCTATCGATCTATTTACAAACAATTGGATTTACAGAGATTAACCAATTGTCCACTCTATATTTAAAAATGGCCCTAGATTCACTAATAATCACATGTAAGAAAAGTTAATTCCATAAACGCACAACTCTTAATGATAAAAAATTTCCCCTTTTCATGGTGTGAAACCTAGCCTGGAGAGTTGAAGAGGGTGACCGCGCGTTTCCACAGAAATCTTTTTAAATGCACTGCCAATATCAGACATGAGCTGCTGATCTTTAAGGATATCCCAGATGCATAATAAATTGCCACAAATCCTCCTAATCTCCAAGGACATTAATTTTAAAGAATTTAGTATATCCTTGTAGTTCATTTATCCCAGACTTTTGATGTACTTAGTTATCCTACACTGTACACCTTCTATCTGCTGCTTATCATTTTTCAGATAGGGATTCCATAATTGAGAATAGAAGTCAAGGTTAGTGCGAACAAATGCTCTATATAGTGGAAGTAAAATGGATGGCTCTCTAGAAGTTATGTTGTGTCTGATAGCACACCACATTTTTTTCTGATTTATTAATCAGTTCAATAATATGATTACTAAAAGACAGGTTTCCATTGATGTTAACCCCTAGGTCACTTTCACTATCAGACTTAGTTAGTGACACAACACTAAGAGTATAGATATGCCTCTGATTATGTAAACCAAAATGCATTACACTGCATTTTTTAACGTTGAAACTCATATCCCATTTTGTAAACTACATAAAGACTTTAAGTCCTTCTGTATTAAATCCAGGTCAGAATCAGTACTACATGGCCAACCAATTTTACAATCATCCACATAGTTGACAACCCAGTTGTTAGACTGGATGATAGGTCAGCAATAAAGATCTGGAAGACAACTGATGTCAAAAATGATCCCTGTGACATCCCGCTGGTCTTAGACCTCCACTCAGAGTCATAACCTTCAAGTACCACTCTCTGAAAGTGGTCTAGAATCCAGTCTATAACCCAATCTATAATCTTTGGATGCATATTCATATTTCCAATTTATTTACAAAGTGCTCACCGCGGGATGGAATAGAAGGCCTTCTTTAAATCTAACTAGATTACATCGCATGATGAGCTTTTATCCAAGCATTTGCTGACTAATTCATAAAAACTTAAAGAAGATCTACTGGGAAGGAGCACGAGCCACTGTTGCATAGATTGTGGCTCGAGCCCCCCTCCCCACCAATATTTATAAAATAATAAAAATACCTGAACGCTCATAAAAATCATTTCCCCGAGGACTGCAGCCAGCATATTGACAACTGGAGTGCAGCTCCCTGGGAGATTGCATTGGCAAACACTGCGAGATAATGACGCAGTGTTGCCTCTTCCTCCCCATTGCCTATATGTACGGAGATATTAAATTCTCCATTTATGCTCTGCCGGGTGTTATTTTTAAAAAAGGTGCATATATCCCATGTGAGTGTGGAACCAAATTCTGCCCCCAATGATGTAATACCTTCTTTAACTTTTAACAAATCCAAAGTGACAGAAACCTGAAGCAAAATAAAACTGCCCAACTTACCACACACAAACAAAATGAAAGAGAATCCTGAGAAACTTGAAGAATTTACAAACATACAGCTACAAATAAACTTGCCTGAACCTATAACAAAATCCCACTGGAAAATAGAAACTAAGGAAAACTATTAAATACAAATTCTTAAAAGTACTATTACATAAGCAAATTGATTGGAACCCTAGAAATCCTATAGTTAAAAAAACATGCCTAATTTTAGCATACAACACTGTAAGCAGTTGCTGAAATAACACACACACACACACACACACACACACACACACACACACACACACACACACACACACACACACACACACACACTTGTTCTCAAATAAACAGTTATATTTACTTAAAGATCATGTGCAAAGGTTTTTAATTATTTTTTATAGAAGCTTAAAAAGCTGAAATTCAAGTCCTTGAGTCATGATTAGTGTTTCCTGAAAATTTCACGCTGTTTGGTTTTGTGGTTTTCTTTAAACCAGCATTTGTTAACTTGCTCTATAGTGGTTGAAAACAGTGGAGTTATTTCTGTCCTCTCAGTCAAGCTTAGAGTGCGATGACATCATTTTGGAGTAGCTTGCAGTTTCAGATTCCCAATCAGAGCAGCACTCTGTAGAGTTTATGGTTTGCTGAGCTGTCCAGGTTTCTTACTAACCCAGTCTCTGGTTTATGTTTAGATCTGCTTAAAATATATCATTCTCTTCCTTTAAAAAGCTGATAATTTCATTTTCAATTCTGAATTGAAGTAGTGGAAATATTTTTCTGTGAGAAATCAGCTTGTCTGTATCACAGCTCTTGTTATTTGTAATCAAACCTCAATTTTTTTTCTAACTATATAATGCAAGACTGTTTAATGAATATAAAATAAATATAACCTTTGTTCATTCACAGCAACAGTTCTTTTATGTAGCCTTCATTAATACAATCATGTAAGAATTTTTTTTTTCATGTCAGATTGACAAACAGATGCTTGTCACACTCTGCTACAGTATTTCAAGCACATGTACTGTCAGAACTCACAAATGCCAGTTCTTTGGTGGTTTCTGCGTGAAAATACATCATGTATGTGTATAACTAGAAACACTAGATGGCATCCTGATGCAACATGTCTCTGCCCCACAGTTGAGGCAGCTGCAGTCTACTCCCACCAGTCCCCTGCCCTATAAGCCCCCTGCCTTCTGCTCCACATTCAAGGTATCTGCACTCTGCTGCCCACTGTGTTCTCCCACACAGTCAGGAATTGTGCACCCTGCTGCCTCCATCCCTTGCGTAAAGAATCAGGACTACTGCACCCTGCCACTCCCTGCCCAAACAATTGGGGTTGTTGCATCCTGCTGCCTTTTCTTCCCCACCCTCACAGTTAGTAATGTTGCACCTGTTGTCCCCTGTTCCTGTCTCCACAGTCAGGGTTGTTGTGCTGTGCTAATCCCTTGACTGCCCAGGTTCACTGCCTCCACAGCTGGGGCTGCTGCACCATGCTGCTCTAGCCATCAGAGGTGGGGTGTTTGCTGCACTCGCTACCCACTTCCATTGCACCAAATGATCAGGGCTGCTACACCACGTGTACCCCATCGCACAGTCAGAGCTGATGTACCCATGTGTCCTGCACCACAGTTGAAGCTTCTGCACCATGTTGTCTTCTATCCTCTGTCACCACAGACAAGGCTGCTGCACCCTCCTCCTCCTTTCTACATAGTTGGGGTTGCTGTGGCCTGCTATGCCCTAGAGCACCATGCTTCCCTCTGCAGTTAGGGCTGCTGCACCATGCTGCCACTTGCCACAATATTCAGGACATTTGCTGCACCCTGTTGCATGCCTCCACAGTTGAAGCAGTTGTACCCTGCTGCCTCCCTGCCACCAGAGTCAGATCCTTTGCTATACCCTGCTGAGACAGGAACAGGGGGCAATTTGTTCAGTGTCCCTGACTGTGAGGGTGAGAGAGAGAGTAGCAGAGTGCAGCAACCCCAACTGTTCATGAAGGGTGCAGCACAAGAGTAAGGGCATTTGCTGCACCCTGTCCCCTGCCTGTGGAGGCAAGGGGTTCCTTGCTGCAGCAGGGCAAAATTGTGGCAGGGGACCAAGGACACCATAGCGCAGAAGCCTTGACTGTGGGGCTGGACACAGGTGGGCATCAGGGAACAGCAGCCCTGACAATAGCACAGGGTGTACATTGTGTAACAACCCAGCCCACTTGGGGCAATGGAAGTGCATAGCAGGGTTCAGCAGCCCCAACTGTGGATGCAGGTGGCATGAGACTCTAGGGTGTAGCACAGCACAGCAGCCCTGAATGTGGAGATAGGAACAGGGGGCAACAGGGTGCCTTGGCCTTGGCTGTGGGGGTGGGGGCAGAGGGCAGTAGGGTGCAGCAGCCCTGAATGTTCAGGCAGGAGATAGGGGTGGCATCAGGATACAGTAGCCCAAACTGTTGGACAGGTGCAGCAGCATACCTGTTTGGGACAAGGGATGTGGGCAGTAGGGTGCAGCAAAGGATCTAACTCTGGTGGCAGGGGGACAGCAGGGTGCAACTGCCTCAACTGTGGAGGCATGCAACCGGGTGCAGCAAATGCCCTGAATTTTGTGACCAGTGGCAGCATGGTGCAGTAGCCCAAACTGCAGCTACAAGGGGCTCTAGAGAACAGCAGGCCATAGCAACCCCAACTGTGTAGAAAGGAGCAGGGTGCAGCAGCCCTCTTTCTGGTGACAGGGGATAGAGGAAATCATGATGCAAAAGTCTTGACTGTGGTGCAGAACACTGGGCATCAGGGAACAGCAGCGCTGACTGTGAGATGGGGTACAGTTGGTGCAGCAGCCCTGCCTATTTGGGGCAATGGAAGTGGGTATCAGGGTATAGTAAAAGCCCCACCTCTGGTGGCTAGAGCAGCATGGTACAGCAGCCCCAGCTGTGGAGACAGGAAACCTGGCACTCTAGGGCTTAGCACAGCACAGGAGCCCTGTCTGTGAAGACAGGAACAGGGGGCAACAGGTGCAGCTTCCCTACCTGTGAGGGTGGTGGAGAGAGGGTAGCAGGGTGCAGCAACCCCAACTGTTTGGGCAAGAAGCAACAGGGTGCAGCAGCCTGATTCATTAGGCAGAGGATGGAGGCAGCAGGGTGCACAATCCCCGACTGTGTAGAAGAAAACAATGGGCAGCAGGGTGCAGCAGCCTTAAATGTGGAGCACAAGGCAGGGGGCTTGTGGGGCAGGAACAGGTGGCAGTAGACTGCAGCTGCCTCAACAGTGGGGCAGAGACATGGTGCATCGGGATGCCACACAGTGTTTCTAGTTATACACATACATGATGTATTTTCACACAGAAACCACCAAAGAACTGAAATTTGTGAGTTCAGACAGGTGCCTGTAGCACTCTGTTACAGTGTTTCAAGCACATGTACTGTTTGCCAATCTGACATGAAAAAAAATGTTCTTACATTAATGTATTTATGAAGGCTATTTATTTATTTAGCTTTTGTTGACCGGGTAAGTGCACTAGACAAATCCTGCCTATTTTCAGGCACGACCCGGGGGAGGGGGATACAGATGAATGCCAACTGACCTTGAACCAGATTAAGCTGTTGGTGGTATTTTTTTTAGTGAATGAGGGAAATTTGGCCAGGACACCGGGGAAATTCACCTACTCTTTTCGATAAGTGCTATGGGATCTTTAACATCCACCTGAGCTACCACTAATCCAGGCAGATGGGACCTCGGTTTAACGTCTCATCCAAAAGATGGCACCTCAGAAGTGCAGCACCCCTCTCATGCTGCACTACAGTGTCAGTACTGGGATATTAACCCAAGTGCCAGATGTGGGAACTAAACCCACAGCCCTCTGATCTCCCAGCCTCAGAGGCAAGTGTGCTACCTACTGAGCCACTGACACTGCTATATCAAAGACAGACTGTTTCTGTGAATAAACAAAATTTAGATTTATGTTATAGTCATTTAATAGTCCAGTGTTTTATAGTTAGAAAAAAAAATTGAGTTTTGATAAGAAAGAACTAAGAGCTGTGACAGACAAGCTGATTTCTCACGGAGACAGACTTCCACTTCTTCAATTCAGCATTGAAACTGAAATGATCAGCTTTTTATGAGAAGATAATGATATATATTTTAAGCTGATCTATCTAAACACAAATCAGACAATGAGCTTGTAAGAAATTTGGAGAGTTCATCAAACCATTAATTCTACAAACTACTGCTCTGATTGGGAATCTGAAACAGCAAGCTACTCCAAAATGATGTCATCGCACTCTAAGTTTGACTGAGAGGAGAGAAATAATTCCACTGTTTTCAGCCACTGTAGAGCAAGTTAACAAATGCTGATTAAAAGAAAACCACAAAACCAAACAGCATGAAAGTTTCAGGAAACACTAATCATGACACAGTGACTTGCATTTCGGCTTTTCAAGCTTTTATAAAAAATATGCAAAAACGGTTGCACATGATCTTTAAAAAAAGGCAAAAAAAACTTATATGTTTGAAGAGAAAGGTAGAAAATCCATTCAACACTCAGAAAGGCAGGCCATTTCATTAGCAGAATCCAATCCAGTCAAGCACAGCACAGATAAAACCTGGACCAAAGCTGCTAGCACAACACAGAGAAAATATGGCCCAAAGCTAATAAAAATTGTATTTTTTCTCCTGCAGTCAAGATTTTACTGTATACATAGTTCATTCTGTACCATGCATTGTAAAACTTTAAACATACTAAAGGTAAATATGAAGAATTTTGTAGAATTTCAAGCAAAGCTGTGGGAAGTAGAAGCCCCTTGGCCTTTAACTTTGTGGTTTATCCTGCTCCCAGCTTCATTCTATGAAATTACCATCTTGGTCTTCACAGGCACCCATGTGTAACTAGTTATTTTAATACTTAAAGGGCAGTGCGGATACACTGATATTCTTCTGAGTGTTTGTTTTTTGACAGCTCTTTACATTTTAGTAGACAGTACTGGAAAACTAGATGGCTGGAATATTACAGTCTATTACAGGAGGCTGCTTGGGCGAGAAGATGAACAGGCTTTGGGCATTCCAGTAGAGTCCAGGATATAAATGTCTAATTAGCAGAGACACTGTGCTTGGAGAGATGGCAAAGCATCTAGTCCACAGAGAAAAGGTATTTAATATTTTATTACAATATTGGCATCTTCTTTCTCATGTTGTGACTGGCTGACAAAGTTCTGATAGAGGTACATTAACCCACGTTACACTGTGCTCTGCAGCCTTATCACACTGCATTTTTTTCTAATTCTCTAAGTTGTCAGCATTATGTTTCATCTGAAAGGTCCATTCACGTAGTGCTTTTATGTAAAATACAGAATCACATTTGTTAGAGACTGGCTCTATCCCAGAACGCAGTCTCCACTGCTACCAGTTTTCACAAACCTTCAGATGCATGAAATTGTTACCTTGGTATGCCACCACCACTCAGTGTGGCTCTCGCTCAAGGTATCTCTAGGTTCCAATTCCACTGGAATCATTGCTTGCACAGTACAATGCTTTTCCTTAAAGAGCATGTGATCTACCCCTTTTGTCACAGTGAGAAATAGAGATGTTGCAAAACAAAATTTCGCCAGTAAAATTGCCGTGAAATCTGCAATTTTGCCACGAGATATTTTGCAAAATTCTGCCATTCTATAAAATATTTTGCAGGGTGTGAACTTGTGAAATGTCACTGCAAAATGATAAATTTCACCATTTTGGGGTGAAATTTCGTATCGCATGGCAAAATGTCACTGTTTTCAGGTGAAATTTTGCAATTTTTGGGCAGAATTTTGCAAATTTCAGCTGAAAGTTAGCAATTTTGGGGTGACATTTTGCACTCACAAAATATTTTGCGAAATGCACAAATTTCGCAAAATATTTCTTGTAATGAAATTTCTCAGTTTTGCACAACATGAATGAGAAACACTTTGCTTAAGGTATGGTAACTCATCTATTGCGAAATGGATCATAGACATGAAAGCTTACCCCTGGTTATCTACCCTGAAAGAACCCAGTCACAGAAAGCACAAAGTATAACAGTGAATATTTTATGAAATTCATATATTTTACAGGATAATACACACTAAAGACTATGGGAAATACAAGTATTTCTACAGAGATAAAAATAAACACATTTTAAAAAAAGGTACAGGTCACACACAAAAACCTAACTCAACACTATCTAAATGTCCAAGTAGAGTAGAAGAAGTTTACTCCCAACTGGGAACAAGGTGAGTTATGGCAGGCTTGAACCCATGATGTTACTAGTTCAATGTCCCAAAGCATAACTGACTTCTTATTGTAAACATACAACTGAAATACCTTTCACTGGCTGGCCCTCTAGACCTGCATCATCATACATGCCTTTCTGACATCACATCCTGGACCATCGCGTGATCTCTGGGGACACCTTTTTTCCCAGATTGGTCCAAACTGGATTTGTTTATTGGAACGTGGCCCTTTTGTTATCCTGTCTAGCTACCCAGCAGGAAATGTCTGGCTTTATCTTGGCTACTGATTACATATAAAACATGCCTTTTTCTTATGAAAAGAACTCAGCCTTTGAAGTTTATACTTCAAAGGCCTTTTAAATCAAAAGACTTTTGCTACCCACACCCATTTGTTCTCCCAGGGACAGCAGCTTTGCAAGAAATTGTAATCTCATTTCCCACATAACAAGAAATTTTGGAAGTAAAATAGTAAAATAAAAAAAATAACATTTCCTGGGTGCTACATCTGTAGCAGAGCTAAACTGAAGTCAAAAATCTTACTGTGGGGAAAAATCATGAATGACTTCATAATTTCCCTTAGTGACTCAATGTACATTGTAATTTCACTGACATCAGTGAACAAATCAGAAATGTACAGTTTTCTAAGCCACTTCCGTGATCACCTGTTACCATCAGCTGTGAAGTAACTGTGCAAATATTGTAAAATTGTGTATGCAATTGTAATATTGCATCCTGTCTGAAAGAAGACATGATACTGTGCTTCTTTTTTCCAAATTTAATAAACTTTATTGAGGAACCACAGGAAAGAGATACATTACATATAACTAATATACAGGTTCTGGAATACAAATAGGAAAGACAGTAAAACCTTGGTAGAAACCAGGAAGTATATAGGTTCATTTGTATTAAACATCCCCAATACCCTGCCCACTATCCCCCAACCACCCAATCCCACAACCCAACCCACCACTGGGAGAAGCTGAAAGAATGCCCCAAAGAAAACACTATCCAAATGCTAAAAAAAAAAAGTTTGCACAATATGTTAACAGAGAAAGACCAGGGAGTGTTAGAGCTAGAGATCAAGTACTGTAGTTAATAATGTATGTAAGGGAGCCCAGATACGATTATGTCTAGGTAACTGGTCAGTCATGCTGGCTATATGATGCTCTGTTTGCAGGGCAAATAGTATCTCTCTGTACCATTCATGATATTGGGGTGTACATTGGTCAAGTCAGTGTCTAAAAATAACTTTCTTTGCACATGTGTAAATTAGTGCTATGTGCGGTCTCTGATTTCCAATCAAGTTGTCTGGGTATTCTCCCAAAATGCATACTTTGGGGAGGAAGGCATCTGAAAGTCCCAGCAGGGGATCAAGGCACACACATATCCCATTCCAAAATGGAACAACCCCTTCACAGGACCATAGGATATGCAGGAGAGAACCCAGTTCTTTATTGCATCTGGAAGATGTACCTACAGGGAGTTTACCCATCTTATACAATTTTATTGGGGTATAACAGAGATTGTGTAGGATTTTAAATTGCATGAGCTGGTATCTGTCCCCTTTTATATAAATATATAAATGCTTTCAGATACAATACCAATTCCTAATGGTGTTGGAGGGCGGGAGGGACTGATCCCAACAGTAGAACCAGAAGCCATCCATAGCAACCAGAACATCCTGTAAGGCATGATAGTAGTATGAAATATGATGCAAAGCAGGAGCCTGGTGAATAAGAGGGAGAACAAGGGTGCTTAAAGGACTGAGCAATGAGCCAGAGCCAAAATGCTACAAAAGCATGTGTGAATTCTGAAAGTACCGGAAACAGAGGGAGGCAGACCAATGGTATTTATCACAAGCTTCAATGAAAGGCAACAACTTTTGATTAGAAGTAAAGTCCCCTACTATGTAAATGCCCATGTTTGGCCAAAACTGTCAAGAAAGGGGGCATCCAGCTATACAAAGGTTAGGATTTCCAAACAATGGCTGGAATGTCTTTATACAGGCAAATTTTGAAAAATGAGCAAAATTGGAGGTGGGCACAGAGAGATACATCCAAAGACGAGTCTCGTAGAGGCTGGGGAAGCTTCTTCCTAGGGAGATAAGGAAGTGACTGAACATCTAAGCCATTGTGGGCACACAGTGAGCCCTCTCTGTCCACCCATTGTGGGGTATAAGGTCTGGGTGAGTCATCCATTACCCCTCCTAACCAGTAATGAATATGGGTAAAATGCAAGGCCAAATAATAAAGAAAAAGGTTTGGTGCTTGCAATCCCCCATCGAATTTGGCATGTGTTAATTTGACAAATGTTCTACGGACAGCTTTGCCTTGCCACAGAAAGAAAGAAATAGTTATGTTGATTTGATGAAACCATGACAGGGGTAGGGCAATGTTACACATTTGGAGAGGATATAATAGCTGGGGTAAAATATTCATTTTAATAATGTTCAGACTGCCCCATGATGAGAGGGGTAACAGGGACCAATGAGCTAGATCTATCTTGATTTGGTTTATCAGGGAGTCAAGGTTAAAGTTTTGCATCTTAAGGGGGGATGTACTAAGATAAATCCCCAAATCTTTTAGTTTGTCTTTTCTACAAACTAGGCTAAGGTGTTTAGTGTCAGCCTTAAAGATAACAGATTTGAGGGGCATAATTTCAGTTTTAGCAAGATTCAATTTGTAATTGGAAAAAGCACCACATTGTGAAATAATCTGAAAGGCAGCAGGTAAGGTAAGGAAATAACAGGAGAAGAAAGGTGTAGCAAAATATCATCAGCATAAACTGACATTTTGTAGTTGGTAGGGCCAATGGAAATACCCGAAATTTGACGAGAAAGGTTAAGCTTACGGATAAGAGGTTCCAAAAAAAGGTTAAACAAATAAGGGGAAAGAGGACAACCCTGTCTGGTGCCCTGATGGAGACAGAACTGTGAAGACAAAACTCCATCACAGAGAATCCGAGCCACTGGGGATGTATATAATGCCTTGATCCATTGAATAAATGTTTGGGGAATATGATATTTGGGTAATAAGGTCAACAAGTAGTCCCAGATACTGTGCCTCTTAATGGGCCCTATGCACTATTGGTGCAGAGTGGCTACATGTGTGTATCTGGGGTGAGTAGCCACTCCGCACCCACTGCACCCCCCCCATGCAGCATGCACAAAGGGGGGATGCAGACCCACTGCACCTGATCCCCCATGTCTGCAGACAGCTGCATGCTGAAAGCATTCTAGGGGTGTGCCAGCACTACCTGGTATTCACTAACCTATGTAGTGCTGGCCACATGGGGGTGGAGGATGGTGCAGGGTATGCCAGGGGAGACCCTGCCATAACCCACTGCATGCCCCTATGGGCACAGGCCTGGAGCCACTGGGGAACTGAGACAGGGCACACTGTGCTGCCCCTGACCACTGGGCAGCAGGAGGCAGCAGGGATGACTGGACAGGTAAGTGCCCAGAAAAGTCTTGTGCAGCAGCACTGGGACTGGAGGGTGCTGTGCAGGTCTGGGTGCATGCAATCGGTATGCACAGCCCTGGATCTGTGCCTCCCTACATGTTTGATCCACTATGGGTCCCAGGGAAGCATCTCATAGGATGCCCACCCTGGCTGATGACTCCTCCCCTGACTGCCCTGTGGAGTCCTGAGCACCAGGAGGAGTAGGAGCCACAGATAGATGGAAGGCATTGGTGAATGCTGGTATGAGCATACCTGTCCACAGGGTGCAGGATCACAGGTGGGGTACACGCATTTCACATGTACTTATGCCCCTTTTGTGCATAGGGGCCAATGTGATTTTCTTTTCTTTTTATTAGTCCTAAAATCAGGACTTTGGTAACATGCATGCACATTTGAATGCAGATCAGATGATGCTAATGCGCATGTACATTGCCAAACTCCTGATTTTAAAATTGTTAAAAAAACTTACACTGCTCATTCGAAGAACTAAATCACATTCAAAGGCACAATATTATATCTAGTTTCAAAAAGCATGCACAGGACATACTTTCCAATGAAATCTTGTTTCATCAGAATGCAACTTGAGCAACTGTACACAGTTGCATGTTCACAGCCACTCTTCCAGAAATGCTGGTGCACATGCGTGGTGAAAAAGTCATGTTTTGGTAAAAATAACAGTTTCAACACTTGTTCTGAAATAAGATGTAAATTTTTGGGCACAAAATAAAAGCTGCTATTAAACACAATAGATAATTAACTCTGAGGAAAACATAATTCGTCAATATGTGGGTTTAACAGCTGTGGACAGGCGCATGTTCACAGCCACTGTTCAACAAATGCAGGAGTACTATTTAGCCATAGAATGGGCATTTTCTGGAGAAAATACTCCTCCCTAATTATAATGATGTTTCCAATTATTCCAAAGTATAATAATAGTAATAAGGTATGGACGTGGTTAGATTAACAGTCAATCACCCCCTCAGGGCAATATGGCACTCGGCATAGCAAGAGTTAACTTTCCTTATAAATTGCCTTACCTGCACAATAATCATCATCCTGCATGCCCCTCCAACTGTCTCTTCCTACGTATTTTATGGAGTCTGCTGTGAATGCTCCCTTACTACCATTCTACACATCCTTTTCTTTCCTACTCCATGGCAGCACAGGCATATGACTAGGCAAAATGTATGGATGTCTTCCATAAAATTATCATGAAGTTCCACAGTTTAAATGAAAACACATGAAACTTGACTTAAATTATTCTTGTTACTTTGCACTTTTGTGGCAGTTTATATGGCATCCATGAAACAAGGGATTAGAAAGTTGGCACACAGTCTCTTTTTTATGGTCTATGACCCTACCAAAATTGGTGCCATTGCTTTCTCTAGTTTTAAAGGTACAGGAGCTTACAATTTTGAAGTTTAAGTACTTGTAAATGTTTATTAAAACATGTCTGAAATGCCAGCTTGGTTGCACAGAGGGCTGAGGCGCTGGGCGCCTTACCTTGCTCCATGCCAGCGACCCATGTTCAGGAATGAGCATGGGCTACTGGGGGTTGGCAGGGGAAGAGAAGGATTGAGCATCCAAAGGACTGCTCTCCTTCTTTGGGAAGGGGAGTTCTCAGAGATCAGTGCCTGTCTGCTCCCTAGCAGAGGCTGGGGGACAGGGCACCTCGCTGCAGAAATGGGAGGAGTTGGGGCAGACGCTTGGAGGGAGCACATGCAGATGCGTGCATGCTCCTCTCCACATACATCATTGCATGCCTCAACTCCTGGGGAGAAAATCCAGGAAACTAAGATGCCATGGCAAAATGGTGGGCCAGACACAGCACTGGCTCACTGAAGCCAGTCTCTGGCGGGGGTTGGGGAACCCTGCTGGGGAGAGTAAGCCCTGGGAGCCTGGCTAGTGCTGGATGGTGGATGCCGAGGGACGGGGCTGGGGGCTCCCTCTGGAGATAAGTCATCAAAAGCAGTAGAAAAGATATAACCAAAAAAAAAATCTGCATATTTGTCTACTTATAACTTGGCCCCTCTTACAGCTAGAGCTCTGAAGCTTGTGGCCGAGGACTTAAAACAGTCAAATATGGTGAGCTTTGCATTAGTAGTTTTACAATTAGATGAAAATAAAAAAATTAATTTTGGCAACTTTTTGTAAAAGTTACATGCAAATTCACTGAGTTTGATGGAAGTAGAATTGCTATTTTCCCAAAATTCTACTGGCAGAGGTAAAATGTTGCATAGCCCCAATTAGTACCTGTGCAGCATTTGGCTGACTGGGGGAGGAGATGAACAGGCCAACAGTATCATAGGAACCAGAGATGAAACTAGGGGCTTGAAAGGGCAAAGATTTTATAGATACAGGGAGAAAGGAATTGTGGAAGAGCACTTCTGGATCAGGTGGGAAAAGGCAGTATGTATGGGTAAGTCTTCACAAGTTGAGGTGAGTCATGCCACCTAAGTGCCCCAAGTGTAAGTACCAGGGCTTGCGTACAAAGAGGGACTTGGGTGCAGAGGAGGAGTACTGGTAGGAAACTCTAAAGTATGTACACCTCATTTCATGCTCATTTTGACACCAACATATATACATATATACAGGCAGTTCATAGAGAGGATGAGATCAGCTGATCAGCTGTAGAGGATATGGCACTGTCACTTTCAGAAAGGAGATCTGGGAGGCTTGAAGATGCCCAGAAAGTAGAAGATTCATGACCTTCAAGTGGAGTTGGCTGCCTTCAGGGCTGAAGTGCAGTACCTCAGGAGCAACATACTGTTGGGCTCAGTGGGGTCTATAGTCCTATTAGCACAGCAGACACCTTATGTCCACATAGGTAGATGGACTTTAGAAGGGCTGAGGGGGAAGAGGAGGAGGAATGGTACCCCCATGGAGGAGACCTCAGGATAATGTTCTTAGCGTAGATTCAGGCCTCAGGCAGAATATGTTGTTCAAGAAAACTGCACCAGAATGGAGGAAGGTTTTGCAAACCCTAAAGGGAAGGCAGCATCTATCAAGGATGAGCCAGGAGGGAGGGAGGGTGTCAGGCAGCCCATGATGGATCAATGAAGAATTTAATTTTGATAGGGGACTCCAGTTAAAGGGACAGGGAAAGTAGTATGCCACTCACAGGTGAATAGATATGTGCCATCCATGCACGACTTTAGAAAAGTCGCACCTCAGCTGGATAGGCTACTTAGCACGGAGGGAAAAATTCTAGGTGTTGTGCTAAAAGTAGGCTCCAGCAACTTGGAAAACAATAGTGTGAAGGACGTAAAAGGGGAACATTCATCTACAGTGGTCCCAATACTCTGAAAGACTTCCATATATTGATACTACTTTGCCACCATTTTATGGAACCTTGTGAAGGAACAAGTTGTGCTTGATGACATTTTTCAGATTCAATTTTATTGCTCAGCATAAACTTTTACAGAATCTAAAATTTTTATATCAGTAATAACAACATATAAATACACAGTATCCATAAATAAATATTAATATCTATCATGAGTGTGTAATTATGCATTTTATACACAATCTTCACAGATGTAAGACAGATAAAAATGTTACTAATTTCTCCAATATAAATATATTGTATTGTTGAAGAAAAAAGATATCAACTGGTTGGGAGGGAGATCAGTGCCTGCCAGAATTTCCCCTAACCACTTTCTCCTGAAGGAACTATAGAAGGGGCACAAAAATAATGCATGTTTCAAATTATCCTCCATTTGAGTCCCACAAGAGCAAAAGGCGGAATCTATGTTTCCTCTTCCTTGCCTGAAATGAATGTAATTTGCCTTATATAACTCCATTTTGTATCTCGTTATTAGGCGTCTAGATTGAGGGTTGGTTAATCTAAGTAAATAAGAATCCAATCCATCTTTTTACTTTATTATTTTATACCATCTGTAATTTTTTAAAATGGCTATCCTCTCCATGTCCTTGGTTTTGGCTATATCTCTGACTCTAAGCTTAACCAAGGATGTAGTTTCTTCAAATGGTTTATAATATATATCTGTTATCACATGTCCTAGCCCTCTTGGGCATAGTTCATTCCTCATGAGTTGAATACTAGGTGCTATAAAGTTCATGGGAGTATAATGTATCTCTTCTTCTAGACTCCATCCTGGAATTCTCTGTTCAGGGAACTGCAATGTCTTTAGCAGAAATAAGAATTGTTTTTCTAGGATTAGTGCTTCCAAAGAAAACTGTCCCAATTCAAGGCGTAAAATTTCTTTTGGCACAGATTGAGGAACCATTAAGATATAATGGTAGAGCTTATTAATTACTCATTCAATATCATCTAACTTATGACTTCCCCATATTTCTGAGGCATAAATAATGCTTGCATAAATTTTTGTATTTATTACTTTCAAAATTCCCTGTGTAGAGGCTTTTCCCAACTTTGAGTTTAATTGTTTGAAAGCATTGGCTGCAATTTTAGTTTTAGATGTAACAAAATGACTGTGTTCCTTCCAAAACGTGGTTTGAGAAAAGCGTACCCCAAGATAATCATATGTTTTAACTGTTTCCTATGAAAGCCTTAGGTAAGTTCTTAGATCTATTTCCAAAAACCACAACTTCAGTTTTTTTTTCATTAATTAGCAAACCATCTTTGTTACATAACACAGAAAATCTGTCCAACTTTCTCTGGTGACCTAACAGGGAGGTTGAAAACAGGACAATATAATCTGCATAAGCTAGAAGTGACACCCTTTTTTTGCCTATTTTAGGCGAATGAAAGTCCATGTTTTCCAGGTCTTGTAATATAGAATTTATATACAAGGTAAACAAGGTTGGAGAAAGTATGCACACTTGTCTAACACCTAAATTCATTTTAATGAGGGATGTCAAAGACACCCATTGATTATATTGTACCTGCATCCAGGTATCTGTGTGCAGTCTAATTACTGTGTTTAGTAGAGAGCTATCCATATTCAAATATTTTAGTTTGTCCCTAAGTAAATTTCTACTTATTTTATCGAAAACTGCAGTTAAGTCCACGAAGCAACAGTATAATTTGCTTTGTTTCACTGTCACATATTTCCATACTAAATGTCTCAGGACATAGCAATGTTGTACCGTGGATCTTCCTGTCTGAGATCCATTTTTATATTCGTCGAGAATCGCATTTTCGTCTATCCAATCCTGTATTTTATTTAATAAAATTTTACAAAATATTTTCTGTGAAATATCTATCAGACTAATTGGTCTATACATCTTTGGATTTGAAGGGTCTCCCTTTTTTAGTATTGGATAAACGATGCTGTCAAGCCAACTCGATGGGATACCTTGTCCTTGCAATATTGTATTATAGTATGTTTTCAATATTCGTGCCCACAACTGTATGAATGTTTTATATATTTCTCCTATTATGCTATTGGGTCCTGGTGCTTTATTCAATTTTAATGATAATATCACCTGATAAATCTCACCTTCGCTCATACTAAGAGATACAGACGGAATTTCATTTAAGACCATATTATAATTTATTGTCTCCGGCCTTTCTTTTTCTGAAAAATATAGAGTTTCAAAATACTTTTCCCATGTTGTAGGTGTAATATAAGTGTGGATTTTATTATGATATTGACCATAACCACCACTTACCAGCCTCCAAAAAGTCTTTGTATCTGTCTCCAGTATAGCTTTCCGCAGCTTATCCCATTGTAGTCTATATTTATTTATTTCTTGTTCCAAAAATGTATTGTATTCTTTCCTAACCAGATTTAACTCTTTTGTTTTTTGTTCATTTTTGTTCTCCCTTACTTCTCTTATTTTTCAATTAAGTGTGGTTTTGGCTCTTCTACAGTTATTATTAAACCATGTATGAGGCTTAAACTCCTTAGTGGAGGCTGTTTTACTGAGGGGTTTAATGTGATTTGTTAACCTCTCCCAATTTTCTGAAATACTATTTAAGTTATCATTTGAGAGTATTTCATTCCTCAATTTGGCTGGGAGGCCATATAAAAATATTTCATTGAAAGTATGAATGGAATGATTATCCCATTTAATTTCCTTGAAGTTAATGAATTCCAAGGAAGGCAGGGTCTCATTTCATCTTGTACTGGGGATCTCAGTGATAAATTTTGCACAAATAGGAAGATGTGCTGATTCAGGATGATCCAGGATCTCCATGTCTAAGAGTATCTTTGCCCCTCCCATGTTAGCCCATAATAAATCTATTGTAGAATATCCTTTAAGACCCATAAACGTGTAACTTCCCATACTGTCTTTCTTAGTTTTGCCATTTGTAAGAATAACATTTTGCTCTCCAAAGTAAGTGTTCACATGTCTACCCTTTTTGTTCAACTTTTTATCCTGTAATTTTCTTTGCAGCACCAAACCTGAATTAGTTTCCACTTCATTCACTAGTAAATCACTGTAAAAATCATCCTCTAAATCTTTGAAACCTACTTGAGCATTAAAATCACCCATGATGAAAACTGGAAAATGTCCACTTTGCTCCAAAATGAGATTAATGTCTTTTTCAAATTGACACCAAGGATCTTTCCTGCTTTTAGTCCTTGGAGGAATGTAAACATTACAGACCAGCAAATGCAAAAGGATTTTTGCAAAGTTTAACTGTCAATATTAAATTCCCCTCGGACTTTAGTTCTGTCAATACAAAATCTAGGGAGGTTTTGATAAAAATGGCCAACCCTGCCTTGGGCCTGCCTAATTTCGTACTTTTATCAGCCAGTATTCTGACTGTAAAAAAGCCAGGAATTACGTTATTTTTCTGGTGTCATACTCCATGTTTCCTGAAAGCATATTATATCGAAGGACTCTAAAAAGGAACATGTATCACTGTCAGCTAGTTTTAATGTGAGCCCTTCTATAGTCCAAGATAATGTTTTAAGCTCTTGTCCTGCTTGTGCATGTTGTATCGAATGTAAGGCTTGTTCCATCCTGGGGATTTCCACCTTCAGATTATCATTTCTAGAAATCACTACACTTTCCCTGCAAAATTCCCTGGGAGTAGTCACCAGAATGCTTGATGACGTACTGTAGTTAGGCACAGCTTGTTCCTTCATAACATTACTTGGTACCACATGGGCTTGAAGAATATGTGGGCCACTGTACCTGAATGTTGCCCTTTAAGGATAGGTTCAGGGAGTTTAGCAGAAAGCAGAGGTCTAGAAATTTCATTTTTCATTTTCAGGGGACGAGTACACAATGGGGGGGTCAGATACTAACAACAACAACAACAACAACAATGGAAAGAGACCTGGGGGTAGTCATATCAGATGACTTAAAGGTGGGCAAGCAATGTGAGAGGGCAGTAAGGAGGGCTGGGGGGATACTGGGATGCATAGGGAGAGGCATCACCAGTAGAAAACAAGAAGTTGTTATCCCTTTGTACAGACAGCTGGTGAGACCCCATCTGGAGTACTGCATGCAGTTGTGGAGGCCCAATCTCTGCAAGGACATAGACAGGATGGAAGCTGTCCAGAGGAGGGCAACTAAAATGGTGCAGGGTCTGTACCTGAAGACTAAGAGAAACTAAAGGAGCTTAATATGTATAGCCTCAAGAAAAGGAGGGAGAGGGGGAGACATGATCGAAACTTTCAAGTACCTCAAGGGAATCAACAAAGTCCAAGAGGGTAGCATCTTTCAAAAAAAGAGGTGTGCAAGATCAAGGGAGCACAATTTGAAAATGGGGGGGGGGGCGGCTCAGAGGTAATGTAAGGAAGTATTTTTTCACAGAGAGGGTTGTGGATGCATGGAATGGCCTTCTGGAGGAGGTTGTGGAATCAAAAACACTGGTTGAATTCAAGCATGCATGGGACAGTCAAAAGGCAATTCTAGGGGGTGGGATAGAAAGAAGTAGGCTGCTGGTTAACTAGGATCTGCAGCTTATCCATTAGGTAGGGGAATGGGCAGACTGGGTGGGCCAAGCGGTCCTTTTCTGCCATCAAATTCTATGTTTCTATGTTTCTATGTTAGGTTAGACATGATGATTGCTTTCTCAGAGTTACTGACAATTCTTCATGCAGGACAAAACAGAGAAAAATCATGATGTTTAAAGGAATTTTCAAAGATTTGTGGTTCCAAGACGTATTTAGCAGCACTGTGTGTTGCTGTGTTATGATGTGCTTAAATTGTGGCAAACCAAACAAGTTTGAACCCTCTTTTTTAATGTTTTTGCAGACATAAATCAGGAAGTGGCCAAAGTGTTTAATTTTTTTTCAGAGCACTGGCCACATATGTGTATTAGTGCAACATTGGCAGTGTGACATCCAAGCAGAGACGTCTATCTGCAGCATGGGTAAGCTCGGCTTTCAAACCACATCAGTCTCTATTGATGAGTTAGTTTATGGCTCTTCTGCGGATCATTCCAGTGATTTGGGCAAAATTAACATTGGTTTAGGGCACCTGGATCCTTACAGGGGTGATCCAGGCCTTTCAGATTCATCACAACACATAACTTCTAATGTTGGCACTAATGGTGGTTCTGCCGAAACCGATGAAGATCCATTTTCATATGGTGGGGAAGGCAGGCTGAGGAATACTGACTGGTACCATTTTGATAAATTTAATAATCAGTTGTATAAATGCAATTTTATCATTACCATGCACAATACATAACAGAGAGAAATATCTGCATTATAGAGCAATATAGATGATGGGTGAATGGAGGGTGGGGGGAGCCACTAGACACCAGGGACATGTCTTTCAATTGTGGGATGGGCATATAAGGGGGTGGGGGTGCCACTAGACACCAGGAATGTGTTCTTCAATTATGGGACAGGCATTGGGGGTTGGGGGTGCCACTAGACACCAGGGACATGTCCTTCAGTCATGGGATGGGCGTTGAGGGTGTGGGAGTGCTACTAGACACAAGGGACATGTAATACTATTATGGGACTGGTGTTCAGGTGGTGGAGGTGCCACTAGACACCAGGGACATATCCTACAATCATGGAAATAGTGTTTGGGGGTGTACCACTAGGCACCAGGGACATGTCCTACAATCATGGGACAGGCATTCTGGGTCGGGGGTGCTTCTAGATACCAGGGACATGACCTTCAGTCATGGGATGGGTATTTGGGGGTATCACTAGACACCAGGGACATTTACTACAATCATAGGATAGGTGTTTGGGGCTTAGGGGTGCCTCTAGACACCAGGAACATGTCCTTCAATCATGGGGCAGATGTTCTGAGAGGGGGGTGCCACTAGACACCATAGACAGGTCCTTCAATCATTGGATGGGTGTTAGGTGGCTGGGGACTGCCACTAGATACCAGGGATGTGTCCTGCAATCATGGCACAGATGTCCAGGGGTGGTGTGTGCCAATAGACACCAAGGACATGTCCTACAATCATGGCACAGACATCGGCGGGGGGGGTGCTACTAGACACTAGGAACATATCCTTCAATCATTGAAAGGGTATGGTAGTGGTATGGGGTGCCACTAGACACCAGAAACATGTCCTTCAATCATAGGATGGGCATTGGGAGGCTGCTACTAGACACCAGGGACATGTCCTACAATCATGGGATGGATGTTTGGGGAGTTTGCCTCTACACACCAAGGACATATCCTGCAGTCATAGGACTGGAATTCAGGGGATGGAGGTGCCACTAGACACCAGGGACATGCACTTCAATCAAGAGAGGGATGTTCTGGAGGGGTGAGGTGTGCCACTAGATACCAGAGGCAGGTTCTTCAATCATAGGATGGGTGTTGGGGTCTGGGTGGTGCCAATAGACACCAGGGATGTGTTCTACAGTCATGGAATGGGTGTTTGAGGAGGGTGTCACTAAACACCAGGGACATGTTCAGACATGGGAGGGTGTTGGGGTGGGGTTGCCCAGGTATTCAGTTATTTGTTTATTTATTTTTTGTGAAAGCCAAATACTTCCATGGGTTTATATGTGGAAGTCATTTTTGTTTTTTGAGAGTCAAAATACTTCCAGGTGACAAATTGTGGAAGCCAAAATAATTCCAGGTTACAATATTTTGAAGTCAAAATACTCCCAGTCTTCTAATTTTGGAAGTCATCAGTCAGGCCCTTCAGCATACCTCATATTAACTATAATGCCATGCTACATTCAGAGAACTATATTTCTTAAGGAGTCTAACAAAGAAAATGTAGACTAAATGATGCCTGTAAGAACAATTTTTTAACACAAACTAGTACAGTATTTAAGGACTGGTACAAGAAATGTAATCCTATGCAGAGACTAAAGTTGCCCCCACTACTACTGTATTCCCCCACAATAGCAATACGTATGTTTTCAGTGCATAAATATTGTTTATAATTTCCAGTAAAAACAAAGATCTAACATGTGATAAGGGTAGGGAAATGCACCCTGTACAGTGGAAGAGCCCCATGAGTGGCCAGCTCTCAACATCAGCAAAAGCCCTGAAATGGGGGAGGGGGGGGCTGGGCATCATGCAAAAATGAGGTGATGAACCATTCTGTTTCAACAAATCCAATGCATAAATGTACTTAACAAATTAGGTAGATCATACTCACAAAGTACAAGTGCAAATACAAGTCCAGCAATTGGACAGTCAACTCTGGAGCAAGAGAAAATAGACTCCCCAGCGCTTCAATCCTCATGCCAGATAACTCAACTTAACTGACTGGTTGTTGGATTTGTTTCTGCACTTCAAATTTGTGAGTATGATTTAAAACAAGCCATAGCTGGTAAATAAATTTATGCTGTGCATTTTTATAAACTATAATATGCATGCTTTAAAAAAAAAAAAAAAGACAACTTTCTTTCTGCAAGACCAAAAGACTACACTGCCATGACTCTCCTGTGTTTCTGATGGAATAACTTTTTAATATGCAGAGCATGTCAAATTTGGAGAGAATTTATCAGTGTATTGTCAAATCTGCAAGGAAATATACTGAATAAGTATGTGCATTAACATTCCACTGTTTTGCACTTTCTGCAGGAGACTATCATCTGACACTCTACTCATTTATTGTGACCAGAATTTGAAAGATGTCCAAAACAGCTAATTCTGTAGAATTTTTAAACAGCTGGTGTCTTCTTGTAAATTTTTTATGCCATGGAAGAGAACAGGGAGTAAAAATGGGTTTAGGTATTCTATAAAGAGCCTGCTGTCACTCTCAGGTATCTGTAAGACATGAAGTGACAAATGCCGCTCTGCAGTATGACAAACCATCACAAACCTGCAAAAACTGAATTACATTAAACCAAAAGCAAATGGCTTGCACTTTTATCCAACAATATCACAGGGAAATGATCTGAAGGGTCACATTGTAGTCTTATTTACATCTGAACTGTCACTGCAAACCCTGAAAAGACATAACAGTCTTGAGCAGCAGACAGTGTTCTGAGACACTTCTGACTTTTATTGGTGTGTCCGAGAGAAGACCGATATGAGTGACACAGTTATGTAATGCTTATGAACAGAAATACAAGGTTTGGTTCCTTAAAACAATTTCCTTCAATAATGCAGCAGCCTGTGTAACAGTTACATGCTGCTAGTTCCCCTCAAAAACCAAAGGCCTGTAGCCAATGGTCACTCATCTCCACCATGGACTATCTTTGCACTACAGGCATGCTCCTTCCTCTCACACACCTAGGGGCATTTCCTGCAATCATGACATGGGTGTTCAGGGATGGGAGTGCCACTAGACACCAGGGACATGTTCTTCAATCACAGGATGGGCATTCAGGAACTGGGGGGAATGCCACTAGACACCAGGAACATATCTTATAATCATGGGATGGGCATTCAGGAACTGGGGGGTGCCACTAGACACCAGGAACATATCCTATAATCATGGGATGGGCATTCAGGGGGGCCACTAGACACCGGGGACATGTCCTTCAATCATAAGATGGGCTTTCAGGGGGTTGGGGTGCCACAATACAGCAGGAAAATTTCCTACAATCATGGCATGGGTGTTTGGGGGTGGGGCCATTAGACACCAGGGACATGTATTTCAATCATGGGACAGGCATTGAGGGGGGTGAGGTGCACCACTAGACACCAGGGACATGTCCTTCAATGAAGGGATGGGCATTGGGGAGGGTACAGGGTGCCACTAAACATCAGGGACATGTCCTATGATCATGGGACAGGTGTTAAGAGGTGAGGGGTGCCACTAGACACCATGGGCATGTCCTTCAATCATGGGATGGGCATTGGAGGGGTGGAGAGCCACTAGACACCAGGGACATGTCCTATGATCATGGGACAGGCGTTTGGAATAGGGGGTGGCACTAGACACCAGGGACAGGTCCTTTAATCACAAAAATGGTATTCAGGGGGTGGGGGTGCCATTAGACACCAGAGACCTTTCTTTCAATCAAGGGATGGGCATTTGTGGAGGGGAGTGCCCCTAGACACCAGGGATATGTCCTTCAATCACAGGACAGGCATTGACATGGTAGGGGGTGGCACTAGACAGCAGAAAGAGGCCCATCAGCTATGAGATGGGTGTTGGGGGGTGCTGCTAGACACCAGGGATGATGTGTCAGGTGCCCACAGCATTGGTGGTAAAGGGATCACTGGAAAGGGGGATATGAAATATTTCCCCCCTTTTTTTCAAAATTCTGTTGTTGCTTGTCTTTACTCAACAAGAATTGATCCACCTTGTAATGTCATCCTGTTCCATCCATCCTCATGTAACTGATGTTCAGCCTGATAGAGAGAATGTTGCTTAGCCACTCTGCACAACCAAATGCTGTGTCCTTTGACACCACCATCACTGATCATATTTATATCCTGGAGGCAGTATGGAGTGGGATGCTAATCACATCTATCACCTGAGGTCACACAGGTGGGTGTAAGGAGAGGCAATAATGTTGTCCTCCACCCATGAGGAGGATAGCATCATCCCATCCACAGATGATGGTGGCTTACTTCAAATGAGCATTCCACAATGTCGGGAGCAGTAGTGCAAGCTCAATGCCATTGTGCATGCATTCACAGGTATTAAGTCTTTGCATGCCGGTCTGCTGCACTGTAATACTGTATTCTATATGCAGACTATATGGGCAAACAGAGGAGAGAAAGAAGCAAGTACATCAGCTGGAAACTGAACCCAGGCCACCCAGAATACTGCTCCAGCTGCGCCACCAGCTGTGCTACCAAGGAAACTGCAAACTTTGCCATCCCAGAGCACACCACTCCCTCTCTAATGCACAACCTGGTGCTGCTCAAATAATCACATTTTCAATCACAACAGTGCAATGTGCATATTCGTGGAACACACACAAACAGAGGAGAGAAAGAGGTAAGTGCCCCAGCTGGGACCCGAACCCAGGCCACCTGGAACACCGCTCCTGTCATACCACCAGCTGCGCCACCAAGGCAACTGAAAACTGAGCTGATAGAAAAATATGTCTATCAGAGGAATCAGAATCTGTATATAATAATTGTGGATTTGTCTTCAGTTTTCAATTCAGTTTCTAGGGGTATACAGTGGTCACTCATGTTAAAATGAGATATTGATCTCCTGCTGGTTCAAAGAATATACAACCTGTACAAGGACACCTTGGCTTGTATAAGAATTGGAGTCAACTTTCTAATGTTATTTCTACAAACAAAGGAGGGCGGCAAGGATGTGTTCTGGTTCCTACCCTGTTTTGCTTATATATTGATCAATTACTTTATGGGGCAGAGATCTGGGATCTCAAAGATAGAGGTAAGTTTACAGTACCAATGTATAAGCTCCTGAGGACAATATTGGGAATGGGCCCCTTCTCTGTTTTCTAAATAACCTCCCTTCTGTCTGTGCCTCCTCCCAAATTCACCTCTATGCTGACGATACCATCCTTTACACCTTGGGTCTATCCACCTCTGCAGTTGAGGCTCAGTTACAGAGTGACTTCACATGGGTTTTACTAAGGTTCTAAGACAATCCCGGGTTGGAGGGTCAGAGTTGTAGTTGATTGTTTCTGGACTGCATAGGTTTACTCCCTTCCACCCTTCCCTTCACCCCGCCTGCCCCAAGCGCATAACTTCCTTTATAGCAGGGGTTCTGACATCACTTCCCCAAAACTGCTAACAACATACACCTGTTCATATCCTTAAAGGTACAGTACACTGAATGGGGGTATAGACACTCACAAGCTTGCACACACTACAACAAGAACAAAAGAAAAAAGAAAAGCATCTGTAACAGGAAGGGACACAGACATGTGGGGAGTGGTGCAATGCACTGGCTGTGGAGCAGCAGTCTTCAGGGAGACATTCTGGAGACTGCATTGCTGCCCTATTTGCAGGTACCTCTCTGGTCTGAGGGAGGAGATTGTTCGTCTCCATGCTGACCTGACAAGGATTCAGGAAACCTGCTCCCCCTCCCAGGGACCACCCTTATGCCACTGCCACTACCTCAGAGGTTGCCAAGAAAGAGGAGTGATTGGACCATGGTGGGCTCAGGGAAGGTGAGGGTGGTGGAATAGAGGTGCATCCCTCCAGTTGTGCCTCTCCACAATTCATTCACCACTCTTGTGGAACATGGTTCCTCTATGGAGGCACCCGCAGTGGAGACCAAGGAGGATGCTGGGAACCTCCACAATGGAGACCCACAAGAGGGTGGCATAGGACCCCACAGGGGATAGAAACTCCTGGTGGGGGACTCAGTTGTTAGGGGGTAGAACTGGGGGAGGGAGAGAAAGGGAGGTAAGGTGCCTGCCTGGTGCCATGGCTTGGAAGGACAGGAAATAAATCCTCAGGATCTTGGGAGCAGCTGCAAGGGGGAGTGAGCTGGATGTCATTATCCACCTAGGGACAAATGACCTGGCTGAGAATGGGATCAGAGCAGTGCAACAGGAGTTTGTGGAGTTGGGGAGGGGCCTTAGACAAGTAACACAAACGGTAACTTTCTCGGAAGTGCTACCTGTCTATGGCATGAATGAGGCTAGGGTACACCACACCATGGGCTTCAATGACTGGTTGAAAAACTGGTGCAGAGCTCAGGGATTTGGCTTCATTGGGGACTGGGGCTCCACCTGGAGGGATGCAGGCCTATACAGGCGTGATGGTCTGCATCTATCCAGGAGGGGAACCAGGATCCTAGGTGATAGGTTTAAATGTTTCATTGGCAAGCATTTAAACTAGCTGGGGGGGCACTGAAAAGGAAAAGGGAAATCCTAGCCCCCCCAAAAAATCAGGGTAGTTAGTGAGGCAAACACCAAGATAGAGCAGTTGATAGGGAGAAGGCCAGGGTTAAATGGAGAAAAAGACAAAGGCAGTAAGGACAGGGATGAGGCAAAAAGAAATAAAGCCATACAAAAATGGAGGATAATGAGTACCAATGCCCATAGTCTAGGTAAAAAGCTCCCTGAAATGGTGGCCTTGATGGAAGAGGGATACCTGGATATCGTGACAGTCACAGAAACATGGTACACAGAGAACCATGACTGGGATGTCAACATACCAGCGTACACAATCTACAGGAGGGACAGGGAGGGAAGAAGAGGAGGAGGAGTAGCTCTCTATGTAAGGGAAGGGATCAAAGCAACAGAACTAAAGGGTATAGTCTAGAGGTTAGAGGAACGAGGTGTGAATGAGCTTGATACATCCAGCAGACCAGACCTGAGTTTGATTCTCACAACCTCCACTTGCATACTGTGTGACTCTGAGCAAGTCACTTAACCGCCCAGTGCTCTCAGGTCACCCCTGAAAACAGGCACTTGTGCCTAGTGGGCCTTATCTAGTTACCAAAGACTAAAATAAATAAACAGGGAGGAGAGGAGGCACTGTGGATCACCCTGGAGACTGGAAATGGCTTCACAATCCACACAGGGGTTGTATACAGACCCCCATCTCAGGGGGAGGAAATGGACAAGGAAATAATAGAAGTCATCCTTGGGATGGCAGAGAAAGGGGAGATATTGCTGATGGGGACTTGAATATGCCAGATGTTAACTGGAGCACCTTTGCTGCAGCTACATCCAAGAGCAGGACCATTCTCGATGCCCTACAGGGGGCATGCTTCAAACAACTAGTTTTGGAACCCACTCAGGAGGAAGCAGTCTTAGACCTGGTACTCTCAAATGGGGATGGAGAGAGGATCTCCAATGTTGAAGTGGGTAGCCATCTGGGAACAAGCGACCACCAAACAGTGTGGTTTACGATAAACTTAGCTGTAGAGTCAAGCCACATGAAAGTGAAGGTACTGGACTTCAAGAGGGCTGATTTTGTCAAAATGGGAGAGTGCCTTAGAAAAGCACTAGCAAACAGGCAAGAAGGTGGGGTGGAGCAACAATGGGGAAACATCAAAACCACCATCACAAATTCAACAAGCCTTTGTGTGAAGCAAATAAACAAATCCTAATGAAAGAAAAAAAACACTATGGTTCTCAAAAGAAGTGGCAGGGAAGGTAAAGAAGAAAAATATAGCATTCAGGAAGTATAAGGAAACACAGAAGAAGCAGGACAGAGTACTGTACCAGTTAAAGCAGAAGGAAGCAGGGAAGGCAGTCAGAATAGCAAAGGCCCAAACCAAGGAAAAGATCGCCAACTCAGTTAAGAAGGGGGGTAAAACCTTTAATAGGTATATTAGGGAGCAAAGACAGACTAAGGCAGGGATACTGAGGCTGAATAAAGAGGAAGGTGGTTGGGCAGAGAGTGACAGTGAAAAAGCAGGGATACTGAACTAATATTTTTACTCAGTATTCACAATGGAAAAGTAGGGGGAGATACCTAATCCAGTCAATAGAAGCACTCTGGATAGGGGGGTTGATATTAGTCCTTTCACAGAAGAAAGGGTTCTGAAAGAACTCTTAAAACTGAAGATGGATAAAACAGTGGGGCCTGATAGGATTCACCCCAGAATTCTAAAAGACTACATACAGTATGTAATAGATGCATACTGGTTAACTCTCTTCAGGAGGAAATAACACGTTTACAAACTAAACGAGTTATCAACTCAGATATTGAAGCTTTAGAGGAATATATTGACCATATGACTCTTCTCTTAGAGGCTAACTCAACTGTAATCATTCAGGATAATCCTACCCCATGCAATCCCCTCATAGCCACACAAGCTGATTCTTCATTTGAAGTAAATTTAGCTAGTATCTCCACCTCTCCAGCCCCATCTGTACCCCCATTAGACACTCTAACTGACTCTTCCAATGAAGTAAAGCTAGTTGCTACCCCTACTCCCCTTGTCTTATTTAAACCCTCTTTGCCTACACAAACAAACTTATCCTACGACATAAACCTAAGTGGTACATCTACTCCCTTTACTCCCAATCATACTGCACAGAAACTGCAACCACTAAATGAATCTGCTTGGTCCAAGATTCCAGTATCCATTAAAACCCAAGGATCAGTTCCGCATTCAAATAAAGGCCCCCCACTACTACTGCATAACTCTTTTGAACATTTACAATCAATTCCCAATAAAATGTCTATAAATGATCGAACCCAAGACAACTTTCCAGTTGACACCACACTTTCTGATTCTCCTTTACCTTCCAATAACAAAAACCAACTGTCACTTAGCCATCAAAAACGTTCTCAATATATTCCAGAACTAGGCCCTCTCTCCCCCACTACTATTGAACAGATAACACATTCATTAGATACCAAAACAGTTAAACAAACAAGTATTTGTATTGGGGGACTCCATAACAAAATATATTGACCGTGCTGTCTGCAATCCAGACAAAGAAAATCAAACTTGCCTAAGCTTTAAGGGGTCGGGAGTTTCGAACATAACATCAATGTTAAAAAATACGCTCTCAGAAGCTAGTGAAAACCCACTCATGATTATCCATGCAGGGACGAATGATATAAGCAGAACATCACTCCATCACTTAAACAGGATTATGTAGCTCTATGTAACATTTGGAAGAAAGAGGATGTCACATCTGTATCTCAGAAATTCTACCAGTCCCCAGAGCTTCAAATTATACTACAGCCAAAATCAAAGCGTTAAATGATTGGCTCTGAGAATGGTGTTACAGACAGAATATTATCTGTCTTACCCATTGGGAAGAATTTTACAATGACTATTCCCTCTTCTGCTGGGATGGTCTCCATCTCAGCAGAAGAGGAAGTTTGCTATTGGGACGTCAAATTACAACATTTATAAACAAACATTTAAACTAAAATTGAAGGGGGAAACTGGGTCAAAACCCAAGATTCTTAAAACAAATACTCAGCAGTACTCAAACTACTTGAATGCTTTATCATGAAATGCTCGTTCCCTTTCCATAACAAAAGTTGCTGAATTAGAGACTAGAATCTTATCTCTCGAGCTGGGACTCATTGCCATAACAGAAACACAGGGAAACTCTGATAAACAGTGGGTAACTGAAATCCCTGGCTTCAAACAAGGCACTCTGGGTTACCTTGGAGATGGGGAATGGCATCGCAATCCGCACAGGGGTTGTATACAGACCCCCGTCTCAAGGGGAGGAAATGGACAAGAAAATGATAGAGGACATTCTCAAAATGGCTGAAAAAGGGGAGATACTGTTGATGGGGGACCTGAATATGCCAGATGTTAACTGGAGGACATGTACTGCAGCCACATCCAAGAGCAGGGTCATTCTCGATGCCCTGCAGGGGGCAGACCTTAGACAGCTAGTGCTGGAACCCACTCAGGAGGGAGCAATACTAGACCTGGTACTCTCAAATGGAGAGAGGATTACAAATTTAGAAGTCAGTAGATATCTGGGAACAAGCGACCACTGCACAGTGTGCTTCACAATGAGCACAACCATGGAGATAAGCCATACAAAAACAAAGATACTGGACTTTAGAAGGGCTGACTTTGGCAAAATGGGTGAAAACCTGAAGAATGCACTAGCAAATGGCCAAATAGGAGGGGTGGAAGAACAGTGGAGAAAAATCAAAACTGCCATCATAGAGGCAACAAGTCTTTGTGTAAAACAAATAAAGAAAACAAAGTGGAGTAAAAAACCACTATGGTTCTCAAAAGAGGTGGCAGGGAAGGTTAAGGAGAAAAAGGCTGCATTCAAAAAGTATAAGGAATCACAGAGGGAGCACGACAGGGAACTGTATCAATTAAAGCAGAAAGAAGTAGGGAAGGCAGTCAGAATGGCAAAGGCACAAACCGAGGAAAAAGTAGCCAACTCGGTCAAAAAGGGTGATAAAACCTTTTATAGGTACATTAGAGAGCATAGAAAGGTTAAGGGAGGGATAGTGAAGATTAATAAAGGAGAGGGGAGGTGGGCAGAGGGAGACAGTGAAAGGGCAGAGATACTGAATGAATACTTTTGCTCAGTATTCACAAAAGAAGATGAGGAGCAGTTACCTAAACCAGACAATAGAAGCACTCTGGGTAGGGGGTTGATACCAGTCCATTCACAGAAGAAAGAGTCCTGAAGAACTCCTAAAACTCAAGGTGGACAAAGCAATGGGGCCTGACAGGATTCACCCCAGAATCCTAAAAGAACTAAGGGGACCTAGTGAGACACCACTGACCACACTTTTTAACAAATCATGGCAGGATGGGGTGGTACCTGAGGACTGGAGGAGGGCAGATGTGATTCTCCTTTACAAAAGTGGGAGCAAGGCAGAAGCAGGAAACTACAGACCTGTAAGTTTGACCTCAGTGGTAGGAAAAATGATGGAATCACTTCTGAAAGAAAGAATTGTTGAGCACCTAGAGCCAAGCGGGGCACAGGACCCAAAGCAACATGGATTTACAGCAGGAAGGTCATGTCAGACTAATCTAATTGATTTCTTTGACTGGGTGACCAAAGTAATAGACCAGAGAGGGGCTGTGGATATGGCCTACCTAGACTTTAGCAAGGCATTTGACACAGTCCCACACAAAAGATTAATAATCAAGTTAGCCAGCCTGGGAGTGGGTCCCAGGGTGGTAGCCTGGGTAGCGAACTGGCTGCACAACAGGACACAGAAGGTAATAGTGAATGGAACACATTCCGAAGAGGGGGGGGTTACTTGTTGAGTACCTCAGGGCTCAGTACTGGGTCCAATCCGCTTTAACATCTTTATAAGTGACATTGCAGAGGGTCTGGAGGGAAAGGTATGCCTCTTTGCAGATGACACAAATATCTGTAACAGAGTTGATACAAAGAGGGGTAGAAAAGATGAGAAGGGACTTGGCAAGGTTGGAGAATGGTCAGACATATGGCAACTTAGATTCAATGCAAAGAAGTGCAAAGTAATGCACCTGGGAAACAAAACCCAGGAGAAGAGTACACAATAGCAGGGAGGTACTAACAACAACAAAATGGAAAGAGACCTGGGAGAGTCATATCAGATGACCTAAAGGTGGGTAAGCAATGTGAGAAGTCAGTAAGGAGAGCCAGGGGATACTGGGATGCATAGGAAGGGACATCACAAGTAGAAAAAGGGAAGTGGTTATCCCTCTATACAGACAGTTGGTGAGACCCCATCTGGAGTACTGTGTGCAGTTTTGGAGACCTCATCTATGCAAGGACATAGACAGGATGGAAGCAGTCCAGAGGAGGGCAACTAAAATGGTGCAGGGTCTACATCAGAAACCATATGAAGAGAGACTGAGAGAGCTTAATATGTATACCCTTGATGAAAGGAGGGACAGGGGACATGATAGAAATGTTCAAGTACCTTAAGGGAATCAACAAAGTCCAGGAGGGTAGCATCTTTCAGAAAAAGAGATGTGTAAGAACAAGGGGGCACAGTTTAAAGATAGAGGGGGGATGGCTCAGGGGTAATGTGAGGAAATTATTTTTCATGGAGAGAGTGGTGGATACATGGAACAGCCTTTCTGAGGAGGTCGTTGGGTCTAAAACAGTGGGGGAATTCAAACATGCTTGGGACAGACACAAAGCAATTATAGTGCGGGGTTGCAGGAAGCAGGCTGTTGGTTAACTAGAATCTGCAGCTTATCCAGTAGGTAGGGAAATGGGCAGAATGGGTGGGCCAAGTGGTCCTTTTCTGCTGTCAAAGTCTATGTTTCTATGTTTCTATGTTTCAAACATTATTTTAAAAATAGGACTGACAATAGGAAACGGGGAGTGGTTAGTCTATATGTTAAAAATACCATCCCCTCCTATGAGTCTCCTTTTAAATCCCAAACAGAGAGTATCTGGGTATATATACACCCCATAGGTCTCCCACAGATTCTGATCGGTACTTGTTTTTTTTTTTTTTTATTTAGTTGTTTAACCAGGTATAGCACACTAAGCCGGAAGCTTTTTTACAGGAGCAACCTGGGAGCACAA
Organism: Neoceratodus forsteri; assembly: GCA_016271365.2. Lineage (NCBI taxonomy): Eukaryota > Metazoa > Chordata > Ceratodontiformes > Ceratodontidae > Neoceratodus > Neoceratodus forsteri. Next base: position 674,274,230 of record CM028133.1, on the reverse strand, counting down.
GGAGGTTAAGTGACTTGCTCAGGGTCACACAGTATGCAAGTGGAAGCTGTGGGATTCAAACCCAGGTCTGGTCTGCTGGATGTCACCAGATTTGCAGCTCAGAGCCTTAGACCACTGCGCTATACTGCCTCCTATTATCTCCTATTATTATCCTATTACTGCCACTTATTATCACCCACCAGCTGCAGATATCTCCTATACCAAACAAATCACAAGTGAATTTCCTTTTTTGCCAATAAAGGCACAGTCCTCATTCTGGGTGACTTTAATCTTCCATCGATTAATTGGGATACATTAACTGGGTCCAATCAGCATGATATTCAGTTACTCACAACAATAATTGACCTTGGCCTCACCCAACTAGTCAGGGATCCAACTCGTGGTGATGACCTACTCGACTTAGTAATAACTAATATGGATACCCCTATAACTAATTTATGTATCACCGAACCCCTAGGCAATAGTGACCACTCATCTATTCTACTCTCATTACCATTAAAAGCCCATATCCCCAAAAACAAATGCTCAATTAAACAATACGACAAGGCAAATTTTTTTCAGATTAATAATCACCTTGGAACAATACAATGGGACCAAATACTTTCTCCCCTCAACATTGAAGACTCTTGGATAACCTTCAAGCAGATACTACTTGAATTGGAACAACAATATGTTCCAGAAAAAAGGAAATATAACAACAAAGGAAAAATCCCAGCATGGTATAACCAATCTATTAAAAAGCAAAGAGTTAGAAAACTGAAACTATTTACACAATTAAAGACATGTCACATTGCCCAGAAAGATGAAATTTTACAAAAATACAGGGTAGCAGTCAAGGAATTAAAGAAGCAAATCATCTTAGCCAAAAGGAATCTTGAATTCCATATTGCTCATACCAAGGATTCACACAAATCTCTCTTCTCCTATCTAAATGGAAAAAAGGGGAATACAAGAACAGTGGGACCATTGACAAAAAATAATATTACTATTACCTCTGACACTGTGACTGCCAATGAATTTAATAAATGCTTTTGCTCAGTATTTGAACAAGATGCCCATAGAGTATCTATTACCCATTTACCCAATCCTTCCAGCTATTCCTTTTCACTTCAGGAAATTAAGGAACTTTTAGGCACCCTGAAAAAAACAACAAGTCCAGGTCTGGATAATATTAATTCCAAACTCATATTAGGAACAATTGACACAATTGCCCCCCCCCCACACACACTCACTATTATCTATAATAACTCCTTTCAAGAATCTAAGACACCATCTGACTGGTTAACAGCAACAGTCACACCGATATTTAAACAAGGTTCACACTCAAAAAATGAAAACTATCGACCAATTAGCCTTACCTCTATACCCAGTAAATAAACTTATGGAGAAGAAAATTAAATCACTAATCAAAGCCGAAATTAATTCATTAAACATTATAGACAACACACAGCATGGGTTTAAAACAGATTACTCCTGTACAATAAATCTGATTTCATTTTACAATACTATGAGAAAAAATCTTGATTCCAATGTACCAGTCAACATTATTTTATTAGACTATAGTAAAGCGTTTGATGAAGTTTCACATAATATACTAGTGACTAAACTTATTAAATTTGGATTTTCGACACAATTAGTTTCATGGGTTCACAGTTGGATGAATGGTAGAACGCTGAGAGTTAGGGTAAATAACGAATTCTCAGATATAGTAAAAATAACTAGTGGTGTCCCTCGGGGGTTCTGTTTTGGGACCAACACTTTTTAACATCTTTATTAGTGATATGATAATTCCATCCCAAAATATTATTGTTAAATTTGCTGATGATACTAAATTGTGGGGCTGTGTTGACAATGAGACAAATAAAACCCAGTTAAAAACAGATCTTGCTATCATTGAATATTGGGCAGTAACTAACAAAATGTTCTTCAATATATCCAAATGTGCAGTATTACACTTGGGTAAACATAATACCAAACAGACCTATCAGTTAAATAATATCAAAATTAGAGAATCTAGCACAGAAAAAGACTTGGGAATATTGATTAATAATAAATTGTCCTTTTCTGAATATTGCAATAAAATAGCGAACCAAACTAATGCTCTTCTCTGTAGAATAAATACAACCTTTATTTCTAAATCTGAAGAATGTATTATGACTTTGTACAGGTCCCATATTAGGCCATACACAGACTACGGTTCACCTCTCTGGAATCCTTATTTAATTTCTGATATAAAGAGAACAGAGCAGATTCAACTTAGGGCAACAAAATTAGTTCCACATCTTGCTCACTTAGATTAAGATGAAAGACTGAGATGTCCTGGGTTATATCCACTTAGATCAAGAAAACTAAGAGGCGATTTACTCCAACTCTTTAAAATAATCCAAAATCCAGATCTAATGGTACAGTGTGGAATTTCATTTACCACCAGAAAAATTGTGGCAAGGTGCCACAATAAACAGCTTGTGGTAGCTAGATCAAGAACTAATAAAAGGCAATCCTTTTTCACTGTTCGAGCACCCAGGGCATGGAACTCTCTACCACAAGATATTATAGATTGTATACATATTGATAACTTCAAAAGTAAACTTGACAAATGGTTATTAAATTAGAATAAAATTAGGGAGGGAAAGGTAATATTCAAATCAACTAAATGTTACACATGTGTGGAGGACAATCCCAATGGGCCATGATCCCCTTTTCTCCATCTAACCAAGTAACCAAGTAACTAAGGGAAGAACTAGTAACACCACTAACTACCCTTTTCAATAAATCATGGGAGGATGGTGTGGTACCCGAGGACTGGAGGAGGGTGGATGTAATTCCCCTTCACAAAAGTGGGAGCAAGACAGAGGCCGGAAACTACAGACCTGTCAGTTTGACCTCAGTGGTATCACTTCTGAAGGAAAGGAAAGAATTGTTGAGTACCTAGAGGCTAGTGGGGCACAGGACCCCAGGCAGCATGGATTCACAGCAGGAAGGTCATGTCAGACAAATCTAATTGATTTCTTTGACTGGGTGCCCAAAATAGTAGACCAGGAAGGGGCTGTGGACGTGGCCTACTTAGAATTTAGCAAGGCATTTGACACAGTCCCGCACGATGATGGTGGCTTACTTCAAATGAGCATTCTACATTTCAAATATCGAGTCATTTTTTAAATGTTTCCAAAGGAGTGCATTTACTCAGATTTTGTGGGATTATATTCCACAATTTTGGCACCCTTATTGAGAAATAGTTCAATCTTTGGTTAGTTTTAGCTTTCTGTACTTCTAATTGGCATGAATGTAATCTAGGGACAAGTTTTCTATTGGAGTAGTGTATACCACAATCATGCATTAATGATGGTGATTTTACAAGTTTATAAAGGAATAAAAGATCTCCTCTAATGCGCCTTTTACATAATGAGTGTAAATTAAGTTTATGTAGTCTGCTGTGGTAATCCAAGTGCTTTAGATAGGGATCCATTCGTGTGGCTCTTCTCTGGATCTGCTCTACTCTAGTTATATCCTTTTTAAGATATGGATTCCAGAATGGTGAGCCATAGTCAGAATGAGGTCTAACATAGGTCCTGTATAAAGGAAGCAAACATTCCTCAGATTTAAGAATAAATGTGTGGTCAATCCTCCTTAAGAGTATATTAGACCTGTGAGCTACTTTGTCACAGTGATCTGCTGGAGTTAACTTATTATTTACTAGAATACCAAGGTCATTTTCGCTATTAGATGTTTTTAAAATATTATCATTAAGTTTATATGAATACTCTGGATTACGTTTGCCAAAATGAAGTACTGAACATTTCTCTATATTGAAATCCATTTCATTTAAAGTGGCCCAGTTATTAATTAGAGTTAAATCATTTTGCAGTTTTTAGAAATTATCAATGTTATCAACTCTGCCTCCCAATTTAGTATTGTCGGTGAATTTAGAATGTGTATTATTAGATTGAATTGCCATATCAGAAATGAATAGATTAAATAGGGTAGGCACAAGAACCGAACCCTGTAGTACACCACTAGTTACTCTTTCACAATCAGACAGCACTCCGTTAATCTTAACCTGCTGTGACCTATTGGTCAGCCAACTATTGACCCAGGATATTAGGTTTACAGAAAAACCTAAATAAGAAAGTTTATTAATTAATTTATTATGAGAAACATGGTCAAAGACATTACCATAATCTAAAAGGATTACTTCCATAGGAATACTGGAATCTAGTCTCAGACTGATGTTATTATAAAAGGCCAAAAGATTAGTTGTGCATGAGTATCCCTGTTTAAATCCGAGTCATGTATTGTCAGTAATATTAAGTCTTTGTTGTTCATTTTCTAACATTCTTTTAATAATTTTCTCCAAGAGTTTACATGGAACTGATGTTAAGCTAATGGAGCGATAATTTTTAGGATTTGTTCTGCAGCCTTTCTTAAAAATTGGGGTTACATGTGCTTTTAACCAATCATAGGGGACTTTGCATTCTTTCAAGGATTTGTTGAAAATTAATGTTAAAGGTTGTTTAATAGCCTCAGCTGTTTCTATAAGGAACCTAGGGCTAATACCGTCAAGTCTAGGACCACTATTTTTATTTAGCATTTTTTAACACTTCCTCAGTTTGTTTTAAGCTAACAGTTTTTGTATCTACTGTAATGTCAGTCATTCTATAATGATCTTTGTGATTTTTTTCAAGAAATACTGAACAAAAATATGAGTTGAAAATATAAGCTATGTCCCTATTACTGGTAATCAGTTTATTACTGGTTTTTAGCGGTCCAACTTGTCTAGTGTTGCCCTTTTTATTATTTAAGTAGGCGTAGAGAGATTTATTTCTATTTTTTGAATGAGCTATTTTGAATTCCAGGTTTCTTTTAGCCAGTCTAATGGCCTGTTTTAGTTTTTGTACAGAATATTTATAGAGTGATAAGTACACATTTTTGTTATTAAGGAAAGATTTTTTAAGTTTGTGAAAGAGCTTCTTTTTTTGTTTAATCAATTTCTTTACTTGATTATTCAGCCACAGTAGTATAGAAACATAGACTTTGATGGCAGATAAGGATCGCTAGGCCCATCTAGTCTGCCCATTTCCCTACCTACAGGATAGGCTGCAGATCCTAGTTAACCAACAGCCTATTTCTTCCTACCCCCCACAAGAATTGCCTTATGTCTGTCCCATGCATTCTTGAATTCTCCCACAGTTTTAGACCCCACAACTTCCTCAGGAAGGCTGTTCCATGCATCCACTACCCTCTCTGTGAAATAATACTTCCTCACATTACCCCTGAACCACCCTCCTTCTATCTTTAAATTGTGTCCCCTTGTTCTTGCAAGTCTCTTTTTCTGAAAGATGCTACCCTCTTGGACTTTGTTGATTCCACTGAGGTACTTAAAAGTTTCTATCATGTCCCCCCTCTCCTTCTTTCCTCAAGGGTATACATATTAAGCTCCTTTAGTCTCTCCTCCTACGCTTCTCTTGCAGACCCTGCACCATTTAATTGCCCTCCTCTGGACTACCTCTATCCTGTCTATGTTCTTGTGGAGATGGGGTCTCCAGAACTGGACACAGTACTCCAGATGGGGTCTCACCAACTGTCTGTACAGAGGGATAACAACTTCCTGTTTTCTGCGGCTGATGCCTCTCCCTACACATCCCAGTATACCCACAGCCCTCCCTACTGCCTTCTCACATTGCTTGCTAACCTTAAGGTCATCTGATATGATTACCCCCAGGTCATTTTCCTTTTTTGTTGTTGTTACTACCTCCCCACCCATTGTGTATTCTTCCCCTGGGTTCTTGTTTCCCAGGTGCATTATTTTGCACTTCTTTGCATTGAATCCTAGCTGCCATACTTTGGACCATTCCTCCAACCTTGCCAAGTCCCTTTTCATCCTTTCCACACCTCCTTGTGTATCAACCCTGTTGCAGATCTTTGTGTCATCTGCAAAAAGGCATACTTTTCCTTCCAGTCCCTCTGCAATGTCACTGATGAAGACATTAAAAAGGACTGGACCCAATACTGAACCCTGCGGTAGCCCACTAGTAACCCCTCTTTCTTCAGAGAGGACTCCATTTGCAATTACCTTCTGTGTCCAGTTGTACAGCCAATGTTTATCCAGGCTACCACCCTGGGACCCACTCCCAGGCTGGTTAATTTGACTATTAATCTTTGTGTGGGACTGTGTCAAATGCCTTGCTAAAGTCTAGGTAGGCCATGTCCACAGCCCTCCTGGTCTACTACTTTGGTCACCCAGTCAAAGAAATCTATTAGATTCATCTGACATGACCTTCCTGCTGTGAACCCATGCTGCCTTGGGTCCTGTGCTCCACTGGCCTCTAGGTACTCAACTGTTCTTTCCTTCAGAGTGACTCCATCACTTTCCCTACCACAGAGATCAGACTGACAGGTCTGTAGTTTCCTGCCTCTGTCTTGGTCCCACTTTTGTGAAGGGGAATCACATCCACGTTCCTCCAGTCCTCGGGTACCACACCATCCTCCCATGATTTATTAAAAAGAGTAGACAGTGGTTTCACTAGTTCCTCCCTTAATTCTTTTAGAATTCTGGGGTGAATTTCATCAGGACCCATTGCTTTGTCCACCTTCAGTTTTAGGAGTTCTTGCAGAAACCTTTCTTCTGTGAAAGGACTGGGATCAACCCCATATCAAGAGTGCTTCTGTTAATTGGATTAGGCACTTCCCCCTCCTCTTTTGTAAATACTGAGCAGAAATATTCATTCAGTATCCTGCTTTTCACTGTCCCTCTGCCCACCCACTGTTCATTCTATTCAGCCTCACTATCCTCCCTTTGTCTTTTCACGCTTGCTGATGTACCTATAAAAGGTTTTATCCTTCTTAACTGAGTTGGCTATCTTTTCCTCAGTTTGGGCCTTTGCTATTCTGACTTCCCTCCTGCTTCCTTCTGCCTTAACTGGTACAGCTCTCCTGCTCCTTCTGTGTTTCCTTATACTTCCAGAATGCTATCTTTTTCTTCCTGACTTTCACAGCCACCTCTTTTGAGAACCATAGTGGCTTTTTCTTTTGTTTTGATTTGTTTATTTGCTTCACACATAGGCTTGTTGCCTCTGTGATGGCAGTTTTGATGATTCCCCATTGTTGCTCCATACCTCCTTCTAGCCTGTTTGCTAGTGCTTTTCTGAGGCACTCTCCCATCTTGCCAAAGTTAGCCCTCCTAAAGTCCAGTACCCTCACTTTTGTATGGCTTGACTCTGTAGCTGAGTTTAACGTGAACCACACTGTTTGATGGTCACTTGTCCCCAGATGGCAACCCACTTCTAGATCTGAGATCCTCTCACTGCTCCGTTTGAGAGTATGAGGTCTAAGATTGCTCCCTCACAGTAGGTCCCGAAACTACCTGTCTAATGCCTGCCACCTGTAGGGCATCAAGAATGGCCCTGCTCTTGGATGTGGCTGCAGCAAATGTGCTCCAGTTAACATCTGGCATATTCAGGTCTCCCATCAACAGTATCTCCCTTTCTCTGCCATTCTAAGAATGCCTTCTATCATATCCTGTCCATTTCCTCCCCTGACATGGGGTCTGTCACAACCCCTGTGCAGATTGTGGTGCCCTTTCCAGTCTCCAAGGTGACCCACAGTGCCTTCTCTCCTCCCTGTTTACTCTTTTGTTCAGTTGCTTTTATCCCTTCCTTTACATAGAGAGCTACTCCTCCCCCTCTTCTCCCCTGCCTGTCTCTCCTGTAGGTTATGTACCCTGGTATGTTAACATCCCAGTCATGGTTCTCTGTGTACCATGTTTCTGTGACTGCTACAATATCCAGGCATCCCTCTTCCATCAAGGCCACCAGCTCAGACTACGGGCACTGGTACTCATTACCCTCCATTTCCTGATGGCCTTACTCCCTTTTGCCTCATCTCTGTCCTTCTTGCCTTTGTCACTTTCTCCATTTACCCCTGCCCTTCTCCCTATCGACACCTCTATGTTGGTGTTTGCTGCACTTACTACTGTGATTATTTTTGGGGGCTAGGATTTCCCTGCTCCTTTCCAGTGCCTTCCCCTGGCTAGTTTAAAAGCTTGCCAATGAAGCATTTAAACCTATCACCTATGATCCTGGTTCCCCTCCCGGACAGATGCAGCCCATCATGCCAGTATAGGCTTGTATCACTCCAGGTGGACCCCCAGTCCCCAATGAAGCCAAATCCCTGAGCTCCACACCAGTTTTTCAACCACTGATTGAATCCCATGGTGCAGAACACCCTAGTCTCTCCTATGCCATAGATGGGCAGCACCTCCGAGAAGGTTACCGTGCATGCTACTTGACTAAGGCCCCTCCCCAATTCCACAAACTCTTCCTGCACTTCTCTAATCCCTTTCTTAGCCAGGTCATTTGTCCCTAGGTGGACAATGGCATCCAGCTCCCTTCCATGTGCAGCTGCTCTGGCAATCCTGAGGATTCACTCCCTGTCCCTCCAAGCCATGGCACCACGCAGGCACCTTACCTCCCTCTCCCCTTCCTCCCCCAGTTCTACCTTCCTAACAATGGAGTCCCCCCCAGGAGTTGCTTCCTTCCCCTGCAGGGTCCCCTGCCACCCTCCTGTGGGCCTCCTTGTGAGGTTCCCAGCATCCTCCTTATCTCCACTGCGGTGCCTCCATAGAGGAACCACACTTTGCCAGAATGGCATAGGAATTGTAGAGGTACAACTGGAGGGATGCACCTCTGTTCCACCACCCTCACCCTCCCTGAGCCTACTGTGGTCCAACCACTCCTCTTTCTTGGCAACCTCTGAGGCAACGGCAGTGGTACTGGTGGTCCCTGGATGGAAGAGGAGGTCCCACAAATCCTGGCCAACTCAGCCTGGAGATAAGCAACCTCTTCCCTCAGCCCAGAGAGGTGCCTGCAGATGGGACAACACCACATCCTCCAGAACGTCTCCCGGAAGACTGCTGCTCCACAGCCACTGCACTGCACCACTCTAATCATATCTTATTTCTGGCCCCTTAACTGTTTGCAATCCTTACTCTTTCCTCTGTTTTTTTCTCTCTCTCTCTCTCTCTCATTACTTTCTGCCTGTGTGCCCTTTAAGCTCCTGATTGTCCTGTTCTGAGACAAGAATATCCTATATTTCTCAGTAGACCACTTACTTGCTCAGAGGCAGACCTCCAGCAGCTAGATGGGGCCAGAGAGCTACTCTTGCCAAAATTGTTGTTAGTGGCCTTGAACCACCAACCTTTTGATAAAGGATCCAATGCACTACCTGATTGAGCCACAGAGTCAATACTCATCTGTCCTTTTGTATTATATTTTTTCTTTGAAGGAACGAAATTAACTTCCAAGTTGAGAATAGTATCTTTAAAATATTTCCACGATTGTTCAAGTGTAAATGGTGATAATACATCTTCCCAGATTATATTATTTAGATGTCTGTTTATGATTGAGAAATCTGTTTTATCATAATCTTTTATCACAGTATTAATTGGGAAACCTTGTTGATTATAGGGTAGACAAAAAGATACAGATTTATGATCGCTATTATTCGAGGTCAGATCCAGGGATCTGATGTTGGATCAAGTGTTGGATCCAGGGATCCGAGATCAGATCTGGGGGATCTGACCAAGATCTGGGATGACTGGATCTGGGGTCGGATAGTGCTACTATCCAACCGGATCCTCTATCTAGCTGAACATCAGGTATCTGGTGGTATCCTAATTTATAAGATGCTATCTGAGCAACACTGTTAGAACTTATTAGTAGTTATGAGTACTTGGGCTTGACTTTCACCTCAAATGGATACTGGGCAAAACATGCTACCAAAACTATCAAAGGCATGAAGAAAATGGTCCATGGTCTTAGAAAATTTAATTATGTTTATGGTGGACATTGTATAAGACCTTTGAGTGACACAATCAAAGCTAAGTATTTTGTACAGTTGCTTTAATGGGCAGAGATATGGGATCTCAAAGATAGATACAAGCTTACTGCACCAGAGTATAAGCTCCTGAGGAAAGTATTGGGAACGAGCTCCTGTTATGAAAGATCTTGGAGAGATCAGCTAGGTCCATATCTCAAAAACTGGATAGATCTGGATAAATTTGCACTTACAGTAATTCTATTTTTAATTTTTAAACTTTCTTTTATTATCCTCTGTCTGGACTCTTAGGACTCACTCCAGCATAGACTTGGGGACTGGCCATCTCCTGCTCTGCCTGAGATTCCCTCCAAACCAAGCCTCTGTCCCTGGATATTCTGCTGCCTTACTTTCTGACCCACCAACCCCCCCGGCTCTGAACCCCCCCAAGGTGGGGCTGCCAACTCCTACCAGCATTCTAGCTACAATCTAGTGGGTGGTCAGAGTGAGAAGGAGATCTGGAGGCCAGCTCGGGCAGAACCAGCATTGAATGTGGAGGCCAACCACAGGACCTGCCTTCACCTTCTTGGATGCCAGGTTATGATCTTTGGGCAAAACAAGGATGAAGGTTTCTGGGCTATTGATAATCATAGACTAGAACTTAATAATGCTCAGATAGTGCCTTTGTGTATCTAATTGTGATTCATCTGAAAGTGGCAGTATCTGACCTGGGATCCGACTTGGAATCTGACCTAAGTCAGCGGTCTGATCCCAGGTCGGATCCTACATTATCCGAGGTCAGATCCAGGGATCTGACATTGGATCCAGTGTCAGATCCAGGGATCTGAGGTCAGACCTGGGGGATATGACCTGGATCTGGGATAATTGGATCCACAGTTAGATAGTGCTACTATCTGATTGAATCCACTACCTGGCTGAACAGCAGGTATCTGGTGGTATCCTAATTTATAAGATGCTATCTGAGCAACACTTCTAGAACTTATTAGTAGTTATGTATACTTGGGCTTGACTTTCACCTCAAATGGATAGTGGACAAAACATGCTACCAAAACTATCGAGGGCATGAAGAAAACAGTCCTTGGTCTTAGAAAATTTCATTATGTTTATGGTGGACTTTGTGTAAGACATTTGATTGACACAATCAAAGCTAAGTATTTTGCACAATTGCTTTATGGGGCAGAGATATGGAATCTCAAAGATAAAGACAAACTTACTGTACCAGAGTATAAGCTCCTGAAGACAGTATTGGGAATGGGCCCCTGGTATGAAAGGTCTTGGGGAGATCGGCTAGGCCCATATCTCAAAAACTGGAAAGATCTGGTGAAATTTGCACTTACAGTCATTTTTTTTTTAATTTTCTTTTATTCGCCTCTCTCTGGACTCTTAGGACTCATTCCAGCATGGACTTGGGGACCGGCCATCTCCTGCTCCACCTGTGATCCCCTCCAAACCAAGTGTCTGTCCCTGGATACTCCCCTGCCTTATTTTCCAACCCACCAACCCCCAGCTGTGAACCCCCCCAGGTGGAGCCACCAACTTCTACCATCACTCTATCTATAATCTAGTGGGTGGTCAGAGTGAGGAGAAGATCTGGAGGCCAGCCAGGGCAGAACCAGCATTGAGTGTGGGGGCCAAACACAGGACCTGCCTTCACCTTCTCGGGTGCCAGGGCCATTTTCCTTGTTTTCAGTCCCAGAGGTGTGGACGTGCAATAACGTCCAACGTGGGACAGGCATGCTCCCACACCTGCCCGCAGGATGTCCGCCAACACCCCCAAACCCCTCAGCATGCCCTAGCTAGCTGCATTGCTCCCAGTCTCCACTGGGAGCTGATAGTACTGAGGGGCACACAAGACCACCCACCAAGGAGAGAACAGCAGTCTACCGGATGCTCAATCCTCTCCTGCACGGCCAACCCCCTGTGGCCAGAGTCTGCTCCCGAATATGGGTCACCGGCGTGTCATGAGGTAAGGCTGATACCTCAGCCTTCAGCGTCACTGGGCCAGGTACAGTAATTCTTTTGCATACCGAGGATAACTGGACCATCAAAAGATTAGCAAATTACTTTCTGGCAGTTAATAAAGTTAGGGAAAACAATTTTGAGATAAACCTGCACTTTAAATGGTATAAATTGAGCTTCCGATAACTCCCAACTAATTTTTACTGCCACATAGTCACTGTGGGAATTAAGCCCGTGCTTCCAGAGCCTGAGCTCTGGTAATTTAATCAAGGAGCCCCGATAGCTATGAAAAATAAATCTGTGGACTAGGGCTAGGGTTCTCATCCTGGTACCTCTTCCTCACTAGGAACTTATAGGTTAACCCCTCAGACGTAAAAAGAGGAACTTTTGGAAAAAGGAATCTATGCAAGGTTATTACTGCAGTGGGAAGCAATATATTTATTTATTTTTTATTTATTGAGTTTTTTCACCAGGAAAGATACACTAAGCAACTTAATGCTCGTCTCCCGGTACATGCGGGGGAATGGGGAAAGGGATGTACAGAGTGACAGTAATTAGATACATACATAACAGATGGTGAATACATACATACATACAGTTACACAGTTACAAAACAGGTTCATGGAAATTGATTACATAATAGGCTGATGCAACAGTTACTGTACTGGCAGTTCATAGGAGCAGCATACATATAGAATCAGTACAGGGACCAAACATAGGATGCAGGGTTGAACAATGCATACATTACAGGCAGTTCACTAGTGAACGGGTTAAGCCAAGGTCCTTAAAACAGTTCATTAAGCTTTCTCTAGAGTTGGCACCAGTATATCTGAGATAACACAGACACTCCTGTCTGACAGTCTGGGGATTCATTATTTTCAAGGAGGAAGGTCACAGGAGCAGTTAATTAAGAGGACATAGTTTCAGTACTATCAGACTGGAATATGACATCATGCTCCGTGGTCCTCCTGTTTCAGTCGACTCTTAGGAGGAGGGGGGAGGGGAATTAGAGAATGATGGCTCTATGAGCTGGATGGGTAGTAGATTAGCTCTCAAAGAGAGAACAGCACTGATGGAAGCTTGCCATTAAAAGAGCCACTGTTTTTCAACTTTGAAGGTAGAAAATGTAAAGTGTTGCTGTTGTGCCAGAAGGATTCCTTTTTGGATAAATACACTATTCCTATTTGTCCTTTGAATGGAGGCATACATCTGCTGATCAGTAAGTGTACTTTAGCTACCTGCTGGTGGCCACCAGAGACTGAGACAAAATCTGCAGGTGATCCATGACCATGGAATGTCAGTAGCAGAAATGCAAAAGAATTCATTTTGATATTAGGACTACTCTCCTAATGTTCTGTTGCTTTACTTTTAACGGGCCTGTGAAGGTTGCTTACTATTTTTTAGAACTTTTGTGTGATGCATTTAGTGCTCTTTGGAAGTGAAAGGATAATTAGAGCTATCCAAACCAGGTACATTGAAGATACATACAGGTACAACACATTAATGAACCTTGGGCCAGATTTTCAAAAACGGAATAACTGTGCTTGTGCTCATACAAAGTTGCATTAAGTTGGGTACCCTTGCAAAGCTGCAATTTGACATTCACACAGTGTTCAAAAGGACTGTTTTTTGCAACATTTCCACAGTTTAGAGCAGCTTGCACAGATTTATTTTACATGGCTGTGCAAAAATGCTACATCTGGTAGTACTAAAAATAGCATTTTTTGTATACTATACCTGGGCAAAAACAGTCAACCCCACCAATACACAAACAAAATGCTGAAAATAACATTTTCAGTTGTGTGAGGTTTTTCTCTGCATCAGCAAGTTGCACATGAAGACTTAGTCAAAGGGCCATGCCAGGCTCTTTGAAAATCAGACCCCCCCCCAAGCTCTAAGCTGAGGGATGATCTTTTTTCCAAGATAACAGGGTAATGTACTTGTTTTAGAAAATGGGTAGGCAGAATTCTTGATGCTGATTGGCTACAAGTGTTGTTGTGTACTGCTTGTTGAACATTCCCATTTGATCCTGGCCCCCAACCACTTTACCTTCAGAATCCTTCTCTCATTATGGAATGGTTGTACTCATTTACAGAAGTGTCACCATGATTATAGGAGGTATGGTGGAGCAGTTTTAAGGGAACAGCAGACAGACAAGATAAGACAAACTGTGTTTATCACAGATGCTTGTCATTTATGCTGGTGCTTCTTTGATGACCATGAAAAATCCCCCTCCTATCCCCACCAGTTTGATAGAGAACTCCCTGCTCCTTACCAGGCAACTGATAAAATTAAGGTTGTGGTTCCACCTGAGGATTTTGCGTATGTCTGTCTGTGTGTGTATGCCAGTGGAACTCTGAAGTATTTTTAATTCACGTACAGTATTCCATGTCACCACTCCATATGTGTCTGTGTGTGTGTGTGTGTGTGGGGGGAGGGCGTTTCTATGTAAGCAATAATACCCAACAGGGTGGGCGGTATTGTGCTATACCGGACCGTCCAGGAGCGTAATGAGGCCCGACACCGCAGGTGGAGGGCCTTTTAGCCCCTGGAAGGTCCAGTATAGCACAATACCACCCACCCTGGAAGGTATTATTGCACTTAGAAAATGGGCAATTAGTTGAGTAACAATAATATATAATAAATAATTACTCTGAGCCGTAAAGTTTTACATTTAACAGTATATGTATTGACAGGAGAGAAAAAATAGTCCCTTTCTGTTACATGACAATACGAATTTTCATAGATTTTACAAATGACAGCTGTACTGCTCATAAGGAGGTGTGGTAAAATGGCAATGTTGAAAATCTGGACTGCATATATTAAAAATTCGCAAACCTACGCGCGTGCGTAGGAACTGCGCAATGTACGCTCGTAAAACGGTCATTTTTATGAATTTTTTCACCAATTTTCAACATAGCCTTTTTAAGACCTCTGCTCATGAACAGTGTCACTGTGATTTTCTTAATCTGTCCTCGACATCGATTTCTCACTATGACCGCGCCATTGTGCGCTGCATATGTGAAAACACATTTTGGGTGAGATGTGAGAAATGACAGTTATACTGTTCATAAGGAGGTGTGGTTAAATGGTAATGCTGAAAATCTGGAGTGAAAATATTGAAAATTCTCGAAGTTACCAGCATGCGTAGGAACTGTGCAACGCATGCTCGTAAAAGAGTCAATTTTGGGAATTTCTTCACCAAATTTTCAATGTAGGGTTTTTGGGGGCCTACCTCATGAACTGTGACACTGTCATTTCATTTATTGGTCCCAAAAGGTGGTTCTACGCAGTGACTGCAAAATCACCTTTTGGGACCGAATAGCAAAATTTCAGTGTCACAGTTCATGAGGTGGGCCCCCCAAAAAAACATGTTGAAAATTTTGTGAAAAAATTCCTAAAAATGACTGAGATATGCACTAAAGTTGTAAATTGTCCATTTATGCCATTATACAGCTTACCGGCATTACTTCAGTTTGCGGTCGGCTTTGAAGAGTGCAGACGTGTTCCCGGTCCACTGAAGATTGTCGCGCTGGGCTACGGAGGTAAGTATGGGTTGAGGTGGGGTGTGGGGAGGTGGGGTACACAGGGCTGGGAGGGGCACGGGCTGGGGAGGGGTAAAGAATCTCTGAGGGAAGGTTTTTGTTTTTCAGGTATTTTGCTTTCATTTTTGATTACGGGGACTTTTGCCATGCTGGGGTTCAGAAATTTGGGGGCAGTGAAGCCAGTGGGGATTGGGCACCCCTGTCAGAAAATGACTTTTCTGCCATGCTGGGGTGGGCTCCCAGCATGGTATTCAGACATTTTTTGGGGGGGAGAGCAGTGAAACTTACGGGGGATTGGGCACCCCATCGGAAAATGACATTTCTGCCACGCTGGGGTGGGCTCCCAGCATGGCATAGAGACATTTTGAGGGGGGAGGTTTGCAGTACTGGGCAGTAACAGGGGTGGGGCAGAGATGAAAGAAAGCCATGATTGAGGAAACGGCTTTGAGGAGGGAGCGGTGAAGAGCGTTACTCTTAGAAGCTGCAGTAGTGGTAAATTTGAAAAAAATAAATATGTTTTGCCGGTGCTGTGCAGCCAAGTAGTTTTTTTTTTTAAACTTGTTTGTGTGTGTTTCTGGTGGGGCTTACTCTGTCTCACTAACTGGCAAAAAAAAATGGCAGCAGTTTGAAATTTTTTGCCTAGTGCTTCAGCCAATGAAGTAGCAGGCTGGGCACAAGGATACATGGCTTGGCATATGGCAGTTTTGGACTGGTGCTTTTTATTTGGTGGGCATCTATTGAAAGTTAATGTAACCCTGTTGAAGGGGCACTAGCCAATCAGATGCCTCCAAATAAAAAGCCCATTTTCTAATACTGAAATAATGCAGAGCTTTGAATTTTTCTATTGCATGGTGAACAATCACACAGTGTACTGAATATGAAGAAAGATAGGTGGCTGACAGGTAAATAAACATCTATGGAGGAAATATTTTGCATTATTTAACAACATTTTATTAT
Organism: Neoceratodus forsteri; assembly: GCA_016271365.2. Lineage (NCBI taxonomy): Eukaryota > Metazoa > Chordata > Ceratodontiformes > Ceratodontidae > Neoceratodus > Neoceratodus forsteri. The sequence goes on along the minus strand of CM028133.1, from coordinate 674,257,938 downwards.
AATTTTTGTGGGTTTGAAAACTTTTAGAGTCTTTGTTTTTTAAAAATTACCTCTGGGCCCATTTTCCTTTGCAATGTGCCTTATAACACTCTTGACTGTGGGGTAAATATGGTACAACCATCGCCTTGTCATGCCCTATTGCTTAAGTATGATGAGAGAAACACTGAAATGACAGTTCCGCTGCTGTGCTGTTTCACTGTTATTATTCAGCACAGCGTGTTTCAAATAGCTGATGGTTGCCAGGAGCTCTATCACTATAGCATAGGCTTTTTTTGTGCAGTGCATGCATGCTGCTATAGCAGGCCTGTTCAGTTCTGAACCTTGGCAGAAGGAGCTAAAGCAGTAGCACAGTATGCCAGACAGTCTGTTGAACATCTATACTTACTCCCAGAGTCCTTGCTGGGTTTTTTAACTGTTACTGTTTCCATTTTTGCCAATCACCTGAGGCTTTAGTACTGATTGAAATGAAGTTATTCGGCCAGTACTACAGGACCTAACTTATTTTGCTCATATTGGAGCTCATCAGCTGTAGGCAACAGCATGAATTACAGATCAGTGAAATAGTTTTAAAGTATAAGCAGAAGGAGTCGCAGCTTGGACCAGTATGGCAGTAATTTAAAAAGTAAAACCAGGATAAGATCCAGGATTGCAGTGAATCATTATTGAACAGCATTTTGACAGGGAGTCTTCTGTTTCCCTGGATGGTTGTAATGCAGATATTCTGTCTTTTAAGGTCTGTCCATGGAATCCACTTAGTCATAAAATGCACACATGGGATACAGGATCCAGCAAACATTTTTTGAAGTTTGCTTGAGACACTGTAGTTGTTTTCTAGTATCTACAGATTCCCAGCCATGTTTACTGTGACAGGATCCAGGAAAAAAAATCATGTCAATGTGTGCTTGAAATAACGTTTGCAGTCTGCCATCTATAGACTCCTGGTAATTTCCACCGACACAGGATACTGCTAAACATCTTTTCAAAGTCCTGGAGGTATGTTTTGCAGCCTGTCATGTATAGACTTCTGCTCATGTTTACCACCACAGGATCCAGTAAAACATTTTGGAAAAGTGTGCTTGAGATCACTTTGGCAGCTTGTCATCTATAGAGCGCTTGTCATGTGTACTGCCATTGTGTTATCTAATCGGAGACCAAAGTTTCTTTATTGTCTTTTACAATTTTCTACACTTTCTATAGGGATTGCAGTAATTAGGGATATTTGGAAATTTCTCCTAAATAAAAACAAGAGGCAAGTGGAAGATGAGATGCCTAAACATCCTGCCCCAATAAGCAAACATCCAAGAACTAAGGAAACCATACAGTCAATCCAGAGCAAAACTAATGCATGCGAGACACCGGAGCCACAGCAAAATGCAGAAAACCTCTCCAATGACACAGAGATGTCAAATGACTCAGAGATGATCTACAGTAATGCAGACATCCTTTCCAATGGCACAGAGTTTATGTCACGTGATACAGTGATTCCCAATGATGCAGAACTCTGCAATGACAGACATCTCCAGTGGCACAGAAATTCCAGACACGTGGACTGTGGAACAGTACAAAGTGTGGAAGGCATGCTATCCATGGCTAATCTCAAAGAAAGGATATCTGTGATGCAGTGTGTGTACAGATGTAAAGGCAGTGCTTGTTAAATCTGTTGGTGTACTCTGTGCACCTGCCTGGATAAATGTGACAGTCACAACAAAGAACAGTAAAGCACAGAGGAAAAAAATATATGAGCATGACCTCAACAGTGGCTAAATTATTGGAGATCATCCTGAAAGAGAGACTGATTACCTTTGTGGAGGAAAATGTGCTAAAGGATGAGAGATAGCATGGGTTTTGTGTCGGTGAGGTACTGGAAATGACTGCTTCAATTGGGTCAGTAACAAAATGGACAGGGGCCAGATGGGTATGTCCTGTCACAACACAGACAGTACAATTATGCTCAGACAAACCAGAAAATACTTAGCCACCAGTAAGAGGTGCATTTACCCAGGTGCTGAAAATCTACAAAAACACAAGTACCTGAAACCAGGCATGGGTCAGCACTCTCTCCAATGTTAGGAATCCATTACAGCTTCATATAATCCCCAAACAAGCAAACAAGGGGTAGGAAACAATGATTCAAATTCAGTCGCAATTTATTGAGTCCACAAACCAAAGTGCAGCAGTGCAAATCCAGTAGGTAAAATCAGTAAACTCACTGAGTGCTGTGCAAAAAAGCATGCTATTTTCAATTCAGTTTAGGAAATAAACTTGCAGTACAGCAATATCCTCACCACTGCAACCTAAACGACACACCCTACCAATGCCACTAATGTTTCTGCATTATACCAATGCCTTCATCAGAGTTTATGGTTATATCCTGTATCTGTATTTCAGCAAGGCCTTCAATTCAGTGACTCATAGCAGACTGTTCAGGAAGCTGGAGGACCTCAAGGTGGGGGCTAATCTTGAGGGATGGGTCAGAACCTGGTTGGCAGGATAGAAGCCAAATGGTATGAGTCGTGGGCAAATTCTCAGAAGTGAGGCCTGTGAATAGTGTGGTCACACAGGTTTTGTTACTCTGTCCATGGTTGTTTCACATCATCATAACTGACATCAAGGATGTAATCAAGGGTTAAAGATGCCAGTTCATGGGCAACAATAAGCTCTGTGGGAGGATGGCAATAGAGAAGGGAAGACAGGTACTCTGGAAGGAAGTTAATAGGCTAGAAGAGTGATCTGGCAATTTGTAGCTGGGGTTCGGTACTAACAAGTGCACAGTTATTTAGTTGTGGAGAAAGAATCCTGTGACAAAATACTGGTTTGGTGGACTGCAGGTAAGCAGGTCACAGGAAGGAAAGGACACTGAAATGATAATCACAAATGGCAGGAAATATTCTAAATATTGCAAGAAAGCAGCACCTTGAGAGGGTGGTGGAGTCATGGAACAGCCTTTCAGCAGAAGTGGTGGGTGTGAAAACAATACTGGGGTTCAAGAGTGCGTGGGATAGACATAAGGGTACCCTGGAGATGTGCATAGCAGGAGAGCCACAGATCAAATAGGATCTGGGGCTGCAGCAGTGAGTAGGGAAATAGACAAACTAGGTGGGCCGTATGGTCCTCATCTGCTGATAGATTCTGTTTCTGTGTTTCTAAAGTAGCAGCCAAAGAATATTGGATGCTGAGCTGCATAGCAAGGGGAATTACTACTCGGAAGGCATAGGTCATTCTGACGCTGTACAGGTCACTGGTAGGACCACTACTGGAGCATCTTAAGAAGGATATCAACTTGCTGGAGATGGTCCAGAGAAGGGCAACCAATATGATCAAGGGTCAGCACTCCATCACCTATGATGAGAAGGTCAAGGAGCTCGACATGTAATGTGTTGAAGAAAGACAGGAGAGAAGAGACATGATTGAGACCTTCAAGTATTTTAAGTGTATTAATAGGGTGAGCACTGAGAGCCTCTTCAGCCTTTTCAGGAAGAGGACCAGTAGGTGGCACAGCCTGAAGATGGTAGACAGAAAAATTTAGGTGGGAGATTGAGGCACTTTTTCACCAAGAGGGTAGTGGCCAAGTGGAATGAGCTGCCAGAGGAAATATTAGCTCTAAAATTGGTGGACAGCATCAAGACTGGTTGCGACAGAGTGAGCGGAAAAGTTGCAGGTACAAAAGGGTGAGTTGGGGGAAGTTGAGGGAGAAAAAAAGGGAAAGGGAGCAGTTCCCTTTGTAAATACATAGGGAGCTGAAGAATAGAGAAGACTACATAGACTGCAAGGCCTTTATCTGCTGGCATATTCGCATGTATGTTCATATCATTAGTGGCCATGATGCATCCTTGTGTGGAGCAGAATGGTTGAGAATAGAGGACCATAAACATTTACATGTTTACACATAAGGTATAATGATGCTATGGAAGCTTGCACATGGGTGCTGTACAGGTATCTTAGTCCTAATGAAAGGTTGAAGATTTGTTTTGGTTGGCGGGGTACTAATTTGGGATAGTACACAGGTTCACTTACATTGTGTCTGGTAAAGAGAGAAAAGCACAGATAAATATTAAAGGAATAATGCCTGACAGGGTGGGTTTTATGCTGGGATAACATCCCACCTTGGGTGGCTGGGCCTGAGGCCACCGGCCGAGGGCGTCCAACATCCAAGAAGGGATGTTATCCCAGCATAACACCCACCCTGGAGGGCATTATTCTTATTATGCAATGGCTTGTTATTTTATACAGAAAAGAAATAATTTTAAAGATTTTGTTTTGGTGTTTAAAAATATTTTTTTAAGAAAAGATGCAAACAATCATCAAGTGAAAAAAGAGCCTATGAGATCATCATCTAGTTGATCAGCAGGGTTGTTATGCCAGGATAACATCCCTGCTGTGATGGCCAACTGACCAATCAGGAGCCAGCATTCTTTCTTGCCATTGTATAATCAAATACAATTGGCAGTGTTTGACATGTATGAGCATTTGAATGAGTAATAGTCATTGCCATGTTCACACCATGTGGTTGATGGGCCACTTTACAATTATGTGCTGAGGCTATGTGGTTACCTGTATCCACTGTTCCTGCAGAACAGCATATTAAATATGCAGTTTGTAAGTAATAATACCCGACAGGGTGGGTGTTATTGGGATATTACGACTGCCCAGGGGCATAATGAGGCCCAAAGCCGCAGGCAGGGAGCCTTATAGCTCCTGGAAGGTCCGTTATATCCCATAACGCCCACCTTGGAGGGTATTATTACACTTATATAATGGATTAGAGATGCCATTTTTGGGAAGAATATGTAAGAAAAAAATTTACATATAAAAAAATAAGTAAAAACTAAGTATAAATAGTGTTTGTTGTAAAGTAGTTCCTATAGTGTGAAGTGCTGGAATTACCACAGGAGTTCATTGCTGTGTATTTTTTAAGCTGTTTCCAATTAGCTTGCCCTCCTGCTTCATCTGTCTCTCACACACACACACACCGATTGAAAAATGCTGTCTGAGAACGGGAGAAATGTAGACTGGTGATTTTTTGTGACAGGTACCTCAGTTTTTATGTGATATGGCTTACAAGTGTGGCACACGTCTGTAGTTGGGTTTAAAAGTGAGCAGAGGCTTCACAGGGAGCACGATAGTGAAGGGAAATGGAACACGGAAGACTGGGACGTTTACCTTCTGGGAGGTTGAGCGAGCTGGCAATGAAAGCATTTAAAAATGGATTTTTGGGGGGTTTTTTTTGCAGTGGTGAGGAGGAACAGAGTCAGTTCTGGAGGCCGTATCAGGCTGTCAGTGGAATTTTAATTTAGCAGCATGGTGGGGTTTGGGTTTTGACTGCCGTCGCAGTAACCGAAGAATAAAATGGTGGCTGGCAAGTTTGGGGTGCCGAATGATCGAGCTGGCACTTTTTCCTTGCCAGGCATTGTTGAGAAATAACAGCCTGGGTGCCAGGCTCTTTCAACCAATCAGGATGCTAGTTTTGTTTTGACCATTCTCTAAAACCAAACATTGCTTATGGTCTGTATTAACTTGATGATGTTTTAATAAAGAAAGTATAAAAAAAATTGCCATTATCAGCAGTCACTGTGCATGATTGATTAACATTGTAAGGACATGTTCAATACTGCATGTAAATATGTGTGCAGCGTAAACAATGTACACCATACACATAAAAATGGTTACATACATACAGCAAAACATTGACTGTGGATGTGCATATAAAGTGAATGTGTACAGTACTAGGCTACATCACCATTGTATTTGGGATCACTTTGTGGGGAAGGGGGGGTGGAGTACAAATGTCAGCTTAGTACATAGTGGACATGAGAATGGTTATGTACCATCCATTTTAAACGTGACATACATGTTTTGAGCATACATATCTTGAAATAACATAGTACAATAAACACACTCACCCTGTTAACCATAAGCTTGTTCACTGCATGATTGCGACATTTGGGTTCTGAGTCGTGAACTTCCACCATCATGTGGCTGTTCATAGGCACTTTCAGAAAGTAGAACAGTTTTTGCAATGATGGGATGCACACTTGGGATAGCACCCTTGATGAGTTTCAAGTGTTTGGCAAATTTCATTTTAAACTGCATATAATTAAAAAAATCTTTGGGTGTGATGTCGGCAGAACAGACAGCAGATGCTAACGCAGCTTGCCAATACCAGTAATGATCTAATTTCACAACATTAGCCCATTTTTTTAAAACATGTTGGTGATCTGTCACGTTTTAAAAATTCACAGAAAGAAATTTCATCTGAACAAGTGCTTTCTACAGTAGGCAGCAATGCAGTAGCTAACCATTTTTTTAAATTCTGCCAAAAGTAATATACCCATAATATAGAAGCTTGAAAAGTTGCTGCTACTACTGTATATAAGTAAAGTTATAATAGAAACACAGAATTAGTAGAACATTAATGGAGTACACACAACAAGTGTATTGCACTAAATAGTACTATGAGTGCAATATGAGGTGACTGAGATGCCTGCACATGTGAAAAATTGGATTGTCATGGGATCCTCTTCCCAAAATAGTACACTAAACACAACCTTGCTGGATGCTCAGCTGTCATATTTTATTACATCATTCCATAACCACATTTATTTACACTATCAAAATACTTTTTCCCCCCATATATACATCATATACACAGAGTGAGTATCAATCAATTTAACAGCAATCTGGGCTCGGATGCATACCTGATGCCCACCATCGGCCCTCTGAGATGCAAACCCCACAAGGTTCCAATACAGCTGGGTGCATACCCAGCCCATGTCCTGGTTTCCCACCCCAGTACCCCCCTTGGCCCCCTATAGCCTTTTCCTGTGTCTCTTATCCCCCCCTTTACCACTCCCCTTTCTTTTCCTTCCAAACCCCCATACTTTTCATACCATGATACTACTGTTGCCCTCCTTTGGCAACCCTTCAGATTGTACATACCCTCTAAAACCTCCACACCTGGCCACCCAGTTGCTGCCTACCTTCAGCAGCCCATCGTGGCCCCAAATTCCCTTTGTATCCTGGCCATCCAACTGCTGTCTACCTTCAGTAGCCCACTGTGGCCCCAAATTCCCTTCCTATCCTGGCCACCCAACTGTTGTCTACCTTCTACAGCCCCCTCATGGCCCCCCATCCTCATCTTATCCTGGTCACCAGAACTGCTGTCCACATTCAGCAGCTGACCCTCTAAAACCCAATCACTCTCCTTCCTACTTTGTTAAATTACAGGGTGGGAGGGTGGGCAACTTGATCTCTAGGAAAAATAAGGGTGATCCTACCTTTTCTTCCCCTCAAATATCCCTTTCCTGTGGTTCTTCCCCCTGCTCACCTCCACCTAGCCCTGTCCTGTTTTCCTTAGACCCTCCATCTTTTGTTTCACCCTTTTCCCATGATACTGTTTTCCTCCCTTCGCCTTCCTCCCATGATTCCTCCTTCTTCTCCTTGACTTCCCCTCTCCCCGCTCCACTTCCCCTCAACTTTCCCCTTCCCCACCTACCCTAGCCCTCTATGCTTGGCACCCTCCCCCCACCATCTTGGTCAGGAAACCCTGACAATAAGGGGGCCTTTAACCCACCTTTTCTTGTAGTGATAGATATTACAGGAATTAAATTAAAGTCGTCAAACAGATTTATAGCTTTACAGAGATCCTGCAAATATAACCCTAATAAGAACACTTCAGCAATACTGACAGATGTTCCTTAATGCTGGCTTCTACAATGATACTTAAGCAGTAGGAAAATGACTCTTTCTGTGTTATAGGCTGATTACTCACTGAAAAAAAGTTTTGAACTACATAAAAAACGATTATTTCATCTAATGAAAGAAAGCCTTTCAAAACAATAAGACCCATGTAACAATGTGAGCAGTACTGACAGGTGATCACTAATGATTAGGTGCTTAATAGTTATTCAGTGAAAAAATTACGGTTCCTCTTCTATGCAACAACTATTGATTGATCTGTCTGACCAAGTGCATAAATAAAATTTAGTTGGTGCCAAAACTGTTTTATTAGGAGTAGCACACATAACACTATGTGAGCAGTACTGACAGATGCTCAGTAGTCAGTCACTATACTGCTCAGTTTTATAAATACAATTTCCCTACACTAAGAACAACTATGTAGACTTTCTGTGGCATTTAATATTGCCACTATTATATGGTACCATAAAACATTAATTTGTATCCAAAAGCTTTCATAAATAGTGGCACAGCTAAAAATAACTGACCACTAGTGAGAGATACTCAGTAGTGATTGACAGTAATGCCCAGATTTATAAACTGTATCTGCACATAATAAAAATGTATATTTGCCCCTCTGTGTCAATTAGTTTCTGCCTCATATTGTAGAGTGCTAAAACAAAATGCAGTTTTTGTTTATAGTCATAGATGGATGAGTGGTTTAAAAACTGGTGGGTCAAAATGAAGGATATCACAGTATGACAGTTTCCCAGTATCAGAAGTCATGGTATGAATGCTGTGGGCAGTTTCTGATACCATCAGTGAGTTCATGGTATACCACTGTTTTCAAGTCTTTTAATTAATTCTGAGTTTTTTTTTCCATCTGTGCCAGCTCTCCCTGACAGAACAGCTTAAGTAAGCTATTTGCAAAAATGGCTATTGCAGTATTACTGTGGTATGATAAACATGGAATTGCATGCGACTGGCACCTAACCATCATAATCATACCGCAACAATCCCTATTCATTTATCAAACGTGTATCTCGCTTGTGACCATGTAACATGTACTATTCTGTTATAGACTTGTTATGGGCTGCATGACTTAGTAAAAACAAAACAAAAAAAAAAACATTTAGCCAGGAATCCTTGTCTTTATTTTGTCAAATAACTAAGTCAAACACGATGCTGTAATAAAATTATATTTTTCAATTGTTGTACTTGTATGTAGAGACTTCAACAAATATATGTAATATTCATGTTATTAAACCACCAGAATGACTATGTGTGCAATGTTCAAACTAAAGTGACAATATGTGTAACTAAAGTGACTATGTGTGCAATGTTCAAACTAAAGTGACAATATGTGTAACTAAAGTGACTGTGTGTGCAGTGTGCAGACTAAAGTGACTGTGTGTGCAATGTGCAGACTAAAGTGACTGTGTGTGCAGAGTGCAACCTAAAGTGACTGTGTGTGCAATGTGCAAACTAAAGGAACTACGTGTGCAATGTGCAGACTAGAAGTGATTACGTGTGCAGTGTACAAACTAAAGTGACTGTGTGTGCAATGTGCAGACTAAAGTGACTGTGTGCGCAGTGTGCAAACTAAAGTGACTGTGTGTGCAATGTGCAGACTAAAGTGACTGTGTGCGCAGTGTGCAAACTAAAGTGACTGTGTGCAATGTGCAAACTAAAGGAACTATGTGTGCAATGTGCAGACTAATGTGACTGTGTGTGTAGTGTGCAAACTAAAGTGACTGTGTGTGCAATGTGCAAACTAAAGTCACTGTGTGTGCAGTGTGCAGACTGAAGTGACTGTGTGCAGTGTGCAGACTGAAGTGACTGTGTGTGCAGTGTGCAAACTAAAGTCACTATGTATGCAGTGTGCAGACTAAAGTGACTGTGTGTGTAGTTTGAAAACTAAAGTGACTGTGTGTGCAATGTGCAAGCTAAAGTGACTGTGTGTGCAGTTTGAAAACTAAAGTGACTGTGTGTGCAATGTGCAAACTAAAGTGACCGTGTGCGTAGTGTGCAAACTAAAGTGAATGTGGGCAGTGTGCAAACTAAAGTGTGTGTGCAGTGTGAAAACTAAAGTGACTCTGTGTGCAGTGTGCAAACTAAAGTGATGGTGTGTGCAGTGTGAAAACTAAAGTGACTGTGCAGTTTGGAAACTAAAGTGGCTGTGTGTGCAGTGTGCAAACTAAAGTGACTGTGTGTGCAGTTTGAAAATTAAAGTGACTGTGTGTGCAATGTGCAAACTAAAGTGACTGTGTGCGCAGTTTGAAATCTAAAGTGACTGTGCAGTGTGCAAACTAAAGTGACTGTGTGTGCAGTTTGAAAACTAAAGTGACTGTGTGCAATGTTCAAACTAAAGTGACTGTGTGTGCAGTGTGAAAACTAAAGTGACTTGTGTGTGCAGTGTGCAAACTAAAGTGACTGTGTGCAGTAGGCAGACTAAAGTGACTGTGTGTGCAGTGTGCAAACTGAAGTGATTATGTGTGCAGTTTGAAAACTAAAGTGACTGTGTGCAGTGTGAAAACTAAAGTGACTGTGTGCAGTGTGCAAATTGAAGTGACTGTGTGTGCAGTGTAAAAACTGAAGTGATTGTGTGTGCATCATTCATTTCAGAATAAAGTATGAAATGTTTATTTCAAAACAAAGTGACTGTATGTGCAACGTTCATTTCAAAATAAAGTGACAGTGCATTATAAAAACGTGACTTCAGTAAACTTTCTTTGCACTAGTACCTCCCCTGTTGTCAGCGCTCAATACAAATGTGCAGTTTAAAACTGTCCAAAAGCATCTCATTTAGAGTTGACACGAATCACAAATTCTTTGGCAATGTTAGTCAAATCAAAATTCACAGTGCTTGTCTTATGAATGTGAAGGACAGCAATACTATTTAGTCTGCTTTCAGTTATGGTGGATCTCAGTTAAGTTTTCAGTTGCCAAAGAAATGAAAATGATCTCTCAGATGTTGCTGTTGAGGATGGTCTTGTCCTCTGAATCAGAATAAGCTTCAAGACCTCAGAGTACAGATATTTGGCATCACCACACTGTAGCATACTTTGAGAAAGTTTTTCAATTGAAAGGCTATGCCTGAAGTTCAATGGGTGAGCAACCAGCCACGCTTACTTCCTGAGCTTTATAAGCAGTTCCTCGTAGCCTCCATCTGAAGAATTTTCTCTTTGCCTGCTGGCCAGAGGCCCTGTTGGTCTGTCTTCTCCCTTGAGGCCCGCTGGGGCTTTGTCCCCCCCCCCCAGTGTTGCTGTGCTTTGGGCTCTGCTTGGTTTGTTCTGCACTTCTGTTTTGTGTTCTCCTGTTTTTGGTTTGTATTGTTTGCCTCTGGCTGCTAGTGCTTCCTTGTGTGAGTGTTTCCTTCCTTCTCCTGCACTTGTATTTGATTTTTTTGTTTCTTTTGGGCTTTTTTAATTTTCTATTGTCCTGTGTCTACATTCTTTGTTTGTGCTACAGGTTACTTATTGTTGTTTTCTTACCTTTTGCAGCCCCGTGCCTGTACTAATGGTATTTACTCACCTGGTAAAGGTGATTATTTGAGTACCCCTTATAGTACTCTGCAGTCAGAACCATTGGGTATTCCCCATCCATCCTATAGGCTGATGCACGATCCAATCAAAATCAAGCTGGCTGAGGACAGCCCCCTTGTCCCATCTGAGAATCTCCAGTGTTAATCTTCCTTAACAATCAAAGATAACAAAAAATAACAGAGAGACAAGACAAAACAGGGAGGACCACAGTACCCCTTATGCGTGCTTCCCTCTCTGTGTAATGCCTGGTAGCCCTGACTATGTTGTAGTCTAGAAGCCGATTACCTCTGGAGACAGTGTCAGTAATCATCATCCTTTTATTCAGTAAAAAACAACATACACATATCATTGATTCCATTCACATTATACTTGAGAAAACAAGCTATTCAGACATAACATTGTGTTATCGTGACATAACTTGTATAATGAACAATTATTTGGTACCTGTATACAGATAACCAAAACCATCTGCTACCCTGGGTTGGGCTGTGGAGTACTATAAAGGGTACTCAAATAATCACCTTTACCAGGAGAGTAAATACCATTATATTTCATATCCTTCATAAGTACTCTGCAGTCGGAACCATTGGGACTTTAGTAGCAGTGTGGCTAAAACATATTTCTAGGGTGGGATATAAGGCAGATCAAATGGTTCTTATCTAGTCTGAGTACCCACCCTTATTACTGCCCTGGCAAAAGAGGCTCTCTCAGCAGATACCACGTCTAGCTGATAATGCCTGCTAAAGGTGTGTATGAAGGACCATGTTGCTGCTCGGCAAATGTCTGGTACTGAGACCTCCCTCCCTCTGCCCAGGATGTAGTTACCACTCTGGTAGAGTGTGTCTTGATTCCTTCTGGTGATTCCTGGCCTACTTCCCTGTAAGCTTTTGTTATGGTCTGTCGTCCATCTAGCAATAGTGTCCTTGGAGGTTGCTTGCCCCGCTCTCTTTCTTGTGGTCAAAATGAACAGTTTATCTGTCTTATGTGTGCTATCGGTCATACTGAGGAACCTCTTCAGTTGATGACTGACATCTAGATGATGAATATTGTGGTGATATTGAGGTAAACTTACATTCAGGTACATGACATTATGGTGTCATAGTGGCTAGGACTCTGGACTCATATTATAGTGGATATTTACTTCCTTCTGCTAGTTCTGTAGTTTGAGTATATACTGTTATGTTTTTACATTCTGTACTTACAGGGACACATTGTCTCATTTACTTCAGGGTTCATGACAGATGTAATTCCTTTTTTGGGTAACTGTTGTAGTGATGGGTGCAATTGATGGTGTATTAGGATTCATGTACATATATTTCATTTTAAGAGTTATTTCCCCCTGGGAAGGGGATTTAATTCCTAAGGATTTTTGTTTAGATTCCTTGGACTGTTTCTATATATGTATTATTTTGATATACACTGACGATTTATTGAAATCTGTACATATCAGGCTGCATAGTCTCAATTTTTTTAGGAGTTCTTGACTTGCACTTCTTTGTATCTGCCACTTACACTGACAATTGATATTATCATGTATAAAATCTTGAGGTTTCTGGAACATAGTAGCTTGTTGAGAGTATGTTGGGAATATATCTTCAGCCAGTTGTGCTTCATCAGTGTGGTACACTTACTCACTTTGGGTAAACATCACTTTCATCATTCTATATGCCATGTAAAGATAATTTCTGATGTATTTTTGGGGCTTATTTTTCATTTATTTACTTGCTAATATGTTACATTTTGGCATGCAATTGTTTTGTCCAGGGTTATCTTATTGTCATAGGCCATATTCACAAACAGAGTTCTGAACAGAGTTGAAGTTGGCTTTTACTGGTGTACTATTAACCCACTCTTGAAGTATGTGTCTTTGGGAGGTTTCTTCACTTGACAAACAATTTAGTGAGTAGAGAATCTTAGTGTTTTGTTATTCATTAGACTGGTACATGGTATAATATGTGTGGGTTGAACTCTCTGCCTGCTGTTGTCTCTGGACAACTTTTGACCTTTTAAATTTGGTTCAGCTGAAGGCACACTTCAGATATTCAAGCTCTCCAATGTCACTTTAATTATGTTCTGAAGGCCTGTTTTAAACCAATGAGAATTATTTCTGTTTTTTTCTGCATGTTCTAAGTGTTAATAATATGGGATTTTCTAAATAACTCTCATTATGCTTCCGAAGAAGGACTTGATGGTCTAAAAACTAAAGCTCTTTGTTCTTTTTGTAACATCCTTGTTGGTCCAATAAAAGGTATTAAACCATTTCTTCTAGATTTGTTCTTACTAGGACCAATACAGCATTAAACAGTTTGTTTATCTAGAGGGTGAGGGATCTCTTTGTTGGGTTCCTGATCCATTCTTAGGAATGGTAACTGTACCTCTTAGACCATATGATACAGAGTGGCTACTTCAGGAAGAAATGAAGGGACTGTTCAGAGTGTGACCCTATTGTTGTGGAATGTCAGGAAAGGTTCTCTACATGACAGTGTTTGTAACTCTCCTACCCTTCTAGCTGAGCAAATTACCACAAGGAATACCATTTTCAGAGTGCACCAGTGTAGTACCTCTTGTTGGAAAGTGTGACTTTGGAGTGCTTCCAGCACTGTATTCAGTTACCAGGGTGTGCATGTTGATCTGACCCTTGGAGAAGTTAGTGTCATTGCTTTGAGTAGTCTGACTACATCAGGGTGTGAACCTATGGGACCTACCCCTTGTGGTGGACCCCTTATGGGAAATATTGAGGAAGTCTGAACTCTGAGTGAAGCCAGGCTGAATCCTTTATTTGTTCCATCATTAAGAAAGTCTAGAATTTGTGGTAGGCTCACAACTGAGGGTGATGTTCCCTTTTCCATGTCCTATTTATGAAAAATCTGCCATTGTCTTTGATATGTTGCATTAGTGGATTGTCTTCTAGATTGTAGTAAGCAGTCCACTACCCGGGTGTGATAGCCCAGGGTCAACAGTCTGTTCCTTTCAGCAACCAAGCCGTCAGCTTCAGCGTTGCTGGATTCGGGTGCAGGATTGGACCTTGGCTCAGTAGGTCTGGCTAGCAAGGCAGTGGCATTGGTGGGCCCACTGCCATTGCTTGCATCAGCAAGGACCATGGTCTCCTGGGCCAGTCCGGTGCAACTAGTACCACTGATGCCCGTGAGCTTCACACTTTGTGCAGTATTTTGTTTATCATGGTGGTCGAGGGGAACACATAGGCCTGTTTGAACTGCCATGGTGCTGAAAGTGTGTCCACTTCCTGTGCCCTGTGGTCTGAGAATCTGGAATAGTAGCTCGGTAGTTGGGCATAGTGTTGTGGGAAATTTGAAAATTTTGCCTGGAAAATTTTTCGCGTAATTACTGCATTACACTAAATCTTTTGCCCAGTGAAACGCAATTTTGCCTCAGATGGCGATTTCACATAAAGGCAAAATTTAGCCAAATTTAGCCAATTTCGCTGATGTTTTTTAATTTTGCCAGTAACATTGCAATGCATTGTGGGTAAATAGCTGACATATCATGTGCAGGCTGTTTTCTGCACAGTATATTGTCTGTTGAGTCGGAGAGCAGTTCAGTGTGGTGTATCACAGCCAATAAACCCCTCAAAAACCTCTTTATTTGTTATTTCTAGGAGCTAATTGCTCCCCAAACCTAAATTTTGTTCCTAGAGCTGCTAGTGTACATTTTTTTGTTTGGGTATCTTTGGATAATACTTAGTTAAACTTAGGTAGTGTTTTCAGTTTTCTCTGTGTCTGTGTCTGTGTCTGTGACTGTGAGGGAGTTGAGTGGGGGAGGGTCGACCATGTGGTGTGTGTGTATGTGAAAGCAGAGCAGGCTAGTTCCTAATATTTGACAGATTTCTCACAAGTTGTGAGTGACTTTCTTTTATTTCTTTTAAGTCTTAATAATTTTGTTAGTGAGCTGCTTATTTGTAATATTTTTCTTCCATATTGACCCTTTTTGGGGTAACTTTATCTGAACAGTTACTCATTCTAAGGAGCTCTGTTCCTGTTTCCCTTTGTTTAATCACTTTTCTGTTTTATTTTTGTATTGGAAGTATTCATGGACATTAAACACTTGTCCATATCCAAGTACGCTGCCTTGTTGAATTGCTCACATAATTTAATAGTGTGATCTAGCCTCTGCATTGCAGTGTTCCTGTTTTTCTGTTTAATTTGCTTACCATATTAACCCTTTCCTCCCTGTTACACCACTGTTGTTTACTACCCGACCCGTGCTATATGAAAACCTACAAAGTTTTCAAGAGAGCGGTGGTCCCTGCAAGATTGTTGGAGGTGATTTTTTGGTTTGTTTATTTGAAATCTTGTTGTCCTTTCCATCTGCTATATCTATAAGCCAAAATTGTATTTAGTAAGTACTGACACATTGTAGTACTTGCCTTATCCAGACGCCACTTATCCAGACCGTAGATCGTATTGTGACTGTGAGGTGTTCTGTGCGGTTGGTTTTCAATTTAGTTTCCATAAACCTACCTGTACCTACCCAGTTATTAACAGGTTGTGTAATAACCATTTAATTTAAAAACTGACATTTTATTAAGAACTACTTAAATATTTTTTCAGAGTTACTACACATCCTCGTTGTGGTGGTGTTCTCTGTCAGTTTGATATTTAAAGTCTCTTATTTCTGTCCTCCTGTTACCCCATGTTATTTAATTTGTGTTTTTGCAGTAGAAAAAATAGAGTTTTCACACTCGAATAGGCTACAGTAGCAGTTGTAGGTAGTTGCATAGACTACAGTGCTGCTACCTGTTTTGATTTATTTTTGCCCTTTGCAGATAGTACTGCAGGTGTTATTAAAGGAATAATGCATGACAGGGTGTGTGTCGTGCTGGGATAACACCACGCCTGGGGGGGTTGGGCATGAGGCCACAGGCCAAGTGCGTCCAATGCCCCAGGCGTGGCATTATCCCAAACGACACACACCCTGGAATGCATTATTCCTATTATACAATGGCTTGTTGTTATATATAAAATAAAAAAAATATTTTAAAAAATGTTTTTATTAGTGTGGAAAAATATTTTTGTTTCTTAAGAGGAGATGCAAAAAAAAAAGGTGGTCCATATCCATATCATCCATATTGGCTCACAGTACTGAGACTAGACCTGTGGGTCCAGCCCCAAACTGACCAATCACAGTCCAAGATTATTTCTTGCCATTGTATAATCACACTTATTAAATAGAAATGCATAATCATATACTTCCAGAGAAAGGCAAACAGAAGAAGCAAATAAATATGCCTGCCAAGAGACATTCCAATTCAGGGAAAGGTGACTGGGTGGGGGGGGGAATTGGCTCATAGAAGTCTGTTGCAAAAAGTAGAAATACAGTTCCACTTCCAGTAAGCAAACCTATTTCTGAATCAGTGCCTTCTGTGGGCTCTGGTGCTGCTGAGGCAGCCAGTGCCAGCAAAATTGAAGTTAGAAGTGGCTTCAAGTCTTTGACTCAGGTTTTTACTGACCAATCTGTAGCTAGTATGCTTGCTGGAGATGATACTGATACTGATACTGGGAATAAGGGAGACACTCATACCGGTGGAGGCACAGAGGTTCAGGAGGAGGATGTGGAAAAAATTATTGGTATGACTGTTGTTCCTGCTCAAGGTGGAGCTGATGGTGGTGAGGGTTATACTGTCCAACTAAGGTCTGTTTCTCCTGGAGAAGGAGGTAAGAAAAAGTTAGCCCCCCCGCCACAGTGAGGAGATGCCAGAGAAGGGGAAAGTTTATCTGAAAGTAGACAGTGATAGGGAGAAGGAGGAGGAGGATGAGGATCTAAAATGTTTCAGTACAGATGATGACGAGGTGTTGGATCCCCTGTGGGAGCCAGAAGTGAAAAAGCTGAAGGGTGATGATGTAGCCCATTTAGATGCTGAACCAGAGGGTGAGGCTATCAGCAAGCCTACAACAAGTGGTCCTGTAACCCCCTCCCAAAGCTAGCATGGTGGAAGTCATGCAAGCAGCCCAAAAAGCAAAAACTTCCACACCTTTGGCTCTGCTGTCCAAGTCCCAGTATCATGTCAGATCTAGAGGTGCAAAGTCCCTAGTCTGGGACATTTTCATGCTTGATGCAGCTGATGAGACTGTAGCGATATGCCATCTGTGTCATGAACATGGCAGTCATGTAAAAAAGGGCAGCCACACTGGTACCAGTGGCCAGCATGCCCACTTGAAAATGATGCACCCATTGCACTGGCACCAACACCAGAAGGATATCAGAGCTGTTGGTGGGACTTCCCTTGTCAAGCTTAATGTTAGTGATAGCAGCGCAACAGAGCAGGAGGAGGGAGGGCTGAGTGGGTCAGTGGAGGAGGAGTGTGAGCAATCCTTTTCTCTCTCAAGCAGTGGGCATAGTAGCAGTGGAGCTGCCACTCCCTCGAGTTGAGGTCCATGAGGTGGGGGGACACCATATAACAGCATAACTGGCACCAGATTTCTGTCTCTATTTACTTGAACATTTTTTGGAAAACATTTCTGGACTTCTGGGGCATGTTCGGCAGTGGCAGCACTAAGATTAGGCCTGTAATCCTTGGTAAACAGTGGCAGAAGCTTCATTTTGAGGTACATAAGGTGGGGGGATACCATATAACAGCATGACTGACATCAGATTTCTATCTCAATTTACTTGAACATGATTTTGGAAACATTTCTTGATATCTGGGGCATGTTCAGCAGTGGCAGCACCAAGATTAGGCCTGTCATCCTTGGTAAACGGTGGCAGAAGCTTCATTTTGAGGTCCGTGAGGTGGGCTTTGACTCCAAGTCTAGATGCTGCCTGCTTCCTCTAGAGACATGTAGCACAGGAAATGAACCACTCACTTTTTGGCTGTTTAGACTCAACCATGTGACCACCAGCAGGGAGAAAAGACCAATTTTGCCTAATTTCACCTTATAAAAGCGCAAGGCAAACTTCAAGGTGAAATTGGGCAGAGAAATTTCACCAGAAGGCCATAATTATGCGAAATGTTTTATTGAGCACAATTGGTGATTTCACCGGATTTCGCTGACGAAATAAAATTTTGCTGCATGTCTAGTTGGGCATTCTGCTGGGAAGCCATGAGACCTATTTGTAGTGGTCCTCATCTCTTTTGAAGTCTTTGAAAAATAATTTTGTTGAGTTTCCATTCCACCTGGTTTATGGTTACTCTGCCTAGCCAATCTGCCTCTGTGTTGGATGAGCCTGTCAGGTAAATTGCCGTGATCGATAGTAAATTTGGCTCTGCCCAGTGCAGCAGTTTGAGCGATTCTGTTATCATGGCCTTGCTTCGCGTTCCCCTTTGTTTATTTAGGTAGGCCACTGTCATTTGTTTGTTGCACCTCACTAGAATTGCACTGTTTGCAATGAAGGGTTCAAAGAATGCAAGGGATAGTCACACTGCTTTCATTTCCAGGACATTTATTGGAAGTGCTGACTCTCTCTGTAACCATAGTCCCTGAGTGACATGGCTCAGGTAAGTTGCTCCCCAACCTGTCAGGCTTGCATCTGTGGTGATGACCGTGGTGGGTGGCTATGTCAGTGGACAACCGTGTAGTATGTTCTTCTTTAGAGTTCACCATGTAGGTTGCTGAGTATTCTTGTGGGCTGTGTTATTTGGAACCTGAAGTTTTGAGTGGTCTGGTCCCATGTCTCAATTAGGTATCGCTGTTGCACTCTCATGTGCAGCCTGGCCCATGGTATCATATCTATCATGGCTGCCATGATTCCTAGCATCTGGAGGTAGTCCCATACTGCCCTGCTGGGCCTTTGGATGATCCCGTTGACCAGAGTGCCAATGTTGTGTACTTTTTCCTCTGTTGTGGTTACTCTGTTGAGATGAATGTTTGTTATGGCACCTAAGTGGGAAAGGGACTGCAAGGGTGCTAATTGGCTCTTTGCTTTGTTGATTTCTCATCTGTATTCCTGAAGGCATTGTACGGCCAGGCTGGTGTTGTACTGAGCATTTT
Source organism: Neoceratodus forsteri (assembly GCA_016271365.2). Taxonomy (NCBI): domain Eukaryota; kingdom Metazoa; phylum Chordata; order Ceratodontiformes; family Ceratodontidae; genus Neoceratodus; species Neoceratodus forsteri. The sequence continues at coordinate 674,238,773 of CM028133.1, read as the reverse complement.
CCGGTGTTCTTGCCCATAACAACCAGTCGTCCAGGTAGAGGAAGATGTGGACCCCTTCCTTTCTCAGGAGTGCTGCCAGTACAACTAGTGTCTTGGTCAAATCCCGTGGAGCTGATGCCAGTCCAAGTGAGAGGCAGGTATACTGATAGCGTTCCCCCTATATGTTGAACCGAAGATACTTGTGATGTGGTTTCCAGACTGGTATGTGGAGCTAGGCATCCTTCAAATCTATTGCCATCAGATAGTCCCCTGGCTGGATGGCTAGTAATGTTGACCACAGCGTCTCCATGTTGAACTTCTTGTATACCACAAATTTGTTTAGATATTTTAGATCCAGTACTGGATGCATTCCCCCTGTTTTCTTCAGGACTATAAAGAATAAGCAGTAGATTCTGGTGTCTCTTTCCTCTGTAGGGACTGGCAAAATAGCCCCATTTTGTAGCAGGTCCAGTATCGTTAGATTTATTGCTTGTGCCTTCTCTGGGCACTTTGGCATTGGGGAAACAAATGGTCTGCCAAATCGGTTTGTTGTTGACTTCGATTGCGTATCCCTTTGTCACCACTTCGCTCACCCACTTGTCTGAAGTTGTTTGGGCCCATTGTTTTGCAAACCCCTGCAGTCTTCCTGCTATTGGTGGGTTTGCTTGGGCCCGTGTGCCTTCATTGCTTTTTACTTTGATTTTTGAAGTTTGGCTTGCATCCGCCATTGCCATACTGCCTGCCGTTGTTGGTATTTGTTTTGCTGCCATATGCTCTATTTTGAAATTTGGGCCTCTGGTTCCATTGTCTGGACCTCTGGGAGTTGTAGTTCTGGGACCTAGATTTAAATGGTTTCCCTTTGGGATAAAAGGACTTGTCCGAGGATAAATAGACTTCTTTGTCTCCCTGCGCTTGTTTGTCCCCTCGGTTTTTGAGGTATGGGGTTAAGCCTTCCCTGAATAAGGTTTCTTCTTTGAATAATAGCTTCATTAAAGCGCCCTTGAACTCATCTGCTTGCCACAATTTAAGCCACAATGCCCTCTTGGCCCTGTTTGCTAGGACTGCTGTTCTGGATCCAAATCTTAAAATATCCGAGGAGGCATCCATTATGTATTTAATGTCTTGTATTGCACATTCTGCTGCGTCCGCCTGCGGAGAGTCCTCCGGTACATTCTCAGTCAGGGTGTTTACCCACCTATGGAGGGCTCTGCTCGAGAACCACACCGCTGTATTGGCTGACCATAACATGCCCGAGACCTTATGTATTTTCCTGAGGTGTTCCTCAATTTTCTTATCCATGGGTTCCTTAAGTGCTGCTGTGCTCTCGATGGGAATAGTGGTATGTTTTGAGAGTTTGGAGACCAGTTGGTCTACTTTTTGCACTTTTCCCCAGTGTTCACTCCTTGCCTGTGATAATGGGTACCAGTTGTTCACCATACTCCTTTCAGGCAGTCTGGTGGGTTTGGGCACATCGTATTCTTTTTTCAGAATGGTTTAGATTGTCTGGCAAGTCAGGAAGTGGATTTTCTTTTCTGGCTCCCCCATTGACAGTAGTGGGTCCTCTGATGTGGATGGCAGCTCAGGCTATTCTAAGCACTGATCTCACCATTTTATGAGTTCGTCGATGTTGTCACCATGGCACATCCTGGTTGATTTATCTATGGCGCCTTCATCTGGGTCCCCCTGGGTTTCAGTTATGGCACTATCTGCGTCCAGTCAGGGGCTCCCCATGAGACTTACAAGTGCTGCATGCACTGCAAACAGTTCCCCCAGTCTTGTGGGAGCCACACGGCATTATGGGATGGACCAAACATAGAAGTGTACAGCATGACTGCTACAAGTCTTGGTGGGTGGAGAACATGTTATTTTATTGCCCACCAAGAAAAAGGAGTTCTGAATTGGATGGAGGAGAGTGGCCCAAATGTGGGCACTAAGGGTTGCTCATTAGAATGAACCTGGCAGTATTTTAACCCTTCGATGTCACGGACATAATACAGCATCAGCATTCTCCATCAGTTTTGCTGAGCTGCGTGAGGCTGAGGAGGCTATGTGAGGTCTTCAGTTCATGCTGTTTTTTTGGAAGGAGGCACTAGAGTAGAGGCATCCACCATGAGGGAGGAAGACCTTGTCTGTGCTGGAAGTGGATGCTCTAGGAGGGACCTCTCTCAATCATGCCTTGAAAATACATTCCATTGTGTGCCTGCTGACAAGAGGATGCTCCTGGAGAGACCTCATATTCATGGGCTAGCTGTTGCAGGGGAACTATAGGGGGTGTAGCCCCTTGGTGATAACTCCCTTTTTGGTTGCAATTTGAACAGATACAGTGGTGTATGTGTGGGTCAGGTCATGCTACAGAAGAGAGTCTTGTCCCAGATTGAGTCATATTTATTTTCTGATATTTGCTATGCCTGATCTTCGTGTGAAAATATAGATGCAAACAACCTGCATATTCTTGTCTATATAGTACATTTTACCAGGAATATAACCCTGTTGGCTACCAGGCTACATAAACATATATAAAAATTTGCTGTACCTTCTATGAATGAATTGTTAGTTGTTGGGAGCAGATCTGGATCATGACCAACCTCTCTTGATGCACAAAGTAAACTGGAGATTCTCAGATGGGACAAGGGGGCTGTCCACAGCCAGCTTGAATTTTTTTTTTGTAATTTCTGTTTTATCTCATACCCATCCCTGGCAGCTCTGCATCCTCAGGAGCACCAATGAAGACCACCCATGTTACCCACCTTACCTGCACTAGCCCATTCCCCCATCCTGCCATGGTTTACCCCTTGGTGGGGACAAGGTGGGGTGGCAACACCCCGAACAATTCAGTGTCTCATTGGGCTCAGGGCAGTCAGGCAGGCAGAAGCACATTGGTTCCATTTTCTTATGGATGTCACATGCCCTTGATGTCAATCCACCTAGCACCAATGTCTACGATGTCCTCCCCTCTGTGTCTGCTTGGTGTTTGCTATGCTCTAGACTTCCACCTGGGGCGAGTCAAGCACTGAGTCACTGCCCCCTCCCTCCCTCCCTGGAGAAGATGAGCTGTCCCTGGGATGCTCAAGCCTTCTCCTCCCGGCCGGCCATCCAGCTCCCAGGCTGGCTCCCAAACCCAGATCACTGGAGTTGCAAGCGGAAATCCACCCGCTGCGCCTACAGGCCAGCTCAGCCAGCTTGTTTTTGATGGGATCGTGCATCAACCTATCGGATGGATGGGGAACACCCAATGGTTCTGACTGCAGAGTACTATAAAAGGTATGAAATATAATGCTCCATTTACTCACCAGATTTTGCGAGCCCTCAGTTCATTGCATTGTTCTTTCTATGCTCAGCTTAGCCTGTTGCTTTTCTACCTAACAATCCACCCTCAGTTTTCCTGCAATTGTTGTTTGTTTTATCTCCCATTCCAACTTCTCTGCTGCTGTTGCTTCTATTAATTCATAGCACCTGGCCTAAGCTCCTGCTCTCCATTGCTACCACTCCCTGTTGCAGCATGCTCTCTGTTCTCAGTGCTAGTTCCACTCTGTTACTGCCAGCAGCCATTGCATTCCACTATTGTTCTTTCTGCTTATTTACCTCAGCATTTCATTTATTTACTATGCATTTCCTTTCATACATCCTCAGTTTTTATACGGCCCTTTGGGGGATTTAAATCTGCTCAATCTGTTTATTTGCCCGCAGTGGGAATCAAACCTGAGTCCACTGCAATTCTATATTACTTTCTCCATGTGATTCAAACCTGCTTAAATATAATTGTAACAAGCAATTATTATTGTTGTTTCAGTAAATTTTTGCCTATACCTACAATTTCCATGCTTGTTCAGTTGTTCAGATCAGCTACTGCTGAATCTATAACTAACTACTGCTAGAAACTGTTCACTATTCGTACAACGTTTCATTATACTCTGGAGGTCAGCTCAACTACAGCTGTCACTGTAAACTAGTTTTACTATCTGCTTGTGGGTCACAGCACTTTACCATGGCTTCTTTGTTTTTCCTACAGTAGAGAACAGGGGGATTATAGTACAGAGTTGTGGCCCTGTGTGGTTCAATTACCTCATGTTTGTATACTGCCTTCGCCGCTAAAATCCTCTGGGGTTTTTATGTCACCTTTAATTGGCACTCATTGATGGACTGGTTGGCGTGTATTCCTTCCTTTTTACTTGCATCGCATGTCCTATAACCTGACCAGGCAAGCGCCTTCCACTCAATAAAGGACCAGGTTACCCTCAGTTGTTTGTTCAATTTCTGCTGCTATCATGCTTCTGTGTACTATTTATTCACTATGCTGCACATGGGGCCTGCTGGGACCTTGCTCCCCTCCCCCCTAATTTATTCATGCTCTGGGCTCTGCATGGTTTCTGCTGCAAGTGTTCATGTGTTTCTCCTGTCTTGGTTAGTATTTGTTTTGCTTCCGGCTACTGTGTGCTTTCTTGTGTGTTTGTTTTTCTGCTTTCCTGTTGACACCATACCAGCCAGCTGCTTTGTGTAAACTATATGGTTTTGCTTCTTTATCCTATCAAGAAAGGTTCTGGTATAACCTAAAAGAACTCACCAGGAAAGATAATAAGGCTTCACCGACCATGCTAACGATTAATGGGGAGGTCACCCAAGAGCCCAAATCCATAGCTGATGCATTCAATGTCACCTTTACAGACCTAAGCCATATTCTCCCACCTGAAAATATGGCCAACAATGGGGACAGCCTGGACAACACCCAAACTGACCACACAGTCCCTTTCCACATTCCCCCTCTTTTACTTCAAGGAAATCTCCTGCTACGAAGCAGAAAAATATCTACAATGCTCCCGTGGCAAAACAAGGTTCAGCAATGACCCTCTAGATTTAAAGCTTATTGCTCTGACTCTGGATGAAGTCACTTCCCCTCTCACTAAAATACTCAGCCTCTCCCTTAGACTCAGTCAGTTCCCCGCATGGTGGAAGGCTGCCGTAGTCACCCCTATTTACAAAAATGGTGACCAAACTGTGCACGCAAGTACAGACCCATATCAATCCCATCCCCCAACCCCCAAAGCCCTGGAAAGGATCATCTCTGATCAGCTCGTCGAATACATCAACAAATACAGCATCCAATGTCCACAACAACACTGCTTTTGGAAGTCGCATAGCACCACAACTGTGCTAATCAAATTCACAAACTTTTTCCATGAGGCACTTAACAAGGGCCATATAGTTGGGGCAATTTACATAGACCTAACAAAGGCATTCGACACCGTCAATCATAGCATCCTGCTCTTCACATTCAGAGATGCCGGACTCTCTCCAGACATGCTTGGATGGTTCCAAAGCTACCTCTCGGGCAGGAGTCAACAAGTTAAAATCAATGGCACACTCTCAGATAGCAGGCAGGTTAACACGGGTGTCCCACAAGGCTCCATCCTGGGCCCCTTTCTCTTCAGCTTATTACTCAATCAACTTCCCCAAGCTTGCCAGGGCAAAATCTTACTTTATGCTGATGATGCTGTCATCTTTTCAAGCAGCCCACACCCTGTCTTGCTAGAAAACAAGCTACAAAAAAGCTGTGCTACAGCTGAAAACTGGTGCACATGGAACAAACTCATCCTGAACTTTAATAAAACCTAAACGATGCTTTTCACAGCACTCACAATAAACACAAATCACATCAGCTTAAAGTTCTCCATAGCAAACTAGAATTGATATACTGTGTAACAACCTTTAAATATCTGGGTGTTACACTGGACAGTCACCTCTCATTCACGCAGCATATTGACAATGTAGTAAAGATGATAAACACATGAATAGACCTACTCTATAGACACCACCACTGTATGACACCTGAGGCTCTGTCCTTAGCAACTAACAGCTCCATCCTCCCTGTCATACATTATGGGATCATAATCTACAGCTCTGCAACTGACACTGCACTAAACTGAGTAAGGATGGCACTAAATAAAGCATGCAGGCTGGCACTAGGAGCCAGCAAACTTACACATACCTGTGACCTGTATGCACAAACCAGCTGGCTTAACCTCCAGGCAAGAATAAAATACCAGATCTGCTTTCTGGGGGAAAATATACACCATCAAAAGCCGGCTCAGTGGTGTGGAGGGCTGAGGCAACAATGCCTTACCTCTTGCCACACTGGCGACCTGTGTTCATGGCATGAGCAGGTTGTCAGGGGCCAGCCAGGGAGAGAGAGGATTGAGCATCCAGAGGCCTGCTCTCCTCTCCCGGGGAAGGGAGGGAATAGGGGCTGGCATTTGTCTGACATCTTGTGGAGGCTAGGTGTTGGCACACCTGGCCAATGCAGTGGGATATAGAGGTGGAGCAGCTGACGGGTGTGCTGTGTGTAGACGCACGTTTGACACACCCATTGCTGGCATTGCATGCTCCACTACCAGGAAAACAGAGAAAATCACCAGATAAAGCAGCTTGATGACCGTCCACCTAACGCACTGTCTCCGAGAGCACCACCTGTACTGGATCCAGTCATGGTGGGGAGTTGGGGGCTCCCTGCCATCTCACCAAGGGAAGGGTAAGCCATGGAGGTAGCAAGGTGGTGGCACAATGAGAGATGGGTGCAGACAGACAGTGGCCAGAGGACAAAGGATGCCTGGAAGGAGATGCCAACCAGGGCCACGGGGGAGAAACATGAGGTAAAAAAAGAGAAATCCATCATTGAACTAACACCACCCATTGTTCAAAACCTTCTCACGATGGCTAATAGTCAGCACCAGACAAGAGGGATGTCAAGAAATGCCCTGTCCATCCCTTTCCACCATATAGCCCAAGTGCAGCACTCCTTTGCCTACAAAGCACCAAGCTGGTTGAATACTCTTCCAGCTGACACAGCCTCAGAACCTAAACTTGGCCCTTTCAATTGCAAACTAAGGTGACACCTGACCGTGCTGAGTTCATGCGACTGCCAATCCTAGTCCTCAGAACTACCGCAATCACTAGCCCAATCCAATTACATATGACAACCAGTACTTGTTTCCCAAATCCCCCCACCCTCTCTGCTCTTCTCTCTCTAGTTATGCACTCCCCTTAACATCTACACCTTCTTTGATCTTTCCTTCCTTCTCCCTTTTTGGCTCCCTCCAATTTTCTCTCACTACTCCCTGACAATGTCATCTCTGACTGCTTGAACCACACTACCAATGGTATGCACTGTTAAGCATGCTTGTAAAAACCTGTATTGCACTACTGTTGTACTTCTTCACTGTATTATGTTCTGTATGTGTACCTCCCTTCCCTGTTGTATTTTTACTTTCCCCTCCCTGTAATTAATGTATGTATCACTGCAGCTGTATATTGTACTGCAACTGCAACTATGTATTGTGCAAGAGTCACGTGATGTTAGTGACCTGGTAGCAGAAGTGACTTGGAGCTCCCGCCTGAATCCTCCCATCCTCGGCTATTTTATCTAGAAAACCTTTCTCCAGAAATATATAATTACTTAGAGAAGCAGTGCCTACCTTCAGCATTGAATATTGGAGAAATCGGCATTGCTATCAGAGTTTTACCCTCTGCAATGGAAGCTGAAATGAGGCAGGCCCAGCTAAAGCATATGCCTCCTCTCTCACCGGAGAAACTGCCTAAAAAACCAAAGGCCCAAAGCGGGCAAGCAAGCAAAAGCAACACTGTGCCTTTTCACCCGATCCCCCCTTATGGAGGATCGCTTCCTGCAGGAGTTACTCCCTTTCAGGGAAACACTTATCGAGATCTCTGAAATCAAATCCATAAGGGGTGACTTGACGGATCTTAATAAGCGGTTGGGAGATGCAGAAGCTAGAACCTCCTTCATGGAGAAGTGGAACAAGAGACTTGACCCTGACATTGTACTTCTTAAACAGCAAGTTCAAAAACTACAACTAAAAACTGGGGACTTGGAAGGGAGAAGCCGTAGGAACAATATTCTTATTTTGGGTTTACCAGAAACAGAAGAAGGCTCCAACATCATACTCTTTATTCAAAAGCTTCTGTTGAAAATCGTGAGCCCCTCTCCGCTGGGCGCCAACTACCATATTGAGACAGCTCACAGGTCTCTTCAGCCAAAGCCGCAACATGGGGCACCCCCTCACCCAATAATCCTTAAGTTCTTGAGCTACATAGAAAAGCAACATGTCATTGCAAAAGTCAAAGATTTACAATCAATTACCTGGGAGGGCACCAAGTTAAGAATAACTCAGGGTCTGCCATATGAAGTAAGACAAAAACGCAGAGCATTTCATCCTACAGTCAGCAAACTCATTGCAGCAGGCATTCCTTTCAAGATGCTTTATCCAGCTAAACTGCAGGTCTCCCTTTCTGGCAACTGGATTACTTTTGACTCGCCTACTCAAGCAACTACTGACCTAACAAGCAAACTACCAGAACTGTTTAAAAATGGTTGACATTGGCAGCACAGGTTTTTGGGGCACTAATATCGAAGGATTTCCTCCCTTTGTTTAAAGCTTAATATACAAGTTTTACTGCTTTCAGAAAGGTTTACTGTATGTATAAATGTGGTACCAGAGGTGGATTTTTGGCTGGTGGCCTAGATAGGCCGTGCATTTCTTTTGCCTAGTTAAGTGTGGTTCAGACCACTCTGGGGGCTGAGAATCTCAGAGTCTCCTTTGTGAAGGGAACCTTTAATGCCCTGGAGGTTCCTTGTGACGGGATTTCATGACAGACCATCTCCCCATCCTGGACTTTACTTTTCCCCCAGATGCACCCACGACCTAGCACGTAAAGTTGGAATCCCCATGGACTGTTACTCCATGACCTGTAAATAATAACCTTTTGCAACTTTATATGTGCCTTAAATGTAACCAATGTTACTAGTTATTCTGGATGGTTCGATGGAAAGCTGCTGCTTGTTTCAATGTTATAGCAGGTGGTTTACCAGGCAGCGGGGTGGGGGGGGATAGGTAGCAAGTAAAATTTTACTAGTCAGGCCCTGATATACACTCGGTTCAGTTGGTTCAGGGATATGGTGTTTGTTTCACACTTCCTTTACTGTGGCATGGATTAATGCTGGCAATTTGGGCACTTAGTCGGGAATGGGGGCTCCGTCCAGCTGGTGCCTGGAAGCTGCTTAGCATTCCAGTTATGGGGGGGGCCAGCTCCTCAATGTGTCCTCAGGTCCTTCTGTCCTGGGTAACGTCTTTGGGGTTAACCCTTAGGTATAAACCCAAACTATGCTCAGACGGCCTCTATGTTGGCCTTTTCTTTATAAATAAGGTTATTTTTGGGGAACAGTCAGAGGTTGGTCCCACAAGGCCTTTTGGAACCATTAGCTCAAGATAGGGTCCTATGTATATAGTTGCTGGGGTAGAAGGGTAGGGGAGAGGTAGTAGGGGGAATAGATCAAGGTTCAGGTCACAGCTTATATACTTTGCAAGAGCTTGATATCTCGGGGGCTGTGACTCGGTGCAGGTTAAAGAACAAGGGGATACTTATTAGAAGGAGGCTTGTGCTGACATACCAAGTTACTAGGATAACAATGGGTCCTGGGAAGGGAGCGGGGAGGGCTGGAGTGTACATCAAGGTTCTTGTTGTGTTCTTAGTTAGTACTAATGGGTTACATATCTTAATTAATACAAATGATGAATGCTATGATTAAAATTACATCTTGGAATGTTAGGGGAGTCAGAGATCCTGTTAAAAGACTTCAGATTCTAAAATATTGTGCCTTGCTTAATGCAGGAATCATTTTGTTATAAGAAACACATCTGCTGGAGGTTAAAGCCAGATGGTTGCATAGGGAAGGGATATCACAAGTTTTTGAAGCAGGAGATTCCACTGCAAGTAGACGAGTAGCTGTGCTAATTAAACATAATATTTCTTTTCAGGCAGACTCTACTACTGTGGACCCCAATGGCAGATTTATCCTAGTTAGAGGCACCTTAATGGGTAAAGAGATTACTCTGGGTTCAATATATGGTCCAGTGGGAGGAGACCCTACCTTCCTCATGGCCCTGGCTAATACAATTGCTCCCAATTTATCAGCCCCCCTGATTTTGGGAGGGGATTGGACTATCCCCCAACCCAAGGTCTGGACAGATCTCACTCAGCTCTAAAACCCCCAACCCCATCTCAGAGGGCACTGGGGGACTACATGGATCTCCTGGGAATCTGTGACCCATGGCATATTCTCAGCCCCTCTAGTAAGCGTTTCCCTTACCTCTCAATGGTACACCAAACTTGGTCCAGACTTGACTAAATCCTAATTAGTCTTCCTCTTCTCAAGGGCCTCAGTCAAGCAGATCTGGAACCTATCGTATTATTGGACCATTCCATAGTATGGGTGCTTTTAACTTTAGACCCATTAAATCAGAGAGATATAGTCTGGAAGCTAAACACACAATTATTGAAGGAGAAGACTATAGTTTCCAAAATTCACTCCATTATTCAATCTTTCCTGGTAGACAATAGGGGCTTGGTTCATAGGGAAGATTTGTTTTGGGGTGCTCTCAAAAGTACCCTTAGAGGGGAGTTTATAAAGATTGCCTCATACCGGAAAAAGAGCAGAGAGAAAGAAGCAATTTCTCCTCTGGATAAATCAGGTTAGCAGAACTCTCCCTGTCCTTAATTACATCTTCTGATTCTCTTGCCAACTTAATATCCCTCAGGAATAGATATGCTGAATTAATGTGAGAAAAAGCAGAGTATGCTCTCTTAAAAAAACAATTTCAAGTAAATAAATCAAGGAGAGAAAGCAGGTAGGCTGTTAGCCTTAAGGCTGCACAAGATAGAATCCTCCAGGCTCATCCCCTCCATTAGGGCCCAGGATGGCACCACCAAAGTTTCCCTTCAGGAGATCACTGAAGTATTTGAAAATTTTTATCATTCCCTGTATGGTAAGTGAACTAATACACTGACCATTTCAGACACTGTAGTGAACCTAGACTCCTTAGGTCTACCTTCTCTCTCTCAGAACATCAGAGGGCCTTTCTCTCATCCCCCCTTGACCTTATCTGAAGTCGAAGCAGCAATCAAAGACCTAGTTCCTGATGAGGCCCCCAGACTAGATGGCTTTCCCTCCAATTTCTATAAAGTATTCTCCACTGATCTGGCCCCTCTTCTACTCAGTCTATACAGATATATGTTATCAGCAGACTCCCTAGATCCATCTCTTTCAGAATCAACAATTCTCCTTCTCCTCAAACTGGATAAACCACAATCTCAACCATCTAGTTATCGCCCCATTTCTCTTATGAATTATGACATCAAGATTCTATCTAAAATTCTCTCGTGGCGCATCAAGTCAGTATGGACTGGATTGATAAGCCCCGAACAGGTAGGTTTTGTACCTGGACATTCCTCCGCAGACCACTTCAGGAAATTAAATCACATTTTTCAGGTTGCCCAATCTTCTCATTCCCCTAAGGCTCTTGTTTCACTAGATGCTGAAAAAGCATTCGACAGAGCAGACTTAGAGTTCCTCTGGCTAACCCTAAACCAAATGGGCTTCCCTCCTCATTTCATCCAATGGCTCCAAGCACTTTGCTCCTTGCCTTCAGCTAAAATATATTGCAACGGGGTCTTCTCTTCCTGGTTTCCCCTCTTTAAGGGCATCAGACAGGGCTGTCCACTCTCACCTTTTCTTTTTAAGCTCTACTTGGAACCCCTTCTTTGTAGCGTTAAAGCATCACCACAGATAAAGGGCATTTCCATACTTAATCACACGTTAACCCTCTCAGTTTATGCAGATGCTATTCTCCTGCACTTAGAGTCTCCAGTATCTTCTTTCCACTTACCTAACATCAACTGGGAAAATCAATCTGGTAGGTCAGAAACTGAGAAAACCTTTATCTCAGGTATAATTGACCTGGGTCTAGAACAATTAATATCAGAACCCACTAGAGGAACTAATATATTGGACTTACTACTGACATCAGCTGATAGTCATATTTCCAACTTATCCATATCTGACACATTGGGGAACAGTGCCCATAAATTCAGGGCTGCAGCTATGAATTTTGGGGCCCTGGACAAGTCAATTGAAATGGGCCCCTGTTTCCCAAACCAGCTAATGCCATTGGTAATGCCAGCTCCCCAGGTGGGCCCCTCCTGAGTTCGGGGCCCTGGACAACTTCCCCATGTCCCCCCCCATTACTGCAGCCCTGCATAAATCTATATTATTTAGTTTACCTTGTTAGCAACAATATTCCAGGAACAACATATCATTAAAAAATTATGATAAAGCCAGCTTTAATCTAATAAATGATCATCTAAAGAACATACAATGGAAACATATGCTATCACCTTTAACTTTGGAACAAGCCTGGAACAGCTTTAAAACAATTATTTTGGACTTGATATCCATGTATATTCCAACAAAAAGCAAATATAATCACAAAGGTCATATTCTCATGTGGCTAAACAACAATATAAAAAAATTAATCAGACAAAAAAAGAACATTTTCTCCAAATTAAAAAAAAAAAATCCAAACAATAATACAATTTTGTCACTATACAGGGCCTCTGTAAAAAAATTAAAATCTGCAATCTTTACATCCAAGCGAAACCTGGAATTCAGAATAGCTCACTCTAAAGATGGACACAAATCATTGCTTTCCTGCCTGAATAAAAAAAAAAGGAATGTTAGACAAGTTGGACCATTAATAGTTGATGATATCAGATAAAATTGCAGCTGATAAATTGAACAAATATTTTTGTTCTGTCTTTTCAAAAAAAGACATACACCCCTTTCAAACAGTTAATCAAACTAACGAATGTAATTATTCCATAACAATGAACCACATAAAGGATGTATTAAAAACACTTAACAAAAAAGGAAGTCCAGGACCAAACAGAATTAGCCACAGGCTTTTGTTAGAAACTGCTAATACAGTCTCTCTTCCCTTAACTATTATTTTTAACAAATCACTTAAAGAATCAGCAGTTCCCACTGACTGGCTGGCAGCCTATGTAACACCCATTTTCAAAAAAAGGAGTAGATCAAATCCAGAAAACTAATGACCCATAAGTTTAGCTTCAGTATCCTGTAAATTACTAGAAAAAATTATCAAAACTTTAATGGAAACAGAACTCCAAACTCTAAAACTTAGTGACATCACTCGGTATGGTTTCAAACAGGGTTACTCAACAACCGCCAACTTAATAGCCTTTTATATTCACATTCACTATGAGATGGATGTTAGGATTCCCATGGACATTATTCTCTTAGATTACAGCAAAGCCTTTGACCGTGTATCACACATAAAATTAATTAACTTACACATCTAGGGATTTCCACTAATTTAACAAAACGGGTGGACCATTAGTTGACAGATAGGACTCAATAGGTAAAAATTAATGTATACCTGTCTGACCTTGGTGAAGTGACAAGTGGAGTCCCGCAAGGTTCTGTTCTTGGACCTACCTTGTTTAACATATTCATTTCTGACATGCAGACCAGTTCAAACACCCTTTTATCAAAATTTGCTGACAACACTAAATTGGACGGAAAGATGAATACATTGGATAACATAAATGAAATGCTTACAAACTTATCTAAAATTGAGGAATGGGCAAACATAAATGGTATGGAGTTTAACGTCAAAAAATGCACTGTACTTCACCTGGACAATAATAATCCACATTAATCTTACAAACTAAATGATACTACATTCAAGGCATCAAGTAGTGAAAAGGATCTTGGGATCACCGTCAACAATAAACTGTCCTCAGGAGACCATTGCAGCAAATTGGCTACACAGTCCAATGGGCTACGTAGAAGAATAGAACATACTTTTGTAACTAAATTAGAACATTGCATCATTCCCCTTTACAGGACTTACATTGGACCGCATGTAGATTATGGGTCACCTTTTTGGAGCCCATAGCTGAGGAAGGACATAGCGTCAGTTGAGGGCATTCAGAGGAGGGCGACATGGATGGTACCTCATTTGGCACAATTGTCATACTCCAATAAGTTAAAAAAACTAAAACTTCACTCTCTGGAAACAAGGCGATATAGGAGAGAGCTTCTGTTTCTTTATAAAATATTAGAAAAACCTATTCTGATGCAACAATGTGGAATTAAGTACACTAATAGAAAACTTGTGCCCAGGTTACATTCTAAACAACTTAGTATACCTAAGGCAAATACCAACAAGAGACTACATTATTTCACTGTAAGGCCCTCAAGGACATGAAACAAGTTACCAGGTAGTCTTGTTAATAGTCCTAATTTTGAAACATTCAAAACTAAGTTAGATCTTTGATTGAATACCAACATCAAACAATGATCCACAACATTGTGGAGGGTATTCTCGATGGACGTTCTGCCTTCTTATGCCGCACAACACCAAGTAAGTAACACCAGAAGGAACTCTATAGGCAATAGCTCAATTTAGCAGACACTCCAATTACACCCTTAACCAATCTAAAACCAAAATATTTCCTCTTAACCACTTCACCCATAGATACACCTTCGAGAGGTTCTGCATGAAATGATCCCCACACTCTATTAAGTATCTAGGTATTATTCTATCTACAGATCCCATTAAGGTTAAGAAACTAAATTTGGAGGATCTGTTGGATACAATACAACAAGACCTCCACAGATGGGAACCACTTCTGTTGTCCCTTTGGGGGAGGATTGACATTGTTAAAATGAACATTCTTCCCTGAATCTTCTGTCCTTTGAATATGATACACATCTGGCTACCTCAGTCATTCTTCCAGAAGTTACACTCAATAATTTCCAATTTTATCTGATTAAATAAACACCCTAGGTGCTCTTATCATAAGCTAAGTCTTTCTAAGGAATTCAGGGGTTTATGTTTACCTAACTTTCTCCTATATTATTGGGCCAGTAACTTATCAAGGGTAGGCAGGTGGTTAGCCACAACAAATGCTGAGTATACCCCAAGTTGGCTTCAGATTGAAAACCAAATTCTTCGCTCACACAATCTATCCCCATCATTTTCTTCTCTGCAGGGAAATCCCTTCCATCTGAGTTATGTAACATGGTAATTGGCAGCTCATTAAAAATCTTTTCCCAGTGCTGTTCATACCTGAAAATATTTTCATCCCAGGACATGACTCAACCACTTATATCAAACCCTAATATCAGAATTGGAAGTACATCTATTATACAGGGATGGTTACCACAGATAAAGGCCTTATAGAGGCAGTATAGCGCAGTGGTCTAAGGCTCTGAGCTGCAAATTTGGTGACATCCAGCAGACCAGACCTGGGTTTGAATCCCACAGCTTCCACTTGCATACTGTGTGACCCTGAGCAAGTCACTTAACCTCCTTGTGCTCCCAGGTCGCTCATGTAAAAAAGCTTTCAGCTTAGTGTGCTATACCTGGTTAAACAACTAAATAAATAAAAAAAAAATGTCCGGGTCATAGACTTATATTCAAAAGAGTCTCTCCTTTCCTTCACAGATATTATCCAGAAATATAGCATACCTCAGAGACACATTTTCAAGGTGTTTCAGGTAAGACACCTGGTAGGCCAAATTTCAGTACTACCCCTCAGCCACCTAAGCTGGACATGTTACTAGCACAAATAGGGTCCCTCTCTATATTGCCACACTGTGTCTCCCTGATTTATGCGAGCCTTCTAGCTTCCAAGTATCTGGACCCCTTGCCCAAGGCTAAAATTTGGGCCTCCTTTTTACCCAATCTAACCATCAACTGGTCACAAACTTTGAAAGATCTACATATTTATAATACCCAGGATAAACTCAGGCTCACCCAATATAATATACTGAACGACATGTATTATACTCCGGTCAAACTAGCTAGAATAGGTCATATCTCCTGCTCTATTTGCTCCAGGTGTGGCAAATTGGAGGGAGACCTGGTACACATTTTTTGGCATTGTGAAAAAGTAGCTCCCCTATGGCAGGCTCTCCACTCTAAGCTGTACCACCTATTGGGCCTAGAGGACTTGTTCACAGTAGAGGTCTGTCTGCTAGGTATTTACCAGAATGTAGAGGTCAAAGAGCGCAGATTCCATATGGCTTTAGTCTCCATGGCAGTCATGAAACTTGTACTTAAACATTGGCTAGACCAACTGTGTATCTCTTATACTGAATGGATCAATGAAATTGCAGTCTACCTCAGAAATGAACATATGTTTGCAAGTTCTAGTAATAAACTTACCCTTTTTAAGAAAAAATGGGGTAAATGATATGCTTTATATTTACATTAGGATTTTGTTGTATGTAGACTCCCCAATGGTTCCTCTCTATAACTCCTAATTTTCCTTTTGTCTTGTAAGCGTTGGTACACCCCAGAGGGGATGGGGGTAATGGGTTGGGTGGGAGGAAGGGGGGAATAAGGAACTGAAGGTGGGAGTGGAGGGGGGGTTTAAGGGTAGTTATGTTAAGTTATCCGAAACTGTATGATTGTTTATCACTGTGCCAATGGCTTTGTATGTAATGAAAAAATTCAACAAAGAACTTACATTTCAAAAAAGAAATATGTATTGTGCTGCAACTATATATATTGTACTGTTATTGTTTATTGTATTGTACTGCAACTATATGTATTGTACTGTTATTAATTTTCAAGATGTGGAACTTCTGTAAATGAGCTATTATTTCAAAGATCGTTCTACTGAGACTAATAATAAATAAATAAAATAAATAAGAGTTTTGGTACACTTCATGCCTTGACCAGCAAGAAACCTTTATTTCAATCGCGTGTGCTACCTGGCTATTAAAGGACTATCTAAATAGCTATGTTGGCATTCCATAAGTTACAGTACCATCTCCTCCAGACTAAGGAGGCTTTCCCTTTTTCTACAGTGAGGAGGCTTTTCTTTCTGAAACCACCACAAAAATAAATAAAATAGCCCAATCCTGGAGTGAAGGCGATCTCAGCCTTGGATCCCTAGAGATTTCCTCCTCAAATGTTTTTTTTTCTCTCCTCCATGTCACGGATCATAATACTTAGTTAAGTTTTAGTAATATTCTTAGCTTACTTAGGTAGGTTCTGCTGTTGGATGGAGATGGATGGTGGCCCTACCTAGCCATTCCCATTCTCCTTAGGAAGCCCCTTGCTGTCATCAATGCAAGCCAAATTATTGGAGCTATTCTGCTAACTTGTCAGTCTCATTTATGTTTCAGTAAGCTGCCTGAGTCTGCTTCTATACCTTCTACTCACCATAGATCACTGCTGCAATTCTTTTGAGGTTCCTTCCTAAGGTACCTTTAGCCAAGGAACACTTGCCATGGCACCTCTAAGGGTGGAACCCTCTTACAGGTTCCTTGCCTTCAGTACCCTTACAGGGTGGTTATTCCTAATGGAATAGAGAGTGTGAATGGCAGCAACATTGTTATACAGTTGCAGAAGCATAACGTTATTCTGGTTGCACAGGCCATTGAATTGAAAGGCTATGCCTGCAGTTCAATGGGTGAGCAAACAGCCATGCCTACTTCCTGGTCTATATAAGCAGTTCCTCTTAGCCTCCATCTGAATTACTTTCTCTTTGTCCCACAATCTTCCTTTCCTCCTCCAGCAGCTTGCTTCTCTACTCCCAGGGGGTTCCTTCCCAAGGTGATTTTAGTCAAGGGACCCTTCCTGTGGCACCTCCAGGGGTGGAACCGTCTAATGGGTTCCTCGTCTTAAGTACCCCTACAGGGTGGTAATTCCTAATGGATTACAGAGTGTGAACAGCCACAACATTGTTATACAGTTGCATAAGCATAGCATTATTCTGGTTGCGTAGGCCATTGAACTATAGAAAGTTTTTCCTTTCCCCAGTTTATTTCGGCCAGCATTGGTAGCTACACTCTGAATCTTTATGTGTCAGTATCCAGTGAATGATGCTGAACTATTTCTTTAACAATATCCAGCTCTACTGGCTCACCATTTGCCTGTTTCAGGAGGAGGTCTTTAGTTTTCATGAACATTTCAAAACACTGCTGCTCAAATCTGGATGTGACAGATGTTGTTAAGGTATCCAGAAACTCAATGTATATTGGACTAAAATAGTCATGGGGGTCATCAAAGAAACAGGAGTTGGCCCATTGTCTAAGCGTCTAGGTGGTCTTTTGGAATGTGGGACTACTGGATCAGAAATCTCCAATTTCCTTGCTTCTTCTATGCTTTGTTGCCACAAGTCAGCAAAGGTTTTCTCAGTTCATAGTCCCTGTAGGCATAAAATCAAATGTCCTGATGCAGTTTTAGTGCCAACTGCAGTTGATTGCTTTCACTGCAAGACTTTGCTTGTCTCTTCACGTGGTACAAATACCAGAGCAGCCATTCTGAAAGCAAAACATGCTGGAAACTGCTGAAGAAGACAAGGTAGTCCATTTGCCTTACTTCCAGCTTCACTGCTATCTTCTGCAGCAATTTCTTCCATTGCCTTGATGACAGAATTGTAATTGGCAAGGACCTTGTCAAAAGCAGATGTTCTGACTGTCCATCTGGTTGGACATAGTGGACACAAAGCTTTTTGCTTCTACAGAAGTTATCTTGAATTTTTTCAAAGATGCCAAATCTTTTTGCAGAACCTTTAATAATGTTGTTGATCTCTGTGACACACTCCAAAGAATCCCTCACCAATGGCACATTGCGTGAGGAGTCTTGTAAGGCCAGGTTTGAACTATAAGCACAGCAGTGGACACTCTGTATAATGCATTATGGCACAGCTGATAAATCTTTCTTTGCGCTCCATTAATTTTCCCAGCCATATTACTTGCCCCATCATAGCACTGACCTCTATAGTTTTTGATGTTACCAAAACATCAAGGATTATGTTTTAATTGTTTTGACATCTGTTAATGATGTATTGTAGAATCCTATGAACTCTTCATGTATAAATGAGGGTTTCCTTATTGCAGTACCGCAAACATACAGATGCTTGCTCTGTAGTAGAGGAGTCTGTGGTTTGGTTCACCATTATGGCAAACTATTTTGTTTGTTTCATTTCTCCCACAATGCCTTTTACAGTTCTATGAGCCATCAGCTACAGCATTTCATTTTGTATATCATGAGAAAGCAAGTTCTGCTTTCTTTTGATCTTTTGATCCATCTTTCTAGCAGAGGCACGTCTAGACTTCTGTCACCAAGTTGTATCATGAAATTTCCTGAATCCTCTTCATGACCCCTAATTGCTAGCCCTTGCTGACCCAAATACTGTAGCATTGTGAGAACTGCCATCAGAGCCTTTCAGGATTCTTCTTCTTCTTTTAAAAGTCACTGTAATGGTCGGCCTTTACGTTGATCTCCCTTACATAATTGTTGCACTTTTTGACTGCCTCAAGGTGAGCATTGGAGCCTTCATGCTTTTTAAATTTTTCAGATGCTTTTTTCCAGTTGGTGAACCCTGTTGCTATGCATGCAGGATCACAGTTTTTTGAAAATGACATTGGCTTTAGCTTACTTGCCATTGAACAAGTATGACACAGCACACTATTGTTGTTATCTTTGTTCCAGTGCAACCACTGCCATTTGTCAAACCGAATGGCCTCAAAGCTTCCATCAGTTTTGGAGATTTTTATTGTTGGAAACTCCATATCTCGAGGCTGGTAGTGTTTAAGCATACTGGTGGAATGTCGAAGGCCAAGTAGTATTACATGAAACCTCTGCAGTCATCAGTGCCTCTGGGATTGCTCTGGATTTTGTCACTTCAGACACCTTAGCTGCCTCAGATGCCCTTGCCACCTCAGACACCCTTGCCGCCTGAGGTGCCCTGGCTGCTTCAGACACCTTGACTGCCTCAGACGCCCTAGTCGTATCAGCTGCCCTAGCCACCTCAGACACCCTAGCTTCATCAGGCACCCTGGCTGCCTCAGATGGCCTGGCTACCTCCAATGCCTTTTCTGCCTCCAATGTCTTTGTTGCCTCTAATATCTTTGCTGCCTTTGTTTGAAAATAAGTATAAAGGTCTCCTGCTTTTTCTTTGTTTGCCAAGATCTTTCCACTTTCAAAACTGGCTTCCAGTTGCCTTAAAAAGGAACACACTTTTTAGTTACTCTAAAGACCAAACCTCATTTGTTTTAGTAAAATAAATCACCATTGTTCAAAACAACCAAGTTCATGACATTAATCCAGAAATACTCCACTAAACACAGAATGAAGCAACTGCCACAAATTACCAGGCAGTGATGTGCAATTACTTAAGGAAAAAAGACAACTTTAGTCAGACAATATGGATTCACTGTTACATTTAAGAAATGTTAGTAGAGCCACCACCACTGAAAGTAAATTTTCAGAGATAGAAAAACAAAGATTTCTTTGGGGGGAGGGGAGCTTGGCAGTACAACTGCTGGATTAAGATTATTAATTTAGAGACACTCCTTTTGAGAACAACATACTGTATATACATACAATTTCCACCACATTACCACACAAAAACGAAACAAGAAACAAGCAGGAACAGAACTGCTGAGAATATTAATTCACAATTACTCATTTTCATACTGATATCCACCACCCTTGAGTTTCAAGAAATTGTTGCACCCAATTATTCCATCCTGGCATCAGGGAAGTAGCAGAGATGAAAAAGAGGCTGAGGAGGTGGTTAATGGGGATGGCAATGGCTGGAGCAGAGAGCTGCAGGAGTCTGGAGTTGAGACAGTCCAGGCTTGCACCTTTATGGGGGCTTAAGAGCAAGAAGGGCCTTGAGGGAGGCAGCTGGAGTGCTGCGCGAGAAAGAGAATAGGTACATGGGTGAAGGTTTGAATTTCACAGCTGCACTGTCACTCTGTCATCCTCCACTCAGCAAGTTATATAAAACAGCATACCACAAAGCTCACTGTGGTGAAAACTGTGATCTTCTACCTTCACATTCTGCTTTGCGTCATCGTTTTCCTCTCATCGTGTCTTTATCCAACCTTTAAAATGTACTTTAGCATTTTGTTTAGCTTTCAAAATTAAATGGTTGTCTCCACAGTATTTATTTTTATTTTAGTCTTTGGTAACAGGGTAAGGCCCACTAGGCACAAGTGCCTGTTTTCAGGGGTGACCTGGGAGCACTGGGCGGTTAAGTGACTTGCTCAGAGTCACACAGTATGCAAGTGGAGGTTGTGAGAATCAAACTCAGGTCTGATCTGCTGGATGTACCAAGCTTGTTCACACCTCGTTCCTCTAACCTCTAGGCTATACTGCCAGCAAACATCCAAAGTCCCACAAAATGAGGGAGCAGAGTGCCATATACAGGGTATAATCTGGAAATTTAAAAATGTGTAGTTTTTTGGCAAATTACTACTGACATTTTGTAGTACTGTTCTCAAGTCTGTGGCCAAACCCAAACATTCAGTTTAGTTAAACATACACACAGCTGCCATCAACATCACAATTTTGCAGTTTTGAGTCCAGAAAACAACAAAATCCAGAAATAAATATCAAAATACGATTTGGCGAGTGACGGCTTAAAGGGGAACTCTCATCAATCTACGAGTTGAAACACAGGACATATGGTCCCAATCAGAAAAACACACCAGCAGCACATTTTTAAATACCTTGCACTGTTCAAATAGTGAACTTTATCTGGTTGACAATGTGACCCTCCACCCACCATTACTGTCCCAAAGTCTCCCACTGCCTGCCCTCTGATGATGTGACTGACAGCCTAAGCCGCTGGAGACTCCTGTCTGCCACTATAGTTGCCTGAAAATAGTAACAAAAATGAAGGACAGCTTCACACTTCTAATACAGGTAATGATTGGATGAGGCAAGTGTTTACAGTGCACAACTAGCGTGGTATAGCATAGAGGTACACTACACTAGTTATGCTACTTATAATTCATTAGTCATAGGGCTGTACTGTTTTTTTTATCATTTTATTCTCATTTGGGGGGGCAGAGACCTCTACTTTTGGGGAGTTAACCTAGGTTAGGGTGGGGCAGCATAACTGGCATAACGTAATAGTGCTACGCTAGTCTGTATTCCTCCAAGATCACAGAGTTCTGTTAATATTAACAATGTAAAGAGGAGAGATGGGCCAAAGAGTAGCCTACAACATAAAACACAGCAAGATAACAAAACATTTGTTTTTAAACTAGATATTCTTCGTTAATGAGACAAATATTCAGATTCCACTTCCACATTTAAAACTCTTATCCCTTCTCAGGCAGTCCCAATTTGCCAAGTCCGACTCACTACCCTCCCGACATTTTTAAAAACTATATATTCCCCACATTAATCATTAACACATTCAGACTCGATATATAAAACTAGTGCTATTCCTTACCAGGGAGGCCCAACTTGTCAAGTAAGTCCCGACTCTCCAGACTCCCTTCAGACATTTTTTAAAAACTATATATATATTCCCCAGACCTCACATTAATCATTAACACATTTTTCAGACTCCACATTTAGAACTTGTCTTATCCCTTCCCAGCCTAGACAGGCCCAGTTTGCCAAGCAAGTCTCGACCCCCACCCACAGACATTTTTTATATTCCTCGATCACATTAATCATTAGCATTCAGACTCCTTCACATTAAAACTAGCCTTATCCCATTCCCTTCCAGGCAGGCCCAACTTGTCAAGAGTAAATCCCAGCTCTCCCCCAGCTCCCCTGCCATTGTCTTACCTTGCTGATGCTGGTCTATGCTCTAGTCTGGGTTGGGATGGGAATCTGGACTGTCTGTTGCTGCTGCAGTTCTTGAATCCAGTCCAAAAGAAAATGAGATCCTCAACCAGTGGAGTCATGCCAGGTGCTGCTTTCCGGGTCCAGTCCTCCAGGAAGTCAGCTCCAGCCAGTGTCTCCTCACCCCATTTCTTGTGGGCTTTGTACATTTGTAATTAGAGAGGGAGGCTCATTCTTGCTGCCTTCTGCTATCATGATTGTGATGTACAGTGAGTGTAATGGTCACCAGGTTGGTAGGTCACCAAAAAAAGAGAGGGCAGGGCAGAGAATGGTGGACTTCTTATAGGAACTGATGAGTGAACATGTCAGCATACCCTTAGTGCTAAAACTTGGCACCAGCAGGATTTGAAAATCCAAAGCACCAGGGGTTGGTGTGATCCTGCTGTTAGCCTGTCCCCACGTCACTTAGCTGAGTGACTTACTGGGTCTAGCTTACCTATCTGGAGGCAGGAAGAGAGGCTGGAGATGGGTGGTGGGCCACACATGCATTGTCCTTGAGGTGACAGCATGATTCTCTCAATTACCGATTGGCAGTGTTGAGTCTGAAGTGGTGCAGCAGGTACCTGGCTGATGAGCTCGCTCATTGGGGGATGGGGAGGGGAGTCTCACAAATGCAGAGGGGGAGGAGGGCAGAGTGGAAAAGATCAATTAATCCCTCTGCAGCAGTGCCAGATGGTGGCGAGGGACAGCAGGGACTAGTGTATGTGTGTGATGTGTGTTTGGTGTGTGTGTGTGTGTGTGTGTGTGTGTGTGTGTGTGCCATGCTGCACCACAGTCAGGTCAGTCAGCAAGTGATCCAAGAAGTGATATTTTAAAGTGGGGGGGGGTCAAAATTTACTTCATGACCCACAATTCTAAAAGTGAGGGGTCAGCTGACTTCCTTGACCCCAAGGGTCCACCACTCATGCCTATTGTAGTCATAAAATGATGATATCTCAAGTGTGATCACACACAGAAACATAGAATGTGTCAGCAGATGGGGTCCACGTGGACCATCTGGTCTGCCCATGTATACTACCCCCCCATTCAGACCCCTGTGTTAAGTTCTCTACAGTGCCTGTCCCATGCCAGTTTGAACTCCCTAACTATCTTTTACCCCACCATCTGTGTGGGGAGAACATTCCAAGGCTTCACCACCCTTTCTGTAAAGAAGAACTCCCTTGTGTTGCTCTTGAACTTGCCCCCTTTAGGCGCATATCGTGCCCCCTGGTTCATGTGCAGTTGTTTACCTGCAGAAGATCCTGTGCCTGTACCTTGTTGATCCCCTTCAGGTATTTAAATGTCTCTATCATATCCCCCCTATTCCTTCTGTGTTCCAAGGAATAAATGTTGAGGTGTTTTAACGTTGCATTGTATACTTATGGTGCAGACCCTGCACCATTTTTGTTGCTCTTCTTTGTATCATCTCTACAGTAGTCTATCTTTGTCTTTCTTTAGTTGAGGCTTCCAGAACTGGACACAGTACTCCAGGTGAGGCCTCACCAGTGACCTATACAGTAGCATAATTACCTCTCTCTTTCTACTAGTAATGTCCCTTCCTATGCAGCCCAAGAAGCTGCTGGCTTTCTGTGCCACCTTTCACATTGCTTGTTGACTTTTAGATCATCCATGATGATCACCCCAAGGTTACATTCGTGTTTTGTTTCAGCTAGCTGCACCCCATCTAGGAAGTAATTTGTCCCTGGATTGTGTCTTCCTAGGTGCATGACCTTGCATTTCTTGTCGTTGAACTTCAGCTGCCAAGTTCTGGACCATTGCTCCAGTTTCTTCAGGTCAGACTCTATCCTTGTGGCCCCTTCCTGTGTGTCTACCCTGTTGTAGAGCTTTGTGTCATCTGCGAACAGGCATGTTTTCCCCTCTAATCCATCTGCAATGTCGCTGATGAATATGTTGAAGAGAACGGGTCCCAGTACTGAGCTCTGAGGGACTCCACTGGTCACCTTGCCCTCCCTTGATAGTGCGCCATTTACTAGCACTTTCTGAGTTCCGCCCTGAAGCCAGTTTCCTACCCAATTTACTATCTTGCTCCCCACCCCTGTGTTTTCCAGTTTGTTGATAAGCCTTCTATGTGGAACAGAGTCAAAGGCCTTACTGAAATCTAGATATACAATATCCATGGCTCCGTTCTAGTCCACTACTCTGGTGACCCAGTCAAAAAATTAAATCATGTTAGTCTGACAGGACCATCCAGTAGTGAAGCCATGTTGTTTGAGGTCTAACTATCTGCTGCCCTCCAGGAATGCCACTATCCTTTCCTTTCCTTTAATATTGTTTCCATGATTTTTCCCATGATTGAGGTGAGGCTGACAGGGTGGTAGTTCCCTGCCTCTTCCCTGCTGCCATTCTTGTGTAAGGGCACCACAGTGGCTTTCTTCCAGTTCTCAGGTACCTGTCCACTATACATTAATCTGTTGAAAAGTGTGGCCAGAGGGGCAGCGAGTTCTACCCTGAGTTCTTTTAGGACACGTGGATGAATTCCATCTGGGCCCATGGCTTTGTCCGTCTTAATTTCTTGAGTTCTAGTGGTGCTCTTTCCTTTGTAATGGGGGTCATGTCTGCCTCCTGGTTTTGGTGTCCTTTTTTGCTATCTGATGGACTATTTCCATTATCTTCTTGTGCAAACACTGAGGAGAAAAAAGTGTTTAAAACTTCCGCTTTGTCCTTATCCTGTTCCACGTGCTGACTGGCTCTGGTTTTCAGTCTGACAATTCCCCCCATGGTACACAGCAGCAGTATCTACCAGCAATGTGATTCAGAGCTTTCAGTTTCATGCTGCTGTCCAATCTCTGGTGTGATGTGGCAGTAGAAGGGCATAATGCATTGTGGTGGTAAGCCTCGTGCTTGTAAACAATGCAGAAAAACCAAAACATGGAGACAGCACACTTGAAATAAGTGCACAAGATCTACTAAATGAATGAAAAAATGCAATTATAAAAATCAAAGGCAAGACTGGTTCAAAAAATATAAACTTTAAATTATAAGATCTTGGACATTTACTTTAACGTGGCTGTAGAACTGGTGTAAAGAAGTGTTCCATTTTTCAGGGGGCTAGGGATCCTTCTGGCAAGCTCACCAGCTGTTTGCCAAGGTGAAAGATGCTGTAGAGATTACACAGAGCTGCTTTCTTACCCAGTGGAGGAGGGAGGCAACAAAGGGGGAAGCAATCTTTGAACTGGTGATGTTGAACCTGTACATTACCAGAGATATCTTGATTGAGTACCAACTTGGACAAAGTGACCACAACATTATAAAATCAATATTATGCTGGATTCTCAGCAACTGAATTCCAGTATTGTGGTACTTGACTAAAGAAAAATAATGAATAAACTTTAAGTAATAAAAAAAAAAAAAACCCAAATCATTGCTTTCTTTTGAGCAGCATCTGTGAATCCCCTTGAGTCAAATGCTACCCAATCAGCTATGCCACCAGGCTGAGGCCAGCTGTTTGGTAGCCCAACACCCAGAAAAGTCCAGTCTCCATGGCACAGTGTGCTTTTTGAGGGTCATGTCAAATACCCACTCAGTCATGGTGTTGCACGAGATAATGCAGCAACCACTGAAATGCTGGCAAGTAATCTACTGTCATTTTTTTTGTGTGTGGAGAATGTGGGATATAGATGGTCGATGTATGTACCTGTTCCAAATGGTAGATTCCTTCACAAACTGTGCCACACATGGTAATCCATGCCTTACTGCATTCAGCATCCCCATAAATACATCTCAGTATGGATATATGAACCAATAGTCAAGCCAGCCCAGTGGTGCTGAGGGTTGAGGCGCTGGATGCCACACCTCACACCATGCTGGTGACCCGGGTTTGGGAATGGACTTGGGTCATCTGTGGTCAGCTGGGGGGAGGGCAAGGTACTGATTGAGCCACTGCTCAGCAGCTGTCACACTCAGAAAGGGATCTAAGGGGCCCCTTGGAGTCTGGCTCCCTCCTGGTAGAGGCTGGGGGGTAGCATCACATCTAAGGAGCTCTGGTGGTAGGCTAAGAAGGGCAGACAAGGCTATAGACTGGAGGTTCAGTGTGCGTGCCTGCCTCTACATGCATGCATTACTGCTTCCAGGGCTTTGGGGTAATGGGAGTAAAGGGGAAAACCCTCAGTGGACCAGGGAGGTGATGGGGCCCCAAGGACCAGGCCAACATCCCCAGTGCCAGACCATCTCTCCTCTGGGTTCCCTTGCTCCCACCCAGACTGACCCTCTAATCTCAGAACAAGACACCAGGTAGGTGGGGCAGGTCCTCCTCTGGGGGGTGATCCAGGGGGATGGAAGGTCCTGGGTGGGAGTCCCCAAGGAGGGAGGTCTCAGGTGGGGAGTAGATGCCTCAGTTGAGCAGGCTCCTCCAAGAGATGCCCTGGCCAACCAAGCAAAGAAACAGAATTGACAAAAATAAGAAAAAATTAACCAATAGCCAAACAGTTTTGCTTTTTTTACCATTATTTTTCCCTCCCATCACCACTGGCTTGGGCCCCATAAGTCAACCTGCCTGATCCCCTCCTACCTGAGATCCTCTCAACTGTCTTCCCCTGTCTCCCTTCACCCACAACACACCTCTGGAGCAATCCCCAACACTTGCCCCCCAGAGTGGGGCCGCCTTCTTGTCCTCAGCGCTCACTTCCAATGCTTCACAGGCAGAGGTGACTGGTGAGACAAGGTCCCAGTGGGCAGGGTCTGGTGCTGGAGGTGGGGGCAGGTGATGTCTTCCTTCCAGCCAATGGGAGTTTTCCTGTGTTCATGAGCATGAATTCCCCAGGAGCCTGGATGTGCAATGATGTCCAGTGCGACCGGGCACACTCCCGCACCCTTCCCACGGACATCCACTGAGGCTCCTTCCTGTACCAGTGTGATCCCCTAGCTGCTGCACTCCCAGCCAGCACTGGGAGTCACTCATGTGGGGGAGTCATCCACCTACCCTCCCCAGGAGAGGAGAGCAGTCATACGGATGCTCTATCTTCTCCTCCCCCGCCAACCCCCAGTGGCCTGTGCTCATTTCCGAACATGGGTCACTGGCGCGGCATG
The DNA here is from genome assembly GCA_016271365.2 of Neoceratodus forsteri. NCBI lineage: Eukaryota > Metazoa > Chordata > Ceratodontiformes > Ceratodontidae > Neoceratodus > Neoceratodus forsteri. Next base: position 674,211,228 of record CM028133.1, on the reverse strand, counting down.
AGGTGTGGTGTCCAGCACCTCAACCCTCAGTGTCACCATGCTGGCTTAATAGCCAAACAGTTGGTAGCTCCTATCTGTGCATTACAGCACATTGGGCACAGGTACCTGGGGCTGTATTAGAATCTGGCCAGGGAAAACATTGTACTAAGGCCAATTGCAGTGGTAGCAGCTCTCCAGGTATTTGCCAGCATGCCATGTTGGCAATGAAGAGTTTAACTGGATAGCACATGGGGCAGAAAATGTTAGACTTGCTCCTGACTGAGACTGAGAAGCAGATGTAACCTGTGGTGCTGGTATCATGAAGGGGGGGGTGGGTTAAGGTCCTCAGGCTGCTGTGGAATGTGGGGCAAGGGACTGCTGATGTTTAGACATTTGTACATCAGTAGCCTCATTTTGACCCAACTTTGCCTTGGTGTATCCCAAGGATGAAGTTACAGGCAAAGCTGCCAGGCAAAGTTGCCAAAGGTGAATTTCCTATTAAATAGAAAACTTTCACAAATGTATTTGTGAAGGTGAATTTGGCAAATTTGTCTCAACTTCACTGGTGAAACAAAACTTCACAGTATCTCAAGCCTGGTACTGCTACTCTTTAATTTTTATAGTATGTTATTAATATAGGGGTGAGGATAAAGGGGAATGTGGGTCTTTTCACAGTGGACTCAAAGCTCTGCAGAAGAATAGATAGTGAATAGGGTAGTAGGGATATTGAGAGGCTGGAGAGGGGTCCAGTAATTGGCAATTGAAATTCAATGGCAAAAAAATTTTAATTGATGCACACTGGTAGCAAAAATCTACAAAGTATTGCATCAGTGGGGTGGACGTGGAACACTTGATGGGTGAAAGGGACATGGGGTGATAATTAAAAATAGTTTAAAAATCTCCTCTAAATATAATACAAGATACAGGAAGGTGAACAGGATACTGGGATGCACCAGGCAGTGCTTCTCTAGTCTCTGGAGGTGATGATACTGCCACCATACAGGTCACTGGTTCAGCTGCACCTAGAGCATTGCATGCAGTGTTGGTGCTTGTATCTGAAGAAGAACAGGGAAAGATTAGAGACTACTCAGAGAAGGGCTATGAAAATGATCCGGGGACACTAGGGTACATCACACTAGGACATGATGGAAACATACAAATACATATAGAGATAAAATAGGGTGGACTATACACACTTGTTCAAGATGAGTAACAATGCAGCAACCAGGTGGCATAACCTCAACTTGGAAGGGGGAGTCAAAAAGGACAAACAGTATTTTTGCATAGTGTAGGCAGTGAAGAGGTGGAACAACCTTCCTCCTCCTCCAGGAATTTCTCCTGGAGGAGATCCAAGTCCGCATTCCTTTTTTCAGATAGTCCAGAATTTTGTACTACTTAACCAGAGAATTGATCCCAGGAAAACTACACCATCATATCTTGTGAATTTTATTTGTTACCATGTCAACAGACAACTCTTTTCATGTAGCTGTTAGAGATGTATGCAATTGCATTAGTTTGTTTTCACACTTCATACTAGGCCCTGTAACTATCCTGGGGGTCTCCATTTGCTGGTTGTTGAAATCTCACTGCCCCTGAGAGCTGCATTAGCATATGAGAAAGTGATGTGTAATCACCCTATAGACACCACAGTATGCCTGTCTGCTTAATTAAACTTCAAAGAAACAAGGTGCAGTAAGTTGTAAAATGCCACATTTACCTTCAGTTAGCTCTGCAAACTGAGTTGTTATGGTGGGTTTTCCCCTTAAAACTGTATTCAATTTATGTGTTTCCAGAGAGTTTTTGCAGGGTATTTGTTCTTTCAGCATAGAGATACATTGGTATATATGGGTGATGTGACATAATGTTCTCATATGCTAAGATAGGTCTCATGGACAATGAGAGTTCAACAACCATAAAATAGGGACCCCCCAGTGTAGTCACATGGGGCTACTCTGAATTGTGAAAATAAACTAAAGCAAACACAAATATTCTCCTAAAACTTGAGTCATTATATATTCCATTATGGAAAATAAACAACAGCAAGGGGAAAATTCCACATTCTACAATGGCAAGGAATAATCCTGACTCCTGATTGGTCAGTTGGCCATCACAGCAGGGATGTTATCCTGGCATAACATCCCTGCTGAGCAACTAGATGATGATCTCATAGATAAGCTTGATCATTGTTTGCATCTTTTCTTAAAAAAATATTTTTAAACACTAAAAAAAATATTTTTTTTCTGTATAAAACAATGAGCCATTGTATAATAGGAATAATGTCCTCCAGGGTGGGTGTTATGCTGGGATAACATCCCTTCTTGGGTGTTGGATGCCCTTGGCCTGTGGCCTCAGGCCCAACCACCCGAGGTGGGCATTATTCCTTTAATGACTAATGCCAAAAGTTAACAAGCAAATAAAAAAATAGGAAAACGTTTACCAGAGAATGAAAAAGAACATTAGTCAAGAAACCATAGCTTCATATAAATCAGAAGTAAAAAAAAAGACCATTATTAAAACTGAAAGGATAAAAATGGAATTTAAACTTTTGTTGTCTAAAGGGAATACTGTGGCATTTTTTTCATATGTAAATACAAATAAAAGAACCAATAATCCTATTTCTACAGTCATAAAAATGGTATAGAAATTATCAATAAAGCAGAGGTTGCCAATACTTTTAACAAATATTTTGGATAATTTTTTTCAGATAAGGATCCAAATATTGAGACCATCCCTACTACGGACCTGTTCACTGAAATTACTTCAGAAGAAATCAAATCTGCAGTCTTAACCCTTAAAAATAACTCTTCACCAGGTCCAGATAATTTAAATACCTACCTTATCAAACAAACAATGGATCAACTTTTATTCCCATTAACTATTATTTTTAACAACTCTCTAAAATCAGGGGAAATCGCTGTAGACTGGTGCATGGTTGTAGTGGTCCCTATTCACAAAAAAAGGAAACAAAAAACTAACTGAAAACTATCGGCCAATAAGCCTTATGTCAATTGGATGTAAACTTCTGGAAAAAATTCTTAAAAACCAATTGGATAATAAAATAGAAAACATGGTATTCAGGATATGACACAGCATGGATTTCTTAGGGGCAGATCATGCACTACTAATTTGATCACTTTTTATGAATCGGTTAGTGCCAGCATAGACAGGTGTATACCAGTTGACATTATTTATCTTGATTTCAAAAAGGCATTTGACCTGGTCCCCCATAATCTTCTAATTAATAAAATGGTCAAACTAGGATTTAATTGTTATATAATAAATTGGGTTTGTAACTGGTTGCATAACAGATCCCAAAAGCTTAAAATAGGTGACAGTGTTTCTTCTGAGATGGCAGTGACCAGCGGGGTACCCCAGGGATCTGATCTTGGGCCCACCTTATTTGGAATTTATATCAGTGACCTGCACCAGGGGGTAATTAACAATATTACCAAATTTGCCAATGATATGAAAATACCTGCAGAGGTTAACACAGCAGATAAAATATTACAACTACAATTGGATTTAACAACAATTGAAAAATGGGCTTCTAACAATAAAATGTCTTTCAATATGTATAAATGTACAGTAATTCATCTAGGAACTAAAAACGTTACTTCCCTGTACACACTCAATGGTAAAACCATCAAACCAGTTATTACAGAGCAAGACCTGGGCATTACTATTAATGGTTCATTTTCAGCAAGGGACCCCTGTAGGAAAATTGCACAGACTGGTTACCATATCTTAACATCAATTAAAAAGGCTTCCATATCTAGAAATGAACATTACATTCTCCTTCTTTATAAATCATTCATTCGCCCTTACACAGATTATGCTGTTTCCTTTTGGACACCTTATTTAAAAAAGAATATAAACTAATTGAAAGCATGCAGAGAAGAACAACTAAACTTGTACCACAAGTGAAACATTTACCTTACGAAGATCGAGTACGCTCCCTTAGCCTTTATGACCTAAAACTAAGAAGGGACCATGGAGGCTTATTGCTCCTATTTAAAATTTTGGGAGATGAGTCACTTATGAAAGCCACCAACATCATAATGGCTGATAAACCAGATAATCTGAGGTGCCATAACAGACAAATCTGGATCCCCAAAGTATTAACTTAGAAACGGCAGCATTACTTTTCCATAAAAGCTACCACATTATGGAAATCTGTGCCATCATCTCATAAAGATATCTTATTTTAATTAATTTAAAACAGAACTGGATAAATATCTCTTGGGATAGCTTATAATACACCCTACAATGTGTAGGGAAGGTGATCTCGATGGGCCTAGTATCTCCTTCCACCTTTAAAAATACCGAGTAATACCGAAAGTAATACATACAGTGGCGTGAAAAAGTATTTGCCCCCTTCCTGATTTTCTCTGTTATTGCATATTTGGCATACTGGATGTTTTCAGGTCTTTAGACAAAATGTTATATTAGATAAAGGGAACCTGAGTGAACAAATAACACTTGTTTTTTTTAACTTATTTCATTTATTTGATGAAAAAAGTTAACCAACATCAACTGGCACTGTGTGAAAAAGTAATTGCCCCCTTACACTTAATAACTGGTTACGCCACCTTTAGCTGCAATGACTGCAACCAAACGCTTCCTATAATTCAATATCAGTCTTTCACATCGCTGTGGAGGAATTGTAGCCCACTCTTCCTCGCAGAACTGCTTTAATTCAGTAACATTGGTAGGTTTTGAGCATGAACTGCTTGTTTCAGGTCCTGCCACCGCACTCTATTGGGTTTAGGTCTGGACTTTGACTAGGCCACTCCAAAACTTTAATTTTACTTTTCAGCCATTCTGATGTGGACTTGCTTTTCTGTTTTGGATCATTGTCTTGCTGCATGACCCAACTACGCTTCAGCTTCAGCTGACGGACGGATGACCGGACATTCTCCTTAAGAATTTTCTGGTACAGAGCAGAATTCATGGTTCCTACAATTATGGCAAGTCATCCAGGTCCTGAGACAGCAAAGCATCCCCACACCATCACACTACCACCACCATGTTTGACTGTTGGTATGATGTTCTTACTGTGGAATGCTGTGTATGCTTTACGCCAGACATTATGGGATCCATGTCATCCAAAAAGTTCCACTTTGGACTCATCTGTCCATAGAACATTTTCCCAAAAGGCTTGTGGATCATCCAGGTGCTTCTTGGCAAATGAGAGATGAGCATTTATGTTCTTCTTGGTTAGCAGTGGTTTCCACCTTGCTACTTTCCCATGAAGCCCATTTTTTGCCAAGTCTCTTTCTGATTGTGGAGTCATGAACACTGACCTTAGCTGAGGCAAGAGAAGCCTGCAGTTCTTTGGATGTTGTTTTAGGATCCTTTGAGACTTCCTGGATGATTTTACGCTGCACCCTTGGAGTAATTTTGGCAGGCCGCCCACTCCTGGGAAGATTCACTACTGTTCCAAATGTTCTCTATTTGGGGATTATGTCTCTCACTGTGGTTCGATGGAGTCCCAGAGCCTTAGGAATAGCTTTGTAACCCTTTCCAGACTGATAGATAGCAACAACTTTTTTTCTGATCTTTTCAGGAACTTCCTTTGATCGTGGCATAATGTGCTTGTTGAATCTTTGTGCTGGCAACGTGACTCTGATGGTAAGGGTCAAAATAAGTGAGGTTTATATTGAGCAGGGCTGGCTGTAATCAAGCCTGGCTGTGTTCAATCAGCTGACTCTAATTATCCCTTTAATTGGGTTGATTTAATTAGGGGGGCAATTACTTTTTCACACAGTGCCAGTTGGTGTTGGTTAACTTTTTTCATTAAATAAATGAAATAAGTAAAAACAAACAAGTGTTATTTGTTCACTCAGGTTCCCTTTATCTAATATTACATTTTGTCTAAAGACCTGAAAACATCCAGTGTGACAAATATGCAATAATAGGGAAAATCAGGAAGGGGGCAAATACTTTTTCACGCCACTGTATAGCCCTAACAGCTACAGGAAAATAGTTGTCGTTTGACAGGGAAACAAGTAAAATTTACATGATATGAGGGTGTAGTTATCCTTTAACATTCCAGGATATGAATTATAGTGGCTTACTCATGTTCTAGTTTGTTTATTACAAAACATTTCCTCCATAATAATGCAGTGAATGTCCTCTTAATGTGGTGTCGTCTTACTAAGTAATTAATAGTTCCTTCTATCTTAGCAGCTTTAGTGCTGTCACTTCTATTTTTTTCCCTGCAACTCTTATTTTTATGTGGTGTCCCCCTTCCCCCTCTCTCCTAGGTGCTTAGGCTCTTTGACCAGCACCTTGTGTTGTTACCCCTGACTTATAAGCAGTAGTTTCTATCCCCCTCTCTCCAAGTCTCACATTAAATATCACAGGACTGAAAAATTTAGCAGCTACTGAATGCAGATATAAGCAACTTAAACAGTGTCATTATGATACATTACTAAATAGTGTTCTTGAAGCAGGTTTACTGTCCAGTAAATAACTGTGGCAATCTTCTCTTGAGGTCTTCCTTTGCCTCCTCCACAGTGTTGTAAAACAGCAGCTGGTTATTCAAGTTGACTTTTAAGTTTTGCTGGAAATACAGTACAAAATGCTCTCTCTAGCCATCTTCCTACATGTTGCAACAGCCTCCCCTTCCCCGTTGTCTGTCTTCCTCCCTCCAGTCTCCTCTCTCAAACCACTCTTACTGACACACTTCACTAAAGAATGCACCTACAGATAAACTTCTTCCTCTTCTCTCCAAATTACAACAACCCATGCCTGATCCATTCCCACCCTTCTATTTTACCTGTTGTACTTTGTTTTTGCTTACTCAACTATATAGCTTACAATTCAGCATGCTCTGCAATCTGAATTGTACACCTCATTGGTTCTATATAAATGTCTTGTCTGACATTGGTGGCATGGTCCTTTAGCTCTCAACCTGGCTACACCATAATCAATGAACATGTACACATTTTACATTGTTTTTCTCTTTATCTGAAATTCATTACTTGTCCTGTGATTTTATTTTACATGTTCATGCACTGTTATCACTTTGTTATTCCCGTTTCACTTCCTGTGCTATCCCCTCTCCCCCGATCACACTTGAAAATGAGCCCTGGCTTAGTATGCCGTCTTCCAGTCACCACATTTGAAATAAATATGTTCAAAAAAATTCTATTTTGTTTTGTGTGACCACAAAGTCTGCTGTATTTTATCATATTTCTGAAGCTGCTGCCATAGTTCAAATGAAAAGTCCTGCTTGAAAAAAAAGTGTTGCACTTTAAAGTTCATTCTCTTTATTTGATTGTGTTCCCCAAAATGTTTTCATTGTCCTCACTACTGAGTCATTTTATCATGACTGACCTATCTCTTCTTTGTCCTTCAGTGTTCCTGCTAGGACCAATCCCATGAATTCTCTCTCTATCTCTATTTTACTTGAGTCTTCCCAAGAAGCTCAAGACAGAATTTCATGCATTATGGCTCCCAGGGGGAAACAACCTCCCAGCTTTTAGGGATTCTATAAATCTTCCATTTTTTTTTTCTTGATTGATTCTCACATTCATCCTGTTTCTGTATTAGGACTGAATAGTCAGTTTACACTTTTTTTAAATATTTTTTTCAACTGACAACACACTGTCTTCAGAGTTAGATTGCCTCTGTTCCAGGTTCTTTAGGTTGTTTAGATAGTTTTTCTTTCAGTTTTGACATAATTGTCTTCAAATATGACAAGGTATCTGGTACTATTTCTAGTTTAGACAAAGAGCTTTACATTACTTTGATATTTAACAGAATGACTTGAGCCCACAATGGTCAGTATTAAACTTTGAACTGTCTGGAGTTCTTGCTTGTGATTTATTAGTCTTAGTTTTTGTAGTTGGCTGAACCTTGTGATGTTTAAAATCCTCTGTATTTTGAGACTTTTGGTCATGAGTCTCTCCCAGTTCACTTCCTTTAAGTTTGTCTTTTGAATTCTTTGTTTTTTCAAGTATTTCTAAGGTTGTTTTTATAGGGTTACCACTTGTGGTACTAAATATGTGGTTTTGTTTTTTCCTTTTTGTTAAAATGCCCTGGGCCTCCCACTGATTGGATTTTTTCTCCATTGCTACTCATTGTTTTTTGTTTTAACTGTTGCCACTGAGTGATATCTCCTTTTATTTCTTGTCTCTTAAAGTTTAAAATTGTTTGAATAGAAGCAGCTTTGGATCTAATCACTCTTTTGTTCTTCCCTGAATCACTTTTTGTAATGTGATCTTCTGTATCTTTTGCAGTCTGTCCCTGTGTCTTTTTTTTACTTTCCTCTTTTTCACTTTTTTAGCTTTAGTATAGTCTCTTTTGTTGAGATTTTAAGTACAAAGGCCCAATTCTCAAAGCTCCCAGTATGGCGCAAGAGGCTTACACAACAAGGAATGGTACAAAGTGCCCCTTGTGCCAAAAGACACACTGGGAGTGATTCTCAAATGCAGCCTGCATCAACTGCAGGCTGCATGCACCAAATGGGGCTTTCACCATCATTGTGGCAAAAATGGGCTGTGGCATGGTGCTAAGGGCTAAATCCCCTAAATCAGGATTCTCAAAACTCTCCTACAGTGCAAATTTCTAAGTACCATTAGACCAGCCAGGACTGATCTAATGGTACTTAGAAAGCTGCCCTGTGGAAAAGTTGGGCAATTTGTGGCAATGTGATGCAGTCCCCCGCAGCCCTGATCCTCCCTTTTATTAAATTAAGTCCCTGGTGCTCAAGCAGCCCCCTCCCCATGCCCCCAATCCCTAGTTATGAAAAATTAAAACATCCCTGGTGGTCTAGTGGACCCCCCCAAGCCTTGATCCCCTGTTATGGAAAGTAAAGATATCCCTGGCTGTCTAGCAGACTGCTCCAGCCCCAGTCTCTGTTATTAAATTTACAGATGTCCCTGGTGGTCTAGCAGACTGCCTCAGCCCTGATCCCCCATCATGAAAAATTAAAACATCCCTGGTGGTCTAGTGGACTCCCCCAAGACCCGATCCCGCACTGAGCTGTCAATCAATGAGCAGGTACTGAATACAGAATGTGCTCATTAAGAGCTCAGATGGTGACTGGCCGTGGAGGTGAGTGGTGGGCTGTGCCAGTCGCCAGCTTGGTTTTGGGATGGGAGGAGCAGGGTGGTGGGGAACTGCCTGCTGGGGGGTGGTCCACTAGACCACCAGAGAAGTTTTAATATTACATAATGGGGGATCAGAGCTTGAGGGGATTGGTCCATTAGGCCACCAGGGATGTTATCAGTGTCAGTGGCTGAGCAGGTAGCACGCACATCTCTGAGGCTGGGAGACCAGAAGGCTATAGGTTCTAGCCCCACACCAAGCACTTGGGTTAAATCCCAATACTTGCACTGTAGTGCAGCATGAGGGGGGTGCTGCACTCCTGAGGTACAGTCTTTTGATGAGATGTTAAACCAGCTGAGGTCCCATCTGCCTGTTCTGGTGGTAGTTCAGCTGGATGTTAAAGATCCCATGGCACTTCTTGAGTAGGGGAATGTTTATTCATGTACACCTTCAAATCAAAACAAAACAAATGATAACAAACAATGTTAATTCACATCAGCTAATACATAACTAAAGAACTATATCAAAAAAGTATTACAATCATACTGTGGAAACAAAAACAAAATACACCAACATTTTTTAAAGGGGACAAAAAATGGAATGACTAAAACCAAGGTATGAATTCATACACAGCCCCTAACACAATTCAACATGAAAAAAAAATCAGATAAGTAATTTAAACATACCTCTGTCAAATTAGTGCCCAAATAAGTATGTAATATAATAAGAAGAGAAAATTTCTAAAAAAAAAACATAAAAATACCCAACCCCCTTCCCCCTAAAAGGTAGGGGCATATTTATTCATGTCAACAAGGAGCATAAAACTAAAACAGTATTTCTTCATACAAAATCAGCAAGGGGAACAAAAATAAGTATAACAAAACTTCAAAAAATGTATTACTACATACTGGAAATCTGAAACAGAAAGTAGCAAGTCATACAGGAAAAAATCAGCAACACAAAAACATTTTTTTTAGGCATACTGAAACCCTAGACATACTAAGAGAGCTGAGAGCATACCCCCACCTCCCTTAACCAAATGAGCAGGGGAGTAATTGTTCCCATTCTAAAAGGACATAGATGGAAAACGGTATTTCTTGATCCACACCATACAGGGTGCAAACACAATGTTCTACAAAGTATTCATTCATATGATAATACTGGAAACTCCATGTTCTAGACCTAAAAGGAAACACCATTAGTGGATTCTTATACAGGCTTCAGCCCTAGACAGAAAATTAATTATTGCTACTATGCTAGTCCCTGCTGCCACCTACCAAATTATGAGGGGAATGGTTTAAAAAAAAAGTTACCTATAGTACGTAATAGTTGTGATAACTATACTCAAAAATCTAAAAGTATAAGAGAAATCTATCTCCCATTTTCTTTTTGCATAATCCATTCCCTTTGGTATTATAACAACCAATCAATAGAACTTGAAATGAAAACCACTGGATCTACCCTAATTTCCTCTTGTAGTCTTTGATTCTTAATTGATTCTCAATCATATAGAACAATTCATCAGATGAAAAAAGCAATTGTTGAATTGTCAGTCGGCAACGAACGAACCAAATATGACATTTAAAACAAACTAAATATAACCAGATTGTTGCTTTATCATGTTTTGTCCATAGAAAGGGTAAACAAAGAATTGCCATCATTAAATGATAAAATGGTGATGTAGGCCACTTCCTTTGAAGCGTTTGCAAAAAACCCTGAATAAAGGGACAATCCAGAAATAAATGTGACATAGGGCAATATCTATCCGTAATATGGCCTGTGCCTCAAGTTCCCTTTCACATTTAATCTCCCATGCAGGGAAAGCCATAAAACATCCCACATATGGTTTGGTATCCTAGAAGATTCCAACATGTTCCCCATTGATGCCCTGTCCTGTGGGGAATAAGTATCGAAGTGGGCTGTATCCTGAAAAAAAATTGACAAAATCTCCCCATAGAACTCCTTTATACTAAAAGTAACCAGGTGTTCCTTTGCTAAACCCCATAACTTAATTTTCCCAAAACATATTTTCAAAACCTCAGGGAGACCCTGTAAAGATATTTGACGTGGTAATTGTGTATGGTCAGGCCACGCAGAATAAATGTTATCAAGGGAATCCAACACCCAAGGAACCCATAAGTTTAAACCATGGGGCAAAATAGGTTTTAAATTAGCATGAGCAAACATAGTAAAGAAAACCACAATGGGTTGGATCCTCTTTAGACCTCCATTTTTCTTTTCTCTGAGAAGCAGGCACCGTTTAATTGGATTCAGCCTGCTACCCCGTATACAAGAAAAAAACAACCATACATTTTGATTTCCAGTTGGGGAAGGAGACAAAAAAACTGTACTCAAATAGAGAAACTCAAGGAGCAGATAGGTTTTGACCATCTGAACCCTTTTTAACTTTGATAATCGCCATTTATTCCACCCACCTACTTTATTACTTTATCCAAAGCTGCCTATAATTCAGAATTCCAATTCAAAAAGGCCAGATCTCCTGTTCCAAATAGTAAGCCTAATATGGTACATGGCTCTCTGAGCACCAGAATACCTATGATGTGTGTCTCCTGCATATCCTTGGTCCAAATTGGAATACTTTTGCATTTTTCCAAATTAATACTTGCCCCTGTCTGGGTCATAAATTCCTGTAAAAGCTGTCCTAAAAAATGAGCTGATGGAAGGTCTCCCACAATAAAACAAATATCTGCATATGCTGTACACTGAATGTCAGGTCCAGTACTTGAGAAAGAAACCCCCTGTATGCCCATCGCATCACTCACCCAACAAATTTAACGATCTAATGTAAATATATACAAAAGCAGACTCGGGGCAGCCCTGTCTAACTCCCCTTGTAATTCTACACGTCTGTCCGAGCCACCCATTGCAATAAGATTGTACTGTAGTCTTAGCATAACAGGTCTGTATCCACTGTATAAAATTAGGTGGCATCCCATAATTCCCCATACAATCCCATAAATACTCATGGTGCACTTTATCGAAAGCTTTGGTCTGATCAAGATTGACAAGTAAGCCAGTAAGTTCTCCTGTACCTCCCCTCTATAAGATTTCCCTTAATAGAATAAGACAATCAGATATCTTACTTCCAAGTATAGAACATGTTTGGGATGGATGAATCAGCTCAGGGGCCCATAGTAATAATCTATTGTTGAGAAGTTTTGATAATATTTTAAAATCTGTATTAAGAAGAGTAATCAGACGCCAGTTATGAAGGTCTGCCTGATCCCCTTTTTTGTACATGAAAAGTACTAGTCCTTCTGCCATACTGTCCAGTAATATCCCTAAGTCCAATGCTTCCTGCAAAACCCCTATAAATTCTTGCAGTAACTCTGCAAATATGAATTTATAGAGCTCATAGGGAATCCCATCCTTACCAGGGGTGGAGCCTGATCTTGTCTGTAAAAATGTAACACTGACCTCAAATGGTGTAATAGGGGAACTTAGTAGAGCTGCATGGGTCTGTGAAACTTGTGGTAAAGAACTATTTCCTAAACAATCTCTATGTGTCCCTGTGGTTGAGTCAGATGGACAAAAGAACATGTGCACATGCCCGTCTACTGCCTGCATGATGTCCGACTTCGATGCGCGCATCTTCCCCTGTTGGTTCCATATAGAAGTGATAGGTTTTTGCTGTCTTTGCTGGGCACAGAACTGAAATAGATTCATAAAATTCTTGCCTCCTTGTGTCCCAAACCGCCATTCTTTATCTAAAGATTTCAGTCTGTTGTATAGGGCATCATTAAGAAGATTTTTCACTTTGTCTCAGTCTGGGAGAACAGACACATCCCCCAGAGCCACTTGGGAGAGTAAATCCTGAAATCTTTCCCTTCACACTTTGTACCTATCAATTTTATGTTTACCATTAATTTTCCCTATTAATTGAAAATATTACATACTAACATACTAAAATGCCAGCAGAATAGGCCTAATGGTCTTTCGTGTCTGCTCGTTTGGTCAGCCCCCACCCTGGGTGCTGACCTTGCTGTCCCCGCCTTCTCTGGCTTCTCCTTCCCAGTTCGGATATTCTTGCTGCATTGGATTTTGCTTCCTGAACCCTTCCCTGTACCTGTCCCACCCTCTTGAACCCCTCCACTGTCTCTGCCTCCACCAGCCCCTAGGTAGTGCATTCCATGGCTCTACCACCCTCTCAGTGAAGTAGCACCTCCTCCTTCTCCCTAATCTTCCCTCCAGCTTCCACCCATGCTGCCCTCTAGTGGCCCCTTCCTCCTTCCTTCAAGCACCCTCACTGTTCCTCCCTATTTACCCTCTTCATGTACCTGAAGACCTCTATCATGTCCCCCGGTTCCTTCTCTCTTCCAAAGTGTACATAGTTAGCTCTTCGAGCCTCATAGGTCCTGTCCCCAAGCCCCAAATCATTTTGGTTGCCTCCTCTGGACCCTCTCCAGGAGGTTAATGTCCCTCTTTAAGTGTGGCCTCCAACTGCATGATACTCAGGTCTGGCCTCACCAAGCAGTTATCAGGAGGAGTATCACTTCCCTCCTTCTGGAGGTGATCCCCTAGCGATGCATCTCAGCATCCTGTTGGCCTTGGCTGCTCCTCCTACAAGTCTCAGAGTTGTTCATCTTGACATCCACCACCACCCCCAGGTCCCTCTCAGCCATTGAGACTTGTAGTATTCCCCAGGGTGTACACTTGGCCTGGGTTTCTAGCCCCAGGTGGAGTACCTTGCATTTCCTGCATTAAACCTCAGCTTCCACTTTCTAGACCATCTTTCCAGAGCCTCCAGGTCCCCTGCAGGGCAACCCTCCTCCTCCCCATCCACCACTGCCCCAGTTTCGAGTCATCTGCAAAGAGACTCATCTCACCCTGATTCCTGTCCTTATGTCAGATACGAGGCGTTGAACAGAAGGGCCCAAGGACTGATCCCTGTGGGACCCACTAATGACCCTCCTTGGGGAAGAGATTATCCACCAACTCGACCCTCTGTCCGGTCCTGGAGCCAATTGCCTATCCATCGGATCATCTGGTTTCCCACCCCATTTCTCCCAGTTTATCCAACAGGCCCACGTGAGGAACAGAGTCAAATGCCTTGCTGAAGTCCAGAAAGAGGACATCCACTGGTCTACCCAGGTCCAAGGCACTTGTCACCCAGTCATAGAACTCCACCAGGTTTGTTCTGACACGATTTCCCGGGATGAATCCATGCTGTCTATCGTCCAGGCACCCTGACTTATCCAGGGCCCCCTAGCCTCTCCTTGACAATGCCCTCCATCACCTTGCCCACCACTGATGTCAGGCTGACAGGCCTGTGGTTCCTGCCAGCTCCTTGATCCCCCTTGTGGATAGGCACTACATGCGCCACCTTCCAGTCTTGGGGCACCCACCCTGTCCTCAGAGAGATGGTGAAAAGCTCTGCCAGGGGTTTTGCCAGGACATCTGCAAGTTCCTTCAGCACTGTAGGATGTAATTTATCTGGCCCCAGTGCTTTCTCTGTCTTAAGGGAGCTGAGGGCTTCCCTCACTCTCTCTGCTGTGATTTCCACTTCCAGTACCTCTTCTCCCTGCTTAGCCCTCCCCCCACCTGCCAGTGATGCCCCCCCCTCCCCAGACCTGCCTATTGGTAAGGGGCCCCCCCTCCTCATTATCTCTGTCTCCTCCCATGTATGATGCAGCATCCCCATTTTCCCTGGTGAAAACTGAGGTGAAGTACTCATTTAGTACCTCAGCCTGCTCCTCTGGGTCTTGTGCCCATCTCCCTGATTTAATCCTGCTAATCTGCCCTTCACCCTTCGTTTTTCCCCAATGTATCTAAAGAACCCTTTTCCTCTCCTAATTTCCCTGGCCAGGTTCTGCTCCTTCCTTGCCTTAGCCGCCCTCACCGCTGTAGTGGCCCTTCTAGCCAACAGCTCATACTCCCCCATCCCTTTCCTCCTTGAGCACTTGAATTTCTTATAGGCTGCTTTCTTCCTCACACCACCTCCTGGACCTCCCTGGTCCACCAACAGGGTTTTGGGCCCTACCACATTTTCGTCTTACTCTTGCACAGGTGCTGGTAGCATCCTGCACCCCTCTCCTGATTATTTCCACCTACTATCAGCGTCCATGTCTGACCCAATCCCATCCAAATGCTCCTTAAGGATCCTTCCCATTTCCTTAAAATCCACCCCTGAAGTCGGTTACTTCCGTCTTGTGCAGCCTTCTCCCCCTCCTAGGTCCAGGCAGAACCAGACCATGGCATGGTCACTCCCCGCCAATGGGTCCCTTACCTCCAGGCCCCCAATCTGGTCACTGTCTGCCAGGACCACATCCAGTACCTGTGCCTCCTGGTGGTTCCCTCACCTGCTGAGTTAGGAGCAGCGTCTTGAAAGACATCCAACAACCTCTGTTCCTGGTCAGAGAGGATGTCATAGTCTCCCAGTCTGTTCCTGGCAGGTTTAAGTCCCCTAACACCACCACCTTTCCTCTGCCCAGTCTGCAGTGTCTCTAATATCTGCCACCAGACTGTCCTCCAGCTCCTCCGCCAGGGCAGGGGTCTATACACCCTCCTATTTTACTCTCTTGCCCCCCTTGTTATCAAGGTGACCCAAATCGCCTCCACGGTTCCCTCCGCCTCCTCAACTCCCCTATGCCAATGCAGTTTTTACTATCATTGCTACCCTCCTCCCTCCCTCCCCCTGTCCTTCCTGAACATAGTGTAACCTCCAGGTTCAGGTCCCAGTCATGTCTTGCAGTGGCTCAAGTCTCAGTGACCGCTGCCACATCCATGCTCCCTCAATTAACATCGCCTGGAGCTCAGGCATTTTGTGCCCAAGCTCCTGGCATTTAGCAGGACTATCTTCACCCTTTCCTATAGTTTCATTTCCCTGCTCATGTTCCTTGGGGATTCTGTTTTCTCCTGGTCTGCACTTTGCCAGTTGGTCTTTTCCTGCAATCCTCCTGGTCCCCAGGGTGGAGACAGAGTCCTCCTTTATCGGCATCCCTTGACTGCCTTTTCTCCCATCCCACCCCTTCACAAGTTTAAACCCACTTTTCACCAATGAACTCCTCCATTTTCAACTTAAGATTCCCTCCTCCAAATTGAGATGTAGTCTATCTCTAGCATAAGCTCCTTATCCTCCCAGGTCTCCCCCAATCCCCCATCAACCCTTACCTCTGGCCTCACACCACTCCCTGAGCCACTGGTTTATCTCCCAATTTTTCTTTTGTGTTCCCCACTAGCCCTTGGCACTGGCAGGATTTCTGAGAAGGAAACTGTGCATCCTATGTCATGACAGACCCTGGCGAGCTCCTGAATCTTGCCTGTATCTCTAGCTCGCTATTTCCCTCAATGTCATTTGTGCCCAGGTGGACCAATGTCTGGGAACCCCACAGTCCTTTGCCAGCTGATATACCTCGTGCTTAGCCCTGTGCACCGTTAGTCAGGGAAGCATCTTGTTCTAACTGGCCAGGCTTCTCCCTCCCTATCCCATTTGATACCCCTGATCATGAATCCCCAGCAGGAGCACTCTGACCACTCCTTTTCCTCCATTTCCCCTTCCATGTCCCTCATCCTTTCTACGGCCCCTCCACCCAGCTGGCTCCTTGTTCCTCCCCTATCTGGGTGCCACATGCCACCGTTCCTTATTTACCATGGCCACTCCCTCCTCAATCCTTGCCTCTCCTCCTCCTCCTCCGAGTATCCTTCTGTACCTTGTTAATTCTCCCTCACTGCTCGCAACTGGTCCCTTCTCCCCATCTGCTAAACTAGCCTGGCTCATCCTCCTTCCTTCCTGTCTCCATTTAGTTCCTCCTTGCTCATCGTGCTCCCCTGGCCTAACCCTCAGCTCTCTTTACTGAATCCTCCTTGTACTTCTGGTCCTTCTTTACCTTTCCTCCCAACTGGTCCTTCTCCTTGCGCTTCTCCCTCTTCCCCTGCTCTGATTTACTGCTCCCCATTCTCCTGCATTCCAGGTCCCCCCTGTTCTTCCTGCTATCTGGCCCCTGCCTCCTGCCCCCCACTCCCACACCCTTTCCGTCTCTAACCACCTCTGCCGTGGCTACATCCCCACCCCATCCTTGAGCAGAAGAAGAGAATTGAAGCGGTTACTAAGTATAAGGTCTCATCCACCTCCCTGCCTTGCTTCCTTCTGTCCAGCACTGGCTATCCGCCTACTTCCCTGAGAATGTTGTCCCTCCGTCCCCCCTTTGTGAGGGTCCCCAGTTACCTGCCTGCTTCCTTGGTAGTGTCCTTTTGGGCCCCCTCTGCCAGGGTCCCTATGTGACCCCAGTATTCTCCTGCACTCCTTTCCCTACCCCCCCCAGTGCTTGGTGCAACCCTGTGGAGATTTCCAGCCCCTTCCCAACCATACCACCCCTTCCCCCAGCTTTCTCCTCATCCCGCAACCTCCTCCTAAGCTGTGCCAGCTGGTAGCACACTGGGCAACCACCAAACTTCAAGCCCAGTCCAGTATCATGGCTGCTCCACACCCTGTGCACCCCACCACCCTCCAAAGATGCGGCCCTAATGATGTGTGGTTCCATCCCCTTTCAAATAGTTTTCCTTGGGTGAGCCACCAGGTTCCCCCTATTCCAAGATACCCCTACTACCTAATCAGGTCACCCACTAATCCTAGAGACAGTCCCACTGTACACCAGTAACTCTTTTACTAGGTGCAGTACAACACATTATACATGTAAGGAAAATGAACTCCCTAAGCTCCTCTCTCCCAGCCTTTAAATCCAACCCCCAGTGGCTAGAACTACATGAGCTGCACCAGCAGCCTTTTCCTCAAATTGCAGGGCAGGTCTTCCCCTATAAATTTGCAGACTTCTGGGGGAGGGAGGGTGGGGAGGGTGGGTCTTGGGCAGACACCTGACAAGAGAGAGTGTATCAGCCCTGTGTCTCCTCCAAGCCCTGCAGCTAAAGAACCATCTCCAAGCAAATCCACCAAACAGGTTTTAACTCAGAAGAAATAGGCCTCTACCAGTGCAGCCTGTTACACAGTGAAACATCCACAAAAAGAGCCCCACTTACAGCCACTAAATCAGTTTACAAACATCCAGGATCCCCCAGAACAATACCCTGCTAGCCCCTTAGAAGCAAGAAAGAAAAGAACTAACCTACCAAGTAATATCCACAAGAACCCTGTGAAAACAGCAGCAGCTACTGTCCTGGAACACAACTGATCCTGCCCCCTTCCAGTTCTTTATTGTTTGATGTCTTTTTTTGTGTCCTCCCACCACTCTTGAAGTGTATCGTACAGACATGTAACTGATTTCCGAGCCTGAAGTAATGAAATAAAACCTTCCTCCACTGCCAGGAGAGATAAGATTTCTAAATTAAATCTCCACTACCCCAGGCCCTGATGCATTGTCTCATGGCTAGAAACAGTCACTTCTATAATACCATGATCCAATGCCGAAACTGGTTGTGTTGTGGCATTTAATGCCCATAATGAGTCTGACAAAAACCAAAAATCTATTCTTGTGGCCTGGGTGCCATAAAAAACTGTTTTCTTTGGTGATCCTGAAAGAGCCATCACATCAGTCAAACCTGTTTGAGTAAGGAGATCATTCAAACAGTTGGTATCACAATATAGTTTCCTAGTCTTTAAACCCCTATCCATTCTATACCTACTACAATTAAAATCACCCCCCAGAAAAACAAATTTTGATGTGAACAAATATGTCTGCAAAGCTCTAAACACCTCAATTCTATTAGTTTTAATTTGGGGAGCATACACATCAATGAATCAACATTGTAAGCCACTAAGAACCATATCTACTGGTAACACACGGCCTGGTACAATATCCACAATCTGCACCAAATAAGCAGTTGGATTGTTGATACAAATTCCCACTCTGCTGCACAAATCCTCTCCTATTGACCAGTAGGGGACTCCCCATCTCCACCCCACTGAGGCCTGTTCCATCTTTATCTTATTATGTAGGTGAGTGTCCTGTAGGAACACCACGTCTTGTCTGCCCTGTTCAAATAGAGAATAAATCAACAATCTCTTTCTCTCTGACTGAATACTGTTTACATTTAGCGATGCTAAAGCTATATTATAAATACCAGTCATGAACAGAAAAAAAAGTAACAGGGTAGAAACCATGATGGAATACTTTTACACTAAATTAAACACCATTCTGCTTTTTCTTCACCCATTTTCTTGACCCCAGCAAGGATTTTTTCTTTTTAGCCAAGTCAGAGTCCTCCAGAGATTGATCCATATCTGAGTCTCCCTCCGGCTGAGAGGATTGGACCGACGTAGAGTCGGATTCCATTCCTGCATCCAGAGCCTCATCACTTAACACTGTATACTGGTTCTGTAATGGAAGGCCAGACGTTTCTGCCATTGTTTTTGTAATGTTCCTTATTCTAATACTCCTTCATCTGTTGGAGACCTCTTTGAATACCTCCTCTGGAGGTAAAGGTGGGGGCATTGAGGTAGAGGTTGAGGCCATGTCTATTCTAGGAGGGTCAGTTCCTACCAAGGCTGGGCCCTCAGAGGGCTCCTCAATGGCTTGGTGGTCTTTTGCTGTCCCCAGTGCAGATGTTTCTGTCTGCTCAATTGGAATACTGGGTGGAGTCTGACCCTGGGAAGGAGTTCTCTGTCATTGTGCTGCCTTCACTGCAGTATTAATGTAAAAGTCCTGGATACAAAAATCTCCATTAGTGGTATTTTGGACTGCCCAGGGACACTCTGTAAAAGAGTGATTTTCTTCACACAATGAACATTAGAGGGGATGGTGACAATCGGACATTAAATGATCCAACTCGCCACATTGCGCACATTTTAAGATGTTGCACGACCTGCTGACATGTCTTCCTGAGCCACACTTGCAGCAGTGCTGGGGTTGCCTGGATAAAATATAAACCGTTTGTCCAACCCTAGATAAAAACAACTAGGGAGATGTTGCAACCCTCCCTCGGATTATGTTAAGTTGACTTTGTATCTCCATCCCCCTTTCCAAAATCCCTCCAGGTCAAGGATGGGCTAAGGATTCCCTTGTATCTTGCATTTTTTCTCTAGCCAATATGATATATCCACCACATTCACCCTCTCATTTCTAAGTAACACTGTAATGACTTTGAAGGATTGTTTCATGAGGGGTATGGCATGAAAATGAGACCATGCAGGATTTGTTTTGATAAAAGCATATTTCATCCAGAATTTATTGAGCAGGTCAGGTGTTCTAAAACTAATATCATAGGTATTATCCCCAGGGGTGTGTATTAAAGTGTATACCTCGCTCGGGGAAAATCCAAGCATCTGTTTGGGTAAGACTCTCCCCACATAAAAGCAGTTCAGCATGTTGTCAGTAGGCCCCAAAAACCTTAGTCTCACCGCATTCCTGCATTTTGCTAGGGTTACTTTCTTATGAAATAAACTTGCAAATGTTGGTGCTGGAGCTGTTAAAGTAAGCTGTTCTCCCTCCACACTCAAGGAAAATATGTGGACCGGTACAGCCTGTGGAAGTATTTGGTCATCCCCTACAATGGGGACATTCAAGAAATCATCCTGGGATAAGCCCTCAAGAGGTGAAAACGAGACAGGTCTTTCCATTACTGGGTCTGTCTGTTCTCCAAGCACCTCTGGACTGTCTCCAATAACAATATTAGGAGAAATGTAAATAACTAGAGGGTTATCCATGGTTATGGGATTCAGCCCTTTTTGGATGCCAGATTGGTATGTTCACCAGCAATATCAGCTTCACTCCCCACCCCAGATACCCCTGGGATTGGAATCAAAGGGTCAGCCACCCACTGTCCCAACTCTAACTGAATCCAGCCAGCTTCTTCAAGAGCAAGTTTGGGGGACCACTGAGGCTGGACTTGTCCTGCCGGTAGGTTAGAGGTCTGGGGAGAGAGAGACTTCCTCCTTCACTCGTATGTGGAACAGTAGAAATAAATATTTTTTAACCAGTAACTTTAGTTGCAGTTGGAAAGTCAAACTCCAGTCATTTTATTTTCTTTATCTCATCCTTAGCTTGAACCTGTGCCAATCTAAACGCTGTGGCAGCCTCTTCCATAATCCATCATTTTTCTTCCAGAAGAAGCCTTATAGTGATGTGCTCACTCAGTTCCACATGCAAAGAAGCATCCGTGCATCCTCGCAATGGGCTGTAACTTCAGTAGGCCCTCTGATGTCATTTGTCTACCAGTGCTCATATCACTGTCAGATGTCGAGTTAGGCTTCAGGGAACCAGGTACGCTATGCTGTGGCCACCTCTGGAAATTTGCCTCCAGCTGTACCATTATCCCCCACTGTAAGGTTGCTGCGGTCATGCCTGAGCCCAACCTTCTCCACTGTCTTCCTCCATCTGAGACCAGCACTCTTCTGAATCTACAGCGCCACCTGTCGAAAAGAGTAGGGGAGTTTTTATTTAATATAGAAATAAAAAAAAAACATCCAAACCAACATATATCATACATAATCCTGAAGAAAAGGAAAAATAAACAGAGATAAGTATTACATCATACAGATCTCATAAGTACACACAAATAATCTCACTCTCTCCCCCTGTCCATAAAGAGTAGAGAACAATTAGTAGTATCAAATTAAATCATATTTATATTTAATAAAGACATTAAAACCTTTCCACCATCTAGTGACCACTCGAGATGAATAAATATGAGAATCTCTTAAATAAATTTTCTGCATTTCCTTAGCTATTATTTGACTAAAACAGTCATAAGTCATCCTATTCTGATAAATAACCCACTGACACCATGCTTGCCACAAATAGAATCTAAGACAACTAAAAAAAGGAGATAAAGTATCATGGAAATGTGGAACTGAGATAGTCCTCTAGGATATTTCCCAACAACCAGGACCTCATAGGTAAGCTGTGCCAACCACTTCAAGGACCATTTTCCAGCCAAGAAGTTCCACAAAGATCGAGAAAATTAACACTGCAAAAGAAAATGTTCCATAGTTTCTTCTATAGAGATACAATCTGGATAAGGACAGTTTCTCTCCTCTTTGGCTTTATATTTAGGATTCCTTGAACATTCAGCCTGCCATACATTAGCAGCCAAACAGTCTCCCATATATGAGGAGGAAGTCTGTTGTTATTAAGTTGGGACAGAATAAAATTATTATCTACTGCCGGACAGTTCTGAAAGGCTGGTTCAATGGGATATATACTGGTTAAAAGCATGTTGTAAAGATTTTTCCCAAAGTATTGTTGTATCATGCTCTTAATAACCTTCCATTTATACAATTTTTGTATTGCAGGTTTAAAATATGATGGCACACATCAGGATTTACTAAATTTAGGAGCCAGTTCATGCCATACATCAAAATATGCCCCTAGAGCCAATCTCACCCACTGGTTTCCCCTCTACCCACAGTTAATAATCCACACTTAATTGTGTGAGAAAAAAATAAAGGAAAACAAAGCACAATCTGGTCAATCATACCTATACCCCCCTTTCTTTTATCCAAATAAGTATATTGCCTTTTTTTCAGGTTTAATCTATTTCCCCACAACATTTGAAAGAATAAACTATAGGTCCTGGTTTCTAATGCTATAGGCAAAGGAAAAATCATAGCCACATACTGCAGACAGGGCATTAGAAACTGTTTTAAAATTTTAATTCACTTATGTTTGGTGAGCTTCCACTGCTTTCATCTCAGAACCTTGGCCTCTATTTTGTGGAGAGCTAGTTCCCAATTTTCCAGTGGCAGATTTTGTGACCCAAATTGAATTCCCAAAATAGAAAGGGGTGCAGAAGTAATAACAACACCCACCTGTTGACAAACAGCCTGATTACTTAGCCCTATACATAACCCCCTAGTTTTAGCCACATTCAATTTAGCATTAGAGAACTTAGCATATTTCTCAAATTCAGTCATAAACACGTGAACCTGACTAGGTTGTGCAAAAAAACCACAAACATCATCTGCATATGCTTGGACCACAAACTCTTCCATATCCCAGGTCCTGCTATCCCTACCCATCTGGGATGATCAGTAAATAATCATAGAATGGGATACAATGAAAAAACATATAATAGGGGTCTCAAGGGGCAGCCCTGCTGTACTCCAGTATGGAGTAAAAAACCTTGTGCCACCCTACCATGTATAAAGGTGTAAATTCAAAATGAGGAATAAAGAAGTTTAATCAAGTTGATCATTTCCAAACGGACATTATAAACAGCCAGGACCTGAAACAGAAAGGGATGGTACACCCAATCAAAGGCATTTTCCAAATCCTCAGCAACTATACACCCTGAATCTCTGGAAAGCATCAAATGCTCAATAGCATCCCTGACAACCATTAAAGCAGTCTGGATTTTCCTATTGGGCAAACCACAAAATTGCTGTGGGGAAAGTATCAGCGCAGCATACCGCTTAAGTTGGGTATTATTAAGAGAAGCCAAAATGTTATAATCAGAATTTATCAAGGTGATCGGTCTCCAATTCTTAATATTAGTCTTATCACCAGATTTAAATAAATGGATCATTAGACCTTCTGAAAAAGAGGGGTATACAGTATCAGTCAGAACAAAATACTGAAATACTAGCTTTAAACAAAGAACAAGCTCATGTGTAAAGGCCTTATAAAATGCATGTGGTAACCTATCCATACCCGGTGAAGTATTATTGTTTAAATGTTTAATAGCAGAGTCTAACTCTGTTTCATTGAAGGGAACCTGTAAGGCAGCTACATCATCAGACAAAAAGGGGATACGAATACCACATAAGAAATCTGCAATATTGTGCTTTAGGATAGGTATGGGAGGAACCAAAGAGGAAAAATGATGCTCCAATAA
The DNA here is from genome assembly GCA_016271365.2 of Neoceratodus forsteri. NCBI lineage: Eukaryota > Metazoa > Chordata > Ceratodontiformes > Ceratodontidae > Neoceratodus > Neoceratodus forsteri. The sequence continues at coordinate 674,187,447 of CM028133.1, read as the reverse complement.
TTGCTCAATCCCATCAGTCATATCTATCTTACTACCATCCTGATCAATAAGAGATACTAAGGCAGTGGAGTCATGTAATGTTTTACATGCCTCAAAAGGGTCCCGAACAGGGGATTTCCGGGTACCACTATGCAGTATCGCCTGCATAGTCTGGGGTCTATCATACTGATATGACTTCATTTGGTTCTTAATGGTAGCTATTTGTTCTGAGTAATCATGTCATGACATATAAGTTAAGGAATAGAGCCAGCTGTAATTGTTTCCAAAGAGTCAGATATGTTAAAAATGTACTATTACCAATATGTTTCCCAAACTTATTAAATTAAATCCTGATTTCTGATTTAGTATCCAACCACCATTCTCCCAAATCAGAATAAGGCAGTAATTATAGTGAAATTACTAAACCATACATATGGGCCTGTTAAGACAGAAGTGTTCAATTTCCATCTATTACGCTCTTTAGGTCTAAAAAGTCCAGGCCTAAGAGTATAGGTTAAGAAAAAATGGTCTGAAAAGTCCACTGGTTGAATAATGAATCTACCGTCAGGGACATTAGTGGAAATAAATAAGTGATCAATAGTAGTTTTGAATTTACTATGAGTATAAGTAAACTGTGGGCCATGAATCTGAAATTTGTTACAATTTATAAGGCCTGCCATTTTAACAAGATGTACAAGAGCATTAGTATCACAGTATGTTTTCTTCTGATCTGACTGCGTATGTGGTCTCCCAACATGTGAGAAATTACAATTAAAATCCCCCCAAACAGAACATGGTAAGAGGTGACCAAATATGGCTGAATTGATTACAGCAGAGCCACCCTTTCAGCTTTTATCTGAGGGTTATAAATGGTGATGAGTCTACAATCCATGGCATCCCACTTACCATCCAAAATCAATACTCGATCAGTACAGAGATCCATCAATTTATATAAAGTATCGTTATAAGAATTAAAGAGAATACCAACCCCTTCCTCCCTATCTGGTCCAAAGGACCAGTAGGAAGGCCCCCAATGCCAATCTCACTTAAATATAAGAATTTGTTCAGCAGAAAACATCCAGGTTTCTTGTAAGAAACAAATATCAGTATTCTTCTCATGAAGATATTGAAACACAGCCTATCGATTAGCAGTATTCAGGATGCTATGAGTGTTTAAAGATCCCCAGGTGTAACCTACCATCAGCATGTGTTAAATAATAAGCTATTTTTCTCTTTTTCTTCTTTTTCCCTTTATATACCCCTATAGGCTGAGTAGAGGAGTCAATGCCAGACCTCTGTGAGTCTGAACCCCCCTGTTCCATTTCTGAGTCACCTCAAAAAAAGGCAGCATAGGCGTTATCTGCTTCAAAATTGGGTGGGGGGAATTAAGGTTTATAAAACCTTGATGACCACCTACAAGGCAGTGGGGCTACCACCAGAGGAACAGATGCACCATCCCCCATGTACTCTGAATCCTCATAGCACACAGAAGGAAACACCACAGGGTCAATTAAGGGTGCTGAACGGAAGTCCACTCTAGGGGGAGATGGAGGAGGGGCAGGGATTTCTAAAACCAAAAGTGGAGCAGTAGAAATGGAAGCCAAAGGAGGGGCTGGATTAGCTACTTCGTGATCAGCTGACACCACAATTGGTTTCTCTGGTGTGGGAGGAGGAGGGGCAGTAGCTCTGTCTTGTGCCTTTTGTATCAACAATTCCGAGTTCACATTTATCTAAATAGCTCTAGGCTCTCTTCCACTTGGGGGAAGCGACATCACATTAGCTTACTATCCTTTGGCTACCAGGTCTGTAATATGAAGAATATTTTAAGTTATACCCTGCAAGGTTGTAGCTAACTGACAGAATGCTTTGTTAATTGCATCAACTGGTCATACCAAATGTTGCGGTATGAGTCGAATCTGTATATGTAATACTCTGCCTCTGTGTGTGTGTTCTGTCCAAGAACAATAATAATAAAAATGTTAAACAAGAAAAAAACAATTCTGAGTTCACACAAGAAGCCTTATTCTTGGCGGCCCAAGGGCATTCACCAAACACATGACCATACTCTTCACAAAGATCACAGCATGTGTGATTACAACATTGCATAGCAATGTGGCCAGTTTCCCCACAATTATCACAGTGGGGTTTATCACAAGTACTACATAAATGTATTCTAGAGCCACACTTGTAGCAGGCCCGAGGTTGCCCCCCATAAAAACAAACTCCTCTATCTTTCCCTAACAGAAAGGAGTTAAGTATATGTTCTACCCCTGAATCAGTTTCTCTCAATTTTACTTTATATTTCCAGCCTCCAGTCCAGAATAGCTCCATATTTAAAATTGCTTCAGGGGCACTAAGCACCTAGGTTTTCTGAGAGAGCCAATAGGTAATATCCTTCACATGAACCCCTTCATTGTGAAACATAACTGTCACATATTTTATTAAAGGTTTAGTAAGCAGGATCACCAAAAAGGGGGCCCATATGGAGGAGAATTTAACCTGTCCATACCTTTCCCAAAATAAATCCAGTGCATGTGCTGTGTGAAAACTTACATCGAAGTTATCTTCCCCGGAAATATTTATAAATGCAAAAACCTCCCTAGAAGTAAAATGCAAGGAATCCTTTAATACATTTTTTCCCACATAATACCTATCAGGCCTGTCAGCCAACCCTTCCTTATGTTGAATGCAGACAACATTCCTGCTGGGGGCTACCTGTTTTTTAATTTTGGTGAAAAGATCAGACAATAAAGGTTTAGGATTATGAGCATCAGTCAAACCAGAGTCATGTAAGGAACATCCTTGTCCTGTCTCCGTGGTAACTGAGGCCTTAGGCACATCAGTCTGCTGGGGCAGTGCTGTTGTAGTAGTAGAGAGCAAGCCTCCTTGTTCAGGCCCTACACACTGTGAGTCAACATGAGGTGGTGGTACTGAAGTAGCAGACACAGAGATAGGTCCATCACAAGGCCCCAGTCGTCAAGTGGGGGACGTTTGTGAAAAATCGAAGGTAGAATCCCAAGCAGGATCTGGAAGCCAGGTACCACCCGACCATTGTTTCCAGCCTGCTGCCAATAAAGCTTTTTGGGGGGACCAGGGATCACTAGGGTTCATTGCTCCAGGTGTTAGACAAAAATCCTTAGAAATAGGGGCAGACCATTCACAATTTTCAGTAGTGACTTGTCGATTAGCCAGTGTCACTGAGTCCCGCTTCAATTTATTGCCATACACTCTTATTTGTCTGCTGCATCCCCCCATCCCAGAAAAGGAGAAAGTAGTTAAATCCTCCTGAACATTGGGTGCAGATTGATACTGAATTGGCCTCGTAGCAGCGGATTCATCTGGAGGAAGCCCGGGATGTTTAAAAACAAACCCCACTGATTTAGACAGTCAGGAGCCAGCTTGTGAAACCTTCCACACTGGTACAACAGCAGAACTCTGTTCTGCCTGAGTAGCAAGAGTAACTGGGGGAATGTCAGAGTTCTCTTCTATTGTAGTTGAAATGGGCAATAAAAGCTCAGGCGCTTGGCACACGTTGTTAAGAATAACACAACTACTGCCAGCCAGCTTATCAGTCCCAACAGTACAAAAAGCACTGATAGATAAGCGAGTAGCTTGTTGTAACTCACCCGGCCCCAGTGGGGCCTTTGATGCTGCTACATCATTCCATGCACTGACAGGCCACCCAGGGTCGATGACAGGGAGGGGTTCCAACAGAACCTGAGGTAGCTGAGTGGTATGATCAAATCGCTCCTTTTCTCTCTCGGTGTCCGAGAAAGTCTGCTCATTTTGCCCGCTATGTTGCAGCGGAACCATAACAATTTGTGAGACACCAGGATCCAGAGTAAGCTGAGCAGCCATTCTTTCTGAATCATCCGTCTGAATGCTTAAATCCTTTGTAGAATGAAAAATTTCCAAACCATCTTCTACCATATCCAACTGCAGTGCTACATGGTCACCAACTTTCACAGCCTTTGGTAAATTACAGGTGGGAGAGGAGGCCTGCTCTCCCACCAGTCCAGCGTCCTCACACACTGAGGTCTCACACTGAGTGGACATCTGAAAGTTCAGACAGCAACTCCCCCTACTGACAGCAATTCAGTAGGGGAATTTTCATGGTGCTCTGGCCAAATTCTCCCCATTCACTAAAAATACCACCAACAGCTTAATCTGGTTCAAGGTCAGTTGGCATTCATCTGTATTCCCCTCTCCCAGGTCGTGCCTGAAAATGGGCAGAATCTGTCTAGTGCACTTGCCCAGTCAACAAAAACTAAATAAATAAACGTTTTACTTTTCCATAATGAGGATCAGGGCTGGGATGGTCCACTAGATCACCAGGGACATCTTTAAATTTCATAATGGGGGATTAGGGATGAGGCAGTCCACCAGACCACCAGGGACATATTTACTTTTTAATAATGGGGAATTGGGGCTGGGGCAGTCCACTAGATTACCAGGGACATTTTTACTTTTAATAATGGGGGATTGGGGCTGGGGCATTCTGCTAGACCACCAGGGACATCTTTAATTTTCATAATGCGGGATCAAGGCTGGGGGGGTGCTAGGATGTTCTAGAGTGGCACATGGCTGCTCCACAGCTTGCTGCAACCCATCCAGATGTGCCATCTGTTCAGTGCACAGCCACAGTTGTCAAAAGTTGGGGGACATTACCACTGAGACCCTATCTGAGAGAGAATCAGGTGCAGGGTCCCGGGCACACCGGCAATTGGTGCAAGCCACCATTGGTGTGGCTTGCGCCGAGTTTTGAGAATCAAAACCCACCTGTGTTTTTTTTTCTTTTGAGGAGATTGCACATCTTCCTTCTTCTGCATGAGGGTCTTATTATTTTAGATTCTTGTTAGGTCAAAATTAGAGGGTTTCTTTACTTGGAAAATTTGTATCATTTAACTCAGTCACTTTACTTCACATAACATGAATTTTTACATACAGTACTAGTTTGCATGAATTCCAATTAATCAGCCTGACTTCTGCGAGTGTGCTACTGAAGATAGTTCAGTTGCATCTGTATTTTATCACCAAAAAAGAGCTATTTACTGTTTCAAGCAGATGCCAGTTTATGCTGTTTTATTTTTACCCCAAATGAGAAGAGATTTGATACTTAACACAGTTGGCCTATAGTTAGGGCAGTGGCGTTTCCCTTTATTATTTAATTTGCCAGTTCATACATACAGTGACAAAAGATTGCATTTAGTTTTATCTTTAAATTGCTGTATATTTTAGTGCTTCAGAGGGTATGGCTTTAAATATTCAGTCTACCAGTTCATTCATGTGGTAACAATAGCTTGTGTATGGCTTTATCTTTAACCTGCTGTATAGTTCAGCACTTCAGAGGGTATAGCATAAATCCAGTTAGTTTAGTACAGCTTAAGATATCTATGCTTTTGTGTAAAAAAGAAAGATTATTGCTTTCTAGTAGTAGCAGTCTGGCGGCTTGCCCAATATTTCAACTTTGCTGATCTCCCTCTGTTAAGATCCTTGCCGTCCCCTGCTGCTTTCTTCTGATGCTGCTGCGCCAAATCTGCTTAGCTGGAAGCAATAGAAACAGAGAAACATAGAAATTTGCCATCAAAAAAGGACCTCTTGGCCCATCCAGTCTGCCTGAATAGCCCCCCCTTTGTCTAGTTCATCCTACACCCTCAGTTCCATTCCCTTTACTTTTATTTACCCCATGTAGCTGTAACTAGCCCTCTTGAATTTAACTGACTCTACTCCCACTACGCATTCTGGCAGCCTGTTCCATGGACCCACCACCCTCTCTGTGAAGAACTTCCCCCTTACATCTCTTCTAAATCTACCCACCTCCAGCTTAAATGTGTGTCCCCTAGTGGATTTGTTTTCACTCATCCTGAATATGCTGCCTTCCCTCACTCTGTTTATTCCCTTCAGATATTTGAAGGTTTCTACTATATCCCCAGCCCCTTTCCCGCCTCATCTCCAGAGTGTCCAAGTTTAGTTCCTCTAGCTGCTCCTTGTATGACCTCCCATGTAACCCTTTAACCATCCTGGTTGCTCTTCTCTGAACCCGCTCCAACTTGTCCCTGTCACCCTGTACGTGTGGCCTCCAGAACTGGACCCCACATTCCAGATGTGATCTGACCATAGTTTTGTACAGTAGCATGATCACCACCTTTTTCCTGCTTGTGAAGCCCCTCCCTATGCATGCCAGCATTCTGGTTGCCTTCCCCAGTGCTGTATCGCATTGGTTCCTAACTTTCAGATTATCTGAAATGGTGATCACCAGGTCCTTTTCCTGCTCTGTAACCTCCAGTTTTTCCTCCCCGAGCCAGTATTTTGCCCTTGGGTTTTTATGCCCTGTGTGCATAATTTTACATTTCTTCATGTTGAATTGCAATTGCTACTTCCCAGACCACTTCTCCAGCCTGACCATATCCTCCCTCATTTTTTCCCCACACACCCTCCAGTGTGTCCACCCTGTTACAGATCTTTGTGTCATATATGAACAGACACACCTTCACATTCAGGCTCTCTGAAATGTCCCCAATGTATATGTTGAACAGTATGGGTCCCAACACGGACCCCTGAAGAATCCCACTTGTCACCACTCCTTCCTTTGAGTGCACCCCATTGACCACCACCCTCTGAGTTCTCCCCCACAGCCAATTCTCCATCCTGTTTGTTAGTTTATACTCCACCCCTAAGCTACCTAGCTTGCTTATTAGTCTCCTGTGGGGGAAGGTGTCGAAGGCCTTCCTGAAGTCCAGATAGGCAACATCCACAGCCCCACCCTGATTGCATAACCCCATTACTTCTTCAAAGAATTAAATCAGATTGGTCTGACATGATGTTCCACCTGTGAACCCATGCTGGTTGTTGTCTATGAGGCATTCTTCCTCTAGATATTGTACCAGCCTTTGCTTTATAAGTGCCTCCATTCATTTTCCCATCACAGAGGTAAGGCTAACCGGGCTGTAGTTGCCTGGCTCATCCTTTCCTCCCCCTTGTGTAATGGCACCAAATCAGCCCTTCTCCAATCCCCCAGGACTTTCTCCTTGTCAAGATACAGATTAAATAACTTGTGAGTGGTGCCACAAGTTCCTCCCTTAATTTCTTGAGCACCCTGGGGTGGATTGCATCAGGGCCCATTGCTTAGTCCGTCTGCAGTTTTCCTAACTCCTCTAGTTCCCTACCCTCCGTAAAGAGGTGTGTGTCCATCTCCCTGCCCTCCCTTCCCCTGCTTCTTAGCTCTGGTCCCTTCCCTTCATCCTCAACCATGAAGACTGAGGTGAAGAAGTTGTTCAGAAGATTTGCTTTTTCCTCATCCCCCTCTATCAGAGCTCCCCACTAAGTCTCATAATTCCCTGCTTGCTTCTCCTTCTGTCACTCAGATACCTGAAAAACTTCTTGTCTCCCCTCTTGGCCTCCCTTGCTATTTTCTCCTCCGTATCCACTTTAGCCCTCCTGACTATTTTCCCAGCTTCCTTAAGCTTCTCCTTATAAACTTTCTTTTCTACCATCCCCTGTGAAGCTTTGTAGGCCCTGAATGCCTTCCTTTTCCCTCTGACTGGGTTCTTCACCTCTGTTGTAATCCAAAGTGGTTTCTGCCCTCTCTTGTGTTTGCTTACCCTCCTGATGCATTGTTCTGTCACCAGCAGAATTCCCTGTTTAATTGCCCCCCCACAGCTCCTCTATGCTGTCTAGGTTCTCTTTCCCCTTTAGTTCCATTTGTAGCATTTCCTTTATTTTCCTAAAATCCACTTTCCTGAAATACAGTACCCTAGTGGTGGACCCGCTCTTATCCGACCCCATCCGAAGGCTAAACCTCACCATCCTGTGGTCACTATCTCCTAAATTTTCCCTAACCTCCACATCCTCCACAGTGTCCCCATTCATAATTACCAGGTCCAGTATGGTCCCTCCCCTAGTCGGTTCCCTTCCCAGCTGATGAATAAGTGCTTCCTGCATGGACTCCAACAGCTTCCTACTCCTTTCTGATGTTGCTGTTGGGATCCTCCAGTCCACATCAGGAAGGTTTAGATCCCCTACCATCAGAATTTCTCCTTTGTCTGCTATCTCTTGTATTTCCCTACCCATCTCCCTATCTACCTCTTCCCCTGATTTGGTGGTCTGTACACCACCCCTATCCTAACTGCCTCCCCTGTCCTCTTACTTAGTGTGACCCAAAGGATCTCCGCTGAGTGCTGTCCTTCCCTACCTCTCCCTCTTTTTTCCATTCCTGTCTCTCCCATACAAAGTATACCCCAGTAGTTTCACTTCTCAACTGTGGTTTTCTGTCCACCATGTTTCAGTTGTCACTGTCAGGTCTAGGTCTTCCATCCCTACCACTGCCTCTAGGTCCCCATCTTATTTCCCAGACTCCTAGCATTTGACAGCAGACCCTTCCATCTATCCCCTCCTTATTGTTCCCCTTCCTACTAGTGTCCCCTGCCCCCAGTTGCAGGGCAGTGTGAGTTAGGTAAGTCCCTCTAGCTACTTTTCTTAGTCTTCTCCTAACTTTTTACTCCCTCCCCCTTAGTTTAAATCATCCCCCAGAATTCCATCTAGGTACCCCTGCACCTTCTCACTTAGCAGTCTAGCTCCCTCATCATTTATATGCAGCATGTCCCTTGCGTACAGGTACTTGTCTACCCACATGTTCCCCCAGTCACCTATACATGCATATCCCTCCTTTTTGCATCACTGCCTCAACCAGTGGTAAAATCTTTGATTCTTAGCTGCCTGGCCATACTTGCACAGTGCACAGTCAGGAGTTCTGAAAATGCCAGGGAACTGACTATCCCTGTACACCCCTTGGCTAGATCCCTGCGGAGTTAAGAATTACGTAGCTGTATCTGTTGTGGTCTGGGTATAGCCTCACTGCCGACTTGTCTGCACCATTGCAGATTCCATAATCATCCTTTAAAGCCTTCAAGACTTACTTTGCTAGCTGTGCCATTTACTTCACTAGTATTTTCATCTGTGATCCTTAAAATTCTCACAACAGCTCTGATACAGCTACATAGTTCTTAACTCCCCCATTGGGCCATGCAAAGAGCTTTTTACTCCCTTTTTTCATTACCACTGTGTGTTATAACATAAAAGGGGAAGGCTTGCCCTTCACTGAGTAAATAAAAACTTATTGTGAACTATCTGGAGCTATAATAGTCTCTTCAAAAAACTTTTTAACTCACAAGTAAACACTGTAGAACTGTGTAGCTCTACTTAGACCATAATCTTTCTTTCCTACATTTGTTTTTTTTTAACCAAAAATGGAACTCAAAGACCATTGTTAGCTGGTCTCTTCAAGTAGTTAATTTCCACGAGGTGCACAAGGAGTGGATCACCATTTGACAGGGATTTTTGTTCATGCCCATCATCACTCCACGACATTCCCCAGGTGGGTAGAGTAATTTCATCTTCAGGATCTAAGAAAAGTAAATGGGTTATCATTTTGATTAATAAAAGTTTCCCAGGAAAAATTTTGGAAGTTAAACATGATAAAGAGGGTAGACTAGGACTATTGAAAGTAAAAATCTATGGGGTAATATTGGTCATAGGTACTGTGTATGCACCATTTAAAGGTTTGTGCATCAGGCAACTACATGGGATAGATACAGATCAATAATTTTTAATACTCTAACATCTGTCAATAACCTAATAGTCATAATAATCCTAATCATAAACTTAATCCTAACATCAAAGAGTGCATGCATTGTTCAGTCCATCATTAAGGCTCTGCAAGGCTGGACTCTTTTTAATATCTAAGAGTTTAACAATTCAAACTAATTTCCTCCTGACCTCTACTTTACCAGCATACATTTTGGACTACACTTCAACCTCTTTATTTTTATTTCAGGGTTTTAAATAGGTGGTATAGCATAGCAAAACGCTACACAAAATGGTGGGTAATGCTAAGCATGTCCAAAAATGCATAACAGTAGACTGTTAACCATTGTTTTCAATGAGTCTATGGCACACTACATAGAATTAATAAAATTATATATATTTTTAAAGATAAAATTAGTAAAATTAAATATTTTTTTAAACTTCGCTAACCATTCTGTGTCATGCACTATGCCTTTTTAAAGCTGACTAGCACAATCATGTGTAAAACTGTGAATCAGTTTTTCAACTTATTTAATTTAATTTTATTTTAGTTTTTGTTAACTGGGAAGGATGACTAGACAATTTTTTTTTGCTTCTTTTCAGCCTGGGGACAGATGGATGCCAACTGAATATAGATTTTTAAGCTGTTGGTGGTATTTTTAGTGAATGAGGAACATTTGGCCAGGACACAGGGGAAATTCCTCTACTCTTTTTTGAGAAGTGTCATGGGATCTTTAGCATCCACCTGAACTACCACCAGAACAGGCAGATGGGACCTCAGTTTAATGTCTCTTTCGAAAGACGTACCCTGTATTTAAAAAAAAAAACTACAGGGAAGGCCAATGTTTGGAGACTGAACAATAGTCTACTACTAAATGAAGGCTTTTGCACAAGAATTCAGGAGTCAATCCGATATTTCTGGAATATAAATTTACAACAAGCTTTTAATGTTTAACAAGCTTGGGACACTTTCAAGGTCACATAATGTGGCATAATAATTTCAGAAGCCACATGTCTACAGAAAACAAAAAGACAAATGTTATTTCAATGGGCTTAAGCAACTTAGTGTTTAGATATGCTTGTGCAATTGTTGATAAACTTTGGCCATTTACACTCTCTGTTCCATGGGGAGCTACCACCCTATCGGGGTACCAAAGGCAAGGAACCCTCAAGGAGAGTTCCACCCCTAAAGGTGCCATGGGAAGGATTTCCATAGGCTAAAGGTACCTTAGGAAGGCACCCCAAGGAGAGAGGCCTGCCACTGGAGGAGGAGGAGGGGAGGATAGTTGGGCAATGAAAAAGTACTTCTGAGTGAGACTGGAATGAACTGACCTATATAGGTCAGGCAGGGGACATATCTGGTTGCTGCAGCCCATTGAATTGCATGCATAGCCTTTCAATTCAATGGGATTATGCAACTTAGTGTGTAGATATGTTTGTGCAACTGTTGGTAAACTTTGGCCATTCACACTCTCTGTTCCACAGGGAACTACTACCCTGTCATCGTATAGAAGGCATAGAACCCTCAAGGAGGGTTCAACCCTAAAGGTGCTGCAGGAAGAATTCCCTTAGACAAAAGGTACATTAGGAAGGAGCCCCCAAAAAATACTGAGCAGCAAGTGTTGACCATGGAGGCTGAGGAGCACAGATTGACATAACCAGTGATGACTGGAAACAAACACAGACTGAGATGCAAAGCTGAAGATATCAAAACTAAAATAAGGGGGCATGACTTCCAAGGAGAGAGGGAATGGCAAAGAATGAGAACCACCATTCAATTCCATCCAACAGTGGAAATCTACCCAGTAAACTAACAGAAATATACTACAATATGGACTACCTAGCTTTTATGACCTTCAGCATGAAGGAGAGAAACACTCCCCTTTGAGGAGGAAACCTCTGGGGATCCAAGACCTAGGTCGCTTTCCCTCCAGGCTTGGGATTAATTTAGTGATGGCTCAGCCACTGCAATTTAGAGACCCAATTCAGGGGAAAATAATTTGGAGGAAGGCTTTTACTCTATCCCTCTAAAGGGAATGCTGTGAGAGGGCTGCAAGCAAACTCTCTAGCAAAGGGAGACTCCCACTTAGGAGGCCCTCTCCCCAAGGAGGGAGGAGGAGAGCAACAACAGCTGACAAGTATTCACCCAGCTGCGATGAGGGAGGCCTAAAAATGAAGCTGAGCATTTGAGAGGTAGGAAAGAGAGGACATGGAGACCAAGTGAATCTTATGTGATTGTAGGGAGAATAGTTTTTAAAGGTGCTGCTGACTTTGTTGAACAGCTAAAGGAGCCCCTTGGGCATAAGGGCCCCACCCTTCAGCAGCTGAAGTCTTAAATTCTACATCAAGAGGTGCCACTGATATGTCTGCATGGCTAAAGCTCTACCCAGAGTAAGGACATTCCCACCTGGGGGCTGGGTGAGAAGGACCCCCTCCCGAGGTTCACATGCTCAAGATGCGGACTTCATGGGAGCAGAATGAGACCATTGGCTGCAGGGAAAGCCCTGAGCCATATTATGGTGTGGATGTGGTTGGCATGCATCCAATAAGGAGTAATTGTAGGGTACTGTGTATAGAAGACCTGCACATAGGCCTAGGTGATGAACCAGTATAAGTAGACAAGACCTTCACATAGGTACAGTTTGTATGCTGATACCTCCATATAGGTATAAGCAATTAATATCAGGTCAAATTCAAATGGCTTATGTTCAAAACCCCTATGTAGGTCCAAGGTTAACTTAAACAGTGGCTGAACAGCTGCTTTTATCGAAATGCAGGAGTAGTAGGAGGCCTCGGCAGAGCCTGGTGGCTGTGGTACATAGGAAAAACAAACATAGGTACTGTAGGTTGAACACTGAGTGATAACGAGGAAAGTGAATGGGACTGAATGGTATGAGTTTAAAGTGAATGAGGAATGCATGCCGGCTAGTTTCATAAAGAAGGTTAATGTTAGTTACTGATGTGCTGAAGTCAGGTAGGCTGAGGCAGTATAAATAATGAATGAAATTGCCAGGGAAGCCGTAGGATATGGGAACCAAAATTAGTGAGCAGAGCTGCTACAGAGAACTAAGAACAAGGAAGTGGCTTCCTAGCTAGGAGCCGGGTGTAAACAGTTAATGAGTGTAGATGCAATGAGGGTTTGGAGAAAGTATGGAACACAGCACAATTTAAGCCTGAATAACACAAACATAGGAATGAGGATGCAGGACACTAAAAAGCCTGAAAAGAAACAAACCGAAGAAACACAAGTCACAGGAAAATAGAGTGCAGGTAGAACAAACAACAAAGAGAAGCACAAGCTGCAGCTTGAGGCAAAAGCAAATACTAACCTAGAAAAGCAGGAGAAACACAAATGAGGCAGAAAGTCCAGCACAAACCAAGCAGAAAATCAAAAAGCACGAAGGGGAGGGAGACAAACATGGCTGACGGGGGGGGGGGGCAGAGCCCCATTAGAGCCTCCGGCTGCAATGAAAAAGTGCTTCTGAGTGAAGCTGGAATGAACTGAGTTATATAGCTCAGGCAGGGGGCATGGCTGGTTGCTTCAGCTCATTAAACAGCAGGCATAGCCTTTCACAAATTAGAAAAGGAACTCAAAGAGTCAGAAAATGTAATAAGAACTGGGAATACAGAATTTCAAGAATAATATACCTTGCAAATCAACATTACAAAATATTGAGGTTAGTACAGTCAAAAAACATTGGCTGCATATCAAAAGGAATTGGCATATAAAAGTGAAATTGCAAGTTGATATCTTGCAAAAAGAATAAAACAATAATGAGCAATCTGACATTGTAAGTATAATAGATAAAGAAGGGAAGCTCATTGGTCCTGTCTTGGCAGAAATAGTCTGGTGTTCCTTAAACTCAGGTGAGTTTCCAAACTCCCTAAAGGAGGCAGTGGTTACACCGCTCCTTAAAAAATCTTCTCCGGAACCAGACTGTTCTGCCAATTACAAGCCAATCTCTAACCTTCCCTTTCTTGGGAAGTTGATAGAGAAAGTAGTTGCTCTTCAGTTGGACAACTGTTTGACCATCCATGACATCTATGATTCTCTCCAGTCTGGTTTTCGGAAGAGGCATAGTACGGAGACCACTCTGGTTTGGGTGTTCAATGATCTTTTGATTGCTAGAGATCAGAAGTGTTGTTCATTCTTGGTCCTTCTTGATCTCTCTTCAGCCTTTGACACCGTGGACCATGGGGGCTGCTTGAGTGCCTGAGAGATATCTGTGGCTTATCAGGTACAATTTTCAGCTGGTTTAGATCCTTCCTCACTGGCAGAACTCAGAGAGTGGTGTCAGGGATTTATTTCTCAGCCTCATTCTCTCTGCCATGTGGGGTTCCTCAGGGCTCTGTGCTGTCCCCTATGTTGTTCGCAGTGTATTTGCTGCCATTGGGAGACACTGTAAGATGGTATGGGCTGCGGTTTCACTGTCATGCAGATGATACCCATCTCTACTTGTTATTTGCCCCCGACCAGGATAGTGTGGTCTCTGTCTTTAATAGCTGCCTCGTGAAACTCCAGGACTGAATGTGGGCTAGCTGGCTAAGGCTGAACCCTGGAAAGACTGAGGTGTTGATGGTGGAACCAGGTTGCGGGATAGAGGGGATGGGAGGGTGGTCTGTCTTTGGGTTTTGGCTTGTGGGTAGCCAGTTTCTGCCCTCTGTTCAGGTGCAGAATCTGGGTGTGATATTTGACGAAGGGCTGACACGTCATTCGCAGGTTTCAGCTGTAGTCAGATCCTTTTTTGACCATCTGGGGAATATCACCTGGATTAAACAACTTGTTCCATCCCATGATCTTTCAGTGTTGATCCACACCTTTGTGACCTCCCGTCTTGACTACTGTAACTCCCTATACCTAAGACTTCCAGGGGTTGACATCCGCCACCTGCAGCTAGTGTAGAACGCTGCAGCTAGGTTACTGGTCAGGGTTTTCCGGACCAGTCATATTACTCCTGTGCTGCATGAACTGCACTGGCTGCCAGTTCAGTGGTGGATCACCTTTATGGTCAGTTTACTGACCTTTAAGGCCCTTCAGGGTTAGGGTCCTGGCTACCTGCAAGAGCTCCTGGTCCCTTACTGCCCCCTCCAACCCCTCCTCTCAGCTGACGAGGGATTGCCAGAGGTTTCCAGGGTTTGATTAAGGACATCTGGTGCAAGAGCTTTTAGTTATGTAGCTCCAACCCTGTGGAATTCTCTACCTCATCAGATTAAAGAGTGCCTGACCCTCGAGAGCTTCAAGACGGCATATAAAACTTATTTATTTAACCTTGCTTTCGTGATTAGTATTTTATGAGTCATTGTTGTATTTTATTGATTTATCCATGTTTTAATTCTGTACAGCGCTTTGATACATGTTGAATTGTGCTTCATAAATAAATATTATTATTATTATTAATAATTAACCATTATCCCAGATTCAGGACTGCTTCCTTGAATACTATAAAAAATTGTATTCCTCAGATCTCAAAATCAAAATGTTCGAAATTCTACAATACTGTAATGAAGGAACCTTATCCCAGATATCTACAGAAGGAGTAGATATGACAGAGGAAATATCTGAGAATGAGATAAAGGTGGTAATGATTTCCATGAAAAAAGTGAACTCACTAGAGTCAATGGATTTACTTTAGAAATTGCAGAGGTGGTGGGTCTGACAACAGTGGTGGGGTTCAAGAATGCACTCGATAAGCATAAGGGAATCATAGGAGAAAGGAAGGGGGATGGATAAAGAGCTGTAGATTGGGCATGGTCTGTAGTAATAGTGTAGGTAGGTAGAAATGGGCAGACTGGATGGGTGATGCAGTTCGTATCTGCCATCAAATTCTATGTTCCCATGTTTCTATTTTATTCAAAATTTCAGAAACTTTTAATCACATATTTGGGTTTCTTATTTTGTTTAGTAAGGACAGCAATACTCTTCTTGATTCATTTAACATGGCAATTTTGACATTTGTTCCAAATCCAAATAAAGATACTGAAAATTTGAAAACTATAGACCTATAATGGTCCTAAATTATGATTATGCGATTTACATTAAAATAAGTAATACGATTTTACACATATTACCAAAAGTAATACATAACAATTAATGCAACATTGTGCCAGGAAGTTAAATTTATACATGAATGCACAAAATATAGCAGACAATAGACTATGCAAAACAAAAGAACAAGGAGGTCATTGCCAACTTAACTGATGCCTCAAAAGTTTTCAGTACAGTATGATAGAATTGGCTTTTATTTTTGAATCCACTTGAGTAAGATACATTCCCTGGGACTTTATAAAACTTACCAAAGCAATATATAATACCCCAAAATTAAGGATTAAAATGAGCAAGTCACTAACCAAAGAATGCTAACGGTTTAAGGGTGTATGCAAAGGCTGCCCATGTCCCCTTCATTATTCATGCTTGGGATGGAATTATTCATTCATAGACCAATAACAAATTAATCAGTTATGGGAATTAATATAGACAGGTTAATGGTCAATTGAGTATGTACATGGGCAGCTTTATATTAGTTGTGGCAAACGTAGAGTCAAATCTGAGTAATTTTGTTATAGCGATATTAGCTTTTTCTCAGGTGGCTGGGTACAAAATTAACAAAACTAAATCAGAGATTCTGTTGATCAATGTCTCAGACAGTCAAAAATACAACACATTCTAAAGGTGAAATTCAAATAGAGGCCATGAAATATTTAGGGTGAAATTAGCATTGATAAAAGATACCATTTTTATTTAGAACTATAAACCCATAACAGAACAAGTTAAGGATAGGATTCAAGGCTGGAACAAAATACCCTTATAGTATGGAGAAAAGTTCATATACTCATGATGGTCTCAATTCCACAAATATCAAATATTATACAGTCAGTAATCACAGAAACCTCCAAAACCTGCTTCCAAACTATAACTAGAATTCTCTGTAACTGTATGGAATAAAAATTAAAAAAACAAGAATATCTTGGGGAAGCCATGTAGTAGCAGCAGCCACTGACAATCAACCAGAGGTGCTGTCATCCTAGGGGGGCTGCATTTAGCCTCCTGCTGACTGACTAGAATCCTCAACTCAGGATAAAAACCTGTTCCTCCTTTATCGGGAGCAGCCTAATTCCATAGAGTTTTTAAGTTCTTTCCACATTCAGTGCTGGTTTTACATGTTTCTCTCATTCTGTGCATTCTCACATTCTATAGATTTCTTATTGTAACCCAGCTGTCAGAACAGAGTCAGGACCCACACAATGTGTTTGAAATAATTAATTACAAAATTACACATGCCCCTATAATGCATCCATGATGCTTAAAGCAGAACCAGCCTAAATTTTCTTGGTGATTTGCATATATAGCCCATGATGATTTGTGTTGTGGGAGTGTGTGTGAGTTTGCATTTCTTTGAAACCTGGCTTTCTTGTCAAAGTCTTTTTGGGGTAATCCTTGCCTCAGTGCTTTTGTGCTGAGATTCTTTGTCTTTTTAGAAGTAGTGAAGTGTTATATTGGGGCTTTGCTTCTACTAAGGTTCATGCTATGGATACTAGGAGTTTAGAAGGCATGAACCTATAGGTATCTTCTCCACTGTCTAATGGAAATAGTCTAAGAGTCCTCCATTATGTATATGATAATCCAGTTTGTTTTTAAATTATTTTTTAGTTTACTGATTATGATTTGCCAGTGTAATGAATTCCAAGGATTTATGATTCTTTGTGTAAAAAAGTATTTTCATTTTGTAGTAGCAAACTCTTTCCCTTTGACCTGCAATGGGTGGCCTCTGTTACCTGTAGTAGATTATCTAAATTCAATGTTTAGATTGCACATTTTATTGACGATCATTAATAATGTCAAACATTAGTAGCAGGTCACCTCTGATTTGTTGTATATCAAGGGGCATGAGGTTTAGGTCCAATAATCTTTTGTCATAGGAAATTCTTTTAGTTGCTTTTTTTTTAACTTGTTCAATTTATTTATGTCATTCTTTGTGTAAGGACACCAGAACTGAGTGGCACAGCCCAGATGTGGCTGGACACATGCCCTGTAGAGTGTAAATATGATATCTTTGTTGCAGGTATGGATGTTTGTCTTGATTAAACAGAAAACTTTGTTGACATTTGAAACAACTTCATTGCATTGTGTATCCTGTTCTAAATTATTTGTAATAATTACCACAGGATGTTATTCCTTTGTTGTTGTTGTCTTATATAATTTGTATTGATGTTTATCATTTTGTTTTACCTAAGTGCATTATGCAGCATTTGTTTAGATTGAACTTCAGTTCCCATATTTGTTCCCATTCTGAAACTTCATCTAAATCTGCTTGAATAGCTGCAATTTTGTCATCTGATCTACATGGTCCACCAAGTTTTGAATGGCCTGCATGTTTGGTGGACTATTTTATGACATCTTTGGTCATGTCTGAGATGAACATATGAAACATTAGGGGAAAAATTAGTGGTCTAAGTACAGAACTCTGGGGAACCCCACTGGTACGATTGCTTGGCGGTGAACTGTATCTGTTTATCATTGCACTTTGTGTTCTATTGGTCAACCAGTTATGAAACAGTTAATTAGTAAAGGAGCTATTGCAAGATTATTCATTTTATTGACTACTGCCAAGTGAGGAACAAGGTCAAAGGCCTTACAAAAATCCTAGAAAATTATGTCTACTATGTTACTTTTGTTAAGTTCACAACTGATTTTTTCATAAAAGCATAATAGGTTTGTCATACATGATCTGCCTGTTGTAAAGTTGTGTTGCTCTGCATTTATACTAATTAGTTTTGTGGTGATTTTATCCTTAATTATTCCTTCTAGTATTTTGCTGGGAATGGAGGTGAGGCTGATAGATCTATAATTGTAAATATTATATATACAGTATATATATATATATTTCATTTTTGAAAATTAATGAGCCATTTGCAATATTTCAGCTGTTAGGAACCTTTTCTTCCTTAACTTATGCTTTGCAGACCATTTTCAGTGGGGTGACAATGTAATTTCTAGCATTTCAGTAGAAATTGTATTTGGTCCAGGCTAATAGTATTTTCTTTAGTTTGTTCTTTCTTTGATTTCAGCTGTACATATTTTAATTTTTTTTTATCGATTCATATGTCTTTGATGGTTGGGTTTCTTTCTCTTGGAGCAAAAACTGAGCAGAAATAATTGTTAAATGCATTATCAATATCTGAAAGGTTGGCTATAATATCATCATATTTCATGGAAAATGAGAGTTGTTTAGTCAGGATGGTTAGTGCCTAAGCTGAAAAGAGATTAGGATCCTGGGTAACATTTTTTATGATAACATAAGCACAAATAATTTAAACTGAAGAAAGAGGGGAGATGGGTCATGTATGGGGGACTAGCAGGGAGTAAAACAAAAAATAAATTAACAAACAAAAACATGGACTCAACATACCAGCTGTCAATGCAAGAAGTCTAAACATCCTTAAAAAACAGAACTAGAATTAATAATGGAAAAAAAAGATATCGACATACCAGCAATTACCGAAATATGGTGGACAGAGCAGTCAGGCTGGAGTGAAGACATCCAGGGATATAGACTCTATCAACATGACAGATCTGACAGAAATGGAGGAGGCATCACATTATACATCACAAACCATGTTAAGCAATATTTTGATGAGCCATACACCTATAGAAAATAAACTTGAATTATTGTGGGCTGAGATTTCCAGAAATGGGGGGAACTAATGATAGGGGTATGCTATTGTTCCCCTGATATGACTGGACAGTAACATTTAGACCTGATACAAAACATCTCACAACAAGTCCAACCTGGGGAAATGTTATTACTGGGAGATTTCAATCTCCCAGGTATAAACCTGGGAGACAAAACATGGCAGGTAGTAAGGTAAACACGGAGGTACAGAGCTCAACACAGGGCAGGACAGGGGTAAATGGAAAAATAGACAAGGGCAATAAGAGCAGAGATGGGGGGAAAAGGATAAAGCCAACATTAAATGGAGGGCAATGAGTACCAATGCCCATAGTCTGGGAAACAAGCTTCCTGAGCTAGTAGCACTGATGGAAGATGAACAATTGGATATTGTGGCAGTCACAGAAATATGGTACGCAGAGAACCATGACTGGGATGTCAACATACCATGAGTCAACATAAGGTCGTGCCTGAAAATAGGCAGGATTTGTCTAGTGCACTTACCTGGTCAACAAAAACTAAATAAATAAATACCTGGGTACACAATCTGCAGAAGGGACAGGGAAGGTAAAAGAGGAGGTGGAGTAGCTCCATACATAAGGGAAGGGATCAAAGCTACAGAACTAAAAAGTAAAGGGGGAGGACAAGAGGCACACTGGATCACCTTGGAGACAGGGAATGGCATCACAATCCGCACAGGGGTTGTATACAGACCCCCATCTCAAGGGGAGGAAATGGACAAGAAAATGATATAGGACATTCTCAAAATGGCTGAAAAGGGTAGATACTGTTGATTGGGGACCTGAATATGCCAGTTGTTAACTGGATGACATGCACTGCAGCCACATCCAAGAGCAGGGTCATTCTCGATACCCTGCAGGGGGCAGGCCTTAGACAGCTAGTGCTGGAACCAACTCAGGAGGGAGCAATACTAGGCCTGGTACTCTCAAATGGAGAGAGGATCACAAATTTAGAAGTCAGTAGACATCTGGGAACAAGCGACCACTGCACAGTGTGCTTCACAATGAGCACAAGCATGGAGATAAGCCATACAAAAACAAGGATATTGGACTTCAGAAGGGCTGACTTTGGCAAAATGGGTGAATACCTGAAGAATGCACTAGCAAAGGGCCAAAAAGGAGGGGTGGAAGAACAATGAAGAAAAATCAAAACTGCCGTCATAGAGGCAACAAGCCTTTGTGTGAAACAAATAAAGAAAACAAAGTGGAGTAAAAAAACACTATGGTTCTCAAAAGAGGTGGCAGGGAAGGTTAAGGAGAAAAAGGCTGCATTCAAAAAGTATAAGGAATCACAGAAGGAGCATGACAGGGAACTGTATCAATTAAAGCAGAAAGAGGTGGGGAAGGCAGTCAGAATAGCAAAGGCCCAAACCGAGGAAAAGATAGCCAGCTCAATTGAGAAGGGGGATAAAACCTTTTATAGGTACATTAGGGAGCATAGAAAGGTTAAGGGAGGGATAGTGAAGATTAATAAAGGAGAGGGGAGGTGGGCAGGGGGAGACAGTGAAAAGGCAGAGATACTGAATGAATACTTTTGCTCAGTATTCACAAAAAGAAGATGAGGAGGAGTTACCTAAACCAGACAATAAAAGTACTCTGGGTAGGGAGGTTGACACCAGTCCATTCAGAGAAGAAAGAGTCCTAAAAGAACTCCAAATTCTCAAGGTGGACAAAGTAATGGGGCCTGATGGGATTCACCCCAGAATCCTAAAAGAACTAAGGGAGGACCTAGTGACACCACTGACCATGCTTTTTAACAAATCATGGCAGGATGGGGTGGTACCTGAGGACTGGAGGAGGGCAGATGTGATTCCCCTTCACAAAAGTGGGAGCAAGGAAGAAGCAGGAAACTACAGACCTGTAAGTTTGACCTCAATGGTAGAGAAAATGATGGAATCACTTCTGAAAGAAAGAATTGCTGAGTACCTAGAGGCCAGTGGGGCACAGGAGCCAAAGCAGCATGGATTTGCAGCAGGAAGGTCATGTCAGATGAATCTAATTGATTTCTTTGATGGGGTGACCAAAGTAATAGACCAGGGAGGGGCTGTGGATATGACCTACCTAGACTTTAGCAAAGCATTTGACACAGTCCCACACAAAAGATTAATAATCATGTTAGCCAGCCTGGGAGTGGGTCCCAGGGTGGTAGCCTGGGTAGCAAACTGGCTGCACAACAGGACACAGAAGGTAATAGTGAATGGAACACATTCCGAAGAAAGGGGGGTTACTAGTGGAGTGCCTCAGGGCTCAGTACTGGGTCCAGTCCTCTTTAACATCTTTATAGGTGACATTGCAGAGGGTCTAGAGGGAAAGGTATGCCTCTTTGCAGATGACACAAAGATCTGTAACAGAGTTGATACACAAGAGGGGGTAGAAAAGATGAGAAGGGACTTGGCAAGGTTGGAGGAATGGTCAGACATATGGCAACTTAGATTCAATGCAAAGAAGTGCAAAGTAATGCACCTGGGAAACAAAATCCCAGGAGAAGAGTACACAATAGCAGGGGAGGTACTAACAACAACAAAAATGGAAGGGGACCCGGGGGTAGTCATATCAGATGACCTAAAGGTGAGTAAGCAATGTCAGAAGTTGGTAAGGAGAGCCAGGGGGATACTGGGATGCATAGGAAGGGGCATCACAAGTAGAAAAAGGGAAGTGGTTATCCCCTCTATACAGACAGTTGATGAGACCCCATCTGGAGTACTGTGTGCAGTTTTGGAGATCTCATCTACGCAAGAACATAGACAGGATGGAAGCAGTCCAGAGGAGGGCAACTAAAATGGTGCAAGGTCTGCATCAGAAACCATATGAAGAGAGAGACTGAAAGAGCTTAATATGTATACCCTTGATGAAAGGAGGGACAGGGGGGACATGATAGAAACTTTCAAGTACCTCAAGGGAATCAACACAGTCCAGGAGGGTAGCATCTTTCAGAAAAAGAGATGTGTAAGAACAAGTGGGCACAATTTAAAGATAGAGGGGGACAGCTCAGCGGTAATGTGAGGAATTTTTTTTTCACGGAGAGAGAGGTGGATACAAGGAACCGCCTTCCTGGGGAGGTTGTTGGGTCTAAAACAGTGGGGGAATTCAAACATGCATGGGACAGACATAAGGCAATTATAGTTGGGGTTGCAGGAAGTAGGCTGTTGGTTAACTAGAATCTGCAGCTTATCCAGTAGGTAGGGGAATGGGCAGACTGGGTGGGCCAAGTGGTCCTTATCTGCCGTCAAAGTCTATGTTTCTATGTTTCTATAAACTGTGATAATCTTACAACATCAAACTCCAAAGAACTGTGTTTCATGAACATGCTGCCAACAATGAGTTATACCAGATGGCAGACGCACCTACCGGAAGTAACAACCTTCTGAGTGTGGTCATCACTGATAAAGTGGAAGGAATAACTCCTGTCCAAATATTAGAACCTTTGATGAATATTTGCCACAACATGATCCAGTTCCACCTTGTAATGAATACTAAAAAGGTTAAGGGACATACTATTGCTAAGAACTACAACAGGGCTGATTTTAAATCATCCAATACATCACTTCGAAATTTAGACTGGAGGCAAAATTACAGTACATTAAGTGTGGAACTATTCTGCTTAGCTATTAAGAATAAGATACTTGAACTGGAGAAAGTATACATACCCAAGAAACCCCTATACAACAACAGGAGTAAAATACCACAATGGTGTACCCACAAGATCAGAAAGCAGCTAAATAAATAAGCATTTGTCAATGCCGAATGTTTGCTTGCTGGCACTGGCATTGGTAGTGTAGAAGTTACAGAGCTGCATAATAGGAATGGCAGCGAAGTATTGAACTGAAGCCAACCCCACCACCACCTTGCAGAGAGTGACAGGCATTGGGGTGTGCCTTTGGGTCGTCAGGCATAACGACAATGCCATTTCACCACACCCTACCCTGCAGACACTGACAAGCCGCCACGTGTGCCTTGGGGTCTTTGGTTCTTATATGCTAATTCTATTCCATCAGGAAATACGGTGAGATGGGTGCAGTAGTAGAATGGGGTGAAGTTTGGGCTCAAAGAGTCCGAGGCACACCTTGATGCCTCTCACTGACTGCGAGGGTGTGGGTGGAGGTGGAATGGTATAAGCATGACAGGCAAGAATTCCAAGTCACACCCCTGATGCCTGTCATACTCTACAGGGTGGGGCGTTATGGTCGGAAGCCCTAATGCCTCAGGCATTCGTTGGTATTTTCACTCCAAATTTTCAACATGGTTTTTTTGTGACCCCCACCTCATGAACAGTGGCAATATCAGTTTGTTAGCCGAAAACTGCTTTTGCACAGCGACTATGGCATTTGGTACTACAGGTGCAAAAACACATTCCGAACAGGATGTGAAAAATGACAGCGGTACTGTTCATGGGGAGGTGTACAAAATGGCAATGTTGAAAATCTGCTGTGAAAATCTTAAAAAAACTGATGAAGTCATGAGCGTGTGTAGAAACTGAGCAACACACACCCGTAATGTAACTAGTTTGGGGAATTTTTCACAGCAGATTGTTAACACAGGTATTTTGGGACCTCCGATCGTGAACAGTGTCAGTGTGATTTTCTTTTATCTGTCCCGAACAATGATTTCCCAGCGACCATCAAGATCTCTGCACTGAAAGTGTGAAAACACATTTCAGCCATGTTGTGAAAATGACAGCTGTACTGTTCATAAGGAGGTGTGGAAAAATGCCACTGGTGAAAATCTGGACTGAAAATATTACAAATTCATGAACCTATGAGGGTGCGGAAACTCGAATGCTCACTCATAACACAGTCATTTTATGGAGTTTTGTTACCAAATTTTCAACATAGCCATTTTAAGACCTCTGCTCATGACCAGTGTCACTGTGATTTTCTTAATCTGTCCCAAACATTGTTTTCGCACTTTTGACTGTACCATTGTCTTTACAGGTCAGAAACACATTTTTGGCGAGATGTGAAAATGGTAGCTGCACTGCTCATAAGGAAGTGCGGTAAAATGGCACTGTTGAAAATCTGGTGTGCAAATATTACAAATTTGCAAACTTGCCAGCATGCGTAGGAACTGCGCAACGTGCGCTCCTAAAACAGTAATTTTTTGGAATTTTTTCACCAAGTTTTCAACATAGCCGTTTTAACACCTCTGCTCATGACCAGTGTCACTGTGATTTTCTTAACATGTCACATTGATTTCGCACACCGACTGCGCCATTGTGCGCTACATGGGCAGAAACACGTTGAGGGCGAGATGTGAAAAATGACAACTGTACTGCTCATAAGGAGGTGTGGTAAAATGGCAATGTTGAAAATCTGGAGTGAAAATATTGAAACTTTGCCAACTTACGAGCATGCATAGGAACTCTGCAACGCACGCTCAAAACAGTCATTTTAGAATTTTTTCACCAAATTTTCAAAATAGCCATTTTAAGACCTCTGCTCATGAACAGTGTCACTGTGATTTTCTTAATGTCCCGTACATTGATTTTGCACCAACTGCGCCATTGTACTACATGGTGGAAACACATTTTGGGTGAGATGTGAAAATGACAGCTGTACTGCTCATAAGGAGGTGTGGTAAATGGCAATGTTGAAAATCTGGAGTGAAACTATTGAAATTTTCAAACTTACGAAAGCTATGTAGGAACCGCGCAACGACGTCAGAAATAGTCATTTTTAGGAATTTTTTCATGTACTTAACATAGCCATTTTAAGACCTTTGCTCATGAACAGTGTCACTGTGATTTTCTTAATGTGTCCCATACATTGATTTCGTACACCGACTGCACCATTGTGCGCTACATGGGCGGAAACACATTTTGGGTGAGATGTGAAAAATGACAGCTGTACTGCTCATAAGAAGGTGTGGTAAAATGGCAATGTTGAAAATCTGGAGTGAAAATATTGAAAATTCGTGAACTTATTTAGCAGTAGGGAACTGCGCAATCCAAGATTATAAAACAAAGTTTATTTTTAGAATTTTTCCACCAAATTTTCAAAATAGGCTTTTTGAGAGCCCACCTTATGAACAATGCAGTGTCGTTTTGGTAATCATTCTGGAAAGGTGATTTCGCGCAGTGGCTGCGAAATCACCCTTCGGGCCCGAGTAACACCATGACAGTGACAGCATTCATGAGAAGGGGTCCCAAAAACCCCATGCTGAAAATTTGGTAAAAAAATTCTAAAAAATGCCTGAGATATGCAATAAAGTTGAAAAGACCCTATCTATTCCATTATACAGCTTACCAGCATTTCCTCAGTTCGCGGTCGGCTTTGAAGAGTGCAGACGTGTTCCCGGTCCGCCGAAGATTGTCGCGCCGAGCTCCGGAGGTAAGCATGGGGTGAGGGGGGGTGTGGGGAGGCAGGGTGCGCACTGGGTGGGTGTGGGTTGTGGGAGGGGCAGGAGAAGCGCCATGGGACAGTTTTCTATTTACAGGTGTTTTTAGAGACGACGAGGGACGCTTTGCCATGCTGGGGTGGGCTCCCAGCGTGGCAGCTGAAAACTGTTTGGGGGGCTGGAGCCGACGGGGTTGGGTACCCGTTGGCTAAAACACATTTTGCCACGCTGGGTGGGCTCCCAGAGTGGCACCTGGATGTGGCGGGGAGACAGTGGAGCTGACGGAAGTTGGGCACCCCGTCGCCGACAGCATGGGGAGAAGAGTGGAGCCAATGGGGATTGACACTGCCGCGGCTATAACATCATTTTGCCATGCTGGGGTAGGCTCCCAGCTGCGCACCTTGATGCTTTGGGGCATGGAGCCACGGGAGATTAGACACCCCGTCGACCATTACAGGTGTGTGGGGGAGGGAAAGGCGCGAGCCGCGGTGTGTGTGCGTCTTGGCGTGTGTGAGGAGGAGCTCTGCTCACTCAAGCGGAGCTCTCCCTTTCAACTGTATGCCACTGCATTTTCAGCTGTCATAGACAGCTGGAGCAGTGATTGGCGCTCTGCGAACGCGCCTGCAAACACACTGACTGAATTGGAAGAGGCTGACACACCTCTGTAAAACTCGTATGATGGCACTATGTTTCTTGCACATGCGTGCAAGCAAACATAAAAATGATCTGCTTACAAAGCCATGAAAATGGAGGGTAGCAGCTTTAATTGGGATAATATAGGAAACAACTGAAGATTAATAAGAACATAAGGAGAGAGGAATAAGCTAGAATTCAGAATAGTGCTTGCAAAGGATAATGGCAAATCCTTCTATGCCTATGTTAATAACAACCAAGCTACAGATAGAACAGTTGGAACCAATAATTCAGGGCAACAAGGAAATTAATGACTAAGTAGAAGCAGCTCAGCACTCCAAACAATTTTCACAGTGCAATGGTACAATTTTATTCTGGCAAGAAGCCTGGATCAGAATCAGCCCCTGTACTTCAACCCTACAGCGGGTCTTTCTCAGGGGGTGTATACGCTATTGCCCATCGAGTTTGTCTCCTGCCTTAACAGGGCTATGTTGTGGAATTGAAATGCAAGAGATATTCATCAAGTTTTTTTTAAATGTAGCAACCATATCTGCAGATATTTTTTTCCTTTGGTAAGGTATTGGGAGGGCTAAAGCTCGAGGTTCAATGTGGGGGAATAGCTCCTCCCACATCCCCTACAAAGGCTAGCCTCCCACGGCAGTTCCCTGTTTAGCGTGCCATTCGCAAGCACTGGTCTCCTGCCTGGCTCGTAGGCTGTGCCTCCTTCCCCTTCGCTCTGCTTCCCTGTGCTCCCTGTTTGTCTCCCTCTCCCCATTTTGTGTTGCTCCCATTGGTGTTCCCTTCTCTTGCTTCGCACCTCTCCATCCCTGCCCTTTGTTCCCATTTTGTCTTCTTACCCTGCCCTCCCCATCCCATTCTTTCTCCACTGTGCTTCCGTTCTCCTCCTTCTCCATTTTCCCCTATCCAGCTGCCTTGTCCCTTGACTCTCATTCCTGTTCCTTACCCTGCACTACCCATTTCCATGTCTCTCCCATTGATGGTGTTGTCATGTTTTGGCCCCCGACCATGTCAGCAGCATTGCATCTCCCTGGAGCTCCAGTGCTGCACCTTGTCCTGCTGTTCCATCTCGGATCCTGCTGTAGCATCTGCTCTGTGCTGGCTCTGGTGGGTGCTGCTGGCAGCATTTAATTTCACATGCCCATGGCGCTTTTCCCCAGATCCTGTGCCCTGCTTGCCTGTTTTTTTTTTTCTGCCACCTCACCTGCCCTGAAACCTTATTCATGGCTTGCAGTAATGCTTAGCTCTAGTGGTTTCATGGGGTCAACTCATCAAGTGCTTGTTTATTTTGGCACGATGCAGTGGACTTTCACCCACAGCCCCTTGCACTTCACCCTTTGGTGGGCCTTCTGATGGGAGCGTATCTTGCTCTCATTTGCACCCTTTTCTGGCCAGCTTCCCCTACTTTCCACACCTTGCCCTACTTGTGCAATGTGAGTGGGCTTTGCCTCGCCTCTGTGTCTGCTAGCACGGTGTAAATATGTCACACGGCAGAATGCCATATGGCACAATCGCATTGCGTGATTTCGGGTTATCTTTTGTTCTGTGGGGGGCTCCACCCCCACACCCTCCATTACAGGGGGCTGCACCCCCTGGACCCCCCCCCACTAAAGATTCTAACTCTGGGGGTCCAACACAGGGAGCGCACAGTTCGGATTTGCCATAATGCCATATGCTATTAAGCGTACAACATTATGACCCAGTACAGTGTCTGCTCCCCTTTCCTCTGCTCTGGTTGTCTGTGGGTCCTGCTCTGCTTAGCGGGTTTTTCCATTTCCCCTCCTTTCCCAGCCTGTTCTGCCCCTTAATTCCCTACCCTTCAGTTTCCTCTCTCTCCCATGCCTCTGCTACTCTACTGTAGGACCCAATCTTTGGGTGAGTTGAACCCTACAGCACCAAAATAAAATAAAAATAAAAAAAATACCCTTCCCTGTCCTGCGCTCCCTCCCTCTATCTTGTGGCTCTTCTTGTCTGCCCCTGCTGTCTCCTTCCTGGAGCTCCTCCCCCTTCTCTGCTGCTCCACGTTTTGACCCCCCAATCCCCCATTCCTGCCCTTGTCCCATGCTCCCCTGTTTTTTCTTTTGGGCCTTTCCCTCCTTGCGCCAGCACTCCACCTCCATCTACACCTCTTCTACCGTCCAGTCCTGTGCTGCCTCTTACCCTAGTCTGGCGCCTGTACCCCTTACCATTTTACTCTTAGCATCTGTATCCCACTCAGCCTCAAGATTTTATGTCTCCTTGTTCCAGCCCTGGTATCCCTCACCTTCCAGCATGCCAGTCACCTGCAGCGTTCTTACCTGCTCCCTCTTCCATGCCCCTTTCAGTGCTCCCTATGTCCCACATCATTGGCTCTCCTTATGAAATTCATCTCATCAGGCATTATCCATTCTGTGTGACTACTGTATTGTTTGCTTTTGTTCCCCAATTTGCCTATGAGTTGTTCTTCCCTAGGCACTGCCAGTCCTGGAGCCTCTTTCGAGTTCCTACCCTACCATCATTCCAGTTGCTGTTTGGTCTCGAAGATGCTCAGCGTGCGGCTCCCTGTTTTTCCCACAGCAGGGGACTGGGATGTCACGGTGGGGCATCGTAACTCCGATTTGCAGGAGCCTGCTCTGTTTTATCTATATTATCTGCCCTGACCTCTTCTGTCTTACTACCAAGTATAGTACCAAGTATCAGAAATGGTAATGGGGCCAACCTTACAAATTGTTTTATTGAGTTAATGTAACAGTAGAAATATTTATTATTGTTTTTGTTTGTGTTTTTTGCAAATGAATAGTCCGTATCATCTATGCTTTCTTGATTGCAGTTTTGCATTTACAGAGACTAGATTTATAATTATTCTAGGACTCTTCAATTTTTGAACATATTTATTTTTGCATGATTTAGCCTTTTTCTTGATTAGTTTCCTGATATTTTTATTTAACCATTTTGGTTTGATACCCATATTGCTATATTTTTAAACTTTTAGTATGTTTTTACACATGCCTAGAATAATTTGAATGAAGATGTGCCGTACTGTATGTCTTCAACATTTTTGTTAGGTAGAAGCTGGTTCCAATATTCTTTTCTAATGGTATTAATTTCTGCATGGAATATTTGCTTTGTTATATGTAATGGGCCCCATTTTCAAAAGGTTTGGGTGGCACCACCCAGGATGCACCGCCCAAACCTGGAAATGTGCCACCTATCAGAGGCATGCCCATATTCAGTTTGATCTGGGCCCAAAACAAGGAGTGGCAGCTTCAGGCTCATCATTTCTACCTCTAGCTGAGTGTGCACTAGCCTGTAAATAAATGTTTGGAGTTTTGTAAGCAGCTTTCTGCCTAAAGTGTCATGCCCTGAATCTTACTGTTTTGCTAAGGGTACAGTGTTTAAATGCAGTTGCAGTTCCTAATGTAATCTGAATAACATTTCGGGTTTGCATGTTAATAAGTTAAGGCCTACTCCAAGTTGCCATGTGGGGACAATAAAGTGTGCAGTGTAACGTGAAAGCAAAATCTATTTCTAGACCAACAAAGTGGCTGTTTACTCCTGGAAGTCAAGGGGATGATGAAGAAGATGGTGATGGAAAAGAATGGAATCCTGGGAATCCTGATGAGGCAGGAAGAAGCAGAGCATGGTTCCCAGGTGATGCTGATGGTTTCAGGCCAGGGGTATCCACAGGTCTCTATCCATGTAGCACGCTGGCTGCCGAATGGAGAAAGTGGGTGGTTGTCCCCAAAAGGGCACATGTAACATGGTCAAGGCAGGGACTTCCATAGCTGTACAATAGTGGGCCATGCTTTTAGGGGTGTGGTTCAAATGCCAAGCCTGGGAACTGTACAGTGCACAAGGGGTGACTCCTGGCAAGACTGTTCCATTCTGTACCTCTAGACATGGTAGGCACACCTGATGTTATTACCCACTACCCTTCACACAAAGGGACAGTGGCAGGAAGGCCTGAAAGGGGGGTTGTTGCATTATGTTCTTATAACAATTATTTATTTTTTTTACCCAATTCATGTTCTGTGCACATCTTCATATCTTGTTCTTTCCACATTCATTACATTTATTATGCTAGTCTCATAGTATGTAAATGTTTCTTTATGATCTGGTGCACACATAATTTCAGCAGACATGTTAGAAAAACAATATAATGCTTCTTCTAGGTTAATGTTACCTTAAAATGTTTTTTTTTCATATAGATGTTTCTCCTCCTCCATCGGAGCTGGCAGGCGGCTCTGACCCCTCTCTCAGAGGGGACTCATCTCTCCAGTGGCCCTTCCCCACACCCACCCCAACTGGCCAGCCCCCATGGGTTGCCCCCCCCCCGTGACAGGGCTGGTGGCAAGGGGTGCCAGCCCCCCCACTGCCCGGAAGCCAACATCTAGATTGCTGGGGGGAGGCATGTGGCAGCCCACCATCACAGATCCTGCCAGCTCCAACCTTTTTCCATTTTCTCCTCAGACCCATGCATGTACAATGAGTGGGGTGACTGTCTCCACCTCTGCAGAGGCAGTCTTATGCCCTATGCATGGGTCCACCCCATTCTAGCTTTGCATTTGTGCTAGCACTCAGCTTCCACTGGGTGTCAGTCTACAGCACGGTGCTGAGTCCCCCCAACCCTGAGGAAGGACAGCTGTCAATGGACGCTCCATCCTTCCTAGCCTCAGCTGACCCCCGAGCGACCCAAGTCCATTCCTGAACCTGGGTCACCAGCGTAGTGCAAGGTTACCTTAAAATGTTAAAGCATATTATTCCATAATGGCAATTAAATTAGCATACACCTGAAGCTAAAACTTTAAGTATAAATGTGCTGTTTGTAGCCCCCCTTAAAGAATTACATAAAGTATCTCCACCGAGTATATTTTTGATACTACTTTTAACCCTTTTTATACCCAGTTATACCATGGGACCCCATGGAAATGAAATACTGTATCTTACTGTAGCAACCATTTGTTTTATACAAAATTCAAACAGATCAATACATACTGTACAGACCATTTTGGCCCTGGGTCAAATGTTAAAGTTTGTATTAGTGCATGGCCATCTCACATGCTGGCTGTGCAAACATGTTGGCTCTAGACAGTTCTTGCATTTTATTCTCAATGATTGGAGTTGGAAACATTGTTGAAAGAAATAAGTGGCTGAAGTCATAATAGCAGATGCAGAATGCAAAACTATTAAAGCCATTTAAAACAAACGGTAGCAAAATGGACTTGGCTAAAATGTTCAAAAAATGAATATAACCCTGTTTACAAATACATTTCTCACTACTGTGCCAATGGCAAAAGTCTCTTGTAACTAGGGCCCTAAAGTAATTTTTTTGGGAAAACTAGTAAATATTTACTGGAATTATAACTCAGAAATACATTTCTGTCCATGTGCACACTTGTGCAAACACCACACTGACATGTACATGTCAAACAGGTATTAAGCGGTGTAGTATTACAGGATTCTAGCAGGATGTATGTGACAACAGTGATAAATGATGCACTGGAGCAAAGAGTGCCAAGAGTCTATGAATGAATAAGGAAGAGTATCTATAAAAACTATCTATGTATCTAAGTGCAGTTGGTATTTTCCTGATGGTACCAAAACATCCATTTACCCTGAAGATGATTTAATTGTGCCTTGATTGTGATACTGTCTTTATATTTGAGTTCATTATCTACGTTACTGCTTCCTTTATATGCTGATATGATGTTCATGCTTACTGTATTTTGCTACCCTTACTCTTAAACTGTGTTAATATTGTATTCGTTGTTACACTGTGTAATGTATACTTTTTCTATGTTTTTATATCTCAGGTTGTACCTGAAAAAAGTCAGCTTCTGCCTAAAGTACCTACCTAGTTAACAAAAACTAAACAAATAAACATGTGCCATAAACTCCGTATTCTATTTTTTAAGGCTAAGAACTGATGAAATTACTGAGCAGGGCAGCAGATTGACAAAGGCAACACAGGCACTCCCTGTGTGAGGTAGTGTCAGGCTATGAAAACTAGAAGCAAAAAAGCAGAAAAAAAGATACCGTACCACGAGAATTGTAGCTGTGCAGTGTTTTACTTTAAAATGCTAATGCAAAATATTGTGAAGTACATAAATACTGTACAACAGGTATTTTATAGTGGTCATTCCAGAGAGATGGAACTGCCGAGACGGCAACTCAACCAGATAAGAAGTGCTTTATTAAGAATCCTGGTTATGGGTAACTAGTGTACTTATAATTACTGTGCTTAAAGGTATAATGTAAGTAAAGTCCAAAATGTGATTAAAAACATCATACTCTATATAGAGTAGGTGTCAGTCCTAAACATAAATACTAATACAACAAATTTAATTTAAAACAGCACAGACAAGAACGTAACACTAATATCCAGAGTTCCTGCTTTAGGTACCAGGGCCAGGACTACCAACTTGTTGCCCCACACTTGGCAATGGCTTACCTGTGGCTAATCTGGCTGTGTAGCCTGGACTGGAGGTTGCCTGAAGGTGCACATTTCTGGAAAAGAGGAAACAGAGACAGATTAGCATATAACTCTGTGCAATAGAGATCATAAAGAGCATACAAAATGTACAAAACCAGCATTTCGTGATTATGCGCATAATATCAGTTTTCCTCATTCAACCCAGGTGGGTAGTGTCCCCCTAACTGTACCATCCATAGTGCTAATTAGTTTCCTTAATATCAGGATGTTCAAGACTCCTCCCCTTTTGCATAGTTTCACCTTTTCCAGGCTGCAAAATTTAAATTTGCAGCACTCAGGGTTAGGCTGGGATTGGATTTACAGTGAGAGGGTACTGGTGTCATTCTTCTTTTGTATGGCTCTAATGTGTTCACCAACACGGATCTTAAAAAGGTGGATGGTTTTGCCCACATAGGACCCACAGGAACAGGAAGCCAAATAAATTATGTTATTGGAGTCACAGCTGACAAACTGTCTTGTTATCAAAAGACTTTCTACAGTAGCCTTAATAGAAGTGAAGTGATTTGTTGTTTTCAATCACTGGGCAGTACACACACCACCAACAAGAGAAAGTGCCATTGGGTACTGTTGGCAGTCAAGTTTTGGTTCTTTCTTCAGTGACAGGTTGGCAGCTATCATAAGTTTACCTTCTGAAACCCTATGCTGCAAAATTTAAATGTATGGCACTCAGGGTTAGGCTGGGATTGGACCTGCAGTGATAGGTCACTGGTGTCACCCTTCTTTTATATGGCTCTGTTGTGTTTCCCAACACAGATCTTAAAAGGGCAGATGGTTTTGCCCACATAGGACCCACAGGAACAGGTGGTCAAATAAATGATGCTGTTGGAGTCACAGCTGACCTGCTAGATTCAGGGCTGTCTTGTATGATGGGGGAGTTTGACAAGAATTGTGAAAATAAGGTCAAAGCAAATGACGCCCTAATGTCTGGTAACAAATATTTCTAATGGCTGCAGACTGCCTGTTGTAAGTTGTAGTGAAAGTAAGGGTATGTTCTTCAGTATCCATACAGTTCCTCACAGTTAGTAAACTCTCACGGCTAGTGGAGTTCACTTGTGCTTCAGCTAGGTCAAGGACATCTATAATGTAACCTCTCTGCTTGAACCTGCTACTCATCTGCTCATGATAATCACATTCATAGGTACTGGAATTTATGGATGTTTTTCAGTAAGTGCTGTGTATGGCAGGTAGAGGCATGTAGCAGAGTATTCCTGTCCTTTGCTTTGTGGTACAGGTCAGTCTTGAGTGTACTGTCCTCTTACTTAAAGATGTTTAAATCCAGGAAATTAACCCCTTCATGACAGACTGCCATATCCTGTTTCTTACTACCAATAAGACCTTATTATGAATTGCAATGTCAGAGGCTCAGTAGGTTGCATGCCTGTATCTGGAGACAGAAGACTGGAAAGTCGTGGGATGTGTGCGTGGGCCAAATGCTATATTCAAAATGCACCATGAATGGTAGGCTTCCCAAGTATTTGGGAGACCTTCCTCAGTAGTTCACAATTCAGCCAGTATTCAGGAAGTACTGTTCAGCGGGATTTTAAAATCTCATAGGGCTTCATTAGCCAATCAGAGGCCATTTCTGGAGCTCACAGTCTGGTATACTGGGACTATTTCACTCACTCTTGGTAGAAGACAGGAGACAGATACATCTAAGACTTTAAACTTGTTAAAAAGATTTTGTTTTTGTGCTCCACATGCTTTTTTGTTAGATTTTTTTGTTTAATCACTTACGATAAACTTAGGCTTGTTTTTCAGACTGTGTTTACTATCCTTGTTGCTGAACTTTAGAGGGACCGGGGCATCTACCGACTTCTATCCACATCTGCTTACTACCCACAGCTCAATTGTGGGTTGTTTTAATTTCAGGTGAAGTTCATTTTCTTTGTGTTCTTTGTTGCTATTGCCGCATTTTGGGCTAAGTTCATTGTATGACTCAGGAGGATTTTCGATAGGGTATTTACAAAAGCATAAGGAAAACACAAAATATATAAACTTAGGATATTTTTGATAATGTGTGCACTCAGTGTGTGCCCAGCATGCCATTAGAGAATTGGAAGTCTCTATAAAGTTTATCTTTTGCTGTTTTTGAGGTATTCTAGCAGCCTGTGTTGGTGACTCATTTGTGTATTTTTCCCCTTCATCTGCCTTCTGGTCGAATTTCAAACTTGGCTGGATTGTCACCCTGTCATTGATCATGTCCTCCTTCTCATCTGAGAAGAAAAAGGTGACCCCGACCCAGCGTTCATCCTTCTCGATGCTGGCGGGGGTCCCCCGTGGGCAGCTTCATGGGGTCCCCCACAGATAGCTCACTATAATTTAGGTGGGTGATCTGATTCAGTTGATCTCTCATCAATGACACAGCACAACGGAAGTCAGGAGGAGGCAATCAATCTAGAATCTTAATGTACAAAATGCTTCATGCCTAAAACACTGGAGTATTGTGTCTGGTTTATCAACTGCAGCCAGAGCACTTACAGCTTCAAAGAGTCACAGCCCCTAGGGTTATTACTAAGGCAGTAATTAAATTGTGGAGCACACGGAATTCACGATCACCGTGAAACCGGCAGTCGCCCATGTAATTCCTGTTTATTTACAATGTAACATGAAATATATAAAAAATAATTTTGCAACTTAGTTTTGTCTCCATTTTTTGCATTGCTAACCTGGATAAATAGACTGCAAAAAGGCAAAATAGAATCTTACCTGGCAGTAAAATGTAAACTTGGCTTATAAGTAAATAAAATAGACAATGCACTTTATTTTTCTCTGCACACCAAATGCCACTGTTTTAAGCAATCAAAAGATCTTGTGTAGAGTGTATACAGCATTTTTTATATATTTATCATTGTTGTTGCCCAACTGCTTATCCCCTCCCCCCCAGTTATTTGGGCAACAACCTCCCAGCCCTGAATGCCCCTTACAGGTTACCTCTAACACTGCCAGGTCCATGTAGTGGCTCCAAGATTAGCACACCATCATGCCAATGGCAGAGGAGTTTTTATTCTGCTTTTCTCCTGTGGTTCCTCCCTGACATAAGACCGAGTTCTTTAGTGAGTCTCCAACACATTCACTGGTGGTATTTGTATAGGAGCACACTCCCAGTGATGCCTCCCTGACCTGGAACATGCTGCTGACAGCGGCAGTACACAGTCTCCAGCCATCTAGTGACAAGGCCCCCCGAGTCTACTCCCAAACATAGGTTGCCTGAGTAGAATCCCGGGTACTTCCTCACAGATTGCCCGCTAAATCAGCCATTGGAAATCTGCTGGTGATTTGGCCCTATTTAATCAGTATTCGAGGAACAGCCATTGGAAATCTGCTGGTGATTTTTCTTTCTGGTTCAGAAAAACATGATGAAAACACAATTGTCAGCAAGTGTGCCATCTGAAATATTTCTAGCGAAAAAAATTATTTCATTTGGCTTACTGTACATTAGGCTTGATATTTTTAGATAATAAAAGCAATTAAAGTGTTACTTTTTTACCTTTATAATGACTCATTTATAAATTCATATATTTTAGTGAAATACTGAATTTTCATTGTGCAGGTACCATGAAATGTAGTTAAAAAATTGTTTAAGTAATACTGCCTTAATTATTACTATAAGACCATGTGTGGGAATGGAAGGAGGTCAAACTGCCAATGTATGCATAAAGCAGAGTAACCCTTGGAAACCTGGGCACAGACCTTTGTGACACCCCTGCTTATAGAAATGTTATAAGAAGGTGATGGGGTGTCTCAGAAGCAGTGACTAAGAAGAGAGGAGCTGGTTGAAGTATCAGGACCATCTCTGGACGGTGTGATGTGATACATTTTAGGGGTCCAACCCCAGAGCTATTGTTCCAGTATGTATAGGTTTAGGTGCAACACCACCTGGTTATCAATGTTTTGCAGGGCTTGACCTCTGAGGGTAAATTGTGCATACATCATTGTCTGACTATTGAAATACTGTATATGGGGAATTGAAGGAGGCCAATTTGTAAACGTGTCTGAGAGAGTAGGTTTGTGTTGCTGCTGCTGCTGTAAAGCTGTGGATATCCCCATATACAATGTAACAGTAGTCACGCATCGATGCATGCATGATTTACCATCAGAGGTCAAGCCCTGCAAAACATCAATAACCAGGTGGTGTTGTACCTAAACCTATGAATAATGGACAAAACAGCTCTGTGGTTGCTCCCCTAAAATGTAACACATCACACTTCAACAACAAAACCAGTCAAAGTAGACTATATCAATGAAAGCATTACATTTTGTGAGGGACTTCTGTAACAAAAGAAAAAAAACTAAAACTTTGTTTCATGTTAATGCGCAGCAGCTGTGCTAGCTCTGACCAGACTTGTTTTTTCATGAGACTGCTCCCTGTGTGTGCATGGTTGTGTACGTGCTGTTTTTTTTTGGATTAAACTTGCTGCAGTTCTCAGTGGGTCAGACTTGACTCACTGAGGTTTGTATGTGTTGTGTGACATATTTTTCTAGACTCAGTGCTGCATGTGACTGAGAAGGTTTTAGGTTATAGTAGCAGTGATTCTTTGCTGCTGCTTTTTGTGGTAATTGCTATAGTTTGGGCATGGGTGGCACTACTGTTCTCTTTCACAAGCAATGCACACACCGACACTAGTAGTTATATTAGTTGGGAGGACTAGTCGATAATGGTGGGAATAGAAAGCAAATGCTTACCGATCTCAATATCATAGTGATGTGGGTTCTAGAGAACAAAATGGAGCTCAACTTAGAACAAGCATTTGTCAATGCCGAATGTTTGCTTGCTGGTATTAGCACTGGAAATGTAGGAGTTAGACAGATGCAGAATAGGAATGGCAGTGAAGTATTGAACTTCACACCAACCTCACCTCCATCCTGTAGAGACGGACAGGCATTGGGGTAAGTGTTTGGGTCGTCGACCATGACAGTCATGCCATGTCACCTCACCCTATTCTGCAGACACCGACACGTGTTGAGGTGTGCCTTAGGGTGTTTGGCTTTACAGTCACCCCATTCCATAAGGACATACGCTGAAATGGGTGCAGCATAGGACAATGGGGTGAAGTCTGGGGCCGAAGAGTCCAAGGTACACCTCAATGCCTGTCAGTGGCTGGGGGTGGGGGTTGGATGGCATGAGCATTACAGTTGGCAATCAAAAGGCACACCCGATGCCTGTCAGTCTGTACAGGGTAGGACGTTATGGGTAGAAACTCTAACGCCTCAAGTGTTTGTTGGTATTTGCACTACAAATTTTCAACATGGCCTTTTTGTGACCCCACCTCATGAAAGTATTTGGGACCTCTTCTCATGAATAGTGGCAGTGTGATTTTGTCCACGTGTCCTGAACATTGAGTTAAAACAGCGACAGTGCCATTCTGCACCACATGTACGAAAACACAGATCATGCAGGATGTGAAGAATGACAGCTGTACCATCCATAAGGAGGTGTGGAAAAATGGCAATGTTGAAAATCTGGAGTGAAAATATTACAAATGTGCGAAGTTACGAGCGTGCATGGAAACTGCGCAACGCACACTCGTAATGCAGTCATTTTATGGACTTTCATCATCAAATTTTCAACATAGGCATTTTAGGATCTCTGCTAATGAACAGTGTCACTGTGATTTTCTTAATGTGTCCCAAACACTGATTTCCCACAGCAACCGCGCTATTCTGCGCCAGAAGTGCGAAAACACATTTTGGCCAGGATGTGAAAAATGACAACTATACTGTTCATAAGGAGGTGCAGAAAAATGGCAATGTTGAAAATCTGGAGTGAAAATATTGCAAATTTGCGAAGTTACGTGCATGCATAGCAACTGCACAATGCATGCTCCTCAAACAGTCATTTCTTGGAATTTTTCCACCAAATTTGCAACATAGACTTTTTGAGAGGCCACCTCATGAACACTGACACTGTCATTTTATTAATTGGTCCCAAAAGGTGATTCCACGCAGTGACCATGAAATCACCTTTTGGGACCGAATAACGCCATAACAGTGGCTGGATTCATGAAGAGGGGTCCCAATAACCCCATGTTGAAAATTTGGTGCCAAAATTCTCAAAAATGCCTGAGATATGCACCAGAGTTGAAAAAACCCTATTTATGCCATTATACAGCTTACCGGCATTTCTTCAGCTCACGGTTGGCTTTGAAGAGTGCAGACGTGTTCCCAGTCCACCGAAGATCATCGCACTGGGCTCCGGAGGTAAGTATGGGGTGACAGGGGGTGTGGGGAGGCAGGGTGCGCAGAGGGTGGGCGTGGGTTGGGGGTGGGGCCACTAAACTCAACGAGGGACTGTTTTCTGATTTACAGGAAGAAAAAAGAAAAAACATTGTGGGACATTTTTTTTACTAGGAATTTGGCACACTGGGTGGCCCATGTGTGCTACCTGAGTGTTTTTGGGGCTATAGCTGACATGGATTGGGCACCCCATCAGCACATATGGGGGGGCAAGAGCCAAGGGGGATTGGGCACCCCTTGGCATAAAGCCAATGTTTTGGGGGAGACATTATGCCGATGGGGAATGGGCTACCCCATCGGCAAATTACACTGGAAAGGAGTAGGAATGAATCTGACTGGGATTGGGTCCCCTGTCGGCAAACAAAAACTGTTTTGGGGGTGGCACATGATGCCAAGGGGGATTGGGCACCCCCTCTGCACTGGGGGCTATCTAATATTGTTTGTGAACATGGCGGTGGCTTGCCGCCACGTTCACAAACAATATTATACTGGACAGCACTCCGCCCTGCAATGACGGGTCACTCCCTCATTGCAGCGGAATGGCTGATGCTGCAATGACGAGGTGACCCCTGATTGCTGCTGTGAAAACATTACAAGTTGGTGGCACTTTTGGAAGCCAGTGTCATCAGCACACTGTGCCTCCATTGGTCCACCAGTGCCAAGCTCCCAAATGCAATGCCTCCGTTGGCTGCCACACTGCCACACCTCCACAACCCGCTTCTCTCCTAAGCTGCCACATAATGTTTCTTGTGCATGCGCGCAAGCAAACATAAAAATGTGTTATCTCACATTTTGGGAAAATTAATAGAAAACAAGAGTATTACATCAATGGGACTAGAATTACATCAGTAGCTTCAGAGAGGGATCTTGGAGTCATTACCAGTAATGACCTCAAGTCAAGCAACCACTGTAAGCATATAGCATCTAAGGCAGCCATCTATTAAGTTGCATTCATAGGTCCTTCTCCTCAAGATCTTGTTCTGTATTATTACCACTCTACAGGTCCTACATAAGACCTCACTTGGACTACTGTTCCCAGGTATGGAGTCCGTACCTCAAAAAGGATATTG
This sequence comes from Neoceratodus forsteri, assembly GCA_016271365.2. Taxonomy (NCBI): domain Eukaryota; kingdom Metazoa; phylum Chordata; order Ceratodontiformes; family Ceratodontidae; genus Neoceratodus; species Neoceratodus forsteri. The sequence continues at coordinate 674,147,438 of CM028133.1, read as the reverse complement.
TGGTGTTAGAAAAGGTAAAAAAAAAGGTTTACGAGGTTTTTCCCAAATCTCAGAAACCTACCCTACCAGGGACATTTTGAAGGAAATAGGACTCAGGGAATTAGGCCTAAGAAGGGCTAGAGGAGACATGTTGTTACTATACAAACTCTTACAGGATTCAGCCTTATGTTTAGAACTTGGACTTGTACATAAAGTTAACAAACACAGTCTTAGAAGTCACAAGTGTCAGCTCTTGGAACCTACTTTTAGATCTGTACTCAGGAAACATTTGTTTATTCCGAGGTCAATTAGATTATGGAATCAGCTTCCAGAAGAAGTTATAATGGCTACTAATCTGGCTACTTTCAAACTCAAACTTGATGCATTTATTCGTAGGAACAAAACAGGTATTTTCCACTGAGCAGTAGGGGGCAACCACATGGGCCTCGGCCTTCTGTTGCCCTATCTCCAAAGTATTAAACTGAAGTTACTTGGTACAGAAACCACTTATAATCAACCATGTCTGATCAGCAATCCCACAGACTTGCATGTTCCACCCTCAGGAACTCGTCTGCACCACTGGCCCCAAGCAGTGAGTAACAGGATAATACAATATCATCTAGGTATATTCAACATGAGAAAATAGTTTTCTTCTCAAGCAAGTTATGGCAGCAATGGGAGTAGGAACAGTATTACTCATACCACCACTGCAAGTAGTACTGCAAGTGTCACCATTAGTACCAGTCACACATTTGCAGCCCAATACTTCTAGGAGGGCTATACAGCTTACATGCCCTATTCAGGAACCAGCAGCCATCACCAACAGTGTTCCCATAGATAGCACATTGGCTGCTATATCCCCAGCCATGGTTCCCATCACCACTGGTCTCATAATTGCAACAGCCACTCCTTCCACTGTCACCACCCCTGCATCCATTATAACCACCACCAGTACCATAACCACCTACATAATAAATGCTTGTATTTCTACCACTGCAGCCAACATGATCATGTCTATGGTGCCTGTTCCCACATCCACAGCACCTACTGCCCCTGTGACTATGACCACAACCACCTCTATTGTCTTGCCACAATGTTGTGCTCATACTTGTGACCCTGATGTTGGTGAGGAGGAGGAGGAGGAGCAGCACTTACCTGGCTCTCCTTATTTGCCAGTGCCACAGAATTTACTATCATCTGATAATGCTAGTGACACATACCTAAGTGAGTTTGGGGATGTGGCAGAATATGCCTCCTATTTGATTGCTAAATGACAAGAAGAAGCAGCCAAAAGGAGGAAAGGTAATTCTGGTAGCAGACTGACCAAATAAGCATCACACCCTCCTCCCACAAAGAAAGCAAAGCAATCAGCCTGGCATTTCAAAGGGTTCTGCAGATTCCAGCACCACAAACTATTCAGAGTCAGAGACCTGTTGGAGAAAACAATAGGTTGCAACAGCCAAGACTGATAAGGAGGAAAGGCACCTGAAAAGTGGTGATCCTGGCCATTTCACCACATTTTCTTTGAATGTTGTGCCCTGGATATACTGGGATATGCAGAAGGCAGTTTGCAGCCTACTGGTACAAATTGCTAGTGAGGCATTCCATTGCACCACAGACATATGGAGCAGCACTAATTCCAACCATGACTATATGTTGCTCATGGCAAACTGATGCGAAGTGGACCCAGTCACTAATAATGGCATTGATGGTGCAGGTTGTTCATCTTCTGCATGTATGGGTTGTTGACACCAGGAGCTATCCCTAGTGCAGATCTGACATAAGCAGAAGAAATCTGTGATGACACTCCTGAGAAGGTTTTTGTTTGTTGGACACAGCTCAGTTCCTCAATGGAGGCTGAGCAAAAAAAGAGGACAGAACAGCAACTACTTTCAGCAAGAATTCTGCATAATTGCTTCTTCCTGGAGGGTCTGAAATCCTGCATAGAGCCACTGAACTACTAGAGCTAAAGACCAATATCCCCTAAGCTGGCACAGTTTGGTACAAGAAAAAGAAGGGGCAAAAGAGTTTGAAAATGACCCAGAGGTACTGCAACAGTGAACACAAAAGGACAGGAAGCCACAGTCTTGAATCTCTCTTAAACAATATGCATTTGCCAGAAACCCACATAAGGGTCCTCTCCAAAGGTTTCTCATTTATTCTGAATCCAAAGTTAAATCATTAAATATATACAGTACCTAAACCTAAACAAGAATTTTCTGCAAACTGAAACTTAGAAAGTAGTTCTCCTGTCCACTGAATATGAGGATCAAAACTCAAAACAAATTTAAATTAAATCTGTTACAAGATGAACAATTTACAAGATGAGGGGCTATGGGCCCTCACAGAACTACTGTTTGAAGATGACCTGAGCCCAGAGCTCATGGAGTTTGGATAGACTGAACCATCAAACTGATACAATGTCAGATGAGGTATTCTGTGTCAATACCCTTATCAACTGCCACAACATTTCAACCAGTCTCTGAAACATCATCCAACATTACTGCAGCAGATCATGTAATACAGACTGATAAACACGCAATGTGGCAATCAAGGAAAACAATATTTGAACCAACATTACATTTTTGACCTCCATCACTATTATCCCCTGCTCTTGTGATAAATCAAAAACTCTTTTTTTAGGTTGAACAACTATTTTAATTGAACTGGGGCCATCACTACAACAACTTTTCTTTGATTGAAATCACAACATACCATACAGAAAGATAACTGTCTTATGCATTCACTAAACATGGAATTCAAAAATGATGTATTCAACTCAAGAAACCAGAATATATAACTGAGGGCTAGGAAATGTAAAACAAACAGGAGAAAACTATTTTATTCCTAACGTTTTCTGGGAATTTGAAATGAATTACCCTCAGATATTGTTCATTGTATGAACACAGATACATTTAAGTATAAAACTGATAATTACGTGGAAGGGAAAATACTGAATGAATTCTATTGCTGATGCTCAGGGACAGCTAAATATGGATGTTTTGTCTACTGCTTTCTTAAATATATGTATAATACAAGTATAACAAAGGAAAGAGGAAAAGGGAAGCAAGGTAATTGTTATGATTAAGGAAGCTTATTACCAAGAGACTACATGTCAACTAGTGGTGTTGACAGCAGCCACTGCTTTTCTGAAGATCCAAATCTTTTAGGAAAAGTGTTGATGCCTTTTTGGATATGTCTGTATATGAAGTTTGGATCACAAACTCTAAAAAGGGATTTTATTAGAAAAGACATCCCTGTCATGCTTATTATTTATTCATTCCTCAAGATGCACAAAGAGCAGATGAACCCCCCTCCCCAGGATGTCTCATTTTAGCCGGTAACAGTTCCCTTACTGAAAACATTAGTTATTTATTGACTTTTTTATTTCAGCCCTAAGTACAAACCTTACCTTTATACTTTTTTGACTCAACAGATATCCTGTCCATACAGGAGGGGTTTATCAGGTTCTTTGATTTCTTGTGGTTGACATTATACATATCTATTTTTCGCCACCTTGGTATTCAAACTGTTGAGTATTTCCTGATTAAAACTGACAGTGCTACAGATATTTCACAAGTCTACATCAAAGAGGGATTAAAAACAATACTTACATTAAACTATTTTGTATTCAACAGCAAATGTTACATCCAAGTCTGAGGCACCATCATGAGTACTTCTGTACCATGCTGTAATGGCAGCATATGTTGGGAGACGACCTTTGTGTTTAACCAAAATAGAAAACCTTCACTAATAACATTTTCTATGTGGGTGGCTGTATTGATGACATTTTGATCACATGACATGGAACATTAGTCTTGCCTTTGCATTTGATGATTTTCTGAATGATAGTCAGTTAAACCTTTCTTTTACTTTCTCACGTGACTTAAGCATTATTTATTTATTTAACTTTTATTGACAAGGTAAGCACACTTGACAAATATGTGCTTATTTTCAGGTAGGTTACCAAGATACACAGGCAAGGCAAGCTTTAATAGTAAAAAGACAGCAGCATATGCAGTAGGTAAAGTAACAGTAGAATTAAAGAGCATTGCAGTTTAAACAGTATATACGTGACATAAGACACAGTTGTTCACACGCATGGCCCTGAACAGACCAGCCCAAGCACTGTAGTCCACCACTCATAGGAGGGAGGGGATACCAGGATTAAGTGCATTTACAGGCCAAGTTAAATTTCAGGTGATCCCATAAGGACCTTCTTAAAATGTAGTTGGAGGTGGTACTGCAAGCAGGCACTAGAAGGGAGTCCCAAAACCTAGGTGCACAGACAGCACAGCCAGTAAAAGCCTGCTTCCCCATAGCTGTATAGGTTCTTGGAACAGAGAACAGAGATGATTCACTAGACCTCAGGGGGTAAGTTAACAGTCCTTAATTGCTCTGCCAAGACCGGAGGGGTGGCAGTTCTGACAACTTTGTCAGTAAAGCAACTCAGGGCAAAGATGCAATAATTCCCTGGGGACAACCATTCTAATCTATTATAGAGCTCGCAATGACATGTAAGACAAGTGGCAGAGAGGGGAAACTGACATACATTGTTATAAGCTACATCCCACATACCTCCCTCATTCACTCTGGGTCCTCTTTCCCACTCGAATAAGTTTGCTCCTATAAATACCTAGGGATCCATTTTGACCCCTCCCTCTCCTTCCATGGACACATCGCTGCCCTAGCCACTGCCACTAATATCCGATTGGGCATCTTACATCGGTATAAACATCCCGAGGCTGCAAGGGGCTCCTTCTTCGACTGCAGTCACCTCCTCTATCCTGTCCCTAGTGGACTATGGACTGCCGGGTGTATGGTGCTGCTAGATCAGACCGCACTCCATAAAATCTCGGTACTCTGAGTAAGGCCTGCAGGTTAATTACTGGGGCACCTAGGCTAACACACACCTGTCTCACTGTACGCTAAAGCGCTGGTACTTGATCTTGACAAGCGCCTCAAATATCTGACCTGTACCTTACAAAAAGACCTCCTTGGGCTATTCCACCTGGATTGACCACCACCATCCGCCGCCTCTGTCCCACTAGTTCATACTGACCTCTGGGAAAACCTCTCTTGTTATCCCTAGAGCTAGGACCTCTCACGGACAAAGAGCCTTCAGCTTTAGGGCCCTCCTGGTTCAACACACTGCCCCTCCATCTCCGGCTCCAACTATATCGGCTTCAAAACGTCCCTACGGAACCACCTTGTTAACACCCGGTTGTAATTGCACTAGTCAAAGCCATACTCAATACTAATGACAAAGCTTACTATTAAGCTGCTAAGGACAACACAACTCCGGTATTGTTTGCATCAATCCTACCTGTACCAGCTTGTTTGTATCTATGTCTTAAGTTACCGTTATACTGTGTTATACTGTTATACTGTGTATTTTCGTTTGTCTTACTGTGACAAGGTACCTTTGTAAATGAGCCTATGGCTCAAAGGTTTTCCAAACTGCTGTCTAAATAAATAAATAAATAAAACATAGATAAAGTGGACTTAGTAGCATGAGTAAAACTAAGGAGCTCATAACTAAGGGTAGGAAGGAATACTGCTCTAGCAAGGGCAAGACATGCAGCTAGCATGAGGATATGTTTGACCCTGTAAGTCAAGCCCAGCATGCAATTTTCTGCCTTACATGCATTACGGATGTGTAGGGAGAGATCTAGCTGAGGATCAAGGGTGACTCAGATATTTGAAAGAGTCAGCAATAATCACAGATCCATCAGCACTAGTAATATCCAAGTATTCAGAACAAGTTCTGATTTTGGCCTGAGAGCCAAAAAGCATAGCTTGTGTTTTCCTGAGATTAAGGACTAATTTATTCTACATTAGCCAAGATTGTATTTGGCAGAAACCAGCCTTGAATTGTCAGTTGATGATTTTAATATCCTGGGAACTATTTAGTAACACCAGGTCATCAGCATTAAGGGTGGGGCTACAATGGACTGACACCTGAGGTATGTCATTAATAAACAAGGAAAATGAGATGGGTCCCAAGATGGACCCCTGTAGGACTCCGACCTTGACAGGATTAAGCTCAGAGAGTATCCTGTTGTACCTGACTAATTATTTCCTAACCCGCAGGTAGTTTGCAGACCAGGCTAGAGCAGGTGCTGACAACCCATGAGAACATAGCTTAGAACAAAAAAGCTTATGGTCTACTGGATCAAACACCTTAGAAAGATCTACAAAGCCAGCTCCAGTCAGTTTACTGTGATCCATGGTGACCCTAATCTCTAAGGTAACTTTAGCAAGGGTGGTAGAGGTACTATATCTCTTTCAGAAGCCATGCTGCACCAGGGATAACAGATCATATTTATGGAGGCACTGTACTCTGTTATTTGGGATGCCACATCTTTCTCTCATAGTTTGCTGACAGCAGATGGTTCGTAGAAACTTATGTGAGCACCTGGAAAGCTAGTGTGGTGCTTTTCTGTATTCAGACTCACAAGAAAAAAGGACTAGGACTCCATGGATCAATTTGTTGTTAAATCCTTTATGTAGAAAATGTGCAAATAAATCACAATCTGTTTGCTAGCCACATTGGCCAGTGATTTATTTGCGCACTTTCTACATAAAGGATTCAACAAATTGATCCATGGAGTCCTAGTCTTCTGTCTGGAGGGTGGGTGCTCATCTAATTTTTTCTTGTAATAGCAGGCAGTATAGCTAAGGGATGCTAATTTTCATGGGATTTTGGATCCCCTTGTTGAATAATGGGACAGTTCTGGCAATCTTCTATAGGTCAGGGATAATTCCAGTAGTCAGAAATGTGTTGAAGATGTGGGAGATTGGCAAGGCAAGGAACGGGGCAGCCAAACAGATAAGCTTGGGTTCCATATTATCATGACCAGCACTAGTAAAGGGGAAGAGGCTGACCAAGAGTCTGCTGGTTGCTGGTTTCACCCACTGATACAGTTTTAAGGTAAAAAGAGGGGGTGAGATGCAGGGGCAGAAGGGGGCCACAAACTTATTCTGTACTTTAGGAGCAGCATACAAGGAGGTGAGGACTAACAAGTCAGAGAATTGACTATTAAAAGCATAGTCAAAACAACCTTGCAGAGGGAGCCAACCTAGTGCCTGGTAGAGAGTGCAATGGTGAGTTGAGAAGGGAGCTTGCAGGACAAAGTGACAGATGGAGTTGTAGGTGGTATTAAGCCTTGGGAGAAGGGTGGAGGAGAGTTGTCAGTGGACAACTCATTTAGAAACTTCCAACAATCCCCTTACTCAGCACTCCTAACAGACAGGGTTGCCCAACGAGGTCTCAGGGCATCCTCTGTTCCCCCGCCTTTAGTCCCTCGAACGTCCACCAAGATGGGATGTAAAGCTTACTCCATCTCTGCTCCCTCCCTGTAGAACAAAATACCCCTGTCTATACACTCAGCCACCTCCCACCAGTCCTTCAAACACCAGCTAAAAGAATGGTTTCTGTCAGCTACCACTTGCCATTGCTTGCCACAAACCCCCCTGTGACCTTTTCCTACTGCCCATCCCCAAACCAAGGCAACTGTGGTCAGGTCCCTGCCTTCTTGTTTGTCTGAATATCTACAGTGTATATCTGGTTTTCCTCCACAAAACCTGCTACACTTTCAGTATCTGCACACCTGACAATTGGATTGTGCTCCACTGCCTGGTTGTCCATTTCCAAGCGTGATCTCTACATCTGTGCATCATACTACAACGTACTTTTCTTCCTGCTGAACGTTGGACTATATCACACGCACTGTACTGCCCATAATCATAACCCTGTTGCTACTCCTACATTCACTGTGTTGTATTTTAACTGCTGCTTACTGTACACCACAAGTTTATGTCTATACCTTGTTTTTGAGCATGGACCTTTTTTGATTTCTGTGTATTATTCTTGCATCGTAACTTGCATTGTAACTGTGTATTGACTTACAATGTAACTGTGTATTGACTTGTCACATGTGTGGCTTGAGTCATGCCTGAAAATGGTCCCCTGGATCAGTGCACTTACCCAGTTAACAAAGACATAGATAAATAAATAAATAGATAGATATTAAGTGAGCCACCCACTATACTTTTAATATTGCGCCAGAAGCACCTAGGATCCCTAGCAGAGGCTAGTAGGGTAGATTTGCAAAAATCACTCTTAGCTGCACATATTGCTTTTTTACAGACACAGAGTTGTCCATATTCATGAAAGTCAGATAAAGTTTGGGTAGCCTTAACTCTTGCCCAGCATTTATCCCTTGATTCATGAGCAATAGCAGGTCACTGTGGTACTATTAGGTGACAGAACCCTTTACGCTCCTCTTTATAAGTGGGGCATGTTTATCTTGTAGGGAGGAGAGGATATTAAGGAAATTACTTGGGGCAAGAGACATCCCCGCAGATAAGACACAGGATCAATTAGAGAGTGAAAGGTCTCAGTGAAAGGACCTCAGGTCTAATTTGGATAAGTCTTTCATAAGGATAATCTAGTGGGGTATTTTAGGCAACAAGACCCTCCAAACACAATAAGTGGAAGTATGGTCAGAGGTAGACTCAGGGAAGGTCCTAGCCTCTATGATACTCTCAGCCCTATTTGTCAGTGTCCATTCAAGGAGGGTATTCTGACTACCTGATGTGGAGAGTCTAGTAGGTTCAGAAATAAGCTGCTTAAGGCCAAGACCAGCCAGCAGAGTTTCATATTGCTTAGCATTTCTCCTTGTCCAGTTTAAATTAAAGTCCCCTTATATCAGCAGCTTGTTGGAGCCCACTCTTACTAATGTTGTCAAAATGATGATTTAGGCCATGACCTCCACCAGTAGGAGGGTTATAGGCACAGACTAGATTAATTTTTTTTAGAATTACTCAGCAGAAATAGCATATGAAGGAACTCACAGGCTGAAAGGAAGGGTACTATGGGATATAAGGGGCACATTGAGGTGGCTTTTATAGTACAATAGCAGGCCTCCTCCTCATTTCTGGGTGGCATGATCAAGCCTAATAAAATTAAAACCAGGAAAGGCACACTCAGAATCAGGAATCAAAATTTTAAGCCATTTTTCCATTAGACCCACAATGTCAGGATTATAATGAGTTACTCATGTTATAAGTTCAGTGTGGTTAGGCAGGAGACTACGGACATTTAGGTGAGCAATTTTAAGGCCTTTTGAATTAAGCCATACAAGAGAACCAGCATGCTGAAAGGTAGCAGGCCCAGGGTTTGGTTCTATGTCACCAGCCAGAGCAATCCGCAGAGAGGAGAGCCAGTAGTGACATGACAGACTAGCCATTTTACAGAGATTTTAGGGCAGCATAGTTTATACTTAACAAAGTGGCTAATTAGTAAGACTATTCAATAATTAGGAAGTGAGATTGGATGTACGTACATTTCTCTAGAAGTAATAAGGTTAGAAAAGGCGTGGTCTACAAGAGGGGGATTAAGCTATGGGCCTTCAGATGTGGTAGACGGGGAGATAAACAGAGGCAGCTTGTAGCATGATTAGGGTCACCATGAGACCAGCTAACAAATGCATTGTAACAGCTCTACAAGTGCAGACATGCAGGGTAACACATACTCAGGCAGTAGTGACACTTATTAGGTGAATCTAAAGCAGAGATAAGTCAGTCACACAGGAGGAATAGTACAAACCTAGTAGATTAAGTAGTAACACACAAACCTGTGCTCTTTTCAGAGCCCCAAGACACCTCCAGCATATAGCAGTTCAATAAGACAGTTGTGCTGCCACAAATAATGCAAGACCTAGCAGATTAAGTAGACCTGCATGTCTTTGTTTAGTTTTCTCTTTACAGAGCCTTAAAACATATGCAGCACCTAGCAGGTCAATAATGCAGACATGCAGCCACAAAGCAATACAAAACCTAGTAGATTAAAAAGTCTTATAAGTGTTTTTTATTTTGCTCGTTTTCTCTCTTTTCAGAGCCCTAACCATGTCCAGCACGTAGCAGTTCACTGACTACTTCTGCCCTTTACTAAAGGGGTAATACAGTACTTACAGTGGGCTTCAGGCTACATCCAACAGCATGACCTACCATCGTTCTGTCTGTTCCGGCTGACTCCAGCAGACTCAGACCCTCCACTCCTGCTGTTCCACTCATGCTGAGACTGCTCACACAGGGATGGCAGAGCTGCTGAGCTAAAGAAGGCAAAAATCTGACCCTCTCTCAGAGTGACTGCCTGCACTTTCAGCAGCTCCTGCTGCTCTAGGTGAGTCTGGCGACCTGGCGACCTGAGGAAAGAGCCCAGGTAGGTGGCGAGGAAGTCCCTGGCCCAAGATGGCAGCCTAAACCTTGTCAAGTGGTTGGAAGGCAAGGCGGCATCTGAGAGCTCTGTGAAGCTGCTGTATTGCAAGTGGCTTTTCCTGCTCAAATGTCCCACCCTCTATCAGAGCAATCAGGCCCCGATTGGCTGCCTGCACTTTCAGCAGCTCCTGCTTCTATAGGCAAGTCCAGTAATCTGGCAACCTAGGGAAAGAACCCAGGTAGGAGGCAAGGAAGATCCTGAACCAAGACAGTGGCCTAGACTTGGCTGAGTGGTTGGAAGGCAAGGCAGTGTTTCAGACCTATGCTCTTATAGCCACATATGGTCAGTGTGTCCAGACAGAAGGTTTTGGGGAGCCTTTAGCTGGTAACATGCTTCTCAGGGCAGACAGTATGAATCTGGTCAATATTAAGTGTGGTATACTATACTGGCAATTTATACTTCTCAGGAGGAACTGTTCTTCATTAGAGACCTTTGATCTCCAAGTAAGGGAGCTGAAGGTACAATTCCTCCAGCATGGCTATCAAATCACTTTACCAGACCAAACTTGTAACTAAGCCAGACACCTTGATAGGAATAGCTACTGACACCAGGAAGACATTATAATTCACCCTCCCCTGCAATCACATTTGTGACAGAATTCAACCACGTGACACCACAGGTGGTTTGATTATTTTAAAATGTTGGCATGCCCTCAGAGGCAAACCTACTTTATTTGAAACATAGACAATAACGGCCAAAAAAGACCCATAGTTCCTTCAGTCTCTTTGAGTTCCCTATTTAGACCTGGGACCTACTGTCCCTTCAGGGTCCCAGCACTCCCCAACTTCCCCAATCCCCACCCCCCAGTTTCTGCCTTCCAAGTAACTACTAAATCCTTCATTCTGTTCCAGTTGTCCTTGGAACCACTTATGGTTTTTGCACCTACTACTTCAGCTGGTAGACTGTTCCACAACTCCACCACCCTTTCTGTAAAATACTTCCTCATATACCTTTTGAACCTCTCTCCTGTTAGTTTCCACTCATGAAACAACTGTACTCATACTCAAGGAAACATACAGCAGAGGCACAAACTTGGGAGACCTTGTTACCCATAGTCTCTATACACTGCCCCCAGGTCCCCTGGCTCTCCCTGGTTTTTACCCAGGTAGAGGTTCTCATTCCACTGTGGTAGATATAATGTACACAAGTTTTGCATAATGGGAAAGGAATTTATACATCACACATGCACAACACAGATTTAACTAAGACAGTTTATTGATTGTCAAGCAGCATTTCTGTTTATGTAATCACCTGCACTTGTCCTAATCTGTATAAGGGTTGGACCATCCATTAACTTAAAAAGCATACACAAGAGCATGTTTAGTTGGTTATTCAATTCAAGGCAGACACTGCTCTGGAATTCCATTTCCAGCCTTGCCGCCACACTGATCCAATCTACCTGAATCACATAGGTATTGACAGTTTTCAAGTATTTCTGCTACTGAAATATGACTGTTCTGTGCCAGACACCAGTCTCCAAGTGTTTATTCTCCTCAATTAAGCCTGATTCTAAGCCCACCAACAGTCTGCAAATGCTTCTGCTCCTGAAGTAAGCCTGCTACTACGCCTGCCACCAGGTCTCAAGTGTTTCTGCTCCTGATATAAGCTTGCTACTGTGCCCACCACCAGTTTCCAAGTATTTCTGTTCCTGAAATAAGCATGGGTCTATGATGATGATGATGATGATGATGATGATGATGACCACCATGATGAGGATGACGATGATGATGACTCTTTATTTACCATGTGTGCGCGAAACATCCACAGGTAAGATAGGTAATTAATGGTCTTGATGCCAAACCAGAGCCTAAGTTTTCAAGAGGATTTTTTGGGAGGGGTTCGAAGCACAACTTGTAGAAGGTAAGATTTTAACTTTGATTGTGTGTCTGCCAGTCTCTAACCATTCTGTGCTCCTGCTTATGTTGTTTCAGGTATTTATTGCCTGGGCGATTAATTGTGTTACTGCCTAGTTTCAGCCTGGATCTGGTCAATGAATAATATGTGGTGGATAATATACTACTATATGGATGACGCTTAAAAATGAGGATTAATAAAATTGTTGTCAGGAAATATACAAGCACAATTTTACTGGCAGAAAACATCTAGAGATACATAAAAATTAAACTTCAACAGTGAAGGTGATACCAAGTTGGGACATTCGTACTATGCATAGTGGTGGAAATTTCCTGGCTTCACCTCAACTTTACATAAGAAAGTTCTTTTTGTGTTCCACTATGACAAACTGTTCCTATCCCTCCCACCAGCCAAACATTTTTAAATGAAGTACCCCTACCTCGCCACCCTCTAGCACCCACCTCCCCTCACAGTCCTTGTACCATTTTTATATAATATATATCTCTTCTCCCACCCCTGCCACATCCATAAGACACACCACCAACTTTTCTCTAACCTGGCTCCTGTTCTCCCCAAGTCATATGAATCGTATTGTAACATGGCAATAAATGTTAGACACAAATAAGCACTTTTCATTTGAGCAATAGCAACAGCTGACCAAGGAGCAACCAGGCATTAATGCAATAGTAATGTTCTGTTGCTCTTTGTGGACCAGAGTAAATTATTTTTTCAAGTGTAGTTCCCATGGCAGCCCAACAGATGGCTGTAAAACAGTGCTGTGCTGGTAACATTGTTTCACAGCCATCTGTTGGCCTGCCAAGGGAATTGCAGGAACAAAACATGAAGATCTACCCTAGCATGGTCCCATCATGCAGTAAAGCCCATATCGTGTAATATATGCAGATGAAAATCGAAGAATGTAGCACCAATCTTGACAGTAAATTAGGAGAAAAAGTACCATATTAGTAAATATAAAGCTAAAATGTATAGAATTACTGGTTGAAAAATCATTCCGTTTCTACTCACAATATGACAGTTATCAGCAATCACAGCCATCTGTTGGCCTACCAAGGGAACTGCAGGAACAAAACATGAAGATGTGCCCTAGCATGGTCCCATCATGCAGTGCAACCCATATCTTGTAATACAAAAAGATGAAAATCAAAGCATCTAGCACTGATCCAGACAGTAAGTTAAGAGAAAAAGTACCATAATAGTAAAAATTATAAAAGTATATTTGGCAATAATAACACCATGCACTTATATCAAAATGTTGTAAAGTAATGCCTTCCTACACCCACAAAATATATAAGACAGGCTACATTCAGCAGAATGTGTACTATCAATTCACTGTTAAAGATAAAAAATATAATAACTGTGTGTGTCTTTTTTTTTTTGCATTACAAGTTAGCAGTACAAATAATAAATCTGCTTATTTCTGGAAATGCTTGCCATGTTACAAGTGCATTAAGCCACTCCAAATGAGGGTTCTACTGGGGAATTATTGTCTGGTTGGGTGGTTGGAGGCTCATGCCCCAACCCCCCCAACCAGGCATTAATTCCCCAGTAGAACCCTCCTTTGGAGTGGCTTAATGCTTACGTAATCCCCAACCTAACACTCTAACACCCAAACATCCTCTTCTCCCCCACCTCAAATTTATAAGGATACAGTCCTGACTTGTAAAAAAAGGAAACCATTCAATGTTGTAGTGTGGCATCCTTCTTATTTTGTCTCAGTGGATGTCCTTATTCAGTGTCTTTTAACATTGTGAACAATGACATCCTCACCTATAGTAACATCTGACTGGCCACTTCTCAGCCAGTCTAAGATGACTTTTCCTTTTTAAGATTAAGGTACCAGAATTGCACACAGCACTCCAGGTGTGGCCTCACCAATGACCTATACAGAGGCAGAATCACTTCATTCCTCCTGCTGGAAAAGGTACTGCCAATGTTCCCTGACAAAGATTCATAGATGACTGAAGTGCCAGGTCACTGGTGAGAGGCCTGGCAGCGAGTAGGATACATTAAATGCACTGAGCACTTTGACTGTGAAAATGATGTTCTGCACTGCTTATACAGTAAATGCTGGTTTGCAGTATTGCTGTATGGACAATGTGCTGCTGTACTGAAGATGAAGCAACACTTTGCTGCTAGTTGCAGCAAATTTATTCTGCTGCTAAACTAAAATAAATATAGCTTTCCTATAGCAAACCAACAAAATACGAACTGGCAGACTGTTTTCTCTGACAGCATGAAGTGAGCTCCATATTTTTGCTATTTACTTCATTGAGATGGCTAGCTGCCCTGTGTGTGTGATATCCTCCTTCATTTTCCTCAGCAAGGTTTACACTGCTGGTTGGGACTACCTACTGTATGCAACCCAGCATCCTGCTGACTTTCAAACATGCCTTATTGCATTGGCAGTGTGTATAAGATCATCATATATGGCAACCTCTACGCCCTTTCATTTCAGGTGTGGTCTTCTTACCCCGTCCAGTACTGTTATTTTGGATTAATCTTCCCCATTTGGATGACCATGCATTTTTTGGCATTAAATTTGAGTTGCGAGATCTAGGATCACTTTTCACAATTTCTCTAGGTTTTCATTCATTATCCTAACCCCTTCCTCACTGTCCACCCTGCTACATATCTTAGTGTTGTTCACAAAGAGACACGTTTTGCCTTGGATCCCTTCTACAATGTCACATAGAAACAGACTGAAGAGCACTGGCCCCAGAACTGAACCCATGTGCCAATTGTTACAAGTTAGACCAACTTTTTCTGGCCTAGCTTGTGGCAATCCTGGATAACCATTTTATGGGGCTTGCACCAAATATTTGGCACAAGCTGCCATAAATCACGTGAAGTGTTGCAACTGTGCTGACCTATTACTTTTCTGGCCATCTGTGCACCAGTCTGAGTGTGCCCGTCAATAGGGTGCCAAAATTTAAACTTCACCACCCCTTCCCTGAGGTCCGCCCCCCCTTCCCGGAGTTAGAATATATAGTTAAGGGTGGCATGGGGGGCACAGATCCCTGCATATATGCCAGGTGGTGAAATCAAAATCTTGGGGCCCTAAAGACGGATGCACCTGGATGAGCATGTTCTGAGGGTGGAACTGACCTACTAAAATCGGGTGCAGTTGTGGCACAGGTATTTGGTGCAGCTGCACCAAAAACTGGGTTTGATTCAGGTCTTGACACAAGCCCGGTTTCGCCCTTTGAAAATCGGACCCATGGCTTTTAAAATTATATATTAATATCCTAAAAACTGAAATGCATTAAGAAACATACAGAACAAAAGACAAACATTTAGGGCATCATATTGTTCTCGACATTATTTTTGCATTCATTAAGGGCACTTTTTAAAATATATTTATCTTAATTTTACACACACACACATATCATTTTTATTTTTTTATATTGAACACAATAGACAGTTCTAGAGGAGCATGACAATGAAGAAGATGAGGAAGACAAAGGAGGAAATAGTAAACTGCTTAGTGAAGGGCTGTGAAGTGCACAGTTAGTTATTCATCAATTCACACTGTCCACAGTATGATCTTACTGATGATGACTGTATAACATACACCATGATGTGCTAGTTGGTGATGACAGTGTCATAGTTATGAAGACTTGTGGTGGTACAGTATGTGTAAATTGTTGCATCTAGGAGTAATGAGCCAGACTTTGTCTGTGGTGCCAGTGGGAGCCCTGGGAGGCATGAAGCTGGGAGATGTCTGAATGGGAGCAATAGCTGTCACTTGTTGGATTTGTAAAATTCAAATATATACAATAGCTAAAAACGATCTATGGTAAAGTGCCTTTGAGAAAGACTAAGTATCCAAGATTCTCTGAATCATGAGTAAGGGCCTTCCCTGCAACTTCGTTACCTTGTATCATAGCTATTGGGAAATCTCTGTGCTATGAGGAGCTGCTTTCCAGCTTATTCTCCAGCAAGATGGTGGACTCTGGGTTTTAAGGGGGGATAGAGATGTTTAAAGTATGGGCCTCCCTCCCTCCCTGCCCCGGAGCTCATATAGGTTGAATCATCAGTAGCAGGAAACTTGAAAGATACTAAACTGGATGATATGTGTAACCCCCTTGGGAGGAGGGGCTTACAAGATTTTGCCCCTCGGGGATCGCCCAGTGCCTCCTGTTCCTCCCATATCTCCTGGTCCTGCCGCTCTGCCTGGCCCGAGGCCTGTTTGACCCTTAAGTCTCTTTCCAGACCCTGTTTTGTTTTTAATCCAGATTCGGGCTGAAGGAGCTAAACCGTGGAACCACCGTGCTTTGTGCTGCACTTCTGCATAGTGGTGGCCTGCGGATGCACCGTAGCACATGGTTATTTTTCTACCATTGCTGCGGCTGAATGGATGCTTCTGCGGGGGTCCCGGTCACCTAGTTTAACAATACAGGGACCAGAGATCTGGAGGAGGCACATAAGGAAAAGCAGTTTGTTTTATTTAAGGAGCACCATTAGCACTGAGCACCGGCCTCATAAATATTAATGAGGCAGTATGAATATAAATGAGCAAGCCTGCCTAGTGCCTGGGGACAGTATACTGTATTTCAACACTAGAGACAGGCATGGGGCTATATAAAAATTCTAAACTCTGCAATTGAGTGAGAGGGCAAAGGTACTACTACATACCAATGGGAGCAAATAATAAAACTGGAATGGCTCATTTTGACTGCACCAGAACATTAAACTTGGGACAAGTATGGACTGCAATTAAACTGTTTGTGACAGCAGCCATGTTAGCGGCCATTGACCTCTGATTAGCCAATCAGAAGGCAAGGATTCTTGCCAAAGTTTCTGGGACTGTTTACTGGACTTATGGGGAAAAAGCTGGAGAAATTCTTGGCACCCTTTTGAGGAACCAATCAGGTATCGAAGGAGCCTGATGCATGTTCATTTTTTAATGGAACAAGTGTTTCAGCCAATCAGGAGCTGCAGAGAGCTTCCAAAACCCAAGGACTAGGGTATTAAGTTCATTTCAATGGGAGCCCCTCCAGAGGGAGGGGGCTCCAGCCCTTTGGCTGCAAGGTTTGGTAAGGTCCTGCCTGGGGGTTGCCAGCTACCTGTCCCCCAGGACCTGTGGTATTGCCTTCCCACATTTGGAGGAAACTTTGCATAAAGGTACCTGAGTGAGAGAGTTGTATGTGAATTCCAAGGAAGATGTAGATCTTCTTGGGGGCCATGTGGCCGCTGGATCCAGGAGGTTCTAAAGCATGTCTGTTACCCTTTGTTTGACTCAACGTCACAAAGAAGGGGTGGACATTTGGTTACAGGAATGGCCATGGATGGTTCTGGTTTACAGAAAATGTATTTGAGGAAAAAGGATCTTTTGGAAAGGTTTATGGAAAATGGCATGGGAGTCTCACTGACACACAAGGGCTCACCAGTATTGCCAAGGTTTATCTTCAAAAGGAGAAGAGAGAGCCACTTCTGTTCATGAGCACCTGCACAGTGAAGAAAGTGATTTTCAGCATCAAGGTACTGTTTGAGAAAAAGGAGTGTTCATTCAGTGCCAAGTTCAAGGTCCTCAGAGGAACCCAGTGTGTGTGTACCCCAGTCTCACTGTGACTGTGTCTCCAATGAGTATCTAGAGACTGTGTCCTGATGAGAAAGGGCCACAGCTGCCAGGCTGGCAATGTGGCTGAAGATGCATCCGTATGTGTCTAAGCTTCCAGAAGGAGGAAGGAAAAAAGAGGTCTGTCAAGATCAGCATTGGGAATCAGCCTGGTAGTATCATTAGCTAGACACTGCAATTGCACCTCCCTCGAGGGGTCAAGCCTGGACGTGGGGGTCTGAGGCATGCTGGCAGAGGTCCCTGTGCTGGTCTGTGCTTCAGACTGTGACTTCAGCCTATCCAGAGTTTTGACTACTAGAGGAGCTGAGAAAGGTGCCAGCCTTACAAGCAGCAAGAGACTGCTTTCAATGAAAGATTCAAGAGGCAAGGTGCCCTCTTCATTTCTCAAGCTTCTCAAGATCCAGAGTTCTGCTGTTCCAACTACCTCAGAGCTACAGCCCAAGTGCCACCCAAGACTGTCTGCAGAACTGTGATTAAATGCAGGGATTGCCCTGTGTCTGGGGAACTGTAAATAGTTGCTTTCAAGCTATGCCCAGTGGCATAGTAAAATCTCAAAGTAGCTAACAGATGTATGAAAAAAGTCAACCATTGATTTAAGCAAGTGTGCCAATGCTGGCCAACCAGCTGCATCACAGGCCTGCAATGAATTAGTACTGGGTACCCAGGGACAGAGTTTCGGGGGTTTATCTGGACTGGGGACTGGTACCAGTTGGGGTTTGTGTAATTGTTAAAATCTGCAGCAGCTAGTTAGAGAGCTTATCATTGATCCATCAAAAAGTGGTGGGTGGCTTGCCTTAAAGGGAAACTCCAATCACGTTTCTAGTACTATAATTCTGTTGTCTGCACTCCCATTTGGCAAACATTGCAGTGATTTTAAAATCACTTACCCTGCTGTCTTCAATTTTTGACTTTGAAAGTCCTGTTTTACTGTTACTGTGCCATTGACTACCACACCATGTTCAGTCTGAGCTCAGCATCGTGCACGCATGCACTCTTGCGCGGATCTCGCCAGTGTGCAAGTGCACGGTCTTCTTAAAGCTGCAGTGCTTAATTCTGTTTCTCATTGCAGCAGTACACAGTGCTGGTGCTCGTGTCCAGCTCCCATTGACAGCTCGGAGCTGTCGCAGTCTGTATTGCCTGGGAAATTGTCTCGCTTTTTCCAACATCGTGGATACTAATTTGACAGACCTTAGTCTGTCTGTCACTTTGTGATATGAACCTCTTTATCTACTGGCCAATCAAAATCATTAAAATTGTCCTGCTTGTCATATCATTTCTGTGTGTTTTTTTTTCTGTGTACAGACAGTGAAGTGCTCAATTCAACAGTGTTCTGTAATTGTACTTGTGCTTTACTTGTGGTTTATCTACATTTATTGCTTGTGTATCTACATTTAATCGGCATCATTACTGAGGCAAGTCATTAGTGTAGTACTGTAATACTCCGCACTATGCCAACATGTATGGCCAAAGGGTGTGTTAACACCACGGGGAAGAAAAACGTTGGCAGAAAAGTAAACTTTCATTGTTTATCTTCAGCACCACAAGAAATGGAGAAATGGCTGCAATCAATGTGTCATACAAACATAAACCCAGCTGTGTTTCAGTGTACTAGAAACCATGTGGTATGTTCTGACCACTACAGGAACGGAAATTACTATATGCCAGTTGACAATGTATTGAAGAGTAAGTATGTAGTTAAGTAATTATGTTTTATTGTTAATAAATAATCTTTTCATCAATGTGTGAAACATTTAACATTTATTGCTTTTTATAGACCCACAGAACCCTATAAGTCGTTTGAGAGAAGGTGCCATGCCATCTGTTTTTTCTGGGTCAAGGGTGTCCTCTTTTGATGCCTACTCACTTATGTTGGTAAGTGTACATCTGATACTTTTCTCCTTCAGTAATTCATTCTCCATTGCCCACCCTCAATCAAGTGTCAGTGACCTTCACCTCCACCACTCACCCTGTAATGTTTAACAAAGTAATTTGTGTATTTTTCATTCTGGAGGGTGAAGAGAGTGCTGCAAGGGGAAATGAGTGGTGATACTAGAAAATACATAGTGGTAAAATTTAATGGTGTAAATACCAGAATTAAAATTGGCAAGGTTGCTATCCTAATATTGTGTGGTCTGTGAGACCAGGTAAGAAAATTTGTGGCAACCACTCCTTTTCCAGCCTGCTTGTTATTATTATGAAAAGTACAGAGTTTGATAAGTGTTTGAGACTGTGTAACTCAAATAATTTTTTTTTCTTCTTTTTCTTTTCCTAAATTTCAATTGTGTTTCAGATTGGAAAATTAACTTCCGTAATTAAAAGCCAAATAAGGGACTCTGGAATAAGAGGTACTTAGTGAGGACAAAAGTTTGTTTAAAAAATATTACTGAATGTGTGGTTAAGTTTCAGTAGTCAGTCATAGAGTTGACTCTGGACATTAACAATGGGTTCCACTTGTTCTGAGCGCTGGACATTAGGGTGCCAGGTTGAATAGTCACTGCCCTTCTCTTTGCCGGGGGGGGCTGTGTCCCCCAACCCTCCTTTCTAAACATACCAACTCGAGGGGAGGACCTTGGGGAGAGGGTTGCGAAATTTGGTATTTGGTGCCCTAATGACAGGTGCAGCAACCCCAACTCTCTGAATGGGTGCAGTGTTAGCAAACACACAATAAATGGAGATAGGGTATTGGCTATGGTGAGGAAATTAAAACTGATAAGGGAAACACTGTAAATAATATCAAGCCAATTACCATGCAATGTTACTTTGTTAAAGATATGGAATGCTCTTAGAAATAATGGTTAGAGGCCTATTTAACTTTACAGAGAAATGCAAAACAAAAAAGCAATAATGAAGGAGGAAGTGACAGATAGATATAAGAAAACAGAAAACGCTTTTTAAATAAGGATTGCCCTTGCAGTGAATAGAGATAGTTTGAACATATTACATCAGGAGATATGGTGAGTAAAACCACATATTATTTTTCTTTCAAATGTAGTGCTTATTTTGGCAGCAAACTGTAATGGATTTGAACAGCTGCATATATGAAATAAAATGTTCACTAGATGAATTCAATACAGTATACTGTATAATAATTGTACTAAAGCTGTATTATATACAAATAGTATATACTAATTACTATAAATGGAAATTCCCCTTTGCAGAGTAAAAATGAGGATACCTAATAGCAAAGTGTTTCAGCTGTTGACATGTTAAATAATTGGAAAATGAATTAAACTACTGAATGGTAATGCTCACATAAAACACAAGAAAAATCAGTGAGGAGTATAGGTGACGGTTATATATTGTTTTTCTTTCTATACACACACACAAAAACATACTTATATAACTTGGTAACTCTTTGGATGAATGAAAGCCATATGACGCTAATAACCTGAATTGTGGTAAACAGGGAGATAATGTATATGTTTATATAAATAAAAACTAAAAAGGGGTCAAAAGTCGTCACAACATTGTTCTACAATAATATTTAGTATTGGGATCTCTTTTAATACAGGATATAGTGACTGTACTTTTTTTAGCTAGATTATGTTATCTATTGGAACATGAAGTCTCATTTTCTCAGTACAGTACAGTGAACATAGTGTCAGACTGACCCACCTGGAAATATCCAGTTGCTCCCCACCTCCCACGGTTGGGTTCCTCCTCATATTTCAATTACTAAAAATATTTTCATATGACAACTATTTTTTAAATAACTTGAGTTTTCTGATCACTGCTAGCACATACAAATGTAAAAATGGAGCCAGTGTACCACTCTGAGTGTAATACTGAAATCAGTGTGCCACCCCGGGGATCCCTGATTAATTTTTAGGTGGGCCTCTGTAACAACTTTTCTCATGGGCATCCTGTACCTCACTCCAACCCTGTGTGAACAGGCAGAATCCTTTGTGTGTGAAACCAAAACAAGGACATATTAAACCCTTCACTGAATGCAGACCAGTACCCAATATTTCTAGATAATGATATTTGTTTGCTATGCTAGCTTGAAGATAAAAAAAACTACTAAGGTAGACTTTTTTGTAAGCTTATCAACAAATGGCATTGGGGGGCACTGATGAGCAGCTAACTAGATAGTCGTGCCTGCTTGTTGCTCCATGCTAACAGTCAGTAAAAGTGATAAAAGAACTCCTTAAAACTATTATTTACATGCAGTATTCAGCAGAGATATATGCAGGAAGGTGCCATGGAGTAATATCTGACGCCAAATCCAGGGAAGAGCCAATGCTGGGCTGACAGAGCCGGGAAGAAGTCGACGGCCGCTCCTGTGGGTGAAAGCAGGGGCATTATTTTGCTCTCGGCGGCCGAAATGAGTTCATTAGGCCGCGAAGTGACTGGGCAAGTGATTGCGGCGCTGGAACCTAGGTTATTGAAGCTTGAAAGTAAAATTGACCTTAAACTGCAGGAGGTCCTGGAACAACAAACGTTGCACAGTAATAGAATTGGAGGGGCGGAGGACTGTATATCCAGGATGGAAGACGAGACCATGGAGGTTCCTGGGCAAGTGACACTGCTACAAAAAGAGCTGGATGAATTAAAGGAGGTGTTTAATTATCAGGAAAATTATCACAGGCACCTCAATTTGCACCTCAGGGGACTTCCAGAGGGGGCAGAAAGGGAGATATGATGAGGTTCTGTGCCCAAATCCTGCTGGAGCTGCTGGGACTGCACCCAAAAAATGGGCAACTGAAACTAGAACGAACCCACAGGGCTGTGATGCCTCGGCCCCTGGGAGTTCAGCCCCCGAGGCAAGTAGTTATGCTGTTTCATGCATTCCAGGACTGAGAATCAATCTTAAAGGTCTGTCAAGAGAAAGAATCTCTGGAATTTGAGGGCACCAGGCTATACCTATCTCAAGATTATTCAATTTGGCTCTTCAAAAAAACGTAAGCTGTTTAATCCACTCATGGCCCAGCTCAGAAGCCTAAAAGTAAGAACTTCCTTATCCACCCGGCAGTTCTCAAAATCCAGCATGAGGGAGCTACATTCTCCTTTTGGGAGCTCCCTAAGGCCGAACCATTTGTGAAAGACTTACAGAATAAACTGGCTAAATGAAGAAGCTGGTTCGGGATGGACAGTGGAGCTGTTTCTCCGATCTGCTTTTGAACACTCTGGCCCACATGTGGCTTGGTATTCTTAAAGTTAACTATTGTTTTTTTTTTTTCTTCTATATTGCTACTTTTGGCTCTGTTGGTTGGTTGAATACACTAACACCCTGCATTGGGAATGTGGGGGCATTCAGCATGAGGTCATGCACAATCGATGAACCGGCCCCAGTAGACTGTGGAACTTTTGGATCACCTCAGGGGAAGGATGAATGACTGATGATCCTAATTGTATGGAGTATGGTGAGATATGATGTGACCTTCGGCAAGGATCTATGTGGACAAGCGCCTCAGAAAACGATCCGAAAGGTAGATACGATGGGGGCGGGGGGAGAAGGGGCTTAGCGTGTGTGTAATTGGCGTGGCCTGCTTCCCTCCACGGGTTGCATGGAGCCTCTAAATCTTGTGGATATGCATGCCCTCTGGAGAGACTAGTGGCAGATACCAGAGGAGAATGTGTGGTGGGGAGATAGGTCAGGGGGTGGAACACGTGAAGGTATCTCTTTTTTCCATTTTCTCCCTGCAAATATGGTGCTAGCAATTTCAGGGGCATGCCTCACTGGTAAGAACTGTGCCAAGTCATGCTGGTTGTAACCTTTTTATTCTGTGTATATGGGCCAACGGTGGAGTATAGAGGGGTTCTTGACATTTAATCACATTTTTGCGAATGAGTAAATGCTGGCACCAGCCGTTGTTGGATCAGCACGGCACATAAATCCTTGGAGGGTTTACTGACACTCATGCTAGGGCAGCAATTGGTTTTGATAAAAAAGGGGGGTTATAAGGGGTAGGTGGAATGTTTTTTCACTTGGTTTGGATGGGGGTGGAAGGAGGGTGGGTGGGGGGTGGAGGAGAGGGATGCTGTCAATCAGGTTGGGGACAAAATGAGGTGGGGCAGGGAAAGGGGGGTTAATACTTTTGTTCACATGTTGTATATAGTTCACTGTTATTTCATGTGGGATGCATTCTGTGATATGTACAGTCTACTACTGAAATTGCATTTATAGTATGGAATTTCTGATGCATGGACTGGGGAAAGTGAAGGATGGGGACCGAAGCAGGATATACCATGGCTAATCTACAGGAGCTGACGGTGGTCTCCTGGAATGTGCAAGGGGTTACTAACCCGATCAAATGTACAACACTTTTGGTGGCACTTAAAAGAAGGGGCATACAGGTCGCACTACTCCAGGAGACTCACCTGTCAGATGTGGAACATACTAAGCTTGCACGTGGCTGGGTTGGTAAATGCTTTGCAGCCTCGTACCCTGCTCGCAAAAGAGGGGTTGCTATTCTCTTACACAGGTACCTGTCAACGGAGGTTACAAGAGTGGTGAGAGACCACCGAAATGGGAGATATGTTTTCATAGTGGGGCAATTATTTGGGGAACTAGTTACCTTTGGTAGTGTTTATGCCCCTGCCATATATGACCCCGAGTTTTTCCCTGAACTCCTGAAGTTTCTTACTAAAGAACAGTTCCCAAGACTTATTATGGGTGGGGAATTGAATAGTACAATTGATCCGGTACTGGACCACTCTGAAAGCAAGGGGAGGAGGATGGAGGTATTGGGTCAATGGCAGGAGGGGATGGCAGATATGGACCTGGTGGATGGCTGGAGGATGTTGAACCCAGGGGCTAGAGAATATACTTTTTTCTCTAACCCTCATGGGACATGGTCCAGAATCGACTATATTTTCCTGTTGCGGGGCTGGCATAACAGAGTGGTGGATATAGCTCTAGCCCTATCAATGTGTCGGACCATGCTATGGTCATTGGGCGGATTCAGATGTGGGTAGTGAGAGACTCCCCTACCCAGTGGAAATTTCCATTGTACATGCTCACAAACCAGCAGTTCAGGGAATACTTGGTGAATCAATGGCAATGGTACAAGGAAACCAATGAGGGAACTGAGGTTTCAAAAGCTATATATTGGAATGCGGGTAAGACCTTCATGAGAGGTGCCATTATAGCATTTATGGCCAAATACAGGAAGGAGAAGCATGAAAAGAGGCAGGGACTGGAGAGGAATCTAAACGATTTGGAAAAGAGGGCAGCCCGGGGAGAGCGGGGGGAAGTAGTACAGTTATTAGCAGTCACCAAGGAAGGCATAGAATGCGTTGGCTAGAAGTGAGGCTACGACATCCTGGTTATATTGCAAATGTCATATGTTTGAATGGTCTAATAAACCTGGTCCCCTACTGGTGCGACTTATGAAGGGAGGTAAATGCCCAACTCAAATAACAGGCATAAGGGGACGGGGGGGTAGTGTATAGAGAACCCCAGAGGGTAAGGAATACTTTCTGGGATTTTTAGAAGCAGCTGTACAAGGCTGTGTGTCAGGCTAAGGGACAATTGATGAAGGACTTTTTGGATAAGGTACAACTTTCCAGGCTTTCGTCTACCCAGAGAGAGGGATTAAATTAAACCATAATGAAGGAAGAGGTAATTAAAGCCATAGGGAGATTGCAGCTGGGTAAGGCAAGTGGTCCTGATGGATTCCCTGTGGAATATTACAAAACCTTGGTGGGTCAGACGGTGGAGGTGTTAAGTGGGCTGCTGAAGTGGGGGTTGGGGAAGGGAGTGTCCACATTTGCCCACTACCTGTTTTGATGCTCTGATTTAATACCTAACCCAGGTAAAGATGATTTGGAATGTGCCTCTTATAGGCCTATATCACTTTTAAATTGCAATCTTAAAATCATAGCTAAAGTGCTGGCCATGACGTTGGAGGACTATCTGCCTGTGCTGATTCACCCAGACCAGACCAGATTCATAAAGGGGAGATTTTCCTATCATAATATGAGAAGGTTGCTCAATGGGATATGGAGAGCAGGGCAAACAGAGGAAAAAACTTATATTATTTCTATGGATGCTGAAAAAGCATTTGACAGGGTGGAGTGGAAGTACCTATTTGAGGTGTTGTAACGGTTTGGTCTGGGTGAATCATATGTATAGTGGGTACAAGGTATGTATTGGGCCCCTAAGGCTCGGATTTTGGTTAATGGGGTGCCCATGAATGCTTTTGATCTGGAAAGTGGTACGAGGCAGGGCTGCCCCATCTCTCCTCTGTTATTCACATTGGCATTAGAGCCATTGGCTATAGCACTTCGGCAGTGACCGGAGTTTCACAGGGTAGAAGGGGCTAGGGGTACTATGAATAAGGTTGCTGTTTATGCGGATGACATGCTTTTATTTGTCAAGTACCCGCAGGTTTCTATGCCACCTTTGCTGGAGACAATAGATACATTTGCTGCATTTTCTGGATATAAAATAGACCTTAGTAAATCGGATTTGATGTGCTTTCCTAAAAAGGAGAAGGAAGATGAGCGGTGGGGTCTACAGGGGAAGTCTTTGACTATCACTTACTTAGGTATTATGGTGGGTAGGACAATTGGGGCACTGTATGGGTTAAATTACACACCCTTACTTAAAAAAGTGGAAGCAGACCTGAGGCAATGGATGCAGCTCCCTATTTCATGGTTGGGTCGTATCAATCTGATAAAAATGAATATCTTTGCCAAGAATCTTATACCCCATGCAGATGATACCGGGGGGGGGGGGTATGTCAAGAAGGGATGTTCACCGGATTGAGAAAGCATTTACTAGATTTATATGGCGGGAAAAGCATCCGAGAGCTTGTCTACAGAGTTTGAAAGCTGTAAAAAATAGGGGTGGGCTTAACTTTCCAGATTTATGGAACTATTATTTGTCAATACAGCAATGCTACATGGTGGATTGGGTGCACTGACCTGCTGTGGCTAGTTGGGTGGACTTAGAGCAGTGGGGCTGTCCGGGTCATCTTTTGGCTTACTTGCATAGTAAGGGCCTCAAAGCATATTCTACTCAGGGTGGGGGTAACCCATTGGTGAGGGCAGTGTTGGAGGCCTGGAATCACCTCAGGAGAAAAGGAGGAATTGGTAAAGGGGAGACTCTGCTATTGCCTGTGGTGGATAACCCCTTTTTTCTTCTGGGGCTGGAGGATAGAGGCTTCAAACAGTGGGAGAATAAGGGAGTCCAGAGTATAGGGGACTTGGTTAAGCATGGAGCCCTCTGCCCGTTGGGGGATATTGTTCTGGGGTTAGGATTACAAGGACAACAAGTATTTCAATATCTTCAGCTTAGGGCATTTGTGTGAAAGTTGGACAGGGGAGAGGAGCAAGTACAGAATTGGCGGATGACAGAGACACTGATTTATCTTGCACAGAAAGACCCTAAGGGCTTTGTTAGAAAGGCTGCAAAAGTAGGGAAACAGGATTACCCAGATTATACTCAGAAAACAAGAGCACTGTGGGAGAGAGACATAGGGGGTGAAATTGCAGATGGTAATTGGCAACTACTGTTAGAAGGACATATGGGACTTCTAGTGTGCAACAGATTCAAAGCAGCCTTCTATAAATTCTTGCATAGGCTCTACTACCCCCCAGTGACAGTCCATAGGGTACACCCATCTGTATCTCCTCTCGGTGGTCGATGTGGAAGTGAGAGAGGGACATATATGCACTGTTTTTGGTCCTGCAGAGTTCTTCAGACCTTTTGGGGTGAAGTACTTGGGGAGGTTAGTAAAATGGCAGACTGCTCTTTGCGGGTAGGACCTATTGTAGGTCTATTTGGTATGGTTCCAGGAGAGGAGGGAGAATGTGATCCACTACCACGATGGATAAGGGTAGTATTGATGCTGGCAAGGCACTGCATACAAAATACCTGGGTCACCTGTGTAACACCTTCTATTATGCAATGGCACAAGCTTATCCTGTAGACACTGGCCCTAGAAAGATTGACCCTCATGCTCAAGGATAGGGCAGAATCCTTCTATAGGGAATGGGCTCCCTTCCTGATATTGCTTAGTGGAAAAGATGAGAATACATTACGGATGGGATTGGAATGAGGGGGATACAGGGTGATTGGAGGCCTATAGCTTAATGGTTGCAGATAAATTTGGGGAAGAATAGATTGGAAGTGCAAATGAAATTGTATATGTAAGAACTGGACTGGGTTAAAAATAATTATGGTGATGTTAATTTATTAATTTTTTTATTTTATTTTATTGAAATCTAGGATTACAAATACCTTTGAGCAGGAACTGCTAGTTTACAAAGGTTCCACGTTGAAGGAATGGGGGTTTACACACATACAAATGTCAACATAGTAATACATAGTTACACAATAAAAAGTAGTAAGAGACTGAGGCTTAGGAAATTCCAGTAATTCAAAATGTGCCAAATGTTAGGTAGCATGACATACCAGCCAAGGGCAATCTTAGAAATAAGTGCTGCAGGTGAGGGGGGGGTATGCAGGCAGGAAAGTCATTGTCGGAGGGTAGAGGGTGAGGGTAAGAGCTCTAAAGGGGAGAGAGGGAGGGATAAAGTCAGGAAATGCCTGGGGGGGGGAAGGGAGAGGGGGCAAGGGGGTAGGCAGGTAGGAGGGGGCAAGGCGGGGAGAGGTCGCTGTCAAGACTGAAGTGGAGGGCAGTGAGAGGTGGGCCCCTGATTAGGCGAGGCAGTCACAATGACTAGTTGAAATGAGATGAAGTCAGAGTTCATTAATGACTGTATTTGTAATGTCATATAGAATGCATCTGTTTGTTGTGTGTCTGTTTGATATGTTGCTGTTGATGTGTATGTTGTTTTTAAAATTTTGAAATCAATAAAAAGATTATGCAAAAAAAAAAAATAAGTGGCATTGGGTAGAAAAAAATTCCAGCCATATCTCTGCATTTTATTTGTAGAATGGTATGTATGACTTTAATCAGTTTCCCTATGGTATAGCTAGTGCTTGTACTATATTTATTCAGATTATGGACCATTTGTTACAAGGGACTGACTGGTGTGATGTATAACCTTAATATTTTAATGCCAGGTCACATTACAATGCCACTTAATGTATGTGCAATTTGGAAATTGTTTCTAAAAAATAACAGGAAGCAAGTTTATGTGTTACTAAATATTTTTTTAAACACAATTCTGGATTCACAAAGGCAATACAGGGTTTCCATCAAGCCCTGAGTCAAACCTCGGTGATTGGATCAGTGACGCTTAAATGTTTGCCACATAATGCGCCCAATTCAAGAAGATCGGGTGAACTTATGACAATTTTTCCAATTTACAGCAGCTTGTGCCAAATATTTGGTACAAGCCCTATAAAACAGGTGCCCAAGATTGCTGCAAGCTAGACCAGGAAAAGCTGGTCTATCTTGTCAATGGATGCACAGGATCAAGAATCTCCATCACCAGCTGGGGAATGCTGTAAGCTCTGTGTGCCACATGTTAGGTGTACCCGGGGCATGTGGCATTCTCAGGACTTTAGAGAATTGGGTGCAATGTATCTAACTTGAGGCATAGAAGTGATGCTTGATCTAGTCATCCCATGGAGAAGAAAAGAAAACTGCTCAGAACCACACATCAACACATTTAATTGAACCGAGATCATTTCTGACTTTGTTAAATTATTATAGGAAGTTTATACTAAACTTAACAACCCTGATAAAACTTATGGTGCAAATATAGAAGGATGAAAAATCGAATTGGTCAAAACAAATGCCAAGCAGCTTCTGAACTGGTGAAAAGGCAGCTCTCTGCTATTCCATGTTAGTGCATTTTGATGCTTGGTTGCCTGCAATTTTGTTTTGTGTTGCCTTACCAGTTGCTATGGGTACTGTATTTCCTCATAAAATGCCAGATAGCAGTGAAGACGTGTAGCGTCTGCATCTTATACACCAAATAAAACAGGACAAACATATATACACACAGTGAAAAAAGGCTTTAGGAACAATTGTTTTGGTTATGAAATTACATGAGTACTTTTATGGTAGAAAATGTTTCCTGGTTATAGACCGCACACCCCTTCATTAAATCCTAGGACCTAAGACATGGATTCCTTCATTTACAACAGGTAGATTATAGTACAACGATGGTTACAGATTCTGGCTGTATACCATTGTGATATTTAATCCAAAGCTTTAAACCAGCGAAGGTAAAGTGTGCCCCATTTTTTTTAGAGTGCAATTTTTGGTTGAGTTACAATACCTATCGTGCAACCAATGAAAGTGAGAAATATGCAGTTTTAAAGAGGGTTAACACTATACTCTTACTGGGTGGGCTGATTATTTAACTGATGTGGGTTTACAGTAAAACCCTTTAAAACCAGATGATGTGACCTTACTGTGAAAACTGATTGCATAAATGAGAAGACTGGAATCCGGATGACCTTCAGTTGGTTTGCACTGACCCAGGAAAGATATAACTGTTGTTGGTTGGATTACATCAATAGATATCTTATTTCAAGTGCAGCCTCAAGCTTTCCATTCTTGGTGGGGCCCAGCTGGAAGTGGTTAGGGAAATCTGCATCCTGTGAGGAGTCCTTGATGGATGTTTATCACTTGAATCCGAAGTGTGTTCTGTGGTCAAATGGTAATATGATCATCTGAAATATATTACCAGGCTGCACCCCTATCTTGATTCTGTTTGTCTGAATACACTGGTTCAAGATTAGTGAATGTGGGGTAAGATTACTGCAAAGCACTTACATGGTGGTCAGGTCTGCCATCTGCAGGTAGTTCAGAACACTGCAGTGAAGGTTCTGACCAAAATTCAAAGGTCTGATCACATAACTCCCTCACTCAATACCATAGTCTGGCTGCATGTCAGGTAGCATATTGACTATAAGGTTTCTTTTGTTAGCTTATAAGGTTGTACCATGCCGCAGCAACAGCAGCTACGGATACATCCCCGACAGCGACAGACACATTGCCGAGTGTTGGCAATGCAGTGTCGGGGATGCCTCTGTGATTTCATTGGGAGGCTTCACACCCCCCCCCCACACACACCCCCAGTCTCTAGGATTCTAATTCCAAGTCGGAGTTGGACCGGGAGGGGGAGGGACACCCAGTGAGGCTGTCCCGATTGCCGCATGGACCACCACAGCGACAGGCAGATTTTGCCTGATTTCTGGCGCTGTGGTGGTTTTTGCAGTCAGGGATTCGCTGCGGTGACGGTATATGAGCTTATAAAGCCTTGACTGCACTGGGCCTCCACTACCTCAGTGACCTTTGGACCCCTTATATCTCTGGTAGAACAGTCATGTCCTTGGGACGTGGGCTGCTGTTTGTTCCATCCTCCCATTTGAAGTACAATGGGGTAGGTTCTTTGCAGTTGTGACCCCCTCCCAATCCTCTGGAATTCCTTACCTGCCAATATCCATCTGGCCTCTTCTTAGAATATCTTTAAATAAGGCCAGATTGAGAAGGCCTTTGTGCTTTCTTTCAGCATGTCAGTCAAAATACATTTGTTATATCTTCTCTAGCTGTTTTGATGTTGTTAGTTATTTGTGCTACAATATATGTTCTCCCCATTCTCCCTTTTGTTTTGTAACTGGCACTATGAACATGTGTAACCCCTAGGTGGCACTATCCCAAGGGCTACTACCCCTGCCTGTTTGACTACGGATGGGTTGAGGGGCCTAGGTCCTATGGCGGGAGCCTCCACCCAGAGGTCAGGGTTTGTAGTGGTTAGACTAGCTTGGTCACAGCCCTCTGGGACACTGAGACCCCCTTTTATTCCCTCTAGTGGCTCACACAGTACACCGGAGTTACAGCCCCAATACCCCATGTATACACACTGTTCACTCATATAGTATCACTTACCCTCGAGACCGATTCTGCAGCACGCCTCTGAGGAACCCCTAAAGTAAGGTTAAACAACATACACAGCAAAACACAATACTGTTTCCATAAGTAGCAACACCACAGACAGTATATAGTATAACAACAACAAATCTGATTTATTTAGGGGACAGTAACAAGGAGGGGGCAATCAGGTTGATTTGGTTTGGAAATATTCAAATCACAGTACTGTGCACACATACGGGGTCTGGAAAGTCACACTCTGGGTACCCAGGTTGGGGGGGGGGCTAGCCAGGTTCATTGCCCCAGGGTTGGCTGGCAGGTGCAGATGGATAGGGCCCTGTAGAAGAAAATATATGCACAACACCCAATTGTAATCCGGAGCCGGAGGGCTCAGTCCATGAAACAGTGAAACAACAAGAATTAGGTGACACATTTGTGATTGAAAACAAGCTGCAGTGGAATACCCTGATTTGTACTCACAACACCCAAGCTGAGGATCGGATGGAGAATGTCCCTCTGGATTGCCAGAAGAGCAGGGCATGAGGACAAGGTCCTTGTGACTGGACCCCACTGCAGTTGACAGCAAATGGATGTAGTCCGAATTAAGCTGGGAGTTTACTTCCAGCTTCAGCACACAATTCACTGTACAGGGGATTTGAAATAGCGATTCCCCACAAGCACTATGCACATTTATATGTAAAAGGAAAGTACTATACCAGGCAGGCTGCTTCTCGATCCTGCAAAATACCCGGGAGCACACAGAGCAGCTTCAGTTCCTGACAGACTGAGTGCGATTCAGCAATTTCTCCAGTCTTCTCTAGGGTGAGCCTGGTTTCCACACTTCTAGTGCTTCTTTATCCTCACAACTCGGATTCAGTCCAAACTGGCACTCACAAAGACTGCAGACCGAAACTCAGGGCCTCACACGCGCTTCCCGTATAAACTATACAATCATGAAGCACACAGCTCCTTCTCTCTCTTCACTGCCACAACTGATCTGATCTTTCCAGTCACAGAGCAGGGCATTTCCTTTAGCGCCACACTATTCTGTTGCCTGATTCAGCTGTCACTCACAATAAGACTCCCTCTGTTGGTAGAAAAAGGCGTCAAGGTCAAAACTACATTTCCCCGAGCCACTGCCCATACAGTCCCATTGTGGCTGGCTCAAAATTAAGAGTCTACGTTCTAATTCGTCCACAGGCTCCATTTTAGGGAACCCTTAACCCAATTGGCCCAGCACAGCAGTTTAGGTCCAAAATGGATGAGTAACACACACAGAGTCCCAGCTGCAAGAAAGGCAGGTTAGACAAACTGCATTTTACTTAACACTCTAACTGGTTTCAGGCAGTTACATCTTTCATTTAGACTCCCTCTGCGCTCTTAGCGACTGCAGAAATGGAGCGATTTCTCTGCAGCTCGGGTGGGATTCAAGCATTAAATACACAGTCCCCCCATATAAACTAATTAAGTCCGCAAGCAGACAGCTCTTAAAGAGACAGTATGCAGAGGCTCAAATAGTACTCACTTGGAACCACATTTAAACAGCTCAGACACCGAACACCGCCCAGACATGGAGCATTCAGGCAAGCTCCTGGAAGACTTTTGGGAACCCCCATTTGCAGGGGGGTTACACATGCAAATAGCACATTGTTAAGTAAACTACTACTCCTACTACATATTATAGCATTTTAGAGAAATATTTCTACCAATTTTCAAAAAGTTTGCTAAGGGGTGGGCTGCACGTAAATCACTGGTGTATGATAAAAATGAAAGTGTTTGCATGTAACTATGCTTGGTAGCCAGGAATACAGTAGATCTGGATATACTCCAGAAGCACTGGGTTCCCAATGTTAAATTTACCAGAATGCCTGTAACATGTTGACTTCAGAAGAACCTCTTTCATCATGCTGTGAGACAGTGGCAGAGAGTAGAAACATAGAAACAGAATTTGTCAGTAGCTAAGGACCACTTGGACCACCTAGTCTGCCCATTTTCCTACCTAACGGATAAGCTGCAGATCCTAGTTAACCAACAGCCTACTTCCTCCTACCCCTCGCTAGAATTGCCTTATGTCTGTCCCATGCATTCTTGAATTCCCCCACTGTTTTTGACTCTACGACCTCTTCATGAAGGCTGTTCCATGCATCTACAACCCTCTCAGTGAAGAAATACTTCCTCACATTACCTCTGAGCTGTCCCCCCTCTATCTTCAAATTGTGCCCCCTTGTTCTTGCACATCTCTTTTTCTGAAAGATGCTACCCTCTTGGACTTTGTTGACTGCCTTGAGGTATTTGAAAGTTTCTATCAGGTCCCCCCTCTCCCTCCTTTTCTTGAGGCTATACACCTTAAGCTCCTTTAGTCTTTCTTCATATGTCTTCTGGTGCCGACCCTGCACCATTTTGGTTGCCCTCCTCTGGACAGTCTCCACCTTGTCTATGTCTTTGCGGAGATGGGGTCTCCAGAACTGTACACAGTACTCCAGATGTGGTCTTGCCAACTGTCTGTACAGAGGGCCAACAATGTCCTGTTTTCTACTGGTGATGCCTCTCCCTATGCATCCCAGTATCCCCCCAGCCCTCCTTACTGCCGTCTCACATTGCTGGCCCACCTTTAGGTCATCTGATATGACTACCCCCAGGTCCCTTTCCATTTTTGTTGTTGTCAGTATCTCACCCCCATTGTGTACTCTTCCCCTAGGTTTCTGTTTCCCAGGTACATTACTTTGCACTTCTTTGCGTTGAATCTAAGCTGCCATACATATGACCATTCCTCCAACCTTGCCAAGTCCCTTTTCATCCTCTCCACCCCCACCTTGCATAGCAACCCTGTTGCAGATCTTTGTGTCATCTGCAAAGAGACAAGCTTTCCCTTCCAGTCCCTCTGCAATGTCACTTATAAAGACATTAAAAAGGACGGCCCCAGCACTGTACCCTGCGATACCCCACTAGTAACCCTGCTTTCTTCACTGTGGACTCCATTTACTATTGCCTGCTGTGTCCTGTTGTCCAGCCAGTGTTTTACCCAGGCTACCACCCTGGGACCCACTCCTAGGCTGGCTAATTTGTTTATTAATCTTTTGTGAGGGACTGTGTCAAATGCCTTGCTAAAGTCTAGGTAGGCCATGTCCACAGCCCCTCCCTGGTCTACTACTTTGGTCACCCAGTCAAAGAAATCAATTAGATTTGTCTGGCATGAGCTTCCTGCTGTGAATCCAGGCTGCCTTGGGTCCTGTGCCCCACTGGACTCTAGGTACTCAACAATTCTTTCCTTCAGAAGTGATTCCATCATTTCCCTACTGAGGTCAAACTGACAGGTCTGTAGTTTCCTGCCTCTGTCTTGCTCCCACTTTTGAGAAGGGGAATCACATCCGCCCTCCTCCAGTCCTCAGATACCACACCATCCTCCCACGATTTATTAAAAAGGGTAGTCAGTGGTGTTACTAGTTCTTCCCTTAGTTCTTTTAGAATTCTGGGGTGAATCCCATCAAGCCCCATTGCTTTATCCACCTTTAGTTTTAAGAGTTCTTTCAGAACCCTTTCTTCTGTGAAAGGACTAATATCAACCCCTTTATCCAGAGTGCTTCTATTGACTGGATTAGGCATCTCCTCCTGCTTTTCCATTGTGAATACTGAGCAGAAGTATTCATTTAGTATCCCTGCTTTTTCACTGTCACTCTCTGCCCAACCACCTTCCTCTTTATTCAGTCTTAGTATCCCTGCCTTAGTCTTTCTTTGCTCCCTAATGTACCTATAAAAGGTTTTATCACCCCCTTCTTAACCGAGTTGGCTATCTTTTCCTTGGTTTGGGCCTTTGCTATTCTGACTGCCTTCCCTGCTTCCTTCTGCTTTAACTGGTACAGTTCTCTGTCCTGCTCCTTCTGTGTTTCCTTATACTTCCTGAATGCTGTCATTTTCTCCCTTACCTTCCCCGCCACTTCTTTTGAGAACCATTGTGGTTTTTTCTTTCATTTTGATTTGTTTATTTGCTTCACACAAAGGCTTGTTGCCTCTGTGATGGCGGTTTTGATGTTTTCCCATTGTTGCTCCACCCCACCTTCTTACCTGTTTGCTAGTGCTTTTCTGAGGCACTCTCCCATTTTGACAAAATCAGCCCTCCTGAAGTCCAGCACCTTCACTTTTGTGTGGCTTGACTCTACAGCTAAGTTTATGGTGAACCACACTGTTTGGTGGTTGCTTGTTCCCAGATGGCTACCCACTTCAAGATCAGAGATCCTCTCTCCGTCCCCATTTGAGAGTACCAGGTCTAAGATTGCTCCCTCCTGAGTGGGTTCCAAAACAAGCTGTCTGAGGCATGCCACCTGTAGGGCACCAAGAATGGTCCTGCTCTTGGATGTGGCTGCAGCAAAGGTGCTTCAGTTAACATCTGGCATATTCAGGTCCCCCATCAGCAATATCACCCCTTTCTCTGCCATCCCAAGGATGCCTTCTATCATTTTCTTGTCATTTCCTCCCCCTGAGATGGGGGTCTGTATAGAACCCCTGTTCAGATTGTGGAACCATTTCCAGTCTCCAGGGTGACTCACAGTGCCTCCTCTCCTCCCTGTTTACCCTTTAGTTCTTTTTTTTATTTAATATGTTTTATTACTTAATAAAATCATGACATTATTAAGACACAACAGGAAAGTTGACAATATTTTAAAAGGCATCCTGGATAGAGAAAAGTAGAAGGAGAGAGAACTGGAAAACAACATTCCAGATACATTAAAGCAAACTAGAAGTGAATTAAATACCCTTTAGTTCTGTTGCTTTGATCCCTTCCCTTACATAAAGAGCTACTCCTCCTTCTCTTCTTCCCTCCCTGTCTCTCCTGTAGAATGTGTACCCTGGTATGTTGACATCCCAGTCATGGTTCTCTGTGTACCATGTTTCTGTGACTGCCACGATATCCAGGCATCCCTCTTCGATCAAGGCCACCATTTTGGGGAGCTTTTTACCTAGACTACAGGCATTGTACTCATTACCCTCCATTTTTTATGGCTTGATTTCTTTTTGCCTCATCCCTGTCCTTACTGCCATTATCCTTTTCTCCATTTACCCCTGCCCTTCTCCCTATCGACTGCTCTATCTTGGTGTTTACCTCACTAGCTACCCTGATTTTTTGGGGAGGCTAGGATTTCCCTTCTCCTTTTCAGTGCCCCCCCTTAGCTAGTTTAAATGCTTGCCAATGAAGCATTTAAACCTATCACCTAGGATCCTGGTTCCCCTCCTGGATAGATGCAGACCATCATGCCTTTATAGGCCTGCATCCCTCCAGGTGGAGCCCCAGTCCCCAATAAAGCCAAATTCCTGATCTCTGCACCAGTTTTTCAACCAGTCATTGAATTCCATGGCATGGAGTACCCTAGCCTCATCCATGCCATAGACAGGTAGCACTTCCGAGAAAGCTACCATGTGTCCTAATGTCTAAGGCCCCTCTCCAACTCTCCAAACTCCTGTTGCACTGCTCTGATCCCATTCTCAGCCAGGTCATTCATCTCTAGGTGGACAATGACACCCAGCTCCCTCTCCCTTGCAGCTGCTCCCACAATCCTGAGGATTTGTTTCCTGTCTCTCCAAGCCATCGTGCTGGGCAGGCACTTTACCTCTCTTTTCCCTCACTCCCCCAGTTCTACCCCCCTAACAAATGAGTCATCCACCAGGAGTTGTTTCCTTCCCCTGTGGGGTCCTGTGCCACCCTCCTGTGGGTCTCCATTGTGGAGGTTCCCAGCATCCTCCTTGGTCTCCACTGTGGATGCCTCCATAGAGGAACCATGCTCCTCCAGAGTGGTGAATGAATTGTGGAGAGGCACAACTAGAGGGATGCACCTCTGTTCTACCACCCTCACCCTCCCTGAGCCCACCATGGTCCAACCACTCCTCTTTCTTGGCAACCTCTGAGGTAGTGGTGGTGGCCTGGGTGGTCTCTGAGTGGGGGAGCAGGTTTCCCAAATCCTTGCCAGGTTAGCATGGAGAAGAACAACCTCCTCCCTCAGACCAGAGTGGTGCCTGCAAATAGGGCAGCAATACAGTCTCCAGAATGTCTCTCTGAAGACTGCTGCTCTACAGCCAGTGCATTGCACCACTCCACACATGGCTGTGTCCCTTCCTGTTACAGATGCTTTTCTTTTGTTGTTTTCTGTTCTTGTTTTAGTGTGTGCAAGCTTGTGAGTGTCTCTACCCACTATTCAGTGTGCTGTGCCTTTAAGGATATGAACAGGTGTATGTTGTTAGCAGTTTTGGGGAAGTGATGTCAGAACCCCTGCTATAAAGGAAGTTTGGCACTTGGGTGGGGTGGAGTGAGGGGAGGGGTGGGAGTAAACCTATGCTGTTCAGAAACAATCAACTACAACTCTGACCCTCCACCCTGGGGAGTGCCTTCCTTCCTTTCAGACACCTATTTCACAGAGGTTAAGTAACAGGTCTCATCACAAATGACTGCAAATATCTCTCAGCTACAGTTCCTCCCTGGCAAATTAAAGCTAAAACTAAGAAAAGTCAACCCCAAAAACAGAATCATTACTAGTTACTTACACAGGTCCAAAAAGTAATAATTCAGTTCAGTGTAGTCTAGAAAATAACCTCCTTGTTTCAAGAAAGCTGTGGCTGCTTTCTCACTCTCTCTGTCTCAGCAGTATACTGTACATAGATTTTGCCAACAACATTTTCTTCGTAGTAAATGAGGCACACTCAAGATGTCCAGCAGTGGGGCCAACATCAAACACAACAGCAGTAAAAATGATAAGAGGTTTTACAATACTTATTTCCTGAATAAGGAATTCCAGAGGAAGTAGTTTCTGATACTGGGCCACAGTTCACATATTTTCAACTCTGCAGAGTTTCAAACTTTTTCAGTTAATTTTAGTCAAGCACACTAAAATACCCCAAACCATTCCACATCTAAGAATGCTGCAGAGAGGTTAGTACAGCATTTTACATAGGCTTCAGACCTGGTCCAAGGATCTTTGGCATTGCCAGTTATTATTAAACTATGCTGCATTCTTCTACTGGGAAATATTATTAAACTATGCTGCATTCTTCTACTGGGAAATATCATTAAACTATGCTGCATTCTTCTACTGGGAAATATCATTAAACTATGCTGCATTCTTCTACTGGGAAATATTACTAAACTATGCTGCATTCTTCTACTGGGAAAACCTCCTTAGAATTGTTCTTAGACAGATCTGCACTCAGTTGTCTCGGATTAAACCTAACCCTAAAATACAAAGTGAAAGCAGGCTGATACAGCAGCAGAACAATTCTCTAGTTAAGCAGTAAGGTCATTCAGGGATTAGGGAAGGAAACACTGATACAAATAAATTCTGAGTAATGCAGCAATGATGTTGGGTCCTGCAAAATACACTTGCAGAACCTAAATGTGAATGGCTCTGCAGAACGTGGAATTCCACAGGCAGAATTCAGGCAGAATGGCAAATCCACTTTTAAAATGCTTTCCAGAATTGAAACATGAATGACTTCCATGTTTACCAATTTAGTGGTAATTTTGAAAGTCTTTTAATATAAACCACAGATTAGTTTTCTGCAGTGTGGTTTATATAAACTGCAGAACACTAATCCATGTGTATGTAAATCACAAATTACTAGTCTGGTGTTTGCATTCCTCTTTTGGAATTTTAAAAATCCACTTTTGACAGAATTCAGTAAAATTTCCAAAATTCCACAGAATTCCATCAGAAGTGGATTTTGCAACTACAACTAAATGACAAAGGATGCAAGTAAATCAAATTATTGGGAGTCCCTCTGCATCTGAATCATACACATAAACAATTGTCTAAATGCTAAAAAGCTCAGTTAATGAAACGTGGGCAGTAGACGACATAAAGAGTCTTCCTAAGATGTTAGATGAACAAAACCATGGTTAGGCTGCTCCAGATGCTGAGCCAGTTCCCTTTAAGACAAGACCTCGGCATGACAGAAACCTTCCAGGCAGGCCTATTTTGTAAAGAACAAGTTGAAGAAGCACACACTTTTAATTTACATTGTAACACATGGCTATAAACAAGAGACTAAAATAACTAACATGGATTGGATAAACAGTAACAGGTGCCCATTAAGCAACCATGGATTTACTCCATAGTAGAACCATGGTTGCTCCTCAAGTAAACCATGCTTGCCTTTGTAATCTTGTCATTCACCACCAGAACTCAAATCTCCTGTGCACTTAAATATATGCATTTCCCATCATGCACAACAGCCAAATCCCAAACAGCAAACACAGCAAAAAAACAGATAATTCCACATTTCACAAAAGTAAGTCAGCCAAAATCAACACATATTCTGAAATGTTGATCAGATCGGCATGTAATCAGTAACTGAATCACTGTTCACCATTGTACTCACCGTAGTAAAAGGAAAATCAGCCTGTTCCAGCATGACAGAATGCACTTCAATATATGCATTTCCCATCATGCACAACAGCCAAGTCCCAAACAACAAACAAGGCAGAAAAATGGAGACAATTCCACATGTTCCCAAATGTTAGTTAGCCAAAATCAACACATATTCTGAAATGTTGATCACATATGCATGTAATCAGTAACTGAATCACTGTTCACCGTTCTACTAATCATATTAAAAGGAAAATCAGTTTTGTCCAGCACAATACAAGAATTCTACATTCCAGCTATCTGTGTCTGTCTCTGTGTCCTCTGTGTCAGTGTTTTATTGTACTTGCTAGTATAGGATGTTATGTTACAATCTCTTATCAAGCATAACTCCCTGTTTCTGCACTTGCCATGTTACACACACATTAATCCACTCGACAACAGGGTTCTACTGTAGAATTAATCCATGCCTAGGTGGTTGGAGGTGAGGCCCCCCCCAGCATGGATTAATTCTACAGTAGAGCCATTCTGTGTCATGCATTAATGCTTACGTGGAGGGCATAGTATCTTGAAGGGAATTTAGTGGTTATAAAAAAATTACTGAAATTTTTGTCAAAAAAATTCCCTTGGTTAAGACGTCCTCAGTATTTTGTTGATTTCGGTTCCTGTCTAGCTGCCTGTGAATGTGTTTGTAACTAGGAAATAGCAGTGTCTGTGCTACAGTGATTTTAGAAGCAGCTATGCTAAAATATGTACAGTAGTTATCTGCACCTAGATTGTTAGACTTATGAAAGTAATAAAATAATTGTGTTTTGTCAGAATGGACTTCACTTCTTCATACACAATGATGAGGACAATGGCCACACCCTTTTTTACTTGAACACTTCAAGATGGTAGTTATGCAGAGGGGATGCCATTATTTGCACCTCTAATCTTACTACAGCTGATATTTCTGTGGATAGTACTGTACCTCACTACAAAGGCCAGTGCTTTTGGCATATTGGTTAACTGCATTACTATATTGTAATTCACTGGAATAAAACTATTTTATTCCAATGAATTAGAATACAGTAATGCAGTTGCTTGTACTTCAAAGAGATTCTTCAGTTAGTTTGTGTAAAATTGCCATAATATCCAGTGCACTTGATGTACGTAATCACACAATGGTGGCATGACATCTCTTTCCAGATAAAGCTATTTTTACACCCCACCCTCACGCACACGCTGCTGGCATGATTAATCACACAATGGTGGCATAACAACCATTTACAGATAAGATATTTCTTAGTCCCTCCCCACCCAGATGGCATGATGAATGCCATGTCCCAGTAATCCAGCACAGGATGGGTACTATCCATGGCATAGGCACCTAATCAGCTCCAACACTAATTGTATAACAGCACCCCACCCCCTTTCCTAGTTTTAGTTTCAAATTAATTTTGAGAGTTTTTCATCTTGTAGTTGCCATTTGCAAATGGCATTGGCACAGCAACCAAGGAAACTTATTTATAAAGTAACCTAGAAGTGCCTGGGGAAGGTGCTATAATTGTCGGTAACCCGTGAAGTGGGTGCATGAGGTAAAGTGCCATCCATTACGGCAACATCTTCCTCACGCAATCCACTCACGGTGACTGATGGGTAGGGCAACCGGATGAGGGGGTGGGTGAACTAGGTGACAGGATGTCGCTATACGTACGCATGTGAGGGGGTGGGAGCGAGCATGGTGAGCATGGGCTGGGGGGGTGGAGAGGCTGTAGGGGATGGCGCTGTGGTCATCAGTCGAGCTGTGGTGTGGCATCAGGGATTGGGCAATGGCTGGGGTGGCTGAGGTACTGGGTTATGGTCCAGGTGGTGGTGCGATTTTTATTCGCCTCCTTAACTTTTTATTTTACTACTTTCACCCTGACATGCACCCCCTAGAGTTGAGAGAACTTGGGGTGTGGGGGCACAGCCCCACCACAGAAAGTAGTAAAAATATGTCCTGGCACTGTTGTGCAGGTGTGCCAGGGTTGTCAGAGTGCCGAAAATGTGTTCAGCACTCTGACTGAGCGATAACAGCGTTCGCCTTTAGGCATTCTCCATTATCACATAGACCCATAATTGTCTACTATGCACTTAGAGATGCAGCTGATATGCTGGCCTGATGGGCTGAGGGCTGAGGCACTGGACTCCTTACCTCACAGCACGCTGGTGACCTGGGTTCGAGAATGAGCATGGGCCATTGGAGGTCGGCAATGGGGGGGGCGGAGCTGGATGGAGCTGCCGGCAGGCAGCTCTCCTCTCCGGGGAGGTGTGGTGGCTACCCTCGGCTAGGGGCAGCTCAGGCCTAGAGGGTGCTAAGGTTTAGGCAAATGGGGTGGGTTGTTACCGGGCTGCTAGGTGCATGCACACCTCCATGCGCATGCGAGCCTTCTCCTGGGCCCCCTGGGAGAAAATGGAGGGGAAAATCACACCAGCAGCGGGATGAAGATCAACTCCCCATAGGCACCACTCCTGGACTGGGTGTAAGGTAAGCCCCAATGATTCCGGGGTTGGGGCTGGGGGAGTCAATCAGATGGGAGCCGGCGGCAAGACACAAAAACAATCATGATTAAAAAAAAGTGATGCAGCTGATGAGGTGTCTACATCATATAGACAGAGCACCCATCCTACATGAAATGGCACCTGGTTAAAGTGCAATGCAACTCTTTATGTTGGCAATGGCAGGGTTGCAAAACTAACTATTATTTTCATTGTAATGCTGGAATAGGGCACTTACCCTCTCTGTGTGTGGTGGAGCATTATGGTAAGTTTACAGTGCTTACCTGGAGATGTTGTTATATGTTTCAGAGGGGGTTTCTCATGCTTAAATTGTGCATGATTCATTACATTTACAAACCACATTGACTCTGAGTCTTTTGGTTCAGTCATTTGCATAGTGTTTAAAGATAAACTAAGCTGAAGCACACATACAAATGACATGCAAAACCTTTGAAACCTTTACTTGCATTTCATATAATTATACCAGTGTGCTGAATAGTGGGAAGACACCAAGACTCTTGACATTGTGTAGTAGTCACCACTACCAGTGGCATCATCACTCTGTGTTTTATTAGTCTATCAAACATGAAACTTGTTTTTCTGGTCTACCTTTATACTGTTACCTCCACAAATATGAGCTCAGTCAAAATGGTGTGCAGGGTGCTTCTACTGCTTGCTTTCAACTTACTTTAAAAAGGTAATTATTTAAACTTATAGACTAGTTTTTGACTACAGTTTGTGTAAAACTGATTGTGCTTCAGTTAGATGTATAAAATTTATAGTTTAGATGAATTGCTGACTATAGTTTTTACTGAACTGTTGACTTGTTGGCAAGGTAGGCAATCCTGGGTTTTACACTGAAATCCTGATTTACCTGTGCATTTCAATAACTGGCAGTCTACATCAGCTATGCATTGTTTCTAGTTAACATGTTGTTCAAAGAGTTGCTGTTAATGACCCACAGCAGCACTCTGCATTTTTATATAGAAATGAATCTATTGCATGTGAAGCATAGAAATATTCAGCCATCTCATTTGTTTAGAGGAAATGTATTTGCTTTTAACACGACAACATAGCATTGTGGTGGCAAAAAAGGACGTAGGATTCATCTTGTCCACTCCTTTTTAAAACAAATTACTTGGTGCATGCACATATACTGTATTCTTATTAAATTATAATAAATGCATTACTTTTTAATAAAAGTTAATGCAAAAGGGACTTGTAATGACCTTGGATAAAAAAACAGCATACTTTTGTAACAGGGGAAATAACATTTGTGATATCAGACCTATCAGTATGACTGAGTGGAAGCAGTTTTGCCTTGGGGTCAGAAAATTACAGGTTCATGACCCACATCTGAGGCTTGAGCATATACCCCAAACTCACACCATAGTGTAGTGATTTACTGCTAGACATGCTTTGAATGAGACATTAAAGTAGCAGTGCTTGTTACAGTGAACATTTTTGATGTATTTATTTCTGTTCTATTTTAGAGTGCATTTGTTCTCAAATCTTGTAATATGCCACTTTTCCCCATTTTGAGTCTGCATAGGTATTTCTTTACATCTGAAATAATTAGAAAAAGTGTTTCTTTTAATATGGTATCCCCAAATGTCAGCATTATTCGCAGTTGTTTTTGAACACCCTTTTTAACATCACGTCTCATAAAAGATGCAGCAAATCAAAACTTCACCAGCAAAGAGGGTGCAAAGA
The DNA here is from genome assembly GCA_016271365.2 of Neoceratodus forsteri. NCBI lineage: Eukaryota > Metazoa > Chordata > Ceratodontiformes > Ceratodontidae > Neoceratodus > Neoceratodus forsteri. The sequence goes on along the minus strand of CM028133.1, from coordinate 674,103,401 downwards.
TGGGAACTTCACATTTAAGAGTACTGGGGCCAAATTTTCCGAACTGCACCCATCTTTGTCAGGCAGCCTTTTAAAAAAACATTTTTTAAGTTAAAAAAAAAAAAAGGCACTCCATCCAGGTTGCCACATTACCCAACTCCTCCTGCCACCACTGACCATTCAAAAGTAATTTCCCCTGCCTGCCACCCTCTAGCAGTCATCCACCTCCCAGTCTTAGTGCAGTCTTAGTGTCAGTCATTGTACTAAAACTCATATATCGCACCCATCCTCATTATGCCAAAGCCACCTCAGCCCAACGCAGTAGTATTACAAGAGTAGACCCCCACCTTAATGTCCTCTGACCCCCATTTACCCCCCATTCACCCCAAAAATTAAAGATACAATAAGGTCCCTTTGTGTACCGACTGGCACAGCTGTGTCTGAGCTAGCCACTGTCTTTTGAACAGAAGGGGAGCACACTCCTTTAGTAAGTACCTGCTTAGTTCAGTTGCAGACTGACTGCTGATGCAACTTTCCCAAGACTTGGGAGAATGGAGAGGTGCCTGAGGGTGGCAGGGTGCTGAAAAATGCTTTTAAATGGTCACGTGTGATGTGATGAAAGGACAATGTGAGAATATGGATGAGGTGGGTTATTTTTCTTTAAAACATCTTGTTTTAAAAAAAACTACTCAAAATGGCAATTTCTCTGCGAAGTGTCAATTCACCTGGTTAAGTGAACACAACACCAGGTAAAGAACTATATATAGTGCCAGTTTCACCAGTGGAGCACAACACAACATGCATAGTTCTTCACCTAGTGAAGTGGGCACTTTGACAGGTTAAGAACTACTCAAAGTGCCAGCTTGCACTACACAAAGTTTGGAAACTTTACAAAGCTCTTCATGCAGAGAATTTTCCCAACTTCACATACCACTGTTTATCACATAACTGTCAGTGGCTCACTGTGGCATGTTTGTGGTTCAGTAGGATTCATGCTCACCTCTGAAGCTGGAATATCAGAAGGTTGTGGGTTCCAGTCCCACACCAGGAATTAGTGTTAATCCCAGTACTGACACTGTAGTGCAGCATAAGGGGGTGCTGCACTCCTGAGGTGCCATCTTTGGGATGAGATGTTAACTGAGGTCCTGTCTACCTGTTCTGGTGGTTGTTCAGGTGGATGTTAAAGATCCCAAGGGACTTCTTAAAAAGATTAAGGGAATTTTATTGATAAAGAATATAACACAATGGACATCAAATGAACAGAATATTAGTTACAGAACAGAACAAAAGTACTATAAGCTTTAAGCAACAGCGGAATGAAAACCAGCCTACATATTATGAAACATAATGATAGGGTGAATCAGCTTAGCTCTCTTATACAGACTTTGCACATTGGCATGGACCTGATGGGCAACTGCAGCTGATGAGATCACTTTTTGTTGTAGCGGGAATGCACAACGTGTCTGCCAAAAGTAATATTTACTCATAGCAAAGCACACCTGTAAGGTCTATTGAGAAAAACTGGACCATACAGAGGGGTAGATGCCAAGCACAACTATTTCATATGTGACTGTCAGAAAAACAGGGCAGTTCCACATGGTACTAAGATGTTGCCAAAAGCATTACTAAGTGAACAGACAAAGAAAAAGAAAGATTATTTATTCTGAATCTCTAGACAGGTACTTCTTGAACACATTCTGTCTAATATTGACTTATGTTTCAGAGAATCTCTTACTGCTAGCTTACCATGCAAACTAAGCCAGAGTACATCCTGCATGCAGTATGAGATGGACTGATTGGTAAGCTGAGAAAGTGCCACTGGTAGTTCAGTGTGCAGACAACATTTCAATTCCAGTTGGGGCATATAGTTACAAGCAATAATATGAGTATACATTCCCTTCCTCAGGAAAGCAATGCAATCATCAAGTGACAGATGCCAGACACAAAGCTTTTTAAAAGCATACATTATATAGGTCGGCAGGACATGAGCATCTTGGTACACCTCAGCACCCTAAAATCACTAACGGTGGGGGGTGAGCTTCATATCCTTGGAGACTTCAATTTGAATTGGCTTGCCAGAGATATCTCCAGGATACAAAATCATGTGGCTGCCATAAATATGTCTCAAACGATTACCAAGCCCACAAGAGTGAACACTAAATCACAAAACCACTCTGTCCTTGATTGGTCCCTCATCACCCACCCACATTGGATACTAGTCTATGGCCTCTTACTGAACTCCATTAGTGATCAACATATGATCTACTCGGTAAGAAAAATCTTCAGGCCAAAGGCACCCCCACCCAAAATCCTTTTGACAAGGTCCTACAAATCCTTAGACCTCGCCTCCCTTCTAAACGACCTGGCTAACATGGACTGGTCTGGCATCCCCAGGGCTGCCTCCACTGACTCTGCCCTGGAGTACTTCAAGGCTAGGTTTATTGCTGTCTGGGACCACTATGACCCTCTCAGATGGGCTCGGGAGGGAGAGAGGTGCCCACCTGCCTTGGATCACAGCAGACATCATGACCCACCTCAGAGCTAGAAACCAGGCATGGAAGTCCTACAAGGTCTCTGGTTTAAATTTCTTCAAGACCTCCTTCCACACCAACATAAACCATCCTGCTAAATTTTGGAGGTTGGTCAAATCGCTCCTCTCCCCACCTTCCCAGCCCACAACTCCTGCTTTAAATATAGGTGGATCTGCTGTTACCGACCCTCTTGCAGTGGCTTTGTAATTTAACACCTTCACTAGCTGCACCTCCTCGCTTCTGTCCTCTCTCCCACCTGCCTCCAATTCCCCATCACCCCCTTTTGCCCTCTCTCAAGTCCTCCCCACCTGCCTCCTCCTTCTGCCAGGTCACTCCACAAGAAGTAATAAATGCACTCCTTGCCCTTAACCCAACCAAAGGTAAATGCCCCACTGGCCTTGACTCCAAAATGTTACACCTGTCAACGCGCCTGCCATTGGCACCCCACTGGCTGCACTGCTCAACCTCTTCTTCTCTCTAGCTACTATCCCATCTGAGTGGAAGCATGCCACTGTCATCCCACTTCCAAGAGATGGGAACTCCTCCATCCCTTGTAACTTCTGCCTTATCTCCCTTCTCCTCCCACTAGCCAAGCTTCAGGAACACCTGGTCCTCTCACAACTCTTCTCATTTCTGGACTCCTCATCCTTTTTCACACCTTACCAGTCTGATTTTAGAAAGACCCACTCCACCACCACCTCCCTGCTAAGGCTCACCAATTCCATCCACACTGGTATGGACAAAGGCCTCATCACGTCAGCAATTTTTGTCAACCTGGCAAAGGCATTCGACACTGTCTCCCACTCACTCCTGTCCAAGTATTCTCTCACAGGGCTGTCCACTGTGGAGACCAACTGGTTCAACTCTTATCTGGTATGCAGATCCCAATTGGTCCAAATTGGTAAGGACACCTCTGCCTCCCTCCCTGTCAGCACTGGGGTGCCCCAGGGCTCCATCCTTGGGCTTCTCTTGTTCTCTATCTTCCTCAATGACATGCTCTTCATTTGACCTCACACATCCATACACATCTATGCAGATGACACAGTGCTGTATACTTCTGGCCCCATGACCACTGATATGGCGACCAGACTTCAGTTGGACTTCAACAATGTTCAACTCTGGTTTCGCTCCAACCAGCTTTCCCTCAATGCCAAGAATACAGTCTCCATGACCTTTGGCACTAGGCAGAGACTTTTGTGGCTCACATTCTTACCTATCTTCCACACTCTAGATGGGACTTGTCTGGAGACCTGTACTTCTTTCAGGTATCTCAGGGTCTGGATCGACCAGCACCTCAACATTTCTGTACATATTGATGCCATCCACAAAAAGCTCCAATCCAAGTTGGGTGCTCTATACTGTATTCATGGTTGCATCTCACTGCCAGCTCACCGTGCTATCGTACAGAAAATGATCCTCCCTGTTTTTGACTACAGGGACATAATCTTCAGTGCCACACCCAAATCTACCCTAGCCAGACTGGACCCACTCTTCCACTCCTTCTTCCACTTCATCCTTGACTGCCTTCTACTCACTCATCATTGCATCCTCTACCAGTCCCTGGGCTTTCCCTCCCTCCAGGACAGAAGACTAGCACACTGAGCTTGGATCAGGACCAAGTACTGGTTCCAATCCCTACCCTCCTACCTCACCTCTGTCCTCAATGCTTTTACCCATCCAGTGTACTCACTCAGGAACAATGATACCAGACTCCTATCTATCCCACACATGTCCACCATGGCAGGCCAGGCAGCCTTCAGATATTGTATGCCCATTCTGTGGAACTTCCTCCCTCCAGACATTTATCACATCCACACTACCGAGCACCTCAACTCCCTCCTTAAAGCATACTTCTTCTCCACCTGCACATGCAGCTAATTCACTGTCTACACCTAGGCTAGTTCTTCCTTGAGTGAAGTAGTGGCAACTGGGTGTGTGTCAGAAGCAGGTGGTTAACCAATTGTTAACTAATCTTTAATGTTTATACCTTACTCTGCTGCACTATATTGCATTTTGTATTTTGTACTTGTACACTGTATTCTGTAGCCTATATTTCTATATTGCTTGTTCTCGATGCCTGCTACATTTTTCTACTGTTCATATCGTACTCTCTCTAACCCCTTCCTTCAGGATGCATCTGAAATTGAGCAGTAGTTCTGCTCATAATGCCTTACTGGTAAAACTTTTAAATAAATAAATAGTCCCTGCCTGCTGGTCGTGCCCGTGCGTATTCCAAATGGTCAAAAAAGGTACTAACCAAACTTCTGCTGAAGGGATCCAGGTGTCCAAGGATCCACAAAGTGTGGGAGCCAAATTGCTCATTAAAAATATGCTAAAGTAAAATGCAATGAGGTTTACCATGCAAAGACCACCTTTATTTCTAGGTAGGTACATAATGTCCCTCTTAACTGGATTCAGGCGTGATCCTCACAACCCTTGAAAAAAAAGACCAAGCAATTTAGTTTCCAGAGAGGGAGGTGGTAGGAAAGCATAACTAAGGTATGTGAAACATGGCAGTAGCAACATTTTGATAAGAGAGATTTGTTTGGGTTTAGCCAAATTCCTATTTCTCCGAGGGACTAGGAGTCCTTCTGCCTTCTGTAAACAGCTTACCCAATTAAAATGGGCTGCATCAGAATGATTAAAATATATGCCCAGAAGCTTCACAGGGTCACTTTGGATGGAAACTCCAGCAAACATTGAGGAGTGTGGGTGGAGGGAAGGTATCCAATGGAATTCCAACACTTTTTTCTTATAATTAATTTTAGAACCGAATCTCATGGGAAAAATCACTCAAGACAGCTTCTACTCCATTGCCTGAGCCTAAATCCCTTGAAAAAGACGCAGGTCATCAGCATACGCCATCACCCTGAGTTTAGGAGTATCCAGCGTAATCTGTAGACCTTGGATAGACAGGGAGCATTGTAATAGTCTAAGTAATGGGTCAATGGAAAGGACATACAATAAGGGGTTCAACAGGCATCCCTGCCTCACCCCACATCTATGGGAAACAGGGTGACACATGAAGGAGTTAACATACTGAATCAACTGAGTGGCTGAATATATGGACCTTATCCGGGACACAAAAAGGGAGAAGAGGGATACCATAGTGTATTAAGGTGTCAAATAAGTACGGCAGGTTTACCCGGTCAAAAGCCTACTTTTGATAGAAAGAAAGGACATATTCATGACATTCGTTTGCCCCTTTTGAACACCTCTTGGAGCAATATGAGGTTATCAAAGATGTGGTGGGAGGCAATAGCACAGTGTTTTTATTTATTTATTTAGAACAGTTTCACCAGGAAAGACAACATGAACTGTAAACAGCTTGTTTCCAGAAGCATCCTGGGAGGAAGGGGGATTACATAAGGGGGAGAGCAAAAGTCAACAAAGAACATATAGGGCAGGATATTCAGAAGGCTTGCACCATGCGCAACCCACTGATGCACCCGGCACGATATTCAAAGTGGGATTGAGCCTGGCACAAATCCCAATGTACCAGAGTGCATCAGTAATGTATGCGGCGCAGGTAGTGGGGGCGTGCCCATGCATACTCCGCACATCCCGATATTCAGCCCGGGATGTGCTGAGCCCATGCATGCGCAACCCCTACCTGCGCTGCACACAGGTGAGCCAAAAAAAAAAAAGGAGCAACAGCTGGCCACCCACAGGTGAGCTGCCATATTGCAGGGTGCAACACAGCAGCCGTTACCTGTGGGTGGCCACCCGAGCTTTGGTGGCACCTTCGTGGTGGCGCCCCCCCATGCCCCATCATGGGCATTTGTTATAATTAACAGTCCCATATCCCTGGTGGTCCAGTGGACCACTCACAGCCCAATCGTGGGCATTTGTAATACAAAAGAGAGGTCCTATATCCCTGGTGGTCCAGTGGACCACTTGCAGCCCGATCGTGGGCATTTGTGTAAAATAATCATCCTATATCCCTGGTGGTCCAGTGGACCGCTGGCAGCCCGATTGAGGGCATTTGTAATAAAGAGAGAGTCCTATATCTGGTGGTCAGGAGCCTCTCCCACCGCCCCTGAGCCCCAGCACCTGGCCCCCACGGTCAGCGGCCGGGCGGCAGATCCCCACCTGCCAGCTGCCCGCCACCTGCCGACTGACTGCATATGGTAGGGCTGTCGCCCATTGGTCCACAAGCGTGGGCCAATGGGCGATACAGGCTATGTCGTACTACACAGTCCAGATTTGTGAATGGATCATTCACATATCTGGACTGTGTAATCTGTGTATGATCTGTATGCCCATTGGCCTACGCAGTGAATCAATAGGCATACAGCCCTACCATATGCAGTCAGTTGCTGGTGGGTGGTGGGGCGGCTGGCAGGTGGGGAGCTGCCACCCGCTGCTGACTGGGGAGCGGGTGCTGGGGCCTCAGTGGGTGGGTGGGGAGGGGGTACCCCTGACCACCAGGGATATTGGGCCTCTCTTTTTTATTACATATGCCCACCATCAGGCTGCGAGTGGTCCACTGGACTACCAGGGATATAGGACGATTACTGATATACATATGCCCGCAATCGGGCTCTGAGTGGTCCACTGGACCACCAAGGATATTGGACCTCTCTTTTTTATTACATATGCCCGTGATCAGGCTGCAAGCAGTCCACTGGACCACCAGGGATATAGGACGATTATTTTACACAAATGCCTGTGATTGGGCAGTGGGGAGCTTTGCCACTTGTGCAGGGGGCATCAGTCCCCGACGGCTGCAGCCTGGCAAGGCGCCAGGCACAAGTCGCCGGGGATTGGCACACCTGCATGCAAATGACTCCATTTGCATCTTGCATACATTATGGCCCCATTTGCATGTGCACTTTTGAATATCGCGGTTGTTACACCTAGCGCAACGGAACTTGCACTAGCACATCCCCCTGCTCCACTCTGGCCACTTGCGCTGGTGCAGTGCCACTGTGCCATGCGCAGTGCAGGTGGCCAAGGAGCGATATTCAATGATGCTGTGCCATGGCACAGCTCCATTGAATATCACCCTGTCAACGCCCCTGTGCAGCCAAGTTGCACTGTGCCCAGGCTTGCGCCACAGCCTGGTGCAGTCTGAATATCCCACCCATAGTGTGCAAATCGAATACAGTGCAAACAAGCCAGTACTAATACAATGTTAGGAACACAATAATGTGAACAGGTAGTCAAAATCACTATAGGACATAGTGTGCAATCAAATACAAGACAAGATAAGCCAGTACAAATACAATGTCAGAACATGATAATATAGTTAGCCAGGTGAATGGCATATGCTTCATAAGTGCTAAATGAGAGTAATTGGAGTGAGGGAGAGGGGGAGAGATAGTTGCTCAGATGACATCTGGTTGTTTAGCACCAGGGCCTAGTTTTGGGGGGGGGGGGAGGAATGATCACACATCTCCACTGGAAGGACAGAAGACTGGGCTACATGGAAGTCCTGAAATAAGAACAAATAATCAATACGGGTGTACAATGTACCATTCAAAAATGTAGATATAGGAGACACAGGCAATGCTGTTTGACTGTCCTGAAGCCGGGCAGTAGTGACCATATTGCTCAGGAAGGTTGACTCACAGAATATTTTGGATGTTGCCGAACTTCGATCCACCAAACGTAGACCGCAGTTAAAATCATCTCTCAAGAGTACCACCCAGGAGGTGTGCAAAAAAGGTTGGACTATTTGGAAGAGGTGAACTCACTCTGCTTTAGCCTGGGGAGCATAAATGTTGATTGCTTGTAGGGATAGTTGCCCTGCGGAAAGATCCACCAATAGGGCTCTTCCTGGGAAAAGATCTAACAACCTGGTCAACCTGAAATCAAAACCTCTAATAAGGATCCCAAGCCCACCACACAAGTCCATCCACTGAGACCAGAATTATGGGCCATGACACCATGCTTTTTGGGCTGTAGTAAGCTCATAAGTTGTTTTTAATGTGTGAGTCTTGCAGAAAGAGGATGTCTCCCAGGAGAGAATGCAGGACTAAGTACGTCAACAACCTCTTTCGATAAGACTTCATACTGTTAACATTCAGTGTCAAGAAGGAAACCTGCATGGTAGAAAGTGAGGGGATTAAGTGGGCAGACCCTCTCCCAGTTGAGACTGGGAGCAGGTCCTTCCTCAGACTCTCTTCGCCAGCTGTGTGTCTGGTATCTCCTTAGTATCAGATGCGATATCCTGGGAAGAAGGGAGAGAGGTATCTGATCCCCCCTCTTCATTTTCCTCATCTCCTCATTGATAGACCAAGGCTGTGAACTTATTACGTAAGGGAAGAATAGGGGGAGCAGAGACTTGGCTTTTCCCTTTGAGTTGATGACCCCTTTTCTTTGAAGGGACAGGGGAAAAGTCAACATCCAGGAGAGGACATGAAATCCATCTGTCTGCAAGGAGCAACAAGGGATCGAGTGAGTAGTATCTCCAGTACTATAGCATCTGCAGTGGAGTGTGGGGCCGAGACATCCCAGGACTCTGTACAAGGGGAAGGGCAGACACATGCCTCCATTGGGGGAACTTCAGAAACATCCTGTTCATTGTCCCCCTCATCAGTCCTGGACTGTCCCTGAGCAATGAGAGCATCTTGGTTGAGATCATTGGTGCAATTATGTGCAGTCTATGGACACTGGTGGAAGAAGTGGCCCTGCTCCTTGTAAAGATTACATTTATATGGGTTTGGGCAAGAGTTAGAAATGTGGTTGTATTCTAAACAGCAAGTGCATCAGGCCACATCACAAGTGGAACTAAGGTGGGTTTGTGCCCCACATTTGTGGCAGGTTTTGGGCTGGCCTGGATGAAAGCAAATGCCCTTGTCTCGGCCTATATAAAAACAACCTGGGAGATGGCAAATTCTGGTAGGAGATTGATTCAATTTAACTTTAATTTTCAACCACCCTCCCTCTCCTTCCAGATCTGTTCAGAGTCGATGATGAGGGTAGAAGAATCCAACACTTCACATCGCTTTCTAACCCAGTAGAGAACAACCAAAATATGGATACATTCATTCCTAAAAAGGAAGGTGACAGTTTATATAGTGGGTTTGGTCAGGGGAATGATGATGAAAGGAATCCGTAATGGGGTGTCCTCTATTTTGTCATATTTGAACCAAAAAAAGTCAAGGGAAGTAGCAGTACAAAAACTAACATCAAAGGTTTCTTCACCCGCAATATGAATAACTGCGCAAAGATCAAAAGCAACATATCCTAATGAGTCCTTGACTAGTTTCCTTATAACTGTCAGGGGGGTAGTCTAAGCTCCCTCTATACCTTAGTCTTCTCATCTCCTAACATTCAGTGTCAAGAAGGAAACCTGCATGGTAGAAAGTGAGGGGATCTAGTGGGCAGACCCCCTCCCAGTTGAGACTGGGAGCAGGTCCTTCCTCAGACTGTCTTTACCAGCTGTGTGCCCGGTACCTCCTCAATATCAGACACAATATCCTTCTGAGAAGACGGGAGAGTGGTGTCTCCATATTTCCCTTCTGTATAGGGTCCCTACCTACATTAAATAAATCAGACATTTTTTTTTTATCATATCACTCTTAATGCTCCTGCAGCCCAACCTGCCTACATCCAGCCGCCACCTTCATCCCCAATCAGCTCGCAGGCTCACACACATACTGGCTGGCAAATCACTGCACCCACTGGAGGGACCCCCCTCAGTCCCCCCGAGCCAGGCCAGGAACCAATACCGCCATGCGATTCCATGACAGGCCTCCTGGTTGCTGAAGTGTGGCCATCAAGCTGCCTCAGTCGTCTGCCATTTTTTCCTCCTGATTCCTGTCCCCTGAAAAGTTTGGACATGCAATGATGTCAAGGCCCAATGTGCTGACGTCCGCCGGACTTCTCCCCACAGGTATCCCCACTCTGGTACTGCCTCTGATCTCCATCGGGGGCCACTAGAGCATGATGAATGCCCCAGGCCCTCCCCAAGGATAGAAGAACAGTCCTACGGATGCTCAATCCCTTCCGTCCCCAGCCAATCCCTGATGATCTGGGCTCATTCCTGAACCCAGGTGGCTGGCGTGGAGAGAGGCATGGAGTCCAGTGCCTCAACCCTCAGTGCCACTGGGCTGGCTTATAAATCAGACATTTTGAATGTGTTATCTGCAGCAGGAGGGGGTGGGTGCACCAGGAGGAAAGTGTGTGTGAGGGGTAGACCTGGGGTCCGTACATCTTCACACATTTTCGATGATGGCAAAGAGGAAGTCACCCTCTGTGCACCTCTCTGCAAAGTAGAAGGGGAGGTAGCCCTAAGGAAAGTCAGGTGAATATCCATCTCTGGTACAGGTAAGGTCTCAGTCATGTTTGTAGCACCAGCCGATGAAAGTGATTGTGTGGTCATAGATGCAGAGCAAGCATCGGGAACAGGGATCCATGAAACTCTGCCTGCTGCTTTCATCCACCCCACAGCTAAAAGAGACCCTTCCACTGACCACTTCGCCAAGGATTTGCTGGTGTAAGTCACCTGTAGGGCACAAACAAAGATTGGACAGTGGGCTCAGTCTTCTCAGTCTCCAGTGGCTGGGATGGTGACTGGTGCTCAAAAATTAAGTCCAGCTTATCAGCCTGAAACCACCCTTTGGATACAAGCACTGATCCAGTGGTGCACATGGCAGACCTAGACAGAGGCTTCGCTGCTCCAAGTCCTGACAACAACAAAGAAGCAGGTGCACAGAGTTGTTACACAGACCCCTACAATGGTAGAGGGGGTTCTGAACTGCTGCCTGCAGCACCAGTGTAAAAGAAGGACTTAGGTTCAGATGCAAGCAGCTTCATTTTTTGTGCATATAGTCTGTCTTCCTCATCAAGGTGTGCCAACAAGTAACATTTCCTCCCTGCAAGATCACCTTGTAAACAAGCTTCAGCGAATCTCAGCATCTCTTCAGAAGAAGTATTATGCAGCTCAGGCAGTGCTGCAAGGGTAGGTAGACTTGATGTAGGGCTATTTTCAGGAAAATCAGACTGCGGTACTTCCATAACAGATGTGGCCTTTAGAGATTCAGAAACAATCAATCAATCAAGCAATCAATTCTTTATTTAACCAGGTGGAACACCATTGAGAAGAACTCATTTACGAGGTGGACCTGCATACAATCACTGTAAATCATCACAGAGATACAATCAACAAGGGGCTACATTACCAGTCAATATACAGACACGGACAACATGGGATACAGAGCATGATACAGTTAACTATCTAAACAAGGTTGAATAGAGATACAGTTATTTATGCCTATACATTTAAATACATATACAATATATTCAGTTTACAAAATTCACAGCATATACACAATATGAGGAAACTATACATAAGCAATATACTCAATATCGGGATCATTTGCATATGAGGTTGGGAGGAGCACTACAGAGAAAGGATATTGAAAAAGCACAGAGTCTGTAAGATCGGACCATACAGAGGTACAGTCTAAGGAGGTAGGGGAGTGAGAAGGGCATGTCATCAGGATATAGCCCACAGGAGAAGGCGCAGATATGTGAATGAGGTCATTGGCAAAAACAATTACAAGTTACCTTGAATGACCACAAGAGCAAGATTTTAAAGAGAGACAGTGACACCGGTATAGCCAGTTTCAGTGTTTTTATGCATTATTCCAAAGGGAAGGGAGGGAATGGCTTATCGCAGCTCAACCAAAATGCATTCTGACTTTAGGGATTAGAAGGGAGATATGAGAGAGACTTCTTAAGGAGTACTTAGCAGGAGTGCAGGCAGGTAGACAGTCCTTAATATACCGTATACACTTATTAGCAATAGCTCTATAAATCCAGAGTAATGCATTATTATGCTGCCTGCTTCCCTGCTTCCAGCTCCTCCATCGTGAATGGAGTGGCCATCTTGGCAGGCCATCAGACAGCTTTAGGGCCCCCTACTGGAGAGTAGGGGACTTTGCCCAGTGTCCTGACCATATTTCCCCCAGTCACTGAAAATACCACCAAAAGCTTAACCTGATTAAATATGTCAGTTTACATCTGTACCCCCCCCCCAGGATGAGCTTGAAAGTAAGCAGGATTGCCTAGCCTTCCTTTCCCTGCCAACAAAAACTAAAATAAATCAAATAAACTAAATATGTGATGAGGTGAATGAAGATGCAACAAGAACTACTCACCAAACTTTATGTGTCAGTGAGTGCTCAGAAACAGTGGAAAACTGATGAAATCCTCTGGATAACCACAGTAAAAGGAGTGCTCTCTTTATTATTTGAAGTGCTGAAAAGTACTAAAACAGACACAAAACAGGGAAAAAGGCTATCTTACAAGCCAAGCGAACAGGGACACTCTGAAACTGAATAAAAGGGTATAGGTCAAACATTTAACTATAACGGCACTGCTGCTTCAAATTGAGGTCACTTCCATTTGTTTCTTCTGACTGTTGCCTAGGCGAAAGTTAAAGATTTCATGGCACTGTTGCAAAACAGTAGGCTTTACCCCCGTTACAGGGCCAGTAAAACAAAATCTAATGCCATTTACCATGACTATGCGTGGAAGGCTGCGGATCGCATCCTTTACCTGCTGCCACACACTGTTGTCAAAATTTAAAGCTGTTGCTGATCATTACCTCCAGGCCTTTGTTCTGCTGAGTTTCAATAGTCTCTGTGTTGTTTAGATAGTACTGTGCCTTGTATTGTCCATTCCTAAATGCATCACGTTTTTAAACGTTGAAGTTCATTTGCTATTTTTCCACCCACTTTTCAAGCATGTTGAGCATCCTGAGATTCAACTACCCCTTCTATTTTGGTCATCTGCAAACCTGGCAGTCAGCTATTGGTGCCCACCTTCAGACTGCTTATAAAATAGAACTTTGTAGGACTCCACTTGTCACTTGTTTCCATATGGATAGTTTACCATTTATTATGATCCTTGGCTTTCAGTCCTTTAATCACTTTGTGATCCATTCCATCACAAAATCAGTTATGCCGAGGAAGTCTACTCCAAGCAGTGATATTCTGAAGTTTTTAATTCACCGGCAAAATTGGAGCAGAGTTGGGAAATTCACAGTTCGCGAAGCTTTACAAATTTCCCAGCAGGTGGATCAGCTTTGCTGGTGAACTTATTATTATTCTATCTTAAAAATAATTGTATAAAATACCCTCCTCTCCTACTATAGTGTAACTCCCCCACCTCCCAAACATTTTGATTCTTATAACCACCTTCTCATTCCCCCACTAGCCCCCTACTACCTTCCTGTGTCCCGGTGAATTTATGAATATAAATATACCCTTCCCCCAGCCACATGCCAAACGCAGTCCCGCACCTCCTCCCACCCAACCAGACAATATTTTACAAATATCCCCCCACTCAACCTCCCAAGCCTCTGTCACCCTCCTCTCCCCACTGGCAACAAGAAAATATATTTTTAATGTAGTTCTGTTATTAAAAAAAAGCAGTTCTCTGGTGCAGAGTGTCTGCTCTGTTCAGTATCCCTCTTAGTAATGAAATGGTCATATGCATGAAAGGTGACATCTTTCTTTTTCAATTTTTCTACCTTACCTTTCCCCTACCATATTTGATACTGTTTTGTTTGGAAAATGTCTAAGTGGGAGTTCCCTTGATGGACTCAAGTATTTTGCATCCGACTATGTACCGTAATCTGCCGATGTCACTATTTTTGTATTACTTTGTCTATGTTTTGTACTGTTCCTTGTCCAGGACAACTTTGAAAATGAGCTTGCTCAATGGTGTTGATGCCTAGTTAAATAAAGTTTGATTTGATTTTCTACTGAATAAAGCCTGATTGGCTGCATTTTTGGCAATCAGGTTTTACTAGGAGAGACACCGTCACCCATTTAATATTCATACATGTGACCGCATCATTAGTCACTGGGACACTGAACAGAAAAGACTCTCTGCAGTGGGAGACTGTTTTCTTTATTGTAGCATTGCACTGAAAGATATATTCTGGGTGTTGGTGGGAGGAGATTTGTGGGGGTCAAAGGGGGTTGGGTTGGGGTATACTTATAAAAAAGGGTCTAATTTGGTTCAGGGAGGTAAGGGGAGTGTGTTTGTTGTGCAGGTAGGGCAAAGTGTATATTCATATTCATAATTCACCAAGGCAGAGAGGAGAAGGAGAGAGAAAAGTGCTAGTGGTGAGATGGGAGGATGATATAAGATTTCAAAGTGTTCGGGTGGTGAAAAGGGGGAATTACACCACTGTGGGTTAGGGAAGTTTTTTTTTGTAATTTAAAGACTGCAATTTGCTTGTTTGTCACTGATAAATTGTGCAAATTCACATGGCATAACTATACAAATTGTCCAATTCATCCACAAATTGGCTATTCACATAGTTTCTCCACATAAATGTGGGTATCTCGACGAATGAATAAATTGGGAATTATGGTCTGCACTGAAGCAAATTCACCAGAGTTCACAAATTATTTCACAAAGTAAATTTTTACAACTTTGCACACCTCCAACTCCAAGCATCCACCACTTGTTTTATAAAGAGAATGAAAACTACATTCTATTTGATTCCAATCTATTCCATTCTTGTTTGACAAAAACTGTTTTCTACCAAACAGTTTTAATTCACACCAACATATTTTCATTTTATAAGTCCCCTTTAGGTATGTGATTCTTGACAAAAAGTCATATACCCATGGGGGTGCAGTCAGAATCTGAAATCATGCAGCATCGTCATCCTATGGAATGTGTCCACCAATAAATAGTAATAATTTCAAACGTACCTGGGTTAATTGGCTCCATCTTCATGCAGTGGGTGAAGAAGGGCCCAATAAGCAAAACTACTAATCACGATAATGTTTAGATTAATGAAACATGTGGTTAACTTGTGCCCTCTGCCACAATCCCAATGAATAACACCCCAGGCAGCCCCTGCAGCTTGTGTCAGCAACGATCTGAACCAAAGGGGCATCCATTGCTTGCACAGATGACTCTCTCTAAAAGAGGATATTGCAGTGCTGATTGCTGTTGACAGTGCTCATACCACTCTCCCCATCCCAAACTTGAAGAGGGGAAAATGGTGCCGGCACTGTCAGCAGCACTGGGTGCTATTGTATGCTCCTTTGTACATAATAATCTGTGCAAACAACAGATACCCCCATGGCTAAGACTGTTTCTGATGTCAATCACAGGGACATCTGGGACATGTTAGTCACTGGATGATGGCCAGGTGATGCAGGATCTACCAGATACTTCACTGAAATGTAGAAAATGCAAGAAATGGCTGGCTGGGTGGTGCTGAGGGTTTAGGTCCTGGATGCCACACCTCATGCCACGCTGGCGACCCAGGTTTTGATGCTAGCCAGGTCATCAGGGGTCAGTGGGAGGGATAGGATTGAGCATCCAGAGGATTGCTCTCCTATCCCTAGGGAGGGATCCAGGGTACCACTGTTCTGCATCAGTCTCTAATGATGACCAGGGGCACTGCTAGAGTTGGCATAGCAGTATGAAGTGCAGCAAACATCGGCACGTATGTGTCCTGATGTCATTGCACACTCACACTCCTGGGGGCTAGGAAAATAGCAGCACAGACCGTGGCAGCTTGATGGCCGCACTCCATCAGCCGACGATACCTGGACGGCGTGTGCTGGTATTTGTTCCTTGCCTGGCATAGGGGCAATAGGGAGTGCCCCTTTCGAAGGTATAGTTGCATATGCCAGCTGGGCGTGCAACTTCAGGGTCAGAGGTGGAGCTGTAGCGATGGCTGGAAGAAAGCAGATCAGTGGCTGCAGGGGTGAAAAAATGTGATATGATAAAAAAAAAGAAAATGCAAGAAATGTACAGATAATCATGCTTTGCAATTTTGTTATCAGGTCCTCCTTCATCCATTGTATAAAAAGGGACTAAGGTTTTCTTTGTCATGAAAAGAGTTTCTGATACTGAAGAGTAAATGTATACTGTACTGTTACAAAGATTTTACCTTCTAAAATTAGGTCTATCAAAATGAAAGATGATTTACACGTGGTATACCTTTGAGCATGCATGTCTGTTTAGCCGAATATACCAGGCGGCATTTACAGACACACATCAGGGAATTTGCGACACACATGGCCTGCATCCCCACTGCTTGCAGCCATACATTCGACCCACTAGAAGGAGTTCTAACCTATGCACATATCTGCTGCAACTTGTGACAACATGGGAGTCCTAAGGAGGTACTGTATGCATCAGTGTTCTACAGTATGCATGCATCACTACTTTGCTGCAAAACACTGGCAACTGCTATAAATTGGGCAAAACATTTGACATTAGCATTTGAATGTTTTAGCACATTTAACATGCCACAGGCACAGACCACGATTGGGACCTGTGCCCGTTAGTGGACGTCTGAAAATCCAGCCCCACTGTCCCTGTCTCTGGGGACTGGAACTGAAACTTTTTGGGGTAAACAAAGGAAACCTGAAATATCTTAACCAAAAATAACCTCCCCGTCCCTACTTTCTTCAAATTCTGACCTGTGTTTTCATTACACAGTGCTGAATTTTCACAAATTTCTCAAAATCTCAGATCAATTTTCATTTACAACTTCTATAAAAGTCAATACCTCTGCACATTTGACTAGATTTTCACAGGATCTAACATTATACCATCGTTATTTAAAGCATCCCTTGGGCAAAGACCCTACTCATTTCATGCAATAAAATATTGGAATTCCTTGCCAGATTCTGTTCAACAAATTTCATCTTATACTGCTTTTAAAATTGTCCTACAAAACGTTACCTTGCAAACTCTAATTGTAAATATTTTGTTTTGTTTGAATGTCATACATTATACAATGGCAAGAATAAATGCTGAAAACTGATTGTTCGGTTGAGACCTTGACCCGCGATGTCATCCCAGCACCACATGACGGATCAAGTCCCAGCACACACATGCCACATTAAATGTTAAACAAATCAGTACACAAGCCATGTTCAAATTGCCCATTCTTGGCATGGTTGCTCTGGCTTTTGCCAGTACTGTACATGTTCCATAAAAAAAAAAAAAAGCTAAATTCCTCCCTCTCACTACCGCATACAATGAACAAACTGTACCAAATTAATGTAATCTGTTCACTCTGACAGTAAAACACTTAAATATTTCTGATTTCTGTCTAAAATAAAACAAAAAAATTGATGAGCCATTACCATGATCAGTTTTAGCAGTCCCTGCTTGTGTTCTGGCCCAAAGACACTGAGCCCATGTATTCAAATGTTCATCATGCTTCAATTACTTTAAAATCCTCAGTTTCATTACTTTCTTCATTTTTTCCTGGTACAACCATGTGACTGCCATACCAGGAGAAACAGGTAAACCAGGAGCACAGCAGGACAAGAGCTATCATCTTAATATCTCTCAGGGGCACACATTACTGCAATCGGTGATGAGAGGAGGTAGCGCATGTCCCAATGGAGGGTGGGAGTGCATATCTCGATGGCACACAGAGACAGAGAGCGAGAGACAATGAATGTAAATAGAAGCAGTAAACTGCAGTTTGAGGGGGGGCAACACAGAAGGGACATGAATGGGCGCAACCACTGGAGGAATGAGGGGGACCAGTCCCCTTTAACTTTTTAGACCCTGCAAAATGACCAATTACATTGGCATCATAGTGAAAGGCTCGGTTGATCTGTGTCCCTCAGCTTGTGACCATGGTTGTACCCATGGGAATAGGGGAAAACAACAATCAAAGAAATAGAGGTTGTTTGTGGGGGGTGCAGATGGGCTGTAGTAACACCACAGCAGCTCCACCTACTGGCCAAAACAAGAAATGAGCAGTTTTTCTAAGTATGTCTACCCATTAAAAAATGATTAAAAAATACTTTTCAAATGTAGATATTTATTTATATGTATTTTTTTAAACAAAGGAGCCATTGTATAATCAGAATGATGCACTCCAAGGTGTGTGTCATGGTGGGATAATGTCATTTATCAGGTGTTGAATGCATTTGGCTTGTGGCCTCGTGCCCAGCCACCCGAGGTGTGATGTTATCCCAGCACGACATACACCCTGTCATGCATTATTCCTTAATTGTATATATATATATATATATATATATAGATATTAGAATTTGTTATATGTACATAGATTGCTGTCTTGTTGTAGTTATAGTGTATGATTGTATTGTTGAATGTATGTCATCTGTGTCTGGGTCCACCTTGAAAATGGACATCTATGCCCTTGGGTTGTTACTGGGTTAATAAATATTTAATAAAAAAATACTCACATATGCATGGATATTTCTCTAAAATGTCCATATGTGGGTCTGTTGGCTTACTGTACATTTATCTTCATTGCATCTGTGTTTCTTTGCCAAGCTTGCTACCAGCAGGCCATGTACAGTTCAAACAGAGATCAACTGACTGGCAGAGAGCTGCCTCCATTGTAACTCCTACTCTTAGGTCAACCTGACAGGCAAAAACAAGAGCTGGATTGGTAGGAATGGGTTCATAAAGTAAATTTATAAATGTTTTCTTTACAGAAAAGGGATGCTAGCAGGTACAGCAACAGCAGAATGGTACAATGTGTCCTGGAGATAGTCATGTAGAAAAATCTTTGCTCTTCTCACAAAGACTGACTAAGCAATTCAAAGACTGTGCGTCAAGCCTCAGATTTTAAAAAATACAGCTATTGGGTACTATGCTTCCATAAAGCATACCAACTAGACAGTGCACATGCATAACCCCCCTCCATGTGAGGCATTAGATATGGGGAGCCATTTATAACATTCCTTTTTTGTGGTGTACATTTTTTCTTTCAAGTATCATTATGTCCATGATATTAAAATGGCTACAGTGCATTTATTTATTTTTTATTTGATAACCGGGTGAGTACCAAACAGACACAGGAACATGGTACAATACTTCAGAGGCAGGCACATGTACATAGTAATATACAGTATAGTCTTAAGTGACAGTTTCACAACAACCAAATCAGTATGTCACAATCAGCTCAGCATGTCATTGTGCTGGTACAGTCAGTACGCACGCATACATCAAATGGGGCACTGACAAACACTCTGGGATAATAGGTGGTCCCTGCATTGGGATTTAAACTGGAAATGACTGGAGGAGAGGTGCAGAGAGCTAAGGAGATTATTACTATGTTTAGGGGTGGATATGGAGACGGTGTTGGAGCCCCTAGTTGCTTCTGCAGTAGGAACTGCCAGATGACATTTGTCACAGTATGTCAGGTTCCTGGAACAGAGCTCCATGTGCAGTACAGGAGGTTAGATAGGGGATATGAGTTAGTGTATTGCAAGGAGCTGTCAGTTCAGCATCTGAGGAAATAGTCTCAATGGGCAGTGGTGGAAAACCACTGCAGACTGGAGTATAACTAGTAAAGGTGTATGCAGAAGGAAGTAGACTGGACATAGTGGAAGATGCTATTGTAACATGAGTTAGGCCTCCCTGCTTCTTTCTCAACAGCATTTAGGAGCAAAGGTCCTATAGCCAAATAGAGGGAAAAGTGATACTTTGGTAATGGCCAGACAGAACTTTGGGGTAAAACACTGTTTTAGCCTGAGCTAGGTATATACGCTAGCTCAGGTATATACACTGGTCCCAGGGATGTACCCTGATCAGGACCTTGGTCCCAGGTTGACCCCTGGGTCTTCCCCACACCCAGCTGGCATGCCCCACAGCTACTCCCCCAATGGTGGGGGCCCCAGAGGAAGAGTAGTCCTCCCCCCAATGTAGCTCACTAAGTCAGCTAGGATCCAGTGCCAGCAGCCACTAGGACCCATGAAGCCAGGAAACCCAGGCCATCATAGGGGCTGAGCAATGTTTTTCCCATTGGTTTTCTCCCCCCTTCCTCCTCCCCAGGCGTACACCAGCACCTGGGCCTTGGATGCCCACAGTGATGTCTGTGCAGACAGAGCAGTTCCCTTGGCCCACCGCAGGGGTCGCTGCAGCACCAGTTGTGTAGCACCCACCCTTTCCGATCACAGCACACTGATGAGCAGCAGCTGCTGCAGCCAGGCCTGACCCCTGGCACAGCATCTCAAGCTTACTCCCAAACTCTGGTCACCTACATGGCAGTGCAATGTGCTGCCACTGGGCTACCAGGGTGGCAGATAACTCAAGTCTTTTGATTAACAGCTGTACACATTTTGGTTACATGGTCACCATGAGACAGGTTGGGATTTAAGGTGACTTAAGGAACAAAAAGAGAGAAACTTATTTAAGTGGGGTACCTTCAAAATTCAATACTTGCTGGGTGGAGTTAGTTTGAGTTTGCACAGGAAGTCACATAATTGGTCTTTTTTAATGGGGAACAGTCAGCATCAAGGGCCCCACACTCATGTGTGGGGCTGGTCCCAATGTGCACTTTGGGTGCAAACACGTTTTGGTTTACATACTGTTTACTGTAGTGTAGTAGACTGTATTAGTCTAATGTTGCTTACTTCTAGGCTGACATCTTCTGTTACTACAAATCCCAGAATCCCTGCAGCTGACATCAGAGCAGAAGGCAGCAGTAGGAGATTCAATAGCCTGCAGTGCTTGACATCACAGATGATGTTCTAGAACTGCAGTTCCAGGGCCTCCCACCAAGGCATTGTCAGCATCGGAAAAAATAGACAAGCATATTTTTACTTTTTACAGCTTGGCGCAGGGGTTTCCTGCATAAGATAAATGATAGTTTCAGTATTTCACTTCATTTACTTACCTTAGGTGTACAAAAGTTGTTTGGGAAATTACTTTAAACATTGATATCCTACCTACTGCCACACACTACTTAATAATCTGTATTTTGTGAGTGCATTTGAAACATAAATTTGCCTCGGTGTACTGCTAGTGGGGAAGTGTGGATTTCTCCCTATTTTACTGGAATGGTGGTTAGTTGGCTGCAACCCTGCAGATTTGTTTTTTGACCTGTTTTTCTTCATTTGACAATGAATGTATCTGTAGGCTACAGTGAGTTGTTTAACATGAGCTGGAGCAACTTCTGTTTGTTCAATTCTGAATACTGAACCAGTCAGAGAGCAGACCTTGGGGTAGTCATATTGGATAACCTCAAAGTGCAAGGCAGTGGGTAGGGCCAGTGAGATGCTGGGCCACATAGGGAAGAGTATCACCAGCAGAAGGAGAGAGGTGGTGTTTCTGCTGTATAGCCTGCTGGTGAGACCCCACCTGGAGTACTGTGTCCAGTCCTTGATCTACTACAGAATCCCGACAGTCAGTCTCATGAACTCCATAAGCTCGAGTTCAGGAGATTGACTGTCGAAAGACTGACAGGGTTGTAGTGCAATGTTGGGGGGGGGCAAGCCCCCCGCAAACCCTGCATGGAGGGCTCTGCCCCCTGCACCTCTGTAACTAAAATAACCAACTCCGAGGGGGAGTGGACCTTGGAGTAGGTTAAAAAGTTATTGGGGCA
Source organism: Neoceratodus forsteri (assembly GCA_016271365.2). Lineage (NCBI taxonomy): Eukaryota > Metazoa > Chordata > Ceratodontiformes > Ceratodontidae > Neoceratodus > Neoceratodus forsteri. The sequence goes on along the minus strand of CM028133.1, from coordinate 674,081,573 downwards.
ACAACAGCGCAAACAAAAATATTTTCCTCCCAGGAACAGAACCTGGGTTGAGAGTGCCATGCTGACTGAGCTGCCAGTGGCCTAGTCCTCCACGCCACAGAAGCAACTTGGCCAGCTTGCGCATTTTCCTCTTCCTTATGGTGCCTGACTAGGGGTAGGGTAGCAGTTCATCACACCCGCTACCTTACCTCTGTTGGCACCAGCTTCCGTTTTGTTGGGCGGGTGTGTCTCAGGCTGCCAAACTCGGGATCCTGAATGTCAGGATTCTGAGTGTCGGCATTAGGCAATATTTCTGTTCTGAAGATCACATCTCAGGAAGGACGTAGACAAGGTGAAGGTTCTCCAGAGGAGGGCAATTTATTTATTTATTTGAATTTTGATGACCAGGTGGGCCCACTGGGACAGACATGTCCCTTTTTCAGGGGTGACCTGGGGAATAGAAGCATTCCATAGACAGAGAAATATAACACTATGCAAAAGGTAGCCTGGAACAAATGTGTAAGTACAGTGATAAAAACAATAGAGACAGCCAGGTGAGGACAATGAATAACAAGACAGTATGTCATCAATTCCATATCATTTCATAGCTGGATAATGAAGCAAGATGCAAGTGCATAACAAGCCTAGCCATGTAGCAGTTGCAAATTATACATTCACATAATACAATGTAATACATATATGTATAGACAGAAAAAAGGAGAAAGGTGAAGTCAGGAGGGTGTGTGTGTGGAGAAGATCGAGTTTCAGGAAGGGATAGGCGAGAAGAGAAAGAGGGGGGAAAAAGAGGGAGGGAGAGAGGAATGGTGCAAGGCTGTATCAAAAGCCTTATGAGGAGAGACTGAGAGATCTCAATATGTGTGCCCTGGAAGAGAGGAGGGAGAGGGGGAGACATGATAGTGACCTATATATACCCCACAGAGTTATAGAAGGTATAGGAGAGAAGTGTGTGTTGGAGGAGAAGGTGCACGAGAACAAGGAGGCATGCATTGAAGCTGGAAGGGGGAAATGTATTCACTGAAAGAGTGCTAGATGCCTGGAGCAGTCTTCCAGTGGAGATGGTGGGGGCACAAACAGTGGTGGGCTTCAAACATGCATGGGATAGCCACAAAAGAATCATGGCAGGAAGGTGGGGTGGGGGTGGGAGGGAGGTAGCCAGAGATCAGGTTGGGTTTGCCATGACAATACTGGCAGGAAAATATATGCAGACTGGGTGGGCCAAGCAGTCTTTATCTGCCAACAAATTCCATGTTTCTATGTTTCAGTGTATGACATCACCAATTCCTAATACAGCACTGAAGCCATCAGTTGAAATAAAAGAGAAAAAGTTAAATCTTCAAACAGCAGATTTGAAAATCATAACTAATAAACTTATGTGTTATAAATCGAATATGCAAAGGTATGACTCTTAATATGCAATTTATCATCACTGGTGAAAGGGCAGGACTCTGACGTTCGACAGTTGTGGTCCTGCCTCCTTACGTTTGAAGATAAATTGCATATTCTGAGTCAGGCAATTACATTTTCATTTTTCTCCTCTATTTCTTTTCCATCCTTTACATACCTTCCTTTTCACCTCATCCTTTTCTACTCACTCATTGCCTCCCTTAACTCTTTTTCCCTACATATCCTGTTTTAGAAATCAAGAAGAGCGTAGAATATTCACTTTACATAGACTCCAGACTTTTAGGAACAAGGCAGTGTTTTATTGCCATATTGTAATATAGTAGATGAGAATTTAGCTGCTGATGTCATTATTCATTGTAATTGTGGAGAAGGATGGGAAGATAACCTTATGCATAGACTAATTTATTGCCTGTGTACAATGCAAAGAAATACTGGGACTGCAAAGCAAATGTATATGTAAGCAATAACCCACAACAGGGTATCGGGTTATGGGCATTTAATGCACTCCTGCACCCGAGGCATTAAATAGAGAACAGTGGATGGGTAGGTAGTTATAACGAGGATTTTACACCCCCCCCCGAGGAGTGGGATGCCACATAAACCCCGAAAGCGAAGCTTGAGGGGTCTATTAAGGCATCCCACCCCAACGGGGTATGTAAAATCCAAGTTTTGACCACCTACCCATCCTTTATTTTATATAATTGCTGGCACTTGTCTTTTGGCCACAGTGATTACATAAAATAAAGATAGCTGCAAACCAGTCGGGTTTCAGCGCGGTCCGTGGCTCACGTCAAAAACTTTTTTTTTTTTTTTTTTTAAGTCAGCCACCTTTTATTGTTAACGCGACCCTCTACAAAAAACTGCTTTTTTGTTTTATTTATTTACCGCCATGGAGTTGAAGTGCGGCGAACTGTGGAATCATGGCGAGAGTTTGACGGCATGCAGGACAAGATCGTGGTGGGTGCATGCGCCAAGCTAGGGAAATTGGGTGCATGTTTGTCATTATAACCAGCTGGCTATAGTATCAGAATTACAACCCGGTTTCCCTATGGGAAAAAAGGAGCACCAGTTATTATATCCCCATAACCCCATACCCTAGAGTGGATTATTGCACTTGTAACATAGGTTATGTTTAAACAAGGGAAAACCCACAGAAAGGATTTTTTCCCCTGTTTAAACAGCAATAAAAGGTACTGTATACTGCCACCTTGCGAAATAGTCCACAACAAATAATGCATATCTGAATGCTCTTATGCATATAGAAATGTTAGACATACAGTACTGACATGATGTCTGATATTTCTTGTGTATAATATTGATGCCTACATTGCCTAGGACATTCACTCCACTCCCCCCCCAACACACACACACACAGACACATACACTTTAGACCTTAAAGGCAGCTGTCACTCTGCTGCAGTCCACAGGGGCTGGTCTTCTCTCTCTCTCTCTCTCCTCTCCTCTCCTCTCCTCTCCTCTCCTCTCCTCTCCTCTCCTCTGCTCTCTCTGCTCTTCTCTGCTCTCCTCTGCTCTCCTCTGCTCTCCTCCTCTCCTCTCCTCTCCTCTCCTCTCCTCTCTCTCTCTCTCTCTCTCCTTCCCTCCCTCCCTCCACACTGACTGGAGCTCCTTCTCTGTCTATGTAGCCCACATACAGACACTGCTTACAACACTTCACTGACACCACAGACACTGACTTTCCTGAGCTGTACTTCTACCATCTCCATGCTGAGACAAACCTACTACTTTCTCTCTCTCTCTCTCTCTCTCTCTCTCTCACTGTCTCTCAGTAGTGCATTGTCCTCATTCTGTGTGTCTCTATCTCTCAATCTCTCAATGTGCACCATATTGACAGCTGCTGCCAAGGACAGAGCAACTATAGGGATAAGGAAGGGCACTCAGAAGGTGACAGACAGGATAAGCAATGCTTCACATCTCATATAATGGATGCAAACACTGGAATGTGCTGCTGACAAACGCAGACAGGGAGCGGTCAGTATGGTTCAGTTGGGCACATTTCCAGCCCCTGTCATGCAGTGCTCTCTCTTTTTCCTGCTCTTTCTCCACACTTCTTCTGTGTCCAGACTACTGAACTTTTCCCCGACTCTGTCTCGCCCTCTCCCGCAGTGCTGCTGCCTTCTACATTATGAGGAGTTATTGTGAAAGACTTTCTTATTGGTGGGGGATGGGTGTATGGGAAGGGACTGAGGAATATGACCACTTGACTTGCAGAAAAAGGAACAGAGAAGCCAGTAGTGGCCAAACGCAATAATGGGACATCACGGCTTGCTCTGTGGCAGAGGGGGACTTCTGTACACAGACAGCAAGCAGCACACCGTGGTGCTGCAACACCCATCGTCTTGCTTTCTGACCCTCCAGTGTAGCACCACAGCTGGGACACAAACTCAGCAGCTTGGAGTCCCTCCCTCCCATATGAAGCCTGCAACATGGCAACGCAGCCAGCTGGGGAGACACAGGTCGCTGCCTCCCGCTTCACCACTTCACAATGGCGGGCCTTTCAATTTTCACCTGCAGCACACAGCGAGTCCCGACAGACTGGTGTTGGAGTCATCATGGTGACAGTGTATTAAAAAAAAGATTTAGTGCATGGCCAAGCACAGTGATTCCACCCATTGGGTTGTGCATTTTTGTTAACCCATGTTATAATGATGTTTGGTTCATGATGCCAGAAAAGGCTTGTAATATATTAATGAACCCCTAATCAGCAGAAACTGCACATGATGTAGTCAGATTTTATGTAGATTTTGTATGGTTTAAAATATATAAAGGAAATATAAGTGCACATAATGTGACTATCTTATGTTAATATTTTATATAATATAGGTGATAGGGCTCTGTATATAGATATGCTCTGTGACTGGGGTTTTAATGAAACATTAAAATCTGCAGTGTGCTGTATATACTTTTCTGGAATCTGTTGTTGCAATCCATATTATTTATTTTTCTGTACCTAACTGAAACAACTGAAATGGTTGATCAGTAAAATATTTGAACCATGAAACTCATTCATTACTCATTACCACATTTCTTTCTAGACTAAAACCTTTCACTTGGTACATTCATACATCCTGTGCAGCATGTGTCTCTTTAATTCTTTTAAGATCCTGTAAACAAGCTTTCAGCTTAGTGTGTCTCTCCTGGTAAAATAAATAAATAAAAGATTCTCTCCGTCTTTCTCTGTATATCTGCCCCCAGATATTTTCTTTACACACTTTCTTCCGTTAAATAATTTGCTCAATATATTTCAGCATTCTTTGGGGTTTCAAAGCCTCCATTACCCCTATTCTGGTTAATACCTCTGGGGATGAATATACAACTGTTGGTCTTTTGCACTCCAACAAGAATGTAGTTTACTCTCATCTTGTCTGAGCTTATCTGTCCCTACCACTCCATCCAGCATGCCTACAGATCTTGTAGCAGTAGGACCCTTCTTTGACATTTATAAGACATACTGTATACACAGTCCTACATAATACATATATTTGTAACAAAAAAGGTTTATTATTTCATGGTCCACAAGGCAGAGTTATCATATTCAGTGCATGTAATACAGTAGATACAGAAGGGTTCTGCCTGCTGGCTGATAGCCCAGCCCCATTCAACTCTATCCCTATTTATTACTGCCATAGGACCAGTTTTAAAAGTCCAGGGGCCTGATATTCAAAAATGGGCAAAGCAGACTACAAAATATTGTGCTCCGTCTTACAATAGCCTGGGTGCCCAAAGATGCCATATTCAGTGAAACAGCGCACCACTGCTATTGGACTGAATATAGGCCAATGTCAGCACAACGCTAAGCTGCATAGCACCTTGCAGACATGGCCCCTGAAATAGGGCACCACAGTGGCTTGCACCCATCCTAAATTATCAATAGTCAAATGGACCCATGCAAATGAGCCCACTGGGCATGCAAGGTGCTAAGGAGCTAGTTGCATGCCCATTATGGGATCATGTGCATGGGGAGTGAGGCTGGTTTGTGTGGCACTGCCCCCCAAATTGCCCTGTCCCAGCGAGCTATCCCTGGTGCTAAAGGTTTCCCCCTTCCTCCCATACCACTCCTGTATAGTACACATCATGTCCCTGGTGTCTAGTGGTGTCCCTTCCCTCCAATCCCACTCCCGTATAGTACATATGTCCCTGGTGTCCAGTGGTCCCTCCCCCCACCCACACCCATGTCTGACATTAAATATCACTTCCCCTGGTGTGTAGTGCCCCCCCCACTAGATCCCCATCCCCATACCAAGTAAAGCCCCCAGCTTGTTAATTCCACTCCCCCATGGTGATCGATGGCCCATCACTGCCATTCTACATGCCATTTGCAAGTAAGTCCCTCCCCCACAACAAAGCCCCAGCCCCATTCCTGAAAAGTGATCCAGGCCCCCATTCATCAGCCCATCCCTCGGTGATGGATAGTGGCCCCTTCCCACCCATAGCACTGACAACCCACCCCCTCAGTCCCCTATACCAGCCTTTCAGTGTCCCAGTCAATGGACGGCGAGTAACACAGTCCTTCACACACCACCTCAGCCACCCACATCTGACAGGAGCAGGGAGTGTGCAGCTTATTTATAGGGCAAAGCTTCCTACCCTGTCAGATGGCAAGCATCCAAGGTGGTGTGTGGAAGAATGTGTTGCTCATCATCCACTGACTGTTTGGGAACAGGGCTGGGCTTTTTTGTAGGGGGGACTTACTTGAAAATGGCATGCCACACAGCAGTGGCAGCCCAGCGATCACCATGGGGGGATAGAACTGAGAAGCTGGTGGGGCTTTACTCAATACAGAAGCAGGGATTGGGTGGGGGGGCCACTGGACACCAGGGAAAGTGATATTTAATGTTGGACATAGGTTCAGATTGGGAGAGGAACCACTGGACACAAGGAAAAGAATGTGTACTACATTCAACATGGGTGCAGGTGGGGGGAGGGACTGCTAGCACCAGGGACCTGTTTGCACTTTATGGGTGTGAGACCAGAGGGAAGGGAGCACCACTAGACACCAGGGACATGAGTAGGACTTTTGAGTATGTTTTTCTAATTATGGCGCTGTACCTTTAAGGCACACAATTATATTTGGGTACTAATTTCATGTATCCAGTACTCTTGACAAAGCAGCTAGCAAAATCGGTCAGGTTACCGGCTCAGCGATTGTCTCTATGCACTCCACTGTCTGATCAGGTATGACTGCCCTTTTTTAGCCCTTAATTGTTGTGAACGCACGTTTCATTTTTGTACTGTACTCAATAAAGTGGCTTACTTGCTATATCCTGATACTCAGTGTTGGTTTATTCTGCTTTTTGGTTCCCTTTTTTTTATCTGGAATGAGCAGTTTATGTGGAGCAGCTTGCTTGCAGTTTCTGTAGAAGAACCAGCTTTATATCCTAATTGAAAAAAAAAAGTAGATTATTATGTCTTGCAAATCCTTGGGAAATCAAAGTAATTGGCTGTACACCACACATTCCAGTAGTTTCAAGAAAGAAGAAAAGATGTGATATCAGGCAAAAATTGAAATATAGTGTAGACAGCATTATTTCTGAGACCAGGACCAGCAGTAGATTTGTTCATAATAATGGGACAGAGCCAGTACAGTACTTCCAGAAAGGTGTTCAACAGGTGAACAACTGGATTCAAAACTTCATCATTTAACTTCTGAAAAACGATGGAAAGGGTACAACTGAATAAACAACCCATAGGCTCAACCATAGATATTAGTTTTGAAACCAGCACTGGAGATATTTCTCATAGGATACATTGTTCAGAATGGCTGGCGAACACAAAGGAGGTTGCCTGTGTTTCAGTAATGGGCCTTTTGTGTCTTGGTAGCTGAGTCACACTGTTACTTTTCTAACCAGAAGTGATGGCGTATGTTTTTTAAAGTGCAGTTAATAAAAGTTTTATGACCTTTTTCCCATCAAAGAACTAATAAATGTATTTAGTTGATGCTGCTCATAAGGCCCAAATTGTGCACTCATATAACCCTGCACTTTGAAATTTGTACAGGGCCCTTCACAAATTCCACAGTGCAATGTTACATAAGTCTGCAATTTGCGTAGTATAGTTTGGGCCCTACGCGACTTGCATAGCACGGCATTGTGTGCATGTTCAGAATTTGCATATGCAAATCAAATTCCACAGTGCAGAGTAACATGGGTGCATGATTTGCACACCCTATGCAAATATCATATGACAGCCTTGTGTACATTAGTGGAATTTAAGTAGTACTCATTATGTGCATAAACAATTTGCGCACTGTCCTTTGGGCTCCACACAAATCCTTTATCATGGGATCATATGTATCATTAGAACTTGAAATCCTGCAGCCCCGCATTTCGTGTGTATCAACATAATCATACCACGTACACTTTCCATTTTTTCATATTTGCATTATAAATTCTCCAAAGTCATATTTTAAGCCTCTTTGAACTACAAAGAAATGATAAAGTTTTAAGCTGACTTTTTAAATGGGTTTTATGGCATTACATCTTAAAATGCATTTAGAGGTGGAAGTGACACTTCTCACTCACTGTGGTCACCTACAGGCTTTAAAAAAATGAGATTATTGGGAATTTGGTGAAAAAACTTATAAGAAAAAACAGCTAAGTTATAAGTAAAAGTTTATTTTTGGGACCAAGTCCAAATTCTTATGGCTTAAGCTGGTATTCTGAGGTTGTGCTTTCTCATAACCAAACAATTCTCAGCTCATGATATAAGAATTGGTGACCCTCAGTATGCCTGTGGCCTAAGATTTCAAGGTGCTAAAAAATGAACCTTTGGTAATTTTTCATCAAACCCCAGAATCTAGATAAATGGGTCCTGTTCATAGGTTCAGTGCTTTGTTTTTTGAAAAAAATTAATTTGTATGCTTTTCTTTTTACCCAAGTTAAAAAATAAGATGTTGGTGCTCATGAACAAAACATTTTTTCTCATGATCAAAGAACCCACTCACTGAAAAATGTTTAGGTTGCAAGAAGAAGCTATTCTGAAAACCCTGCAAAGCATGTTCAGAAGCCACATTTTTAAAACCATGTAAGTCGAGAACTGCAAAAAGTTTTTCACAAAGTCTTCAAAAGGCACCTCCTTCAGCTAAGCAGTTTTCAACCCTGAAAAGTTTGGAAAAAACTTCCGAACAGTTTTTGCCTAGATGCAACCAAATAAATGGCCAAAAAGGTATAGATTTTCTTATATTGACACTCCCTGGTTCTCAGAATCTGGATTAGCGGCCATCATGAAACTTGCCAAATAATAAGAACTTGGCACCCCGGGCGTGCATGCAAAAGTTCATGTAATTTCGTCAAACGGTGTCAAAGAATAGGCTCTGTGGTGCGAGTGATGAGGCATCACTTGGCACGCTGGCGATCCAGGTTCATGCCCCAAGCCCAGATGTCAGAAGCAGAGGCTGGCTGGGATAGAGTCCTGAGCATCCTTTGGATGCTTCTCTCCCAGAGGTGGGGGTCACTATGAGCCACTCTCATAGGTGGTTGCTTAGCTGAGGCTGTTGAATGCCCCCACTCCAGGACAGGATTCAGGAGGCAAGAGTGAGCAGTGGGGGTTAACTGGTAGGCAGCAAAGATACTGAGCCAACCGAAGGAGTGGCAGGCTGGGGGTCAAAAGAAGGAGAATGTAAAGATAATACACACAAAAGGTGCCAAAGTTATTAAGGCTCAGAGTTATAGGTTTAACATTAATGTGCCTTCTCTAACCCTAACTACACTTGCACTACTCTGCAAGTAGAATGTATATAAAGGCCAGGAGGTACTTCTTCATGGAGAGAGGTGGTAAGCAAGAGAACTGCTGATGGCTTCAGGAGGCGGTAGGATGAAGTTAAGGGGAGTGTAAGTGTGTACGTGTGTGTTGGGGGGAGTGACATATAAAGAAAGATGCATGGGCTCTGCATCCAACACACTTGATAGGCCACTGGATCTTCTTCTGCTAGCTAAATTATCATGTTCTTATGCTGAATGACTGTAGAAACAAGCCAAAACTGACCACAGAACAATGCCCAACCCAGCAAACAAACATGTTCCTTGACAGTGCAGCTCCCAGTGCAGACCACATTCCTTCCATGTTTCTGCTGCTGACTCCAGTCTCCTACAGATTTGACACACTGAGTAAACTGCAAGAACACTCTGAAAAATGACCACAGAATTTTAAGAAACCTGACTACAGATGCCAGCTGCTCCAACCACACATACAACACTAAACCAAAGGATAGACTACTGCAGACATATCCCATTATATATGGGAACTCAGTACTACAGAAAAGCATTAGGGCCAAAACACAAGCCATACCAAAGTCGTCAGAACACTATGGAAAAACACTGAGACAAAAAACAAAAAACGCACACCAAAAAAATGAATGCAAACCCAATCTAAAGGTAAAATTCAGCAACTTTGTTATCACAGACTGATTCACTCCCAGAATGCAGTCTGCACTTCTACCAGTTTTTGCAACCCTTCAGACACCTGAAAGAGTTACCTTGGTGTGCTGCCATCGCTCAGCATGACTCTTACTTGTGGTATCTTTAAGTCATAATACCATTCCTCACACAGTACAGTCCTCATCCAAAAGGGCAGATGACTCACCCACTTTTGTCATAGCTGAGAACGCTTTGCTGTAGATAAAGTAACTGTAGATGTTCTCTTTGGAAAAGGATCACAGACTTGCCAATCTACCCCTGGTTATCTGTATCTGAAATAATTCAGTCACAGAATGCATGAAGTGTATATAAATAACATTTAATACTTTATGATATTTACAAATGTTACAGGATAATACACACTAAAGACTGGAGAATACAGTATAATTACAGAGACAGAAATAAACACTTCTGAAGTAGATAGATGTCAAACAGAAACACCTAACTCTGTAATATGTAGTTTCTAAGCAGAGAAGAAGAAGAAGCTTACCCCTGAGAACTGGTGAGTTTTGGCAAGTTTAAACCCTTAATGTTGCATGTTCAAAATCCCAGACATAACTAACTTCTTACGGTAAACATACAGCACAAATACCATTGGCTAGCCTGCCAACTACAGCCTTATCATCATACATGCCTCCCTGACATCATATCATGGACCTGCCTTTTGATCTCTAGGAACCGCCCTTTTCCTAGACTGGTCCAACTGTATCTGTTTATTACAGCTTGGTCCTTTTGGTATCTTGGCTGGCTAAATTTGTAGATTGCCTTCTGGGTGTCCCAGTCATTTGTTTGCAGTGAAACATAGCCTATTAGATGAAAAGAGGTTCAGCCCTTTGATGTTTAAGTAAAACAAATGAGCCTTTACAGGACAGGATTGGCTGCTGTCTCCACTCAACCTCTGTGTGAACCCAGGAATACTCATACAAAGACCACTCCTAGATGAATGCACTGAGGATTGGATTATGGAGGAATGCAATTTTCTGTTTTTACCAGACCTCCCACCTCAGCTAAAATACTTTATAGAGACATAGATGATAAAAAAAATACATACACGCATACACACACACTCCAGAACTACAACTGAAGAAAATGAACATGCCTTCATACTCTTTGTATTTAATCCCAAAAAGGTGTTGTTTTGTGGAGACATTTCTGATCCAGCAGGGCAGCTAAAAGTGGACAGTGTCTGTGGGGTCAGTAATTCTGACAGTCATGTTTGTTCACTTGACAGACAAGAAAAAACAGATATGAATCCCAGAGACCAGCGACCTGTCTGTGGATCAGGGGTTCCTACTGTCACCCTTCTGCTTAAGTCATTTGAGCCCCATGTGCAGACTGTTATGAGGGCTGAGGAATCTAAGGATAGGGTGATCTACAGGCCACCTTCCCAGGAAGAGGGGTTGGACAGGGTACTAGGGTCTCAAATCACAGAAATGCCCAGTAAGTGGGAGAGAGTAATAATGGGGGATGTCAACCTACCTGGGGTGGACTGGAAAATCCTGTCTGTCTCCTGCACCAGGAAACAAGTACTGCTGGTTGCATTTCAGGGTGGTTTCCTGGGTCAGGATGAATGGAACACACAAGGCAGAGGGCTGTACTGGACCTGGTCCTATCCAACTGTGAGCACATTCAGGATGTGAAAGTGAAAGCACCACTCATAGGTAGTGACCACCACACAGTGTGGTTCCAACTGGATAAAGGCAGGGGGGTGGTCAGGACCAGAACAAGGGTTTTGGACTTTATAAGGGCAGACTTTGGTAGGATGGAAGAACTTCTAGTAGGACACCTTCCTGGGATCAGAAGATAGATGGATGTGGAACAAAAATGAGCAGTAATAAAAGAGGGACTGATGGAAACCACTAGTAAGTATGCCACAATCCAAAGTAAGAAACCTAAGACAAAAAGCCCTGCTGGTTCAGCAAGGAGGTGGCAAAAGCTGCAGGTGACAAGAAGGCACCATTCTAAAAGGACAAACATACTCAGAAGGAAGAGAATAGGGTGGATTACTCTGCCAAATCAAGAGAAGTGAGCAGAGCAGTTAGGTTGCAAATCTACAAGAGAAGTAAAACTAGCACATGGGCTAAAAACAGGGTAAAAGGCCTTTTTCTGATACATAATGGAGAAAAGGAACAGAGAGGAGATATAGCAAAAAAGTAGGATGGTTTGGAAGTACTTCTGTTCAGTCTGTACTAGAGATAAAGATGGACCAGTGCCACAAGGGAACAGGGGAAGTAGGGACTGGTAGGGGGAAGTCACAAATGGAATAATTTAAGCTTATGGGATACTTAAGAGCCTAAGGGCCCTGAAGGTGAATAAATCCTCAGGGCCAGATGTCATGCACCCAAGGATTCTAAGGGAACTGACGAAAGTTCTGGTTGATACACTGGCAGACCTGTTTAGCACCTCTCTGAAATCAGGGATCCTACCCCAGGATTGGAGAACTGCACATTTGGTGCCTTTCTATACAACTGGATTGAAGGATGAACCAGGGAATTACAGGCCAGCAAGCCTGACCTCAGTGGTAGGCAAGCTGATGGAGACCATCCTGAAAGAGATATTCGTGATCTTTCTGGAGGTTAATGAAGAACATGACATGAGGCAGCATGGATTTGCATTGGGGAGCTCCTGCCAGACTAACTTAACTTGATTTCTTCAACCGAGTCACCAAGACAGTGGATGAGGCCAAGCAGTTGATGTCCTGAATTTTTGGACATGAGCAAGGCCTTCAACTCTGTACCTCACAGGAAGCTGGTCAGGAAGCTAGAAGAACTGAGGCTGGGGGCTTAGCTTGTTGGGTGGGTCAGAGGTTGGCTGAAGGACAGAAGTCAGAAAGTGGTAGTTGGTGGGGGGGATTCTCAGAAGCCACGCCTATGACCAGTGGGGTCCCACAGAGCTCTGTGCTTGGTCTGGTGTTATTTAATATGTTCATACAGTGACATCGTGGATGGGATCAAGGGTAAGATCTGCCTGTTCTTGGATGACACAAAGCTCTGTGGGAGGGTGGACATGGAGGAAGGAAGACAGGAACTCAGGGAAGAGCTGGCTTGGCTAGAGAAGTGGTCTGGCATTTGGCAACTGGGGCTCAATGCTAAGAAGTGTAAAGTTATGCACTTGGAGATGAAAAACCCAAGGACGAAATACTGATTGGGTGATGTGCAGGTAAGCAGGTTAGAGGAAGAAAAGGTCCTGGGTATAATTATCATGGGTAACCTGAAACACTTGTCACACTGCAGGAAAGCAATGGCCAGAGCAAATCATGCTGGGCAGCATAGCCAGTGGAATTACTAGCAGGAAGGCAGAGATCATTCTGCTGCTGCACAGGTCTCTAGAGAGACTGCACCTTAAGTACAGTGTGCAATAATTGGTGCCTTATTTTAAGCAGTATGTCAGCTTTGCTGGAATCAGTCCAGAGAAGAGCAACCAAGATGATCCACGGCCAGCAAGGCAACACCTATGATGAGAGACTCAGGGGGCTCAACATGTGCTCTCTTGAGAACAGAAAGGAGAGGGGGAACATGACTGAGACCTTCAAGTATCATAAAGGCATCACAGGATGCACATTGTGAGCCTCTTCAGCCTTAGTAGAAATAAGACAACTAGGGGTAACAGCCTAAAGCTGGTGGGGGGAAGGTTCAGGAGGCGATAAGGTGGCACCTTTTCATGGACAGGGTAGTAGTTAAGTGGAATGGGTTGCCAGAAGAGGTGATATTCCTAAAAATGGTGGATGGCTTCAAAAGATGTTGGGACAGAGTGAGGGGGAGAAAGCTGCAGGGGGAGGGGAAGGTATTTGAGAGTGGTCAAAGGGGCTGTGGGTAGACAGTTCCCTCTGGAAACATAGTGGGAACTGCACACTCGAGCAGATTAGATAGACTGTAAGGCCTTTATCTGCTGGCACATTTGTATAATAGTATGCCTGCCTCCCCACTGTTACTTGTATGTCTCAGTTGCTTTCGCTGTCCTGTCAGGGGTGGATCAATACTGTCTCAATGCTTGCACTGTTTTCAGGCATACATTCACCACCTGGGACAATGTTTCAGAGCAGGGACCTGCAGAGGTTCCGATGGTATTCATTCGAAAGATGGGCTGCTGCCCCACCAGCTCATCAGGTGTTGCTGTACCTGACTTTGGAACATTTTTCACATTGCTACAAAATGATCCCCCTATTATAATTAATGTGGCTGTAGCAGCGATCATTGTCAAAACTGAAGTGGATAATAAGCCCAGCCCACCGGGGAGAGAAGCAGGGCAGCAGCTAGTGGATTTGCTGTGCTCACTCATTAACCACCCAGCAGTCACTTAATGTTCTGACAATTTATTCATTCAGCACTTGTGACATATGATTCTTATTTATTTCTTTTGCTGATTGAGACTGGGCATGAACTGACTGTTTAGTGGAACCACTCCTGAACGTCCGTGGGTCACATTTTCAAATTATCTTCCACTTAGGTATTGTGCAATTCAAGTGAGTTTGGGGCCCATGATCAGGGGTTTCTGAATTTACATAGACTAGAAAGTTAAGTGCCTTTTATATCAGATTTTGTGCGTGATGTCTAGTATGTTATTTAAACATGTGTTCTTCAGTAAAATTATTTTTTACCTCACTCAATGAGCTAGGCTGGCTGACGACAGAAAGCATTTCTGAAGTGACGAGTGTAACCCCTTATGGCAAATGTGGGGAGTTACTCAGCATTCCAGAACTATGCCTGTCCACTACTGCCCTACAGTATTTCTACACAAAGGGTTAATATTTTTAGTCAAAGGGAAATCTGCTTATTGTGTTGCAAAACCCTGCAATAAGGAGCTGTTAATTGCTTTAGTACATCCAGAGCTTTTTGGCTCTTGTATTTTTTCAGGCTTTCAGGTTACCCTCCCTCTAGTGTATAAAAGGGGTCCAGGTTTTGCACATGGGGAAGCAAGTGAAGTTTATGGATCATTCCTTGGGTTTGTTTAAAACTCATTCTTACTGGTAGCACCATATTGTGTTGGAGCATCCATTGCTTAACCAGATCCATAATGGCCGCACAAGATAGAATGAGTTAAAGAGCTCTGGGAGCTTGGGCATCCACAGGGTGTGAAATGCCTCCAGCTGCAGCTCTCTGGAGGAACCTGCAGGCTCAGAATGGTGGAAGAGTCCCAGATGTGGTATGGCACTGGCTTTCTATGGGTCAGGTTTCTTGGGGCAGGATCCTGGTGAGGATATGCAAAAAAGCATTGTAAAATGTGGGTATTTTAAGTAGCACTTGACAGTGCTGAGACTAAACCGACTAATCAATTGTTTTAAAAACTGTCATGGTCTTAGCCTCTAGGCATGGGAGAGCTACTGCCAATTTTCAAAACCCTAGCTTATATGACTCCTGAGTTATAAACTGTCAGAAACTGGGGGGTTTATACTAATACTCAACCCTAATACTGTATATTGGTAGGGTATACAGCATATAGGAGTAAAGGGTAAACATGGTTGCTGCAAATACATAGGTAACATAGGTGAGAGGACTTTCATCCATAGTGCTCACCATCTGTTTCTAAAGATGATCTAATAGATATAACTCATCAAGGCAAAGTATAAAAACTTCCAAGGAGGCACTTCCCACTACCTCCTCTGGTAACGTGTACTATATTGGAATTACCACATCTTCCTGCGCCATGCATCCCACATCTCTTCCATAGTTTTATTCTTGAATATTATTTACTTACTTACTGCTTGCCAGCAGATACAGACCACTTGGTCTATCAAGTCTGCTTGAGTGTGAAACTAGCACCCCACTTTGCAGCTGCCCCTTCCCCCTTCACAATCCCACACAAATGAATGCCAAGTGAAATTGAACCAGATTAAGCTGTTTGTGGTATTTCCAGTGAATGGAGGAAATTTGGCCAGGACACTGGGGAAATTCCCCCTACTCTGTCAGCCGGGGGCTTGACTTCCTGGAGGCAGAATGGAGGAGCCCAGTTGGGAGCCGGACAGAGGAGGAGGAGGAGGAGGAAATGCTGATGTGGCTGGGGAGATGGCCTCCTCCCCATGCCTCATATTACAAGAGGCTGCTTTATTCGAAATAAACCATGAATTACTTCAAAATCAACAAGAAAATACGTTTTTCTCGATTGAGGACTTGAGTAGTATCGACGGAAACAAGGATTGTGAGAGAACTCCAATGGGAGGAATTAACGGCAAGAGTAAAGAAGAACTTCTGCAGGAATTAGAGAAAGCCTAGGAGAAATATGTGGTTTTTATGGCAAGAAAATGAGCTGAATTAAAGTCACTGGATCACAGTGAAGAAATTGACAAAGGGTGCGGCCCGGTTGACAGCTCCAAGTGTGATGCATCAACATCTAAGGACGAGGAAGGAGCAAGCTGACAGCTGCTCCCGCAGATAAATCTTTGCCCTATTTTTTCAACCACTGATGCAAATGTGAGTAGGGCTGGCGGGAAAACCAAGGGATTTCGGGTGCCTAGAGCCCCAAGGGCTGAATTTTACGAATAACCTGCGGGAGGTAGAGGGCAGTGACATTAAGGCAGAAATTCCTATCGAAACTAGCTCTAAAACTGAGAAAAGGAGCGAAAAGGGGAACAAAGGTTTAAAAACTGCTATACAAGATAAAGAAATGCTTAATGTAGTTTCAGGACTGGGAAATAATTCTAACTCTGGTAATACAGCTCCCTGGTTCAACACAAAGATTCAAAAAGGCCCAGATACAGAGGAAAACAAAACTGGGGAAGTCATTTTCCAAAATAACCCCTTTGAACAGACTGATGCCACCACCTTTCCTTTTTCAGCATGATCTGCTAAACCAGGGTCTAAGGAAGGGAAAAACAGAAGAGAGGTTATTATGTTAGCAAAACGCAATCTGGATGGGCCTAATATTCATAAAGGGCCAAGGGACAACATATATCTATGTAATCCTGTCCAACAACAATGACAGAGGCAATTGGCAAAGCATTTTTCCTCCAAACTAACCTAAAACAGGGACTTCAACCCTTCTGCAGCTGGCCACCGGAGAAAGCCCTACAGGAGGCAGGATGGAAGAAATTGCCTTCAGGCCAATGGTTTCCAGACCCACCATGGCCTTCAAACACCCCAGAATGGCGTCCCAGGGGTTTACCTCAAATCTCTGCTGGGAAAAAGGGGAGTACAAATCCAGATACTGCCCAAGATATGGGGGATGAAAATATGAGAAGGCAGACTATAACTGAACTGATTATACTGGAAAAAGAGCCTTTAGAGAAAAACATACGGGAACCCTGGGGGGATCCGGCACATGATGGGAAGAATGAAACAACCTTTGCAGGGCCTCAGGATCCCAGAAGAGGAGCGGCACCCAAGGGTGAAGAAAAACAAACTGACCCCCCCCCCACACCCACTATTGTCAGAACTCTTTGCTAAATCCAAAAAAAGAGGTTGCACCTAGAAGGAATGCAGTTAGGATTCGGTATAAAGGGGGTCTGGAAATTAGGCCACATCGGCAATATGTGGGGAGGAAGCTCCTGAAGGACTCACTACACTTTTCACCAAAAGATGGCTATGCTTTTTTTTTTCCATAATATGCTTTATAAACATTTTTCAAATAAAATCAACATTACAACTCAATAAACATCACTTTTAGCATCTGAATGTTGCATTGAGATTACACCCATCCCCCCAACTCTTCACTCTTCCCACCCCCCAAACCTAATGCATACTCCCCCATTATCTACACCGTATCTAAATATTAAGTCACAATCTAGTAATCCTCTCTCCCATATCTGTCTTAATAGCATACACTTTTCATTAGGACACATCTACACCAACCTCTAAATTCTCATCAGGATACTACATATTGGAAAACATACACTGCTTCTTTTTCCACTATTTGTTCTTATCCTGAGAGTTGGAATACAAAGGACCAACAAGGTTTTTGAATCTTCCAGCCTTATGAATAGAAAATTGCTCCCATCTTTTGTTAAATTTGGATGCAAAATGAAATTGTGACGGTACCAGCCTTTCTGCATAAAAGGCTGAGTAAAGCCATTCTCTAAAAGGTGGTGCTGTATCTTTAAGCCAGTATCTCATAATTAGAAGTAATGTCACTGTAGAGATGAGGGCAAAATAATACTTATGTGTTAATGGCAATATGGCTGAAAGATTACCCAATATGCATGTTTCTATGTTGAAATTACATGATCCTTTGAACAAAGGGTCAGAAAATTTAATTACTTGTTGCCAAAACTTTTGGATTACTGGGCAAGACCATATCATATGCTTTAGAGTATCATAGTCTTGATGACATCTTTGACAGACTCCAATTTGAATTTTTCCCACGAGTTAAAGTTTTGCTGGTGTAAAATACAGATTGTTGAGTATATTAAATCTTGTAGGTCTCAGCCTGTCTTATTTTATGAATCTGTAGTTATTCCTCCAGATTTGATCCCACACCTCTGATTTATATGAGATATCCACAGCATGTATCCAATAAAATGCTGCTGAAGGAATGTTTGACCATAATTTATCAAATAAAAATGTGTATATATGCGAACTCATTTTGGGTTGAATGATAAATTGAGCTAACGATCCTAAAAGCTCCCCGGTCCGAGATGACCAAGGTGGAGATCCCAAACTATCCTGGACACATCTTTTAATTTGCAGGTACTTAAAAGTGGGCATAGACTTTATATTCATAGACTGCTGAATCTTTTGGGGGGAAATTATTTCGTTATTCGCTATCATATCTGATATAGATACTTCTCGTAAATCTTTCCAGAAGGAGGGAACAATAGGCTTGTTCTCTATCAGAAAGTTTGGATTATTATATAAAGGTTGTCCCAAATCTCTTTTATTAACCAGCTTAAATAATGAACATAATTGATTATGAGCGAACACAGATCAAGTTATAGGGGTATCATGCCAGCTTGGATAGTGTTTTGAATGGAATATAAAGTAAAGCGTTAGTTGCCACCCTATATTCCTGTGTCTTAAACCTTTCTATCTTAAGCCAGTCTTTATTGGAATCTTCCCGTTCTTGTGGAGCGAGCCAGTGAAGATATTTCCCCATCTGAAAGGCTATATAATAAAGAAACAAATGCAGTATGCCCAGTCCACCTTTTCCCTTCCCCATCCCCCATCAGTTTAAACATAGCTCTTCTAGGCTTTTTATCTTTCCACAGAAAAGCAGACCAAATGGCTTCCACTTTTCTAAAACATGATCTAGGAAGGGGGATATTAAGCATAGAGAGCGGGTACATTATTTTGGGGAAAATCACCATCTTAAGTAAATTGTCTCTGCCCCATAAGGATAGCGGAAGGTTTTGCCATTGCTTTAAATCTTGTTGCATCTGTGTAACAATCGGGTCTATATTCAATGGTTTCAATGTATTAATATCCGAAGTTATGTCAATGCCTAAAAATGTGATAGACTTTGCCATCCATTTCAGGCCCAACTCTTCTACCTCTCTTAGTGCAAGCCGAGTTTTGGGGGAGAACCGTAGTTTTACTAAGACTCAGTCTATAACCTGACAGGACACTGAAGTTCTCAATTATTTTCAATACCCCTTTAAGAGAGTCTTCCCAACAAGAAAGAAGCAATACAATGTCATCTGCAAACACTGAGATTTTATAGCTGTCTTTCCCTATCCTAATACCCTTTACTTCTTTTGCCCCAATGATTTTCTTAGCCAAGGGTTCAATATATAAATTGAACAACATAGGGGATAAGGGGCATCCCTGTCTAGTACCTCTTGTTAAATTAAAATTATCAGAAATAACCCCATTACAAGATATTCTCAGTGACGGGGATGAATATAATATTTTAATCCATTGAATGAATTCTACTGGTATTCTACATCTTGGTAAAATGTCAAAAATATAATCCCAAAATACCCTGTCAAAAGCTTTTTCTGCATCAAGAGACACCAAGACCTTGTCATTATTGGTGTCTCCCGAAGAGGAAAGCAAGTGACAAATCTTTCAAAAATGGTCACTTGAATACCTTCCCGATATGAACCCTACTTATTCTTGTCCTATAAGGTTAGTCCAAACCTTCTTAAGGTGATGTGCCAAAATACTGGCTTATATTTTAATATCTACGTTTATTAATGATATTGGTCTGTAGCTTTCTGGCCTGGTTGCATCTTTTCCCGGTTTGGGAATTACCACTATTTTGGCTTCTAGTAATGATACCTCTTTGATGGGAATGTAGTAAAGGTAATTAAATAGGGTTCTCAAATAAAGTATAAGTTCCTCTTTAAAAGATTTATAAAATAAAGAGGAAAAACCATCAGGCCCAGGTGATTTGTCTTGGGGTGATCTGTCTATAGCTTCACTAATCTCCTGTGTAGTGATCTCCCCTATTAGCTCTAATTCCTGTATTACTGTCAGTTGAGGGAGTTCCACTTCAGAAAAAAAGGTCTCTAAACGCTCCCTATATTCAGGATCTGGACTTGGAGCTGTATATAAAATTGAATAAAATGTTCTAAACTCATTTGCTATACCCTTAGGGTCTGAAATTAATTTGCCTGTGTTATTATCATATAATCCTGTTACCCAATTTGCCTCCTTTCATTTTTTAATTCTTTGGACGAGTAGTTTCCCAGATTTTTCACCTTGGTCTATGTAGGTTGCCTTCCATTTAGCAGCTAATTTTAATGTGAAATTTACCTCATGGGCTGTATACTTAGCTCTGAGAGAATCCAGTTCCTGCCACAAAGTTTCATCCATTGAATGATTTAATTGAGTTTCAAGAACTCTTATCCTGGAAAGCCACTCCTCCACCTGCTTAGATTGCTTATGTTTTCTAACAGCAGCCAATCTAATCAATTCCCCCCTCCACACAGCTTTCATCGCTCCTCACAGAATGTCTCGCGCCACCACTGTGTCCTGATTGGTTTCCCAAGAGTCAACAATAAATACTCTCATGTGGTTAACTGCTTCTTCCTCTGCAAATAATTGGTTCTTAATGGACCATGCTCTCGAGATCCTTTGATAGTCCTGAAATTTCAGTTTAATCCAGATTGGAGAAAGATCCGACATGATTCTGGGATGTATGCCTACTTCATCAATCCCCTGTAGAGCCCTTGTACTAAGTAGAAAATAGTCAATATGAGAATAGACTCTATGAGGAGGCGAGTAGTAAGTATAATCAATCCCCTGAGGATTGTATACTCTCCACGGATCAGTTAGCCCAGAATCCTGCAGGAATTCCCTCAATGCTTTCTGAGCAGGTCATATTGTGGCTCTCTTGCTATAGGACCTATCTATCTAATTCGAAAATACCAAATTCCAATCTCCCCCCCCCCCCAGTAAACATGGGATGTTAGGAGCAGAAGCAATGACAGAGGCTTGGGGCTGAAAAAAAGAGGGAGAATCCACATTCGGTCAATAGGCTGAACCTAGCATAACCTCTGTCCCTGTCAGTCTCCCTTGCACCAGGATGTAACGTCCATCTGGATCACACCATGATTTTATTTCTTTAAATGGTACAGCCTTTCTAATAAGAATAGCTACTCCTCCTTGTCTATGACTTAAGCCCGTACCAAATACTTGGTCCACCCACAGTTTCCGTAGATTTAACAATTGGCTGGAAGTAACATGGGTCTCTTGCAACATAACTATATGTGATTGATATCTATTAAGATGCCTTAAAATGGTACACTTTTTAGCATTATCCCTGCCACCTTTGATATTCCAAGATATTATATTCAAACTTCCCATGGTGCATCTGCAACTTTAAGTCTCCCTTCTAGTGTCCTATATCTCAAAATGATTCCATATTGTGTCCCGTTAAATAAAAATAAGCTCCCCGACCTCTCCCTCCCCATCCAGATTACTAATATACTTACCCCCCCCTTTCCCACAACACTGAACCTCCTCTCTCCAGGCCTTAAGCCTACTCCTAAACATTTTGGCCCCCATACCCCCTTGGTACAGCATCACGAAGTCTAACTCACTATCTTTATAATAATAAAACAAAAATATAGTACCAATTTCCACCATTATCTATATTTGGGGCTCCAATTATAGATCCCCTGGAGGAAAATTTCAAGACCCATCTTCTATTTACCTGGACTTAATTATCACAATAAACTAAGAATATAGGAAATCCCCTAATTGTATATGTTCCCATAGTCAAACTCCTTTTTATAAGTATAATATGTATTGCTTTGTTAAATTTAAACATCAATAATATTTTCCCTTAGGTCTACTTCCATAAAGACCCTATAAATAAACTTATTCAGGCTACTAGTCTTTCCCAAGAGAACAACAAATAGAATCAAAATAAAACTTCTGTAGTCTTGTGATCTGTAAGGCATTTTCAACACATAAAGGAACCCAGGAAAGGTCAGTGTATTTCAATATGTCACTCCTCAAAACACAGTTTGAAAATGCCTGCAACGTAATGCCTTAAAAACTGAAGTGACGACGCTAGATGGCTCACTTTCCCTTTTCTAGAAACAGACAGCATGTAGGAGATCTAACCAGCTACAACGTAAAATTTCCATTTAGAAAATAAACGTAGCAGTTACTAAATTCACATGGTTTTGTCTTTGAGTCCGACAAATGTAGACTTTCCCCTGATTATCTTATGAAATATGGTCTGATCCTCATCTACATAACCATAACATGGTTGAATTCAACTTAGAAAACTCTCCTTCTGAGATAAATCAAAAATATCATTCACTTCCCCGAGAGCTATTCATCCCTCTTTCCCGAACAGTTTTGGGAGTTTCAATTTAAGTTCATTCAGCGCTTGAGAGGCGGATTCAAATCTTACATTTCCATTTGACAGGGAGACCTCCAACCTTGCAGGAAACAGCATTCTATTTTAAATTTTTTCTGCCCATAGCTTAGACTGTATGGGTCTATACGCTGCTCTTTCCTGACAAACCTTGTACATGAGGTCTGGCACTAGTCTTAACTGCTTGCCTTCCCATATGACCTTCTCTGTGCTCCTGGCCACTCTCAGACTATGATCCCTGTCGAGATAGTTTAAAACTTTGAATATAATTGGACGAGGAGCTTGATCCACAGAAGGGTTTGGTAGAAAGGATCTGTGCAACCTTTCGATCACATAAGTCTGGCCATTAGGGGATGGGCCTGCTATTCGTGTGCACAATTTTTGAATAAGGTTGACCATATTCATCTCTTCCTCGCCTTCAGGTAGCCCTAGTAACACTGAATAATTTCTTCTAGATCTACCTTCAAGATCATCAATCTTCTCTTCCATTTTTTTTACCGTTTTCTTCAGAAGAACATTGTCCTTATCCATTTTCTCCGTTCTATCCCCTAAGGAGGAGATACGAGTTTCAGCATCAGAAACTTGATTACCAACCCCGATAAAGAATCTTTCCATTCCCGAAAATTGGAGATGAGCGAAAATAGTGCTGATTTAATCGCTGTGACATCCTCTTGTAACTGGTCTGCTGCGGGTGGCTCTATCTTCTCCGTTGGCAAGGAGCTTCTCCTAGGCCTTTTCACCTCCAGGCCGCCTGTATCCTTTTTACTTTCTTCTTCATTGCTGCTAAGCATTGTTTCTTTTGACGCTTACATTATAGTTTGCAGCTTTACTCCTCCAGGTACAATCTTCTTGTACTATGAATTTTAAGCATCTTTTGTGGTGGAAATATTGGAATTTAGCAGTTAGACCCACGGACCTGCTTCAGGGTGTTGCTTACTCCCTCAGGGGCATCACGTGACTCAGAGATGTTTATCCTTTTATGAACATCTCGAGAGAGGACAACTATGGCATTAGTTTCAGATCTGCATATACCCTGGATTTGTTCTGGCAACGCTTCAATCAAGTTAAATTTTCACCTCTGTGGTCCCACTTTATGGTGATCCCCTTGACACAACCCCTTATTAAATATGTGACAGTGATGTTTTAGAATGAAGGGGTACACGTTGATGACATTACGTACTGGCTTCAACTAAAATGAGAAGTATTGAGTGCACGAGAAGCACAACTAGATTCTGAGATGTTTTGGACTGGGGGATGGAAATATAAAGTTAAACTGAGACAACTAGAGAGTGACATAGAGCATATACCAAACTCCTTCATGCTGGGCAGAGATAGAGGAGTGTGTTTTTATTCAGGGCAGCCTTGAGCATGCTACAAGTGTGGGGCTAGAACCCACCTCTCTAGCGTATGTGATCGCCCCCACTGTGACAACTTTGGGGAGGTGGGACACATAAGTATGCAATGCACAAACCTGACATGAAGTGAGTTATGTGAGGACACAGGTCACGCATTTCCAGAGTGTCTGTGGGCTGCAAGAAATAAGGCAACAGTCATTAGCTCTGAACTCCTTATCCAACAAGATCAGGAGGGAGCAGCCAAAAAGGTGGTAGAGGCTGAAGCCCCTCCTGTGGAACACCCACCCCAGATAAGGCTCCAGACCCTATTCCAGGCAGAAAGGAGGAAGTCGAGACTGAGGAGATAAGGATAGAAAAGGGAAATCATCCACTCTGTCCCAATCCTGATAAGCCCATCCAGTGGGGGTACCTACTACTGGTTTGCTACACAGATAATCAATTCACTGATGTGCAGGTGATCCCTCTTTCACCCTCCCAAAAAACCCTCCCTCCTAGAAGAACAACTAGGAATACAAAACCAAACCCGCTCCCCCCCCCCACAAGCAAGCAAGCAGACCTAGTGGGACCTAATCGCTTTGAGGTTTTGGCTCCCACTGAGGTAGAATCAGACACAGAACAGATGGATTTAGCTCTTACACCCACACAGCCTGAAGAAGGGAAGGGTGATATGACTAAGTACAAAGGGAAGAAAAAGAAAAAGGGAAGAAAGGGCCTTGACCTCTTAAATTGAATGGTTACGTTATCCCCGAGGCCAAGTAACTGTCATAGCCTCTTACACTCCCCTAGGAGAACAGCATTGTTTCACCTATTGATAGATCTAAAACTGGATATTTGTTTTTTTGCTAGAAACATGGTTGCTCACATCGGACCAACTTAGGCTGTTCCAGGCCAAATGGAGATTGGGGCCATCCTATTGGTCCTTTGGGTCAGACAGGGCCGATGGAATAGGTATCATTATAGTACCTTTTCCTTCCAAATGACCAAGATGGTGGATTTGATTCTGGGGAGACTGTTCATCCTAGATGGATATTGGGATAAGGTACCGTATAGATTAATAAATGTATACAGCCCACAAACAAAAGCGGATAGAGTGGCTCTAATCTCCAAACTTCAACCTACTTACATACGTCCACTTATGTAATCCTGGGGGGGTGGATTTTAATTGCTACTTACCAAAAGGGGAGCTGAAGGGGGGAAGAGGGAAAACATACTGCGATTCAAATGCCTTGAAAAAATGTGTCGATATTGGCGAGCTGAAGAATTGTGCGCACAACCAATCCCAAGGGCCCAAATATACATACAGAAGGGGACACCTGATGTCAAATATAGACCATATTTTTGTTTCTAGGAATCTCCCTGAGCCAAATTTTCAAACTATCCCTACAGAATTTTTAGACCACCTTCTCTTACAAATAATGTTTCAAACAGCACCCCCCCCCCTGAAAATAAGGAGGGGGAAAAGATGAAGATTAAACATTTCAATGGTCACAGACTCTTTTGTTAAAACATTTCATCACCACTCTGGGCTAGGACCTCAGTGAATGAACTTTACGAAGATTTGGGAGTATGGTGGATGGACACAAAAAAAGAGATAGCTACATGATTCCAAAACTACGGCAAGTATAGGGCATAAAACAATTTTTTCAGCTATTTAAAACAAAGAACAAAACTTCAGAACATGCTTTCACAGTCTGGTATGTCTAGACAAGATTATGGCCCTCAAATTGAACAAATCCAAGATGAAATGAGGACATTTCAAAATGACAGGGCAAAAACCTTAAATACAGAATTGCAATTTGGAACACAAAATAAAAAAATTTGAGACCCCTTTGAAGCCTATAAAAAGAAGAAAGAGACTTTAGATATGTTTCAGTTAGTAGAGGATCAAGGTAACATAGTGGAAGAGAAGGAACGGGGATCCATGAAATAATCTCTGGGCTTTTGGCATCACATGAGAGTTCCCCTTTTCCTTCTATGAATTTGACTAATTCTTATTTGGAGAAAACACAGGTAACCTTGGCCCGGGAGGATCAGGAATTTTTAACCTCTCCTTTGAAATTACAGGAAATAGAAGATGTAATTATGAAACTAAAAAATGGATCTTCACCCAGACCTGACGGACTGCCTTATGAGTTTTACAGTTCATTTCACAAAATAATGGCAAGATGTTTAGTAGAACTGTTTTCAGTATTTTTTGCCAAAGGGGTGGTCCCCCCTAATTTACAGCAGGTCTCTTAATTTTTATATATAAGGGAGGGGAAAAGGTAGACATCTCAAACTGGAGACCTATAACTCTCCTGAGTGCTGATTTTAAAATATTGTCACAGTTTCTGAACAATAGGCTAAGGCAAATAGCTTCTTTATTAATACATCCAGCCCAGTTTTGTGGGATCCCTGAAAGGAAGCTACAACATGCCCTAATGATTATCTGAGATGTAATAGAGATTTGTGGTACTGCACAAACATCTAGTTGTATCATTACTTTAGATCAAAGCAAGGCTTTTGATAGCATATGCCTGTCTTTCATCTTTTAGACCTTATTACATTATGGTATTCTGAAAGAATTTGTGCATAAAATCCAACTTCTATATTCTAGAGTCCATGTGCAACCTATTATTAGAGAGATGGTAATGAAATGCATCACCATAAATACAGGGGTATGACAGGGCTGCCCCCTCAGCCAACTCTTGTATAACTTTTCCCTGGACCCTCTGATTAGACTTCTGAGAGATACTCAGGAATGGGAAGGTTTGGGGGGATTCCAGGCCAAATGGAATTGAAAATCCAAGCCTATGCGGACAATATGTGCCTGTTTATAGCAAACCTGGGGCAATTACCAACAGTAATAAAACAACTGCAGAAATACTCTAGAGTATCTAATGCCACCCTCAATCTGAATACATGTAAAAGGTTGTTCTTAGGAAATGCAAAGAGAGCACCAGTAACAGTAAACCATATTTATTTCTCCTCAGAGCCACAAAAAAAGTTTGGGAATAACATTTGGACAACATAATCTCCCAACTGAGAACTGGGAAAGGGCTCTTCAGGGGGTTGAAAATAAAGTCCAGAGATGGAAATAATGGAGGTTATCTAAAGTAAAAAGGGTACACATAATTAAAAAGTTTATTATGCCATCTTTGTTGTATACAGCCATGATTTTCCCACCCTCAGTGATCTTGGAAACCAGGCTATATGCATGCTTTTTTCAGATGGTTTGGGGATCCAGATTGAACCCAACAATCAGGTGTTTTACATACTTGTCTAAACAACAAGGAGGCCTGGGTATGTGGACCCTATAATCTTTTTCCATAGCTTTTTCCTGTCTCATAATCTTAAAACTGGGCTAGGGGAACCAATCAGTGTGACATACCATTGGTTTTGTGAAACTTGTAGTGCATATCTGGAAATATGGACTGGAAAACGTCCCTCAAAATTGCCCACCCGTATCAAAATACCAGAATATATTAAACCATTAAAAAAACTTTACAAATGGGAGATCACTAAAGGGGATATCTCCAGACTCTCAGGACTACCTGAATTTAAAAAATGACCCCCAGATCTAAGGGAAGGGGTGTTTAAATAATTAAATAACATCAGAATTCCAATGCACATAGGAGAAGTATTATGGCATTCAGCTTACGGGAGACTGAATGTAAGAGGCAAAGCAAAACATAAGGTCCAAGAGGAAAAGAATTGTCCATATAATGGTTGTATAAATATTGAAGAGACAGTGGATCATTTCCTTTTTACCTGTTCTTATGCAAAAGTCCTATGGGGATATTTAAACATAGAATGGAATCTAAGGTGGTTAGACAGTTTAACCTATGAGTCTTTGGTCCTTGGGCATTGTCCCAACCTTAGAATGCTGTATGATTATGATACTTTGATGGTGCTGTTTTGCTGTTTAAAGTTTCACCTTTGGCAGGCTTATTGTCAATGGACACTCCAACAGAGACTGATGTATTTCTGGAGGCTGAGATGCTACCCTATTTGCAGACAACTCTCTGGCCTGAGGGAGGAGGTTGCCCGTCTTCAGGCCACACTGGACAATAGTAAGGAAACCTCACCCATCCAGGGAGCACCAGAGCCGCCACCACTACCTCAGAGGTTGCGAAGAAAGCACAACAGTTAGACCACAGTGGGCTTAGGGAGGGTGAGGGTGGTGGAACAGAGGCACACCCAGTCAATTGTACCACACCACAATCCATACACCATTCTGATGGAGCATAGTTCCCCTATGGATGCATCCACAGAGGAGAGTAAGGAGGTTGTGGGCAACTGTCACAAGGAAGCCCCAGAGGAAGGAGGCAGAGGACACCATAGGGAAAGGAAGCAGCTCCTGGTGGGGGACTTAATCATTAGGGGGATAGAACTAGGGGGAGCAGGGAAAACTGAAGTAAGGTGCCTGCCTGGTGGCATGGCTTGGAGGGACAGGAAGCGCATCCTCAGGATCGTGAGAACAGCTGCACAAGAGACTGATCTGGATGTCATTGTCCACCTAGGGACAAATGACTTGACTCAATATGAGACTAGAGTAGTGCAGGAGGAGTTTGTGGAGTTGGGGAGGGGCCTAAGGCAAGTAGCACACACAGTATCCTGCTCAGAGGTGCTGCCTGTCTATGGCAAGGGTGAGACGAGGGTACTTTGCACCATTCAATTCAATGGATGGTTAAAAAAATGGTGCAGAGCACAGGGGTTTGGCTTCATTGGGGACTGGGGTTCCACCTGGAGGGATACCAGCCTATACTGGCAGGATTGTCTACATCTGTCCAGGAAGGGAACAAGTCTTCTGGACAATTCGTTTAAATGCTTCATTGGCAAGCTTTTAAACTAGTCAAGGGGGGAGGCACTGATAAGCAACAGGGAATTCCCGGCCTCCCCCTACAAAACAGTGTACTAAATGAGGGAAAGGCCAAGGTACAAAGGTCAGTAGGGAGCAGGACTGGGGTTAATGGAGAAAGCAAAGTCAATGAGGACAGGGATAGTGCTACAAGAGGTAAAGCCATCAAAAAATGGAGAGCAATGAGTACTAATGCTCATAGTCTGGGTAACAAGCTTCCTGAATTAGGGGCCTTGATGGAGGAGGAACATCTCGATATCGTGGCAGTCACAGAAACATGGTACACACAGAACCATGACTGGGATGTAAACATACCAGGATACACTATCTACAGGAGGGACAGGGAGGTAAAAGAGGAGGAGGAGGAGTAGCTCTCTACCTAAGGGAAGGAATCAAAGCTACAGAACAAAAGGGTAAACAGGGAGGAGAGGAAGCACTGTGGGTCAATTTGGAGTCAAGCAATGGCACCACAATCCACACAGGGGTTGTATACAAACCCCCATCTCAGGGGGAGGACATGGACAAGGAAATGATAGGAAGTATCCTTAGAATGGCAGAAAAAGGGAAGATATTGCTGATGGGAGATCTGAATATGCCAGATGTTAATTGGAGTACATTTGCAGCAGCCACTACTAAGAGTGGGGTCATTCTAGATGCCCTACAGGGGGCATGCCTTAGACAACTAGTATTGGAACCCATTCGAGAGGGAGCAATCTTAGACCTGTTACTTTCAAATGGGGATGGCGAGAGGATCACAGATTTAGAAGTGGGTAGCCATCTGGGAACTAGTGACCATCGAACAGTATGGTTCACAATAAACACAGCAGTAGAGTCAAGCCATACAAAGGCAAAGGTACTGGACTTCAGGAGGGCTGACTTTTCCAAAATGGGTGAGTGCCTAAGGAATGCATTAGCAAATGGATAGGAAGGAGGGGTGGGAGAACAATGGGGAATAATCAAAACTGCCATCACAGAGGCAACAAGCCTTTGTGTGAAGCAAATAAACAAAATAAAATGATGTAAGAAACCACTATGGTTCTGAAAGGAGGTGGCAGGAAAGGTTAGGGAGAAAAAGAAATCATTCATGAAGTACAAGGAATCACAGAAGGAGCAGGATAGAGACTTGTATCAGTTAAAGCGAAAGGAAGCTGGGAAGGCAGTCAGAACAGCAAAGATCCAAACCAAGGAAAAGATAGCCAACACAGCTAAGAAGGGAGAGAAAACCTTTTATAGGTACATCAGGGAGAGAAGGAAGACCAAGGGAGGGATAGTGAGGCTTAATAAAGGGGAAGGGGAGAGGGGCAGAGGGTGACTGTGAAAAGGCAGAGATACTAAACAAATATTTTTGCTCAGTATTTACAAATGAAGAGGGGGAGGTACCTAAACCAAACAATAGAAACACTCTGGATACAGAAGTTGATACCAGCCCATGTATTGTCATGTCAGACAAATCTAATCGATTTCTTTGACTGGGTGACCAAACTAGTAGATCAGGGAGGGGCTGTGGACATGGTCTATCTAGACTTTAGCAAGGCATTTAACACAGTCTCACACAAAAGATTAATATACAAGTTAGCCAGCCTGGGAGTGGGTCCCAGGATGGTAGCCTGGGTAAAGAATTGGCTGAAGAACAGGACGCAGAGGGTAATAATAAATGGAGTCCACTCTGAAGAAAGGGGGGTTACTAGTGGGGTACTGCAGGGTTCAGTACTAGGACCAGTTCTCTTCAATGTCTTTATAAGCTACATTGCAGAGGGACTGGAAGGAAAAGTATGTCTCTTTGCAGATGACACAAAGATCTGCAACAGAGTTGATACACAAGGTGAGGTGGAAAGGATGAGCAGGGACTTGGCAAGGTTGGAGGAATGGTCAAATGTATGGCAGCTTAGATTCAGTGCTAAGAAGTGCAAGGTAATGCACCTGGGAAACAAAAACCCAGGGGAAGAGTACACGATGGGGGGTGAGATACTAACAACAACAAAAATGGAAAGGACCCTGGGGGTAGTCATATCAGATGACCTAAAGGTGGGCAAGCAATGTGAGAAGGCAGTAAGGAGGGCTGGGGAGATACTGGGATGCATAGGGAGAGGCATCACCAGTAGAAAACAGGAAGTTGTCATCCCTCTGTACAGACAGCTGGGTAGACCCCATCTGGAGTACTGCATGCAGTTCTGGAGACTCAGTCTTCTCAAAGACATAAACAGGATGAAGGCAGTCCAGAAGAGGGCAACTAAAATGGTTCAAGGTCTGCACCGGAAGCCATATGAAGAGAGACTTAAGGAGCTTAATATATATAACCTCGAGGAGAGGAGGGAGAGGGGGGACATGATAGAAACTTTCAAGTACCTCAAGGGAATCAACAAAGTCCAAGAGGGTAGCATCTTTCAGAAAAAGAGGTGTGCAAGCACAAGGGGGCATAATTTGAAGATGGGGGCATCTCAGAGGTAATGTAAGGAGGTATTGTTTCACAGACAGGGTTGTGGATGCATGGAACGGCCTTCCAGAGGAGGTTGTAGAGTCAAAAACGGTGGAATTCAAGCATGCATGGGACAGTCATAAGGCAAATTCTAGGGGGTGGGGGTTGGGTAGTAAGAAGTAGGCTGTTGGTTAACTAGGATCTGCAGCTTACCCATCAGGTAGGGAAATTGGAAGACTAGGTGGGCCAAGCGGTCCTTATCTGCCATCAAATTCTATGTTTCTGTGTTTCTATATACTACCTATAAGACACTGGTAGAACAAGTTACGGGGGCAGTGTTTAAGAAATATCTGCAGGCTAATCCTAAGAGCTATGTTTTAAGGAAATTGAAAGGGTTGTTTGGATTTATCAAATACAAGTAAGGAGGTAGACTAAAAACCTATTTCTAAATAAGACATTTGTTTAAAAAGTAATACTGATTTTTGCCTTAATAGTTTATTGGTTACTCAGCAGTTGAAATAGTTTTTTTGAACAATCACTTAACCAGAGTATGAATGAAATACTTGTTTATTTGGGATTAAAACTGTATTCTTTTGTGTAACTTAACACATTTAGAAGTAATTAAGTTTGAGAGCTACAAGTAGAAAAAATCTCCTGCCACAATGATATGGGCAAAGATAATAAGAAGGAGGGGGAAAGGTTTCTTTAGGGTTAAGGAGGGATTATTGTGAGGTCTTTAACATAACGCATCAAGTGTATGAAGTGAATACCTGTTGTTCTTTCTTTTTGTATATTGTTTTTTCTTTGCTCTATTTTTTGTACAATGTGTTATGATTTGTTACGATGTAATATCAATAAAAAATTCCCCTACTCTTTTCGATAAGTGCCAAGGGATTTTTAATATCCAGTTGAACTACCACCAATCCAGGCAGATGGGACCTTAGTTTAATGTCTCATCCAAAAGACGGTACCTCAGAAATGCAGCACCCCCTCTTGCTGTACTACAGTGTCAGTATTGGGATATTAACCCAAGTGCCAGGTGTGGGAACTGAACCCACATCCCTCTGATCTCCCAATCTCAGAGGTGAGTGTGCAACCTACTGAGCCACTGACGCTGTAATATTGCTATCTGGCTGAATGAACTAGGTCACCTGCTATGCCTACGTGTACTCATGAGTGCAAGGTGCTGCATTATCTGAGCCACAATTTGTTATACCGTACATTGCCACTGTATAAGGGCAATAACCAACAACAGAGTCCATGGTGCTGCATTCATTGAGAGATATAGGTACTCCTCTGGTGTGTGCTGAGGAACACTTGGGCTGCTGCCATATGCCCACACACCTGTAGAAATCATCAGTCTCCCAATCAATGTACACCCTGCCATGTGATTAGAGACAGAGAGAGTGAGAGAGAGAGAGAGAGGGAGAGAGAGAATAAATGATGGGTAAGTGTGGCATACAAAGACATAGACAGTATTATCAGTCAGTTTAGCAAGTTATTTTCCAAAATCTCTGGAGATCTCTAAGGAGATTTTCGTGAGGATTTCTGTAGCACAGGCAGCCCCACATATTTTTTTTCTCTAGGTACCTCCAGAGACTCTCAGGAAATAACTTGCTGAATTTACTTCTACCCCTGTATCAAATGAAGGGGCTAACTACACAATACTGTCATGAGCCAGAAGGGTATACTTCTGAATCTGCCAGACTTACCCATCCTTGGATGTACTCTACGATTCCATGGTTGGAGCACTGGAGCTGCTGGATTCTGTAGTCGGGAGTGGCTGTGAGTAGTGTGGAGGGACTGGCATTACAGGAGATGGCAGGGACAGCTTGGAGGGCATTGTATGTGAGGAGACAGCTGGAGCATCAAGGGATATGTCCTCAGCAGCATGAGGGGCCTGACATCTGAGGAGAGAGCGAGAGCATCATGGTACATGACTGTTTGACGAGAAAAATGGAGGGGGAGTCCTTGTTTATGTGGCTGCTGTAACTGTTTTTTTCTTTTGAAGGTAGGGATTTTTGTATCAGATGGGGTGTTTTTGTGTGGCTGTAGACAGTGTTTTTTTTTTGTTTTCATTTTTTTTTGTTGCTGTTGACTGGATGTGTATTTTGGCATAGGAATTTGGTAGTTGCTTCGGTGGGTTTGTTAACTGATATGTTAACTGGTCATTTGATTGATTAATTACAGTGGCACCTGAGAGGATGCAACACAGTGTCACAGATGGTATAACAAAAGGGACTAACTGCCACTGAATTGGATTGCAATATGGCAGGTTCTTGCATCTTAGCCAGCTCCACTGCAGGTCATAACTGGTTAGTAACTGTTTAATAGGAGACTTGTTTCCTGTGTTTGCTGTCTTGTAATTTATGTGCATTTTTATGTTTGATTTCAGAATGCAGATCAAATATAATGGTATTGCTGTAGTGGACAAAAGCATGTTCTGGAGGCATGACAGGCTGTGCGCCAATAAAGTAGTTGAAAATCAGACTGCAGCCAATCACGGTTGATCTGGTTGATAATGCAGGTTTGCTACCACAAGTCTGGCAGTCGGATGCCCAACCCTGCTGCTGGCAAACATTACCATTCCCCCCTCCCCCAATGTCTGACAGGTGGGTGCCTAATCCCACCACTGATACACATTACTGTTACCCCACAAAAGTCTGGTGATCATGTGCCCAACACCGCCGCTGGTACATATTTCCATTCACCCCCCCAAAAAAGTCCAGCAGTCGGGTGCACAATCTCACTGCTGCACTCAGCAGCCATCTAGCCCACCCACTTAGAGAGGGGCATCTGTATACTAGCCATGTTTGGTGGCAACTCAGCCCCCTCTCAGGAGAAGAGGGCATCCATTGAGCAGTTGCACTTGGCAGCCATCTAGTCCACCACCCTTCAAGAGAGGGGGCATCCATAGTCTACCCTTGCTCGGTGACAATTGATTCCCCCTCAGGAAAGGGGCCAGACACAAGGGGATTGTCTCACAGAAATCCTAAGGAGGGGGTAGGGCTCAGGGCAGACTAGATGGATCATTGGTCCCATTTGCTGTCAATTTCTATGTGTCTATGTTTCTATTCCTATAGCAGCCATGCTCCTTGGTGATCCTATGCCTCTCTCCCCCATTCCACCAACCCACATAAAACTGGATCTGCTGGTACAGCCACTCTTGCAGCATAAAAAGAAACATTCAGTGAACTTCCATTTTATCTGTCTCCTTCATGCCCTTGTTTGCAATGCATTTGCATTATAGAAACGTGCAGACACACATCATTGGGATTGACCAACACTTGTTTCCCATACAATACAGCTTTAATTGGGAGGTAAACAGCTTAGATTGGCAGATAATGATCATCTAATGAAGAAACTGGGATGCGCTCAGAGACAAGCACTATACTGCCTAAACCACATACTAATATCCAACCAGGGAAAACTAGTTTCTTTCACTTAGCACTGTAAAGAGAAGTAACACCAGTAGCCCCTAGTTGAAGCTCATGGAGATAATCGCCGGAACACAGCAAGCTGGCAGATAGGTGAGAAGCAGTTTTTGTAAGTCATAGTCCTTCCTTGTTTTGCAGATACCAGCACTTTACTTTACTACACTTTATGTATTTTTGTTTTTGCACTATTGAAGTGCTGAAGAGCTAAAAAGCTTGTGGTAAACACCTTTTTGCTCTCATCACAGAACTTATTGAGGTTGTTACTGTAGAACAAAATTAGATGTGTTTGAACTCCACATGAACTCTGCTGGTGTTACTTCTCTTTACAGTGCTAAGTGAAATCACCTATTTTTTCCCTGGTTGGGTATTACTATGCAGTTTAAGCAAGATAGTGTTTGCCTCTGAGTGCATCCCATTTTATTCCTTGGATGATATTTACTACATGGGATTCGCTGACCTGTTTTAGGATGCACCAGCCTTAAGAGTGGCACCGTATCATTGCAGCAGTATTGACTGGCAGATATGCAGCTCTAATCAATGTGGTGTACTGGGAAATACATATTTCACCCATGGGGAAAAATCCCATCCATGTATTGCATCATATTATAGGGGCACTTGGATAAAATATTCATTTCTATGTCAACCCACTATTTTTGTACCTTAATAACAAGGACTAGCCTAATATTTGGCAGATGCATTCTGGGGCCCAGGATCCCTGGCTCCTGAAATTTTGAATATGACTGGTTCAGCACTGTAGAAGTTCTATAAGATTGAAATACATTAAATTTGCCTTTGGGCCCTGCATGAAGCAAGTTAGGACAAACTGACCAAAGAGCTCTGCATGAAGCAACTTCAAATTTATCTCCTCTTTTTTGTATTTCCAACAAGTTGCCACATGCAGAGCCCACAAATGCATCCATCAAGATACTATGGATATCTTAAAAAAGACAGGAAATTCATGGGAAAAAACAACATTAATGTATCCTTTGGGGATTTTGAACCATCAAACGTAAGGAAATCTAATGTTTTTTTGAAACATAACTCCCCCCACCCTCATGTACCACTACCACCATGAATTCCACCAAATTAAATACCAAAGCACAATCCAGATCTCAGTCTCAAAGACCCTGTGCAATTCAAGTTAATATTTGGATCTGTTTTGCACAGGGCCTGAAGAAACCTGCACGAAGCAAGTTAGAAGTCAGTTCCTCTTTTGAACAGAGCCTTATGGACCCTGCACATCCTGCTTTCCAACCCTGAATGAATTAAGTTAGGACTCAGGTCCTGTTTTGTGTAGAGTCCAAAGGGCTCTGCATGAAGCAACTCAGGACTGAGCTTTTACTTCATGCAGTGCTTTTGATGAAGCAAGTTAGTAGTCAGGTCCTGTATTACAAACAGCCCTGCATGTTTCTTTCTTCAACCAAGGACCAAATGGCCTGTGAGTAGCAAACAGGGATGCAGCTCCTGCTTCATGCAGGGCCCTACAGTTAGGAGTTAGGTCTTGTTTCATGCAGGACCCAAAAGGCCCTGTATGAAGCAAGTTAACAGCCAAGTCCTGTTTTGAGCAGGATCCAGAGGGCCCTTCCTGCTTTGCACAGGAACCAGAGGGCCTTGAGTGAAGCAAGTTACAACTTTACCTTTCAAAAACTAAGGATATTAGTTTTTGAGAAAGTAGAGTTGCAACTTGGCTCATGAAGTATTCTTTGAGATTTAGATCTGGATTGTGCTTTGGCTTTCACTTCAGCAGAGAATACAGGTGGTGCTTGGGGGTGGAGGAGCTATGTTTAGAAAAAATCCCAAACATCATATTTCCTGAGTTTTTCTCTTTCCATGTTTTGTTTGTACTCCCTGGCTGAGCCACTGTCTCCCACCATTCCCTATCTCCCCAGGCTTACCTGTTCCAGCAAGTATCTCCATGGATTGCACCATGTGGTGGGGTCAGGAGGGGAAGGCTGTCCTCCCCATACCAAGCCTTAATGCACTATGCCAGCAGTTCCCTTGTGACGAGACAGGTGGAGGCTCAGTGTGAAGGATGTCACTGATGCCTGCCTCACTGTATTTTCCTCCTAGTTTTGCCCCTACCACTAGTTGTGGTGGAAGTCAGGCATGTGCATGTGCATGGAGGCGTATATGCATGCATCCTGGGACTGTGGCTTCCTCCCCTTCCCCTGATCTATGTCTTCCACTCATGCATCCTATGAGCTGCCACCAGGCCTCCACCTGGTAGCAGCCAAGAGCTGAGATGGCACAGCACCCCGATCCTAGAGAGGAGAACTGCCAGGCAGCTGCTCTATCCTCTCCCAGCCTTCCCCCTGCAGACTCCTGGCAACTCAAGCTTGTTCCTGAACTTGGGTCACCGGCATGGAGAGAGGTAAGGTGCACAGTGTCTCAGCTCCCATTGCCACCAAGCAGCCTATTTCTGCAATTTTTATGTTTCAAAAACACTAACTGATGCATTAATGTTTTATATATACATATTCTTTGTAAAAAAAAAAAACTGCATTAATGCACCAGTTAGGGCTGAGTTTAATACAACAAAAGAAGGGAAATGTGGCATTGGGGTTTCCAACCCTAACTCCCCACAACCCCATCCAAGCAGCATAATGACAAGACTACACAAGCAACCACAGGTAGTCATCATCAGATAAGAGAAACAACATACAGTTGTTTCCAGATGACACAAATGCAGTAGCACTGATGTGCTAACTTTGTGTATTTGTATCTGCGGCATGCACACTGCAGAACATACACACTCACTTGTTACTGCAGATGAAAATCCACAATAGTCAAATCACAACACTGCTTCTGTGTGGCAGCCACAGATACAAATCTACAACACCCAGATTACAAGAGTTCTTTTGTCTGCAGAAGCACAGGCCCCTATGAGGCCAGCGCTTCTGTCACCTCAGGTGCTCATGCACATTGTAAGACATACACGCACTTGATGGGCCTGTACTTCTGCAGCCACAGGCATAAGACATACACACTGACCTCTGGCTGCAGAAATGCAGGCACCCCAAAATCTATTATACCAAAATTGAAACAGTACTTCTATCTGCAGAAGTACAGCCTCCTAAAGGGGCCTGCACCTCTTCAGCCACAGATGTAAGACAAACACACACACTTGTGGCTCCAGGTGGTTAAGCCCCCATGGGGAGTGCCATTACACAGCCAGAAGTAGTGTTGCAATGTGGGTATCAAGGTTTCAGTAACTGATCTAGTAATTGTTCAAGGGGGTAGCAGTTTTTCAGTTACACAACTACATACTGCAAACCATGCACTAGTGGATCATGCTATCTAGCGAGGTACCCAGTACCACATGTATGAGTACCTCTGGCTGCAGAGCCACTGGCCCCATGGGGCCTTCTGGTTACAGAAGTACAGGCTCCCATGGGGCCTGAAGTTCTGCAGTCATATATATTCACACACAATATACAACATATAGACACACAGGTCTGGCTGCAGAAGCACAGGCCCCTTCCCAGGCTGGGGTGAAGCCGCATGACAGCACCATCCCCCAAACCTTAGCCCATCCATCTGGATCACTGAGATTGCCCCTGAAATCAACTCACTGGCACAGGATCACTAAGCACTACCCGCTGGGGTAAAGGCTGACACAGCACACACCATTTCGTAATAATTTTTTTATTTGTAATTTTGACCCCAAATTTTAATGATAGTTATTTTATGACTCCCTCTTATAAATATGACATATAGCATTCATAGAATACTGCCAAAATGTCATTTCACCCCACAAGTGTGACAACACATTTTGGTCAGGATTTGAAAAATGACCTGTCATGTTTATGAGCTGGTGTGAAAAAATGGCTTCGTTGAAAATTTGGAGTCAATATTGAAAATTAGCAAAGTTATGAGTGAAAATTGAAATATTTCGACATTCTCTCATAACTTGGTAATTTTATCATATTTTTACATCAAATTTTCAACATAGTCTTCTTATTACCTTACCTCATAAAGCCGGTAGGTGGAAATGTTCAAATCCTGTCTGAAACATGATTTTATGGCATGACTGTGAAATCATCTTTTCAGCATGGATTTGAAAAATTTCACCTGCATCATTCATGACATGGAGACCATGAGGTGGAGTCCCAAAAATGCCATGATGAAAATTTGGTGAAAAAATATCAAAAATCAGTGAAGTTATGACTGAACATTAAAAAATTTCAACATTAATTCATAACTTGGTCACGTTTCCTTATTTTTACACCAAATTTTAAATGTAGCCTTCCTTCTTATGACCCCATCTCATGAACCTGGTAAGTGGAGGTTTTCAAATCCCACACTAAAATTTCACCTACCTTATTCATGAGGTAGGGTCCCAAAAAGGCCATGTTGAAAATTTGGTTTAAAAAGATTGAAAAATGACAAAGTTATAATGAAAAGTTCAAAACCTATTGAAATAGATTAACCCAGACTTATTTTATTTTCTCCTACCACAGTCGTCAATTCCAGCAGCAAGATGTGTTTTCTATGGGAGAGTGGATCTACATCATGGGACATGTTGAGGTGAGTGAGTGTGTGTGTGGGTGCTGAGTGGAGGGTCGGGTGAGGTATGTTGGGGTGTGGTGGGCAGATCAGCGAGGGACCTTTTTCTTTTTTACAGTACAAATCTAAGGAGCTATCTGAAATATGGCTATATTATTCTGAATACTCGAGTTAAGAAACTAACCCATCAAGTTATGTCTACTAAGTAAGGAACCAGCCAAGTGAACTATTTCCTTTCAGAAAATAAATCTAAAAGTGATAAGTAAGGTGCTTGATTCTGGCCCAGTGGTGCTTAGGGCTAAAACACCTAGTGCTTTACCTCTTCCCACTCCAGTGACATAGGTTTGGGAATGGACTCTGGTCACAATTGGTTGGCCTGGGAGGTAGAGGACTGAGCATCTGAAGGACTGTTCTCCTCTCCTGGGAAGGGAAGGTGTGTCAGCCCAGCTTAGGCTGTCCCTGGAATGAGGTATTGGGGTAGAGCAGCACTAGGGAGGAACATATAGGAAGGGACTGCTGAGGTATGTTGGGTGGGTGCACCTCCACACATGAGCCTGGTGCTCCACAGTTGGGGGTGGGGAGAAAATGGAGGAAAATGGCATTGGAGAGGCTTAGTGAAGTCCAGCACAGCTGCACCCACACCTACATTGCCGCTATGCCACTGACTTGGTTCACCTTGGATATGCTGATTGGGGGGAAGGTTGGACCTCCCCTCTCATCTCTGCCACAAGGGGGAAGTTTGTGGGGAACCACACGACCAAGGTTGGTGGCTGGGCTGGGGGGCATGGTGCTGGGGATTGGGCTCAGGAGCTGCCCCTCTGAACCCGGGAGGATAAAAGGCATATGAAAAATAAAGTGCTTGATTTCAGAAATCATTGGCATCTTATTCATCATCTTCTAAATGAGGAAACAGTTTGCTTTGCATATTCAGTAATACTCTTTGGTTATAGAGTTATCTAGCAACTTGTCCACAGTTATAGAGGTAGTCAGTAATCCGCCATCCATTCTCAATATGTGAGAAGGATTGAACACAAGAAATTACCAAAGTTCAATGCTCATTAACACTCAACTGAAAAAGAAATAATATGAACAATGAAATGCTTAATGCCACATACCAAAACACTAATTGTATGTACATACTGAACAAGATTATAAGTACAACAAAGTCTTTTTAGAATTATGACATCATTAAGCCCTTATAGATAACTACCTTCTATATCCATACCTGGCCACAAAAAAATTAATGTATGCCTGCTTTTTAAAAAGTGTACTTTACCTGGACTGCTCCAGTTCACCTAAACCGTTTTACTTACACTATTAGAGTTTTCTTTAAAGAAGAAGGTATGTTTATCTGTGCTATTTTAGGCTTTAAATGTAACTGAAGGAAATACACACACACACACACACACACACACATACACACCTTTCATAGAATATTATGTTCAGTAATTCCACAAACTTGGTATGAATACCAGTTTCTTAATGAAACAAAGTCTAGCCAGAGCCAATACAGCTGTGGCGAGCTGCCAAATGACCAAAGTTTCAAGCAAGCGTACAAAATTTTGGATGACCGGGTGTAACTTGGCCATTTTTATGTTGCTTGCATGCATGTACAAGAAACATAGTGCCATCATCCGAGTTTACGGAGGTGTGTCAGCCCGTCTTCCAATGCAGTCAGTGTGTTTGCAGGCGTGGCCCCAGTTCCCCAATCACTGCTGCAGCTGTCTATGACAAGCTGAAAATGCAGTGGCATACAGTTGAAAGGGAGAGCTCCGCTTGAGTGAGCAGAGCTCTCCCCCCCCAGACACACACACACACACGCGCACACGCACGCACACTGCGTATTCATGCACCTTCCCTCCCCACACTGTACATGGCTGACGGGGTGCCCAATCCCCCATGGCTCCACACCCCCAAAGATCCAGGTGCTACGCTGGGAGCCCACCCCAGCATGGCAAAATGATGTTATGGCCGACGGGGTGCCCAATCCCCATCGCTCCACTGTCTCTCCCACCAATGCTGTCACCGATGGGGTGCCCAATCCCCGTCAGCTCCACTGTCTCTCCCCAAGCATCCAGGTGCCACACTGGAAGCCCACCCCAGTGTGGAAAGTGTTATAGCCACAGGGTGCCCAATCCCCGCCGGCTCCAGCCCCCGAACAGCCTTTCAGCTGCCATGCTGGGAGCCCACCCAGTGTGGCAAACGTCCTCATTGTCTCTAAATAAAAAACACCTGTAAATAGAAAACTGTCCCTGG
Source organism: Neoceratodus forsteri (assembly GCA_016271365.2). Taxonomy (NCBI): domain Eukaryota; kingdom Metazoa; phylum Chordata; order Ceratodontiformes; family Ceratodontidae; genus Neoceratodus; species Neoceratodus forsteri. The sequence goes on along the minus strand of CM028133.1, from coordinate 674,040,225 downwards.
TGCTTCTCCCTGCCCCCTACCACAAACCCTCACCCACCCACTGCGCCCTGCCTCCCACACCCCCTCACCCCATACTTACCTCTGGAGCTCCGCGCGATGATCTTTCATGGACCGGGAACATGTCTGTATTTTTCAAAGCTACACCAACTGAGGAAATGCGTAAGCTGTATAATGGAATAGATAGGGTTTTTACTTTATTGCATATTTCAGGCATTTTTGAATTTTGTACCAAATTTCCAACATGGGGTTTTTGGGACCCTTTATCATGAATGCTGTCACTGTCATGATAACATTGGTTCAAGGGTGATTTCGCAGCCACTGCATGAAATCACCTTTCTGGAATGATTAATGAAACAACACTGCCAGTGTTCATAAGGTGGGCTCTCAAAAAGCCTATTTTGAAAATTTGGTGGAAAAATTCCTAAAATTGACTGTTTTACGAGTGTGCATTGCGCAGTTCCTACACATACCATAAGTTTGGGCGAATTTTCAATATTTCCACTCCAGATTTTCAACATTGTTATTTTACCACACCTCCTTATGAGCAGTGCAGCTGCCATTTTCACATCTTGCCCAAAATGTGCTTCTGCCCATGTAGCGCACAATGGCGCAGTCGGTGTGCAAACTCAATGTATGGGACACATTAAGAAAATCACAGTGACACTGTTCATGAGCAGAGGTCTAAAAATGGCTATGTTGAAAATTTGGTGAAAAAATTCCTAAAAATGACTGTTTTACAAGCGAGCGTTGCGCAGTTCCTATGCATGCTAGTAAGTTCGTGAATTTTCAATATTTGCACTCCAATGACTTCCAAATTCCTAAACAGCACATAGAAGCAAGCAACATTTGGCATTGACAAATGCTTGTTTGGAGTTGTTTCACTAAATTTTCAACATGGCCTTTTTGAGACCCCACCTCATGAAGAGTGCCACTGTCATTTTGTTCACTTGTCCTGAAAGATGATTTTGCAGAGCGACCATGCCATTCTGTGCCACAGGTGCAAAAACAAGTTTCAGACAGGATGTAAAAAATGACAGCTACTCTGATAATAAGGATGTGTGCACAAATGGCAATGTTGAAAATCTGGAGTGAAAATATTAAAAATTGGTGAAGTTAGGAGCTTGAGTAGAAACTGCACAACACTCCTGTAGCATGTCATTTTTTGGAATTTTTCACCAAATTTGCAACATGGGCTTTTAGGACCCCATCTCATGAAACGTCGCACTATCATTTTGTTAATCTGTCCCGAAAGGTGATTCTGTGCAGCGACTGCAAAATCACCTTTCAGGACTGAGTAACAAAATGACAGTGATAGTGTTCATGAGGTGGGGTCCCAAGAACCCCATGTTGAAAATTTGGAACCAAAATTCCTAAAAATGGCTGATATATCAACATAAGTTGAAACCTCCCATGACTGCCATTATACCATGCTTACCTTTGATTCTTCAGTTTGCAGTTCGGCTTTAAAGAGTGCAGATGTGTCCCAGTACAGAGAAAATGACAGCGCTTAACCTCTGGAGGAGGCAGGGGGTGGGTGGGTGGGTGCTCAGTGAGAAGGTGGGATTGGGAGGGGGACTGGGCGTAATATGAGGGACCATTTTATTTTACAGATAAAACACAAAAAAGACATCGGGGGGTGTTTTTTTTTATTTACAGGAAAAAAAATTGGGGCACACTGGAGTGAGCCACATAAATTGGGGGGTACATGATGCAGACTCAGGGATTGAGCACCCCGATGTCAGCATGGGGATGGGGAATGGATGGGGGCCGGAAGGACAGCAGTAGTGGGAGGGAGAGCAGGAGGAGTGCCATCCACAAGATGGCAGTGGTGGCGCAACTACACATGCATGACATTCACACATGCATAGTTGTGATTAATGACGTTCTGCCATTCCCAAGATGGTGGCACCAGCGGAACTGCACATGTACGCGAGGCGCACGTGCAGTTCTCATACCGAAATGCAGAAGTAACAGCCAAAATAGTGTGGTTGTTACTCTGTAGTGGCCAACGATGGCAGAGTGTTACCAGCTTTGTTGGACTTTCAGAAGGATACTTCCAAAAGTCCAATGGAAGGTGCCATGATCGGCCATTTTCAGGCTACAGATCTCAAAATGGCTGTAGGATCCGCCCACAGCCATAATGAATGAACACGTGCAGCACTGTGTCACTCAGTGCAATGTAGTAAGCCACTGAGTCAGAGAGCTATATTTAGCAACAGCCTAGGTCAAAGAAATGGGTGTGAATATCTATCCTTATCATCTTTTATTATTATAATTATTGTTCTCGTTGTTATGGCTACTATTATTATAAATGTTATTATACATGTGGACTAAAATGACAAGCTGTATGCATCACAAAAATATTGAAAAAGTTAGTGATAGCTGTCCTTGTAGCAATATTTATGTTTAAGAACATGCATTAAAGTCTAGAACTGGAGTACCATTGAAATCTTCATACTGTACTTGTTTTACTGTCTGTATTAAACTCCTTAACTGGTTTTGTAACTGCAGTAACAATTAAAATCTACTGCAGTGGTCCAATTTTATTACATTTTTAATGTTTGATTTCTATTCACAGCCCTTGCTCAGTAAGTGAAAAAACTCTCACGGCGGCAGTATACTAGTTAATTAGTTAGGTTTTTTAGTTGTTTTTAAATAATATCAGTGCTAATGCTAGTACAGTTCATTCTGGAGTGCAGCATTTATTTGCTTGTTTGAACTGATGAAAAAGACATGAGTAAAAAGCAGCAACAGCCCAAGGCACTGACATTCTCTTTCATTCATGCTTTAGCATGCTGCAGTTTTACTGATATCTGCAGCATATCACTAAAACCAGAGGGGCCATGGGAGGGACAGCTCAGCTGGAGCAGGGAGGGTATTTCATATTTATATAAAACTGGAGGGGCCATGGGAGCGTCAGAACAGCTGTGGTGGGGATGGTGCTAACTAAAGCCATACAATGAATGTTATGTAAGCAGTGAAGACCTGAAGTGAAAAACATGGGCAATACAGTGTTTGGTATGAATGCCAGTTTCTTAATGAAGTGAATGAACACATGCAGCACTGTGTCACTCAATGCACAGTAGTAAACCTCTGAGTCAGAGAAATGTATTTGGCAGTAACCTAGGTCTTTAGAATTGGGTGCGAATATCTACCTTTGTCTTTTTCGATCTGTTTTAATTGTTGTTATGGTTATAGTTATTAGTATTTCTGGTATTACTGCACCTGTGGACTAAAACGAAAAGCTGTGGATTTCACAAAAGTATTGAAAATGTTGGTGATGGTGGCCCCTTGTGGCAATATTTATATTTAAGAATACTTACGGAACTTTAGAACTGGAGCACCACTGAGATACATATCCTTCATTTACTGTCTGTATTAAAATAATTTACTGATTTTGTGACTGCAGTAATAATCAAAAGTTGCTGTAGTGTTCCAATTTGAATATGTTTTATTATTCAATTTCTATTCATAACCCTCACTAAGTGAAAAAAAAATCTCACTGCAACAGTATACTAGTTAATTACTCCATTTTTTTGTTTAGTAGTGTGATTGTTTGGAAATGGTAATATCAGTGTTAATGCTAGAACAGTTACTTAGCAATTCTTTAGTGCTACAGTTCAGCTGTAACTTCCTTCTATTTTATATTTGGAATAAATGGTATGTTCAGTGTACAATCTGCCAGTCTATGTTTCATCGGTAATATATTACAAATATCTTCTTAAAGTAGCTGCAGAATACTAGATTTCAGCATGTAAACTGAATGTTGCTATGGTCCAATATTGATATTTTGTTGGGGGGGGCTACAATCCCTGAACTACCAAAGATGCTGATATAGCTGCAAAATCAAAGCAGCAAAGCCGCTGAGGACAACATGGCCCAATGCACAGTCCAAGCTGTCTCTGGTTATCATACTCCACTAACACAGAAGTGAATGAACAAATAAATAAACATACATGAACACGATAAACCTATAAAACCGGCATACACCCCCCACAGTGACAAGTTGGCAGTGACCGACACTACAGCAACAACAGCGTCAGGTCGCTGTAGTGTCGGTGCTGGACCCTGGCACTGTTTTCTGGGGTCTTGCACCCCCTTCCCTAATCAGCTCTGACTTGGAGATGATTATTTTAATTGGGGGCAGGAGCATAGCCCCCGACTTGGGGGGGTTCAGGGGCAAAGCCTCCTGAAGAAAACATGGGAGACAGTGACCACCTTTATGCCAACCGCAAATGCAGTCAACATAAAGGTTTCACTGTAACATTGGTCGATAAAAATGTTATAGCTCTACCATTGTAGAGCCATAAAACCAAGGCCTAACTCTAATTACAATAGAACTGTTGAAACATGAAGATTTTCATCATAGCAGGTTTAAGATGCAAAATATAAAGATGAAAATGTACAAAACCAAAGCTTTCTCAGAGACCAACTTCACAAGAGCTAATTTAAATTGTGACATCTTCATGTTAGTTGTCATACAGATGTCTCTAGGGACCAATGGGTATGCAAACTAATTAAAAGTGGGTATGCAGCCTAAAGAGCCTTTCCTCATCTAATCATTATATTTATGCCAGTCCCTTTCAGAACTTATTATGGAGCACCTATATGACAATAACTGTAACAACAATGACAACAATAATTATAATAATAATAAAAAAAGATAGATAGATAGATAGATAGATAGATAGATAGGTATAAGAGAGGAGAGAGAGAGAGCACCAGCTCACTGCTGGCATAGAAGCTGGCAGCATGTGTCTACTGCAGCAGCAGATGTCAGCAAAATCTTAATGTTTTCAGAGAACACAGGTGACCGGCTCCTCTTGCTAAACTTAACACCCTTGATTTTGGGGTGTCTGGAGAAGCTATTTGTGGTATTTTTTAAAAACAAATACCAGAATCTAGCTAAATGAGTCCTGTTTAGCTGGGTTCAGGTGTTTGTTTTTTGAAAATACATAATTTTTACGTTTTTTCAACTTTTTAGATAAAAAAAAAACCAAGATGGCGGCCACGACAATTGGTATTTTTTTTCTCTCGACAAGTAAATAATTTCTCATGGCAAGTACATCATGAAAAATAAACAATCACAATCAGTACTTTTTTACCATTCATATCAGAGTGTTATCCAAAACCAAGCTTTAAATCCTTATACTGTAACTCTGAAAGAGTTTAATATTTTTCACAAAATCTTCAAAAGGCACTACCTTGGCACAAACCGCTTCTACCCTGAAAGTTTTGTGAAAAAAAATTATGTTCCATCTATGCTGTGCATGAGAGGGAGAAAAAAACACTTTAACCAATGGGGAAAAAAATCTTCATGTTTCAAAAAATCAGCATTCCAGATCTCAGAAACTGCAAAAGTTATCGGCATGAAACTTTTCACATCCTGAGACTTTGCCACCCTGTGTTTGCAAATGTTTAGGCCATTCTGTTGAATGGTGTTAAAGTTATTAAAGTGCAAAGTTAGGAGTTTAACATTAAACACCCTACTCAATCCAAACTATGGGGTGCCACCATATATACACATACATACAGTAGTACACCGATTATCTGAAACTATCTGTCTGTCTGTCTGTCTATCTGTCTATCTATCTGTGCATACATGCAGATATATATAGTAGGACTACAATTATCTGAACCAGCTCAGTGACATACACATACAGTAGTTTGATAATCAGGCTTATAAAATGGGAAAAAAAAACGAAGCCACTGATTGGCTGTTTGACCCTCCTAGCTGTGTCCTTAATCCCTGGTATTCTACCAACCGGCACTAACCTCTGCCACACTGCCCATTGACAACAGCAAATCACTGAGCTGTGCCAACCAAAAAAAAAAAAAACACAGCCTGGCACAGCTGAGCGTAAATCAGCAATACGCTGACAGAAAGGCAACCACAATCTTTCTATGGCACGAGCATTCTCTCAAACGAAAGCTACCATATCGCACTCACGTTAAAAGCGCTGTAATTTCGACCCTAAAATGGATATTAGTTTCTCGCTGTCATTTGAAGACATACCACCGATCTATCTCCTCAGCGAGATGATGACCGCCTTCAAACTGCTCTCAGCTGAACCAGTTTCCCGTAGTGACAGTGTTACGGAACCGCAAGGCACAGCACCTCATCAACAAGTCAATACAATGGCAGACGTCGAGAATGAAGCAGCGATACCTAAAAAAAAAACAAAACGTAAAAACACTGGCAAATTCGCAACCCTAACTTCAGAAGAGCTGGATCACATAGAACAAATGAAAGATGAAATCAACACTCAAAAAACAACATCATGGGCAGTAGCAGTCTTTCAGGGTTGGTGCACAGCAAAGCAAATAGCCATAGATTTTAAAGAAATAGACATACACCACCTAGCAGACATCCTCCGCAAATTCTATGCAGAGATCAGACAAACAGATGGCACAGAATACAGTATAGCTAGCATAATTTCCTCAGAGCAGGCCTAAATCGCCATTTAAATTCACCACCACTGTCCAGAAATATAAATCTCCACAACCACCTTGATATGCAACCAGCTAACAACAAGTTTTCAGCAGTCTTAAAAAGTACAGGAGAGAAGGTAAAGATCGAGCAGCCCACCACCCTGCAATAAATGAAAACGACTTACAAATTTTACGATTATCACCAGTCCTCTCACCAAACACTGCCCGAGGACTACTGTACAAAGTTTGGCTTGATATACAGCTGTGCATGGTGCGCAGGGGCAGAGAAGGTCTCAGACAGTTGAAACCGGAACATTTTGAAATAAAAAAAGATGACCAAGGCTATGAATATGTAACACTCAGCTTCAACGAATATACTAAAAACCATAAGAAAAATGACTCCACAAAGCAACAGCACAGAGGCTACATATATGAAATTCCACAGCCCTTTATGTCCAGTTGCTTCCTTTAAAAATACATAGCCAAGCTTCCACCTAACCCTCCTGCCTTCTACTTACACCTCGTAAATAGCCAACAATCTACTGGCAACCTCAACTATCTGGTACACCGTGAGCCATTAGGGTTAAACTACGAGCAAGCCTGATGTCGAAAATCAGTGAAGAAGCAAAGCTCTCAACACGCCACACAAACCACTCAGTGAGAGCTACAGCTGTACAGTTACTCTCTACAGCAGGCCTAGACTCCCAGCGAAATAATGGCAGTAAGGGCCATCGTGCAGAAAGCAGCTTACGCTCATACTGGGCTACTCAAAGACCGACAGTTGTGGAGCAATATTTTAGCCAACAAAACAAGAAATCAATGTTTGCAGTCACACAACCTGTCCAAAGAACCTGCAATGTGAAATCACGCCCGATGATGAAACTCCATGCTGCAGCAAATCTCTCCTGGAAACACAGCAAGCAACACAGAAACCCTCTGCACCTATTTTCCTCCGACTACAGAAACCCTCTGCACCTATTTTCCTCCGAGTAAAGCAAATCAGCAACAGCTTCACATGAATACCTTAAATCTGCAAGCAGAACAGCCAGAAACTCCTGGATGCACAGACGCCATGCTTCAAAAACTGCCAAAAAAACGGAAATCCCCTGACGTCCTCAACCACGAAGACACCAGAAGCACCAGACTATCGCAAAACCCAAGTCATCCAACAATTTAAAGAAACAAGCAGCACTTCTCCTTACATTATACAAAATTGTTATATGGAACATGTTGAATTTATTAACTACACAAAATAAAAAGTACTACGTATACATAGTGAACTACATCCTGCATTACAATAAACAGTAGTTAAAAACGTTGTAATTTTAATCTTTGAAACATTTAAAAGTTTGTCTTCAAATGTTTACAATTCTTCTGTTTAAATGTAAAACAATGCTTTACATAAACCTTACCAGTTCATTTTTGAAAACAAAATGTATTTAACAAACATTACAACAATATAAAGTGGGACTATTTTATGTCTACATGATTTAAAACAACAACTCTGTCTCTGTTTTAAAAGTTACAAATAAAAAAACCTGTTCAATTAAGTAAAGTGTGTCCTACCATTTAATAAAACCCATTTTATAAAGCGCAATAACACACTCCGGTGTGGTTTTATACGCCTGAGTAAAACGCATGATGGCATAAGGCACTTCGGCATGGCGCCTGCGTTATGCAGCACCTGGGCGTGCTCTTATCGAAGCGATACCTCGCTCATGTTCTGTTAACTACATCCCATTCAGTGGTGTTGCATTGTGTTCAATAGAGCCACAGTTTGGTATCTTATTTGTTTTCAGTTTTTGTGCTTTTTTGGGGGGGGGGTCTCGATGCATAATGCTTATTAATACTTATGCTTGTACTTTGTATATAATGGGCTTGTGTTACTACAGTTGTTTTGGGCTGAAGAAATCAGTCACTGATTTCTGCTGCAGGCTTGTAATATGAGTCCTGGTAGGTTTCAGCTTGTGGTTGAGCAGGAGTGGTAGTTTACTCACCTGGTAAAGGTGATTGTGAGGGTATACATCCCTGAGGCACACCAGGATCCTTATATCTAGAGTTATGTTCACCTGATAGACTGCTGATGCACATGTGACTTTGAAGGAACTGGGACCTGTCTTGTCCTGTAACCCGATGAAACTAGCCCAATTTCGATGGCTTCCAAAGCTGTATCTAAAATAAAGCTGGTTACTTATTGGCTTGAGACTGCATATTAGACACAGGCCAGAGGTGTGGTTACCCATTATGCATATTTATTAGGAAATTATACACTCTAAAGGTCATCCGGCCCATATGGCATGCCGGGTTAAATGTAATTTCTTGTCTGAACATGAGTGTCTCCCAGGGTAGGACATGAAGTGCCTCAGGGATGTATACCCCCACAATCACCTTTACCAGGTGAGTAAACTACCATTGTAGGGGATAATCTCTAAAGCATTCTAAGATCTTTACATCTAGGGTTCTAAACAGCAGTAGCCATACCTCTCAACTGTCCCTGATTTTCAGGGACGTCCCTGATTTTGCCTCAATATTTTCTTCTGTCTCTCATAAAATTTGTGTTTTTATGACTAAACAGTGGAGATTGTAAGCACAAAATAATGTTAAACATTAAACTTACAGACTTGTTTTTCTTCAGAAAACATATTTTATACTAATCCACTTATTCTGCCAGCTTTCTGGGTAAACATTTTACATTTATAAAATGTGTCCCTGATTTGGGATCTTTGTCCCTGATTTATTTAAGCCTGGTCCCTGATTTATGAAGCAAAAGGTTGAGAGGTGTGAGCAGTACCCATAATCTAGTGAGAGGTAGATGAGTCATGTTCTGACTGAAGAGCCGTGGCTGCTTGACGGACTGAGTGGCTGAAGTTGGTTTTGGCATCATGTGCAATATGGAGCTTGTAATGTCTTGTTAAAAGTGAATTTATGTATGTGGTGACTGCACAAATCTCCTCTATTGTGGCCAGGTCTCTTTAGGCTCATATAGAAACACAGAAACATGGTTGATGGCAGATAAGGACCGCTAGGCCCATCCAGTCTGCCCATTTCTTTTTCTGCCTTTTGAATGTGCCATTGGCCTTTGCTCTGTCAATGGCCTATCTATCCATACTCATCTGTATTGCTTCTGTAACCACTAGGTGGCGCTATCCCAAGGGCTACTATCCCTGCCTGCTTGGCTAGTAGCAGGTTAAGGGGCCTGAGTTCTGAAATGGGTGCCTCCACCCGGAGATCGGGGTTGGTAGTAGTCAAGCTAACCTGAGCACAGCCCTCCAGGACACTGTAACCCCCCTCTTTCCGCACTAGTGGCCTGAACATTGTATAATAATCACTTGCACAATACCCCTGGTATACCACACAAGTACCCACACTGTTTGCACTTACCACCAGGGCTGGTTCCTCTGGCTCGACTTTGAGGATCCCCTGTAAAACAAGGTTATGCACAGCAAATAGCAACAGTACAGTACTTTGAGCACAAACTGGAACCACAGTTAGATTACATGCAGAAAAAGTTAGATCTGATTTATTCAGGAGACTTGAGCAAGGGAAGGGCAAAATCAGGTTAATTAGCTTAAAGGTCATATCAATCAAGCAGTTATGCATGAGCTTTGAGTCCCCCCACACAGTTCACCTCTGGGTACCCAGGTGGAGAAGAGATGAGCTAGCCAGGACCATTGCCCGGGGTTGCAGCTGGTTGGAGCCCTGTGATGGAAAACACAACATGCACAGTACACAATATTTGTAATCCGAAGCCAGAGAGCGCAGTTCTGAAAGGAAACAAAACAACAAGACAATCAGATGACACACTCAGATTAAGCTGTTGTTGCAGGGAGCTACCCTGGAATTTACTCACGATACCCAAGACTGAACATAGGCTGGATGAAGATCGAGACTGCAGGTGGTTGATCTGGAATGCCAGGAGAAGCAGGGCCCACATGAGTCGCTGAGGCGTCATTCCTGTTCAAGCATGGAGCAGGGGGCTGATCCCCAGGCAGATCTGTTGTCGAAGGCTTCTCTGTGCAGTGGGTAGTCTGGCTGGGCCAGTCTGGCAAGGCCCAGACCGCATGGAGACAAATTCGGATGCAGTCCATTTTGGGCTGGATACAGCTTCCAGCAAGCAGAACACAGTTCACACAGTGGGGGACTAACTCATGACCCACTAGCAGCTCATAGCACATTTACATTTACATGTAAGGGAATTCTACTGTACCAGGCAAGGCGCTACCTGGTCACAATCACAGTCTCTGCACAATGGGAGCTTAGGGGTAGCTGGAACTCCTGACAGGCTGATCGCATTCAGCAAAATCTTAGGTCATCTTCAGGTTGAGCCTGGCCCACTTCAGTAGCTTACTTTAGTCACACAAACTTCGATTTAGTCCAAAATAATTCTCCTCTCTCCCTCTCGGGAGCAGCACACTGACATGCAGGCCAAAAACTTAGCCTTTTCAGAGTTCTCCCATGCGAATCCACTCAGGATTGCTGCTCAGAATCACTTCAGCTCCTTCTTGTTCAGCTTCTAGCTTAGATCTAACTGAAAACTGCAAGCAGCCCGAGACTTCCCCAAGATCCAAAAGATTTAGTTGGCTGATTTGGATGTCAGTCAAAACAAGAGCTCCTCTTTCAGTTGCAAAAAGGCGCAAAAAGTTCAAACTACAGTTCCTACAGATTTTGAATTCAGACAGCTCCTGTAGTCTGGCTACATTTTAGGTCCCACCAGTACTGATTGGTCCAATTTGCAGTCCAGGACCAAGATAGAGGAGACAAACAAAACAGTCCTTGCTACAAAGAAAGCAGGTTAGACAAACTACATTATCATTATCACTCTAAATGATTTTGAGTAAATAGTTACATCTCTCAACAGAGCTCCCTCTCAGATTACTTAAGCTGCAATCAGGCAGCTTTTAATGAGACAGTACACAGAGGCTATACAGGCTCTGGTAATCACATTTAAACTGCTAAAACGCAGGACACCAGCCTGGCAGTGAGTATTTAGGCACGCTCAAGGAAGACTTTTTGGGAACCCCCATTTGTAGGAGGGTGACACCCTAACCTGCCTGGGAAAACTTGGCGTCCACGTCAAGTCTGTACCATCATAACATTGAAAATGCAACATATACAAGATATTTATACCATTAGCATGCTATACAAGTACTATCTGATTCATCAGTTGGCATAACTTGTCTCTTTACTATACATTTCCACTATATCATTTCCATTCTGACAATACATTATGCATATTTCACACAGGTAAATTGAACATTACTATACAGAATCATGTAATAACTTCTTGTACTCTAAACAATGCAAGAGGGGGCCCTTCCCTATCAGCTAATTTGGGGCTGGATGGAGCAGTGGCACCATGGTGAGAGGGCAGAACAAGTAACCTGGAATGGGCCGTCAAGCTCAATTTGGGCAGTGAGCTCTGAGACATAAACACCTTTGTGGACTACATTGAGAGGCAAATCCACTGGTCTCCCGGGGGAATTGTAACTGAAGCACACCACTGGCTTGACAGCTTGGCCAGTCTTTCTGGGGTGAACAACCACAGTCTCTGTATTTTCAGCAAAGGTCTTGGAGCTTTCATCACTTGTGAAGGGTGCCTCTGCATGAAGGGGAATGTCCAAGCTGGGAGCACTGTCAGCCCCTTGATCTGTAGTCTCTGTTTCTACAACACTTGGCTCATTTTGAAGACACTCTGGCACTGAAGGGGGGGGTTGTCAGCAGTCTCATAGTGTTCCTCAAGTTCTGTCATGTCACCAGAACGACTCATACCATCAGCCTCTCCTTCAGGCAAATCATACAGTTCCACAATACACAAAGACTCAGCATCCTCAGACGTGATACTTTGCACTTCACCTTCAGGGAGCATTGGCTCCAAGGATGATGCCAGGGCGTTAGGCAGTCCAGAAGGCCCAGCTTCATCCCCATAATTCCAGATAGGATTTCCATGAAACAAATGACTCAGTTCATATGAAGGGTAATAGGCATTATCACACTCACTGTCATCTGAGTTAGACTGGCAGTCATTATCATTCTGGGTGTGCTGCGGGGGAAGTCTTAAATCGGCAACTACAGGGGTAGGCTGACTGTTTCTTTCTTGCAGCAGCATGAGTCACTGGTCCAGGGGAATCAACCTCGGCAGGTTCAGCCTCAATTATAACTTGACCAATAGGTAGCAAGTGGTTAAGGTGCATGGTCTTGACAGCTTTGGAGTTATTCTCTGGCACACTTTGTACACTGGCAAATCATCCAGCTTTCCAACTATGACATGGGGAAGATGGTGCCATCGATCAGCAATTTTGTGCCTACCATGCAATCCTAAATTTCGCAACAACACACGGTCTCCAGGCCTAAGCTCTTGAGCCTTTACTTTTCTATCATGTCTCTCTTTGCTGGCTAAGTTTCTTTTGGTGGCCATTGTCTGGGCCAGTTGATAGGCATGGTTCAATTGAGCTTTAAGTTTTTTAACATATTGCAGGTAATCTTTGGCTCGGACTCCATCGGGAGAAACCCCAAAACAGACATCAACAGGCAGCTGGGCCTCTCTCCCAAACATGAGGCAGTAGGGAGAGAACCTGGTAGTATCATTCTTCATGCAATTGTATGCATGTACCAAGGTGCTAATCTGCTGGCTCCATTTATGCTTATCTTTTGGGTGGAGGGCGCCTAACATGTCTAGCAGGGTGCGGTTAAAGCATTCTGTTTGAGGATCCCCCTGCAGATGATAAGGGGTGATTCTTGACTTTCGCACCCCCCATAACGAGAGCATTTCTTTGATTAGCCGACTCTCAAAGTCCTGGCCCTATTCAGAGTGAATTCGCTGGGGGGCACCATAGTGCACGAAGAAATTTTCCACTAGTACCTTGGCCATGATAGATGCTTTTTGTTCTTTGGTGGGAAAAGCTTGTGCATACCATGTGGAATGGTTCGTAACCACTAACACATTGCCAATGTTTCGATAATCAGGCTCTAAACTCAAGAAGTCTGTGCAGACTAGTTCCATTGGGGTGCTGGTAGTAATGTTGACAAGGGGGGGGCAGCCCTCTGAGGCAGGGTTTTTCTCTGCAGGCAGCGACTACAAGTCCTTACATGGTGCTCAACATCGGCCCCCATCTTGGGCCAGTAGAGTCGAGATCGTACTAGGTCAAGGGTCCGGTCGATACCGAGGTGGCCCATATGATTGTGGAGGGACTGCAGTACCAAATCTTTGAAGGCTGTGGGCAGGACCAGTTGTTGCTTGTCTATTTGGCCACCCCGATCTACTGTCTCTCTATACAACAACTGATTAAGCAGCTTCAACCTGGGGCCTTCTTTAAACAATAAAGCGGTTCGCAGATCAGAGGAACGCAACTTGGACGCATATTTTCCTGCACGAAGGGTGTTAAGTGCTGGCTGAATCATAGGATCTCAGTATTGAGCCCACTGCATGCTGTCATTGTCAAACTGAGGTAGTGCACTAATATCTAGAGCAGAAAAGTGGCAATACGCAGCCGGTATGCAGGTGTCGAAGGGGCCCAAGCAATCTACTAAGCAGTCCGCTGTGTCCATAGACATCTTTTCATTTCTATCAAACTTTTGGCACAATGCTCGGATGCCAGGTTCAGACAGCCTGACCCAGTCGCTCTGGAAATGGGCCTCTGGGATAGGGCATCAGCATCAATATGATTCAGGCCCGGTCTGTATTCGACAGCATAATCATATGTTGACAATGCAGAAAGCCACCGATGCCCAGTGGCATCTATCTTAGATGAAGTCTGTACATAGGTCAATGGGTTATTGTCAGTCCTCACCCTACAGGTAATCATGAAACTGGTCGACAATGGCCCATTTTAATGCAAGGAACTCCAGCTTGTGCACAGGGTAGTTTCACTCTGTTGGGGTCAAGCTCCTACTGGCGAATGCCACTGGTCTCAAACCATTGTCATGGTCTTGATACAGTACAGCTCCTAGACCCTGCAGACTGGTATCAGTATGCAGCACATAAAGTTTGGTGGGATGAGCATAAGCGAGGATGGGGGCATGGGTGAGCTGGTATATGACTTAGTGGAAAGCTGCTTCACAGTCAGGCATCCAACAGGACCCGAAAAGTTCACCTGGGCAGAAATATGCTTTGTCTGGTTCTTTGAAGGACCCTTTTTTGGTTTTCCGATTGGTAGGAGGGTAACCCTGGGTAAGATTCAAGAGTGGTCGAATCACTTTGGAATAGTCCTTTATGAACCGGCAGTAGTAGCCACAGAATCCCAGGAAACATTCTAGTCCTTTCAAATTGTGGGGCTGGGGCCAAGTAGTCAAGGCTTCAACTTTACTAGGATCAGTCTCTATCCCCTCTGTAGACACTATGTGCCCCACATACTTCACAGAGGTTTGGAAAAACTGGCACTTGTCAATGGACAGCTTGCTGCTAAAATCTTCCAGTTGGTCTAGTACTTTGAACAGTCAACTCTCATGTTCCTCTAGGGAGCTCGTAAACACAATGACATCGTGCAAGTACACCAGGCATTCCAGCAAATTCATGTCTCCCACTGCTCATTCCATCAGTCACTGGAAGGTGGCTGGGGTGCCCGATATCCCTTGTGGCATTCTCAGGAATTGGTAGAACCCCAAAGGACAGATGAAGGCTGTCTTCTCATGGTCCTCCGGAGCCATCAGAATCTGGTAATATCCACTGCAAAGATCCAACACTGAGAACTATTTGCTCCCATTCAAACAATCCAGAGCATCTTGTATAAGGGGCGCAGTGTATTGATCAGGGATGGTCCGCCTGTTGAGGGTCCGATAATCCACACACATTCATACTGTTCCATTCTTCTTACGCACAACCACAATAGGAGAAGTATATGGGCTTCTGGATTCTTGTATCACACCAGCCGTGAGCATTTCCTGCAAGTGTCTTCTCACATTGTCTATGTCTGCAGGGGCTAGGCGTCGAGACCTCTCTTGAAATGGCTGTTCATTGTGCAGGCGTATGTGATGCACCACACCCTGAACATATCCCACATCCCATTCCTTAAATGAAAACACTTGATCTCTCTGAGCAAGTTTCTGGCTAATTCTAGTCTTCCATTCAACTGGCAATGGGGAGTCACCAAAATCAAACAAATCAGGAGTCACTCTATCTGTCTTGCCAGGGGGCTTGTTGCTGCGTAACACTACAGTGTCTGCGCAGTGAACTGTAGCTAGGGTGCATCCTCTGTTCACCTGGATCTCCTGATCTCACACATTATGAATCTGGACCATCACTCATCATGCATAGGCACGAGCACGAGCTGGCAAGATGCTGGGCTTAACCAATAATCCTTTCAGCAATTTTCCATAACCTGGCGTGTCCAACATCAGTATTTTGTTCTTGACATCTTTTCAGAGGTGGACCTCCCCTTGAACAGTACACTGGGCATTAGGGGCCAGTACCATTGAACTGGGGTCCTTCTTCCATACTACCCCTACCAGTTCATCCTGGTCCACTCCCTTGGGGTTCCATTGCAAATCATAGTCTCTCTTGATCAGAGCAGGAATTCTTAGGGCCCTCCCAGTCCGTCACCCTTGTTTCTCGTGACAGAGTTGTGCCAGTCTCCCAAACATATGGGCGTTGGTCCCAATTAACAGGGGAACCCCATCTTACATTCCAGTAGGGGGACACACTAAGGCCAGTGTCTTGACTTGCTCCTCTACACCAGTTACAGCTGCAGGAAATGAAAACCAGAGGCGGACATATCCTAGGTAGGGATAAGACTTGTTGCTCAGCCCCCACACGTGTAGGCCTTCCAGGGATTGTAACGGCACAGCAGATAAGATTTTGTCATACCAGTCCTTAAATACAATGGTCACTTGTGACCCACTGTCCAGCACAGCCCGAGTAGGAATACCATTCACAGCCACGGTAGTCTCCATTGAAGGGCCCACTATTTTGGATCAGTCTGGAGGGACAGCAGCAGGGGCCTGGACAGATGATTTGGCCACATGGGGATTTGAGTTACTACTTCTTGAACCTTCACTGTGGTCATTTTGGTCACTCCTCGCCACTGATTCATTCTCTGAAGTTCTCCTTGAAGCCTGTATACAACTTTATCTAGATCTTCTGTGGACCAGCATTTTCTCTTCATGTGCCCATCCTTCCCACAATTATGGCAAAATATGTTTTCTGGGATTTGGGGTGGCCGAGACATCACACTGGGAGCTGGAAAGGTGGTACTATCAACTGAAAACCTTGGTGCCATCTCTGTCTGCTGTGTGGTGAGCATTTGGAGACATCTTGTCAGTTATTTTACTTTCATAGTCAAGACATCGAGTTTCAAGCTGCTGTCAGCAGGAGATGCCTGGGTGGACACCCCCAACCCCATAGCAGATGCAGTTGGATAAGGGTCGGTGCCTGTACTTGCAGGAGTGGCCTTCATAAACAGACTTGTTTGTTTCCCTGAACTCCCTCAATAGTTCATCCCATGGTGGCACACCCTCATTGATCCCCACTTCAGAAGGGCCTTCCAATGCTGTGATCACTTGGGCTACACTCATCCTAGAATTACAATCCCCCTCTTCATCTTGAGCCTCCTGGAGTTCTTTTATCAAGTCACAATAGTCCAGTAGGTTACCCCTTCTATCTGGGAGTCTTAATTGAAGGAGCTGCAATTTAGAATGCTTTGCATGTTGCAGTATGTGCCCCAACCTCACATGGTTTAAGTCACTGGTGGCTACCCCACCTTTTCGGTAAGCCTTCTGCAGCGGTCTTTCCAGATGAGTAACATATGCAGACAAACTTTCCCCTGGCCATTGTTTTGTACCTTGAAATTTCCACATCAAGTTCTCCCCTGACTCAGTGCTCCCAAAATTGCCTTAGAGTGCAGAAAGGTACTTCTGGGCAGATGCATCAGGGTTTGTGGACCTCAGAAATTTAATGGCCTCTAGGGCGGGACCCCTCAAACTTTCTATGATCCTTTTCAGTTTCTCAGCCTCCGCACACTGCCATTCAGGTACCAAAGGGGCAACACAATCTAGCCAGGTCTCCCAATCATCCTCCCTTTGGGGGTGGGGAGGGTACCGGAGAAGATTCTCAACCTTCGGTAAGAGTCGTGACTAATGGCAGGTACAGACATAGGAGCCAGCATTGGCACAAGCACAGAAGAAGGGGCAATAATGGGTGCTGGAGTGGGAGGGGGTGTCGGGGGAGAAACACCCCCAGGTGGCAGGAATAGTTTCTTTAAGTCCTCCACAGTTTTCCCTTCCTCCAGCAACAACTTAACAACTTTCTCCTCAAAAGTCTCAGCTAGTGGGGGGGGGCTCATTCTCCCTGGGGTCGGGTCTTTACTGTCTTTAGTTATCACTCTCCAGGCAGTGAGGGCTCCTTAGGGGTGATAGTCCGTGGCACTTTGGAACTGTCTACTGGGTCCTTATGCTTTACTAACGCCATGAAACTTTGGGCCAGTAGATTAGCCTGTCGACCCACCACCACAGGGTTTTGTTAACATTCAACCTTGGAAAGTACTCCCTCTACAGTGTCCTTATTGGTACCCAGGAGAATATCCAGGATAAGTATGGCATTTTGGGGGTCGATCTCCTCTGCCCAGTACACCACCCCACCAACTGGTGTACAGCCAGTTCTGTTGGGGTAGCCATTTATTTTTAACAGCAATTCACAAATTTGGCTACTAGAAGACACAAAATCCCAGCGGTGAGCCTCCAAGATGTAACCCCTAGGTGGCGCTATCCCAAGGGCAACTACTCCTGCCTGCTTGGCTAGTAGCAGGTTAAGGGGCCTGAGTTCTGAAACGGGTGCCTCCACCTGGAGACCAGGGTTGGTAGTGGTCAAGCTAACCTGGGCACAGCCCTCTGGGACACTGTAACCCCCTCTTTCCCCTCTAGTGGCCTGAACACTGTACAATAATCACTTTCACAATACCCCTGGTACACCACACAAGTACTGACACTGTTTGCACTTACCACCAGGGCTGGTTCTTCTGGCTTGACCCTGGGGACCACCTGTAAAACAAGGATATGCACAGCAAATAGCAACAGTACCGTACTTTGAGCACAAACTGGAACCACAGTCAGATTACATGCAGAAAAAGTTAGATCTGATTTATTCAGGGGACTTGAACAAGGGGGGGGCAAAATCAGGTTAATTAGCTTAAAGGTTATATCAATCAAGCAGTTATGCATGCGCTTTGAGTCCGCCCACACAGTCCACCTCTGGGTACTCAGGTGGAGAAGAGATGGGCTAGCCAGGACCATTGCCCAGGGTTGCAGCTGGTTGGGGTCCTGTGACGGAAAACACAACATGCACAGTACACAATAATTGTAATCTGGAGCCAGATGGCTCAGTTCATAAAGGAAACGAAACAAGACAATCAGATGACACACTCAGATTAAGCTGTTGTTGCAGGGAGCTACCCTGGTATTTACTCACGATACCCAAGACTGGACACAGGCTGGACGAAGATCGAGACTGCAGGTGGTTGATCTGGAATGCCAGGAGCAGCAGGGCCCACATGAGTCGCAGAGGCATCATTCCTGTTCAAGCGTGGAGCAAGGGGCTGATTCCCAGGCAGGTCTCTCGTCGATGGCTTCTCTGTGCAGTGGGTAGTCTGGCTGGGCCAGACCGCATGGAGACAAATTCGGATGCAGTCCATTTTGGGCTAGATACAGCTTCCAGCAAGCAGAACACAGTTCACACAGTGGGGGACTAACTCATGACCCACTAGCAGCTCATAGCACATTTACATATAAGGGAATTCTACTGTACCAGGCAAAGCGCTCCCCGGTCGCAATCGCAAAGTCTCTACACACACCGGGAGCTTAGGGGTAACTGGAACTCCTGACAGGCCGATCACATTCAGCAAAATCTTCAGTCTTCTCCAGGTTGAGCCTGGCCCACTTCAGTAGCTTACTTTAGTCACACAAACTTGGATTTAGTCCAAAATAATTCTCTTCTCTCCCTCTCAGGAGCAGCACACTGACATGCAAGCCAAAAACTTTGCCTTTTCAGAGTTCTCCCGTGCGAATCCACTCAGGATTGCTACTCAGAATCACTTCAGCTACTTCTTGTTTGGCTTCCAGCTTATGTCTAACTGAAAGCTGCAAGCAGCCCAGAACTTCCCCAAGATCCAGAAGATTTGGTTGACTGATTTGGCTGTCAGTCAAAGCAAGAGCTCCCCCATCAGTTGCAAAAAAAGCACAAAAAGTTCAAACTACAGTTCCTACAGCTTTTGAATTCAGACAGTTCCTGTAGTCCAGCTACATTTTAGGTCCCACCAGTACTGATTGGTCCAATTTGCAGTCTAGGACCAAGATAGTGGAGACAAACAAAACAGTCCTTGCTACAAAGAAAGCAGGTTAGACAAACTACATTATAATTATCACTCTAAATGATTTTCAGTAAATAGTTACATCATTCAGCAGAGCTCCCTCTCAGATTACTTAAGCTGCAATCAGGCAGCTCTTAAAGAGACAGTACACAGAGGGTATACAGGCTCTGCTAGTCACATTTAAACTGCTAAAACACAGGACACCAACCTGGTAGTGAGCATTTAGGCAATCTCAAGGAAGACTTTTTGGGAACCCCCATTTGTAGGGGGGGGTTACACTCCCTTATGCATATCCCATGCCTGTATGAAGCCCTGCATTGTATTCGTATCCACCCCTTCCTGAGGTAGGTTGTTCCATGCATCCACCACCCTTTCTGTGAAAAATAACTTCCTTACATTATCCCTTAATCAGCCTCCCTCTAATCTCAGGCTGTGTCCTCTTGTCCTGCTATTTTTTTTATATTGAAACATGTTAGACTCTTTCACCTTGTTAATGCCATTAAGGTGTTTGAATGTTTCGATCATATCACCTCTCTTCCTCCTTTGTTGTAGGGTATACATATTGAGCTCCGTTATTCTGTCCTCATATGTTTTCTGATGTAGTCCCTGCATCATTTTGGTTGCCCTTCTCTGGACTGCCTCCATTTTGTTAATGTCCTTGTGAAGGTGCGGCCTCCAGTACTACACGCAATACCCCAGATGGGGCCTAAGCAGTGTCTTGTAAAGAAGGATTATTACCTCCCTAATATGACTTGTGATACCCCTACTAATACACCCCATCATCCCCTAACCTTACCTGGTCTGCTTGGGTGATTTCAGGTCATCTGTGATGATGATGCCCAAGTCTCTTTCTTCCCTTGTGATTGCCAGCAACTCCCCTCCCAACCTATAAGTGGATTCAGGGTTTCTCTTCCCTATGTGCATGACCTTGCAGTTCTTTGCGTTTTTGATCACCTAGGCATAGAGGGCATTGGTACTTGGCTTTCAGCATTAGCATTCAGGTTCATGACTACTGGCTCATTGTCCACCAATAAAGCAGCTTCTGATGAAAGGGGCACCACTGCACTTTCTTGCGGATTAGAACTTGGAATAGACTCGGCATTTTGCACATAATCGCTGTTTTCTGACTCTCTTGGCTCATCCTGGTTAGAAAGAGGTATTTCCATGAAATGGGTATCATCCACAACACAACTGACAGTTTCAGGAACAGCAACACTCTCTTCAGAAGGAAACAGTCTACTTACCCCACTTTGTTCAGCATCACCTTTGGGTTCACTAGCATGTTCACTACTGGATTCCTCTGGTTCAGGCAAATTAAATTCAGATAATTCCACTAGGCAAAGGGAGTCTGCAATTTCAGAGGTCACACTGCAGATATCACTACTTAAGGGCTCAGGAACGAGGGATAAATCAGAATTTTCTGGAGCCACAGGGTTATTAGAGGCATTACTGAAGGTAGAAGGGGAAACTCCCTGGAACAACTTAGCCAGTTCAATTGACGAGAAATAAGCAACATCAAATTCGCTTTCATTATCCTCAGAGTCACAGTCATTATTAGCTGTAGCACTATTGGAAGGAGGCTCTGATTGTTGGGCAGCATAAGGCTGATTTGATTGCTTGTTACAAGTAGCAGATCTGGTTACAGGCCCTGTTTGAGCTGCAGCTTGTGGCACTGTGTTCAATACTATTTGCCCGATTGGCAGAAGGTGATTTCTGTGGATAGTCTTTACAGTACGAGGATACCCTTCTGGTTACACTTTGTATATTGGCAAATCATCCAGCTTGCTGGTTACAATGTATGGCATATGGCTCCAGTGATTGGCTATCTTGTGTTTCCCTTGGAAACCGAGATTACATATCAACACACGATCTCCAGCTTTCAATTCATGGGCCTTAACCTGTTAATCATGATGTGCCTTCCTAAGGAGGTTGTGGGGTCTAAAACTGTGGGAGAATTCAAGAATTCATGGGACAGACATAAGGCAATTTTTGTGGGGGGTAGGAAGAAATAGGCTGTTGGTTAAATAGGATCTGCAGCTTGTCCTGTAGGTAGGGAAATGGGCAGACTATGTGGGACAAGCGGTCCTTATCTGCCATCAAAGTCTGCTTCTATGCTTTTTTAGCCAGGTTTTACTTTGCAGCCATGGTGTTGGCCAATTGATAGGCATGATTTAATTGGACTTTTAATTTCTTAACATACTGCAAATACCGTAGTTGTCTGACTGAACCCCATCATGAGTAACTCCAAAGCAGACATCGACAGGAAGGTGAGCCTCTCTTCCAAACATACGAACGTACAAAATTGCTAGCAGAGAAAGGCCCACAGGTCTATCAAGTCTGCTCAATTGTGAAGCACTGAGTTTCAAATCACTACCGCTGCCCCACCACCACCCAAACGACTCTCTTCCTCCTCTTTTCTGGTCCTTCCCCCCTTTGTGTTTTTGTCTGTACTAACCCTGCCCTTGACTCTATCCCATCCCCACTTAAAGCTATCCACTGTACTTTGAACGAGTAACTTCTCCGGCAGTGTGTTCCAACCTGAAACCACTCTCTTTGTGAAGCAGTGCCTCCTCATCTCCCTCCTAAACCTTCCCCCTTCCAACTTCAGACTGTGCTCCTAGTGACCCTTCTCCCATTTAAGCAGAATAGTCCTCCCTCACTGACTTTGTTTATGCCTTTCAAGTACTTAAAGGTCTATCATGTCCCCTCTTACCCTTCTGTCTTCCAGTGAGTACATGTTGAGTTCTTCCAACCTTTCCTCGTATGGCAACTCCCCATGATCATTTTTGTAGCCCTACACTGCACCCCCTCCAGTAATCTCACATCCTTTTTGAGGTATGGGCACCAGTACTGTACTCAGTATTCCAAGTGTGGCCTCACCAGTGATCTATACAATGGCAGGATGGCCTCCCCCTTTCGAGAGGTGATCTCTCTAGCAGTGCACCCAAGCATCCTTTTTGCCCTTGCTGCAGCTCTCCTACACTGTGCAGACACTTAATGTCCCCTGTGACTATTACCCCCAGGTCCCTTTCCTCCTCTGAAGCCATTACCTGTACTCCCTCCAGCCAGTAGCTGTTCTTGGGGTTTTTGGCTCCAAGGTGGATGACCTTGCACTTGTTAGTGTTAAACCCCAAATGCCACTCCCTAGACTAGTGTCTGAGTTTAGCTAGATCCACTCTGAGTGCCTGCCTCTCTTCCTCATTATTCATTTTTGCACAAATCTTAGTGTCGTCCACGAACAGGCAGATCTTACTCTTAACCCCCCCCGCAATGTCTCCAGTGACGACATTGAACACAGTGGGGCCCAGCACTGAACCCTGTGGTACTCCACTTGTTACTGGCCATACCTTTGATGTCTCCCCCCTTACAACTATTTATTTCGTTTTTGTTGACCTGGTAAGTGCACTAGACAGACTCTGCCTATTTTCAGGCACGACCCTGGGGAGGGGCATACAGATGAATGCCAACTGACCTTGAACCAGATTAAGCTGTTAGTGGTATTTTTAGTGAATGTGAACTACCCTCTGTTGTCTGCCCTGTAGCCAGCTCTCAACCCACCCCACCAGTGTTTCCCCTGCTCCTATGTTCTTCAGCTTGCTCATTAACCTCCTGTGTGGCACAGAGTTGAAAGCCTTGCTGAATTCCAGATACAGGACATCCACAGCGTGGCCTTCATCAACCGCCCTAGTGACCCAGTCCAAGAAGTCGCTCAGGTTAGTTTGGCAAGATCTTCCCATGACAAACCCATGCTGTCTCATCCTGCAGGCCATTGCTATCAAGAAAGGTTATCAACCTCTCCTTCAGAATGGTTTCCATCAATTTCTCCACTATGGAAGTCAAGTTCACTAGTCTGTAGTTATCCAGTTGGTCCTTGGGTCAACTCTTGTGAAGGGGCATCACATGCGCCATCCTCCAGTCCCTGGGTACATTCCTCATTTCCAAGGAGGTGTTGAACAGGTCTGTCAGAGGGCCTGCCAACAACTCTGCCAGTTCTTTCAGACCCTTGGGTGTACACCATCTGGTCCTGGTGCCTTGTCCACTCGCAAGCCTTTAAGGCCCTTCAGAACTCGATCCTCTTGGATGACCCTGTCTGTTATCTCTGCCCCCCCTCCACCTTTGCCCCCTTTCCTCTGCGGTATTGGTCCATCCCTTTTTTTTGAAAACATCAAGCAGAAATACTCATTGAGTGCCTCTGCCTGATCTTCCCCTTGTTCTGCCCATCCTCCCTCTTTCTTGATTCTAACGATGTTATCCCTACAACTCCTATTCTCCCTTATGTATTTAAAGAACCCCTTTTCCCTCTCTCTGATCCCCTGAGCCAGCTTCAGCTGCTTTGCTGCCTTGGCTGCCCTGGCTGACCTGGTCACCTCCCTAGATGCCTTTGAGAACACTTCTCTATCCTCTTCACGCCCTGATTTTTTGAACTTAATGAAGGCCAATCTTTTTTCCCTCACCTTCCCCTCCACCGCCTTGCTGAGTCAGCTAGGTTTGTTTGACCTGGACTGCTTACTCTGAGATTTGGCACACATGTTCGTGGCCTCATTTAGCCCCTTTTTATTGATTGCCCACTTCTGTTCAGGATCCATACCTAGGTTAATTTCAGCTAAATACCTCTCTAGGGTGCTGCCCATTCTGGCAAAATCTGCCTTCCTGAAACCCCACACTCTTGTGCTGGTCTTAGCAGACTCCCTTCCTCCCCATGAGATGGTATGGTGAAAATCCTGTGGCATCGTTTTATGTGCAATTATATGCATGTACCAATGCACTGATTTGCTGGCTCCACCTTGGCTTATCTTTAGGATGTAAGGTGCTGAGCATATCGAGCAAAGTTTGATTAAACCTTTCCAGTTGCGGATTTCTTTTGCAGATGATAGGGAGTAGTTCTTGACTTTCTTACACCTCAGATGGACAATAGCTCCTTAATAAGTTGACTTTCTAAGTCTCGGCCCTGATCCGAATGTATTCTCTGAGGAACACCATAGTAGACAAAGAACTTCTCCACAAGGACTTTTGCTACAGCAGTAGCCTTTTGGTCTGAGTTGGATAGGCCTGAGCATACTGTGTAAAATGATCTGTCACTACTAACACATGGGCGATGTTCTTTGAGTCTAGGTCCAGGTTTAGGAAATCAATACATACAAGCTCCATTGGAGCACTTGTTGTTATATTGACTAGCAGAGGTTGAGCCTTCTGCTGGAGACACCTACTGCAAGTCTTAACATACTGATCAATGTCCACGCCCATCTTGGGCCAGTAAACGTGTGCATGGGCCAGATCCAGAGTCCTTTCGCTACCTAAGTGCCTCATGTGGTTGTGTAAGGCCTTTAGCACAATATACTTGAACTTTACAGGCAACACTAGTTGTCTTTTCAGAACTTCCCCTTGACTGTCTGTCAACTCCCTATATAGCAGTTTCTCTCTTATCTTAAGCTTAGGCCCTTCTCATAACAGTAAAGCAGTGTTGGGGTCATTGGACCATATTTTTGAAATGTCTACCCCCTTTCTTAGGCAGGTTTGGACTTGTCTGATCATTGGGTCATGATTCTGTTCTTTTTGGACATCAGCTGGAGTTAGCTGGGGTAAGGCACTTGAATCTAGGGCTACAAAATTGCAATAAGCTACTGGTAGGCAAGTGTCAGGAGGTCCCAAGCAGTCTGCCAAGCAATTCTCAGTTTCAGAAGATGGAATTTCATCTCTATCAAACTTGTGGCATAAAGCTTTCACTGACTGTTCCGAAAGGTGCACCCATGGTTGCTTTGAAGCAGGTTTTTGACATCAGTGTGGTTCAGACCAGATCGGTACTCCACTGCATAATCATACGTTGATAAAGCTGAAAGTCACCTGTGTCCAGTAGCATCTAGTTTGGTAGACGTCTGGACATACGTTAACAGATTGTTGTCTGTTTTGACTAGGATCTTTGCACCATACAAATACTTGTGAAACTGTTCCACGATCACCCACTTGAGGGCGAGAAACTCCAGTTTATGCACTGGATAATTTTTTTCTGATGGTGTCATACTTCTGCTGGCAAAATACCACTGGGCACAGTCCTTCTGGGTACTCCTGGTAAAGCACTGCCCCTAGGCCATTCAGGTTAGCATCTGTGTGTAGCACATAGAGTTTGGAAGGGTCCGCATAAGCAAGAACAGGTGCATGAGTTAGCTGGTAAATTATTTCTTGTAAAGCAGTGTCACAATCTGGAGTCCATCTCTGGCCAAAGAACTCATTAGATTTAAAATATAGATAAATAGATTTTAATTTCTATAGCACCCTATCCCAGAGGCTCAGGGAGCTGAACAATAAAAACATTAAAATACAGAATAAAAAACACAACAGCAATTGCATTCCAGATTAGCAGTATGTTATATACTGTTTTCTCAGTCTTTTTAGCAAGGCCTTTCTTAAACTTTCGATGAGCAGGGGGGTACCCTTGAGTTAAGTTCAGCAACGGACGGACTACCTTGGTGTAATCTTTTATAAAATGGTGATAATAACCATAAAAAAACAGAAACCTTTGTAACTCTTTCTGTTGTTCGGCCATTAAATAATAAGTGTTTACCTTGCAAGGGTCAGTTTGGATGTGTTCTGAGGACACAATGAGGCCTACATACTTTACGGAACTTTGGAAAAACTGACATTTGTCTATTGACAGCTTTAGGCCAAAATCTTCAAGCCTGTCCAGCACCTTGAATAAGTGGGCTTCATGCTCCTCAAGACGATAACATCGTCGAGGTATACCAGACATTCAAGGAGGTTCATATCACCCACTGAACGCTCTATTAGTCTCTGAAAGGATGCTGGTGCACCTAAGATGCCTTGGAGCATGCAGAGGAATTCATATAAGCCCAATGGGCAAATGAATGCAGTTTTCTCTCTGTCTTCCAGAGCCATCGGGATTTGATAGTATTCACTACAATGGCCAAGGACTGAAAACCACTTGCTCCCATTCAGACAGTCTAATGCATCTTGTATGTATAGCATGGTATATTGATCAGGTATAGTTCTTTTATTTAAATTCCTGTAGTCCACACACATATGGATGGTACCATTCTTTTTTCTTACCACTATGATTAGGGTGGCATAAGGACTGCGTGATTCCTTAATATTGCCAGCTGCTAGCATCTCTTGCAAGTGGTGCCTTATGTCGTCGATGTTGGCATAAGCTAGGCATCTAAATCTTTCCCTGAAGGGTCTTTCATCGTGTAGTCATATATGGTATTCAGCACCGGTAACACAGCCAACATCCCATTCCTTGAGGGAGAACACCTTGGTTCACTGAACCAGTTTCTGGCTGATTCAGTCTGTCCAGCTATCCAGGATGGGAGACTCCCCAAAATCAAACATGTTGGGTGACATATCACATTCTCCTCCTTTCTGGCACTTAGGGGGCAAGACAGCAGTGTCAGCACAATAGAACTTTGCCAACGTGCAATCTCAGTTTACCTTGATGTCTCGATCTGTAACATTGTGAATTTGGATCACCACCCTGCAGGCATAAGCATAAGCATAAGCACCGACAGGAAGCACACTGGGTTTCAGTAGGAGTCCTTCAGGCAATTTTCCTTCTTCTGGGGCATCAGCATTAATATTTTGTTGGTCACATCTTTCTGCAATCGTACTTCCACACTGACACTATAGTGTGCATTTGGGGGAAGAACAAAAGTTGAAGAGTCCTTCTTCCATATAAATGTAATCCCCTTGCAAATAGGGGTTCCAAGAAATGCCTGCTTGGGCTTACCATAGCCCTGTCCTTCTGTCCTTCTCACGCTATCTCTCAGGCTTCTCCCAACTTGGCCCCTAACTTTCTGGCTCCCCAGGTCCTGTTTGCCCTCCTGAGTGCCCCTGCCATGCAGCCCAATTGAAACCCAGCCCCTCAGAGCTTAAAATGCTGACCGCAATCTCCCACTGCAAAAGTGCTGCCTCTAGGGCAGCGGGAGTCATGTTGGTGCACAAAGTACCTTTGATGTGGAGCCGCTTGTTTTGGGGTCATCTTGGGGACTGTGCTGTGGGTTCTGGGATCCCTTCCACCTAATTGGGACCCGGTGACCATAGGTAGCCTGCTGGGGGCTGCTTCTGACGAGAATTGAAGGAGTTTTGACTGGGGATCATTTAAGCAGGACCCTGGTCATCTGAATAACACATAACAGTGTCTGGCTGCCTCCAGGGTAGCTCCAAATAGCTTCAGCCGCAAAAGGGAGAAAATAAATGTTTTAAATGTTGTAACCGGTTGCTGCTTGTTGGGAATATATTGTACAAGTTGGGGGAAAGTGTTTAAAGTTAAAATTAATACTGTTTTCCTGGCAATTCCAGTATTTGGGACTCTTATGTATCAGCCTGTCAGCTGCTGCAGGGGGAACTTGCATAAGTGCAGTAGTGACAGAAAAAGTAAAGGAGCCACATTCTTCATCTGTGCAGCAACTGCAAGTACAGTCTTTAAGCTACAGAACTGTGGGGCATTTCGGGAAAATAATTATTTCTTTCTGGCTGCACCAGGACAGTATTCAGGACTATAGCTAATCTGCTATAAGGGACAGTGG
The DNA here is from genome assembly GCA_016271365.2 of Neoceratodus forsteri. Taxonomy (NCBI): domain Eukaryota; kingdom Metazoa; phylum Chordata; order Ceratodontiformes; family Ceratodontidae; genus Neoceratodus; species Neoceratodus forsteri. The sequence continues at coordinate 674,011,964 of CM028133.1, read as the reverse complement.
GTTAAGCAGCCATTGCACGCAGCACAGCCAATTGGAATGTCAGCAATAGAAAGCCAGGACTTGTGGGACATTCACTGCACCTCATGGGTACCCACCCAAGTGCTTATGGGGACTTACAGGGACATCATTTTAGGTGCCAAGTCTTCAGCCCAATTGTGCCTCGAGTGTTTTGATTGACAGGTCTCTCAGCCACTTGGAGACATCTCTACTGCCAATCAAGAGTCAAGCTACGAGCTCTATGAAGAGGCAGTGTTACCAGTTTGTCTGGAGATTCAGAGACTTGAAGAGCGAGAGAGAGCATCCAGAGCAGGCTCCAGCCTGCTGGGAGCCCCTCAGCCATGCCACCAGGCCTGGGCCACTTAATCCAAGCCCCTCCAGTCTTCAGGGGGCATTTAATATTTTCTTAAAGTTACCAGTTATAGTAATTGTACTTTCTGTAACAGCTAGTCTGGAGGTTGCCAGTGCTGTCCTCCAGAGGCTAGCCCTCCCTCCCACATCGGGGAAAGATGTGGACTGAAGATCAGATGTCCAGCAGTGGTGAGAGCGCTGACCAGTCCAGATGACATCATGCAGCGGTGAGAGTGCTGACCGAGTACCTCAGTGGTGAGAGAGCTGAAGAAGTCTTCAGGATACCTTCGATTGTGAAAGAAACCCATGGAGGACCTGAGTGAGTACCCTCGTACCCACGGTGCGAGGGAGAAGCTGAGCAAGTAATCTTGGGGGCCCCAAGCCCCACTAAGAAATATGTGCTGTTAAATCTGAAGTATTGAAGTTATCAGTCTGGCTACTAACCCCCATAAGAGAATGCCTAGTTCAAGTAAATGGATGCATCTCGTCTGTGGCCCAAATGACTAAGTTGCAGGTGCAGCAAGATGCCTGGCTAGTAAAGCATATAAATGTGTTACAAGTTGTGTAGCTATAGGTTAGAGTCCTGCCATCGTGCAGCTGACTGCCAATCTGCGTTTGCCACTTTATGAGACAGGAGGCCCTGAGTAAATTATGTCTAAGTTACCCTGAAGAGGATGTACTTGTGTCTGACCAGAATTTCATCTGAGAGTGCTTGGGATAAGTGTACAATGTCTAGACGTGCTGGATAAGACTGTTTGTGAATAATGTTCTTGGTATATACAGTAGAATGTACTAGATGTGACTGCATGTAACTAAAGTATGGGATGCTTGATAAAAGTGACGCTGTCAGCTTACTCTGGATGGATGCCTTTTGGTATATAAAGTACTGGATGTGACCATGTTTAAGTTGCATATAGGATGCTTGACAAAAGTATTATTCTCATTGCATTGTATGGGACTTTCAAATATTATGCTGAATGTTCTGGATGTAAGATCCACATAGCTCGTCCTGGAATGTTCAGAAGTCTGCAAGTGCAGGGCAATCCCTGAATTGTCTGCTAGAGTGCCTGAGTTGTAAATAGTAATCTGTCATCTTAAAAGCATCTGTTTCTAAGTTGCTCTCACCCTAAAATCAATAGCCGGCCACCTCAACCAGCTGCAACATCCTCTCGGCCTGCAACATCATGGTCTGTTTAACCAGTATAGTATGAGATTGAGGGGTTTCTGCTGTATCGGGGACTGGTACCAGTGAGGGTATTAATAATAATTATGTTTAACATCTGATTTATCAGGGCACTGGATGTCTTAAGTCAAATGGTATAATGTGATTTATTTCTGCCTTTTAGTATGTAGCCACTCAGCTGGAGGGTTCACCAGCAAAATCAAATAACTTCGTACATTTTGTAAATAGGATAAGATAAGCTCTACTCCTCCTGTTTCCCCTTTCTAGCTCCTATATTACCCCCCTACATAAATATCTTGTTATTTGTTGTTGAAATTCTGTGTGACCATGCTATTAGAGAGAGTCTTTAAATCAGAAATGTTGAAATGTGGGGAACTGTGTATTGGGGCATGTGTGGGGAAGGTAAATGGTCCTTGTGGGTGGTGCAGCATCTCAGGGGCTACACCCAGTACCATCTCACCCACGTAAAGCACCCTGAGTGGAGGCACTGTGCAAAGGTTTTACAAAATGTTATTAGCTAGCGAACCCAACCCCCTCAGCCTATGTCCAGGGTAGTGCTGCAGGGGGTGTAACACTTGGGATAGCACCACCCAGTGGTTACACAAATTCTACCGGTTCATATGAACATACGAATGTGCCAGCAGAAACAGACCACCTGGTCTATCGAAGTCTGCTCGAGTGTGCAGCCAACACCCCTAGTTTGCAGCTGCCCCACCACCCCGAAGGGTTCATCTTTATTGCCCTCAGCTGGGTGCATTTGCATCTCATATGACCTCTGACCCATGGCATGAATATGTAGAGCTCTCCCAGTCTTTTGTGTTTGTCGTTCCTGGCACATCTGAGCAAGACGGCTGAACATATGTGCATTGGTACCAATGAACACTGGAATCCCATCATACAGGCCACAGGGAGGACACACCAGGGCTAAGGTCTCCAAGGGGTCTCCTACACCTGCCACAGAGGAGGGGATAGAAAGCCACACTCACAGAAAACCAAGATAGGGATATGATTTATCACTTAACCCCCACACATGCAGTCCATCAAGGGTCTGTAAGGGATGGTCGGATAGATGCTGATCGTACCAGTCTTTGAATATTATCGTGACTTGGGACCCACTAGCTAGGATGGCTCGGGCAGGGATGCCATCGATATGCACAGTAGTTTCCATGGATGGGCCTACCAACCCTGACCAGTCCAGAGAGGTATTTGCAGGAACGGCAGAAGCTGAAATGAATGACTTTGTCACAGATGAGTTGTGTCAAAACTGGGCCGGGGCTCCACTGGAATTACTCTGCCTCAGGTGCTTTTCTGCAAGCAGTCTATCTCTCACCGTGGCTGGGTCCTCTCAAGATCAGCACTCCCTCTTCAGGTGACCATCCTTTCCACATTTGTAGCAGAACACACCTTCTCTAAACTGTTTTGGCTGGGGCACTACATCGGGGGTGGGTCTCTATTCATGGCTAGGGAGCTGTGCAGAGCTCATATTTAAAGCTTGAGCAGGAGCACTGACAGTAGAGGGTCCTTACTGAGTCTCCCTTCCTCCTTGCCAAACCTGGGGTGTTACATTACGTCCTATCAATTCTTTTACCATGGCGGACAATTCACTTATTCAATTCTCTAGACCACCATCCACAGGGACCCCCTATGCATGCACTCCCACTCCCATGGCAGATGCATTCTGGAAGGTATCTTGGCCTTTACTGGAGCCAGTTTTACTTGTCTCACCCATCTTCATCTCTTGAGTTTTGACTGATGGTGCACTGTCAGCGACTTGCGTGACAGTCGTAGAGGCAAGAGTGAGCCCCATTGTGCTCCTCTCTGCTCAGTCTCCCATACTTCCTTCATCAACAAGCTATAGAAGGGGGAGAGACCCTTCTGTCAGGCAGCCACAACTTGAGCAACAGTAAATCAAAATAGGGAGCAGACTTAAGTATCTGATTCAACCTGATTTGGTTCCATTCAGCTGAGGCCACCACTCCTTTCCTAAAGCATTTCTGTAGAGTTTTTTTCCAAAGCAAGGTATATACACAGACAAGGGCTCTCGCAAACATTGTTGGGTTGTTTTGAACCTCCAAAGAAGGTCCTCACTTGATTCAGGGCTCCCAAATACATCTTTCAAGGTGGACACTGATATGTATCATCAGGAAGTGTGTAGACAACTAAATAATGATGTGTTCTATGAAAAACATAAATCAGACCCCACAGTTAGATTTAAAGGGGAAATAGACGCATATTTAATGTATGTTAAAAATCAAGATTGGATACCAGATTAAATAATTTCATTTTTAACAGTGGCCAATCTTGTAAAAGCTTGCTTTTATTGTCTTCCGAAGATACATAAATGCCTGGGTAATCCACCAGGCCATCCAATAGTATCAGGAAATGATTCACTAACGGAACCACTTTCTAAGTATGTGGATAGTTACATTTGCAATTTAGTAAAAGTTATCCCCTCTTATATTAAAGATACAGTGGACATTTTGACGGTGTTGGAAGATTTAGCAATAGAAAAAGACAGTTTGTTGGTTACTCTTGATGTAGAGTCCTTGTATTCAAATATACCCCATGATGATGGTTTGGCAGCCATGGAGTTTTATTTGAATAAAAGAGAGAATAGGAATCCACCTACAGACATGCTAGTGAAACTGGCGGAATTTGTATTGAAATGTAATACTATTTTTATCTGGATGGTCAGTATATACAAAAGAAAGGTACAGCTATGGGGGCTTGTTTAGCACCAAATTTTGCTAATATGTACCTTGGTAAATGGGAGGAGGAAACTATACGAACACAGGAAACTAATCCATTCCACCATAAGATAGATCTATATAGTAGATTTATTGATGATATATTGATGGTATGAGTAGGAACTGAGGAAGAATTGTTTGAGTTTGTAAGATATTTAGAAAATAGTAATCCAAACTTGAGATTTTCCCTATCCTTTATTAAACAAGTAATTACCTTTTTGGATTTAATAATTGTTAAAGATGGACAAGGGGGAGTTAAAACAGACTTATTTAGGAAATCTACTGATCATAATACCCTATTACAAGCCAAAAGTAGCCATCCATTTCATACTATTGCAGGTATTCCAAAAGGGCAATTTATTAGAGTCAAAAGAAATTGCAGTGACCAGGAAACCTATGACAAAAGAGCCAAAGAATTGGAAAGCAGATTGAAGGAGAGAAATTATTCAAATAGCTTTATAGCTAAGGCAAGGGAGGAGGTGGATAGTATGTCGAGAAAACAGGTTATGAACAAAAGCCCAAGGACGGAAAAGGGTGACTTGAGAATTAATTCTGTGAGCACTCATTGTGCACAGTCAAAAGAGTATAGTAACATCATAAGGAAACACTGGCATCATGTTAGTTTGGATTCGGGTCTGAGTGAACTCAAAAATATAGAGCCTAGAATGGTTCATAGAAGGGGCCGTAGCCTCAAAGATAGATTAGTTCATTCAGTACACCCCAGAATAGATAACCCCAGAATGTGGCTACCGAAAAGAAATGATGGTTGCCATAAATGTGGAAACTGTAAATTTTGCATTAAAGTACAAAATACTAAAACATTCATTAACCCGAAAAATAACTTGGAAACAAAAATTAGGGGTTTTATTACATGTGCAGTAGAAGGGGTTATCTATATGGCTGTTTGTACTTGTGGCTGTTATTATGTGGGAAAGACAAAGAGACAGTTTAAAATAAGAATAGGCGAACACCTCAGGGCCATTGAGAATAATGATCTTAGGAATGCACTAGCTTTACATATAAGTAAATGTAATGATAAAAATAAACATGATTTTACTTTTGTAGGCGTGGAGAAACCTATAAAAAGCCCAAAAGGGGAAAATTATGATAATGTGTTGTTAAAAAGAGAACAGTATTGGATTTTTGCCACAGGGGCCTCAGAAAGACAAGGACTTAATGAAAAAATAGAATAGAAACCTTTTTTGGAAAAATAGAAATGATGATGTAAAATTCCATCCCCCTCTCTTTCCCCACCTCCTTCCCCGTAACCTTCTGTTTTGGTTTTTATTATAAGTTTGATCATATTTGACCATATTTTCCTCCTTGTTATTTGATCTTGAAGTAAGATTTCAGAATTTTAACAGTTTATACATAATGGGGATATAAATGTTTATTAAGAGCATATGTGAATATCCTTTTGTATAAAAAGTTTTTTTTATTACATATTATGGTATAGGATATGTGTTAATATTGTTCTATACATTTTTTATTTTCACCTTTCAGGATTAACTTGCTCTGCTGAACCACAATGGATTCACGTGGACAAATTTTGCAGAAGGCTAAACAATAAAATAGATGGACTATGAAAGAATGGTAAAAGTTAAAATAATAATATGCTTAAAATATGGTGCATAACGCATATAAATGTGGTAAGACTAGTTTTAATTGTATTTATTGAATTTGATAGTTATTTGAATTTGATTTATTATATGTTCACTTTTGCACTGTCACCTTAAATGTTCGCTATTAAAGGGAAGAGCCGGCATAACATGTTATTCCTATGATTAAGCACTAGAGGGCATGAAACACGTCAGGAGTATTGTTGTAGAGGAAAGGAAGGGATGACCTATACTCAGGAAGGACTGTTGTTGCTGGGGATTCGTTTGCACAAAATAAAATATAATATACCTTTTGCACCAGCCCAGGTATCCAAGAGTCGTATGTGCTGTATGAAATCATTGCATGTTAAATGTTAAAGAGACAACTGTGAGTAGCGAGTGCTGGCTTAAACATTTTTATTTCCTGCTTTTACGTGACTTTGTTGCCAAGGCACAGCGTTCCCAGGTGCTACCCTGCTTTATTTGTTCTGCATAGAAAAAATGGACCCTGTAACATTTGTGGCTCATTTGTTTCATAACCTGTTGGACATTGAAATAGCAGATTACCTGTATACAGTCTTCAGGATCACCCTGTGGCGGAGACCAACATACCCAAGCCAACCTCATGCTGTCCTGGTGGTTACTCAAAGGCCGCATGTTAGAGACAGTCTTACAATGGGCAAAAAATAAAGAGCACCTGATGGTGGAGGATGGCACTTGCATTTATGTATTCCCAGACCTCAGCTTCTTGACAAGACAGTGCTTTTGATGCAGTTGGAGAGGGGCTTTGTTCACTTGGCATTGCTCACTCATTACAACTCTCTGCCAAGTTACACCTTTCCTATACTGGTAAAGTATTTATTTTTAATGACCCTCAGGAAGTCGGGGAAAAAACTAGAAGCCAAAAAAGCCGACTTTGCAGTCAGACCCCATGAACCAGAATCAGACACTGAGACCTGAATCATGAACTGGTTTGTTGTCAAAAAATTCGCAACACAAGATCATCCTGTGTGTCTGATGAAATTCAGTTTAATGTTATTTTATTTATTTTGTTTTAGGATTACACATACCTTTGAGCCAAGGCTCTTTTACAAAGGCTCCATGTCAAATGAGACACAATGCAGAGGATACAACAGAATAACAACATTGTGGCGTATAGCAGAGCAAAATGAACAGATAATAGTTGGGTAACACAATTAGGGAGGTTCATATCACAGTATGGCCAGGAACAGTTTGTTAAGGTTCTTATCCATATGTTCATGTTGTGGTTACTGGAAATGTTTAACATAGTGGTGAATCCTAACACAGCATGCCGATTGGGGAGCTAGCAAGGAGACAACTGTTTAACTTTATACTGTTTATATGTCTTAACAGAAATGTTTGATGTTGATGGGGACCCTCACTGAGTAGGTTATTCTATTATGGGCCAAAAGTCTTGTCTTGGTAAGGGGTGGTAGGAGACAAGATGGCGCTGGCCATGTGGTGTTATTCCTGCCAGCGTGGAGCCTCATTAGGAGAGTCACTACGTAGCCTTTCTTTTGTATCTTGATCTGCTTGGTAGTGTCCCTACATTAGCAACCCTCTTGGCTCTAATAATGATGTTTTGCTGAAGCCTAGAGGAATTGTCTTAGTATATTGTAGACGTTAATAATTGTTTTTAGCTTATGGACTTATCACCACTTGTGATGGTGTCTAGGTGTTTTGTACACCTGAATGGACATTTTGACTGTTGTATTTTCAGTATCAATCCATAGCTATTGCTACAATAAGCTCATTTGTTAAAAATCTTGTATGTTTGTTCTAAAATATCTTGTTAGATCCCCAATATGTCATAACAAGGGATGAGGCGTGATTTTCTCCTGCTGTGAATTTACTTTATGTATTGCTATACTCTGAACTAAGAGATTGATAAATGCTCTATGTCTTTTGTCAAACTGAATAAATACAAATTACAAAAAAAAATAAAGAAGGTAGTCACAAGCCAACATTTCACATATCTGAGCAACTCCTAGCTAGTCACCTCATATTTGGGTCCAGGTACTTTGCTAATAGCAGAAGCTGAGATCCTGTGCTGCAATTAGGTCAGATGCACAATTGCAACTGGACTATTCTCATCAGGTTACAGGACCAGGCAGGTCAGATTTCTTTCAGTCACACGTGCATCAGCAACCTATGAGGTGAACATAACTCTAGATGTAAGGATCCTGGAGTGCCTCAGAGATTATCCCCAACAATGACAAATCTATAAGATTGCAGTCCTGTTGATTCTTAAGCAGTCTTAGTCTCTAAGCTGTCCTTGGTCTCAGCGTGTGTGAGCACTGTTACACTTTGCATGTTGTCCTCCTCCTCCAAATCATTGCTAGTTTCAGCATTGGTCTCCACTTGTACAATACTTATGATGTCATCTGTCCGTTGGGCCTGCCCATCCTGAAAAGTGCCAGTTTAAAAGTCCATATACCATGCAAATAAATAAATAAACCATGCTAATTATTACACAGATACATAAACATTGTGATCAGACAAATGTCTACCAGCCCATTTAATCTGCCCACCTTAACAAATTACTCTGCTCTAACCTTAGTGGCCATCCTGACCTTTAGTATCTGGCCCAGCTCTTCTGACTCAGCCCATGTGCTTTTCTGATCCCCCCCTAAAGCCGCTCACCAGTTTGTCCCTTATAACTTCTTCTGGTACTTTTTCCACTTGTCAAACACTCTATCTGTAAAACAGTATTTCCAGACATCGCTCATGAATTTCCCCCATGTTAATTCAAGTGAATTCCCCCTCATCCCTGTTTATGAGCTCAAGGAAAACATTTCCTTCACATCCACCTTGTTTATCCTGGCAGATACTTTACGTTTCTATCATGACACTCCTTTCCCTTCTCTTCTTAAGACTGCACATGTTCAAGCCCTGCAGTTTCCCCTCGTATGATGTGCGACCAAGTCCTTGGCCATCATGATGGCCCTGTGCTGAACTGTTCCACTTTGTTGCAGTTTTTCCTAAGGTGTGGACTCAAGTACTTTGTGCTGTACTACAGATGCAGTTTCACCAATTATCTGTACAGTGGGAGGATTACCTTCTGACTTCTGCTGTTGATCCCTTTCCTATGTATCCTGATATTCTGTTTGCCTTTCCCCACAGCTTTTACAGTCTGCTGTGGATTTTAGGACTTTAGGCCTTCTGATACTATTATCCCTAGGTCTTTTTCCTCTTTGGTGCGCTCCAGCACCACCACCCCCATTTCTTACTGCACCCATGGGTTTCTTTTCCCAATGTGCATCGCCTTGCACTTTTTTGCATTGAAGGACAGCTGACACATTTTTGACCATTTGTTTAGCCAGCCCAAGTCCTCTTTGAGTTCTGTTATCCCTTTATCCATGTCAACCCTTACACAGATCTTTGTGTTGCCTGTGAATAAGTAGACCATGTCCTATGTTTTGAATAAACACATTGAAAAGGACAGGGCCTAGCATCGATCCCTGCAATAGTCTGTTCATAACCTCCCTTTCCTCTGACAACTCCCTATTTACTACAGCCCTTTACTTCCTTCCCCTTTGCCAGCTTTCTACCCCCTTCGCTAACTTTACCTCCACCCCAAGTCCTTTGGCTTCTTTGACAGCCTCCTGTGGGGGGGGGGGGACTTAGTCAAAAGCCTTACTAAAATCTAAGTATACTATATTGACTGCCTACCCCTTGTCAGCTAACATGGTCACCTACTCACAGAAGTCAATGAGATTCATCTGACAAGACCTCCCTGTTATGAACTTATGCTGCCTGCAGTCCTATTGTCCATTCCTTTCTTGGAAGTCCCACCAGTTCCCCCCTAAGTATGGACTCCATTACTATCACCATGATAGACATAAGGCTGACTGGTCAGTAGTTTCTTATCTCATCCTTCCTTCCACTTTTGCACAGAGGGATCATGTCTGCTGTCCTCCAGTCCCTAGAGGGTCAGCGAGCAGTTGAATATGATTAAAAGTGGAGCTGCGATACCTTCCATAGCCTCTTTCAGCATTCTAGGATGTAAGCCATTACACCCATAAATTTAACTACCTTTTCCCCTTATAACTTTTTCATCACTCTTTCCCCATTATACTGTCTATTACACTAGTGCACCTATTCTCCTTCCTTCCCTCCTTACTACATTTTCTGGCAGTTGTCCCTCTTCCCTAGTAAATATATAAAAAAAAGTATTTGCTCAGTACCTCTGCCTTACCTTTGTCCCTTTCTTCCCTCTTAAACTTCACTATTGCCCCCTTTGACCTTTTACTTCTCCTGAATGTAACTGAAGAATGCTTTTTCACTTTGCTGCATGCTCTTTTCTACCCCGAGTTCCATCTCCGCCTTGGCATCCCTGACCTTCCTACTAGCTTCCCTGCTTAACCTTGGGTACTCCTCCCTATTCTCCTACCTTTGGCTGCCTTATATCTTATGAACATCTTTCTCTTGGCTCTTTCCTATTCTTCACTTTTGCTGTGAACCACATTGGGCCCCTTGACCTTTTGCCCTTGATACCATCTAAATGGAGACTGCTGCCTCTAGCATACTTTTATAAATGCTTACTGTTTTTCCTCTACCCATTTCATCTGCTCTGTTCTCTGTGTGCTTTTCCTCAATGGCTATTACATCCTGTTGAAATAGGCCTTTCTTGAAATCCCATACCTTTACTATACTTGCCCCCTTTGAAGGCCTCCATTTGGACCTCCAACCGCACTGTCTTGTAGTCACTGCATCCTAACAGTTCCTGCACTACCACAGTTTGGATCTTCTTACTGTTGGTGAGTGATTACCAGATCCAGCAGGGCCCCTTCCCTTGTCACGTCCTGGACCAGCTGAACTAAGAACGCCTACTAGCACACTCCCAGCAGGAGCTGGTCCTTGTACTCACTATAACTGAGACTTTCCAGTCCACATCTGGTGTGCTAAAGTCCCCTACTATTATCATGTGCCCTAATTTGGCCATGCACCTCAGCATCTCCGATCCTGACCTAGTGATCTGTAGATCATGCCAAACAATGTGTTTCCCCTTTCCTGTTGATACTACTATCCACAGGGATTCCAGCTTATCTGAGTATCCGAGGTTGTCCATTCCCATTGCCTCTATTCCCACCTTTATGTACAATGTTCCCCCATCCTCACCCTTTGTTTTGTCCTTCCTGAACAGTGAGTTTCCTGTTATGGTCATGTCTCACTCATGTTTCGAAGTTGCCAATGTCTCAGTGACAGACACCAGATCAAATTTCCCTCCATGACCAAAGCCTGTAGTTCAGGCATTATGTAGCCAAGACTCATTGCCTTGGTACATACCATCCTCCAGCAACTGGTCCCACCCCCTTTACTTTTCCCCTCTTTTCCCCTTGGGTTGTGTTACCTCTGATCTGTTGTTTGCTGAGGGAGGCCAGCAAGGCCACTCTTGGTCATCATGACATGTGATGTGTGCCTTGCCATGCTAATCAAATTGCCCCGTACAGCCCAACACCAAAAAAAATTGCATTAAAAAATGGCAGTACTCTCCCAGCAAGTTTCTTAATCTTCACAAGTAATTTCATCACAAAACATGGAAATTAAGCTTATATTCCAGAGAACATGAAGATTCAATTTTGAAAATGGGGCTAAATACAAGCAAACAAAGCTAAAACCAGTTTAAAGGATGTTCACAGTATGTTATATTAGATCCCCCTGACACACACACACACATATACCAACATACAATTTATTTTAAAAACTGCACATAGATGCAGCTTTGGTAACATGATTATGTAATATCAACAAATAATGAGCTCATCTTTTCAAAAGCTTGATAAAATTGAATTTACTTTTAATGAGCTATAGAAATTAATTTGTATTACTGGTAAAAGTATTTATTATCATTTATTTATATGTTGTAGCTTTTTTTCTTTTGTTGCACTGTTCTCTGTTAATTGTCCTGAGCCCCAAGGATAGGCCACTATATAAAGAATAATGGCTAGGCAACTGTGTGTTATAGATTTTTTTTACACACCCGAAGTGTGTGATGAACCACCTAGTTTATGAGGTCATCAAAAACCAAGGGTGTGGAAAAAAGTCCTTAACACAGTTGCATAGACATTATTTTTTGTTATTGCTGGTGCAGGGAGTTCTGTGCCACATAGATACAGAGAGAGAGAGACAGAGAGAGAGAGACACATACACGTGCGCGCCTGCCCACCACCCTACACACACACACACACACACACACACACACACACACACACACACACTCTATTTCTCCCTGTCCAGCAAGGACATTGTTTTGTCTTTTTTTTCCTTAAAAAATTAAAGTGTTAAACTGTGTTTAAGTCGCAGTTCAGAGCTGAGGCACTTGTGGTGACAGCGCTGGGTCGGAGTCACGGTTTCTCCTCTGAACCCAGCAGATGGCAGGATCAACTAGATGCTTTTTAGTAATGTGAAAGACAGGATCAAGAATGTAAAAGGCAGGATCAACTAGGTAAATTTAAAAAAGGATACATCATTAAATAAGTTGGAGACACTTACAATATCGGAAACTATCTGTCCCTGTAGTGAGCAGATGGTAATCGGAAATGAAGCCACCGTGTTGTTGAAACTGTTCAGCCCACCCACTCACGGAATGGTGGCCAGTGATGTAGTGGAACTATCTTCACTGTGCCAAGACTTAAAGCAAATGCTATAATAACTGGATTTCGGGTTATTACAGTTTTTCAAGCATAATAACCTGAAATCCAGTTATTACAGCACTTGAAGGTTAGAATTATTTAACCAGGAGTAGCACACTAAGCTGAAAGCTTGTTTACAGGTGCAACCTGGGAGCATAGGGAAGTTAGGTGACTTGCTCAGGGTCACACAGTATGCAAGTGGGGGCTGTGGGATTTAAACCCAGGTCTTCAGGTTTGCAGCTCGGAGCCTTAAACCACTGCACTATACAGCCTCCCAGGTAACAGTAACAGTAATCCAGTTGATACATAGGGTCATCAGTAAGTATATAGCTAAAACTTCTCCCACAAAAGTGCGCACAAGGTAACTGGTGCTCAAATGGTCAAACTGATAGCATACAAGTCCAAAAAGACTGGAGCACACACCCATTTTTCAAATACCACTGAGGCTGTCCGATAATGCTAAAAATATACTTTATTACATATAAAATTATTTGAATGCCTGATGCATTTTGGATTATAAAGCACTTTTCAAAGGCCAAAATCACAATGAAACCAACTCCAATATATGCAGGCAAATGATGACGTCACAGTTACATCACTAATAGGTCTTTCAAAATAATTGCTAGACCAAAAATGATTGTTCCCCATGACAACAAGTGTAAACATGTGGAACACAGCAAAAATAAAGTGTAAGAGTGATTCATAACTTAATAAATACAACAATGGCTTGATTATTGACTTGTACTTGGCATGTAGGAAGCTGAATCTGCAATATTTGTTTGCCAAAAGAGAACCCATTAATGACAATACCCCCCCAGCTACCACTTCTCAATTAAAATCTAATTCAGTGTCTAGTCCTTCCCTTTGTCCAGCTGTGACAATGTTTCATGACCTCTGTGAAAAAGATTTAGAAACACTCTTTAATGACCTTCCAAATTTGGGTTTTAACAACCTCAATAAAGGAGAGCAGCATGCATTGCAAATATTACAACAAAACCCAACATAATAATCAAACAAACAGAAAAAGGAGAAAGTATTGTTGTGATGGATGTTAAGGATTACTAGGATGAAGTTCTAAGACAACTAAGCAACTTCAATTTCTATACCAAATTAAATTCAGACCCAATGTGGGGCTTTAAATTTGCAGTGAACGAGACAATAGAGCAAGCATTTAGGAATGACATCATTACACAGAAAAACAAGACATTTTCAACAACAGAAAATCCAGTCAGAGCTACTTTTTATATATTACCTAAAGTCCACAAGAACAGAGAAAAACAGCCAGGGAGGACAATTGTTAGTGGCATTGGCTACCTAACTGAACCTTTGTCCCAATATTTGGACTTTTTTTTGACACCACATGTAAACACTCTACCGCCCTACTTTAAGGACACAAAAGATGTTTTAAATCTGGTGGAAACATTACAAGTAGAGAATGATTGCCTTTTGGTAACCCTAGACATTGAAGCACTTTACACTAATGTTTCCCACAAGGGGGCTCTGGATGCTGCAGCCCATTATTTAAACATGAGATAACAGGGAGAACAACCACCAACTGACTTTTTGTTAAAGTAATTGGAATATGTGCTAACTAAAATGTTTTTACTTTTGATGGGGACCTGCATATGCAAAGAAAGGGCATGGTTATGGGGGTCACCTGTGCTCCTTCCATAGCAAACCTTTTTGTAGGTAAATGGGAGAGTGATGTTATTTACAATGCTGAAATTAACATATATAAAGACAATATAGTGCTTTGGAAGCACTATATTGATGATATAATGCTAATTTGGAAGGGAACTCAGGAGAGCCTGGATGAATTTATTACTTTTTTGCATACTACTACTGAGCATCTAAGATTCAGCCACACTGCAGATCCTCAGACTATTAATTACCTAGATCTAACAGACATAAGGCAGTTCTAGTGGGGGTAGGAGGAAGTAGGCTGTTGGTTAATTAGGATCTGCAGCTAATCCATTAGGTAGGGAAATAGGCAGACTTGGTGGGTCAAGCGGTCCTTATCTGTCATGAAATTCTATGTTTCTATATAACACTAGAAAAGAAAATGGCAGGTTTGACACAGCAATTTATAGGAAAGATGTGGATGGGAATATACTGCTTCTTGCTTCAAGCTGCCATTCATGACACACAGTGAATGATATCCCCAAGGACCAGTTTCTTAAGGTGAGGAGAAACTGCAACACTGCAGAGTCATTACAGAAGGGGGCAGAATAACTCAGCATTAGGTTGCTAGAATGAGGCTACTCACAAGCTAGAGTCATGGACACATGCCAGAAAGCAGACACAGAAGATAGGGCAGATTTATTACAAACTAGGGACAGAAACCAGGAAACAGGTAACAGATTCCATTTTGTGACCACATATTCAGCTCATGTAAACTTGGTAGTGAACATAATCAAAAAACATTAGAATGTACTAGCGAGCAACAGAGGACTTTACTCTGTGACTGGTTTGCCCCCCATTACGTCTTATAGATGAGCGCCATCCATTACAGATAGTCTGACCCATAGCCATTTTACAACTAAACAGAGGGAAACATGGCTAAACAAATCAAAAGTGTGTTTCAAGTCCAAAAACGGTGTGAATTGTGAGTTTGTGAATCAGAATAAATATTTTGTATGTCAAACCAGCCACCGAACTTTTGAAATTCGGCAGCTCATTACCTGTAGCACATTGAGGATTATTTACAAAGTCGATTGTTGTTGCATTGTATTTTATATTGGAAAAACTGAAAGACAGTTTAAAACCAGGGTTGGTGAGCATTTAAGGGCAATAGAAAGGCAAGACCCTTCATATGCCACCGCACAACATGTTATTAATTCTTTGAACCCTCATGAGTATTCCTTCAGCTTTACAGACATTGAAAACGGTTTTCCAAATCCCCGAGGTGGTAACTTTAGGAATAAAATTCTAAAAAAAGAAACAGAGTGGATCATTAGGCTGCATGCAAATAAGAAGCCAGGTCTGAATGTTGGCACTGAACTTAAGCCCTCTTTGGAAGAATGATGAAGTTTTAGACTATATAATACTAAGAATATTGTGTTTGTGAAAGAAACAAAATGTAATGCACATGCAAGCTTTAATAAGGTTTAATGTAGGTTTAGACTTTAACAATGTTTGTTGGTATTACATAGAAGCTTTATGAAAAACCTTTCTACTTTAGAAGGCTGCAGCTTTTTACTAAGTGCCATCTGAACTTAATTTCTCGAGGGTCCCGAGACGCTGTTACACTTTTTGCTTCAATATGGTTTAAGTAAGCATTAATCCCCAGCAGAGGAGGGCTCTACTAGTAGATTAATGCCTGGGTGGGATGGGTGGGGGTCTGGTGCACGAGGCTGCAGGCTGAGTGCTTCCAACCACCCACCGGGCATTACTCCACTAGTAGAGCCCGACTCTGGAGGGGATTAATGCTCTTGCGACATGGCAAGTGCAAGGGAGATATTGTGCAAAGCTTGCTTCCCTTCACAGTACACTACCGCTCCGGAGATCTATACTCATTTCTGCACAACTGTCCTGCACTTTCTTCGATACTACACCGTCTTACCGTCCAGAAACGTCTGCGTTCTCATTCTAGGACACACTACTATTTACATAGTATGGAGTACTTTCAGAAAACCTGTTGGAGGCAATGTTCCTGTGTGAAACAGTCAACAACATTCTGGTTTTCTGATTCTTGACGACAGTTTCTGTGCTTTGTGCGATGAGGTAATATCCCAATACTGCATTACAGCGCTGCATCCTGGGACACTTTTACAACTAGCTGGTAAGACTCCTAAATATATACACAATGATTTCTGTTCCTTTCCATCTCTCTCTCTGTCTGTGTTGATCATGACAGTGGTGCATGTACTGTCAAACTTTTCCCCTACTGCAACATTTTCCAGCTCGGCTACTGGCTCTCAGGTTTCCCAACCCAGTGGATCGCTCCAGTCCATGCGGACAAGGATTCTACTGCTGCTGCAGGAGCACTGTCATCTACAGGTACGCATGGACACCAACAGAAAGATATTTGAAAACATACACTGCCCTTCTCTGTTTTCCATGTTCACTATACGAAGCGAGCTCTATTTCTCCTACATGCACTAGCGAGTGGGTTCTACTGCTACATTAATACCCGCTCGCTTTTGGTCACCTGATGCCTTTCGACCACTCTGCTTTCTCCATTTCTGTATCTATTTATATTATCATTACAGAAAAGCTTTAAAAAACTTCTGCACTTTAAAATTTTGTATTTTTTATGAAGTGCTATTTGTACTTAATTTCCCGGGGATCCCGAGACACTGTTGTTTTTATTAAGTTATGAATCACTCTTGCACCTTGTTTTTGCTTTGTTGCACATGTGCACACTTGTTGTCATGGTGAATAATCATTTTTGATTGACCAATAATTTTGAAAGACCTATTAGTGATGTAACTGTGACATCATCATTTGCATGTATATATTGGTGTTTGTTTCATTGTGTTTTTAGCCTTTGGAAAAGGATTTTATAATCAGAAACACATCAGGCATTTAAGTCGTCTTATATGTAATAAAGTATATTTTTAGCTTTATCGGAGAGCCTCAGTGATATTTGAAAAATGGGTGTGTGTGTGTGCTCCAGTATTTTTGAACTTGTATAGATAAAACTGTCTTGCACAGTCTTATCTTTATGAGTTTTACATAATTGATAACTTATCAGAGGCTAGAATATTTTTTTAAATGACTATATGAACTGCTTTTTATGAACTGTTGTGATACTGTACAGCAGCTATTGTATCTAATGATTTGCACAATTATTTGTTTTTTGTAAAATATTTTTATTGAGAAAAAAACAATAACATGTGTAAAACAGTTTTACATACACATTTTTTCACATTATGGGTACATTCATTACTAGTATTACTTTTCCATTTCATTACTACTTTGTATAAGAGATAATTTAAACCTCTTTGTTCCGACTAGATCTTGGATTTATGGCAATGGGTGAGTGGATACTAGGGTGGGGTTTGTGATGACTATCTGCTAGCCAAACCTGAGAGCAATAAAACCAATAATCATAGTGATAAAGATGATGGGGTTGCCAAGGGTAATGGCAGAGACCCCAAGTGCTTTACCAATGGTGGGGCTCACAGTGTGTGTGAAAGGAACTACCATCCTCAATGTAAAATGTATACTTCAGGTCTGGCGCATCTGCCAGCCCCAGTAAGTGCCCTCATCTTATATAGGGAATAAGTCCTCTCCTATTGCTTCTACAAGTAGAAGCCATATTTTTTCAAAGTGGGCCCAGTACCATTAGCACTGTGCTGTATCTTTTCCAAGATGAGGCATTGTTTCAGATTATTGGACCACTGCTGGATTGTGGGGGGTTTCTCAGACAACCATAACTAGGCTATTGTTTTCTTAGCATTTAGCAAGGCTATTGCCCATAATGGTGGTGTATCCTCTTCCTGTACATTCACTGGGTCAGCACCCAGCAGCAATTCGAGTGGGGAATGAGACAGCTGCCTCCCCATTATCTCTTCCATCAGTCTGTGGACTTCGTGCCAGAAGGGAGCAACTCTTGGACACAGCAGTGCCATGTGCAGAATGTCTGCATAATCCCTCTTACATTTTGGGCAGGTGTGTTTGTTATCAGGGCACATAACATGGAGTCTGACAGGTGAGAGGTACATTCTGTATAGGAATTTCAAGTGTATCTGTCTGAGTCTGTTGCTTCTGGAGCAAGTGTTGAGGTGTTTGACATCCGAGTTCCAGATGTGGTCGTCTATGATAATGACCAAGTCTTGTTGCCATTTCTGTCTGATGGGCATGAATACTTCTGGACTAACCCCCAACAGGGTGTGGTAAAATATGAACAGAGGTTTAGTACCAGACTATGGATTATACAGCCCTTCCTCCAGTGGTGGTATTGGTGCTGCCCAGCTACCAGCTGGTCCGAGGGACTCTCAGAGCCTGTGTCGCACTGTGTGGTAAACAAAATAGTCCCCAGGGTCTATAAGTCATTTATTTTTCACCTCCACAAATTTCAATCTCCTTCCCCCTTCATACATTTGAAGGACATACTCCGACCCTCTACTTTTCCACTGCCTCAGTCTCTGGTGCATTTGTACTCTTCATGCTCTGCTATATCTCATGGCTGAGATCAACTCAGTGTAGGGTGAGTGTACCTGTCCACACTCCAACCTTCCATGTGCCACTTTCCATGTCTTGATTGTTGTTAGGGTGCATGGGTTCACTGGTTTTACATAGAAACATAGAATTTGATGGCAGATAACGACCGCTTGGCCCACCCAGTCTGCCCATTTTCCTGCCTACTGGATAAGCTGCAGATCCTAGTTAACCAGCAGCCTACTTCTTTCTACCCCCAACCCCTAGAATTGCCTTATGACTGTCCCACGCATGCTTGAATTCCACCACTGTTTTGACTCCACGACCTCCTCCGGAAGGCCATTCCATGCATCCACAACCCTCTCTGTGAAAAATACTCTTAAATTACCTCTGAGCCGCCCTCTATCTTCAAATTGTGCCCCTTGTTCTTGCACACCTCTTTTTGAAAGATGCTACCTCTTGGACTTTGTTGATTCCTTGAGGTACTTGAAAGTTTCTATCATGTCCCTCTCCCTCCTTTCCTCGAGGCTATACATATTAAGCTCCTTAAGTCTCTCTTCATATGTCTTCCTGTGCAGACCCTGCACCATTTTAGTTGCCTCCTCTGGACAGCTTCCATCCTGTCTATGTCTTCATGCGAAGACTGGGTCTCCAGAACTGCACACAGTACTCCAGATGGGGTCTGACCAGCTGTCTGTACAGAGGGATAATAACTTCCTGTTTTCTACTGGTGATGCCTCTCCCATGTATCCCAGTATCCCCCAGCCCTCCTTGCTGCCCTCTCACATTGCTTGCCCACCTTTAGGTCATCTGATATGACTACCCCAGGTCCCTTTCCATTTTTGTTGTTGTTAGTATCTCACCCAATTGTGTACTCTTCCCCTGGGTTTTTGTTTCCCAGGTGCATTACCTTGCACATCTTAGCATTGAATCTAAGCTGCCATACATTTAACCATTCCTCTAACCTTGCCAAGTCCTTTTTCATCCTTTCCACCCCACCTTGTGCATCAACTCTGTTGCAGATCTTTGTGTCATCTGTAAAGAGACATACTCTTCCTTCCAGTCCCTCTGCAATGTCGCTATAAAGATATTGAAGAGGACCGTCCTAATACTGAACCCTGTGGTACTCACTAGTAACCCTCCTTTCTTCAGAGTGGACTCCATTTACTATTACCTCTGTGTCCTATTCTCCAGCCAATTTTTACCCAGGCTGTCATCTTGGGACCCACTCCCAGGCTAGCTAACTTGTATATTAATCTTTTGTGTGGGACTGTGTCAAATGCCTTACTAAGTCTAGTAGGCCATGTCCACAGCCCCTCCCTGATCTACTACTTTGGTCACCCAGTCAAAGAAATCTATCAGATTTGTCTGGCATGACCTTCCCGCTGTGAATCCATGCTGCCTTGGGTCCTGTGCCCTCTGGCCTCTAGATACTAGACAATTCTTTCCTTCAGAAGTGATTCCATCATTTTCCTACCACTGAGGTTAAACTAACAGGTCTGTAGTTTCCTGCTTCTGCCTTGCTCCCACTTTTGTGAAGGAATCACATCTGCCCTCCTCCAGACCTCGGTACCACCCCATCCTCCATGATTTGTTAAACAGGGTAGTCAGTGGTGTCACTAATTCCACTCTTAGTTCTTTTAGAATTCTGGGATGAATCCCATCAGGCCCCATTGCTTTGTCCACCTTCAGTTTTAAGAGTTCTTTCAGAACCCTTTCTTCTGTAAATGGGCTAGTATCAACTTCTGTATCCAGAGTGTTTCTACTGTTTGTTTTAGGTACCTCCCCCTCTTCCTTTGTAAATACAGCGCAAAAATATTTGTTTAGTATCTCTGCCTTTTCACAGTCACTCTCTGCCCCCTTATTAAACCTCACTATCCCTCCCTTGGTCTTCCTTCGCTCCCTGATGTACCTATAAAAGGTTTTATCCCCCTTCTTAACTGAGTTGGCTATCTTTTCCTCAGTTTGGGCCTTTGCTGTTCTGACTGCCTTCCCAGCTTCCTTTTGCTTTAACTGATACAGTTCTCTGTCCTGCTCCTTCTGTGATTCCTTGTACTTCCTGAAAGCTTTCTTTTCTCTTGAACCTTCACTGCCACTTTCTTTGAAAACCATAGTGGTTTCTTACATCGTTTAGTTTTGTTTATTTGCTTCACACAAAGGCTAGTTACCTCTGTGATGGCAGTTTTTATTATTCCCCATTGTTCTTCCACCCCTCCTTCCTGCCCATTTGCTAGTGCATTCCTTAGGCACTCTCCCATTTTGGCAAAGTCAGCCATCCTAAAGTCCAGTACCTTTGCTTTTGTATGGCTTGACTCTATTGCTGTGTTTATTGTGAACCATACTGTTCGATGGTTGCTAGTTCCCAGATGGCTACCCACTTCTACATCTGTGATCCTCTCTTCATCTCCATTTGAGAGAACCAGGTCTAAGATTGCTCCCTCTCGAGTGGGCTCCAATACTAGTTGTTTAAGGCATGCCCCCTATAGAGCATCTAGAATAACCCCACTCTTCGAAGTGGCTGCTGCAACTGCACTCCAGTTAACATCTGGCATATTCAGATCACCCATCAGCAATATCTCCCATTTTTCTGCCTTACTAAGTATACTTTCTATCATCTCCTTGTCCATTTCCTCCCCCTGAGAAGGGGGTCTGTATACAACCCCTATGCGGATTGTGGTGCCATTGCCGGTCTCCAAATTTACCCACAGTGCTTCTTCTCCTCCCTGTTTTCCCTTTTGTTCTGCTGCTTTGATTCCTTACCTTATGTAAAGAGCTATTCCTCTATTACCCTCTCTGTCCTTCCTGTAGATAGTGTATCCTGGTATGTTTACGTCCCAGTCATGGTTTTGTGTGAACCATGTTTCTGTGACTGCCACAATATCCAGATGTTCCTCCTCCATCAAGGCCACTAATTCAGAAAGCTTGTTACTCAGACTACGGGCATTGGTACTCATTGCTTTCCAATTTTTGATGGCTTTACCTTCAGTTGCAGCATCCCCCACTGACCTTTCTACCTTGGTCTTTTTCTCATTTAGTACCCTGTTTTGTAGGGAGAGGCTGGGATGTTCCTGCTGCTTATCAGTGCCTCTCCCCTTGACTAGTTTAAAAGCTTGCCAATGAAGCATTTAAACCGATTGCTCAACAGACTTGTTCCCTTCCTGGACAGATGCAGATCATCCTGCCAGTATAGGCTGGTGTCCCTCCAGGTGGAATCCCAGTCGCCAATGAAGCCAAACCCCTGCGTTCCACACCATTTTTTCAACCATTCGTTAAACTGCATGGTGCAAAGTACCCTCGCCTCACTCATGCCATTGACAGGCAGCACCTCTGAGAAGGATACTGTGTGTGCTACTTGTCTTAGGCCCCTCCCCAGTTCTACAAAGTCCTTCTGCACTGCTCTAATCTCATGTTGAGCCAAGTCATTTGTCCCTAGGTGGACAATGACATCCAGCTCAGACTCCCGTGCAGCTGTTCTCGTGATCCTGAGGATGCGCTTCCTGTCCTTCTAAGCCATGGCACCAGGCAGGCACCTTACTTCAGTTTTCCCTGCTCCCCCCAGTTCTATCCCCCTAGTAATTGAGTCCCCCACCAGGAGCTGCTTCCTTTCCTTGTAGGTCCTCTGCCTCCTTCCTGTGGGCCTCCCTTGTGACATGTGTCCTCAGCCTCCTTAATCTCCTCCCGTGGGTGCATCCATGGGGGCTGTGCTCCCCAGAATGGTGTATGGATTGTGGGTGGAACACTGACTGGGTGTGCCTCTGTTCCACCATCCTCACCCTCCCTGAGCCCACTGTGGTCCAACTGCTGTGCTTTCTTTGCAACCTCTGAGGCAGTGGTGGTGGCTCTGGTGCTCCCTGGATGGGGGAGGTTCCCTTCTTACCATCCAGTCTGGCCTGGGGGAAGGTTCCCTTACTGTTTTTGGTTTTGGGTCCTTTATCAGGCCTCCAGACAGGTGATGGAGTCACAGACAGCCCCCCCAGCTGCTCCTCCTCTATGGCTACCCATGCAGATTCTACTCCCCCCTAAACCTCCGGGGAAAAATGCCAACTATGTAGCCCAGAAATACATTTGAACATTGGGGAGGCTCAGTCCTCCCTTGCTAGGAGGTAGCTGGAGAACTGACCTTTCAATTCTGGCAGCCCTGCCCCTCCATGTAAAGCTATGCAATAGGGCATTTATCTGTTTGAAATGTAGCAGTGGCACATTTATAGGCAGAGACTGGTAGAGGTATAAACACCTAGGGAGAACCATCATTTTAATCATATTTATTCTTCCTATGAGTGTCAGGATAGCCTTTGCCATCTCTCACAATCCTCTGCCAGTTTTTTCACTAAGGGTTCATAATTGATGGCATACAGAGATCCCAGCTTTGCTGACAAGAGTATACCAGGTATTTTAGTTTGTTGACCATCATCAGGCCTCCCAGGGCCTGTGAGAGCTGGGGTCTTTCCAATTGGCCAATGGGGAGGAGCTTACTCTTCATCCAGTTCACCTTATGCCCTGACAGGAAGCCATACTCTTTCAGTAGTTTATGTACTACAGAAAGATCCCTAGCCGGGTTATACCAGTAGAGCAGAAGGTCGTCAGCATATAGTGCTACCTTATGCTCTCTCCCACCCCCTTAAAAGCCCTGTATCCCCATGTAAGTCCTAATGGCAGTAGCAGGAGGCTCCAGTGCAAGCACATACAAGATCAGGAACAGTGGGCAACCCTGCCTGGTTCCCCTGCTTAGGGCGAAGGTTGCAATCAGAACCCCATTTACTAATATTTGTGCAGACGGCTCAGTGTATAGTATTTTGATCCATTTTATGATTCCAGAGCCCATTCCTTGATATTTAAGAGTTTCAAACATGTATTCCCATTCGACCCTATTGAAGGCCTTTTCTGCGTCTAATGCCAGGACTGCAGCCCCAAGTCTGTTAGCCATCCTACCCTATGTGTGGATTACATTTAAAGTTATTTTGATGTTGTGTTTCCCCTGTCTGCTCTGCACAAACCTGGATTGATCCATGTGGATCAGAGATGGGAGGACAGGTTCCAAGCGCGCAGCTAACACCCTTGCCAAGATTTTGTAGTCAGCTGTGAATAACAAAATGGGGCAATATGAGGCACACACTGTGGGGTCTTTGCCCAATTTGGGGAGGACAGTGATGGTGGCCACCCTCATGGAAGGGTGGAATTATCCCCTTCTCTAATCCCTCCTGTAATGCCTCATACAGTTGATCAACAAGCAGGGTTTGGAAGGCCTTATAAAAATTTAAGGGCAACCTGTCTGGACCCGGGGCATTCCCCCCACTTAGTGTTTTGATGGTTGTTCAGATTTCCATCTTTTCTAGGGGAGTTTCTAGTTCTGTAGCCTTGGAAGGGGACAACACCATGATTGGAGTTTTAGCAAAGAAGGCTTGTAGGTGTTGTGGGGTTGAGGACTCCTCAGAAGTGTATAGCTTTTGGTAGAACTTTCCAAACTCAGTCCGTAGCTCAGGAGTGGATGTTGTAATTCCACCATTTGTTGTCTGAATTTGAGTAATGGTCCTATCCCCCTCCCTCTTCTTCAGCTGCCAGGCCAAAAACCTGCCCCCCTTCACCATGGAAGTAAGCACCAGCACTTGATAGTAATATGGACCTTTCAATCCCTGCAGTATTTAAGAGATCAAATCTCCATTTTAATTTGTGAATTACTGTGTACAATGGCTGTGTGGGTCTTTTCATTTGCGCTTCTTCACAAGCTTTAATTTTATTTCTAAGGTGCTTAACCTCTTTCTGAGCTACCTTTTTTCCATGTGCCGAATAAGACATAACCTGCCCTCTAACATAAGCTTTCAAGGCCTCCCATCTAGCCGCATGTGATGTTGCCCCTCTTTTATTGTATAACATGAATTCTTCAAGTGTATTGGTCATAAATGTAATAAAGTGCCTGTCTTTTAACAAAAGTGGGTCCAAGTGCCAGGTTCTTTGAGGGGGAGGACAACCACCCCTAGATCAACCGGTACTGTAAGATGGGCATTATCAGAGATCCACAATGGGTAGTAACAAGCCTGCCCCATACTACACAGGAGGGAGGAACTAACCAGAACCTGGTTCAGTCTGCCATAGGAGCAAGGAGCATGTGAGTAAAAACTATAATCTCTGTTGGTTGGGTTCTGATTTCGGCACACACCAATCAGGGAGAAGGTGTCCTCAACCTCCCCCAGCATGGTTGCGTTTCATGAGGTCTGCACAGGGGCTTGATTGGATCTGTCCAGTATTGTGTTCTGTACACAGTTATAGTCCCCCCCAAAGTATCCAAGGACCCCCAGTATCCAAGGACCCAGTTGCCATGTCCAAGGCCAAATGCTGGAAAGATCCCAGGTCTTCTATGTTGGGGGCATATATAGAACCCACCAATATGCCCCCCCCCCCACAGTCAGATTGGCCAGGACATATCTTCCACCGGGTGCTTAAGCTTTTTGTTTATTGCAACTCTAGTGCCTCTCGGCATCCTTATAGACACACCTCTTGCTTTGGTGGAGAAGCAGATTCCCGTCATTTTTATTGCCTCCTGCTTTGACATGTGGTTTTGCTTGCATAATGAGCAGTTGTGCTTTTCCCCATCTCATCTCTGCCATCATCTTTTTTCTTTTTACTACTGATTTCAGCCTGTTAACATTCCAGGTGACCACTTTAACCAAGCTACCTATAATCATCAGTAGAGGTTATAACAATGGTCACCAGATCTTTTCTCCCACTTCGAAATATGAATATTAAGCACGTTTACATATCAAATACAGTGCATGTCCCCGCACTGCATAATTTTAATCCCCCCAACAGTACCCCCCACCCCCTCTGAGGTTAACAAAGTAATAAACAGCAATATAACCTGCCAACTGATCAGCATAATATCTCCCTTTACCCCCTTCCCATCCCCATGACTTGGTCCCAAAATGCCCTTTCACCTTCCCTTTGCATGTGGATGGCGAGTAGTGTGTGTGAGCTGGGCATCTCCTTAACTCATGCTATTGTGAGATACAGTTCTTCACCTCCTACCCAGGCCTTGTCCAGGCATTGACCCAAGTAGTTTGGCCATTATAATTTCACAACCGTACAGCTAAGGAGCGGCACTCTGGTACCTGTACTCTTGTTGCTTTATAGCCAGATCCTTTATTCAACTGTCCAGAGACTGAAAGCTGGGTGCACTTATTCATAATCTTCTCTGTGGATGAGTGTTTATCAAAGCTGCTTCCACCCTGGAAAGAAAAGTGTAACACCAAGTGTCTTGTCCATACACGCTCAGGAGTGTTTGATGTCCCCTATCTCCAAATAACCCTCCCCTTTCCCAGAGTTCATCAGTTACTCTCTAATAGGTTTGTGCTCCTTACCATGTATGGAAATTAGATTGTTCTAAGCTACAGAGTAGATTTCCATAATATCATGCATGGAACATCAAATTACAATAGTTATGGCCTCTCTCTATGTGACCCCCGCTCTCATGACATTCTTTTGTACAATACACACAGCTGTTAGCCTGAGGTTCGCTGCCTCCCCATAGGAAGTTTTTAGCACTGGGTACATTCACTGTTACAGTCCCTATATAGGTTATGAGAATAACATTCTAACAATCCCTTCAATTTGATGTCCACCATCCCCTTCCCCCTTTTCTTTTTCCTCATCAACACATGCATCATGGCTTAAAGTTCAAAAATCAGCACTTCCCTGATATTAATCTATCGAGGCACATACAGACAAGAAGAGGCCACCCACTGGTACCCACATCCCCTGATGTGGTCAGGCTGGCTATTTGGGAAGGTAGATGTCCAGGATTTAAACACTTTTCTTAGGAAAGTGCCATTGGTGGGACAGGAGCTGCTGTCTCTAGTTCTACAGCATGGAGTTCATGAGCCAAGTCATTAAAAGAAGGCAGCATGCTCTACACAACTGTCATCTCCCACCTTTACCAGCCAGCCCTCCATGGAGAAATATTTTTAGTTGCAATAAGTGGAGGCTTGCAACTAACAGAGCAGGCATTGTGATCTATCCTGCTTGAGTCTCTCTCTGCTGTTGGGCTACAAGGCCTGTCTGCCATCATGAAGTGTGACACAGTAGTGTGGAGTTGACTAAGCCCACTGGAACTAGGCCGAAACTATGGTAGGATCCCCAGACACAACAATTAACCAGGTAAAACCAGAAAATGGAAATTATAACAGAACTATGAACAGTACCTGTCATTGTGCTCCCCCGATTCCAGGTATAACAGCGAATCCAGCTGATCGGCCACAGCAGAGGAATATTTACAGTTGGAGGTAGCAGTCTCCTTTGCAGCTCAGCTTGCCTTAAGATTACGTCAAGAAGGGGATATCCTCTCTTCTTCTCTGGCCGCATCAGACACCCATTTCTCCACCACCAAATAATTAGTGAAGACCTTGGGAGGCACTTCAAGATGGTTGATTTGAAGTTTAGCAGGGTAGAAAAAGGAGAACGTCCACCCCATTATATGATGCTTTTATTTCACTGAGATAAATTTTTGGTGCTTCCCCTGCAGTTCGCAGCTGTAATCTTGATAAATTGCCACTCTGGAATTTCCTAATTGAATCGACCCCTGTTTTTTTGGCAGCAGCCAAAATTACCTCCTTATCAGCAAAGCACAGGTATTTGATTAAACAATGCCTCAGGCGATCCGACTGCTTAGGTGGAGGACCTACTTTGTGTGCCCACTCAATTTCAAACTTCTCTGCTTCAGGAGGGAGTTTGAGGGTTTTTAACAACCATTGGTGCAGTCCAGTCTCTGGATTTCTCCCCTCTGTCCCCTCCGGTAGACCCACAATGCAGAGACTGAAGCAGCGAGAGCAGTTCTCCTGATCATCTTCCCTCTCCTGCAGCTCCGCAATGGTTTCCACATAAATGGTCTTATCCTGGGTTAGGGTGTTTGGGGAATCCTCCAACTCACTCACCCTTTGTTGTAGCTCTCCAATGTGTGTAGAGTGGGTTATGGTAGTCTCAGTGAGTCCAATCACCACTGGCTGCAAGTGAACAATTTGGGCCATTATGTTTGTAAATCCGGCCCTCATTTTGTGCTGCATGGCTTCTAGAGTGGAAGGTACCCCCACTAGTGAGCGCTACAATGTGGACATTGCAGGCTCCTTCACTGCAGCCGCTTGGGCCCGGTGGTGTGTGCGAGTGTCTGGACCACCCCGCTGCTCTTTTTGCGGTTCTGTGGCTCCAAACAAGAGTTTTGACTGTCGTATTTCTTTTTATTTTACTGCTGCCATGTGCCACTGCTGTCATTCCCTTACCAAAAGTGGTTGATGCCTGTGCAGGGTACCAGGTGAATGTTGATTTCAATGTAGATGCCCGGGGAGCTCAGGTACATGACAATTCGCTCATGATTTCTCACCCTCGACAATTCGCTCATGACATTGCACTCCCGCGTCAGTCCACTCCTGTAATGATACACTTCCAGTCAATTTTCTCCCTAATAAAATTTCTTTTATGAATATATTTAATTCTCCCTTAGAAATATTTGTCAGTTTCTGATTGGTCAACACAAATCTGTAGCCCAACACTCTGATTGGTTACTATTTCTACAAAAGGGCATTGTAATTCACTGTGCTATCATTCCTAACAACTGTTGCAGAGGAACACACTGTGTCTTTCATTAATCATGACTGGAAGATTTGTACTGTCAGAGCGCTCAAAGAAAAAGCTGGTTGATGACCAGAATTATATTTATACATTCCATAAGAATGGACATCAAGAAAAAGCAATTTGGCAATGTGAACTTGCTGTGAAAAAATCAAAGCTATGTAATGCACGCATTCATACCTTATCATATGATAATTAGAATTAGGGAGTGAACTACTGTATTATTGTATCTCATTTTATTTGTATTATTACTATTTTCTTGTGTGTTGTATCCCATGTATACTGTCCCTTGTTCCTTGTTAACAAACCCAGGTCCACCTCGAAAATGAGCTTGCTCAACGGTGATCGCCTGGTTAAATAAAGACTTTGATTGATTGATTGATTGATTGAACTCGGGAGTGAATTAGGGAATGAACTCAGAAGTGAATTGACCGAGAAGTGTGTTGTTGTAAGAGTGAATTGGCTCCAGAGCATAATGACAGGAGCGAGAAGTCACGGGCAGATTTGTCAGGAGCGCATTGTTGTGTTCCCAGGGAGCTCAACTAAATCGTGACTGCCATCATGTCTGCACAAGCCACGCCCCCACGATTTGCATAACTATTAATTATATGAATAAAATGTTTTGTCAAAAACAATTATTTGCATGAATATGACGTTTTGTCAAAAATAAATAAATAAAACTTAACAGTTTCTGATAAGCAAGATGACGACCACGCTGGGTGTGCCATCATATATAGCCTAAGTTTAGCTGCTCTAGTTTGTTCTTTTAGTTACACAAATTAGTATGTGAGTTTTGTTGATATTTTTATCACTTCTGTTTGATTGTGATGGCTATAGTTTATTTTATTTTCGATGATCGTCTACTATTCGACCATCGCTATTGGATGCCTTGCCGTACTGTTTGATTCCGTCTAAGAGCCTTTACTTTGGGCACACTTGGGTATATTCTGTGCGGGATTTGCTACATTCTTTATTTTATACATTATTTCCTGCTGCTGGATTAATTGTGGATTATTTGCTTGGAGTGTTTACTGCCAGTAACTGGGGTCAGCTGACTCTTGGCCATTGCTGGGACCTGGATTCGGAACAGCTTTCTGATCGCTCTTGATGCCGGAGTTGGTTAGAGGCTTTTATTAGCACCACTTTTTGCTGGGATACTCTAGTGGTGTGGTGACAGTTTGCAGCCCTTTGCTACCATTTCCTTTTTGAGGATATTGTGGCAGCCTTTTGATATGATCTGGTTAATTGCCATCTGTATTGCTGCCTGAACGCCTGGCCTGGGAGAGTCTATACGGACGAGAGTGGTGCGAACTGCTGTGGAGCCTACCATCCTGGTTGAGTTGCCAGACGATAGTGTGGATTGTAGACTGGTCTGGCTGCCTACGGTAGTGGGTGCCTGGTCTTTAGGTCTCCCCATGGGGATAGAGTATGCCAGCCGGAGGGCTGATGGAAAACTCTTTCTCCTGTGTCATACTGCTGCCTCTTAGTTTTACTAGGTGGCATTGGTTGGCTTAATGGGGTGTCTCTTTTGTCAAAGGACATATCCCTGAGCTGTGCTAGGGCCAGAAATATTTACACCTAACCTTCTGGCTTGATTCTCAACAGGTCTGCTGCTTTTTTCATCCTAGTCTAGATTATACCATTGGCAGGTACTGTAATCATTTTTGTTTATTTTGGAGGCAATGAGAGAGCCTCGGTGGAACTTAATATTTGTTATAACTCAGTTTTTGTGGCAGTGAGAGGGCCACATTTCCTGGACACTTTATTTTGACAGGGGTCGGGTGAGAGCTACCCTTGTTGTATCATCTTCAAAGGACCTGGCAAATCCCTGAAGCAGTTTCATACAAAGATACTTGACAATACATTTTTGGACAATGAAAAGTGACTTAATTTTGAACTTTAGCTGTCCTAACCTTTCGGATAGTTGTTTATGGGTTAGTTAGGGGTGGGATGAGATTGGTTTGATTTTACTGATTTTAATTTAGTTTGGTTTTTTTTATAGTTAGGTTATAAGAGCACTGTTTTGTTTTGGGGTGGGTAGTCAGATTTTTGAGTGTTGTGATTTTATCTTACTACTTCATATAAAATGTACTGGGGAGGTTTAACAACGGTCAGGCATTATTCCCCACCAGGCTCAGGGAACTATGTCCCTTTGAATGTCCCCCATTATCATCTGGCACTTATTTTAGGTGTCATGCTTTGGGGATAATTAGAAAGCATATAAGAAGGGGGAAAGCTGGGCCTGGATTGGAGTCGTGAGGTCCAGGAGGCACCCTGGGGTGAAATGGAGCCAGGACAGAGGCCCTTCCTCTCTTGTCTCTATACCCAAGGGTTCCGAGGTTAGCGGCAGGTGCTGAGGTCTTCCCCAACAGCTCATCCTACCTGGGCAGTGTTTCGCAATGCCAGATCTATTAAGAACAAGACAGCTATTATAGCTGATCTTGTTGGAACAACTGATCTGGCTTGCATCACCAAGACCTGACTGGACGAAAATGCAGGCCCTGTATAGGCCTCAGCAGTTCCGTCCAGGTGGAAAATTCCTGCAGGAGATAGCGGACTTCATCGACGACATGGTGTTGAGGTCTCCCAGAAGGATAATTCTGGGGGGCTTCAATGCCTGGGTCGACAATGAATTCTCGCATTTTGGTCAAAATCTCCTCCAGCTGATGACGATACTGGGCCTCACACAGGTAGTTACCTCCTCGACCCCTGTAGGGGGTCACTCATTGGATCTGATCTTTCTCTTGGATATGGAGACAGCTGACTTGGGGGTGGAACCAGTCAGCTGGTCTGACCATCACACCATAAGGTTCAGCTTCAGGGCCCCCCCCCCCAATAGATCTGCCCCTATGGAGATGGTTCAGTACCTCCCTTTAAGAGGAGTTATCCCCAGTGATCTATCAGCTGTGCTGGACCTATCAGGTTTGTCGGGTGAATCCATGAGCACAGATTATCTTGTATTAGCCTATAATAAGGCTATGGGAGATGCTCTGGGCAAGATTGCTCCTGTTCATGTTCGGCCTCTCACCCTTCTCCCAAAGAGCCCTTGGTTTGATGGCGAGTTGGCCGAAGGATGGAAAGAACCTGGCAGAAGTCCAGACTTGATGCTGACAGGCTTAGGTTGATGGCACATTATGATGGCTATCAATCAGAAATCACCTGTAAAAAGGCAGAATTTCTGCCCAGGGAGATTTCTGCTGTGCAGAATTGACTGGCTTAGCTTTTCCGGACTGTGGACAGATTGTGCAATCCAATCTGTCTCCAGCCCACAGAAGCCTTTTCTCATTCTAAATGTGAAGAGTTCGCCTGATTCTTCACAGATAAGATTGCCAGCATCAGCCCGACATCCCCTATGAGGGATTGTAGAGATCGGCATGAAGAGACATCACTTGGTCTGTCTGGTCAGATTTCTGCTGGCTGAAATTCATGGACATTGTGAAGATCATCCAAACATTGCACCCAACCAGTTGTAGTTTGGATCCAGGCCCTACACCCCTCTTAGTGGGATGTGTAGATGTTATCTGCCAAATCCTTGCTGAAATCATCTGGAAGTCTTTGGAGAGGGAGGTCTTTCCAGACCTCCTCAAGGAGGCAGTCGTTCAACCATTCCTTAAGAAATCTTCCTTGGATCCAGATTGTCTAGCTAACTACCAGCCTATCTCTAACCTGCCATTTGTTGGTAAGGTTATTGAAATGGTGGTTGCGCTGCAATTGGATGATCACCTTACAACTCACAATGTCTATGATACCCTCCTGTTTGGTTTTAGGAAGAAGCATAGCATGGAGACTGCACTTGTCCGGGTATTGAATGACCTCATAATGGCAAGAGATCGAAAGGCATGCACCATTCTGGTCCTTCTTGATCTGTCTGCTACATTTGACACTGTAGACCATGGTGTGCTGTTGAAGTGCCTGCAGCATCTTTGTGGGTTGTCTGGTACAATCCTCAAATGGTTTCATTCATTCCTCGTGGGCAGGTCTCAGAGAGTTGCCACTGGAACTTATTCCTCTGGCATTCACTCCCTGCCCTGCGGGGTGCCACAGGGCTCCATCTTAGCCCCCATGTTGTTTGCAGTCTACGTCCTGCCATTGGGAGATATCAACAGGCAATACAGTCTGAGTTTTCACTGCTATGCAGATGATACTCAGCTATATATGTCCTTTCTACCTGGACAGAATGATGCTAAATAATTGCCTTACTGAGATCAGAAATTGGATGAGTACCAGCTGGCTGAGACTGAATCCAGATAAGACTGAAGTGTTGGTAGTGGACCCTGGTCACCCGGGGGGAGGTTGGGGGCTGGACAGCCATCTGGTTTATTGCTTGGTGACGTACCGCTCACTACCTCAGACCGGGTGCGTAACCTGGGCGTTATTTTTGATGATGGTTTGACACTAAAATCTCAGGTGTCAGCTGTCGTCAAATCCTCTTTTTACCATCTGAGGAATATCACCCAGGAAACATCTGGTTCCCCCTGATGATCTTCCAACACTGGTCCATGTGTAACCCGTAGGTGGCGCTATCCCAAGGGCTACTACCCCTGCCTGCTTGGCTAGTAGCAGGTTAAGGGGCCTGGGTAATGAAACTGGTGCCTCCACCCGGAGGTCAGGGTTGTTAGTGGTCAAGCTAACCTGGGCACAGCCCTCCGGGAAACTGCAACCCCCCTCTTTCCTGTCTAGTGGCCTGAACAATATACAATAATTACTTTCTCAATGGCCCTTATTCACCAGGCAACTACCCACACTGTTTGCACTTACCACCAGGGCTGGTTCCTCTAGTTTGACCCTGGGGACCCCCTGAAAAACAAGGTTAAGCACAACAAATAGCAAGAGTACAATACTTTTGACACAAACTGGAACCACAGGCAGGTTAAATGCAAATGAAGTTAAATCTGATTTATTCAGGGGACTTGAACAAGGGAGGGGCTTAATCAGGTTGATTTGCTTAAAAGCTACAGTATATTAATCAGACAGTTATGCATGCAGTTCAGAGTCCCTACACAGTCACACACTCTGGATACCCAGGTAGGAAAATGGTGGGCTAGCCAGGAACGTTGCTGCTGGTTGGGGCCCTGTGATGGAAGAAAGCAACATGCACAACACACACTATTTGTAATCCAGAGCCATAGGGCTCAGTTCGTGAAAGAAAAAGCAAGAAGACAATCAGATGGCAACACTTTTAGATTTAGCTGTTGTTGCAGGGAGCTACCCTGATGTTTACTCACGATACCCAATACTGGACACAGGCAGGACTAAATCGAGACTGCAGGCTGTTGAGCTGGGGTGCCCGGAGAAACAGGGCACACAGGAATCCAGGAGTTCAGAGGTAGCTGGAAGTCCTGACAGGATGAATGCATTCAGCAAATCTTCTGTCTTCTTCAGGTTAAAGCCTGGTCACAATTCAATGGCTTAATTCACTCTCCAAATTCAGATTCAGTCCAAGAAAAGCACAAGTTCCCTTTCCGGGACAGCAGGCAGGCAGGCCAAACTCAGGCCTTTCCACAGTTCTCCCACGCAAATCCACTATGGATTGCTGGTCAAAATATCTTGAGCTGTTTCTTCTTCACTTCCCAACTTAGATCTAACTGAAACTGCAAGCAGTGTGGGACTTTCCCCAAGATCCAAAAGGTTCGGATGGCTGACCTGTCTGTCAGTTACAAGAAGGGCTCCCCCTCCAGGTTATTTTAGGTACCAAAAGCCCAAAACTACAATTCCTACAAGTTTTGTCCCCACCAAGCCCCTGTAGGCAGGCTCCATTTTAGAGTCCCAAATGTACTGATTGGCCCATTCTGACAGTCCAGGACCAAGATGATGGAAACAAACAGAACTGTCCATGCTGCAAAGAAGGCAGTTTAGAACAAACTGCAATATTATTACTACTCTAACAAATGATCAGCAAACAAGTGCATCTTCTAACAGAGCTCACTCTCAGATTAATTATGACTGCAATCCAGGCAGCTCTTAAAGAGACGGTACACAGATGCTATAAAGTCACTCTCTGGCAATACTGTACATTTAAACTGCTAAAATGCAGAACACGAGCCTGGCAGTGAGATTTTAGGCAAGCACAAGGAAGACTTTTTGGGAACCCCCATTTGTAAGGGGGTTACACCCTTCCCTGCCTGGAGAAAACTTGGTGTCCATGTCAAGTCTGTACCATCATGCATCAGTTAACATAAACTTATTACTTTACTATACATATTCACTACACTTCATGATACTATATCCATAAGGACAATACTTATGCATGTTTCATACAGATAATACTGATTCCACTATGATTAACATACTTGTGACATCACAATACAGATGCATGTTATAACTTCCTGTACATTAAACAGTATAGGAGAGGGCCCTTACCTATCAGCTAACTTGGGGCTGGATGGGGCAGGGGCACCATACTGAGAAGGAAGAACAACCAACCTGGAATTGGCCATTAAGCTCAGTTTGGATAGTGAGCTCTGAGAAATATAAACACCTTTGTGAACCACATTGAGAGGCAAATCCACTGGCCTCCCAGGAGAATCATAACTGAAGCACAATACTGGCTTGACAGCTCAGCCAGTCTCTCTGGAGGGAACAGTCACAGTCTCTGTACTTTCAGCACTAAATTTGGAGCTTTTGTCATTCATGAGGGGTGCCTCTGCATGGATGGGAATGTCCAAACTGGGAGCACCATCAGCTCCTTGCTCTGTAGGTTCTGTTTCTACAACACTTTGCTCATTATAATCATCTGACAAATGCCCAGGTTACTCATTTTTTAGAGGCTGTAGCACAATTAGGCTTTGCGGCACTGAAAGGGGGCTGTCAACACTCTCACATTGTTCTTCAGGTTCTGGTGAGTCACCAGGGAGACTGACACCATCAGCCCCTTCTTCGGGCAATTGACACAGTTCCACAAAACACAGAGAGTCTGCAACCTCAGATGTGATGCTTTGCACCTCACTTTCAGGGAGCATTGGCTTCAAGGATGAAGCTGGGGGTTTGGCAGTCCAGAAGGCCCAGCTTCATCTCCACAATTAGTCATAGGGTTACCTCAAAACAGCTGACTCAATTCATAGGAGGGGTAATAGGCACTGTCACACTCACTATCATCAGAGGTGGACTGACAGTCACTATCATTCTGGGCCTGCTGTGGGGAAACCTTAACTCTGTAACTACTGGGGTAGGTTGACTCTGTCTCTTTGTTGCAGCAGTATGTGTCACCTGCCCAAAGGAGGCAATGTCTGCTGGCTCAGCTTCAATAATAACTTGGCCGATATGCAGCAAATGGTTACGGTGCATGGTCTTGACAGCTTTGGAGTTATTCTCTGGGCGTACCTTGTATAATGGTAGATCATCCAACTTTCCAACTACTGCATGAGGAAGATGGTGCTACCTATCAGCAATTTTGTGCTTGCCATGTAGTCCCAAATTGCGTAACAAGACACGGTCTCTGGGCCATAGCTCTTGAGCCTTTACTTCCTTGTCATGCCTCTCTTTGTTGGCTAGATTTCTTGTAGCGGCCATTGTCTGGGCCAGTTGATATGCATGGTTCAATTGAGCTTTTAGTTTCTGTACATACTGTAGGTAGTTTTCAGCTCGGACCCCATCTGGAGAGACCCCAAAACAGACATCAGCTGGCAGGCAGGCCTCCCTCCCAAACATGAGGCAGTAGGGGGAGAACCCAGTAGCTTCTTTTTTGGTGCAATTCTACGCGTGTACCAAGGTGCTAATCTGCTGGCTCCACTTATGCTTGTCTTTTGGGTGGAGGGTGCACAGCATGTCTAGAAGGGTGCGGTTAAAACATTTTGGTTGAGGGCCCCTCTGCGGATGATAGGGGGTGGTTCTTGACTTCCACACCCTCCACAGAGAGAGCATTTCTTTGATTAGCCTACTTTCAAAGTCTCTGCCTTGGTCAGAATGGATCCACTGGGGGCACCATAGTGGACAAAGACATTTTCCACTAGTACCTTGGCCACGGTAGACGCCTTTTGATCTTTAGTTGGAAAAGCTTGTGCATACTGTGTGAAATTATCTGTAACCACTAACACATTGCCAATGGCTACAACCTTGGGTGCTCTCTAACTGGGATGTCATTGTGTTCCCCTCATTGGGTGGGCTCCCGATCAACTGTGGTGGTAGATTGCAGCTGCTGGACATCCAGTTTTTTCCTATTGTGGGTGGATCCCTTGGCTGCTAACTTGGGGCCTGGTGGTTAGCATAGGTATTACCATCACTCCTTGCCAACTATCCCTGGTATTGACATGGGGGACCATGAACATTCTTTTATGAAGATGTCGCCCCTTCCACTTGTGTGTTCCATCACCCTTGGTCTTCTCGCTGTCCTTAGCATCTCCTGGTTTATTGGTGTCAGTGCTCCTCCTGTGGGGGAACCCTGGAGCACCCATGCCCAGCCAGAGGAGTCCAACTTCACCTTCTCCAACCTTATAGCTGGAGGAAAATGCTCCCCCCTGGGTTCTTTGCTGTCTGGACCTCAGGTGCTTCCTGCACCCAGCCCAAGTGGTAATGCGTTATGGCCATAAGCTGCCTGCCAGGGATGGCTCCTGTCCCTTAAGGCATCTCCTTTAGCTCCTATTGGTGACCCTAGCACTCGCGGGTGACATTGAGCTTAACCCTGGTCCGCCCTGCTAAGCCTCCCCCTCAGCTGTGGGCTGGTCGGCTGTCAAAGGTCTGAAAATAGCTCATCTCAATATTCGCAGCCTCCTGCCCAACTTGACAGAACTTCTTGCTTGGGTCACCTATCACAGGTCTGACATTCTTGGCATAACTGAAACTTGGCTTAAACCCTCAACTCCAAATTCTGCATGTGCCCCTTCCCGACTATGAACTTGTCAGGTAGGATCATCCGGGGAAAAAAAGAGAGGGGGGTGGCATCTTGGTCTACTACAGGAGCCACCTCAACCTGTCGGTTTTACCCTGTCAACAGCCATTGCAGTCCCCCTGTGAGTTACTACATACGGTAATGTTGCTTGGGATGACCAAAAAGCTACATATTATATTTACCTACAATCCTCCTATGGGGGCATAAAGGGGGGCTGTCTGACCTCCTTGATACCATTGGTTCCGTGACCCGGCATAATGAGTTAATGATTCTAGGTGATCTTAACCTAAACTGACTTGGTAGTAACACCAAAGCTTTTGAGCAGCTACTGTACTTGCTGGTCTCTCCCTGTTGTAGCTCATCAAGGACCCTACCAGGTGCTCTCCTAGTGGAGGTGTAAGCTCTCTTCTGGATTGGGTACTGACAAACAGACCTGAGAGGATCAGCTCGTCAGGCATCCTTCCCGACTCCATCTCTGACCACTGCCCCATGTACTGTGTGTGAAAGATCCCCTTCCTGAAAATTCTGCATAAGATCATACAGGTCAGGGACTTCTCTGGGTTTGATCTTGGCTCCTTCCAAGATGATATCCAGCACACTGGCTGGTCTGCAGTATGGAATGCCCAGGACACCTCATCTGCCGCCACTCACTTCCTCAGCACTTTTAGGGCTCTGCAGGTTAAGCATGCATCCCTCATCAGTTGGAGGGTCAGGGGGTCGGCTACAAAATATGAGCCTCTTAGCCCTTATGAAGTCCAGGGACAAGTGTTGGGCAAATTTCAAGGCCACGTTGGATCAGGCTGTATTTCAGCAGTACAGGAGAATCAGAAATGAGTGCAAGAAAGCAATAAGGGCTGCCAAAAGCGAGTTTTGCAAAACTGTGCTGCTGAGCTCAGCTAGGGACCCCAGGAGGTTCTGGAAGAACATTAAGAACATAGTTAGTGGTTTCTCGAGTGGTGAGGCCTCTGATATGCTTATAGATGGAGCGAGCTGCAACAACTCACTAACCATTCCAAATGCATTTAGCCTGTATTTCTCTGACCCATCTGCTTTCACCTCGTCATCCCCCCCCAGTGGAGGTGATAACTGTGGACAGGTTCCTGCCCCTCCACTACCCCGGCTGCTCTTTCACTTTAAACCTGTGATGGTGCAAGAGGTGCAGAGATTGCTCTCTGGCCTATTCCCTTTTCCAGTGCTGGCCACGATGGCTTGGAGCTGAAGCTCCTCTGTCTTGGTGCCGCTCATATTGCCTCCCCAGTGGCCCATATTTTCAACCTGTCCCTGTCATCGGGGGCTATCCCGGACATATGGAAGGTTGCCAGGGTGGTCCCTATCCTTAAACAGGGGAACCCCAAACTGATTGAAAACTACCGTCTGATAGCCATTCTGTCAGCGGTCAGCAAACACCTTGAGAAAGTTGTGGCAGGGCAACTCTCGGAGTATTTTCAGTCACATGACCTACTGTCACCTGTGCAGCATGGCTTTCAGAAAGGGCACAGCACATCCTCTGCCCTTGTCACAGTCCTGTCCTGGATCAGGGCGGCTATGGACCAGGGCAAACTCTCTGGGGCAATCTTTATAAACCTCTCCAAGGCCTTTGATCTTGTTGATCATACAATGCTCTGTACTCAGCTTAGGTCCTATGGTCTGTCACCTGGTGTGCTCCGTTGGTTCTCCAACTATCTACATGGCAGAAAGCAGCTTGTCAAATATGGCAAGGAGCTCTCGGGCACTACTTCTGTAACCATGGGTGTCCCCCAAGGCTCTGTCCTGAGGCAACTGCTCTTCTCCATTTTTGTTAAACTCCCCTCCGTCTCTGTCCATTGTAGGCCCATCCTCTATGCGGATGACCTGGTCATCTTCACTCATTCTCCAGATATAGAGGTCATTAATCGTCACCTGAGTGAGGATCTTGGGAACATTCAGTCCTGGATTTCATCCCATAAATTGGTTCTTAATCTTAAGAAAACCCAGGCCATGCTGTTTGGGTCCCAGGCCAAGATTAAGGCCTCTCCTGCTCCTTTATGCATTACTGGTACTGACGGTGTCCCACTCCTTGTTACCGACAACTTTAAATACCTTGGGGTGACACTTGACCCACAGCTTGACCTTGGCCACCACATTCAGAATGTATGTAAGACTTTCAACTGCAAACTGGGTCTGACATACAGAGCTAAGAGCAACCATACTCCTGCTGCCCGTCTTGCTCTTGCCAGAGGTGTGTTCCTCCCTTCACTTTGTTATGGGCTGCTTTTGTTTGCTCGCTCCTCCAAAGCTCACCTTTCTAAGTGGTCTACTGCCTACAATATTGTCTGCCATTTTGCCCTGGCTGCCCCTCTTCTCACCCATCATTGTGACCTATAGAGCAAGCTGAATTGGCTCTCCCCATCTAATCATATAGACTTCATCCTTGGGTGTTTCATGGGCAAGGTCCTTGGCACTGGCACCCCTCCTGGGCTGGCAAAATTCCTTGTCCCGGCCACCTCCTCAGCCTATTCTCTCAGGTCTCTGGGTCCCACCATCCTCAAGATCCCTGCTACCCGGACTCCAATAGGGGATAGAGATTTTGCCGCATGTGCTCCCAGGCTATGGAACTAATTTCCTGCCCAGGTTCGCTCCTCCCACTCATATGTGTGCCTTTGATCCTCCCTATGGAACCATTTCAAACTCTCTTCAGCGTGTGGTTGTCCCAAACTCCCATGATCTTGCCTGATCCTTCACTGCACCCCTTTCTCTTGGATGTGTTCTGACATGTATGGGTTGATTGCTGGGTTTTTAAGGTACCTTACCCCATGTTTTTGGGGCGTTGCTCTAACCGAGGCTCCACTTCCTGGGGCCTTAAGTTGTATATAGTCTTGTTTCTGCAGCACC
Source organism: Neoceratodus forsteri (assembly GCA_016271365.2). NCBI lineage: Eukaryota > Metazoa > Chordata > Ceratodontiformes > Ceratodontidae > Neoceratodus > Neoceratodus forsteri. The sequence continues at coordinate 673,972,020 of CM028133.1, read as the reverse complement.
TCAATTTGTACTTATTGTACTGCTCTTAGTTTCTACATGTGTTGTTCTACTGTGTATATACTGTATAAGATATGGCCTACCTGACTTGTAACCTGGCTCAATCTGTATCATGTTGCCCTCTGTACTTAAATCTGTAATTCCTGTACTCTCCCGGGTTGTACCTGAAAATAGGCAATTGTCTTGTCTAGTGTACTTACCTGGTCAACAAAAGTTAAATAAATAAATAAATAAATAAATAATGTTCCACTGATCAGGTTCTAAAACACAAAAAGTCTATGCAGACCAATTCTATGGGGGTGCTGATAGTAATATTGACAAGGGGGGGCAGCCCTCTGAGGTAGGGCTTTCCTTTGTAGGCAATGACTGCAGGTCTTTACATGATGCTCAACATCTGCCCCCATCTTGGGCCAGTAGAATCGAGATTATACCAGGTCGAGAGTTCTGTCAATATCGAGGTGCCCCATGTGATTGTGGAGGAACCTCAGTACCAAATCTTTAAAGGCCATGGGCAGGACCAATTGCTGCTTGTCTACTCAACCACTGTGATCCACTGTCTCTCTGTATAACAACTGATTGTGTAACTTCAACCTGGGGCATTCTTTAAACAATAGGGCAGTTCACAAGTCAGGGGAATGCAACTGGGACACATCTTTCCCAGCACGCAGGGCATCAAGTGCTGGCTGAATCATAGGATCTTGGGATTGAGCCCACTGGATATTGTCATTGTCAAATTGAGGTAGTGCACTAATTATCTAGAGCAGAGAAATGGCAATAGGCAGCCTATATGCAGGTATCAGGAGGGCCTAAGCAACCTATTAAACAGTACACTGCATCGGTAGACATCTGTTCATCTCTATCAAACTGTTGGTACAATGCTCGGATGACAGGCTCAGACAACCTGACCCAATCACTCTTGGAGAATGGCCTTCATGACAGTGCATCAGCATCAACATGGTTCAGTCCTGGCCTGTATTCAACAGCATAATAATAGGTTGATGAAGCAGAGAGCCACCGGAACCCAGTAGCATCCAACTTAGCTGAAGTCTGTACATAGGTTAAAGGGTTGTTGTCGGTCTTCACCAATATCTTTGCCCCATAGAGGTACTCATGAAACTGGTCAACAATGGTCCATTTTAGAGCAAGGAACTCCAGCTTGTACACATGATAGTTTTGTTCTGATGGAGTCAAGCTTCTGCTGGAAAAAGCCTCTGGTCTCAAACCATCCTCATGGTCTTAAAACAGTACAGCTCCTAGGCTCTGCAGACTAGCTTCTGTATGCAACACATAGGGCTTGGTAGCGTCAGCATAGGTGAGGATGGGGGCATGGGTGAGCTGGTATGTGATTTTGTGGAAGGCTGCTTCACATTCCGGTGTCCAGCAGGGCCCAAAAGGTTCACCTGTTTGGAAGTATACTTTCTCGGGTTCTTTGACAGCCCCTTTCTTGTATTTACAGTTGGTAGGGGGGTAACCCTGGTTGAGATTCAGGAGTGGGCGAATCACCTTGGAATGTTCCTTTATGAATTTGCAGTAGTAGCCACAGAACCCCCAGAAACATTGTAGTTCTTTCAGGTTATGGGACTGAGGCTAAGTAGTCAGTGACTCGACCTTATTGGGATCAGTCTCTATCCCTACTGCAGATACTTTGTGCCCCACGTACTTCACTGAGGTTTAAAAAAACTGGAACTTGTCAATGGACAGCTTGAGGCTGAAGTCTTCCAATTGGTCTAGGACTTTAAACAGTCAGATCTTATTCTTCTCTAATGTGCGTTCCAACACAATGACATCATCTAGGTACACTAGGCATTCCAGCAAGTTCATATCTCCCACCGCACGTTCCATCAGTCGCTGACAGGTGGCCGGGTCACCTGAAATCCCCTGTGGCATTCTCAGGAATTCGTAGAACCCCAAAGGACAGATGAAGGCTGTTTTCTCATGGTCCTCTGTGGCAATCGGAATCTGGTAATATCCACTGTGAAGATCCAATACTGAGAACCATTTGCTCCCATTCAAGCAATCCAGTACATTTTGTATACGGGGCATGGTGTATTGATCTGGGACGGTCCGCTGGTTCAGGGTTCAATAATCAACACACATCCTCTCTGACCCATTCTTCTTATGCACAGCCACAATGGGGAGGCATATGGGCTCCTTGATTCCTGTATCACGCCAGCAATGAGCATTTCCTGAAGGTGTCTCCTCACATCATCTATGTCCGCTGGGTCAAGGCATCTGGATCTCTCTCTCGAAATGACCAGACATCATGCAGGCATATATGATGCTCTACATGTTGGACACACCCCATGTCCCATTCTTTTAACGAGAACACTTGGTCTTTCTGGGCAAGTTACTTGCTAATCCTAGCCTTCCATTTAGCTGGCAGCGGGGAATCACCAAAGTCAAATAAGTCCAGGGTCACTCTCTCCTTTTGGCCAGAGTACTTGGTATTGGGTAATACTCCAGTGTCTGCACAGTCTACTGTAGCTAGAGTGCACCCTCTGTTCACCCGGACCTCCCAATCTGACATATTTTGAATCTGGGCCATCACTCATCATGTATAGGTATGGGCATGGGGAGGCAAGATGCTGGGTTTAACCAATAATCCTTCTGGCAACTTTCCATCACCTGGTGTATCCAACATTAATATTTTGTTCTTTACGTTTCTCTTTAGGCAGATTTCTCCATGGATTGTGCACTGGGAGTTGGGGGCCAATACCAAGGAGTCAGGTTCCCTTTTCCACACTATCCCCACTGGATCATTTGGGTCCTCCTTATTGGGTTTCTGTTGTAAGTCATGTGCCCTTTTTACTAAGGCTGGAATTCTTAGGGCCCGTCCAGTCAGTTGCCTTTGTTTCTCAGGGCAGAGTTGTGCTAGTCACCCAAACATGTGGGTGTTTGTTCCAATTAACAGGGGAACCCCATCATACAGTCCGGTTGGGGGACACACTAGGGCCAGTGTCTCTACTTGCTCCTCTATACAAGTTACAGTTGCAGGAAAAGACAACCAGAGGTGGACATATCCTAGGTAGGGATAAGAATTGTTGCTCGGCCCCCACACATGTAGGCCTTCCAGGGATTGTAATGGCACATCAGATAAGCGTTCGTCACACCAGTCCCTGAAATACAGTGGTAACTTACGACCCACTGTCAGGCACAGCCTGAGTAGAAATACCATTCACAGCCACAGCAGTCTTCATTGAAGGACCCACTATTTTGGACCAGCCTGGAGGGACAACAGCAGGGGCCTGGACAGACGATTTACCCACAGAGGGGTTTGAGTTAGGATGGCCGAAGCCCTTACTGCGGTCATTTCATGCACCCCCTTAACCACTCACTCATTTTCTGAAACTCTCCTTGAAGCCAGTTCACCACTTTCTCTAAGTCCTTCTGAGACCGCCATTTCCTCCTCATATGGCCATCCTTGCCACAATTGTGACAAATGACAGGCTCTCGGGGCATCCTTTGGGAAAACACAGCAGGGGATGCTGGAGCATCGATGGGAGATTGTGATCCGACTTCTGCTGGTAGTGTACCATGTCTCAAAAGTTCCTTTAGGGTGGCAGTTAATTCCTTGAACTCAGCCAAGAAGCCACCCTTAGTAGAGGATTTATGAGGGTGCACCCCACCCCCATAACAGTCACGTCCTGACAGGCACCAGGGTCTCTGTCAGCAGGGGATACCTCAGCAAACTCACCCAGTTGTGCTTTTCTGACCTCCTTCAGCAACTCCTCCAACCGCCATTTAGCCCATGGTGGGACACTCATAGTGGTCTCCATTTCGGAAGAGCCTTCCAGTTCCATGATCACTTGGGCTGCACTTGCCCCATAATTACAATCTCCATCTTCACCTTCTATCTCCCGGAGTTCTTTTATCAAGTCACAGTAGTCAAGTGGGTTACCCATCCTATCTTGGCGCCTTAACTCATTCAGGCCTAGATACGTCTGTAGGTGGCATCTGAAAGCATAGCCACTCAGGACAATAACGCCTGTAGATGTACTCAGCTGACTTTCACTCAGGCCTAGAAACGTCTGAGGAAGTCAGCAGTTTTTACCTAAATATTAAAAAACTGAATTGCTTAGAATTGATTGCATAACACCGTTAGAAAGGTAATTTTGTGCTGAAAACTTTTGCTGCTGATACTTTGTGTCTATCATGTATACTTTAGGGTCATTCACATTTGTTTAAGGTATGGTGTGAATGGCTAACATCTGTCTCTCAAGCATCACCTAAGCACCTTGAATAAATCTGAAAAAAAATACAGTTGTTTGGTAGTTCAGCTACTATAAAATAAAAACTAAATGGATTACAATTGCTTGCATAGCACCATTAGAAAGATAATGTTGTCCTGAACAATTTTGCCACTGATACTTTGTGTCTACCACATATACTTTAGGAGTTATTTGCATTTGTTTAAGGTATGGTCTGCATGACTGACAGTTGTCTCTCATGCCTCACCTAAGCACCTTGAAAAAAATCAGTTGTTTGGTATTTCAGCTAATATAAAATAAAAACTAAATTGATTACAATTTATTGCATAGCATCATTGGAAAGGTAATGTTGTGCTGAACAACTTTGCTGCTGGTACTTTGTGTGTAGCACTTAAGGTTCAAGAGGTATTCATGTTTGTTTGTGGCATGCTGATTACGGCTTGATTTTGCTTAGAAAGGCCCAGGATGCAGTGCTAAGAGTATACAGGGAACAACTGGTGAAAGTCTCAAAGTGCTCTTATGGCGTGAATGAGTTAACTGGATGATCTGTAGTTTAGAATGCTTGGCATGTTGTAGTATGTGCCCCAATCTCACATGGTTCAAATCACTGGCGGCTACCCCACCTTTCCAGTAAGCTTTCTACAGAGCTCTTTCTAGGCGAGTAACATACACAAACAAACTTTCCCCCTTCTATTGTTTGGTACCTTGGAATTTCCACATCAAAGTCTCCCCTGACTCAATGCTCCCAAAATTGCCTTCAAGTACAGATAGGTACTTCTGAGCAGTTGCATCAGGGTTTGGGGACCTCAAAAATGTTATGGCTTCAAGGGGAGGGGCCCCTCAAACTTTCTATGATTCTTTTCCACTTCTCAGCCTCCACACACTGCCACTCGGATACCAAGGGGGCAACATAGTTGATCCAGGTCTCCTAGCCATCCTCCCCCTGGGGGGTTGGGAGGGTGCCCAAGAAGATTCTCAGCCTTCAGTAGGAGTCATGACTAATGGCAGGTGCAGATATAGGGGCCAGCATTGGCACAGGCACAGAAGGCAGGGCAGTAATAGGTGCTGGAGTGGGAGGGAGTGTTGGGGTAGGAACACCCCCAGGTGGCAGGAATAGTTTCTAAAAAGTCCTCTATGGTTTTCCCTTCCTCCAGCAACAGCTTAACAAATTTTCCCTCAAAAGTCTCAGATAATGGTGAGAGCTCATCCTCCCCAGGGTCTTTACTGTCTTTTTTTATCACTTTCCAGGTGGCTAGGACCCTTCTGAGGCAATAGTCTGTGGCACTTTAGAGCTGTCCACGAGGTCTCTATGCTCTACCAAGGCTATGAAAGTTTGGGCAATCAAATCAGCCTGTCGACCCACCACCACAGGGTTTTTTAAACATTCAACTTTGGAGAGTGCTTCCTCTACAGTGTTCTTACTGGTACCCAAGGGAATATCCAGTATAAGCAGAACATTTTGGGGGTCGATCTCCTGCCCAGTACACCACCCCACCAACTGGTGTACAGCCACTTCTACTGGGGTACCCATTAATCTTTAACAATAATTCATCATTTTTGGCCACTAGAAGGCACAAAATCCCAGCAGTGAGCCTCCAAGATGTAATGCCTAGGTGGCGCTATCCCAAGGGCTACTACCCCTGCCTGCTTGGCTAGTTGCAGGTTAAGGGACCTAGGTTCTGATACGATTGCTTCCACCCATAGGTCAGGGTTGGTAGTGGTCAAGCTGACCTGGGCACAGCCCTCCGGGACACTGTAACACCCCCTTTTCTCCTTCTAGGGGCCTGAACAGTACACAATAATCACTTTCACAATGACCCTTATTCACCAGGCAATTACCCACACTGTTTGCACTTACTACCAGGGTTGGTCCCTCTAGCTTGACCCTGGGGACCCCCTGTAAAACAAGGTTAAGCACAGCAAATAGCAAGAGTACAATAATTCTGGCACAAACTGGAACCACAGTCAGGTTAAATGCAAACAAAGCTAAATCTGATTTATTCAGGGGACTTGAACAAGGGAGGGGCATAACCAGGTTGATTTGCTTAAAAGCTATATTAATCAGACAGTTATGCATGCAGTTCAGAGTCCCTACACAGTCACACAGTCTTGGTACCCAGGTAGGAAAATGGTGGGCTAGCCAGGAACGTTGCAGCTGGTTGGGGCCCTGTGATGGAAGAAAGCAACATGTACAACACACACTATTTGTAATCCAGAGCTGGAGGGCTCAGTTCATGAAAAAAAAAAAAAGGCAACAAGACAATCAGACTTTTAGACAACACTTTTAGATTTAGCTGTTGTTGCAGGGAGCTACCCTAATGTTTTCTCACGATACCCAATACTGGACACAGGGAGGATGAAATTGAGACTGCAGGCTGTTGAGCTGGAGTGCAAGGAGAAGCAGAGCCCACACGAGTCACCTAAGCATCATTCCTCTTCAAGGCATTGAGAAGAGGGCTGATCCCCAGGCCAGTCTCTTGTCGATGACTTTCTCTGCGTAGCAGGTATTCTGCCTGAGTCAGTGAAGCAGGGCCCAGGTAAACAAAATGGATACGGATTCAGTCCGTGGAGCTGGATACAGCCTCCAGCAAGCAAAACACAGTTCAGATACACAGTGGGGAACCAAATCGCAACCCACTATAAGCACACAGCACATTCACATGTAAGGAAATTCCACTGTACCAGGCAAATGGCTCCCCGGTCGCAATTATAGAGTCTTTGCACAATCCGGGAGTTCAGAGGTAGCTGAAAGTCCTGACAGGCTGATCACATTCAGCAATTCTTCGATCTTCTTCAGGTTAAAGCCTGGTCAAACTTCAGTGGCTTAATTTGCTCTCCAAGTTCCCTCTCGGGAACAGCAGGCAGGCATGCAGGCCAAACTCAGGCCTTTCCACGGTTGTCCCACATGTATCCACTATGGATTGCTGCTCGAACTATCTCGAGTTGTTACTTCTTCACTTCCCAACTCAGATCTAACTGAAACAACTGCAAGCAGTGTGGGACTTTCCCCAAGATTCAAAAGGTTCAGTTGACTGATCTGTCTGTCACTCATAACAAGAGCTTCCCCTCCAGGTTATTTTAGGTGCCAAAAGCCCAAAACAACAATTCCTACAAGATTTGGCCCCACCAAGTCCCTGTAGGCAGGCTCCATTTTAGAGTCCCAAATGTACTGATTGGCCCATTCTGCAGTCCAGGACCAAGATGATGGAAACAAACAGAACTATCCATGCTGCAAAGAAGGCAGGTTAGAACAAACTGCAGTATTTTTACTACTCTAACAAATGATCAGCAAACAAGTACATCTTCCAACAGAGCTCCCTCTCAGATTAATTATGACTGCAATCCAGGCAGCTCTTAAAGAGACAGTACACAGAGGCTATACAGTCACTCTCTGGCAATCACTTTTAAACTGCTAAAATGCAGGACACCAGCCTGGCAGTGAGCATTTAGGCAAGCTCAAGGAAGACTATTCGAGAACCTCCATTTGTAGGGGGGTTATAGAGGGAAGGTTTTTTCAGAGGGGGGCATACCACCCCCTCCTTCAGGGTGTCTGGAAACACTCCAGTCTCTACCAAGCACCCAACTATCTCAGCTAGGACCAACCCGATGACCTCCATGCTCTACAGCAGGAGGCGCATTGGACCTGGGTCCAAACTACAATAGGTCGGTCACAAACTCTGGATAATCTCCACAACATCCATGATCTCCAGCCAACCAAAGTCAGACCAGACAAACTGGGTGCCTGTAATCTCCCACCAATCACTGCAGCACACATTTGAATGAGCTGTGCTGATCTCCAGCCTGATGGTGTGTGAAATGGTGTGGGATAAACAAAGTGCTCGGACAAAAATTAGCAGAATAAACTTAAAAATTTATTACCTAGAGCGGACTGGAAATGACAAAATAATAAACCAAGCCAAAAAAATCCACAGTTTACATATCAGAGGTAGTACTGACTATCTCAGGACTGGGTGTTGACAGATTCACACCCTCTCTTACACTGCTAGCTTCCTAGGTAGTTCTGCTTATATAGCAGTTTCTACAGACATGTGACCTCGTTACTCCAGTTTTAAAATGTTATCCATTCAATCTTTCTCAAAATAAAATATCTTATTTTATTTAAACATAAAGTAACATTCCAAAAACATTTTGACATTCAAAACACATTTTATGAGCTGTCTCAATATTTTAACTTTCACAGAAGGGAAGTTCCTCTTTGTAAGGGATTAAAAACAGGGAAACTGGGCGCGGCCAGTCCATAGGGAACAATGAAGCAGGGAGCTTCTGAAACAGCAGCATTTTGGCTACACAGAAACTTTAAAAAGAAAACTACCTTGGTATAATTTAAGTTGCCTTATACAGGTAAGTCAAGTGTTACTTAATTCGTTTTAGTACAGCCAAACATATTTCTTCCTAGAGGTGTTGGTAATGTGAGTGTTTTCAGCAAGTAGCAGAGGCACACAAACAAAGTTTACTCACATTACCAATACTCTCTTTCAGTAGTGCTTTTAAGGGGAACTCTTCTGTGCCTTGTGGAGAATTTACTGTAATTAAATGGCAGCACTAGCTTATAGGAATACTGTAGCCCAAACCAATACTTTTCAGGCGTTTAAACAGTTTTCTACAGACTGCTAACTAAACAACAAAGGCAGAGCTCAGAATGAATTTAAACAGCAGCAGTCTGGACTTCTCTGTATCTCCCATAAAAGGAAGGCTTTACTTCACTTGTATTTTGTTTCTTTTCGTCCGTTCTGTCTATAATGCAGACGGACACCCTTATTAAATTAAATACTGCTTCCAGAGCTCTTTCTATCTTATGAGTAAAAGCAGCTTGAGCAGACTTCTTAAAACGCTCATGACTGTCGCAATGCCTGCTTTCCAAAGAGGTTTAAACTAATTAATTGAAGACTTGAAGTTACAAGCCAGCATTTTCTTTATTTTTAAATACATTTCTGCTTCACACTTAGTTTCCATAACTTAAGGCTGCTAGAGTTATGAAGGAGATCCATGATGTACACAAGGGGGGGGGGGAATCACACACAACAGAAGGCATAAAAATAAATACAGATTGTGGGTGGCCAGCCCAACAAACACCACATACAACATAAAACAGGACACAGTGTACATCTTGGAGTCCCTCTGAATGTCCTGCAGCATTTGTATTAAGGAAACCCAAAAAGGTGGGGGGGGGTGGCAGATGGATCTTCGGCTTGCTCTCTCTTACATTCCTCCCCACCCAAAACCAAACAAATTATGTTTGGTTTACAAGAGCTACTACTATACCTATCTTCAGATCTCTACTCAAGAGATGGAGCCATAGCCCACCCTCACCAAGGCTCCACCTCGGGGTCCCTAAAAAAAAAATAAACTATCTATTATAGATACTTATTTCTTTTAATAATCACTACCCTTCTTTTACCCCGAGGCCTGAAGATAGGTAGGTACAGTTTCTACTCCATATCTAGATAGAAAGTCGGCATTCTTATGCTCTCAACCTTTTCTATATTTTATCGTAAACCTGTAGGGTTGCATTGCTAAGTACCATCGCATTATACGAGGGTTTTTATCTTTCATCACATGAAGCCAACATAGAGGGTTGTGGTCTACCCATAACTCAAATTCCCTACCCCATAAATAAAAGCATAAAGCTTCTATTGACCACTTGATTGCCAGACACTCCTTTTCAATAACTGAATAATGTTTTTCTCTTTCATGTAACTTCCGCTTATAAATATGACTGGATGCTCTTCTCCCTGTATTAATTGAGTAAGTACCGCCCATATACCACAATTGGACGCGTCTGTTTGTACTATAAATGGCCGGTTAAAGTCAGGAGAGTGTAGAACTGGTGAAGAACATACCCGAGCCTTTAGTTTGCTGAATGCTTCTTCACATTCAGGTGTCCAGTTTACCTTATCTGGCTTACATTTCTTTAAGAGGTCGGTTAGAGGTCCTGCTATTGTGGAACAATCAGGAATGAATCATCTGTAGTAGCCAACTAGTCCTAAAAAGGACCTTACATCTGTTTTTGTCCTTGGCTGGGGGGTATTGGCTACTGCTTCTATCTTTGAGATTTCTGGCTTTACCAGCCCATTTCCAATTTGGAAACCTAAATACCTGGTTTCCTATTGCCAATGAACATTTAGGGGATTTAGTGTCAACCCGGCTTCTGACAGGGTACATAATATAGCCTGGAGATGCTGTAGATGTTCTTCCCATAAAGGACTAAAAACCACAACATCATCCAGGTAGGCCGCACTATACTCTGTATGAGGTTGCAGAATATTATCCATTACCCGTTGGAATGTAGCGGGTGCCCCATGCAGGCCAAATGGCATCACTGTGAAGTGGTTTAGGCCAATCGGTGTACTGAAGGCTGTTTTTTCTTTATCCTTTGGATCTAGAGGAATCTGCCAATATCCCTTTGTTAAGTCTAAGGTGCTGATATAACGGGCTGCCCCCAGGCGATCTATGATGTCATCAATCCAGGGCATTGGGTAACAATCAAATTTAGATATGGCATTTAGACGTTGAAAATCTAAACAAAGCCTAATTCCACCTTCTTTTTTCTCTCCACTATCACCATAGGAAAAGTCCATTCACTATGTGATGGTTCTATAATCCCCAGGTCCTGCATCTTTTTGATCTCTTATACTACTTCTTCCCTTAGTTTCTCAGGGATTCTGTACTCTTTTTGCCTAATAGGGGTGTCTTCAGATACCACAATATGATGTACTGCATGTGTAATTTTTCCGGGTAAACTTGTAAATAGTGTTCTATAGGGCTCTAACATACTTTGTAATGTAGATGTGTGTTGGGTAGTTAAATGTGGGTTAATTTGCACCTCTGAGAGGTTACTTGAGCCCTCTAACCTTTTATAAGCTATGTCTAATTCAGATTCAAATTCAGATGTTTCAGGGCTGACATAGTTACAGGAGAGAGAAGTTCGGTCCACCCAGGGTTTTAGCAAATTGACATGATATACTTTATTTTTATTCTTCCTTTCAGGACAAGCCACCAAATAAGTTACTGGGCCCTTACGTTCCACTATCTGATATGGCCCTTGCCATTTCATAAGTAACTTATTCTCAGAGGAGGGTAATAAAAGTAGAACCTTATCACCTGCAGTGAATTCTTTGAGCTTTGTTCCTTTGTCATAGTATTCTTTTTGTTTAGTTTGTTGTTGTAAATTATTTTGATGTGCTTTCTTTACATAGGTTATTAACCTTCGTCTCAGTTGTTGCCAATATTCTAAAGGTTCTATCTTATGTTTCCCCTTCTTGTCTTCCCATTCTTCTTTAATAATGTCCAATGGGACTCTTGGGTTATGTCCACACAGTAACTCGAATGGAGAGAACCCCGTCGAGGCTTGTGGCACCTCCCTATATGCAAACATCAAATAGGGTAGATAAACGTCCCATTTATTACCTTCCTCTGTCACGTATTTCCTGAGCATTCTTTTTAGAGTTTGGTTAAACCTCTCAACTAACCCATCTGTTTGTGGATGGTAGGGGGTGGTGAAAACCGCTTTAATGCCTAAAGCTTGGTACAATTTTTGTAACAACTCTGAACAAAAATTAGTGCCTCTATCAGTTAGAATGGTTTTTGGAATCCCCATATGGCTGAAAATTTTCACTAATTCCTCTGCTATCCGGGTAGTGGTAGTGTAAGGTATCGCTTCAGGATATTTTGTAGCATAATCTACCGCCACTAATATAAAGCTTATTCCTTTTGTACTTCTCGTAATGGGCCTACAATATCCATTGCAACCTTTCAAATACATTGCTAACCAAGGGCATTGGTAACAGGGGCACTTTGTCTTTTCGGCCTATTGCTGCAACCTGTTGACACTCAGGACAACTTCTACAGTATTGAGCCACCTGTTCATGTATTCCCGGCCAATAAAACTGGTATGGCAAACGTTGTAATGTTTGGTCCTTGCCCAGATGACCTGCCATAGGAGGGTCATGAGCAAGGGATAGTAATCTTTCTCGGAAAGGGACAGGGACCATCAGTTGTTCTACCACCTCCCCTGTATGGGAATTTATACCTACCCTGTACAATAATTCATCCTTAATAATAAAATATGGTTGCTGAGGCTCAGTAGGTATTGTTGACACTACCTGTGAAAAAAAGGGATTAGTGTTTTATCAGCTTTCTGTACACTTATAAACTCTCTATTAGGTAACATGAAGTTTTCTGTTAATGTCTCTAGTCCAGTGTCTTTTGGTTCCAAGCCTTTTTATCCTTCTGTTTTGTGATTTGCTTTTCTACTTTTTGCCAATGGTCCCAAATACTTCCCTCAAAAGGAAATATTTGTCCCAGTTCCATCTTTTGCATTTTTTCTCCTGTATAGCAGCTGCCCCAATATTCATAGCTAACAAAGAGTCAAAGAAAGGGTAATCATGTCCAATTATAACTGGTACAGGTAAAGAAGGTACTATGCCCACTTCCATTTTATGCATAGTCCCATTTATTTGTATGTCCATTTCTGTCAAAGGGTACCAGTGAACATCTCCATGGACACATTTCACTCCGGTGGTTGCTTCCCCTAATTTTGGCTTATCCACCAACGAAGCATGAATCAGTGTCTGTTTACTGCCAGAGTCTACTAGGCCAGAAACTGTCCTTCCTCCAATCTTTACAGTGGTAACATAATGGCCCCAATTAGCAAGGGCTAGATGAATTGTTTCAACCTTTTTATTTGGACAGAACCGAGCAATATGGCCCTTGGTTTTACATTCATGACATATTATTTCATGATTGAAACCTTTACTTGGTCTATTGTAGTTCTTATTCCCAATGTTACCACTAGGGTGCAGCATAGGAGGACTAAATGATCTCACATTGCTACTAGGTTTTATAGTCGCAGTCTGGCTTCTAGAGTTCATAACAGTTTTAGGGCGTTGTGGTCTGGCAGTCAGGTAATCTTCTGCTAGCCTTATGGCGGTCTCTGAGGTTTCAGGGCGATGTTCCTTAACCCATAACTGCACATCTTGGGGTAAGACCTGGATGAATTGTTCCAAAATAATGTTCTCTACAATCTGTACCACTGTTCTTGTGTTAGGTTGCAACCATTTATGACATAAATCTTTCAGATGTGTATACAAATCTTGAGGTGTATCTGTCGTTTGGAATTTATATGCTCTAAAACACTGTCTATAGGTTTCAGGACTTATGACATATCTTTTAAAATAGCATGTTTAACATAATCATAGTCATTTATGTGTGCAAGGTCTGTATGACTGTAGGCTAATATGCGCCTTCCAGTTAAATATGGTGCCAGCCTGACCACCCACTGATCTCTAGGCCAGGCACAAGCAGCGGCCACTCTCTCATATGTTAAAAGATAGGCTTCTGTATCATCTGACTCAGTCATTTTGACTAACCTTATTTTTTTTGGCCCACCAGGGGTGTTGAAGGAAATCTTGTGGAACCGAGTACCTGAATAGCCCATAGGGTGTCAGTCCATCTAGCAGCATTCTCTGCCCGATCTCTCTCTCTTTCAACTCAGTCTCTCTCCCTTTCTCGCTCCAGTTCTGTCTGTCTCAAGCACAACCATCGTAACAACTCATGGGGACCCTCTGGTGGTTCTTCTTCCTTTGGTTCAGCTGCTTGTGCACCCTTCTCAATAGCCTTTGTATCCTTGTCCATTTCCATTTTCAAAGCGTCTCCCTCCATCGTCACCTTAGCCACTTTTCTTCCAACCGTCGGCTCCAGCCCAGACAATAAAGGCAACCGTGTGGCTAATATAAATGACCTTGTAGCTGGGATAGTCCACTCTCCTGCCTTGTCCGACTGCATACACTCAGAATCTGCCCTCAGATCCACCAACAGGTCCTCCTTAAACCCGAATCCCACTTCTGACACCAAATGTGAAATGGTGTGGATAAACAAAGTGCTCGGACAAAATTAGCAGAATAAACTTAAAAATTTATTACCTAGAGCGGACTGGAAACGACAAAATAATAAACCAAGCCAAAAAAATCCATAGTTTACATATCAGAGGTAGTACTGACTATCTCAGGACTGGGTGTTGACAGATTCACACCCTCCCTTACACTGCTAGCTTCCTAGGTAGTTCTGCTTATATAGCAGTTTCTACAGACATGTGACCTCGTTACTCCAGTTTTAAAATTTTATCCATTCAATCTTTCTCAAAATAGAATATCTTATTTTATTTAAACATAAAGTAACATTCCAAAACATTTTGACATTCAAAACAAATTTTATGAGCTGTCTCAATATTTTAACTTTCACAGAAGGAAGTTCCTCTTTGTAAGGGATAAAAAATAGGGAAACTGGGTGGCCGGTCCATAGGAACAATGAAGCAGGAGCTCTGAAACAGCAGCATTTTGGCTACACAGAAACTTTAAAAAGAAAACTACCTTGGTATAATTTAAGTTGCCTTATACAGGTAAGTCAAGTGTTACTTAATTCGTTTTAGTACAGCCAAACATATTTCTTCCTAGAGGTGTTGGTAATGTGAGTGTTTTCAGCAAGTAGCAGAGGCACACAAACAAAGTTTACTCACATTACCAATACTCTCTTTCAGTAGTGCTTTTTAAGGGGGAACTCCTTCTGTGCCTTGTGGAGAATTTACTATAATTAAATGGCAGCACTAGCGATAGGAATATTGTGCCCAAACCAGTACTTTTCAGGCGGTTTAAACAGTTTTCTACAGACTGCTAACTAAACAACAAAGGCAGAGCTCAGAATGAATTTAAACAGCAGCAGTCTGGACTTCTCTGTATCTCCCATAAAAGGAAGGCTTTACTTCACTTGTATTTTGTTTCTTTTCGTCCGTTCTGTCTATAATGCACGACGGACACCTTTATTAAATTAAATACTGCTTCCAGAGCCTTTTCCATCCTTGCGATAGTGCGTAGTGTTGAGCAGACTTCTTAAAAAGCCCTGCACTGTCGCAATGCCTGCTTTCCAAAGAGGCTTTAAACTAATTAATTGAAGACTTGAAGTTACAAGCCAGCATTTTCTTTATTTTAAATACATTTCTGCTTCACACTTAGTTTCCATAACTTAAGGCTGCTAGAGTTATGAAGGAGATCCATGATGTACACAAAGGGGGATCACACAACAGAGAAGACATAAAATAAATACAGATTGTGGGTGGCCAGCCAACAAACACCACATACAACATAAAACAGGACACAGTGTACATCTTGGAGTCCCTCTGAATGTCCTGCAGCATTTGTATTAAGGAAACCCAAAAAGGTGGGGGGGGGGCAGATGGATCTTCGGCTTGCTATCTCTTACATGGTGGCAACCGTATCTGTGAAAAATTGAACAAACTCATCACACCTACAGTATTCTGTAAAAAAACTCCCTGATTCTGGAGATAAGCTGGATTGCACAGCCTGTGCACAGTAAGGAAGAGCTGAGCCAGTCTATTTCGCGTGGCGGCAGTCTCCCTGGACAGGAACTCTGCCTTCTTATGGAAGACCACCAATTGATAGTCCTTATAATGGGACATCAATCTAAGCTTGTCATTAGCGAGGCTGGTTTTCCACCAGCATCGCTCCAACCTTCTCCCCACTCTCCTCAACTCCCTCAAGGTCCTATCAAACCAAGGAAACCAAGGGCAGAGGGTGAGGGGGCAAACCCGAACCGGAGCTATGGAATCCAGAGCAGCCACCACTGCCTTGTTATAGGCTAGAAGAAGATACCCTAAATCCAAGCTAACACTCAATCTCCCCAATAGGTCCAGTAACACCATAAAACCATCAGGGGTCAAACCCTGTAAAGGGCAGTACTGGACCATCTCTGTAGGGGCAGATCTACTGGGGGGAGCCATGAAAGAAAACCCTATAGTGTGATTATCCAACCACCCGACAGGTTTCACCACCACATCAGAGCTCTCCATCCCCAGTAGAAACAGCAGATCCAACGAGTGACTTTTTTCTGTGGGTCGCAGAGGTAACTACCTGTGTAAAGCCCAACAAAATCATCAGTTGGAGGAAGTCTTGACCAAAATGTGAGAGTTCATCGTCAACCCAGGCATTGAAATCTCCCAGCACCAGCCATCTGAGGGACTCCAACACCATGTCAGTGATGAAGTCCGTGACTTCCTGTAGGAAATCCTTCTCGACTCTGGGTGGATGGTAGATGAGCAGTATCCTACAACCCACACCTGTGCCCATGATACACTCAAAGGATCTAGTGACCCCAACTGGCACATCTGCAAGGCCCAGTTCTGTCTTAACACAGATGGCTACACCCCCACCCCTACAATCCACCCTCAGGCGGTGTATCACCAAGTACCAGGCTGGAACAGCTGACTCCAATATGGGACCAGCATTCTCGTCCAGCCAGGTCTTGTTGGCGCATACCAGGTCTGCTGTTCCAAAAAGCTCAGCAATCACTGCTGTCTTGCTCTTAATCAACCTGGCATTGCATAACACCACCTGAATAGGATGGGGAGTCGAGGTCGACCCCACACTTGCCCACAAAAAGTGGAGCCCTTGGGTATGGGAAACAGGCAGGGGAGACCCTTCTCCAGGACCCATTTCACCCCAGGGCATCTCCTTGACCCCACAACCCCAATCCATCCACTGCACTCCACCCCCTCACCAGGCCCAGGCCCCCCACCTCTCTGACACCACCTCGCTATTCCCAAGGTGCAACAATGCCTATATACCTCCACCGGCAATTGGGGACAATCAAAGGACGGCCCTAATCTCAGTTGGGGAGTAGTATCCGACTGCCAGAGCTCTCTGCCAACACATCCTGCTTCTTCTCATACTAGCAGCTATCAATTTATAAATTACACTCCCACTCACTCACCCGTACACTCCCTCTCACGTTTATAAATACCCCACAAAATACCAAAGGCCCCAACCCAGACAAAAAAAAACCTCACAAAATACTACCTAAATGAACAACAACAATATAAAACAAAAGCAGCAATAGAACATTAACAGCCAGTCAACTAAAACTGTGTGACCACAATTTACTGTCCAATGCAGTAACACTATTCCACTGTGTGCAATATTTAAGCAATAATGTCTGATAGGGTGTGTGTGTTGTGCTGGGATAACGTCACGCATCAGGTGGTTGGGCATGAGGCCGCAGGCCGAGTGCGTCCAATACCTGAGGCGTGACATTTTTATTTACTTATTTTATTTGTATGCTGTCTAGAAATTACAACCCTTTGAGTCAGGGACTCATTTACAAAGGTTCCACATCAATTACATTAGTGAGGACATACACAAAGTAAGAATACTGTACAGAGACAACCATAGATTAACATTACAGGGCACCACCAAGTGTGCGAAAACGATCTATGACACTATAATTTACAGACTTCAGATTGCAACAGAGAAACCTAAACTATATAGAGTAGTTTAATTAGCAGTCACAGTAGCTGCTTAACAAGATATGGGTATACAGCACTGGTTATCCCAGCACAACACACACCCTGGAGGGCATTATTGCAATTATGCAATGGCTTGTTGTAATACAGAATAAAAAAAAATAATTGTAAAGAATGTTTTTGTTAGTGTGGAAGAATATTTTTGTTTCTTAAGAGAAGATGCGAAAAAAGAGTAATTAATGGTCATCCTAATGGGTTCACATTGCTGAGACTAGACCCGTGATGTTGTGCTGGGATAACGTCACGGGTCCAGTCCCAGACTGACCAATCAGAGACCATGATTCCTTCTTGCCATTGTATAATTAAGAAATAATGCATGACAGGGTGTGGGTTGTGCTGGGATAACCTCATGCCTGAGTGGTTGGGCATGAGGCCACAGGCCGAGTGCATCCAATGTCTCAAAAGTGAGGTTATCCCAGCACAACCCACACCCTGGAGTGCATTATTGCTATTATACAATGGCTCAAGGTTATACAAAATAAATAAAAACATTTAAAAAATGTGTGTAGTAGATTTTTAGTGTGGCAATATATCTTTGTTTCTTAAGAGAACATGAAAGCAATCATCATACAAATCATATAAACCAATACAGTGAGGTTGTGCTGGGATAACCTCACTGAGCCAGGGACACACTGACCAATCAAAGTCCAGGAAATTTTCTTGCCATTGTATAATTAAGCAATAAGGCAAGACAGGGTGTGGTATATCATGGGATATTGTCACGCTTCCGGTGGTTGGGCATGAGGCCGCAGACCGAGTGCTTCCAACCATTCGAGAAGTGATGATATCCCATGATATACCACACCCTGAAGTAACTTATTGCTATTATGAACTGAGTTTCAAGTTTTATAAATAAAAAAAATAAAAGAAACAGGTTTTAAAACGTTTTATGAATGAGTTTTTGGGTGGTGTAGGAGTACATTTTGAAAAAATAGTTCTCAGACAGTAGAGAGCCCGGAGGCTGGTGGAGCTGGAACATTTTTGAAGCTGTGATGATGTAGCCCAATATCATCATGGCTTCCAAGAGCTCTGGGTCAATCAGAGTCCTCTATTTACAATTCTCAGTTCATAATAAGTCTTTAACAGTTCAAAGGAGAACGCCACCACTCCATAAAAGTATCTGAAATGAAAAAGGGAGAGTTCCCATCACCCCCTCACTGCCACATTTCCACAAAGTTTAGATTGTAGGATTGAACCAGAGGGAGGCCCTCTCACTGTTTCCTGGGTTAGTCATATAATTGCACCAGCCCAGTCTTAAAATTGCACAAAATCACTCTTAGTTCACATTATACTTGAGGCATCTAGTGAGAGATCTCACATCCAGTCCCCACTTGGCTAAAATACGGGCAGATCTTCAGCAAACCAAGTTGATTATCCCAAGAAAATAGATTCAAGCAGATGGTCTCAATTGGCCTAACTCCAGCCTGACCCCAAAGCGGACCATGGAATGTAGCAAATCCCCCCACTTAGGCCACCAGAGTACATCCGATGCTAATCAGATAAACCCGGCAACCCCAGGAGGTTTATGACGATGGCTGTACTAATCCCCGCTCCACTGTGGAAACTGTGCCAGGAGAACAAAAAATCAACTAGAAAAACAAATCCAGCACCAGTTTCCAGGTGAAATAAAAGTCTTTTAATAGCCAGACCGCCATTCAGCTTGGTGAACACAAAGGTGAATATAATCTTTTATTTCACCTGGAAACTGATGCTGGATTTGTTCTTCTACTAGATCTATGATGATGCCCACCCTCCAGTCTGCACCACTCGATCCCCCCAGGAAGAAATCACTAGACCCGGGGCCCATCTTGGGGTAAGCTGGTTTGGCTCACCCAGTCCACCACAGCAGGTAGAGCAGATCCTTCTTGGTACACAACTTCGGGTCCCATACAGAGCACCTTGATAGTCTCTCCAATCTGGTCACAACAGTCCACTACTATTATTTGAACACACATTGGTAGTAACAGTACTTGTAATGGTTTAAAATGAAAATTAGGTAAATTTTTTTTATATAAAACTTCAGCCACACAATGTTTTTATTGTCTTTTATTGTTCTTAGTTACTCCCCCCCACATACACACAGTTACCAGAACGTGAACATTTTATATCTTTAGTGTTAAAATGGAAGCAGATTTCAATTAAAGATCTTTATTTTTGTCCTTTTCTTTTTAAACAATTTCTTTTCCCTTTTTATTCATTTTAAGTCAGACATTTGCAAGCTATTTTGTAAGTGCAATAAGACATTATGGTGTGCATTATGGTAATATAATTGCACACCTTAGGTGCATTGTTAGGCATGAGACACAATGTGAGAGCATAAGAAAGGTTTTATAAACTAAAAGAATATTTCCATCTCAGGGCTAAAATGAGATAATAAATAATGTAACTAGTTGGGCACATGTTTTATTACCTCAATATACAATGGCAAGAAAAATTCCTGCCTTCTGATTCATCAGTGTGTGCCTGGAACAGTGATGTTATTGCACAATAAGATCACTATATGAAGTTCAGGTATATAGATGGCCACATAGCAGAGTCAAAAATCATGGCACATGCCCCTATCTCTTGCTCAGAACTTCACCAAATCACAGCTGCCCACCCCTCCAACCAACACAAAATAACAGAACTTGTCACAGCTTCACCGGCCAGAACACAAACCTCAGCCTCAACATTGTTACAGAAATCGCCACTCCATGTGACTTCGATGTCTTACAGTCAGTTCCTAGAGTTCAGTCCCAGTTCTGTGAGCTATGCACTCGCCTGCCCATTTCTGTGAAGCTGCATGGAGTGGTGCTTTCTCAGAGTACTTTCTCTAATGTAGCAGCCAAAAGTATTTAAAAAATGCCATCACAATGTAACCGAAGGCATAAACAGTCCACCCTCTGTACCCTGAACAAACTGCACCAACCTTTACTGAGTGCCTTCTCCTCAGTGTAACAAGCCTGCCCACATATCCTCTGCTCCCAGACCTGCTGTGCTCTCCTATCAGTGACCATGCTCAAATGAAAACTAGTGGGTAATGCTCCTTTCATTACAAAATAATACAGCAATACAACTTCCAGTAATGGAAGGAAGCAGGCACAAGAACACTAAACCCAAGCCATGGAGAAATGGGAGGGGGAAGGTGTCAAGATAGAAACACAGTCACAGACAGCACATAAAGAACAGCACCCCTTGTTGAGCAGCCACATAAAAGGACTTCTTTTTCTTTAGACAGCTTTCCATAGTAATAAATCACAAAAAAAAAATTAAAAGTGTATTTATTGCTTTTTTTATTCTAAATATAACAAACTATTGCATAATAGCAATATGACAGTCTAGGGCGTGTGTTATTGTGTAATAATGTCACTTCTCAGGTGTTGAAAGCACTTGGCCTGTGGCATTGTGCTTTAACTATCCGAGGCATGACATTATTACACAATAACTCGCAGCTTGTCATGGCTTATTGCTTCATTAGATTCCCCCTTGGTGTCATTATTTCCTTGCGTACAACACTTTTCCATAATTTATGCTATGCATATGTAAATAAGTCTGCAAAAACAAACACACACACACACACACACAGGCCTGTCTTCTTTCCCTTATGTTAGCCCAACAGACAGCCACCACTAACCCCAGCACTTCACTGCAAGGCTTCCTCAGGTGAAGTACCAGGGTTAGTGATGGCTGGCTGTTGGACTGGGGTAGGTCTGTGAAATTTTGCTTATGTTGCACTATGTATTTACACGAGAATATCTGCGCAATAAATCTGCCTCTTCTAATAAGTTAAAGTGTATTTTTTGAGTCCAGACCTACAGCCATTGCTCACCATTCATTTGTGCATAATACAAAGGTAGCACATATATTATTTGTTTAAGTCCTGACCTGGAGTTATGTAGGTGGAGCACCCCCTCATTATTTATTTGGTTTTTGTTTACCGTGTAAGTACACTAGACATCAATGTTGCCTATATTCAGGCTCGACCTGGGAGAGTACAGACAGGGGAGACCAGAGTCAACATTAAAGAGTATTTCATGATGCAGCATGAGGTAAGAACAAACATTTGAACAGTATACAGCCAGGTACAGTCATTATCAGTGATGACAAAGAGAAGCAGATAACATTACATTAATTATTTTCATCTGATTATGCTTCAATGACTAAATTGAAACGACAAACAGCAAACAAAACTTAAATAAAGTAGCATAATAACAATAGGATTTCTGCTGGATGTGGGAAACTTTCAGATTTTGGAGACCAGTAGGAAATCAGTAAGTGCCATAGGGAGGAAAAAATGCTAGGAGAGAGGCTCAAGTTACAGCACAAAAGCAGCAGTCAGATTCTAATAGGTGTGCCCGAAGACTCAGTTTAAAGGCCTTGTGGGATTTGGAGAGTTTGATGTGGGAGGGAATGGAGTTCCAGGAGCGGGGGGCAGATATGGCGAAGGATCGTTCTCCTTTTTGTGTGAGATATCTGGGAATTTCAAGTTGGGTTTGAGCAGATGCCTGAGGAGGTATGCTTGGGAGGCTGAGTTAATAGTTCGGCAAGGTATTTAGGGGACCCTGTCTCTGATCATATTATCAATGGTACAGCCTGCAGAATAGTGTCTGAGCGAGTCTGGGAGAGACAATTTAGTTTCGAGTAGAGCAGGCAATGATGGGTAAGTCTGAGAGCGAGAGAGCAAACCTGCATATATGTTATAGCAGGTGCTCCATTTCTGAGCGCTCCTTTGCTAGCTTTAAGGTAAACCTGAGAGCAATATGTTAGAGCAGGGAGGAGAAATCTTGTGCAATAGCAAGCGCAGCATCATTGAGGGAGGACCTAATTTTAAAGGCAAGACCAAGTTTTGAGTAAACTGTCTTACATGTAGCCGCAATGTGGAGGTTAAAGTCAAGAGATGGGTTGAGAGTGACTCCTAGATACCTGAAGGAGGTAACTAATTCAAGAGGGGAGTCATCTAGAGAATGTATCAATAAGTCTGGAGTAAGAGATCTGATTCTTGACGGGGCCAAAAAGCATAGTTACAGTTTTCTTAGCATTCATTAGGAGCCTGTTCTGTAGTAACCACTCCTGCAAGCAGTTGAAGTCTGCTTGAAGATGTGCTCTTACTGATAGGGATCTTTACCACTGGAGAGAAGCACCATGTCATCAGCATAAAGGATTAACGAGGAGGAGCAGGGAAGGAGGGCAAGTTGTTAATGAAAAGGGAGAAAAGTAGGGCCAAGAATAGATCCTTGGGGGACTCCAACAGAGGTAGAGGAAAGATTTGAGATGGTGGATTCAATTTGGACAAATTGCAACCTCCCTGAGAGGTAGCTATCGAACCAGGAGATGGTTGACAGGTCAAAGCCAAGGCAGGACAGTTTGGAAAGTAGCAGAGAGTGATTCACAAGGTCAAATGCCTTTGTGATATCGATAAATATGGCGCCAGTGAGCAGGCTCTTATCCATCGCTGTAAGGACTGCATTTGTCAGCTGAAGTAGAGCAGTTGTGGTGCTGTGTCCTGTTCGGAATCCATGCTGGGTAGGGGATATAAGGTTGTTAAGGTGCAGGTAATTTGTGACCTGAGTAGCGATGGCCTTCTCGAGAAGTTTATTTAGGTAGAGAGAATGGCAATCGGTCTATAGTTTGACATATTTTGGTATCCCTTTTGTGAACAGGGACAATGCAGTGGTTTTCCACAATGTTGGTACCGTTTGGGTTATTATGGAAAGATTAAAGATTCTTGCAATAGGAACAGCAAGGCAGGGCTGCCTGCTTCAGAAGCAGCAGTAGCCCATCCGGGCCAGCAGATCCATAGGTGGATACTGATTTGAGGAGATGCAGCACTTCGGTGGAGGAGACTAATGTGAGACGAAAAGGGGTTTCATGTGAAAGTTGCACCTCAGGAGGAGGTGAAAGAGGTTGGTTGAATTTCTCAGTGTATTTGAGAGATCCGAGAATTGTGCATTAAGAGCATTAGCAATAGTAGGTAACTTATTACAGTTTGCGTCATTCAGTGTCATGTCGGTAATGGCTGTCTTGGGCCTTTGCCCAATGAAATTTTTGATGTGGTTCCAAAACCCTGGTATCACCCACTGAAGATTGGAGAAGCTTAAGGCAGTAGTCCTTTTAGCCTTCCGAATATCTTTTGCAGGCATTTCAGTTGTTTATAGTTAACCAGTCTTCTGATTGTTGGGACTTCTTTGCCAAGGTCCAGGCCTTGTCTGTTTTTATCATGGCTCAAAGGAGGTCTTTTTTTAGCCATTTATTAGGGGAGCCCCTGAGACGCCTTTTTTTCAGAGGGATGTGCAGATCCTGAAGGGCCAGAAGCTGAGACATCAGGTAAGTGCTGTGTTTACATCATCAGTGTGATAGATGGGAGACCAGTCTATATTATTAATATCCTTGAGAAGTGCAGTTCAGTTTAGTTTGGCAAAATCCCGAAATTGAATAATTCTTGTGGGGGGTTTAAGGCAGTGGCCATTCCAGATACAGAACGTAGGCAGGTGATCACTAATAGAATCCGAAAAGGTCCCTGCAGCAATTATTTTATTTGCTCTATTTGTAGCCATCCAGTCCAGGAGAGATTGGTGCTCCAAGTTAGAAGAGATGCATGTAGGGCTAGAGATAAGTTGAGCGAGGTTAAGTCGGGCGAGAGCTTCAGTGTATGTACCGGCGTGACTTCCTGATAGGTCTAGGTTGAAGTCTCCCATTAGTATGACTTCAGATCTACCCTTTAGAGTGGCCAGATAATCCAAGAGCCCATTTAAGCCAGGGAGAGCCCCCTTTGGAGGATTGTAGGCACAGATCAGATTTAGCCTTTTATCACCACCTAGTTGTAGAACTGTATGCAGAGCTTCACAGTGATTTGTTATCCAAGACTGGAGTACAGAGACATTGAGATGCTCTTTATAATAAAGGGCAACTCCTCCACCCTTTTGTTTGGTGGGGCGATCGGATCTGGACAAGCTGTAGCCAGGTATTTTGTACATGGAATCAGGCATCTCTGGCCTGAGCCATGTTTCAGTTAGTCCAAGTATGTCTGGACAGTACAGGACTATCCAGGCTTCAAGTTCAGAAAAGTTTGCTAGTAAACTTCTGATATTCATGTGGGCAATTTTCATGCCCTTAGTGGAAAACCATGAGGAGTCATCCGTGGACCTGGCATTCCAATGGGGGCCAGGGTTAGATTCTATGTCTCCTGACAAGCATAAGCGCAGAAGCATCACCCAAACGTCTTTGTAGAATCTGTAATTGTGCTTGAGGTATTTGGGCATGCTAGAGCTCAGGCTTTTTCCACTTTTGGAAATACCTGTTACAGAGTTTTGTAACTCTGGTTACTGGCTAGAGAGATCTGAGTACTGGGGAACTTTTATCCTGGTAAAATGGTCATTTGGGCAGCAAGAGCTTCAGCTCAGTGTAATCAAGTCCTAAAGCACTTGGCTTCTGCCTTATTTGCATCTGTACTACTTTTTGTTTTTTAAACAAACTGCCTGCAGGTAGAACTGCTTCCTGAAGTTGATTTCTCCTGCTTTAACTTCTGCAACTTCCAATTCCAGATTGCTTTTTATGCCCAGATAGATTCCCTTCAAATCCCAAGAAAACACAAGACTCAATTCTTGGAGAAAAGGCTGATGCTTTACTAGGCAAATTCAAACTACATACGTGATCATTTATTTTAATCAACATTATATGCAAAATTCACATCCATCCAATACACTACAAATTGCTCAAACATTATAGGGTACTCTCTGTCTGCCAGCTGATGAATTTGAGTCTGATCCATCCAAAGCATGTAAACACATACCATAGTGGTGCAGTGGCACCACCATAGTTACTGTTGAGAAGAGGTTTCTATTTTAAACCTTAGACTTTGCACTTTAATAACTTTGCAACTATTCAATCGAGTTGCATGACATTTTGCATGTGCAGTCTTGTGTGGCAGGTCTCTTTATGTGCCAAGTTTTGTTTTGGTTGGATCTGAGCTGAGCATACTGTGAAAACATTAAAAATTACTGGGTTTTGTGCTTTTGCCATCTCGCTGTGCCCAGATTGTTTCAAATTTTGGTCTGACATTTTCAGAGTAGAAAGGGCTTGCCTTACAGAATTGCCTTTTGCTGGTTTGGTGAAAAAATATTAATCTGTTCCAAAGTTATTTAATTTTAAAGTTTTGAGTTCTGAGCATGCTCAGGTCAGTCTTTTGGATAGCTTCCTGGAGCAGCAAAAGAATTTGGTTTCATGAAAAATTATTCTTTATGAGAGAGGCTTATCCTTTTTTGTGAGAAAAAATCCTTTTTGTGAGATGCCGTCTTTGCACTTTAACCCTTAGGCTCCTGACAGAATTAGAATGTATAGAAATTCTGGGCTGATATATCAGTCTGCGGCACAGCAACGGTTAATATCTTTGCAACCGTTCAATGGATTTGCATGAAATGTTGCATGCGCAGTCTCAGAGGATAGATCTCTTGTCTTGCCAAGTTTCCTTCCAGAATGCATGTGTGAATTCTGAAATCCGGATAGTGAAAAAGTTAAAAAATTGCTATTTAGTTGCTGTTTTCTTATCATCTCGTGCCCAGATGGTTTGGCATTTGGTCTGAAATTTTCAGGGTAGAAAGGGTTTTGCCCACAGATGTGCCTTTCACTGGTTTGGTGAAGACATATTAATCCTTTGCTGAGTTATAAGGATAAAACTTTGGTTCTGAGCATGCTCAGTAGGGTATTTTGGATAGACATTTGATACCTTACTGAGCATGCGCAGAACCAACATTTCAGATGCTTATAACTTGGGAATGGACTCATATTTTTTCACCAAACCAATGAAAGGCACCATTCTGTGGCACACCATTTCTTCCTTGAAAATATCAGACCAAAAATTCTGAACCATCTGGTCTATAGGTGATGACAAAAAAATAAAAAAAAACTAGCAAAAAAACTAAATTTTTCTTTAAAACACACTATCTGAATCTTGGGATCTGCATATCAAACTGAAATGACACTTGGCAAATCAAGACTTCTTGCCCTCCAGACTGTGTATGGGCAAAGCTATTAATATATTGATATACATTGTATATCTATATACAGTATTATATTGGTGCAGGAGCACCACTGTAGTTAGAGTTGTGCAGTGGGTTCTGTGTTAAGCCTCAAATTTTACACTTTAATATCTTTGCAACCATTCAGTGTATTTGCATGACATTTTTTAATGTGTGGTCTCATTGGGTAGATCCCTTGACAGGTCAAGTTTTGTTCTGGTCAAATGTGTGAATTCTGAGATGCAGATGGTAAAATCATGTAAAAAAAATTGCTGTTTTGTTGTCATCACCTTGCACGCAGACACTTTGGAATTTTGGTCTGAAATTTTAAGCGTAGAATGGGCTTTGCCCACAGATGTGCCTTTCACTTGTTTGATGAAAAAATATTTATCTGTTCCAAAGTTTATTCAATTTTAAAAATTCTAGTTCTGAGTATGCTCAGTAAGCCCTTTAAAATAGCTATATGAAGGGATGTGGCTTGGGTGCCTAGAGTCACTTCAAAGCTCATGAATAATCATGAGCTTACTGTATTTGCCTACCCATTTTTTTTTAATTGAGGGAATTAGAAAAATCAAGTGAAAACTACAAGCTATCCCTCTGGGAAGCCTGGTCTGTTCAAAATCACTGTTTACAACAATTTATTTTTGGTTTCACCCGTTTACATTACAAGAAGATTAGTTCTCTATGTGCACCATGTTTTTAAAATGTCAGTGTAACCATAGCTCATGAATAGTTGTGGGCTGATTTGCATACCTGTTTTTTTTTAAACAAGGATTTAGAAAAAATAGGTGAAGACTACAACCTATCCATCTTTGGAAAGCTTGGTCTGTTCAAAACTGCTGTTTACAATAATTTCTTTTTGGTTTACATTTTTAGATGCTGACAGGCTGAAAATGTGAATTGTTTTGAAACATGGGCTACAAGTCGATATGTTAAACATTAGGGCTACAGAAGGAAAGTAGTTATTTTTGCATTCACTTGCGCTTTTGCAAGGAATGTCTTGCAACTGTATGGCATTTTAGAGGTATATCACTGCCAAGCCAATTACAGCTGAAAATGCAGTGGGTTGGCAGTGTACATCAATGACCAGTCATTCTGGTCATGACAGTAGTTCTGCTTTACTGACATGGCATATCCTCTAGCTGCATGTACTGATTTATTTGTTCAATCATAAAAAAGATTGTTACAAGACAGTTACTACAATAAACATAATATAACAATAAAAAAGAACATCACTAATACAGTGCAAAACAATACTATGTGCAAAACATGAGATTAGTACAGCAGCAAAGAAAACGAACAGGTTAACCCTGAATGGTATGGAAAATTATTTTCCTTATTTTCTGTATATTACAAAGAAAAAGGGCAGTGTTTTTAATTATATAACAATCCTCAGTGAGAAAAAGCATCCTTAATATTATATCATTTCAGTAGTCTGAGAAATAAGCAAGAATAGGGCCCAGCCATCTCTGTCTGGCAGCCCCATACCACTGACATTTCAGAATAATGTGCTCCAAGTCTTCCTTTTCATTATTGCCACAATAGCAATAGGCTTTCATTTGATCCTTGTTCTTATTAACTCTATGCACAAGAATATTAGAACAAAAACAATTCTAAACCTTACAAAGGACTTTCACATCTCTGAAAATGCCAAGAAATCCAGATAATAGCGAAAATGATGACTACAGTCATTTTGAGAATACCAAGTTGCAAACCTAGATGTCATTATATACTATAGCTCATAAAACTTATACTTTCTTATAATCAGTTGCTTAAGACCAGCCTTATAACTTTCTGAGATAGTAATTCTTTGGAGAGTCAAGTCAAACAGATTTAGAAAGCCGATCGATTTTAGGATATCTTTTATCCAGTAGAGCCAGATTGATTTTTTACAACCCAGAAGTTCCCACTGCATTTCAGTTAGACACTTTTTAGCATACCATTGATCAGCTAAAAGATTTAACCTAATCCAGAAGTTAAGTGAACTGAACGCAGCCAAAGCAACCAGGTTGGGGGAACCCAATTCAACTCACAACAAATTGGGCAGGAGTCGATTTGGGAAAACCAGTAGCTTTTCTAAGAGCTTGAATTGCCATATCTTCCAGCTTAATAATATATTTATGATCCCAGATCTCACTCTCATACAGGACCTGTGAATTATATGTGGCCTCTATTGTTCTTAAAAAGGGAATTAATGATTTACCACCATATTTGTAATTAAAGCCATTAAGAGCTGTGATGGTTCTCACAATTTTCTCTAGGGTAGCTTCACAATGCTTGTTCCACGTAAAAGAGGAAGAACCCCTTATTCCCAGATACTGATATTCATTCTCTAGGTCCATCTTTTCAGACTTGATATACCAATTAAATTTACAAGTACTACCCCTGAGTATCATAACCTTGGATTTATTCATATTAATTCTAAGAGATTTCTGATCTGCAAAAGTAGCCAACTCATTTAACTTTATCTGGAGTCAGTAATAACAGTAATAGATCATCTGCATAAGCGAGAGTACCACAAAAATCCTTTCCCATCTTTGGAGAATCAGCAAATAACTTGTTAATCTTCACCCAAAAATTATTTATGTAGAGTTAGAAGAGGGAGGAAGCAAGGATGCAGCCTTGCCTCACACCACAGTTAGTACTGAAACATTCAGTAAGAATCCCCTCGCTATTCCTGACCTGAGCCCAGGAGTTAGTGTACAATAATCTTATTGGTTTTATAAGGGCTGGGTTCATACCTTCGTTTCTCATTGTGAACCATAATGTTTCTCTATTTATAGTGTCAAAAGATGACTAAACATCAATAATTGCCAAGTAAAGCTTTTGACCTCTTACATACACATATATTTCTTGAAAATGTTTTAAAATAAAAATATTATCAAGAGTGGAAAATGACTCACGAAAGCCAGCTTGTCCCTGAGATAAATCTCCCATTTCTTGAATGTTCAACAGTAGATGTATAAGCAATATTTTAGAAAAAATGTTTTCCATAATATCAATTAAACTGATAGGGCGATAGTTAGCTGGTTCCACCCTATTTCCTTTTTTGAATATTGGAACAATAACAGATCCCCTCCAAGAGTCAGGCACATAATTTTTTTAATACAATTATTAAAAAAGTCAGCCAATATCTCAGCCCATTTATTACTCACATATTTATAAGTTTCACTAGGAATCTAGTCGGGACCAGGAGCTTTATTATTTTTTAAGCTATCAATTGCTTCACTGACTTCAATGTTAGTAATACCTTCAAGGTGATGTGAGTCATCCAACTCAAGGAAAGGAGCTAAATTATGAGATTTTTTATACAGAAATGTCCTCTAGTTGAAAGAAATGAACTGCTCCAATGAGTGAGTGATTCATTTCTTTCTGTAGCCGTAACTCCGACCATGCGCATGTGAGTTAACACTAATTGTTACAGTTATTGGTGGCTCTGTTGTACTCTCTCTCTCTCTCTCTCTCCCCCCCAGTCCATCCTCATTCTTCTGCCCCCCCAGCTTACACATTAGCCATGGTGCTGCTTGACTTGTTGGCAGTTCTGCTGCTCTCTCTCTCTCTTTCTCCCCCCAGTACGTCCTCATTCCACTGACTCCCCCAGCTTCCACAGTACCAATGGTGTGGCTTTACATCTTGGCAGCTCCACCGCACTGTCTCTCCTCATTCTGTCCTCATTCTTTTGACCCCCCCTCCAGCTTCCACATTAGCCACGGTGCAGCTTTACTTCTTGGCAGCTTTGCCACGCTGTCTATCCCTGTCTGTCCTCATTCCTTTGACCCCCCCGGCTTCCACATTAGCCATGGTGTGGCTTACCCTTCAGTGTGGGACACTGGAGAGCCCACTCCCAGTGTCCATAGTCATGTTTCCCACAGCCAGCAATGTGGGACACTGGAGAGCCCACTCCCAGTGTCCCTAAACATCAATTAGCACTGCTCCCCCCTTTCTCTGTGGGACACTGGGGAGCCAAGTGTTCCGACATCTCAAGTAAAAAACCTGAAAAGAAGAAAACCATCCTCCAACATCTTTTTTTAAAATGTAGCCTGTAAATAAGAAAAAGGTCCCTCATCATCTTCCCTGTCACCCTCCCTCTGCGCACCCATCTCTCCACACCCCCCCTTACCCCATACTTACCTTTGGAGGTTGGCGGCTGTGATCTTCTGTGAACTGGGATGTGTCTGCACTCTTCAAAGCTGGACCATGAACTAAAGAATGAAGGTAAGTGCCATATAATGGCTGTCAATGGAATTTTGAACTTATGTTGATATCTTGGTCATTTTTAGGAATTTTTGCACCAAATTTTCAACATCGGCTTTCTGGGACCCCTTCTCATGAACACTGGTACTGTAATTTCATTACATGGTCCCAAAAGATGATTTTGTGGTCACTGTGTGGAATCATCTTTCAGGACTGAGTAATGAAACAACAGCACTGCTGTCCGTGAGGTGGGGTCCCAAAAAGCCCATGTTGAAAATTTGGTGTGAAAACACCAAAAAACACTTGAGTTATGCACGGTCATTGAAAATTTTCTATGTACGCTCATAACTTTGGCAGTTTTTAATAATTTTACTCCAAATTTTCAACATTGCCATTTTTTCACATCACCTCAGGAACAGTATAGCTGTCATTCTTCACATCCTGCCCAAAACATGTTTTCACACCTGTGGCACAGAATGGCGCAGTTTCTGTGCAAATTCACCTTTTGAGACCAATGAACGAGTGGCAGTGTTCATGAGGAGTCATCCCAAAAAGGCCGTTTTGAAAATTTGGTGAAAAAACTCCTAAAAATGGCAGAGTTACTTGTGGCTGTTGAAAATTTTCTACGCATGCGTGTATTGTTTTGGTCATTTTCAATATTTCCATTCCAATTTTTCAATATTAACTTGCCGCTACAGCCCAGACATGGACAAACCAAGTATAGCCTCAGAGGTCCCGATAGGTCCGCTATCTGAGGCTGCCTGCCATGTTTCATGCCCAAGTAGGAGTACCATGAGCCCGGCTGCATGATAGTACCCTGAGCCGCTGAAGCCGTAAACCGTTTCTGTGCTCTGAGCTGCAGACAATGGTTCTCTCGACGTAGTCCTAGCTTGCTGTCTCGGATCCTCAGGCCCCCTCCTCCACTCTATCCCCCCCCTTGCTTCCTTACTCCATGTCTGCCTGGGACAATCAATTTAGCTCTGTCCATGCACCAGTACCCATTTTTAGCCTTTTTCCTGCTATCCACTACTTTAGAACAATGTTTTATTCGTTGTACTTTTGACTAGTGTCCACCTTGTTATCCTAGCCTCATAACTCTGCTCCACTGTCTTTGCAACTGTACTGTTTTTGTTATCACCTTCACTATGTTTTGTCTTGTATCTCCTGGGTCGTGCCTGAAAATAGTCACCTATTGGCTAGTGCACTTACCCGGTTAACAAAAACTAAATAAAATAAAAAAATAAATAATATAGCCATTTTATCACACCACCTCATGAGCAAAACAGCAGTAATTTTTCACATACTGCCCCAAACATGTTTTTGCACCTGTGATGCTGAATGGCATTTTCCAATGGATTTACAAGTTTTCACCTATGGGGTTCATGAGGTGGGGCGATAAGAAGACTATGTTCAAAATTTGGGGTCAAAATATTAAAAAATGACAAAGTTATGCCCATTCATTACAATTTCAGGACGCACCCTTGAACTACTGAAATCCTACATATCTTTACCCCAGATTTTCAACTTAGCCTTTTTATTACCCAAGCGTATGTATGTCACAGCTGTCATTTTTCAAATTCAGTCCAAAATGTGTGTTTTCACCTGTGGCATGGAATGGCGTTATTATGTTTTAACAAGGATTTGAAAATTTTGTCTATCGCCTACATGTGCTGGGGTAATAAGATGGCTATGCTGATAATTTGGTCATGCATCTATGGAGGGCTGGGTGTGCAGGGTCCGAAGGACCCTGCACTGCCAAATGAAAGTAAGGAACATGACGGAGCATGGGAGCTCAGGGTCTGAACGAACTAACTGCATTTTAGAAGTGTGTCACTGCCGTGCCAATCACAGCTGAAACTGCTATGGGCTTGGCAGTGTAGATCAATTATCAGGCACTCTGGCTTATGCTGCCTGGCACACTCTCTCTCTGGTCCTTACTCCTCTGACCCCCCCCCAAGCTTAAACATTTGCTGTGATGCAGCTTTACTTATTGGTGGCTCCTGCCACCCTGTGCACTCTGTCTCACCAGTCCACTAAGGCCAGCGGGGCCAGCTTCTCCAACTACCATCTCCTTGTTGCATTTATGGTGCAGCTTCTGCCATGTGGCACCCACCACTCTCACTGCTGCCTCCTCTCTCCTCTGAAGCCAGTACCAGTACCACACACCCCTGCAAATACCTGCAAGTGAATGTTCGGGATTGACAAATGCTTGTTTAACTTATGCTAAAATAGGCATTAGAGTATTGATTCTGTGTTCTTGTGAATTGAAAAAGTTTCAGACAACTCAATGACTTAGAAATGTGCAAAGTTTAAAAAAAGACTTTTGGAAATACAGAGAAACAGGAAAGTATTATTGGCTGTTTTAGTTCGGAATTTTCTTGACTTTGGAAAACAGAACATTGACACACTGATTTCAAAGGAGGCAATATAGTGTAGTGGCTAAGGCTCTAAGCTATGAGCCTTGACACCTGCATTTAAATCCCACTGTCCCCATTGAATATGGTCTTTTTTTTTTTGTAGTAACTCATGCTTTTCTAAAACCTAATTATAGAAAAACACTCATTTGTTTATAAAAATCTAATTACAGGAAAAGTACAATATCAAAAAGTAAGGAAATTTGTTGCAAAAAACTTTGTTAATGCACCAGTTATTGTTAAACCGACAAAAGTAGGGAAATGTGGCATTAAGGTTTCTAAACCTAACACCCCATCCCCACCCTTCAGGCAGCAACAGGCATGATGTGAACTTTGGGGTTGTCAGCCCTAACTCTCAACCAATTCCATGAGTAAATACACTGAGATGGGCACAGCATACGAGAATGGAGTGAGTGTTAGGGTTGACAAACTCACGGTACACCCCAAGCCTGTTACTGCCTGGAGGGTGTGGATGGGGTGTTAGAGTTGCTAACCCTGTCACATTTCCCTACTTTTGTCGCTTTAATCCTAACTAGTTCATTAACGAAGTTTTGCAATGACTCTCTCTCTCTCTCTCTCTCTCTCTATATATATATATATATATATGTATACTGTGTGTGTGTGTGTGTGTGTGTATATATACAGTATATATTAGAGGCAAAAAACTCCATTTAATGCATCAGTTATTGTTGTTCCACAGTGACAAAAGTGAGGAAATTCAGTGTTAGGTTGAAACCCCCTTGGACCCTCCAGCCACCCCCACCAGCACGTGCATTGTCATCGGCCCCAACTCCACCCCATCACATGTAAAGAAGCTGAGGAATAGGAGAATGGGGTGAGAGTTAGGACCGACGACCCCAACGCGCACCCCAATATCGGTTGGGGGGTGGGCTGGAGGGGTCCAAGGGGGGGTTTCAACCCTAACACTGAATTTCTTCACTTTTGTCACTGTGGAACAACCCTAACTGATGCATTAAACTAAGTTTTTTACCTCTAATTTCCCTTTTTTTTGAGAATGATGATGAGAAATAGCGAATGTAATGCAGCGGGGCCCCTGCCACGTCGTGTCTTGTGACATAGTAACTGGAAAACAATGCAAACAGAAGGTTGAAACACTAATGGTAACAGTAATGGAAAAGCAAGTGCAAGTGACAATGCAAAGGGTAACGCACAAGGTGGCATACACAGGAACGGTAATGCAAACAGGGACATAAACACAAGTGAAAACAGTAAGTCTAACAGTAATGGAAGCACACACCCCATTTTTGGTGAACAACTGCATACAGGAACACAAAGAATGTGTGCATTGTAATGGCCATCAAAGCTAAAACCAAGCATTAGAAGTACTTAATAGCAAATATCTCAGCAACCGCACGACATAGAAAAACAATTTTAATTTCACAAAAATCATGATTTTTCTGGCAAAGATTTTGTGCCATGTAACTTGCAACAAAAAATCTGTATCTTGCATCATTTTCGAGATACGAGCACCGAAAAGCACAACGTACACCACCATGTTAGTCTATGGGAAAAAACATCAACTTCGGAGTACCATAACTTTGCAACCATACAATATTTTTTCACCAAACCAGTGAAAGGCACATCTGTGACATGTTGGCTGCATTCTCTCCAAATTTCAGCTCAAAAGACCAAACCGTTCTTTTGCAGCAGGATGGCAAAGAATTCCTGTCATTTTGCCATAGTCAGAAAAAGTACTTTCACAAATTGTGACACTTTTCGCAAACATTTGCGAAAGTGTCGCAGGTACAACACTATTTTGCGACACTGCTGTTTACAGAAATTTGAGAAACATATTTCTGTGGTGTTTAACCCCAAAATAAAGACATGTCTAGCATCCTCAGGGTCCGACTAGGTGAACACAAAAAGAATTGTGTCCCTAGAGGGTACCAAATTTAAATGGCAAGCATTTTTCTGATCACCACCTTAAAACAAAATGGCAGATTTGCAAAAGGAAAAGGCCCATTTGTGAAAGTAAAAACTGCATTTGTGACACTTTTGAACTTTTTGTTAACTTTTCCCATTGACTTATAATGGGAACTTGTTTCTTGAATAACTTTTGAACCGTTCAATATTTTTTCACAAAATCTTCAAAAGGCACATCGGGGACCCTGGCCGTACATTCCCTGAAGTTTTTAGACCAGTCATGCAAACCGTGCAACCTGCAGGCAAGAGCAAAGAATTCTCAAAAAAGTGTAATTGCGCAATTCGTTGTTGCATAATAACTCCGCAGCCATATATCTGACCGGTACAAAATTTGGCAGATCCCAAGCTCTACCATACCCCATTGTGCATACCAAATTTCAGGCAACTGTGTTGAACAGTGGCAACGTTATTAAGGTGCAAAATTTGACCCTTTAACCTTAAAAGTGCTACTCTACCATAATACATATGCATATATATATATTTATACCACGGGGGTGAGAGCTTTCTCAGTAGGATAACCTGTGTTATTTCCACTGCAGTGAGGATAAATCCTGATGACATCAACAGAGTGAGGATGTCGACATTTATCCATACTCTGCTGATGTCACCAGAGTGAGAATAAATGCACTGCAGCTTGCATTCTAAAGGAAACTGCTTCAGTAAAGGTTTCTCTTTCTCACTGAAGCTGCAACTTACTCAATTAGCTTTGCAAAAGACTCTCACCTATGTCCTATTGGGTTTCTAACATTGCTAGCCCGTTACTGTGCTGATCTCAGCTTCAAAACAACCTGAATTCTAAACGAAAGTATTTTACAAAGTAGGTTCTGTTTCTCAGTGCTACCTGCAGCAGTTTGTCTTTCTCACTGAGCCTCTGACTCACTCAATTAGCTTTGCAAAACACACTCACATGTGTTTCTGACTCCAGTGAGGATTCAGAACACACACACACTGACAGCACACACAGAATGAGCAGGAAACACACAGACTCAGAAAAAAATGTTCCTGCAGTTCTCACCCCTGTGGTATAAATCGCACACATGATGGGCAGATCATGGCATATGGAAAATATTCTCACTCCTGCCTAAGTGAGCTGTGTATTTTCATTCGTGCCTTTGGCACGCATGAGAATACACAGCTCACTCTGCAGGAGTGAGAATATTTTCCGTATCCCACTCCTGCCAGTCATGTATCCCCTATTTATACATATATATATATATATAAATATATGCATAAAATTAGAGGCAAAAACCCATTTAATGCATCAGTTAGGGTTGTTCCACAGTGATAAAAGTGAGGAAATTCGATGTTAGGGGTTGAAACCCCCTTCACACCCCTCCAGCCCACCCCCAACTGGAATCTAGGGGTGCGCATTGGGGTCATCAGCCCCAACTGTCACCCCATCATATGTGGAAAGAAGCTGAGGAATAGGAGAATGGGGTGACAGTTAGAACCGATGATCTCAATGACCCCCGATTCCAGTTGGGGATGGGCTGAGGGGTCAAAGGGGTTTCAACCTCAACATCGAATTTCCTCGCTTTGTGCTGTGGAACAACCCTAACTGATGCATTAAACAGAGTTTTTGCCTCTAATTTTCCTTTTTTGAGAATGATAATGAGAAATAGTGAATGGGACAGAAGGGCGGAGCGCAGTCCTTGGGCCCCTCGCCCCCGCCACGTGATGTCTTGTCACATAGTAACATTGTGCCTGCAAACGCAAATCGTAATGCGCATGGTGATGCAAAGTGAAACAGAAATAGAAACAGTACTGTAGACAGAAATGTTAAAAACAACGGAATGGCAACCGCAAATGAAAACGCAAAGGGTAACGCACATGGTGGCGTAAACATGAACGGTAAGTGAGATGGGTACGGAACTGCAAGCAGAAACGGTAATGGTAACAGTAATGTAAGTGCACAGGCTGGTTTTCCCCAAAGGCTGTATAGAGAAAGACAGTGAGTAGAAAGAATGTATGCAAAATAATGACTCTCGTAACACAAAAATCAGGAGTTGGAATAGTAAATTGCTTATATCTCAGTAACCGTACGACATAAAAAAAAAATTTAAAAGTCATAGGTATTATCACTTTCCTGGCTAGTTTTGTACTTAGCCCCTTTGGGGGCTAAGAAATTTTTGACAAAAACTCCATATCTCACACTGTTTTCGAGATACGGGCCCTCAAAGGCGCGGTGAACGCCGTAATGTTATCCTATGGGGAAAAAAACAGAAGTTCGGAGTGCCATAACTTTGCCTCCCTGTAATATCTTTTCACCAAACTACTGAAAGGCACATCTGTGGGATGTTGGCTGTATCCCCTGCAAATTTCATCCCAAAAGACCAAACCTTTATTTTGCAGCATGGCGCCAAACGATTGCTGCAATGCGTTGGCTGCCGTAATGTTATCCTATGGGAAAAAGTGTCAACTTTGGAGTGCCGTAACTTTGCCACCGTGTAATATTTTTTCAACACAATACTGAATGGCACATCTGTGAGATGTTGGCTGCGTTCCCCTTAAATTTCAGCCCCAAACTCTAAACCGTTCTTTTGCAGCGGGGTGCCAAAGAATTGCTGTCATTTCCCCACAGCCTAGAAAAGTACTGTTGCAATTTGCGAAAGCTTTCGCAAAAATTTGTGACACTTACGAGTGACCAAAGTACTTTTGTGAAAGTACTTTTCCAGAAATTTGAAAAATATATTTCTGGGGTGTTTTACCCAAAATAAAGACATGGCTAGCATCCTCAGGCTCCGACTAGGTGAATACAAAAGAATTTGGTTGCTAGAGGTCTCAATTTTAAATGCCAAGCATTTTCTGATCACTAACTGAAAACAAAATGGCAGATTTGCGAAAGTAAGAGGGCCATTTGAGAAAGTAAAAATGCATTTGCGACACTGTCAAATTTTTTGTTAACTTTTCCCATTGACTTATAATGGGAAATTGTTTTTTGAATAACTTTTGAACCGTTTAATATTTTTCATGAAATCTTTGAAAGGCACATCGGGACACGGCCGCATGTTCCCTGAAGATTTTGAGCTGGTCGCACAAACCGTCCGACTAGCAACGTGCCAATTTAGAATTCCAGAAAAGCGTTAAATGCGCAGATCACGCTTAATAACTCCGCAGCCGTATCCGATTGGTACGAACTTGCAGATCCCAAGGTGTGTGGGCTTGATCATGTATTCAATTTCAGGCAAATCTGTTGAAGCAGTTTAAAGTTATTAGGGTGCAATATTTTGGATTTAACATGTACTGTAAATGTCTCCTCAACCCTAACTATGGTAGCACTACCGTGCTACCATTATATATATATATATATATATATATATATATATATATACATACACACCTAGACAGTCATAGGCCAAGGAGCCGGCAAACCCCTACTGGGCTAATGAGCCCCTTGGCAGGCTTGACTTGATGAATTTGGACTCGCTAGGCCATAGCAGTGCAGTGCTGCCCTCACAGGGCCTCATCTACCCAGCCCATTGCCCCCCATGGTCCCAGGCTCCATCCCATGTTCCCAATGCACTAGCAACCAATTCTGGAGTGCACTCTCACAGGGCCACTCCCTCTCATCACTTTTTCACCTCTGTGTTTCTTTTTCTGGCATGACTAGTCCACCTCAAGATGCACAATGCAGTTATCCAACTCCCAGACAATGCCCCAGGAGAATACCCTATATCCAGCTTTCAACCACCTCTTGGATGCTGTCATTGAACAAACCATGCTCCACGTCTGACAGATGTACCCAATCCTTATCGTATAAACCCTGCAATCAGGCATGATATAGTGATGGTAAACCACTTGGATCCCCAAAGAGAGGCAGAATTGAGACATCTTTCTGTTCACTTCCCTGTAGTCCCTGTGCAAAGGCCTCGCAGCCTTCACTGTCCTCCACTTCACCCATGGCACTATTCTGGACCATGCCAGGGGCATGTTCGGCATCTGCTGCCTAAGCCACCCAGATCAGCTGTTATCATCCGAATCACATCAATGGAGGACAAATGACCCAGGTCATTACTGCCTAGGTGTATAACTAGACCATCCAGGGGGGGAACTGAGTAGTCCCAGCTTCCTCACCCTCGGGATCATATCCCACCACTGTATGCCCCTTCCCACACCAATACACCACCTCCTTCTCCAGAGGTATCCCGAGTTGTGTTCCTTGTGCCAGACATGCTGCTCATTTGTAATCTCTTCTGACAAATGATTGCATCAGCACCCATATCTTTTTGACTGCAGGAGATGGATTTGTAACAAAAACATTACTTATGCATTGCTCCCCTGATTACCTGCCCAGAGCTGTCATCCACGCACATGGGCCTAATGTACCTTTCATATGCAAGCGACTTCCACCTGCCAATGTCTTTTATCTTTTGCTCCTGGCATCCAAATTTCACTGCCTCAGTAGCAGCCCCAATCCTGAATGAGTGGGTGTTGTAATTCCTGGGGTCCCTGCCCGTGGCCTGAATCCCATTCTTCAATGCTGCCACAAACTGGTACCTCATTGCTGGCATTCCTTTGCTGTGAATGAAAAACTCCCCCTGCCCATGTGGTCTGTGTGCCAGGTACTCCCGGATCAAACCCCAAGGGCACATCATGTGCCCTGGTACCCTGTGGAGTTTCACTAATGGCGCTGGTCCTAGCTGGGCAGTCTTTGACTGCCACAAAGTTACTGTATCTTAAATTGATCCTCTATAACCCTTACATCACTGAACTGAATAATATGCCCTGCCATAAACATGGAGTCCACCACAAGCTCTGACGCCCTAAAAGCCCCCAAAAAGGCATAAGCAAATAGTGCCCTAAACAGCCATGCCTTGTCTGTGGATAAGCAAACCTGACCAAGCAACCCAGAATCTCCCCCAATAATGCGCTATCCAGTTTTTCTAGTGTTCTTGTAATTTCCCCTCAAATGCATGCAACCTTCTGCTATCTTCCTGAAGATAAAAGAAACTGGCACGTCCTTGAGACCCTGCATTTTAGCAAAGAAGTCTATTGCTGACAGATGACTGCATATGTATGCCGGCAATCTGCCACCCTCCATGAGCAAATGGACAAACTGTTGCACCAGATGGGCTCTGCAAAATGTCCAGCCACCCCCCAAGCTGCCTCCCAAAATCTTGAAACGTCCTCACACGTGCCTGATACTTATGCCATGTTCCAGTGACCAAAGCATGCTGTATCAATTCAGCTGTTCGAGGGTCACTGTCTGCCATAAGAATGAAGGAACTTGAGCTGAAGTCACATCCGCTCCCGGGGCCATCTAATGAAAGTGCTCAAACTGTAGGCAAAGAATTCTATTGCTTCTTGCCTTGCCCGGCGGTTATATTATTGACAATAATGCCCCCTCAAAAAAACTGCTGGGCTCCCCACTGTGCCCAAGGCCACACCTGAACTGCTGCTGGGGGTAATGGGGGTATGGGCCCACACCACCCCTTCATAGCATTATATGCCCCCACGTGGGCAAGGCAAGGAAGATTTTGTAGGAGCCACAGGAACAATATTGGCCACCAGCCTGTGACAATCTGCTCCAGCAGGGCCAGGTGTGCTCCCTTGTGCAATCTGCTTGACCGCTGATGCCTCACCAGCTTCAACCCTTGATATGGTTGCACTGCACCTACCCTGCTGACCCAGCACCCTCCTGAGGGCCTTGGCATATAGGCGCTGCCTGACTGAAGTGGCACCATTTTTCCTCAAGCACCTGTCCTTCGCCTTGGCAATGCCTTTCCCCTGACCAGCCACAAAATGAGCACCTGTTACCAATGGGCTATGCTCATGCCCCCATTAGCCACATGTTAACTGCCATACTCACCATCCAAGTCCAGCTGTATGGGCTCAGCCATGGGCCCATCCTTCCCCCCTGCTGCTGCACTGTCTCCAGCTGGACCACCGGGGGGGTGCTGCTCCATCTCTCCTGACTCTGTGGGCACCGACTGGTCGTCTGACCTTCTGGAGCTGCTCCTCATCATCCTCCTCTTCTTTGTCCTGGGCCATGTTGAGAGCGCCTCCACTATCCTACTAGGGCTTCCTCACCCTTTTTGGGGAGTGCGATGGGCCAGGTGCCACTGGCTGCTGCTCAGGTGCCGCACTCACCATGGATTGCAACCAGTTGGGCCCCCCTAACTCCATCAGCTGCTACAGTGCCTCCCTGAATTCCACGCTGGGTTCATCATCCTGACCAGGGTTCCATGAAGCCTCACTCCACCATGTTCCTGACCTGCTGGCTTTCCCTTAGTGCTCATGTTCAACAAAAACTCTTTTGTTCCTGAACCCACACTTGCAACTGCTCTCAGGCACTTGCATCAACAAAATAGGAACAGAAAAACATAAGGAAGCTAGTTAATGGCTACTCAGTTCCATCGGGGCATAGCCGAGGAGTGACCTCGCAAGCCTCTTAATCACTCAGCTGATACTTGCTGAACTGCTAAACATCTAAATTAATTAGGGGGCTCCCAGAAACAAGAAACCTTGCAACAATGTCTTGTTCAGAAGGCTGCAAAATGGAACATTGCATTGTGCAGCAGTGGTAGGCACTGCTATGTCATAAACAGGAGCATTTCAAGGTCAGCTTGGGACAGACAAATGCTTTCTATAAATTTCCTGGATAGGGGACAGATATGTATTATAAACCTTGAAAAGGTAAACTTACAACTCAACATGTCTTCTCTAATAAATCATTATAGCTGAAACACTTAATTCATAAAAATGCATGCTGAAGTGGATAACTGCTCCTTAAGGAACTGCACATGCATCCAGGGCACAGGTGATTTGTGCATCACTGTAGCAGTAAAGGCCATTGGTAGCCCCCTATATCAAGTCTGCACAGCTTTCCCAGGCAACCCTTTCACAATTTTTAGATACCCTTTATCATGACAGTACTGCATAAGAGATAAGAGCCTGAAGCAAACTTTGGTTCCTATTTCCACAAATCTCCCTTAGGGCCGTGTGCTTTACTGTGCTCCCACCACGACTCCCGAAGCAGGCTCTGGTTGCTGGATCAGGGAAATAAATTAGGACTGTGTGCATTACTATGCTCCCACTGCCACTCCTGAAATCCATATAAGTCTCTCATACACCCCTTTTTATCTTACATATTTATTTTTTGCACTCAGAAGGCACCATACTAGAGGCCCAAAAGGACCCCCTCGCTCAACCATCCAACCTGCCCGCTTCCCTGCCAGCAAAAAAGGCCCCCACCAAGAACTGCTGAAGCTGCACATAGCGTACTGCAGCTCTGGAGATGGCCATGGATGTCTGACATGGGGTAGAAAAACTGCTACTGGAAGCAGAAATACCAGACAAAAACTGCCAGCCGGCCAGCCTGCCCTCTGACCGCCACAAGACCCCAGGTGATCCTTTTAATTGTGCTGTGCTCATCAAGCCCAATGGAGTGACTGAAATAAGGGTCCATGGACTGAGACAGGTAAGTGGGCTCTAGAAAACACATTACCAAGGCAACCATCAAAGGGCTGTGTGCAAGTTTAAGCAACCGCCCCCTCCCCACCCACTGGATATTTTCTGCTTCTTTTCTTTTCTCCTTTTCGTTAAAAAAAAAAAAAAACTACTGCAGCAGTATATCTGTTCTATACTATCCCTATATCCCTTTCTATCATGCTGGGTGGCCTCCCATCATGATATCTCTTTCTTTTCTAACCTTTACGTGTCCATGTAGTGGGAAGGCGTTTGGGTTCTTAACACCACGGAGATGGTATGCAAACCCTCCTCCTCTCAAAATTAAAACAGGCAGAGTATTATAAATATCTACAGGGCGATTATGGTGTATTTACTTAATAAAAACAAAACACAGTTTCCTTTAAGCAGGTTAGCTTTTGATATTTTAAACTGCTGGCAGTTCATAATAGCGTTTCATGGTATCCTTTTCCCCTGCATTAAAAAGTGTACACTATTGCAAGATTTCACCCCCCTTCCTCCATTTATAGAATAGTAGAATAAGGGCCAGATATTCAAAATTTTGCCCCGGGGCTAAATTAGCACTGCCCAGTGGGCAAACTTAGCCCGGAGCACAAAGCAAGCCATATTCAAAAGGAATAGCCCAGGGCAAACAGCTTCTGACTATAGCATGGGAATGAGGCCAGGCAAACTGGGCTGGGAGTGCAGGGCAAACTTAGCCCTAGAATAAGACATCTCTGAATATGACAACCAGGAAGTGCAAACCACAACAGCAACACAGTGCACAGCGATGTGAAGGTAGGTAGAGGTGAACTATGTGGCCAATGTGTGTGAAAGCAAATGCGTGGACCCAGTACAGCTGCATGCAGCAGCGTATTTGAAAGTACAGTG
Source organism: Neoceratodus forsteri (assembly GCA_016271365.2). Classification (NCBI taxonomy): domain Eukaryota; kingdom Metazoa; phylum Chordata; order Ceratodontiformes; family Ceratodontidae; genus Neoceratodus; species Neoceratodus forsteri. The sequence continues at coordinate 673,928,582 of CM028133.1, read as the reverse complement.
TGCAAAACTGTAAAATATTCCCCAAACTGTTTGTGCAGCGCTAACACGTTTGTGCGGGTTTAGCACAGGGCTGAACCATTAACCCGGTGCAAACACGTTTGCCTGGTGCTAAATTTTGCCATATTCAAAAGTGAAATGCAAATGAGCCTACTTAGGTAGTCTGTGGGCAAACATCCAGATTAGCATCTCATTATGCCCTGATCTGCATGCAGTTTGCGCCGGGCTAATTGTTTAGCCCTGCGCTAAACCTGCACAAATGTGTTAGTGCTGTGGAAACAGCTTGGGGAATATTTATACAGTTTTGAACACTACTTCCACATGTGCTGCTGCCTGCAGCTATGCTGGGACAACACAGCATAGGCACAGATGGTGGTGGTGCTGCATGCAACTGTCATACTGTAGGTCATGCTACAGTGCACAGCAGACACTACAGTAGCAAGGGGGCCAGTAGTGTGTGGACATAGCAATGCCTATGGTGCATAGGGCAGAGATGATGACTGCACTATACACAGTGAGAGGCCCAACATGCAGGTGTTTACTGACAGTGGACATTACTGTTACGCTGTTGTGTCACCCACAGATGCTGCACCTCTGGCATGGGATGCTCACAGTGACACATACATGTCAGGCTCTGTGTGCTGTGGCAGTTGTAAAGCTGTGTGGTATGTGGCCAGGGGGGCATATATTATCCGAAAGGCATGCTGGAGTTGGGGTATTCCCAATACTGGCCCATGTGCACTGCATGATGTGTCCCAGCCTTGTGGCCACACCTGGTCTGTGGCACAGCCTGGCCACCCATACACTCTCCCTTCAACATCCTCCATGCCCACAGTGCTGCATGTGTGTGCTGGCATCTGTTGGTGTCCACAGAAGTGTGGTCCGCAGGTGTGTGCTGTATGGCCACACTGCCATGCTGTCCACTGGCGGCAGGGTCACCACTTACTGCCTGGAGTGGCTGGGATTGGTGGCAGATGATGGCATCATTGTGATGCCATCAGTTAACAGCATGTTTCCTCTATGTTTGGCTTTGTCTATGTGTCATATTTATTTGTTAGGGTAGCACAAAACCCATGCAAAACCCGCGCAAACACCACGCAAAGCCATAGTGTTGTGCAAAGCTGATTGCCCAGGATTAAGACAAGCTTTTCCTGGGTGGTAATGTGCACCATGCTAAGTGTCGCACTAAGTCACTCGAAACCACTTTGCGTGGCACTAGTCGCTGAATACAGCATTACACCTGCATTCATGTCAGTTTGCCCCTTGCATACATTATGATTTTGCCCAGTGCTAATGCAGTTTGCCCACGCTATTTGGCCTTTTGAATATAGCAGACCCGTGCTAATCCCGCGCTAAACCTGTGCAAACGGTTTTTGCCCGGCGCAAAGTTTTTAATATCTGGCTTTAATTGTTTAAAATAAGATTTTATAGTTCCCCTGAGAACTAAGGTTGCTTGGGAGAGAGTTGAGGACTCGTATCCTCAGTGGTGTATATGAATAGTAGAAGATTCTCCGGTTTGCGGTTTTTGGTTTTAAACTGAAATGTAAGCGCTGCCGTGCCTTGCGTTTAAAAGTTAAATGCAGGCTTACTTTAGTTCCCTTAGGATCTTGGGCAGCAATAGAAAACTCAGAGCAATATTTTTTTAGGAGAACAAAGGAGGCTCTAGCACTTCAAAGTTTCATTGTGACTTCCAGTGCAAAACACTCACTCCTGCCTAATGAACTACTTTATATTCTTCTTCATTTTTTTTTTAAACAGTGGGGATCCGGTTTTCAAAGAAGGGTTTTCTAAGTTCTGCATCTCGTCTCCCTCTTAAAGAGGAAAAAGGCTGGACATAAAAGATTGTCCCATGTTTTTCTTTTCATCTGGAGTCAGTTTGTAGAGACCATAATAAATTTACTTATTCCATAATATTAGAAGATGCCCGGATGCAGTCCGTGTATGCAGAGCTTCATTTCTGATTTTCTTTTTTATGTAAATGCTTTTAAAAAGGAGACAAAAAGTAATTTAAATTTAGGTAAATGAAATTCAAGGGATGACTTTATTTCTAAGCGTGCTGTTATATTATTTTTGGTCTTGAAAGAAAAGCATAAACATACCAGGGACTTGCTCCACACCTTCCTGGGTTTTAGGATGTCTCTTAAGGGCCAGCGACCCTCTAGTGGGCTAGTTAAATTGTCCCAACACTGAATGAGGTCACAGATAGTAGAAGGGAATCTATGTCTTAAGTGGCCTTTACATATTCATATCAAGATAACCTGTAGTACGCTTATTTCTTGAGTATGGTATTTGATGATTTGAATTAATAATGTAGAAATAAAGGTTTATGTCTGTGTGATGCCCCACATTATAATATTATAATAGGTTTATTCTTGTGTTAGTGGTAGGGGATGGATCATGTGACTGGTGATGTCATCCTCTTAGTATTATAAAAGGGAAAAAGACAGAGAACCAAACAGATAGGCGGATTGCAAAGAGGATAGTGGTTCTATCTGTTTGCGGGTACCACTCTGTGGCAGTACTCCATGTTGGGGTACTGAAGTTCAGTTGTTTTACTGATTACATTTTTTCTTTTGTAATTTTTGAAATAAGTTTCTTATTTTTTTTTCTTGGAGAAATCCTCAAGAAGAATTTGAATTTATTCTTATTATCATTTAAATAAATGGGCCACGTGAAGTTAGTGTGAGGAATAATTTAAACTTTTGTCTTTGGTGTTGTCACTTATCCCACACTCTATTACAGGCTGGCACACTGAATCCAGGAGAGAATGAGAGTGAGTGAAAAGGGGATAATTCTCCCCAGAGACTTACTTTTGTGGCGATCTGCTGTTGCTGCTGCACACCTGCCCCCAGTGTAACTGGAGGGATCACTTCATATCAGCCTGGGAAACAGTCCAGCAAGGGGGCCTTTTTATCTACCCCTGTGCTATTATACAAATTAAAGAGCAAAAACTGAATGGAAACTCCCTCCCTTCCTTCACTATTGCAGCGATCCACTGCTGCTGCTGCATACGAACATACGAAAATTGCTAGCAGAAACAGGCCTTAGTGGTGTATCAAATCTGCTCTAGTGTGCAGCTCAGTCTGCTTTACTGGAGCTTCCTCCCTTCCCTTACCATCCAGAGAGATCCTCCATCCCTTCATCATCCATCCCCTTCCTCCCTCCCATTGTCACTCTCCTTTTTACCCTGTCCCACCCCCCTTTAAAACTTTCCACTGTTTTCAATGATATCATGTCCTCAGGCAGTTCATTCCACTTTGGCACCACCCTTTTTGTAAAAAAAATGCCTCCTCATTTCTTTTTTAAATCCAATCCCCATAAGTTTCAGACTGTAGCCTCTAGTGGTCCCCTCCCTTTTTAAATTAAAAATTCCCTCCACTCCAGTCTTGTTTATACCCCTTAGGTATATGAAGGTTTCTGTCATAGCCCCCTCTTCCCTTCTGTCTTCCAAGGAATATATATATATATATATATATATATATATATATATATATATATATTGAGCTTCCTTAACCTCTTATCATATGATTTGTCTCCCATACCCTGTATCATCTTGGTCACCATTTGCTGGATCCCCTCCAATAGTCTGATGTCCTTCTTCAAATAAGGGCACCAGAATGACACACAGTACTCCAAGTATGATCTAACCAATTACCTGTACAAGGGCAGAATAACTTCCTCCCTACTGGAGGTGATTCTTCTTATGATGCAACCCAGAATCTGATTTGCTTTGGCTGCTGCTTTACAGCACTGCATAGATTGTTTCATGTCACCCCTGACTATCACTCCTATATCCTTTTCCTCTTTGGGGCTAGACACCTGTACACCCCCAGCCAGTAGCTGGCCCCTGGGATCCTAGCTTCCAGGTGCATGACCTTGCAATTCTTGGCATTGAACCCCAACTACCAGATGCCAGACCATTTCTCTAGTCTGGCCAGATCCTCCCTGAGTTCCTGACTCCCCTCCACATTGTCCACCCACCCACAGAGCTTAGAATCATCTGCAAAAAAACATACTTTACTCTTGACCTGTACCACTATGTCATTAGCAAAGATGTTGAATAGCACTGGACCTAGTACTGATCCCTGTGGTACCCCGCAGGTTACTGGCCTAGGCTTGGATAGTTAACCGCCTACCGTCACTCTCTGTTTCCTTTCTTGCAACCAGCTCCTGACCCACCCTAGCAGCTTGTCCCTGACTCCCAGGTCAATCAGTTTGCTAAGTAACCTTTCAAGTGGTATAGAGTTGAAGGCCTTACTGAAGTCCAGGTATAGTACATCCCCTTGGCACAAACAGTGGTCAGGGGAGAGTGAGCCAACCACATGGATGCCAGCTTGTGGGCCGATCACCACCAAACCTGCAGCAGGACAACCGGGAGGACAAAAACCACTGTTGGCAACTTCCACCTTCCCTGTGCCACCAACAAACAACAGGTTAGTTTGCACCTTGGCACCCGGGCAGTCCCACTTACCTGGTGAGCCAATGCTGTCCTCGTTGTCTCCTAAGGTGTTGCCCCACACTGTGAGTGACCACCTGATCACCTCTTCTTCTTTGTCCAGAGTCTTCTTCACTGCACATCCTCCTCACATCCAGGTAGAAAGAGACTGACTCATACCTACCTGGACCTTAAGTAAACCCTTTTGTCCCACCCACCCTGTGGCTACTCCTAGCCCACCTGTGGGCCGGGTCAAAAGGCCATTGGTCCAACCTTCGCGGATCACTCTACATTGGAAGGTCAGGCTCAAGGATTGGCCATGGCCACTGGGAAAACAACCTCCCTGTAATAGCCAGGAGGGGCAGAACCCATTGTCATCCTACCTGGCATCATACGCTCACAGGCAATCAATTTAACTACATAGATAATTTGTTTCCATTGAACCATACAGAATTTGAACCTTAAGAAACTTTGTCCATGATCTGTTTTTTTCTGTACCATTTGATTCAATGAAAACAAAGCTCATTACACATCCAAAGTGTATCTAAAAGATTGGTTTCCTTTTATTTTCCCGAAACTGGGACTTTCGTCTTACTGTATGTATATATAGTGAGATTAGGTTCAGAAAGTGGAGTACCTGATAGTTTCTATTTCTAATTTGCATCATAATAACTGGGTTAGGCTTTTTCCCATAGGGAAACCATGGCATAATTTGCCATTATAAAGGAGCATTTATAACAGCAAACACGCGCACGGTTTGCCTCGCTATGCGCATGCCCAACCTAAGTTCTTCCGGGTTTTCACCTCTCGCCACCAAATTTCTTCGTCAGTCAAAACCTCACCGCCACCACTATCTCTAGGTGGTAAGTAACTATTTTAAAAAAAAACTTCCTAACAAAAATCACACCGTAGAGGGGACAACTAAACAAGAAATAGTAAACTGCTGCTAAGCGACCGAGGACTCGGCTAAACATCATCCAGACCGCAGCTGCACCATACCATTTATTTTATATAATTGGCTGTGGCGAAAAAGCCTAACCCAGCAATTATATAAAATGAAATATGAGGTGGTGTGTGTAAACTCGAATTTTACACACACCCTTGGGGTTGGATGCCTGGATAAACCTCTCGAGCTTTGCTCTCGTGGTTTGTATGCCATCCAACCCCTCGGGTGTGTGTACCCGGTCAACAAAAACTAAAAAAAAAAAAAAAAAATCTCATTACACACACCACCCCATACTTTATTCTCTATATTATCAGCATGATGAAAATGTTTAAAAAAGCAATATCCTCAAAGAACGATACCATTGTCATTTTGTCTCCAGCACCAAACAAAATGACACACATTCTTTCCCATCATGTAAAAGGTTGCATGCAAATTGACGTTGTAGTTACCGCAGACTAATTCCTAGAAGTGATTATGATAATGAACTAGTTTGGCACTGTTTTCCAAGGATCTAGACTCACAGCATCTACAATAAATGAAAAATTTAAAACATACACAAAACATGACAGCTATAGTATCATATGCATAAATACATCATAACCAAAGTTTTTAGAGTCATATGTAAGCCAAACTGAAAAATAATGTTTTTACTGCACACAACTCTCAGAGGCAGAAACCTTTTGAATATATTAGCAGGGATGTCCATTCTTTAGTCTGGGAACAGCAACTAAAACTGTATGACACCCAGGGCCAAATATGCAAAAGTCTGCGTGGCTACAAACTGCTGTTTGCATGCACAAACCAGGTTTTGCGCCAGAGTGCAATACTCAAAAAGAGTGCTTGCATGGGCAAACTGGGTTAGCACCTGCACAAAACATAATTTTATTTTATTTATTTATTAAAATGTTTCACCGGGAGAGGCACACTGAGCAACAAGATGCTCATCTCATGGTGCGACCTGTGGGGGTACAGAGGAGAACAGTGTACATGATACAGAGCAGTTGAGTTGTACATTGCAGTCATGAAGAAAGAGTGTAATTTCATACTTTGTTACATGGATACAGGTGGCATTACATACTTTGTTTACATGAAGAGAGAGACATTACATACTTTGTTCCACAATGAGAGTGGCATTACATATTTTGTTTACATATCTACAACCATACATACATACTTAAGTGCCTACTTCCTAGCATTAATTTGAATTATGTTACACAGTGTTGGCATATAGAACTAGAAGCCTGGAAGCTTTAGGACAGGGAGCGGGGACTAGGTCTGAATAAGTTACACAAAGCACAGATGACTGAATTAACTAAGGGAAGACGTTTGTCAGGGAGATAAGCAGAAGTGCAGAAAGGGGCAAGTGCATGGGTTGGTGAGGCAAATATAAGCCAGTCTTTGTGGGCAAAGGCCAAGCCACTGGTCAGGTCACGTAAGGTGAAGTGGGAAACGATAAGGTGGGGGTAGAAGCAGGAAGGGGGGGATGGGGGGAGGATGTCAGGGTCATGTGCAATTTGGAGCATAGAAGTTAGGGAGAGCAGAGGATAGAGAATGTTTGGAGGAGGAATGGCGGATTTGGGCCGCAGGTCATTCCAGAACTTAAGGAGATGGTAAGAGAAAGCCGATTGGCCTGCAGAGGTCCTTTGGTGAGGGATTACCAATAGCCTGGAGTCAGTAGACCTGAGGGCATGAGAAGGGGTTGGTGGAGAAGATAAGGAGGTGACGAGGTAAGGCAGAAGGGAACCAAGACAGAAGTTAGAAGCAAATTTAGCACTGTGAAGTAGTCGTTGGTTGCTCAGGGATGGTAGGGCCAATTAATGGAAAAGCTCGCAGTGGTGGGTACGAGGGGGGCATCAAGGGCAAACTTTCAGAAAGCATTGAAGAGGGGGTCCAGTCTGGATAGAGTGGACTTGGGGGTGGAGCTGTAGACTATATTGTAGTAATTGAAGGAAGGTAGTATCATTTTCAGGACGATTTCGCATCTCACAGGTAGCATGAAACAGGTGCGATTTCTATAGAGAGTGCCAAGCTTAGGGCGCAGTTTTGTCAGGATAGCATCCATGTGGGTGGAGAAGGAAAGGTGGCGGTCAAGTCAGACCCCCAGATACCTAAGGGAGGACACGTCTTCTAGGTCTGTACTATCCAGGGTATGGAAGATCAGTGGAGATGTAAGTCTGGATAGTCTCTGTCTAGTGCCGAAAGTCATAGAGACTGTCTTCTTGGCATTGAGGGAGAGTTGGTGGGAGTTAAACCAGTGCTGTACCTTGTTGAAGTCAGTCTGGAGATTGGAGACAACTTCTTAATGGGTCTGGCCAGAGGTAAAGAGGACTGTGTCATCTGCATACATATGTATTGAGGTAGTAGAGCAAGTTTTTGGCAGATCATTTAGTAGGATGGAAAAGAGAATAGGGCTTGCACTGAGCCCTGGGGAACGCCAGTGGTAATAGGAGTGGGGAGAGGTGGAGTCAGCTATTCTTACAGACTGGGTTCTGTCTTGCAGGTAGGCTCTGAACCAGTTAGTGGGCATCGCAGATAACCCAGCACCTGATAGGCAAGATAATAAGAGGGGGGGGGGGTGAAATACCGTGTCGAAAGCTTTGGCGAAGTTGACGAAGATTGCAGATGTAATTTGGCCTTTGTCCATCTCTGAGAGGATGGAATCAGTGAGTCTTAGTAGGGAAGTGTTGGTGGAGTGTTTTTTTCTAAAACCAAACTGGAAGGGTGTGAAGAAGTTGGTTTCAAAAAGAAAGTGAGAGAATTGTGAGAGCAAGAGGTGTTCCTGGAGTTTAGCGAGGGTGGGGAGGAGGGAGATGGAGTGGTAGTTTGCAGTGGTAGTGGCGTCTCCTCCTTTAGGCAGTGGTAGGACTGTGGCATGCTTCCACTCCTTGGGAATTGATTCAGTAGTGAATGAGAGATTTAGCAGGGCAGCAAGGGGAGCAGCTATGGCAGGGGCAGATAGGAAGAGGAGTTTGGTGTCTAGACTGTCGGGAGATTTTCCTTTAGCAGGGTTCAGGGTGAGAAGGGCATCTAAGGTTTCCATAGGAGAGATGTGCCTGAAGGAGAAAGTGTTCTGTCCAGGTGGTGAAGGGGTAGCTGCCCGGAGACTGGGAGGAGTTACTACTGGAAGGGAGTTCAGAAGTGTCATTGTACATGTAGTGAAGTAGAAGTTGAACTCGGAGGCAACCATCAGGGAGTCAGAGAGGAGAGTCCCTTGTGAGAGTAGGGGAGAGAGAGGGGGATTTGTTGTTGGGAGGAAAAAAAGGGAGTTGATGACTTTCCAGAATTTAGATGGCCTACCAAGATTGGCGTTTAGGGTGTTGTTAAAATATTCGGCCTTGGCTAATCGGGTGGCCTTGGTGCACTTGTTTCGGAGCATGCGGTAGGTGATGTTGTTGCCTGGGAGGAGTGTAGTTTTGTAATTTCGCCACACCCTGTCACGGGCTTTTTGGCGTGCTATTAGCTCAGGAGAAATCCAGGGAAGGAGAGTCTCTCGGATCCTATTGCAGAGCAGGGGGGCATGTTTATCCCAGGTGTTAAGGGAGGTGTTCCAGAAGTGTGTAAGGGCAACATCCATGTTAGTACTTTGAAGGATGAGGTCCCAGTTAGAGTGAGCTAATTCTTCCAGGAGGGGGGAGAGATTTAGCATTTTATATGACTGTTGGAATAGAAATTTGGGAGGGGATTTAATCCAGTGGATTTTGCGGACTAAGGGAGGGGTGTGAACATGAATATCTGTGCAACCCCATATTCAGCTCATTTGCACTGCACAAAAGGTCTTAACACAGTCCTTGTGCGCAGTGCAAATAACACTGAAGAAAACCCTGACTTACTCTGCACAACCCTAGCGGCCACCAGAAGTACAGCAGCCAACAACCACATTGGCTGGTTGGAAAGCACACCTGCCCCCTGGTGCCTAGTGGTTTCCCTACCCCCAGACGCTGGCCCAGCATGTAGCTAATGGCTACCTGGTGCCTAGTGGTCCCCTGTTGCCTATTGATGTCCCTGTGCCCAAAAATGTTATCCCTGGTGCCTAGTGGACCCCTCCTCCCTCTGATCCCCAGCCTGGTAATGATTGATAGATTCTCTGGTGCCTAGTGGAACTCCTCTCCAATCCACAGCCTTCTAATGATTGATAGCTTCCCTTATGTCTAGTGGACCCCTCTGCCTCTGAGCCCCATCCTAGTAATGATCATTACATTCCCTGGTGTGTGGTGGACACCTTTTCCTCTGATATCCATCCTGGTAATGATCGTCAGAGTCCCTGGTACCTAGTAGACCCCCCCCTCTGATCACCAACCAGGTCATGAAAGATGGAATCTCTGGTGCCTAGCATCCCCCTCCCAGCATCTGAACCCCAGCTCCATCATGGAAAAATCATTTTCTGGTGGTCTGTGGCTCCCTACCTCCCATTCCCGGCTTCCGATACCCAACCCCATCCAAACATGATGCCAACCCATGGACTGATGTCCCCCCATGTCTGATCCCTGGCCCCTGTGCACTAACAACAGTGCCTGTGGTACATGCCCAGCTGACACAAGGTGACCCTGGGATATACTTTGAAGCAGACAACACAATGTAGTACCTCCCACCCCCTGATGTGTGGAAGGGCAGCATGACACAGGTCCCTGGCATCTAGTGGCTCCCCGACCGTGGCACCGACCACCCACCCATCCACCCCCCTGCCCCTTACTAGCATGTTCGATGCCATGGGATCTGTTCAGCGAACAGCACAGCTCTCCACTCACCACCTAACCCAGACACCATATGCACAGGTGCATGTCCTATTTATAGAACCCCTGTATAAAAATAGGATGCACGTTCTCTGTGGCCAGTCGAGGTGGTGAGCAGAGGGCTGTGACAGTCAAAGAATGGGTTCAGTGGCACTGGACATGCTGGTAAGAGACAGGAGGGTGAATGGGTGGGTGGTCAGTGCCATGGTTGTGGGGCACTAGACACCAGTAACCAGTGTTGCACTGCTCTTCCACACATTGCATAGCAGTGTCAGTGGCTCAGTAGGTAGCACACTCGCCTCTGAGGCCGGGAGATCAGAGGGCTGTGGGTTCAGTTCCCACATCTGGCACTTGGGTTAATATCCCAGTACTGACACTGTAGTGCAGCATGAGAGGGGTGCTGCACTTCTGAGGTGCCGTCCTTCGGATGAGACGTTAAACCGAGGTCCCATCTGCCTGGATTGGTGGTAGTTCAGGTGGATGTTAAAGATCCCATGGCACTTATCGAAAAAGAGTAGGGGAATTTCCCCGGTGTCCTGGCCAAATTTCACTCATTCACTAAAAAAATACCACCCACAGCTTAATCTGGTTCAAAGTCAGTTGGCATTCATCTGTATCCCCCTCCCCCGGGTCATGCCTGAAAATAGGCAGGATTTGTCTAGTGCACTTACCCGGTCAACAAAAACGAAATAAATAAAAATAAATAAAACATTGGGGGTGGGAAGTACTACAGGATGTTTGTGCATTGTGTCGTCTGTCTCAAAGCATACCCCGGTAGTGCCTTTTGTCAGCTGGGCATGTCCTGCAGGCACTGTTGTTTGTGTACAGGGGTTGGGCATTGGACATGGGGGGACATCAGTCCATGGGTTGGCATCACATTTGGATGGGGTTGTGACTGGAAGCTAGGGCAGGCAGAAAGGGGGGACCACTGGCTGCTAGGGAGTGGTATGTCCATGATGGGGCCAGGGTTTGGGTGCTAGGGGGCTGCTAGGCACTAGGGATTCTGTCTTTCATGACTTGGCTGAGGACTGGTGGGGGGTTCACTAGCTCCCAGGGATAACATTATTGGGCATGTTGATGGCAACTGGAGGGAGGGGGGACCACTAGGCACCAGGAAGCAGGCATATCCTGGTCTAGCAGGCAATCAGATGGGGGGACCACGAGGCACCAGGGCTTTCTTTGCATATATAGGTTTGGGCAATGAGAGGAGGGTGCCACACTAACCTGCCTCTGCTACCAGTGCAAATGAGCCCATAATAGGCATGCAAATTGCACTGTTAGCACCTCACATGACCAATGGGCTCATTTTCACGTGCCCCTCTGAAAATGGCAAATAGCGCTCCAGCACTATCCACTCTGGTGGCTCTATTCCCTACACAGTAGGGAGTCATGTCAGGGCAGTGCTACTTGCCTTAATGCTGTGCTGACATTCCCTATATACAGTTGGATAGTGCTGGTGTGCTGTCCGACTGAACATAGCATCCTTGGACTCCTGGGCATTTGCAAAGCACAGCACAAACCTTTGCGCTCCGCTTTGCTCTTCTTTGGATATTGGGCCCCAGAGGTTCTTAGCAGTCAGTCAGTCAATCAGTCAATCAATCAATCAATCAATCAATCAACTTTTATTTATAAAGCACCCCATCCCTGGAGCTCACAGCACTGTACAAAAAGCATTGAATACACATAAAACAGATAACATAATAAAAAGCATAAAAGCATTAAACACATCAAAAGGGGCACAGCTATCAGCCATGTCTCTAAAAGGCCAGGTACTAGAAATATGTTTTTAAGGCTATTTAAAGACCTGCACTGGGGAGATCTGCTGAAGGTGGGAAGGCAGGTAGTTCCACAGCTGGAAAGCTGTCACCACAAATGCATACTGCACTGTACTGTCATAGCAACCACACAGAGACAGTGCCTTATGACAGAGAATGGGGAGCCATATATTTTTTATTGTGATAAAGGATGACACAAGACTTTCCCTCAGAAATACTGTGAAAATCTACACCAAGTGCCATCTAAAAAGACAAAATGGTATACAATGACACAACTCCCTCTGCTGTGTTCAGGTTACAATTTCAATTCTGGCCATTTGATGACTGCACAAGGGCTCCCCTTGTTTACAGTGGAGATACTATCTACCAAGGATTGCTCTACTCAGATCCAACATCTCCTTTTCAGTGGGGAACTTCTTCTACTATACCTAATTTTGCAGAATGAGAGGAAAAGCACATGGAGGTCAAGTTACTTGTTCAAGGTCACAAAAATTAACCAGTGGCTTTGGTAGTAACCACACTTCTGATCTCCGATTCACAGTTGACTAGTTCATGTCTCACACCACAAGATCTTAAACCACAAGACCACACTGCCCCTGGCCACTAGACTACATGGGGTCTTTTTACTTCTCCTTTATCCTTCATAATCCAACAAGTAAACATGCTTCTTGAGAGTCATGGGAACTAGTCCCAAGGCTTGTAATTGTGGTTCAGTACTGGGCACTCAGTACAGAACATGCAACTGTCTAATTGTTTATAGTGACTGCTGTTTTCCCATCCTAGACATTACCATGGCAGGAAAAATCAGTTGCAGCCTCATGACAACCTATTCATTTTTTTTTTTGAAATTCAAAGCTTTATTAATTTTACAAAAAAGACAAATATGTAGTACAGATGTTATAACAGAACAAGTCCAAATTCCATCTGTGAAACAGAAATTGGAGGGAACAAGTAGCAAAATACCCCCACCACCCCCAACCCTCTCCAGGAAGGTGCTACCTCCAACTCCAGGTGAACCTGGAGGACTATTAGTTAGTGCCATGGAACAGTACCCAATAAGGAGTAATTGTCCACATAGAGGCATCTCATACTGGATCCGTCAGAGGATTCCATATAGAGGGTTCAATGGAGATATAAAGCGTACAACTTGCCCCATTTTTTCTGAAAAGTAGGCATGGCATGCCTGGAACTGGCTATTAATCTTTACATCTTAAAACACAAGGAGATTTCTTCCAACCATTCATTATAGGAGATAATTACTTGGTCTAGCCAGTGTCTAAGCACTAGCCTTTTAACTGCCATTGAAATTATGGCCATATGGAATTTTCGTTCTTTGCACCTAATATTCGAGTACAAACCAAATATACAGACTTCAGCTGTAAATAGATCCTCCAGACCCAAAATCGGATCCAGGCCATTATGAATTGCATGCCATAATGGGGCAACTTTGACGCATGACCAAAATATGTATAATAAATTCCCCACTTCCAAACCACACCTGATGCAGTTATCAGATTTTGATCTGTCAAATTTGGCCAGCTTCAGTGGTGTATAATACATATTATTTAAAATGTAAAACTGGATTAGTCTATTCCTATCTAAAGTAAGGTATCTGTACACATCACGCCAAACTTGGGTCCAGGAAAGGAAGGGATCAGAGATGAGGGAGGCCCATGTCTTGGAACCAGCTAGGGGATCAGGAAATTTTGTAGATAACAGATAATTATATAACCTAGCTATACAGTGGGGATTAGTAACGCAAGTCCTGAGTTGCTCCAGGAAAGGCCTAACTTAGAGGATGATCTCGCAACCCAAAGTTTTTACCTACTAGGTGTCTTAATTGGTATATCTTGAAGATATTCTGGGGAGGTAAATTCAGTTTTGTAAGTATGTCACTAGAGGAACCAAGAGACCCCTGAACATAGAGATCCTCCACCAAGCAGTCCTGAATTTGTGGGAGCCAGGTCGACGACAACATGTGTCCGCCTATTCTAATATTAGGGTTAAGGACTAATGGTTGGGCCAGATCCTTGGTATATGAAATTTTAAAGAAGTTCCAAAATTGAGTTAAGATTTTAACTGACACCCCTATCACTGAGTTATGAAGAACCTCCGGAAGGGAGGAGAAACTATAATAAAAGATATGATGGGGAGAAATGTTATGCTCCTCCAGTAAATTAAGCTCCAGCTCTAACCATGTGGGCATATAGCACTCATTCGGAGGTCCGATCCATCTAGCCAGTTTAGCTAAGTGACTGGCCCAATAATATAGCCCAAAATTAGGCAAGCAAAGGCCTCCCTTGTCTTTAGGTAGGCAGAGCTTGATGAAGGATCTTCTAGGTTTTTTGCCACCCCAGATAAATTTGGTCATTATTGAGTGTAGTTTCTGGAAATAAGATTTAGGAAGCCAGATGTTGAGAAGGTTCAAGGGGTAAAAGATTCGTGGAAGTACGTTCATTTTGATTATATTGATGCGCCCCCCTATAGCAAGGGGAAGGTTGTCCCACCTGTTGAGGTCCTTTTGGATTCTGTCCAACAGGTCATCCAGGTTGAGTTTCTTAATCATCACCTCATCCCAGGCCAAATAAATGCCTAAGTATTTGAAGTGATTTGGGGCCCATTTCATACCAAATTGGGAGACATTAGCCTGGAGTTGGAGTGAATTGAGTGAGAATATCACCGATTTGGACAAATTCAACCTGTAATTGGCTGCTTTACCAAAATGGTTAACTATTCGCAGTACCTCCACTAAGGAAGTTTCAGGATTTGAGAGGTGTAAGAGAATGTCATCTGCAAAAACTGAGAGGGTCAAAGCCCGTTGAGCAATTACACAGCCAGAAATCTTAGGTGAGCTTTTGATATGAAGCAATAGGGGCTCCAGGTATAAGTTAAATAAATAAGGGGACAAAGGACATCCCTGATGAGTACCAGAATACAGGAGAAAATGAGATGAGAACACCCCATTACAATAGACCTTCGCAGATGGCGAGCTATATATCGCCTTTATCCAACCAATAAACTTCTCTGGAAAGCCCATTTTATTTAGGGTAGACCACAGGAGCTCCTAACTAACCTGATCGAAAGCTTTCATGGCCCAAAGCAACTAAAGCCATAGGTAGCTGGAACTCCTGAGCTCTGAAAAAATGTTGGCAAGTGTACGATATGGTCCATAGCTGACCTCCTTGGACAAAGCCTACTTGCTCATGACTCAACAACACCTGCCAGACCTGTTTGATTCTTAAGGAAAGAATTTTGGTTAAAATTTTAATATCATAATTAAGTAGTGAAATTGGCCTATAGCTGGCTGGATCCAAATTAGGTTTATCTGGTTTAGGGATTAAAATTATGGTAGCCTCCAGCAAAGAGGGATCTAGTGGTTCCAAGAAGAGAATATGGTTAAATAACTTGAGGAGAGCAGGAGCATTCTCTCTACGGAAGGTTTTGTAGAAATTTGGGGGAAGGCCGTCGGGTCCTGGGGATTTGTCCATGGGTAGATTTTTGATGACTTCCTCTACCTCCTTCAGAGTGATAGGAGAGGAAAGTAAGTCACATTGATACGGATGCAATTTTGGAAGAGATAGCCCTTCCAGAAAGGCTTCTGCATCTGACATTGATGGTGAGGAGGCGCTGTTACTATATAAGTCTTTGTAAAAATCTTCAAAAACTTTTGCTATCTCCCTTGGTGCAGTTTTAATTGAACCGTCGGTCATCTTTAAGGCAGGAATTAACCTAGAGCTTTCTACCTCTCTTAACCTGAGAGCTAGTAATCTCACGGGTTTCTCCCCTTGGTCGAGGTATCGCGTTTTAGATTTTAAAATAGCGTATTCCGTTTTTCCTTAATCAGGTCTTCATACTCATTCCTAAGCCTACATAAATTCTCTAAATCTATTTGAGAGTTAGAGGAAGAGAGGACACCTTCAGCCATTTTAATCCAGTTAGCCAAAAAGGTAATTCTCTCTTCCCTCAACCTCTTCCTTTTAGTGGCTATTTTTATAAAGTCTCCTCTGAGGAAACATTTTAACGCGCACCAGACTAAATCATCCCTGGAAATTGAACCTTGGTTAGTTTTGAGAAAGGACGAGATCAAAGATTTGAAATGAGCAATATTTTGTTCATCCTTCAGAAGTTGTGTATTGAGTTTCCAAGAGGTGTCCCTCTGACCGGGGGGGCTGGGAGATAACTTTATCCAAGCCATGGCATGATCCGAAATGACAATCGCTCTATACCAGTAAGGGAGATATTAGCCAAAAGCACAGTGCTTACCAAAAATAATCTAATCTTGACCAGGACTTGTGGATTGAGAGTAATATGTAACTGCGGTTGGAAGGATTCAAGATTCTCCAAGGATCGCTCAAACCCAGCAGGTTACAAAAGTCATGAAGGGCCAATTGGGCGGGTGTGGAGGGTCTTATGGGCCTGTAGATTCTATCAAGAACCTGCGAAGGGGCAGTATTCCAGTCCCCCCCCAAAATGAATACAGTTGGCAAGAGTTCACATAGTCTAGCTGTTAACTGCATAAGGAAATTAGGGTCCCCACCAACTGGACAATATATAGCCCACAGAACCAACTCCAGATTATTGAGCACACCTTTAACTAGTACGAATCTGCCTTCTGGATCCTTAGTACATTTCTCTGGTACAAATGGTACATTGCGTCTTATCATGATAGCCACTCCCCTACTGCCTGTAGACCCCTCAGAAACAAAACCCTGGGAGAAACCTTGACACCATAGCATTTGACTTCAGAAACTAGAATGTGAGTTTCCTGAAAAAATAAAATGTCCACACCTGTAAGAGAGCAATTTAGTAAGATTTGTCTTTCTTTGTTACCTCTCTAATACCCTGACATTCCAGGTAGCAAATTTAATGTGACCTAAAGCCATTTAACAACAATAAAAGGAAGCAATACGAGAGAATTACCATCCATGGCATCGCAAATCAATCCTCTGAATAGTGGCACTCTTCCACTCAATCCCCAATAACCTCCCCTGAACACCCCAGACAAACAGATAAGAGTGTCCAGCCACCTGATTGAGTCTGCATAACCAATATATGAATCCAGAAATAGAAATAAGGATATTTTGAGATATCCAACGTGAACAATGCTGATTGTAACCCTCCCCCTTAAATTTTCCCAGTCCACCCTCCCAACTTCTCCCCAAACTATTTACATTTGGTCCCAAAACTGTCCAAAACCTGAAAAGCACCCAGCTACAACATAAAAATGGGACCCCCCCTGGCGTACCTTAGCCCAAAGTAAGCCACTTTAGGTCCAAGACCTGATCCGAGACCAAGAGGACCCCCTGACTTGCATCTGCACCGACGAGAAAGTAAAGTAATCGTCCCTACCTAAATTGGTCCTAGGTACCCTAACTCCCAAATAAGGCCGCAAGACAGAATCCCCAGAGCCTAACTCCACCCCAAGCCCCCACCCTAACCCAGTATTAATCTTGCGCTTATTTCACCCCATTTACCACTGTGACCTTTATTCATTGGTCCATACCCATTTAACAAAATTAAATAGCTTCCTGTAAGGGCCTTACCTCTGAGATCCCACAGACTGTCATGTTCCGAATGTGAGGACACATGGGAGACTCCTGCAGTACAAAATGCCCCGACTCCCTGATCTTAACCCCAGAAATTTAGTTTGGAGCCTTTCGGCGATTTCCTTGCGTCATCATAATGGAAATCGTCTGATAAGGAAGTCTCCGTCGGAAGACGCGCGGACGGACCAAAACGGTCCGACCTCAAAATGCGACCTCCGGGAACCACCCCCTCCCTATCTGGTTCCTCTTTCCCCCAGTGGTGGCGTGCACTCAAGGCTCCATGGATCTAACCAGGCCTCATAGGCCCTGGGGCCTACAACCTCTTCTCTCGCCACCCCTCTGCCTCAGCACCCCTCCCTAAGGAAATCCCAGGTAAGCCAACCTTTGTAGCGACCACTAAGAAGTATCCTATTCGAAAAAGACCAAAACAAGACAACTTTAAGGCATAACAGCTGCCTTTAATAAGATCTGATATACATAAATAAGTCAGTCTCCTTTGAAAAGATTCGGGAATCTCATGGAAAGATCAGGTAGCGCTTGGTCCGGGTTATCGTAAGCGTGCCAGACACCATCCAGGGATACCATTAATTTAGCTGGGTAATTCATCCTGAACTTTATACCAGCTGCGATCAGTTTCTTCACTATAAGGTGAAAAGCTGTTCTCTTTTGGCGGGTCTCGTACGGGAGGTCTTGGGTAATTCGGATCTTATTTTTATCCCACTGGATTGACTCTAGCTCTTTCACTTTCAGCAACACATGTTGTTTCTCAATAAAGCTAAGGAACCTGATAATGATCGGTCGGGGGCACCAGGCGGAGGTTTAGGCTTTAAAGATCGATGTGCCCTTTCAATGTGGTATTGCTGTTTAAGAGGAGAAGGGCCAATAATCTTGTTGAGAAGCTGTTGCACAAATTGAATGGTATCTCCGCCTTCCTCCAACTCAGGCAAGCCAAGAATTAGAATGTTGTTCCTTCTACTTCTGCCCTCTAAGTCTTCTGTCTTCAACTGAAGTTTCTGTATTTGTTGTCTTAATTTGACTATTTCTGGGTCAGTTCTGCCCTTCCAGTTTTCAAGGGAAGACGCTCTTGCCTCCATATCGCCCACCCTCCGTGAAAGAGCAGCAAAATCGCTCTCATTGTTTTTATTTCACTGGAAATCTCCTGAGCGTTTCCCAAAGGGCAAAGCTCCTGAAAAGCGATCTTCAGTAAACAGGTTGCTTTTGGAGAGCAGGGGCGTTTGTGATGTCTGCCCCGAGTTAGTATTCTTGGCCTTCTTGGCGTTTTCTCTGGTGGCGTGGCGGGTATGTAGCTCAGCTGGCTTCATGTCCGAATCCATTGCCTCGTTCGTCACTTTTGGCGATCCTCTGTAGTTAACTTTGGTCCAGGAGTATCACTAGCGAACAGAGTCACCCCAGCAATTAAAATCTTTAACAAGAATGCTATGGAGCAGGTAAACAAAGCGATTTATTAGGGTGGTGGGTGGGAGCTCAGGAGAAAGCAGCTACCAGACACTCTGCATCACGTGACTCCCTCCAACCTATTCATATTGATTTATAACTGTGACGTCTACTGAATAGACACATCAGTAAAACAAGGAGTCATTATATGACTCTAAGCAATTACAGTATGGAACAGCATATAATTTAGATTTGGAATATGTGTGTTTAGACAGTCTGATCTGCCATCTGTGTTTTGATACTGTGGATCATGGAGTGATGGTGGAAAGAGTAAAGGATTGTGACTGTTTGTATGGGACTATGCTTACATGTTTTTGTTAAGTCCAGGAAAACTGGGAGCATTCAGCAGGCATGGACCCTTTTATATTAGGACAAGTGGACATAAAGTGCAGTGTTCTCCAGGGATCAGGCCACTCCCCCTGTGCTTTTTGCAGTGTTATGAGACTTCTCGGGAAGATCACTAGGCAGTATGATGTTGGGTATCACTTCTACACAGATGACACCCAGTTCTACCTCACATAGGAACATGGGATTTGTTGGCAGAAAAGCATTGCTTGTCTCACTCAGCCTGCCCAGATGTTCATTTTTCATTTAATTTTTATTTCTAATATTGGGTAGGCACACTGGAATATACGTGCCTGTCTCAGGTAAGCCTGAGGTCATGGCATAAGTTCAATGCAAAACATGTATATAGTAGAAGTACAGCAGACTGTCATTGTCAGTAAGTGGTACAGAGCTTATTACTAACATCAAGTTCCCTTCCTAATCTATCTCTGCAGACACTTACTGGTCTCTAGTGACCCTCCCTCCTCACTGCCTATTTACTAATATATCCCTATGTCTATTCCATGGATGCTTGGAGCCCACCATCTTCTCCTACACCACGTCCACTGGCAGTCTCTTCCAGGCATCTACTGCCCTTTTAGTGATGTGATATTTCATAGAAACATAGACAATGATGACAGAAAAAGACCAGAGGTCCATCCAGTCTGCCCAAGTTCCCTATAATCCCTGGAACCTGTTTAACCCTCACCATCCTCTCCCCATTCTCCTCCTTGGTTCTGTTGCCCCGGACAACCTCTGTTCCCTTTTTTCTATCTCAGCCCTGCTTGAATCCCTTGACTGTTTTTGCACCCACCACCTTGGCCAACAGACTGTTCTAAGGTTCCACTGATCTAATAGTGGCATTCTATTCTGTTTTTTTCATGCAAAGATAGCTGATAAGACATTGTGATGCAGGCTGTATACATAGAATCCAGCTCCTTGTACATATCTGATTATTTGGGATTTTCATTGATTTGCGCCTCCTTTATATTCAGATAGTCTATTCACTGCTTTTCTAGGCTGAGGACCTTGTGTTTAAAAATATGTTTCTGCTATGCTGCTGGTCAGTGAAAGTACCTCCCCCTCATCACTGATATTCCCAAGTTCACCACGGAAGTTAATAAGGCACAAACCGTACAAAAAGCAGAAGGGTTTACAATCAGAGACCTAATAAAACAATTAGTTCAGTGAGATTTTTTTCAGTTCCTTTACTTTGACTTGTGATGTGAAGCTCAATAGTTTCTTGTGTGAAAGGTAACTTCCTGGAGCGGGAGGTAAGGGGTGATCTCTGTGTTATAAATGAGTGGAGAGAGAGAAAGAAAGAGAGGGAGGGAGGGAGAGAGAGAGACAGAGAGAGGGAGGGAGGGAGAAAGAGAGAGAGAGAAACAATTTGCATTTGATAAGGGTAACTCATTGTTAACCTAACAAATCATTGCACATGCCAGATTGCAAGTGATTACCAAAAATGAATACAGTGGTACAAAAAAAAACACCAAGGTCACAGATTGTATGGATCATCCTTGGCTGTGTCATTAGTGTGTAGACAATGTACGGATTATTTTAAAAAAGCACAAAAATAAATAAATAAAATCCAGTACTATAGATAACTCAGCACTGGAAAACAGCTGCATGCCATCATAATGCAGTAACTTCATACAATATGTACCTATCATAGATTACTGCTCACAGCTTTGAGAAGCTTGAAATATTACTGATAGGAAGAACACTGCATTTATTCAGAGGAAGGCAACAAAAAAGGGGTTGGAACATAAGATATATGAGGAATGTTTGAAACTCCTCAGGCTAAATTATTTATTTATTTTGAAAAGTTTCACCAGGAAAGGCATACTGAGCTACAATAGCTCGTTTCCAGATGCATCCTGGGGAAAAAGGGAATAGGGACTACAATTCTGAATACAAGATCCAAATAAAAAATATACATTGAGCTAACTCCGTACATACTACCGAATACATTTAAAGCTATACCAAATATTTTTGTGGGATAAGCAGGCAGCACTTGCCATTCAGAATATAGTCTATATACTGTACATATACACATTATACATATAATACAAAGATCCAAATAAAAAATATACATGGAGCTAACTCCGTACATACTACTGAATAAATTTAAAGCTATACCAAACATTTATGTGGGATAGGCAGGCAGCACTTGTTATCCAGAATATAGTCTATATACATATACACATTATACATACTGTATACACAGATATATGTTTTAAGCATATACACATGCATTTACTTTTATACTCATATACATATCATATACACATGCACAAAGCATTTCAACACAGATATATTTTGCTTTTTTAACACTTGGAGTAGTAAGTGAGAAGCCTCGTCAGAATATGGGGATGGGAGAGTAGGAGATGGTTGAAGATTAGGTGAGCCATCACCACTCCGGAATGCGTACCCCATAAGGGGATTGCCAGGGGATAAGGGGGGAGCATTGAGGGATAAACTGGGGAACAGAATACTGGCACAGAAGAGGTGGGCGTGGCTAACTTGAGGAAAGGGGGGGGAAGATTGGAAACAAGAGGGGGATGGGAGGGTGTCATTTAAGTACAGGTCAGGAAGCATAGGAACACCAGGAGCAGTTGTAAAATTCACAAATAGTGTTTTATTATTAACAGTACAATAAAAAATTAAAATTGTTCAGCATAACTATTTACAAAGGCAGTATAAACATAGAAAGCAGATTCTGTCTTCTGAGTTTTTCTTCTCAATTTCCAGTCTCAGTCTCTGTCTCTGTCTCTCTCTTGCAAAACATTGCAGCTCTTTTTATAACAAGTCTTTGCAGGGAGCTCGTTAAGAGAACATTCTGCTTCTCACACAGTGTTCTTGTCAGTTTCAGCAGGTGCAGCAAGAAGAGCATTGTGACCCAGAACTGACCTCTTTTTAACAGTTCTGGAAATATTTTTTAAACCAGCATCTAAGGTTAACCCCTTGAATTCCAGTTTTTGCAATCATTTCAACAGTATAACCACATACAGTTTTAAACAAAGGAATCCCAGTTTCTCATATGGATTAACACAGAGATTCACATGTATTTTTTATAACTGTAGATTTGCAAGGGGGAAGAAAAGACAGAAACAGCAAGGGAAAGCAGAGAGATAGTGAGAGGTGGAGAACTGTGAAACTGTTGGAATGATCAGTTTCTAGGTCTCACAAGAAAATTTGGTTGTGCAACCAGACAGAGAAGAGACAGAAAAGGAGAGGATAGAACAGACCCTTGTGTTTAAACTCTCTCTGCATAACAAATGGGTCAGGGTCTTATTCAACCCTGTCACAAGGAGGTGGTATGAAATTGTGAAAGGGATGAATTAAAGAGGAGTGAAGAGGAAGGGGGGGAGGCAAGCCTTACCCCCAAGAAGTGGAACTCCAAGGGTATAAATGCTACTCAATGTAAACCCAGCTAGTGCTATAGGCTATCTGCATGCCTAGGGAAGGGTAGAAGGGGGTAAAGTTGTGGAAATAGAACAGAAGAGAGGGCAGGGAGGGGTAATGAAGGATAAGTGAGTCAGGTGCAATTGTAAGATGGGGAAATATAGTGTTGCAGAATATAGGACAATGAATGAGTAGACGGGGCAGAATGGATATCTAAGGGGAGGGAGTTCCAAATGTTTAGAAAGTGACAGAAGGTAGCTCTTCCTGAAGTGGAAATATGGGCAGGGAGGGTGAAGGTCCTGTAGGTGGAGTTCTGGAGGGAATAGGTGGGGTAAATATTCTGCACAACAGGCATATTGGGGGAATGTGTTAATGATGTACAAAATCATTAACAAGGAGATTCTAACAGAAGGATTAAATTTAAATTTTAGAATAGAACAAAAAGCAAGGGGACATGAACAACAAATTAGTCCATTCAAATTTAGAACAAGCAAGCATAAGATTTATTACACACAAAGGACAGTAGACATTTGGAATTATCTGTCTTGTGAAGTGGTAAATAGCAGGCATTTCTCTGAACATAAGAATAGATTGGACAAATTTCTTGGCAGAGAAGGGTTTAGAAGATTATTATAACTAAACAAGAGACAGCTCATATGGGTGTCATGCCTTCTACTGTCAGTAAAATTCAAAGTGAATCATGGTGTCACCACTCTAGGAGTAGTATATTGCTTCACACATGTTCCCCTTGATTTTTCCCTCTTGCTCAATGCATGTATTATTGGCCATCTGATTATCTTGTATGTGTAACATAGTACAACATGAATTAAGTGTGTCACACTGTTTATGGTATGGACATTGCACATATTAATAAGTTTACATTGTATCCATTTGACTCACATAACGTGTCATACTTACAAACATAGAAACTGATGGCAGATAATGACCACTAGGCCCATCTACTCTACAAATTCTTAATTATGATCACTTTTGCTGAAGACCCTACTTGATCTACAGCACTGTCCCTTCCACCCCCTTCCTTCCTCTTAGGATTCCCCTGTGCCTATTGCAGGTGTTTTTGAAACCTACCATTGCTTTTCCCCCACTGTCTCGATGGAAAGCTGTTCCACGAATCCACTACCCTTTCTGTGTAGAAGTACTGCCTCACATCTTTACTGAATCTACCTCCTTCCAGTTTCTTATCATGACCCCTTGTTCTAGAGCATGTTTTTTTCTGAAATGTATCTCCCTCCTGTACCTTATTAACCTCTGTGATGTATTTAAAGGTCTCTATCATATCCCCACTCTCCCTACTGTCCTCCAGGGTGTACATATTGAACTCTTTTAGTCTCTACTCATAGGGCTTTTGATGCAGACTTTGCACCACTTTGACAGCTGTCCTCTGGACCACCTCCACACTGCCTATCTCCTTTGAGAAATGTGGTCTCCAAAACTGGACACAGTTCTCTAGGTGGGGTGCTATGGATTAGCCTATACAGGGGCGATACCACCTACCTCTTCCTGATGGTCATATTCCTCCCTATACATCCCAGCAGTTCCCCCACCGGAACTTGCCCATGATCCAGTGCCAGGTAAGTATGGCACCAATCGGCAATGTCACTGATCATGTTGCCCCCCCACTCCCCCACTACTTATAGATTCCAACTCCTGGGGAGGGCAAACCTCAGGGATGGGGGCGCATCCCGCATTTGGTGCCCTGATTGCCCGGGGACTTAATGCTGGTGCTCTGAGTGCTGGAAGGGCACCCCAGCATCCCACTAGCCCTCTTAACTGCCTTGTCACATTGCCTGGCCACCCTTAGATCACCCAATATCATTACCTCCAAATCTCTTTCTTCCTTTGTCACTGTCAGTATCACTCCCCCCATTTATTACTCTGTCCCTGGGTTTCTGTGGACCAGATGCATTACTCTGCACTTTTTTGCACCAAAAAACTAGTGACTTGATTACTCAGTCAAAGAAATATATCAGATTTATTTGTCAAGACCTTCCCCATGTCTGTTGAATAAGTCTATCAGAGTTGCAACTAGTACCTCCCTGAGCTCCCTCAGCACCCTTGGATGCACCCCCTCTGGCCCCATACAGTCTGAATTCTGTTCTCAGAAAAGGGACTACTGTCCATTTCCCTCCCCTCAAAGCCCTTTGGGCATTTCTGTGTTCTCGTTCCTTCACCTTGTACTCTGAACACTGGGCAGAAGTACAGTATTTGTTTAAGATTGCTCTGAAGCACAAGGTTTCCTGCACATACCAACCAAGACTGGGACACCAAAACTTAGTAGCAAAAAATCTTACATTTATTTAAAATGCAACCAACAGTAACCTGTGCTTGACATGTTTTGGACAGTGCGTCCTTTCTCAAAGGCATTCCAGTCTTGGTTTGTGTGTGCAGGAAACCTTGTGCTTCAGTGCTATTTGGTGAGTTTCCATGCACCACTTCCTGGTGTACAATCTATGGGATGTTTCTATTTGTTTAAGATGTCTCTCATTTCTTGGTACCGCTCCATACAGCCCCCCTTAACCTTACAATCCCTCCTTTGTCTTCCTTTTCTCACTAATATACCACCAAAATATCTTGTCCCCTTTTGATCCCTATGGGTCTCCTTATACCTTCTGAAATTTACTCTTTAAGCATTTACCTTTTCTGCTACCTCTTTCAAGAACCATAGCAGTCTCATCTTCTTTTCTGCTTTTACTTACTTGCTTGCTTGACATTGAGGTGTGTTGCCTTCACTATGCCCTCTTTTATTTTGATTCACT
This sequence comes from Neoceratodus forsteri, assembly GCA_016271365.2. NCBI lineage: Eukaryota > Metazoa > Chordata > Ceratodontiformes > Ceratodontidae > Neoceratodus > Neoceratodus forsteri. The sequence continues at coordinate 673,903,189 of CM028133.1, read as the reverse complement.
TTTTCTCCACCCTCCCAAGTCATCTCCCCCTGTCAGGTCATTCCTGAGGCATTCAACAATCTTTGTATCCTCAGCCTTTCTGAAGACCAGGACCCTCTCCCTTGTGTGATTGGAGACTGCCCCTGTTCTTATGTTGAACTACACTCTGTATGATGATCACTGGTCCCCAGATGGCTTCCAACCTTGATATCTGAAATACTGTCCCTATTAGTAAGAACCAGGTCCAGTATTGCCCACTCATGAGCAGGTTCACTGACTACTTGCCTGAAGAATGCCCCTTGCAGGGACTCCAGGATATCCCTGCTCCTAGCTGGCACTGCGGTAGGCCACTTTCTACCTCCCCTATTTCTTTCTGTCACCCCCTCGACTGCTTTAAATGTCCATTGAAATAACATTAAGACCATCCACTGAGGACTATAGTTCACTCCTGGATGGAATCAGGCCATCACCTTGGTATAGACTCTTATCCTTCCAGGTTGGTCCATAGTCCCCAGTGTAGCCATATCTCTCCTCTCTGCACCATTTCTTCTACCATTACTTGAAAGCCTTGGTGCAGAGCTGCCTCTCCTTCCCCATATAGTACAAGATGCACTTGCTGCTTACATTTTAAACACATAGGAAGCACAAGATCAACCCCATAAATTATCTAAATTTACCAAAAATGACATTTACACATGGACCTGTCTATGGCATTTCAATTTTATGTTTAAGTCCATGACACACACTTATCAAGTTAATGTGTTAGCAGCCCTAGTGGCTCTGACCAGTTTGTTACAATAGCAGTAAGGAACTCACAGGGGTTATGTTACCGTTCAGTTAATCACCCTCTAGGTGTATGTAGCACTAGCTATGCCTTGTGCCACATTACATCCCTAGAGAGTAGTTAACAGAACATTAAAATAACCCTGGTCTTGTCTTACTGCTTAACTAACTTCATGGATACATGATTCATGATAGATCATAATTGTTAGTGGTAATAGGGCATACTAGGTGGGACGAAGGCCCTTATCTGCCTACAATTTCTATGTTTCTATGGAGCTCTGACTCAGGAAGACCTCAGGTTGGAATTAATAAACTTTTGCTAGTCCTACTAGGGAGTGGTTTCACAAATTTATAACGTGATGTTCTAGCAAATGTATAGGAACAAAGAGTACAACACGATATAAAACAAATAACATTTTTTGTAGCATGTTTTACACAGAATTTCACAAAGTACTTATGCAAGAACCGCTGACTAAACCCAATCAAAATTAGAAGAAAAACAGTACAAAGACTGTAGAATGCCAGATGCAGGGGGGTTATAATGGGGCAACCAGAGGGAATTAAGTGATAGTGTTTGATATGTTTGAATATATGAATCCTTAGGGGAAGAAAACAAAACAGGCAATGGGGAGGAATTTTAAGTGGCGTTAGCCAAGAAGAGATCAACCTTAACATAGTTCGAGAGAATAGGGTCACAATCATCGAAGGCCCTACTGATAACCTAAGTGAGAAATTATGGTAGGACATGGCATATTACAGAGTCAGAGGGGTGCAGGATGTGGGGGCAGTAAAAGATTAGGAATTCAGTTATGAGGAGATTGTTACGAATACTGTTTCAGAACAGGGGGGCATAATCAGTGAAGGCTGTACCACTAACTGTGCTGAGGAAGCTAGGCAGGAGTGATAGCAGCATGGTAGTGCAGAGTCAGGGGCAAATAGGAGGTCAGGGAATATTAAGAGATGAGAGGAGAGTTCAATTGATTGAAATATGTATGATTCAGAAAGTGAGTAATGCAACTCTGAAGTTAGTTATTTTGGAAACAGGGAGTCAGTATTGATATCGTAGGAGAAGGCTGACATGAATATTAAGATTTTATGATAGGTATGCAAGCAACACAAGTCTATCCATGCTGATGTTTGACCAAGTTGAGTAAAGGTGATGTATGAGTAAAGAGTTGAACGAATTAAGGCATGATGTAATTGAAGCATGACTGAGTGATTTGGTAGTTGTGAAATCAAGATGGGACAGATATGGGGGATTAATGCTAAAATGAAGACAGAAGGGTTTACAACATTAATTAATTTTTGTCGTTCAAAGGATTTGCAGGCCCGGTAGAACACCAAGGTTACAGACTGTTGGCAGAAGGCTGATGTTTGTGCTCATTTGCTCTGTAAAATAGATTTACATTGAAACAAATGTTAAGAAGTAGGATATCAAATTTGGAAAGTCAGATTTTAGTCAGATGTCAATGCTAGTGAGGCAAATGAGAAGGAAAACTACAAAGGGTCAGACAGTGAAACAAATCAGTGGTAAGATTAGGTGTTACTGGAGTTAAAGTGTCAGCTGAAGATAGTATGGGTGGTGAGGTGGTGGAAAGCAAGAAAATAAGTGGCGGAACATATGGGGTCAAAAATGAGCTTTTGGGTACATCATCTGAGGTATACCTGGTGGGGAAAAAGTAGAGTCTATGATTAACAAAAGACACAGCAGGGTTTTCTTTACAATTTATTTACACAGGATATCCCAGTTGAGATGCAATAGCTCATTGTTAATAGGGTTCTCTTTCTACCACTTTCTAAAACTGGTTGGACTGACACGCCAGGTGTTTAAGTGACTTGCACCAGGACACACAGGGCCCACAGTGGGATGTGGACCTTGTTTTCCAGGTTTCTAAGCCTGTGCTCTAGCCACTAGCTAATGCTGCCTCCAGATAGAAAAGTAGGGGTGGCGCCAGAACAGAGTGATATCATGAAAGCTAGCATATGTTTCAAGATGACCCTGAAGGATTGCATGGTATGATAGTATCAATAGTGGTACTTGAAGTCAAAAGGAACAAGTGAGAACAAGTGCTGGTAGCTAGCAAGAAGAATTGCTTTTTCAATATGAAGAAGGGTAATCACAATGCCATCTCAGTGGGTGGCAGAGAAATTGTAATGAAGAAGATCTGTTTGTTAGAGATGATCCAAGAATTGGGTAAGATGACATTTCTGAGAATTTTCATAAGGGATGCTAGTTATGGGATAAAAATGGCCAGTATAATCAGACTCAATGAGAGGATTTTTAAAAGAGTTGAGAGAAAGCAGAGGCTCTGAAGAAACCATGACAGATGTAGAGGAAAATTAACTTCTGATTGCAGTCATGTAGGAAGAGAACTATAGATGTGAGTGGCTGGCTTTGGAGACACTGTGTTTTCATTTGAGGACAGGGTGATATTAGAGACCTCTGTGTTCATCATCAGATCCAAACTGGCCCATAAGGGGATCAGTAAAGGCCAGAAAGGGTCACCGAGGCAAGGATTCTGGTGGCAGTGATATTTTTTTCCAAATTGTTTGATCTTTTAATGAATAGTCATTAAAATATTTACATTTGATAGTGGACAAGAGGTCAGGGACATGTGCAGTGGAGGATGGAGGAGGTAGAGGGAGTTGTTAATCTTAATGAGTGATCCCAAGTTGTTGGTACTATAATACTGGTACCTAAATGGTACCGTCTAAGATTTAGTATACTGTACATTGTAAGTTAACAGAACTCATAGTGTACAGAACAGTTTGCATTAACTGCCATGCCAATAATAAGAGGGCTATAGCCCAAGGTTCAATGTGGGGGAATAGCTCCTCCCACATCTTCTACAAAGGCCAGCCTCCCATTACGATTCTCTGCTTAGTGCGTTGTGAACCACATAGCACCTGGGCTCCTGTGTGGCTCATGGGCTGAGCCTCCTTTCCTTCTCATTCTGCTCCCTGTTTGCTTTCCCCTGCTCCCTCCCATTCTTTCCTCCCCTCCATTCTAGCCCTCCTCCTGTCTGTCTCCATTCACTCCTGTTTGCCTCCATTTTCCCTTCCTCCCCTCTCCATACCTCCTTTGCTGCTCTTTCTCTGTTCCAAGGCCACCACTCCATGTTTCCTTCCCCTTGGGTGCAACGTCATCCCCCTTCGCCTCTTTGGCCATTGTACCCAATCCTGATACTGCTACCCGGCTGCTGCACCCTTCAGGGCCTGGATGATCTGCTCCCATCCTCGTATACCCCAGCATCCTGTTTGCACTGCCTAGACTGTTAGAGACTGCACCCAATCTTTCTAGCACCCCAAACTGCATGATGCACGACCTGCTCTACTCTGGACTGCTCCTCTTCCAGTTTCTTTCTTGCTGCCGGGAGCAATGCCAGCATGCTGCCTCTTGCTGTCTCCACATCCTGCCCTCTCCATGGCCAGCGTATGAAGGAGACCTTGCTGCATTTCCCCAAGGCCACCCAAATAAGTACCTCGACCCTTCCTCTCAGTTCATTTCCTTTATTTTCACTGCATTGCATTGCCCAACATTTCTTAAGCATGCAGCACCACGGTTGGTTTTATAGCTGCCAACCAAGATGCAGATCCGACCACCTATGGGACTTCTACGCTAATTTCACTACTTCCTGTATATCACAAATACTGCCTAACATATTGGCAACCGGAGTCCGGAAAGTGTGTGTGACTTGCCTATGCTTGAATCTAGCGGGTTTCATAATGCAATGACATTCTTTTGTTGATATATGACTTGCCATCCTGCTGCTGCCTTTTTTTTGCCCAGTCTCTGTTCTTCCAGTATGCTGTGGTCTGCGTGTTGCCCAGACTCTCTGCTGACTAGTCTGATGCTTTTCTGTGGCTAACCCCCACTGGCCCTCTCATACCTCCTTCCCTTTGCTTTCCTCCTGCATGGCTGTACGCATGTTTTTTGCTTCCTATTTTGCTGCCTGATTTCTCATAGTCTGTGCAGTCCACTGCCCTTCTGCTGGATCCAGCAATGACTGTTGCCCTCTCACCCTTCCCAGCCCTGCTCTTCCTTCTTTTCTCCCTTAGCTCCTTGTCTGTCCCAGCTGTCTCCTCCCAGGTCCCCCCCCCCCCATTCCTGCCCTTGTCCCATGCTCCCCTGGTTCTCTTTTTTGGGCCTTTTGCTCTTCACACCTGCATTCCCTCTCTATTTACACCCATTCTAGCATCCGGATCATGCTACCTCTAACCCTAGTCAGGCGATTGCACCCCTTACTATTCAGTCCCGACTTCTCTACCCTATTCAGCTTCAGGAATTATGTTTCTTCGTTCTACCCCTGGTGCTTTTCACCTTCCAGCTTGCCAGTTACTTGCACCATTCATGCATACTTCATTTTCATGCCCCTTATGGTGCCCCCTAAGCCCACATCATTGACTCTTCTCATGCATTTGTTCCACTGGCATTATCCATTCTCTCTTACTACCACACCGTTGGCTTTTATTCACCGATTTACCCTGGCTTCTCCTCCCCCAGGCCCTGCCTGTCCCGAAGCCTCTCTTAGGTTCCTGATATACCCTGCCTTCCAGCCTTCATGGCTCCCACTGCTACCTCATGAATCATTGCCCTTGCAGCCTAATTCAGCTTTCTGTCATTCATTGCATTCCATCATTACTTGTATGGTCCTTCCTGGATTGCTCTACTTCCCCTTTGCTGGACTTTTCTGACAACTCCTCCTCACATTCTCCCACTCTGACTTGCTGCCTTCCCCTTTCTACTGCCTCACAGTTTACCTACCTATGACTACGCAGCCAGCTGCCTTTTCCTTGCTCAGCCCATACCAACAGTTTTGTCTGGACTCCATCCCTAACTCGTACCTTCTGTGGTGCCAAGTGAAGGTAGACTTGTCCTGACTACCAGGGGTGGGATTCAGTTACACTCACACTACCTACTGCTTACAAACCTGACATCCTCCATCCTTAACTCTGTCTGGCAGCATCGAGTGAAGGTTAGCTCACCCTGACTACCAGGGAAGGAGCCATGTCTGCAATCTACCATAACATACTTATGCATTCTTTACCTGATATTGGTTGATGCTTCCCTTCAGGAACGAGACCTCTTTACCCCACGTGCCTTCCATCATCCTACCTCTACCTGGCAGCCTAGAGTCACTCTTGTCTCACCTCGACTATCATGGATGGGAGCCTTAGTCTACATTCAACTGCTTCAGCCTTATGCTTTCTCTACCTGATGCCCAATTGCCACTTCTCTTTGGGAATGGGACCAATATACCTCATTTGCATTCAACATCCTGCCTCTGCCTGGCAGCATCAACTGAAGGTCATCTTGCACTTACTACCAGGACTGGAAACCTGTGTCTGCAATCCACTGTTTCAACCTTATGCATTATCTACCTGAATATCTGGTTGCCACTTCCCTTCAGGACTGCAAACACTTTATCCTAATTGCCATCACCATCCTACCTTTGCCTGATGGCATCGAGTAATGGTCATCTCACCTCGGCTACCAGGGATGGGAGCCTGTGTCTGCATTTGACTGTTTCAACCTTCTGCATTCTCTGCCTGTTACCCAGTTGACGCTTCCCTTTGGGAACGGGACCACTTTACCCCATTTGCCTTTACCATCCTATTTCTGACTGGCAGCACTGAATGGAGGTCATCTCGCACCGACTACCAGGGATAGAATCCTGTGTCAGCATTCCACCATTTTAACCTTGTATGTTCTCTACTTGACTACCCGGTTGCCGCTTCCCTTCGAGAACGGGACCACTGTACCCATTGCCTTCACCATCCTACCTTTACCTGGCAGCATCGAATGGCAGTCATCTTTGCACCGACTACCAGGGATGGAATCCTGTGTCTGCATTCCACTGTTTTACCCTTATACATTCTCTACTTGAATACCTGGTTGCCGCCTGCCTTTGGGAACAGGACCCCTGTACTCCTATATGCCTTCCTCATCCTTCCTCACCAGTCTACCTCCTGCACTACCCTGGACTCATCATACTCGTCCCCACCTTGGCCTCTTCATGCTCTGGATTTTGACACTGCCAGCTTGTTCCGTCTCTGCCTCCAGTTCATTCACTTGCCTCCTGGACTTCTTTGCTGCTGGTTGACCTTCCACGACTGCCATGCAAGTTCTTTTTCTCCTTCAGAAGTGGAATCCTCGTGCTTCATCACCGCAGCACCTTCTGTCCCCTGCACTTGTTGTTTGTCTTTGTCTCCAGACATGGGACTCTTGTTTCTCAATGTTGTGGCTCTGGATACTTGGATTCACTTATTTATCTTCCGTGGATCCAGATCATGGCCTGCAGCAGTTTTCCTCCATTCTGATTCAGTTTGCTGTAACACTGACCCTGGTTCTGTTCCTGTCTGCACCTGTTGAAATCTACACACTTGGCCTCTGCAGTCTTCCCCTTGGACTCCTTCATCCAGTCCACGGACATCCGCTCCAGACTTTCCCTTTCATCCTTGGACTGCTGCCTTCTCCTTGCAGCCCTGGTGGCTCGCAGCTCCTTCCTGTTTGCTGTCACTTTTCTTTTTTGGCAGTTAAGTAAGTAAGTAAAGTGAGTAAGTAAAAGTTTATTTTTAAGCGCTTTTCAAAATCAAAGCACTGTACAATAATTAAATACATATAAAACATACATACAACGTACCAAACAACAATAAAATATAATTTCAATTCAGTGCAGTAACTACTCCCCATAAGCCTTTTGAAATAAATAGGTTTTCAGTTCTGATTTAAAGCTTTCAACGGTCAGGCAGCTTTGTATCCGACGAGGTAGAGAATTCCACAGGGTAGGGGCAGCATAAGAAAACGCTCGTGCCCCAGATGTTTTTAAACTAACCCTGGGAACCTCTAGCAATCCCTCATCGGTGGAGCGGAGTGAGTGGGAGGGACGGTAGGGAACAAGCAGTTAACACTCATCTCCAGCCAGTATTCCTACCCAGTCAACTGCACCTTCTGTTCCTCTATTCATACTCCTACCCTAACCATTCTTACAGCTCCCATCCACTACTCGATGGAGCACTTGTTCATTACACCTAAAGAAAACTACTTCTAGCAAACATCCCTTGGACAACTTGCCTCATGGACTCTTATATCACCATAGAGTTATCTATACTTTCCAATTATCTTCCCAGGATCAGATCCAGAATCCCATTGACTGGACTATAGGAAGATCTCATCCCTCATCCAAATCTACTGGATACTTCCTACACATCCATTAATTCAAGCACTATGGCTTCCCTATCTATCATGTCTGAGGATATCTTTTATGTGGAAAAGTGACCTAATTCCTTCCGTCATGCAGTGACTCTGTAATCAACATCACTGTTACGGATAACGGGAACCGCAAGATACCTCATAGCAGTATTGACATCATCTGTTTTACCTTTCTGTAGCTTCTCCTACGAGCACTGACTCTGTTGATCATGTTACTCACCTCTTATGTCCTCAATAACTATTTGATGTCCTAAGACCTTCACAGATACCTTCCTAGAACTCCCATCATTGGATCTCCGGTTCCTAGCTACCTTACTAAAGGAACTCTATCCAAACCACTGTTGTCTAGCTCATGGAAGTCACCATACTTAAAACAATCATCTACATTCCTTCATCATATTACCATCAATCAGGTCAGCTGCCCATCTAGCTCATCCCTCATGATTCACCTCCTATACTCCCTCCAGTGCAGACTTTCACTGAGAGCAGACTCCATTGATTCTCAATCTGAACATCCATGACTGATCTGGCTGTCTCACTATCCCAGTCTTGCCTCTTAACAGATCTATATTTGATTACAGTGCTAGGCACCCCTGGCATTCTACACTGCTCCTGACTCCCCATTGCCATATCAGTCTATAGACTCTTTCATATACCCATTTCCAGCCTTCCCACAGTATTTAGGCATTGGATTGTCTGTAAGGCAAAACAGTCATGGCCACCTCAGCACATGTCACAGCAATTGCACCACAGAAATACCCATATCTACTTCTACTGACAGACCAGCAAGAGCCTATACAAGTATCATTATGACATCAATACTCAAATCAACTCTCAAATTCCTTGTACCGAACTTCCAATTATTCCATATACATTCAGTTACCATCTCTACTGCATATACTAATCTCCCTTCATTGGTCTGCTACAATCATTTACACCACTACTCCTACCAGGTACATAAAGACTCCTTCTTCTGCTTTATGGATACTTACATTGCAACTTATTGCTCACCACTTAACTCCTCACCTCCAGACTCTAACTTGAAAGTCAAACTTTCTACAAAGTTAGATTGTTTACCTTGTGACTTCATAACCATCATATTCCTACCATTCAGAGGCTGGTAGCCTATTTATCACATCATGCTCTTCTTGCTCATTAGCCTCTGTAATCCCTCTGGACATCAACCATCATCACCTTGGAAACCTGGACTACATTCACCCCCTTTTTGACTGGACCTACTCCACTCTCAGGATACAAATGCTCCTTCAGAATACACCTACCTCTTCAACCTCAGAATCATCCTTCCAGAATGCATCATCCATGGATTCAAAGATGGACCATCAACTCTCCAACCAGTTCATCTTTCTCTCAAAATTTACTTATGGTTGCTAGAACCTAGGTTCATCTCCTCTTAGTTTGCCCAACAGCTGGGCAAGTCAGTAGCCATGGGTCCTCAGAGGTTTCTTCCACCTGGGTTTTTTTTTCTGTCCTGCATGATACTGGTCATACTCTCTGTGAGTTGGAGGAGGTAATCCTACTCTTGTGAACTTTCATTGGTAATTCTTTTGGGCTTTCCCTACCAAGGCTGGGAATAGAGAAAAGCCACAGCAAACTACAGTTACATAAGCACTTCTAACCCCATACTCTATTCACCCAAACATTGAATGGGAGTACTATAGCCCAAGGTTCAATGTGGGGGAATAGCTCCTCCCACATCTCCTACAAAGACCAGACTCCCACAACAATTCTTCACTTAGCGCATTATGAAACACCCACCAACCACTTGCTTCCTCCTATTCTGGCACTCTATTCACCCTTGGTGCTGGGCTTTCTATTCCCTACTCACTACCCAGCTTACTTACCAAGGGTGGGAATAGAGAAAAGCCAAAGTAAACTACAGTTACAGAAGCACTTCTAACCCCATACTCAAGTCACCCAAACATTGAAGTTTGTGTTGGACTGTTTTTGCAATGCATTGGCAATGGGCATTGTGTTGTTTTTTTTTGGCACTTACAGTATTTGAAACTGTACTGTATCAGCAACTCAACTGGAATACATCTGGGTATGTTCATGAAAATGTTGAACCAAAGTGTGACATGAAGGTTACATTTTCAAATTAACAGCAGATTAAGTGTTTTAAGATGCTGTGACCTAACAGTGAAAAGAAGACTCTGTTGTGAGATAACTCACTTTGAAATGCCTAAAAAAGAAAGAATATTCAAAGTTGTTAATGTAACACTGGACACCAAACACAAGCTGTTAATGTAACAGCAAACACCACACTTGAGATGTTAATGCAAGAAAGGATGCCAAACAACTGCTTAAGTTTGTCAAAGTTTATAAATTATGATCTATATGGTAAACTACAACTAACATATTATGACAATTATAGAAAAAGTAAACAATATAGACAAAGTGTACATTTATGTCAAGTGATGATACTGTCCAAGAGTAAAGGGAGTTCAGTAAATGGTGAGTGTGACATAGACACCAAGTTGCATGTGACATGGCAGAACATGAATACTAAGGTTGTTCAAAAATGTTCTTTGTGATTAAATAATTCTGTCTGAAGAACTACATTCAATGCCAGTGGTTCTGGAGCTTTTCATATCTCCTACTGATCATTTGCAGTACAGCTGGTGTGATTTCAAAAGTGCCCTGCCCAATGTCCTGGTGTTGTGGCCATGTGAAGCACCCATCCACAGGTTGTTGTAGGAATCTGACACTAAAAACATGTTTAATTTCATTAAATTAACTCAATTATCCTATCTAAATGTTTTTGAGTAGTAAATGGTATGATTTATTTTTCAGTTGCCTCTTGCTAGGGTTTAACCTTTTTCAGTTGTGTGCACATTAGGTTGAAAAGAAGTGGTGGGTCCATCACAAAAGTACTGGAAGCAGCTGTGGGATAAACCACAGGAGTGCCAGTTGCAGCAGAGGGGTCCATCATAGGAGTGCTTGGAACAGTAGAGTGGTCCATCACAGGAGTGCCTGGAACAATGAAGGGGTCCATCACAGGAGTATGCCTGAAGCAGTGAAGCAGTCCATCACAGGAGTGTGCCTGGAGCAGTGGAGGGGTACATCACAAGAGTGTGCCTGGAGCAGTGGTGGGTCCATCACAGGAGTGTGCCTGGAGCAGTGGAAGGGTTCATCACAGGAGTGTGCCTGGAGCAGTGGAGGGGTCTATCACAGGAGTGTGCCTGGAGCAGTGGAGGGGTCCATCATAGGAGTGTGCCTGGAGCAGTGGAGACAGCTATCCCAGGAGTGCCAGAAGCAGTGCTGAAATTTGTCCAAGGAACAGCTTGTGTATCACTATGGTATTCACTAGGAACAGGGGATATCATACAGAGAACATGGTCAGACATTCGATTAGCAGTCTGTGATGTGCTCTGTGTGTAGCTTTGTGAAATCATGAGTCTCTCACTGGCCATGCTTCCATATGCTCCAGGTTCACACATGGGCTATCATCTTTTTGGCTAGGTGAGCAGAAGCAAGTAAAATCTCTAGTGGCAACCACACCAGCCATAACAGGCCTCTCGCTTTGGATGAAGCAGGTCCCAGGAACAGTTTTAACATAAAGTTCTTTGGGCCTTTATATCCATTTGTCAGGTACCTAGAAAAATGTTTGTTGGACGTTGTTGCACCCCTCACTTGGAGGCTTTCTTGTAACATTATCCTGGCAGTCCATGCAAAGGTCTTCTGCTGTGGAAATGACCACGAGATGTGATTGCACAGCCCTCACTTGCATTGATTTAGAAACACTCTCTCCATCAGAGGAGCCTTTCCCATGTTGGGATCCAAAGTATGACCATTTGATTGGAAATCCAAATTCTGAAGTGCCATTGAAATGGCATGGAATGCCCACTTGGATTTATATTGGCTTCCACGGCCATCTGTAAAATGTACCTCCATCTGTATGTTTAGATGGTGGGCCATTCTGAGGTGTGGGTTGGCCATGCTCATAAAATGCCAGATAAAGGAGACTGCACACCAGTTGCTTCACAGCACATGACATGATGGAATAAAGTAGAGCACACACCAATTGTTTCACAACAAAAGATATCTTGTAATAAAGGAGAGTGCATATAAATTGCTTCATAACAGATGATGTAACAGAATAAACAGTTCACATCAGTTGTTTCACAACAGATGGCATGATAGAATAAAGGAGAACGCATATGATGGAATGAAGGGAAGTGGTGCACGGCAGCTGTCTTCAATAAAAGTTTAACTAAATCAGACTCCTGATGTATTATGTGAAACACAAATTCTGTCTGTCTATATAATAAAACAGTCTTAAAACTGTCTAAATAATTATAACAGTCCTAAAACAGTCTTTCTAAAGAATAAAATAGTCTTTGTAAAACAATGGCAATCACCAACTGTGGATAAAAAATGAAGGGATGGAAACAAAGGGAGGGGTGGAACCAAAATGGTGGGGTGGAAACAAATTGGAGGAATGGAAACAAAATGGAGGGTGAGGACAAAGTCACACTACGACAGGAGAGAGGACAAAACTCAGCTGCAGGCATTAAAACAAAATGGAGGAACATACACAGCCGCAAGGGCGAAAAAAAATGAGGAACACATGGCTGCAGGGGTGAAAACAAAACTGAGGAACACAAAGCTGCAGGGGTAAAAACAAAATAGGGGAGAACACACCCACACACCCACATGGTTTCAACATGGCTAAACGTCTAACACCAATTAAAGGTATGCTTGACATCCAGCCTATGTAAAAAAACTATTTTGTGATGGTTTAAATTTTAAAAATTTCCCCAGTATTGCTTTTCAATCAACCAAATCAAAATAAAAGTTTTTAGTGCAGTCCAAACAATACACTACAGTGATGCGGAGTCACACCCCCACACTGCATGGTCTCAACATGGCTGAAAATTGAGTGAAATACATATAGAATAGTGTATGGGTGGCCATACACAACAAGGCTGTGTTTCTATCGAGGGGATGTGATGGTGGCATACAGATCTCGAGAGCGAAGCTCGAGAGGTCTGAATGACATCATCACATCACCGAGACAGAAACACAGTGTTAGTTGCGTATGGCCATCCATACACTATTTTGTGTAGTATATGGTTCCCAGACTGCAGAAAACCTTAATTTCACAAGGATTCATACCTTGTGTTCATGTTCACTTGCTCCAGATCCACGGTGAAGTCTCGCTATGCTCTCCTGACAACATCGCGTTTCTCAGTGCAGTGCCACCGCGATGATCTACAGCACCGGTGTTTAAAAAAAATTAAAGAAAACTGCCACACTGGTAGTTTGAACACACAAAGTCAAAGGTAGTCAGTGTCCAAACTACATGAATCCACCACTCTCCGAACCACTCGCTAACCTTTGCCGCCATTTTATTCTGTTCATTTTTTACCACAGTGCTGTTTCGGCCAATCAGGCAGCAGCTCAAAGGGAAAAGTTGTTGTAGTATCATTGTGATGTCAGAACGATACTACAGCAGCTTTTCTTGACCTTTGAACTGCCCTACAACAACTTTTCGAAAGCCACTGCTTTTTATCCACAATAAGCACTAACCATATACTATAATAGGGTGCTCAACATTCAGCCATGTTAAAACCATGCAGTGGTGGTTTTAAATTCCCTGATGTTGCTTTTCATCCCACTAAATCAAAATAAACATTTTTAGTGCAAGCCAAGCAATATACAATAATATTTGTTGTTGAAAATGAACCTGCCCAGACACAACCAGGAAATACTAAGGTGATGAAACACTTAGCCGGAGGCTAATGTAAGATGGATGCCACACACACACACACACACACCTGGCTGTCAGCAAACAAAGAAAGTCAAGTGTGACACCCAATCCAGTAAAACTGCTGAAAAATAAACCGCCACATAAGTGCAGCACATATTTCTGCAAAAAGGGGCAGGAGCTCCAGGAAGGAGGACACAGAAATTGCTCCACATACCTAAGTGTAGAAGCTCACTTTCTGTTCCCATTGTAACAACAGGGCAAATGGCTGTGAATGTAACAATGGCAGTAGAAGGTGGATGTGGTGATGAGTCCTCTCTCAGGTGGCAATGGCAAAGGAACTCAGTAGCCAAAGACAGCATCTTTAATACCCCACCTGGACCTGTACACTTTCAGAAGCCCCAGGAATCCTGCTGCCTATTCGGTTTCCTATTGGGGGTGGGGACTTGCAGTTCTGAATGAACATCCAGGAACATGGACATGAATGAGGGGCAGTGAAGATAAGGGGCACGATTCACAACCGGCATGGTGCAAACCAAATGGTGCAAGGTGCACCTTGCACCAAAAGATATGCCAGGAGCAATTCACAAATGGATTCTCATATGATTCTATTGGACTAGTGGGGCACATCGGGCATCAGGTCGGGGATTCTGTTCTGTAATCATTATGGGGGCACAATGTGGATCGAGGCAGGGGAACAGCCTGCCATTGCTGCAAGGGGCTTGCGGCAAACCCTCCTGTGCGCCATGTCTTTGCCGCATGGGAGGGGTTGCCACAAGTGTGGAGACATAGGCGCCGGGACTCCTCCTGTACCTGAATTGGGTGCAGGGTCCCTGGTGCATGGTGCTTCAGCACAAGCTGCTGTTTGCCACAGCTTGCACTGAATGTAGTCCCCTTTGAGAATCGGACCCAAGGAGTTTAAGCTATACTAAGGAAGCAGATGCATAGCCAGGGGGCATAGTGTGTTTTTGCTAAATATACTAGAAAAATGAAATAAAATGCCCAGTTCTGAGTGTAACAGACTAGGACACCAGCCGTTACATTCAGAAGCATAATTGCAAGTGTACCCATAAACAGAAGTGCAAGAAAACCTAAAAATAAAATAAACATACAAAACCAGAGCCTTAATAAGCAAACTTTATTAAAAGACTATGCTACAAATAAAACGTCTGTCAAGCACCTTTACTTACCAGGCTTTTCCATGCCACATTTTGGCTGTGTGAACTTGGTCAATCTAAGGGGGTTGGACATATTTTTTAAAAAGTATGTACAAAGGGAAGACTTTTACTGTGCCATAGAGCCTTGGCTGGATCACTCGGGAGGGGTAGAGAGACAAAGGGGTGCCATAGAAACCTGGCAACAGTGATTATTGTCATAGAGTGACCTGAGAGTGCCATAGCACTTTATATATTTTTGACCATACTTTGGTCATAGTGACTATGATTGCCGGGGGGAGGGGGGGCTGCCCCCAGCTGAAGTTCCCCACTCACCTGTTGACGAAAGAAGACTTTAGGGCATATTTGAGGGGAGCAGTGGGAGTTCTATAAGTGCATGAATTTGGCAACTGCACCTGAGAAGGTGGTTTACTGGGAAGCTGGCAAGGTGTTCATGCAGGGTGCAATTATCAGTTATGTGGTCTGGGTGAAGAAGAAGTGAAGGAATAAGAGGATGAAGTTGGAGAATAAGATAAAGAACTTAGAAAGGAAGATTGGAGGGACAGGGGCGAGGAGATTCTAAGAGAATTTAAGGTGGCAAGAGAAGCAGTGAAGCTCTTATTGACAGAGACTAGCTTATTCTTTGCACAACAGCATATCTACGAGTGGGGGGAATAATCCTGGCCCACTGCTGGCCGGGTTGGCGAGAGGACAAAGAGGTACAGGCTGCATTGTTGTTATTAGAAACAATAAAGGGCAACTGGAACACAGGGGGCCCCAGATACGAGAGTTATTTTGGGACTTTCACTAACAACTGTATTGCAGAGACAGCTTTAATCATTCTGGGTCCCTGTGCAGCCCTCTGCCGGGCCCCACCACTCCATTCCCTGTAGGGCCCCTCCCCCCACACACACACATCCATCATTTATACCTAACTAACCCTTCTGTCCTGTATTAATGAAGTAGTAGCAGGTCTACTAGTTTAACCAGCACCTTTTAATTAGTGCCATTGACTGCACTGAATTATTTGACTTCACCATTGGAAATGAATCTGACTGAGCCTGGAGTCAGAACTTAAGTAAGCACAGTACTATTGCCGTATTCATTTCTGTGAGGACAGGGACATCATCACTGGACACTCACACCTCAGATACTCTGATTTGCTAACAAGTTAAACAACTTAACTTTTCTGGAGGTGTGAGAATAGAGAGGATTGTCGTAGGATGCAGTATAGCGCAGTGGTTTAAGGCTCTGAGTTACAAACCTAGAGACCTGAGTCTGAATCCCACAACCCCCACTTGCATACTGTGTGACCCTGAGCAAGTCACTTAAGCTGTGTACACACTGGGGAACTTAAAACAGTTTAAGTACCCTAAAACATTTTAAATCCTCCTAGCACTGTTTGCATCCAGACTAAAGGTACAAGCTCCTTAAAATGGTTTAACAAAACATTTTTAAACCCTGCTAGATAGTCTTAAAACTATTTTTAAGAACATTTTAAAGCTAGCATGGTTTTACTCACAGGTCTGGACAGCAGTAAAAATATTTTAAGCTGTACTGATTTAACTAAAACAGTTCTTGCTGCAGTGTGTACAGGTAAGCACAGTTTTGTGTGTTGGACTTAACATAAAATAATTACAAGGAGAACAGGTTTAACACCAGCAGTGTGGACACACTAAACCATTATCAACAAGCATTTGTCAATGCTGGACGTTCACTTGCAGGTATTTGCAGTGGTGTTTGGCATGTATGGTGCTTTACCCTAATGCCCTGTGCGATTGCTGGTATTTGCACTACAAATTTTCAGCATGATCTTTTTGTTACCCCCACCTCATAAAAGCATTTGAGACCTCTGCTTTTGAACAGTACCACTGTTATTTTGTTAATCTGTCCTGAACGTCGATTTCCCACAGCGACCACACCATTCTGCTCCACATGTGCAAAAACACAGCTCAGGCAGGATGTGAAAAATGACAGCTGTAGCATTCATAGGGAGGTGTGCAGGGATGGCAGTGTTGAACATCTGGAGTGAAAATACAACAATTTCTCAAACTTACGAGCGTACATGGAAACTGCGCAATGAACGCTCATAACACAGTCATTTTGTGGACTTTTGACACCAAATTTTCAACATAGGCATTTTGGGACCTCTGCTCATGAACAGTGTCACTGTGATTTTCATAATCTGTCCTGAGCATTGATTTCTCACTGTGACCACACCATTGTGCGCTGGATGTGCAAAAACACATTTCAGCCAGGATGTGAAAAATGTCAGCTGTACTGTTCATAAGGAGGTGTGTAAAATGCCAGTGTTGAAAATCTGGAGTGAAAATATTTCAAATTCTCGAAGTTATGAGTGTGCGTGGAAACTGCGCAATGCACGCTCGTAACACAGTCATTTTTTGACATTTTTTCACCAAATTTGCAACATAGGCTTTTGGGAGCCCACCTCATTAACAGTGACACTGTTGTTTAGTTAATCAATCCCAAAAGGTGATTTTGTGCAGTGACCATGAAATCACCTTTGGGGACGAATAACTCACATGACAGTAACTGAATTCATGAGGTGGGGTCCCAAGAAACCTATTGAAAATGTGGTGCCAAATTTTCAAAAATGCCGAGATAACCACCTAAGTTGAAAAAAAAACATTTATGCCATTATACAGCTTACCGTCATTTCTTCAGTTTACGTTCGGCTTTCAAGAGTGCAGACGTGTTCCCACTCCACTGAAGATCATTGCGCCAGGCTCCGGAGGGGTGAGGGGGAGGTGGGGTATGCAGAGGGTGGGTGTGGGTTCGGGGAGGAGGCACAAGACACAGCAAGGGATGGTTTTCTGTTTTCACAGGTTTTAAAAAAACAAAAGATGTTGTGGGACAGTTTTCCCATTTACAGGGACAATGGGCATGCTGGGGTGGTCTCCCAGCATACCACCTGGGTGTTTGTTGGGGGAGGGCTGGAGACAATGGGGACTGGGCACTCCGTCTGCACATACAATGTGTTTGGTGGGGGCAATAACAAGGGAGCAGGGTAGATGGCAGCAGAGGGAGGAAGTGGGAGGGATTTTATTAGCAGCCAGAGGGAAAGGGTGACGCTCAATATGTTAAATACACACACGTTACCACCGCTGATTGCAGTGGTGCTTTCTTTAACTGAAGACCACTGCAGCCAAACTGCTGTCATAGACAGCTCATGCATCCATTGGTGCAGTAGGGTTGCACACGTTACACTGAGCACTGCATTGGACAGGAGGTCACACATCTTCAAAAGTCGTACTGTCCCAAGCGTTCCTTGCACATGCATGCAGCGAATGCAAAATAAACAAGCATTTGTCAATGCGAATGTTGCTTGCTTCTATGTGCTGTTTAGGTATTTGGAAGTCATTGGAGTGCAAATATTGAACTTACGAGCATGCGTAGGAACTGCGCAACGCACGCTCGTAAAACAGTCATTTTTTAGGAATTTTTTCACCAAATTTTCAACATAGCCATTTTAAGACCTCTGCTCATGAACAGTGTCCCTGTGATTTTCTTAATGTGTCCCATACATTGAGTTCGCACACCGACTGCGCCATTGTCCGCTACATGGGCGGAAACACGTTTTAGGCAGGATGTGAAAATGACAGCTGTACTGCTCATAAGGAGGTGTGGTAAAATGGCAATGTTGAAAATCTGGAGTGGAAATATTGAAAATTTGCAAACTTGACGTCTTTGTGGGAACCTCATAGCATGCGCTAGTAAAAGCAGTCATTTTAGAATTTTCCACCAGATTTTCAAAATAGGCTTTTTGAGAGCCCACCTTATGAGCTGGCAGTGTCGTTTCGTGTCGGGCCGAAAGGTGATTTCGGCGCGTGACTGCAATCACCCTTGAACGAATAATGCATGACAGTGGCGTCATTCATGGAAGGGGTCCCAAAACCCATGTTCAAAATTTGGTGCAAAATTCAAAAATGCCTGACATATGCAACAAAGTTGAAAAAAACCCATCTAGCCCATTAAACAGCTTACGGCATTTCCTCAGTTCGCGGTCAGCTTTGAAGAGTGCAGTCGTGTTCCCGGTCCACTGAAGATGCGTCGCGCTGGACTCCGGAGGTAAGTAAGGGAGTGGCGGGGTGTGTGGGGAGGCAGGGTGCACAGTGGGTGGAGTGCGGGTTGTGGGAGGGGCCAGGGAGAAGCGCTGTGGGACCGTTTTAATTGACAGGTTTAAAAAAAAAAAAAAAGATGGCGTGGGGCCGTTTGCCACGCTGGGGTGAGCTCCCAGCAGAGAGGATGGCTGGGGTGTGGAGCTGACGGGATTGGGCACTCACGGCCAAAATAGGTTTGCCACGCTGGGTACCCGCGGCACCAAAGCTTTGGGAGGGGGCGTGAGGCGTCGCCAGCACAGTGGTGGTTTTCTTGAAGTGAAGACCACCACTGTCATACACAGCACCCACATCCATTGGTGCAGGACCGCCACGCCTGCTCAACGGAGCAGTGCATTGCACAGGACAGTCACACCGCCAAACTGTCCTATTCTCCCAAGACGTTCCTTGCGCATGCGCGCAAGTGAATGTAAAAATGGTTACTGAGTAGTGTGGATGCATTGAAATGGTTTAGCTCAACTGGTTTTAAAAACGTTTTTCAAAAACAGTTCTGTAGTGTGTACAGGGCCTTAACTTCCTTGTGCTCCCAGGTCGCACCTGTAAACAAGCTTTCAGCTTAGTGTGTCTCTCCTGGTAAAAAAAAAAAATGTAATCATGGGACACCTGTAAGGCTGCCACCTGTTAGGTTTTTTTACCTGGTGATCAGGTTTTCAGGGTCCCTATCAGGAAATCTGATTTTGCTATGTGCTGGTCAGGTTCTTAAACCATTTTGAGTGCTCACATACTTTTGAAACAGATTTTGTCATATCATTCATTGTTCCAGCTACATGTCCAGGTTACAAACAAGTTCTCTTGTCAATATAGCCCTTTGTTTGTGAAAGCAGTCAACCTTGGGAGGTGTAAACTATGGCCATTAACACCATTAGCACTTACTTAGCCTAATCTTTTCCACTGCAGCAAAGCTGCCCCCACCTTTTGTAACAGTAGCAGAGCCAGTTGTCTTCCACTTTGATTTGCTGGTAAACATTTTCATCTCTAGCAAAATTTAGGCATTTTTAAATGTTTTAAGTTATGTTTGCTTCCTCAAGAAAAAAGTATGGGCCCCCAAGGTGCAGGGGCACAGTTTTCACCTTGCTGAGGCCGGCCCTGCTGTATTGGGCAATGTGTGAAGGTATGTAGGGGTGCACTGAAACCTTTTTGGATGGGATTGCAATCCCTTATATCTCTGATGAGCAGAGAGAGCTGCTGGGGCAAAGATCTCTAAAGAAGAACTCCTGAGAGTCACTGGGAGCCTGAAGAGGGGGAAGGCAGAAGGCTCAGATGTCTTTATGGCAGAGTACTGTAAGGAATTGAGGGAGGTACTGGCAGACCCCTGACAGACAATGATTGAAGAAGCCCAGGAGGAGGAGGGAGGACTCCTTAGGTCCTGCTCTGAGTCCACTATTTGTGTCCTACCAAAACTGGGAAAAAATCCAGATGAGTGTGCCTCCTACCAGCTCATCTACCTACTGAATTGCGATATGAAAATCTTAGCTAAAGTGTTGGTGCAGCACCTTGAACAGGTGCTCCCCCAGATAATTCATGCACAGCAAACCAGTTTTGTTCAAGGACAGTTGTCTTATCATAACATGCATCATCTTTTGAATATAATACACTGGGGCTGTCAGCGTCCAGGGCAGGCATCTGTGCTGTCCATGGATGCTGAGAAGGCCCTTGGCGGTATTGAATGGAGCTACCTATTCAAGGTGCTGAAATAGTTTGGGCTGGGGGATAGGTTTGTGGGACTGGTGCAGATGTTATATAGGGATCTGGTGACGAGGGTGCTAGTGAATGGAGTACCGTCAGAGGACGTCCAACTCTGCAGGGGTACGAGGCACGAGTGTCCCTTCTCCCCTCTTCTGTTTGCACTGGCCATTGAGCCTCTGGCTATCAAAATTAGAGAGTTGGAAAATCTATTGATTTAGAGGGTTGAAGAGCAACACTGCAGGGTTTCAGCATGGCTGGATGCTGAGCACCTCATTGTGTGGTACTTGATTTTCAGCCATGTTGAGACCATGCAGTGTGGGACTTTGCAGGGGTCATTAAGCCTCTGGCTATCAAAATTAGAGAGTTGGAAAATATAAAAGGGGTGACTGAGAAGTCTGGGGTACAACACAAGATCACGTTGTATGCTGATGATCTGCTAATTTTCATCATGGACCCTAACCAATAAATACCAGCCCTTCTGTCGGTTATGGTGGATTTTGCAACTTTTTCTGGTTACAAACTTTAACCTGCACAAGTCAGAGGTGCTTTGACTAGGGGACCTAGAGGTGGGGGATCTGGGAGATACCTGGGGCCTGCAGGTAGTAAAAGAATTGCTCACCTACTGAGGGATAAGGGTTGGTAGAGATCTGGGTAGTTTTTTTTTTCGTATATTCTTTTTATACTCCTACACTGGATCACCAGACTCTCTCCAGTGAGGATCTCAACCAATCTGATTCCCCCCACCTGAGATCCCCAGCCCTACTCACCAGATAGAGGGACCTCCCTCACTCACTCCTGGACCACCAATCCCCTGGATTTAAGCCCCCCAGGGTGGGACCACCAACTTCTTATTGGCAGCCTTTCTGCAATCTAGTGTGCGGCCAGGACTCCACTTGGAGAGGATCCGGGGTAGGCTGGAAGATACAGTACTGGGAGTGGTGATTGGTCCCTGGTCCCACCTTCGCCTACTGGTGGCTCCAGGGATTTCCTCATTTTCTATGTTTTCCCGAGCCTGAATGTGCAATGGAGCCTTGCATGTGATGGGCACATTCCCATCCCCATGAGTAAGGTGTCCGTCGGTGCCCCCCCCATGTATGCGTGCCACTTGGTGCAGTGCCACCCAGCTACTACCAGGAGCTGCTTGAGCAGTGGCAAACAACCCAACCCTCCCACAGGAAAGGACAGCAGTCCTTCAGATGCTCAATCCTTTCCTGCCCCCTGCCGACCCCCGGCATCCCGGGCTCATTCCCAAACCCGGGTCGCCGGCGTGGCTTGAGGTGTGATGTCCAGTGCCTCAACCCTCAGTGCCACTGGGCCAGTGAGATCTGGGTAGTTTATACTGCTTAAATTATAAGCCATTGTTTATTACTATCTTGAATTAACTGGATAGATGGTGAGCACTTTCTGTTTCTTGGATGGGGTGCATCAACTTGATCAAGATGAATGTTCTTCCTAGATTACTCTATATGATGCAAATGCTACCAATGGGCCAGACCAAAGCAGAGGTTAAGCAACTAGAGAAGGGGTTCCTACCTTTTCATGGCAGAGCAAATGACAGAGAATGAGTTTGCAATGACTTAAGTGTAGGATGTATAAAGGAGGACTACTTGGCGGTGCAACACTGATATGTACAGAGTTGGGTCAACAAGGAACAGGCGGCTAGTTGGGTGGATTTAGAGGAAGAGGGTTGCCCAGGGTGTTTGTTGGCATATCTAGCACCAGGAGGTAGGAGGGCTTATGTACAATTGGTCAGCCCTAACCCACTCACTCAGTGAGCTCAATTCTCAAAACTCTGAGTCTGATGCAAGGTGACTGTGCCAAACATAAATGGTGCATGTGGCACCATACAACACTGTCACCTGAGCTATTCACAAAGGCAGCCTGTGTCAGCCTCAGGCTGTCTGCCCCAAAAGGGGTATGCACTGCCAGTGCACCCAAAAAAGGGCTGCGACATGGTGTTAGGGTGCATATGGCAGATGCAAGCTACCACATCCCTGTAAATGGGATTCAGTAAACACACCCAGAGGACAAAATTCTAAGCACCCTTAAACCAGTCAGGGCTGTTCTAAGGGAACTTAGAATATTCTCCTTGGGGAGAGTTACCTGTTTGCGGCAATGTGCCATGGTCCTCAGTTTCCTATGTTGCCAACAGTAATAATAAGCATTTCCCATGCCCCCTCTCTGATCCCCTGATGTTGCCACCATTAATATTAAAAAGCATATCCCATGCCCACTCCCCACTCCCCTGATATTGCCACCATTAATATTAAAATGTAATTAACATGCCCCCACCTCCCTGATCTGCTGATGCTGCTGGCATTAATAATATATGCCCCCTTCCCAAACCCCAAGGGTGCCGGCAAAAGAAACATAGAATCTGATGGAAGATAAGGACTGCTTGGCCCACCCAGTCTGCCCATTTCCCTACCTAACGGGTAAGCTGCAGATCCATCCTAGTTAACCAACAGCCTACTTCCTCCTACCCCCCACTAGAATTGCCTTATGTCTGTCCCATGCATTCTTGAATTCCCCATTGTTTTTGACTCTATGACCTCCTCAGGAAGGCTGTTTCATGCATCTACAACCCTCTCTCTGTAAAATACTTCCTCACAATACCCTAGAGCCATTCCCCTCTATCTTCAGATTGTGCCCCCTTGTTCTTGCACATCTCTTTTTCTGAAAGATGCTACCCTCTTGGACTTTGTTGATTCCCTTGAGGTATTTGAAAGTTTCTATCATGTCCCCCCCCCTTTCCTTGAGGCTATACATCTTAAGCTCCTTTAGTCATTCTTCATATGTCTTCTGGTGTAGACCCTGCACCATTTTGTTTGCTCTCCTCTGGACAGCCTCCACCCTGTCTATGTCCCTACAAAGATGGGGTCTCCAGAATTGTACACAGTACTCCAGATGTGGTCTTACCAACTGTCCTGTACAGAGGGCCAACAACTTCCTGTTTTCTACTGGTGATGCCTCTCCCTATATATCCCAGTATCCCCTCAGCCCTCTTTACTGCCATCTCACATTGCTGGCCCACCTTTAGGTTATCTGGTATGACTACCTCCAGGTACCTTTCCATTTTTGTTGTTGTCAGTATCTCACCCCCATTGCATACTCTTACCCTGGGTTTTTGTTTCCCAGGTGCATTACTTTGCACTTCTTTGCAGTGAATCTAAGCTGCCATACATTTGACCATTCCTCCAACCTTGCCAAGTCCCTTTTCATCCTTTCCACCCCACCTTGCGTATCAACCCTGTTGCAGATCTTTGTGTCATCTGCAAAGAGACACACTTTCCCTTCCAGTCCCTCTGCAATGTCACTTATAAAGACATTAAATAAAGACAATAAGACAAGCCCTTTCCCTGATCCCCTGATGACGCCACCATTAATACAAAAAAGTATTTCACATGCCCCCCCTTCCTGATCCCCTAAAGTTGCCAGTATCAGTAATAATTAGTTCCCATGCCCCCCCTTCCCGACCCCAACAGTGCCAGCACTAATATCATTAATCAAGGCCAACGACCAGCACGGCCCACCTCACACCTCTGTGGCTGGCCACCGACTGAAATGCAATTGAGCCTACTATAATGTGTATGCAGATTAGAATAGGCTCATTGACAGTTCAGTCAGTGGCCAGCTGCAGAGGTGTGAGGTGGGCTGTGCTGGTCACCAGCCCTGATTAATGATATTACTGTTGGCACCTTTGGGTTCAGGGAGTGGGCATGGGATATGCTTTTTAGTATAACTGTTGGCACCATCGGGGATTGGGGTGGGGGACCTCTAGACCACCAGGGTCTAGACCAGTACACGGCTGCCCGGTGGCTTGTGGCAGACCTTCCCAGTGCACCATCTGTTTGGTGCTCAGCCATGTTTGCCACATGCCATGGGACTTGGCTGATGGGACCCTGCCCCATAGAGAATGGGGCGCAGGGTCCCTGGCACACCAGGCTTTTGTGCAAGCTGCTGTTTGCCACAGCTTACGCTGATCCAAGCCCGATCTGGGAATGGAGCCCAATATATCCTGGAAGCATAGGAAGCAGGGAAAAAGAGAAGGAGCATGGGGAGGATAATACCCTCTTGGTAGCAGTGGCTCATAACCCAAGGTTCTTACCGGGTCTAGAGGATGTTGGTTTTCAAAAATGGGAGGATAGGGGAGTGACATGTCTAAGGGACCTCTATACTAGTGGTAGGATGCATACATTCCTAGACCTTCAAGAAGTGTTTGGGCTTCTGAACTCTC
Organism: Neoceratodus forsteri; assembly: GCA_016271365.2. Lineage (NCBI taxonomy): Eukaryota > Metazoa > Chordata > Ceratodontiformes > Ceratodontidae > Neoceratodus > Neoceratodus forsteri. Next base: position 673,878,270 of record CM028133.1, on the reverse strand, counting down.
ACCATTTTTGGTATCTGGAGGTTCAGGCATATGGGAGGGAAATGCATAGGAATCATTCATGACTTCTGCACTGGCACCCATAGAGCAGGAAGTGTTCCATTCCAGATTGGATAGTAAAGGCCTGATAGGTAGGATGGCCAAGCAGGACAGACAGCTCTTTCTGGACATGTCAAGGAAGGTCAAGGCACGATGGGAACAGGACCTGGGTATGGAGATTTCTAATGCAAATTGGGAGACAGTACTCAGCTCCCATATAGGGCTGTTGTTGTGTAATAAGCACAAAGAATTTCAATATAAATTTCTACATCGTCTGTGCTGCCTACCCAGTGTGGTACATAAGTTCAACCTGCTGGTTTCTCCAATGTGTGGTAGATGTTGGAGTGTGATAGGTAAGTTTATGCACTATTTTTGGATTGCCCATACTAAAGCCAATTTTTTAAACTGTAGTTTTTATTGAGTTTTTAGGTGGTACATACAGATATCAATTTATTTTTAATTTTTTATTTTATTTTATTTATTTATTTCAGTTTTGGATTGCAACCTTTGAGCCAAGAGGCTCCTTTACAAAAGTTCTAAGTCAAAAAACATAATACAGCTATGGAAGGTAAGGGTTTGTTACTAATAACGGGTTAAAACAGGCATAACACAAAATAAGGATTGTTACAATAAACAGGTTTAGCAGATATAACAGAGATTTGGCAAATTCCAACAAGTGCGAGAATTAGGTAAAAGTTTCAGCTCACAAGAGGGCAAGGGTGACCTAACTAGTGGATTCCACTAGAGAGAAGCTAAGGACGCCATATGTTGCTAAGTACAGGTTGAGTGTGGGGAGGTTATTGCAGCTCGAGCTGGCATTGTCCATGAATAAAGGAGAGGTGAGGTGAGATAGCAGAGGATGTTGCTAGAGGGAGAAGGGTGAGTCAAACAGGGGAAGGGGTGGCAGGCAGAGGTAGTAGCCGCTCAATAGGTATTGTACAGTAGGGAGAGGGGAAGCTGTTGGAATTAAGGGGTGGAGGGAGTCAGATGAGGGGGGGTAGGGGGCAGGTGTCTAGGAGAGGCAGTCACAGTTGTTAGCTCTGGAAAGAAGAAGAAGGTGGAGACCTCTTTTAATGGGGCCAGTCTTTTCACATTCCATGAGTGGGCCCGGAAGTTCATTTATCCACCAGGGCCCATGGTAGGCAAGTGCTCTCTGACCAAAGGAGATGCATTTAAATGGGATCTTGAGGGCACCATTTGTAGTTCTCCTTGTCATCTGAGAAGTTGCAGAGTGCTGGAAAATGGCTGCAGTTCAGACTGGGGTTAAACCGAGCAGGGCCTTTTTTCCATTTAGGTAGGCTTGGTATTTAACCCGAAGGTGCAGTGGGAGCCAGCCTGTATTGGTATAGAGACTACAGGAGTGGGTCAATTTATGTGCCCCAAGAACTAGTCTGCAGGCCTTGTTTAACAGCACTTTTATTCTTTTCAATGCTGTTTCAGTGCCAGTGCTATAAATGACAAGCCCATAGTCGATGGTTGATAGTATTGAGCTCTGTGTGACAAGACTCAGGCCTCAGGTGTCATCACTTGCCTGTTTCAGTAGAGTATGCCAAGCTTTGTAGTGGCTGGTTTAACTACATAGTCAATGTGTAATGCGTAGGACAGGGTGTCATATAGGTGAATACCTAAGTATTTGAAGGAAGTTGCCTGTTCTAGGGTGTCACCTTTCTGACTTCTGATAGACAGAGGGCTGGATTTTTTCATATTGTGGGGCAATGAGAAGTACATAACTTTCATTTGTTTGTAGTTTAGAAGTAGTCTGTGAAGTCAAGTCAATAAATATAAATTAAACATAACAGCATGAGATATGAACTTCCAGCACATAACTATTGTACGAATAGCATCTCATCACAGGAGCGGGAACTAGATATCATTGTCCACCTTGGGACAAATGACCTAGCTAGGCATGGGAATCAGTGCAGTGCAGAATGAATCTGTGGAGTTGGGGAGGGGCCTCTGATGGGTAGGAAGCACGGTAACCTTCTCAGAGGTGTGGCCAGTCCATGGTAGGGGTGAGGCTAGGGCACTGCACACCATGCAGTTTAATGAATGGTGGAAAAACTGGTGCAGAGCACAGGGCTTTGGCTTCATTGGGGACTGGGGGTCCACCTGGAGAGATAAAGGTCTATACTGGCACGATGGTCTGCATCTGTCCATGAAGGGAACCAAGCTCCTAGGTGACAGGTTTAAATGCTTCCTTGGCAAGCTTTTAAACTAGCCAAGGGGGGGAGGTGCTGATAAGAGGCAGGAAATTTCAAGCCTCCCCCCACAAAACATGGCAGATAATAAGGTAAACACTGAGGTACAGAGCTCAACACAGGGCAGGACAGGGGTAAATGGAAAAATAGACAAGGGCAATAAGAGCAGGGATGGGGGGAGGATAAAGTCAACATTAAATGGAGGGCAATGAGTACCAATGCCCATAATCTGGGAAACAAGCTTCCTGAGCTAGTAGCCCTGATGGAAGATGAACAATTGGATATTGTGGCAGTCACAGAAACATGATACACAGAGAACCATGACTGGGATATCAACATACCAGGGTACACAATCTACAGAAGGGACAGGGAAGGTAGAAGAGGAGGTGGAGTAACTCTATACATAAGGGAAGGGATCAAAGCTACAGAACTAAAAAGTAAAGGGGGAGGACAAGAGGCACTCTGGGTCACCTTGGAGACAGAGAATGGCATCACAATCTGCACAGGGGTTGTATACAGACCCCCATCTCAAGGGGAGGAAATAGACCAGAAAATGATAGAGGACATTCTTAAAATGGATAAAAAAGGGGAGATACTATTGATGGGGGGCCTGAATATGCCAGATGTTAACTGGATGACATGTACTGCAGCCACATCCAAGAGCAGGGTCGTTCTCGATACCCTGCAGGGGGCAGACCTTAGACAGCTAGTGTTGGAACCCACTCGGGAGGGAGTAATACTAGACCTGGTACTCTCAAATGGAGAGAGAATCACAAATTTAGAAGTCAGTAGACATCTCGGAACAAGCAACCACTGCACAGTGTGCTTCACAATGAGCACAACATGGAGATAAGCCATACAAAAACAAGGATACTGGACTTTAGAAGGGCTGGCTTTGGCAAAATGGGTGAATACCTGAAGAATGCACTAGCAAATGGCCAAAAAGGAGGGATGGAAGAACAATGGAGAAAAATCAAAACTGCCATCATAGAGGCAACAAGCCTTTGTGTAAAACAAATAAAGAAAACAAAAATGGAGTAAAAAAAACACTATGGTTCTCAAAAGAGGTGGCAGGGAAGGTTAAGGAGAAAAAGGCTGCATTCAAAAAGTATAAGGAATAGCAGAATGAGCATGACAGGGAATTGTATCAATTAAAGCAGAAAGAAGTGGGGAAGGCAGTCAGAATAGCAAAGGCCCAAACCGAGGAAAAGATAGCCAACTCAGTTAAGAAGGGGGATAAAACCTTTTATAGGTACATTAGGGAGCATAGAAAGGTTAAGGGTGGGATAGTGAAGATTAATAAAGGAGAGGGGAAGGGAGGTGGGCAGAGGGAGACAGTGAAAAGGCAGAGATACTGAATGAATACTTTTGCTCAGTAGTCACAAAAGAAGATGAGGAGAAGTTACCTAAACCAGACAATAGAAGCACTCTGGGTAGGGGGGTTGATACCAGTCCATTCACAGAAGAAAGAGTCCTGAAAGAACTCCTAAAACTCAAGGTGGACAAAGCAATGGGGCCTGACGGATTCACCCCAGAATCCTAAAAGAACTAAGGGAGGACCTAGTGACACCACTGACCACGCTTTTAACAAATCATGGCAGGATGGGGTGGTACCTGGAGGACTGGAGGAGGGCAGATGTGATTCCCTTCACAAAAGTGGGAGCAAGGCAGAAGCAGGAAACTACAGACCTGTAGGTTTGACCCTAATGGTGGGGAAAATGATAAATCACTTCTGAAAGAAAGAATTGTTGAGTACCTAGAGGCCAGCGGGCGCAGGACCCAAAGCAGCATGGATTTACAGCAGGAAGGTCATGTCAGACAAATCTAATTGATTTCTTTGACTGGGTGACCAAAGTAATAGACCAGGGAGGGTCTGTGGATATGGCCTACCTAGACTTTAACAAGGCATTTGACACAGTCCCGCACAAAAGATTAATAATCAAGTTAGCCAGCCTGGGAGTGGGTCCCAGGGTGGTAGCCTGGGTAGCAAACTGGCTGCACAACAGGACACAGAAGGTAATAGTGAATGGAACACATTCCGAAGAAAGGGGGGTTACTAATGGAGTACCTCAGGGCTTTAACATTTTTATAGGTGACATTGCAGAGGGTCTGGAGGGAAAGGTATGCCTCTTTGCAGATGACACAAAGATTTGTAACAGAGTTGATACACAAGAGGGGGTAGAAAAGATGAGAAGGGACTTGGCAAGGTTAGAGGAATGGTCAGACATATGGCAACTTAGATTCAATGCAAAGAAGTGCAAAGTAATGCACCCGGGAAACAAAAACCCAGTAGAAGAGTACACAATAGCAGGGGAGGTACTAACAAGAACAAAAATGGAAAGGGACCTGGGGATAGTCATATCAGATGACCTAAAGGTGGGTAAGTAATGTGAGAAGTCGGTAAGGAGTGCCAGGGGGGATACTGGGATGCATAGGAAAGGGCATCACAAGTAGAAAAAGGGAAGTGGTTATCACTCTGTACAGACAGTTGGTGAGACCCCATCTGGAGTACTGTGTGCAGTTTTGGAGACCTCATCTACGCAAGGACATAGACAGGATGGAAGCAGTCCAGAGGAGGGCAACTAAAATGGTGCAGGGTCTGAAGCAGAAACTATATGAAGAGAGACTGAGAGAGCTTAATATGTATACTCTTGATAAAAGGAGGGACAGGGGGGACATGATAGAAACTTTCAAGTACCTCAAGGGAATCAACAAAGTCCAGGAGGGTAGCGTCTTTCAGAAAAAGAAATGTGTAAGAACAAAGGGGCACAATTTAAAAATAGAGGGGGGACTACTCAGGGGTAATGTGAGGAATTTTTTTTTCACGGAGAGAGTGGTGGATACATGGAACCGCCTTCCTGAGGAGGTCGTTGGGTCTAAAACAGTGGGGGGAATTCAAACATGCATGGGACAGACATAAGGCAATTATAGTGGTGGGGTTGCAGGAAGTAGGCTGTTGGTTAACTAGAATCTGCAACTTATCTAGTAGGTAGGGAAATGGGCAGACTGGGTGGGCCAAGTGTTCCTTATCTGCCGTCAAAGTCTATGTTTCTATATATCTTAAGCGTCTGGGTAGGAGAGAGGAAAAGAAGGGAGTGTCTTCTTTCAGAAGTGCATGGGGGGGGAGGAGGGCTACTTTTATACTTATTGCATACATACAGAATCACTCTAAGATAGACTGACCAGTCACCATTCAAACTCCTCAGGTCTCCATTTGCGTTAGGGTATTACATCTGGCCTGTGGTTAGCAATATACATGAACTAAGTCATCCATCTGTTTATTATGAGAGATAATCTGTCCTACAATCTAGCCGTCATGGTTTCCATATGTTAAATATCTTATATAGTATCCTCCCATTGTTTATCTGTTGGAGAGGTAGGTTGTAACCATAATCTAGTCAACACGTTTTTAGCTGCTATTAAGAGAATACTAAGGAGATAAAGTCAGCGCTGCTGTTTAAAATGGGGAGGGAAACATGAAAGAATTGCAATCTTTGGTGTTAAAGGCCCCAATTCAGGGAATATCTCTCCTAGAACCTGCCCCACTTCCTGACAATACTTGGTTATTGTAGGACATGACCAGAAGACGTGAGTGTGTCTTAACATCTCACATCCACATTGCTTCCAACATGAGAAGCTCCGTGTAGAGAGAAATTCGGTCGTAATTTGTGGAGTGCGGAAATATCAAGATACCACCTTCCAACCATACTTCCTCCAACTGAAAGAGCCTGTTGTCTGGTGCTGCCTACTCCAAATTTGGTGCCAGTTGTCCGGTGTCAATTCTATTGAAAGTCTGCCACTCAGTCTTGCTGGACCATGTCCATCAAAGTGGACAGAAGGTCAGTAAGGGCCCGATAATATAGAGAAATAAGATGTGTCAGGGAAAGTTAAACATGATAAACCATAAGGCAAGGCTGTCCAGAGAAGGGCAAGAGAAAAAAATTAAAGGCTGGCTAGAAGCAGTCTGTTCCAGAGCAGAAGTTTCAATGTGTAAGTTTTAAGACATATAATGTAAGATAACAATGCATAAAAACGTCTGGTAAATAATACCAAAGGGCTCCTCTTATTGTCATGGCTGGAAAACTCAAGTAAAGAAGCTATATAGTTAAGTAGAGGGTATTTGTTGAAAAGTCAAACCTTGGGAAGAAGTAGCAACAGTACAGTAGGTGAAGTCTCAGCAGCCCACAGAGTAAATCACCACCATGAGGTCCACAGTTCAGGGGATGTCAGATTGCTCCCATCAGGGGAGAGGGAGGTCACAGGAGAGATAGCTATCCCCTCTGTCCACAGAGACAGTGCCCAAACCCCAGCCCTCAAGCCAATCCCCAACCCCGGGCCAGGAGGCAGGTAAGGAGGGAGCACGTTGCCCCCTGGACCCACAGCAGCTGTAGTCCCTTCAGGTAATGCAAAGCTTATTACTCCCCACACTTGTGCAGCACTGCCCAATAGGACTGATAGATACCATACGGGATTCATGTGTGATGAGCAGCCCTTAGGATGACCTATCTGGAATCCTTTCCAGCTTTTATTGAAATGGTCCAGCCTTGTAGCAGCCTACAAGAGACTGCTGCGTATCAATGGTCAAGCTGGATCCACGTGGGGTGGCCCCTCCAGGCAGCCACTCACACCTCTGTCTGCCTAGTTAATTTGCAGTGCAGGTTCCAGAGTTTGTTGAAGAAAAGAGAGAGAGGGAAAGAAGGTGATATCAATTTCAAGTGGGAATCACAGTCGCTGCCAAGTAGTCACTCAGCAGCCTACCTCACAGTTCCCCATCTCATTTACAAACAGGCCAAGTCATGACCACAGGTCACATTTATCCACCATCCACATCCCTGCATGGTGCAGAAGACAGTTGTTTAATAAAAGGAATAAGCTTAGCCACACATGGGGAAAGAGACAAAGCAGGCTTGCTGCACAGGTCTGAGGTGACCCCCCCGACCCCCCCAGTCTGAATCAAAGGCCCACCAGGATCGAGGTGCAAACATCCCTCCCCACCCCTGAGGAGCATCCCCCTTAGTCCACGTCATGGCAGAATCACTCATTCCGTGGATGAAAGGCCGATGTCGGCTAGGTCAAGTCAGGGGCTCTGTGCTGTGAACTGCTGCAAATGTTTCTGCAAGGCCTCCACAATAGATTGCTGGGTCTGGGATTCTGCTAGTTGTGCTTGGCCTGCAGGTTGCCATCTAGAAGAGCACTGTGGGAGTACAGCCCAGGACGGTAAGATATAACCTCTCTTCTTCAAGTCTGCAGCCACTTCTGCCACTGAATCACAGCTCTGCTGGCCCTCTGGATATTGTACAATCAGCCATGCTTGGTATGGTGTCCTGAACTTCAGTCGACTCTGTCTGAGGGTAGCAAAAAGTGGGATATAGTCTCGATATCACTGCATAGTTAAAGGAGCATAATCATTATCCAGAAAAATCCTAATGTTCCCATAGAAAACTTTGCCTTGTGTCCAAGCTTTCGTTAAGAAGAGTTCTTTTGTTTGATATCACAGGAAATGGACTATGATGGATCTTGGTCGGGTGGTCAGGTTACTGGGCTTAGGAGCCCAGAGCCCAATGTGCACGCTCAATCTCAAGTTGAAAATCTGGATTTAATGTAAGGGAGGTACGTAGTAAGGTTTCAATAAAATCTAACATGTCTGATCCCTCACTATTTTCAGGGATAGCGTAGATCCTGATTTTTTTCCGGTGGTGCCAGTTTATGGTGTCTTCTTGCCATTCAACTGACTGTTGGTGGGCTTGGATTAATTTTACCATTGTATTTCAGAACTGCTTCAGCTGGGTCGAATGGGTAGATGTAGTCCCTTCCAGGGTGGTAACTTTGGTATCCAAATGTGTAATATCCCAGGTAACTGTGGCCATCGTATCCTGGAAGGTTCTGAATTCCACTTTAAAGTCTTTTAATTCAGTGAGTATGGTATCTAATTTACTAGCCATATTTTTCTTTGAGGGTTTAGAAGCTTTAGTAGAAGAAGTACTGGTGGTCTGCTGTACTTCTGAGGCTCTGGAGTCAGACCTGTTAAAGCTGGAGGGGTGGTCAGAGAGTTGACAACTGAGATTTAATTCCAAGGAATGTAGAATAATGCACATAGGCCACAAAAACCCAAGGGCTGCACAAACACTAGGAGGAGAGGATGTTGTGGTAACAGGAAAGGGATCTGGGGATTATTATTTCGAACAACCTTAAGGTGGCAAACTAGTGCAAAAAAGCAGTTGGAAAGGTGAGCAGTATGCTGGCATGCATAGGGTGGGGTATCACAAGCAGGAGAATGGAGGTGATAATGCCCCTGTACAGGTCAATGGTCCAACAGCACCTAGAGTATGGGGTACAGTTCTGGAGACCGCACCTACAGAGGGTACTGATAAGGTGGAGACAGTCCAGAAGAGGGTGACCAAAATGGTGCATGGCATGCATCCAAGGACATATGAGGAGAGGATGGAGAAGCTTGATGTGTATCCACTGAAGACTAGGAGAGAGGGAGGAGATATGACTGAAACTTTTAAATACCTGAAGGGAATTAACAAGGTTAGGGAAGGGAGTATTTTCAAGATGAAAGACAACCCAAGAACTAGGGGGCACAGCTTGAAGCTGGAGAGCGGTCAGTTCAGAGATAACAAAAGAGGGAAATACTTCATTGAGAGGGTGGTGGGCCCCTGGAATAGGCTAACAGAGGGGGTGGTACAGGCATCAACAGTGGGGGGGTTCAAAAGGGCATGGGATAAATACATGGGTTTAAACAAGAGGGGGCAGGATAGATCCCCTTGCAGGATAGAGGGGTTGGGAATCTTTGGGGGGGGGACACAGAAGGGGATGTAGGGTGGTAGTGTCAGGGCTACAAACAGGGTGGGAACAAGGGCAGACTAGATGGACAAATAAGTCCTTTTCTGCTGACATATTTCTATGATTCTATGATTACAGGAGCGGAGATGTCGTCTTCAAATGGGAGCAGCTCAAATTTATTTTGTCCCACTTTGTGCTGGTGTGTTGCCATACCTCACAGGGGAAGAAAAAAATGTAGAAAATACTGAGTTTTGAAGGCTAAGTAAGGAGGAATGCTACGTCAGGTATCGGCGCTCTGCACCTAAGTGGCCATCAAGGAGGCAAAGTCACTGGAAGTTCGCACACTAAAGCCATTTTGGTTAGCAGTATCTCAAGAACTAGCTGGAATGTGGGGTAAGTTGATAGCTAATACACCACCTTCACTGCTTTTTGGGAGGACCTGGGAGATGAAGAGTGGGATTCTTACCTACAGTGGGTGAGAGTGCTGCTTGCATTAGCAAGACAGTGCATTCAAAAACCCCCCCACTAACTTCTGCCCCCACTGATACCCCCCCCCTTTCTGCTTTAGGACTGTCACCCATAGTAAAGCAAAATCCTACCTAACACACGTCCTGAGAAAATACAGATTTAGTGGAGATTCCCTGGACTTGAAGTTACTACAACTGGCCCTTGATGCAGTTCTTTCCCCCCTCACTAAGTTATTCCATCTCTCCCTTGGTCTAGGCGAATTCCCTACACAGTGGAAGTCTGCAGTGGTTACCCCTATACTCAAGAGTGGTGATGGAACCTCTCATAGCAACTACCACCCCATCTCAATCCTCCCCCCTTATCTCCAAAGCCCTTGAACAGACACTATCCAATCAATTATCAGAATACTTCACAAAACACAATCTACAATGCCACCAGCAGCATGGCTTTAGGAAGAGTCACAGTATTACCACTGCCCTTCTGGAGTTTACTGATTTCATTTACAAAGCTCTTGACCGTGGCCATTTAATAGGGTCTGTCTGCATAGACATTACAAAAGCATTTGACAAGGTAAATCACGATCTCCTCATTGCATCCCTCCATCTATGTGCCTCTCCCAAGAAGTCACCGTCTGCCTCTCCAACTACCTTCATAGGAGGTCTCAGAGAGTGAAAATCCTTGACACTCTCTCTTCTAACCAACTGATATGCTCTAGGGTTCCCCAAGGTTCAATACTTGGCCTGCTTCTCTTCAGTCTCTTCCTCAATATCCTCCCCCTAGCATGCTCTGGCCACTTGCTTCTGTACGTGGATGATGCCATTATCTACACTAGTTACCGGACCCTATCCCCCTGGAATGCAGTCTTCAAAGGTACTTTGGTGAAATTGAATCATGGTTCTCCCTCCACAAACTCTTAAAATTTTAAACTACAAAAAGACTAAAGTGATGTTATTTGCCAACCCACAGAACAAAAACAAAGGTCTGACATTAAATATACTCAATGGCCAACACCAATCATTGGTGCAAGTCACTCAAATACCTTGGTATCACCCTGTACTCCTCTGTCTCCTACCATGAGCATGTCAATCTGGTCTGTAAAGCTGTAAATACCAGGATTGGTCTACTTTATAGACATAGGTCATGCATGACAACTGATGCCCTTTGTCTGGCCGTTACCAGCTCGGTCCGGTCGATAATTGACTATGGTATCATTATCTATGGCTGTCTGACCTATACCACGTTAAACAGAATCAAGGTTGCCCTTAACAAAGCTTGTCGCCTTGTTGTTGGAGGTCACAGGTTCATCCACACCTACGACCTCTATAATCAAGCAAACTGGTTACATTTCAAGGGTAGGCTTTCCTACCAGACCTGTTTGTTGGTGAGAAAGATAACCTTTGGTCTCTCTCCTCCCTCTTTCCAGCATCTCCTCACTCCTGCCCACACTCCCTGGGCAATTAGAAGCTCCACCAAGGCCTCCTTCCAAGTCCCATTCTGTAGGACAGCTCTGGGGCAGCGGGCATTCATTTATAGGGCTCCTGTCTGGTTAAATGACCTGCCTTCTGAGTTTTTTTCTGAAAAAAAGATTGGCCCTTTAAACCTCCTAGAAATAAACAGCTGTGACTGTTCATAGCCATACCGCCTTCCATCCTATTCTTGCATAGCCTGTTTACTCCAAAATAAATTATTTCCTGACAATGTCATCTTAGACAGCTCCAACCTTCCTTTCCTCCCCTCCCCCTCCTCTATTCCCCTTTTTCCCATTCTCTGACCTCTCCTACTCTATCCCCTCCTAGTCATGCTTTACTAGCTCCCTTGTGCCCCTTTCTGCTACTGTAATACCTACTACAAGGATTGACAATGTCCTCTGGACAGTCTCCTCTATGTAATCATTTCTGTCCATGTCAGCTGTCTCCTTTAGAACTTGTGGTCTCAGTTACACATCCCCTAATCTTGGGTTCATTAATGCAATCAAGCTGCCTACTTTGCATTTGTTATTACCCTTATTGCATTACTTGTTAATTCTTCACCACTCATATCTTTTATCACTCCTGCTCACTGTTGTCTGTTGCAACTCTTATTTTTGCCATATGTTTCCCCTGATGTCTGTATTTCTGTATTGTATGCTTGTTATGTAGTTTGCCACGTCTCTTGTATATTTGCTGTATTGCACTGTTATACCTAATGCACTATTGACGTGGAGCCTTTGTGAAAGAGTCTCTGACTCAAAGGTTTTTAATTACGAGACTTTCAATAAGTAAATAAATAAAATAAAATAAATTCCTGGGTCTCATGCAATGCACCTCTCTTGGGGCAGTGGAAGACATACAGTCTCTGGTGTTGGAGAGCCTCACATACACGTTGCAAGGGAAGTAAGGGAAATTTTTGTGCCAGCTGATGGGTGATTCCTCGACTCCCTTCCGCCAGCAGACACCATGTTGCTGAGGAAAGGTATTGTTTAATATTCACAAGATGGACTACACCATGACCTGATGGAGAATTGAAATGGAAATTACTGTAAAATGCATGGGAGAATGCTTAGACTTCTGATGGATTATATGAAAGAGTATGGAATGAAATGGTTACTTGTTTATTGTTAGGTTTGAATTGTGTTGCATGTAGAATGAAGTTGTATAGTATAACACCTTTTTCTTATGACAAAATTTAATAAAGTATGCAAAAAAAAAAAATAAGTGTGGCCGAGGACTGCATCTTTATTATATGTATGTGTGCATATATGAAACTATAAAACACCATTTTTAAAATCCAGGATTACCTTTCATTTACATAAAATTTGAGGGATTACTTTAGAAGGCCATTGGTACAATGTTTTCATGAACATGTCAATCTACAGTTTTGTCACAGTGCCATGCAAAACTGAACTGCAACTCTTAGGCAGTAGTTTTTACAAGGCATTGTGCTGAATCCTGCAACACATATGAAACTCATTGAGAAATGTGAAAGCAAATCATTAGTATCACAATTGAACATAAATTGTACTGCAATACCTTTTATTGACCCGACATATAGTTTGTACATAGATTTTGTGGTATTCAAGAGTCAGAGCATACAGGTTCCTCAGTTCAGTAGCTTATTTTAAAAAAAAAAAGCTTCTTCGACTCAGTGACACTGAAGGGAGTTCAGCACGTTGCCATGAAAGTGCCTTATTTTGTGCTGCAATCCTGACTTACTTGATGAGAACGCTGGAGCCTGGATTCTGCTACTGAGTAGTGCACTCAGAGTCTGGGGAGGGGGAGAATTGATGAGTCCCCAATATTTCAGCACTTACTTTGCTGGGACTTGAAGACTCAGATATTGTGGATGACTTCACAGTGACTTGCCCTCTCCTTTCAAAGCTAAACATAGGGAGACAGCATAGCATAGGAGTAAAAGAAGAGGATCGTATATGAGGAGAAATTTGGTGAAGAAGTCATAGACTTGTCAGGAGTGGTTGCAGCATCAGTGAACCAGAATAGCCTCAGTGTTGACACTGTGAATGTGGCCTAAAGGTTTTTCAGTTCCCACCACCAGGGAAGAAATGGAACTTTATAAAAGTTAACAGAAATGAAGGAGGTTAGAAATTTATAATCCTGAACATGGTGAATTAGTGGAGAGTCAAAATTGTGTCTTTTTTTAATTTACTCTTTTTTTTTTTTTTATTCTAGCAAGGAAAATGGCTACTCAAGATTTATGGATTACTCTCAAGCATCTGCATTTTCCGATCTCTGACGAACTCAGATACGGCTTCTTGGCCTTTGCGGTCCTTCTTTTTCTGTTGGCAGTAATCCTTTTAATATGGCAGATACAGCAATACTGTAAATATAAAAAGGATAACAAATTGTTTGGTGGGTACAGAAATTATATTTGTTCTTCGAAAGTGCATATGGTGTTCATTTTCAGTATAATTATACAGTAATTCCTGTTTCATATTTCCGTAATACAAGTGTAGAGCACCTGAGTATGGAGCGAAATGTACATGGAATTTATGAGCTTCTTTCTTTAGATGAAGAATGTATTTTAAGGTATAAGCTTCACAATTACAGTAATCCCAGGTAATACTATTACTTGAAGGGGCATAGGTGAAATAAAGCTTCTCCTTGGATATTGGCATCATGTATGAGCAACAGCAAAAGTCACTGTAGATATAGGTAACCAAAGTTAAACTTAAAATGTTTAAAAACCCAACAATTTAAAAATTGTTACTATGGTGGAGACCAGGTGGGAACACAGTGGTTGTATATCAAAAGTGTGAGGGGAAGCCACTGGACATCTAGCATTCACGTGTACCATGGGATGCCTGTGTGAATTTCATTACATACTGGCAACTATGCTGCACCTTAACATGTGCTTGCCTTACCCACGTCACCTAATCTTGGCATTATTGATCAGCGCCATCCTAGGGATGACAGGTACGCCTGCTTCTCCGACCACATATCCAGCTACTCTCCCTAAAGCCACCACAGTAAACTACCTTGGAACGCTGCCACACACCCTGACACTGTGCCACACCAATTACCCGCACTACCCCTCACTACCTTGTGCCTCTCTTACTTGCCTGCCTGACTTACTGATCACGCTGCTCAATATATCTTCAGCTGCTCCCTGTAGTGTACAACTACCTGGACGCCACGCTCGGTGCTACTCAGCAACCCATAAATACCGCAAAGCTAGATTCCTCGCTTTCCTGCTCCTCCTGCTGGCTGGTGAAGTCCACCCCAACCCTGGTCCCCCTTCAACGAACTCCCCTACCCCCCTGCATGCACCCCCACTCCCCTAGTCCTCCTGAATGGCCTAAAAAGTATTTACCTAAATGCCTGCAGCCTAACCAACAAACTACCTATACTGCAGGTCATGGTCCTCGAGTATAAACCTGACATCAACATCATCTCTGAAACTTGGCTTTCGGGTTATATCATGGACCAAGAAGTCCTTATTCCTGGATTCACCATAACTCATATGGACAGACAAGGAAGAGGTGGCGGGGTGGCGATCTATGTCTCCACCTCCCTACAGCACACAGTTGTGTTGAAAGTCACTTCTCCTTCCTGTCACGAAGCTATCCTCCTCAACCTGAAGCTTTCCTACTGCTGCCCTCTATTTATCGCAGGAGTATACTGCCGCCTGGGCCAACCCGCTTCCCAAGTCACTGATCTGATCAAGAAACTAATGGTCCTTGCCCACGCTGGTGAGCTGTACATACTAGGTGACCCTAACATCAATTGGTTCTCTAACACACTAGCCAAAACTCGCTCGGACATAGAGTCACTAAACTTGACACAACTAATATAGGAACCTACTCGCATGAACTACAAAACTAATAACCATTCCCTTCTGGATCTAGTCCTCACGTCACACCCCCACAGGGTCAAGGCCGCTGGCCTCCTACCTGATGCATTAAGTGACCATCATCCCATATATATGGTGCGCAAAATACATAGGCAAAAAATACCCCACAAAATCCTCCTAACCCAGACCTACTCCTCCCTTGACACTCTACCTCTTCATCATGACCTCACCAAAACTAACTGGTCCTCACTTACTGCCTGCACCTCAACTGATGCTGTACTCCAACTGTTCTGTGACAAGTTCCTTCACATTTGGAACCAACACACACCACTGCGTAAATCAGAGTCCAGGGCAACCACCTGCCCTGGGTAACCCCTGAGCTCATGTCCTGTCAAAGAGCCCAGGACACTGCTTGGCGTAAACACAAGATAACCAACTGCCCCAGGGACCTGCAAAGATACAAGCAGCTTTGAAATAAGTATACCAAAACTATCCGACTGGCCAAAACTGAACACTACCAGGCTAACTTCCACATCCACACAAACAAACCTTCCAAATTCTGGAAAGTTGTCCAGTCCCTCTTTTCCCCTTCCACCAAACCCCCCACTCCTACCCTTAGACTAAATCTCTCAGACATATCGGATCCTATGGCTGTTGCTGACTGCTTTAACTCCCATTTCACGTCTTGCGCTGCAATGCTCCAAACTGCCCCCTGATGCACATGTACTCCGCCACAGGTCCGCCTCCACTCCTTGTTTCCCCTTTCTCTACTCCTCCTCCAGCTCCCTCTCCTTCTACCCCCTTCTTCTTCTTCACCCACATCTCTCCTGCTGCTGCCTTACAGGCCCTTCAGTCTATCAACACTGCTAAAGGCTCCTCCCCAGACGGCCTGGACCCTACGCTCCTCTCTCTGTCTGCGCCTGCCATCGCCTATCCTATATCCATATTGCTAAACCTCTCCTTTGTCTCTTCCACTGTCCCTACAGCCTGGAAACATGCTACAGTCCTACCACTCCCTAAAGGAGGTGACCCCTCCTCCCCTAGTAACTACCACCCTATCTCTCGCCTTCCTACCCTGACTAAGCTACAGGAGCACATAGTACTCGAACAACTCTCCTCCTACATTACTGACTCCTCCTTTCTTACCCTATTCCAAGCTGCCTTTAGAAAACACTACTCCACTGCCACCTCGCTGCTATGATTGACTGACACTATCGCCATGGGCATGGACAATGGCCTCATAACCTCAACTATTTTTATTGACCTGGCCAAGGCCTTCGACACGGTCTCCCACCCTTTACTTCTGTCCTGCCTCAGCACCGCTGGTCTCTCCCTTAATGCCATTGAATGGTTCAAGTCATATCTGTCAGGCAGAACACAATCTGTCTGCATAGCTGATGCCATCTCCCCTTCCCTCCCCATTACCATGGGAGTCCCCCAAGGATCGGTACTTGGGCCTCTCCTTTTTTCAATCTTCCTCAACGACCTCCCTCAGTCTTGTTTATCGTCTAATGTGCACATGTATGCAGACGACACTGTCCTGTTCGCAACTGGCAATTCGGTCACTGATGTCACCGCCAGGCTCCAGCTAGATTTCAAAAATGTACAACACTGGCTAAATGAGCACCACCTCTTCCTAAACTCAAAGAAAACAGTCTCCATGACTTTCGGTACTAGGCAGAGGTTGGCAAGGCTTTCCTCCTTACCCACATTTTACACCATCAATGGGACTATGTTAGAAGACACCTCCTCCTTCCACTACCTTGGAGTTTGGCTGGATAGGAACCTAAACTTCTCCGTCCACATTTAGAAACTCCAGCCTAAGCTAGGGGCCCTCTATCATAACAGATGTAGCATCCCACATCTGGCGAGGTGCGAACTGGTACATAAAATGATACTGCCAACTTTCGACTATTGTGATGTTGTTTACAAAGCTGCCCCTCAGTCCTCCTTATCTAGGCTTGAACCTCTCTTTAACTCCTTCTGCCAGTTTGCCCTGGATGCCCCTGCTGTGACACATCACTGCACTCTTTACCGATCTCTAAATTTTCCCTCACTTATTGACAAGAGAACATTGCACACAGCAAAGTTTACCTCTAAATTCTGGCTAGGCTCACTCCCCTCTTACCTGTCCGCCTTTTTATCTGCCCCTCACCCCTCCAAATACACCCTCCAATCTGATAGCTCTCACTCACTGAATATACCCTACAGAAATACTACATCCGGCCAAATGACATTCTCCCATCGCCTACCTAAGCTCTGGAACCAACTACCGTCCTAAATCTGCCACTCCTCATCAGCCTACTCTCTCTCTACATCCCTGGCAAACTACCTAGTGATGAATTGCAACTGTGTCTAGCCCTGTGGGGCCCTGCCTAGCTGCTGGTCTATACCTCCTCCTTCCTCCAGCTGGGCCAAATATCTGCCCCCTATCCCAAACCCCTCTTGCAATCCTAGCACTTCAGCAACTTAGCACTTCTATCTCCCCTACTGTTCCACCACCCTTCCGAGTACCTTTTGACTATGCCCCCTCTCAGCCACTCACAAATGTATCCTAATCTAGAAATGTTATTAGCTATTGTTGGTTGTTAACTGTACAGTCTGTCTATATGCTGCTAAGATGTATGTATCCTGTTGTACTACTTATTGTTCCCACTCCCCTTCCCCCAGGACGTACCGTGAGATGAGCATTGTTGCTCAGTGTAACCTTCCTGGTGAAACATTTCAATAAAAAACATCAGGTGACAAAACATGAAAAAATCCCTGGTCTGGCAGGATGATGACAACCCATCCTCTCCTGCAGGCCCACACATGACTGATAGGACATGTCACCCAGCACATCTGTGGTCCTGGGTTAGTGGAGGTAAGTCTGTAAGTCCCTGAGACAGCCAGTGACAGGGCTGGTGAGGTGGCATCAGGAGGGGCAAACCGGGGCCTGGAGAGTAAAAAACTCTATGAAAAAAAAAAATGTAGCACTAGAAACATATAAGCTGGGGGGGGGGGACATTTAGGAAGGATGTGAGGCAGTACTTCTTCACTGAAAGGGTGGTGGATGCCTGCAACTGTTTTCCAGCAGAGGTAGTCAGGGCGAAAACAATGGTGAGCTTCAAGCATGCATGGGATAGACACAAGGAAATCTTGATAGTGAAGCAAGGGGGAAGGAAGTAGCCGAAGATCAGGTACGATCTACAGTGACAGTATAGGCAGGGAAAAAAATGGGCAGAGTGTATGAGCCAGTTAGTCCTTATCTGCCAACAAATTCTGTTTCTATGTTAGAATTTGTTGCCAGAAAAGGACTACTTGGCCCACCTAATCTCCCAGGATGTTTCACAGACACACAGAAGGTGACGGCAGATAAGGACCAAATGGCCCACCTAGTCTGCCCTTTTTCCTTACCTAATGCATTACCACAGACCCTAATTGATCTTCAGCTTACCCTCTCTTCCCTATTGCTAGAATACTCTTATGTCTATCCCATGCATTCTCGAATTCCCCTGTTTTTGGCCCCACCTCCTCGGCAGGGAGGTTGTTCCAAGCATCAATTACTCTTTCTGTGAAAAAGTACTTCCTCATATTGCCACTGAGTCTACACCCCTCTAGCCTCATATCATGCCCCCTTGTTCTTGTACACCTTCTTTTCTGAAAGATGCTACCATGCTGGTCATAATGTCATCACGCTTAATAGCATATGGCATTATCTTGTGAACCGTCGTGTCATGGCTCTCCATGTTGGACCCCAGAGTTAGAATCATTGGTGGGAGGGTCTGGGGCACAGCCCTGTAATAGGGGTGGGGGGCAAAGCCCCACAGAAAAAAAGATTTCAGTAAATTGCATAGCGCAATTCTTTGCCGACATTCTTCCATGCAGTGTGACCCATAGATGCTACCCTCCTGTACCTATTTATAACCCGATGTACTTGAATGTCTCTATCATGTCCCCCCCCCAAGAGAATACATATTGAGGTCCTCCAGTGTTTCCTAATATGACATTTGGTGCAGTCCTTGCACCATTTTTGTTGCCCTTTTCTGGACTGCCTCTATTTTGTCTATGTCCTTCTGGAGATGCGGCCTCCAGAACTGGACACAGTACTCCAGATGAGGTCTCATTAGTGATCTGTACAGTGGCATAACCACCCCATTTGCTCTGATGGTGATCTCTCCCTTTGCACCCTGGCATCCCCTGGCTCTCCCCACAGCCTTCTCACATTGTTTGGTTACCTTTAGGTAATCAGATATGATTACCCCAGGTCCCTTTCTATACTGGTGGCCATCAGTACCCCCATCTTGCACTCCTCCCTTGGATTTCTGTGCCCCAAGTGCATGATTTTACATTTCTTTGCATTGAGTCTTAGCTGCTACACTCTTGACCACTCCTCAAGCATGTTTAGGTCCTTTCTCATTTTTTCCACCCTCCCAGGAGTGTTCTCTGTCTAATCTGTCTCTGTAGACCCTAATTGGTCTCCGGTGATCCTCTCTCCATTCTGCCTATTTGCTAATATACCCCTTTGACTATCCCATGCACAGTTGAAGTCCCCTACTGTTTAATTCTTCCAGCACTTCTGCTGGCAGTCTGTTCCAGGTATCTACCACCCTTTCAGTGAAGTAGTTCTGTCTCACAGGTAGCCATTCTCACATAAGTAGTTATTTTTCACTTGTTCTTAGTGATATCCTTATGTTATGCTTCAATACCCATTATTGCAATGAGGAGGTCAGGGTTTGCACCCACTTTTTGGATTTTTACCCAGGTTGTAAGACATGCAATCGCTTGGTGATTAAAGACTACTGAAACATTTCTAGATGCAAGTACTCAAAGGCTTACTTTATTTAACCACCTATTATTCTTTAATAATTATCAAGAGATATTTTAATAATCATGCACTTAATTTATAGTGATGGACAGAGGATGGACAGTACCTAGAATGCCATTTACTGTTTGTTGCAGACCAGGGTGTGCACTCAACTCTTAGGACTGTTATCCACATTGTCAGATATCTAGTAGTCAGATGTAAAGTAACTACTGATCGATTACTCATGGTAACTTTGTTTTGCATTATATTTCCATGTATTAAAGTTAATTATCAAGAAGCTTTTGCCACGTATAAATTTGCCACTTAAAATATAATGATGGTCACCTACTGTAACTACTGGATTTCTTATATATTCAGGGATATGTCCTTAAGTTAAATGTTAACACCTACTGTATCTCCCACATGGCAGAAAACAGTACTGAAAGTGCATCATCAGGTCATCACTGAATTTTAAATGACATACAGTATGCACAACTATTAAAATATGTATGGGTGTATATTAGATGATTGTCATGTGACCCCAGTGTTGTGTGATCTGCACTGGCTGTCACTGAAGTGGAGAATCTCTTTCAAGGTGGGTCATCTCACATGTAAAGCCCTATATGATTTGGGTCCTAGCTATCTGAGTAATCTCCTGACTCCTTACCACTCTCAGCGCTTGCTCTGCTCCTCTGAGGAAGACCTCCTAGCAATTCCCAGGGCTTGGCTAAAAATACCTGGTGATCGTGCATTTGCAGTGGCTGTGACAGTCCTGTGGAATTCGCTTCCAAGATCCTTGAGGGAGGTTCCCTTGCTGGGGGCCTTTAAAAGGGGTCTGAAACCATATCTCTTCAGGGAAGCCTTTGGGATCTAATTCACGCTGTTCTTATATGTTTAACTGCTGCTATTTTTGTAATAATGATGCAATCGATTTAGTTATTGTGTTTCTTTGAAATATGTATCTAACCCACTGTTCACTGTCTGTATATTGTAAAGAGCCCTGAGCTTCAGGAATGGGGCGCTCCATAAAATATAAAATAATAAATGGGAAAGCATGTGTAATAAAGATTTGATGCACACCCAAGGTGGGCGATGCCTCATGAACCCCGAGAGCAAAGCTCAAAGAGTTTATCACATTTGAGTTGACACACACTTCCCCTCATGTTTTATTTTTTATAATAATTGATTACTTTGAATTTTTTGTCAGACAAGGTACTTCTTGAACAGCCTAACGTCAGTCTCAGTTTTTCTTAGAGTGTTTCTATTTTCTTGCTGCGCTATGAATTTTTGCCTTTCTAGGTCACTAGGTTGCTGAAATGGTAATGAATGTGCAATTTCTTACATAGCTAGACAGACATTAGTAGACCACCAGTTATTTTTTGTTTCTGTGAGAAATCTGTCTTTCTTCAGCCGCATGTAAGTTAGATTCCTGCTCAACGGTTTCAGTGAGGTTAGCGTGATCAAGTTGACAGCATGAGGAGCCAGTAGCACTAGCTTGAAAGTGATTTTAGAATTTTTGCAAAAGGTGATCACTCAAACTCTGTTATACATGGGTGAGTATACACAGTCATGTATAATCAAACTCCGTTATACAAGGGTGATTGTACACGGCTGTGTATAATGGAGTTTGACAGCTTCTGCCTACAGCTGATAATCATCACTAACCAGTTATTATTAAAGAATTACTTACTCACTGAAGATTAAATGAATGTTACTGTAAATTAAGTGAAACAAGCATTTGCCTTATTATTTCTCTTTGAATACACATCGGTTCATATTCTCCATTCATTAATCACATA
The DNA here is from genome assembly GCA_016271365.2 of Neoceratodus forsteri. Lineage (NCBI taxonomy): Eukaryota > Metazoa > Chordata > Ceratodontiformes > Ceratodontidae > Neoceratodus > Neoceratodus forsteri. The sequence continues at coordinate 673,856,911 of CM028133.1, read as the reverse complement.
CTCATGATAACTGCTTCTCTGAATTCACTCTCAAAGCTATAGTTTCACCTTGTCCATAGCATTTACCCCTACTGGATTGTTCTTTACCAGGCTACTGGTAAGTGGGTGGAAACTAGAGTACTCCAACAGTGTATCCCAGTCCATAGATTTCAGGTACATTGTTGTTTCCAAACAATCACCCTTCCTAAATACTGTATCCTCAAATACTGCAAATCAATGGAAAAGGTGTTTACTGTCCTTGTAAATCTCAAGTTAGTTTCTTTGTCATTTATGTGCTTCGGAAATATGCTCAGATTTTCCCTCAAGCCTTCCCAGATGATCAGAACCTCATCTATTTACCATCCCCAGAGTTTCACATGATCTTCAAAAGGGTTAAAGGATTATTATTCTAACTGTATCTAATCTCCCAGATTAATCTCCCAGAGGCCTACATATAAATTGACTGGACTGAGCACAAACAGTGTACCCATTGCAGTGCCTTTGCACTGGGTAAATAATTCATTTTTAAACATGAAGTAGTTGGCATCTAGGACAAAGTCTATGTGTGACAGAAGGAATTCAGTAGGTGGATTTAATTCTGGTGATCTCTGTTCCAGGAAATGGGCTACTGAAGCTAAACCCCCCCCATGAAGTATGTTTGAATATAATCTTTCTATATCAACAGTTGACAAAAGAGGGTTGTTGCACGGAGTCACATACTGTATAGATCTGATATCTTCCCCGTATCCATCAAGCGAGAGATCAATTGTATCTCCCAGGGTCAACGAAAATAATCAACGAACTGAGAATGTGGCTCCTAGACAGTGTCAATACTGGCCACTATCAGTCTGCCTAGAGAGTCTATGGCATTTTTTATGTAACTGTGGCAGCAGATGCTGTATGCCATAGGAGTGATAGTGTGTCTGACTTGTAAAAATTTTAACTCTGTTTTAGTAATCCAATGTCTTTTAAGGGCTGTTGCAAGAGGTGTACTATAGTAGCAGTTGCAGCAATTGTCTTCACTGAATCCTAATACAGAGTCCCCTGTTTGTCTTCTCATTTCTTGTAGGCCTTTTACCTTACCCCCAAACAGCTATAGCACCCTTTTGTTTCTGGCTTGATAGCCAGACCAGATTTTGAACAAATTTGTATAGGGCTGTCTTTTCTATTATGGTGAAGTTATGCTCTTTTCATAATATTTTCAATGTCTTGGGTTTTCCATGTTATGAACCGTGGCCACATCTGGACTCCAGTAAAATGTAGGGTAGATCATTGAGTGTTTCTTAAAAGTAGTCTACTATATTTCATTGTTTTCAATTTGCCCTTTGACCTCTGATATTTGGAGCAGGTTATTGGTCTTTGGGGTAACACCGGCTGCTTGTTGAAAAAAATATTTAAGTGTATTTGCTTGTAGAATTTAAGTGAGTCCACCTTAAGATGGAAATATTAACAGCTGGTGTTGGGATGTGTGATTGTCTGTTCATGAATAGCTTAGTTTGTGTCTTAAAGTGAGACTGTAGCCTATCAAATGTATGACCGCCATGTCAATCAATCAAGAGGCAGAGACAGTATATGCTCTGACAGCTGTCAATGATGTTGGTTGATTCAAGTTTTCTACATGCGGTAGCCAGTTAAAACATATTGCCTGCTTGCTAACTGGCTTACAGATGCTTATCAGCAGAGGTGGTATGTATGCGCATAAAAAAATGCCAACTACAGTATTCACATATACACACTCTGGTCTGTGTGCATCTGCTATGCTCCTCTGTCAGCTACCCACATTTGCAGGAGCATGAAGGCAAAACTGATGTGATTTTTTTTGTTTTGTTTTGTTTTAACCAGGAGAGACACACTAAGCTGAAAGCTTGTTTACAGGTGTGATCTGGGAGCACAAGGAAGTTAAGTGACTTGCTTAGGGTCACACAGTGTGCAAGTGGGGGACTGTGGGATTCAAACCCAGGTCTCCAAGTTTGCAGCTCAGAGCCTTAAACCATTGTGCCATACTGCCTATAAATTATCATTTAACAGACATGCGAATGTAAGATTACCTGTGCAGTTACCATAAGTAAAACTATGAACCCAAGGTAAGAGGCTATGTTTTTTGGAGTATATCAGGAATTGTAGGTGAGTGCAGGTGTAGTGAGGTACCTTGTCAATTTCTCTCTCTTTAGTAATTACTCAGGTACTGTGCACCATCACTTTGGACTGTTTTTTGTTTCTACAGAGCCATTTTGTCAGGCTGAGGTGCTCGTTGGCTCTTCAGCTCCTGCCCCTTCCCCTCGACTGGCCACCATTTCCCCCAGGCCTTACCAGTCTAGTTCACCCACAGTATAACTCTAATAGCAGAGTCGGGGGGGAGGGCCATCCTCTCCCAGAGAACCCCGACATGGTCAGCAGGGCCTATGGCAATGGCATGGATCAAGCAAGGCAGGTAGGGTTTTCTTAGTGCCCATCTCCCATTTTTCCATGTTTGTAGTCCCTGTCCCTAAGGTCAGTACACATGCAATGGCATGGGCATGCAATGTGAAGATGTCACATGTACTCGAACACTTGCACCTGGCTGTTAGAGAACTAACTGCCTGCTGGATCACCCAGTCTCTGCTGGGTGGCAGTCAGGCAGTGGCTCATGCTGTCCACCCTCCCTGAAGGAGGAAAGCCATCTCTAGATGCTCGATCCTCCTTTCCCCAGCTGGCCCCTGAGTGATCCCAGTCCATTCCCAAATCCAGGTTGCCAGTGTGGCTGGAGGTAAAGCGTCCAGTGCCTTAGCTCTCCATGCCAGCCGGCCGTCTCTAACTTTGAACTGTTTTAAGGAGAACTGCACTAAACCATAAAGTCATTTTTTACATTGCTTGCGCTTGTGCAAGGAACATTTTGATACAGAGAATGGTATTTCAGAGATGTGTTACTGACCAACCCAATGCAAATCAAGCTGTGTTGGGCTTGTCCTTGACAGACCAATGATCATGCAAGCTAAGTATGACAGTGGTTCACAGATTATGAGCAGAAACTTTGTGTAGTTGAAACAAATGAACCACTCCAATGAGAGAGCACTTGGCCCTTTCATCTGCGGAGTGCTTCATTCATTTCAACTTCCCCTGCCTCTCTGGTCTCCGTTTCTCCCATCTTTTCTCCCCTTGTTCTTTCTCTATTTCTTCCCCCCTCCATCGCTCCATTTTCCTTGCTGTCTCTTCCCTACCCACATACACGCCTTCTGTGTCATCTGTTACCCCATACCTCATTTCTCCATTGTCGCCCCTCCTCTGGATATTGCTGTCTTTTCCAATCACCATCCAGCATCTCTCAGGATTTTTCCATTGAAGGGGCAAAACAACAAGAATGCAATTCAACTAACTGAAGAGGGACCGGAGGCAGGCAGAATCAGAATCCACAGCTTTACAGTGACTGACATCCCAGCCAGTCAATCAGACCACAGCACACAATAGACAGTCCAACCCACAGCCAAATTCTACCAATCAAATCCTCCATCTCAACTCATGTATTATGAGAATGAGGGGCAGAGACTAGCAATCATTGACAGGTTGCCCATCTTCTCCGCTGCCCCACTATTTACCAGTGAGAACATTTCCCCACCACACCCCAATCATTCTGTGTCCACTTCAGCCAATACCAGGTGACAGCAGGTGGCTTGCTAGAACTCTCCCCAAACAAAAGTCACGATTCAGCGATGTTACCTGCAATGCTCCATTTCAGATCCACAGCACTCACAGAACCTGAGCATCTCACCCAGGTACTGCTGTAATCCCTGTTGCCCCCTTCAAGCCACATATAGATCGGGACACCATGTAATAGTGTGACTGCCTGGTGTCAGCTCATATAGCCCTCCGAGTTCTTGTCCCACAGGTCCCTGATGTATTGTGACACAGTTGCCAGCCTCTCCACCCAGCCTGTAGGTCCATGGCAGGCAGAGAGAAAGAGAGAGAGACAGACAGAGTGCAGTGGGGGGAGGGGCTTGCGTACATCGGAGTGAGACAGTGAGCATGATAGTCCATTTCCCTGGTGGTTGCCAACCCCAAGGAGCAACGGAGTGGCATACACAGTGAGAGACAGCGTGGAAATGAGGGACTTTTGGATCTGTGGGTGATACAGTGTAGGTGAGCACTGTAAATGTGACAAGTCCAAGCAAAAGTACACCACCCAGGATCACTGGCTAATGGAGTGCTGAGAGAGCAAGAGACATACAGAAGTGCAGCAGTCCAGCATTGTGTATGTGTGTCTCTCTTTCTCTCTCTCTCTTTCTGTGTCTGTCTGTGTGTGTCTGTCACTCAGACTTGTACAACAGTCACATTTCAGCAAGGGGCGACACCGTCATGCTGGGTGGCGGCTGGTGGTGCTTATGCAGAGTACAGTCACAGTAGTACAACCACACAACTGTTGCAAGATATGCACACCATGGCAGAGTGCAGGGATGCAAATTCCTACAGTGTCCTCTGTATCAGTCAATGTGAGGAGAGAGTGCAACACAGCAGTATGTTTTGTCAAAAATATTCCATTATGATTGCCAGACATGTACCTGCAGAATGTGGATGTCAGGGTGTTTTTGTTTCTTTTTGGGGGGTGGACCAGTCAGTAGAGGTAGTATTCTGGGCCAGAGGCAATGCAGGATGCATTATTTGGTAGGGACTTTCTTTCTATTTTTTTTTCGTTGTGTAAACATAACCCATGTTGTAAGTGCAATAACCCATTCCAAGGTGTGTGGTTATTGGGTATTAAGCAACATCCTGCGGCCTCATGCTTCACAGTGCACCTGGGGTGTTGATTAATCCCCAATAACCGCACACCCTGTCATGGGTTATTGCTTACATAACCAATGGCTGCAACTCAAGACACCAAAACCTTTGAAAACCAATGGCCACAGCACGCATGCCTCCACCCTGAGGCAAATCCCTTTGCCAGCAGCTGTTCATATGGTACCTGACAGCTTGCCCCTCCCTGCATGCAGCACATTCTTCTGGATGCTCTCGACATTCTGCAGCAGTGCCCTCTCCATCATCTTGGCCATTCAGTGTTTTTCCTGCCCTCTCTCTGTCTCCGCATCTCTGAATGCCTGTTTCGTGTAAAGGGGTAGGAGAACACTGAGTTCCATAAAATAACTAGAGTGCTAACTGGCTGTAACAAAAAATGTAAAAAAGAAGCCACCTAGAGGACAACATGCTGTGAGCATTTGGTGATGGTAAATTTCTGGCTCTGTTTTGGTCAGCAAGGCACTGTCCTGTCTCTATCTCTCAAGTGAGCGCCTGTGCTACTGAGCATTGGGGAGACAGCAGGGGTATGCATAACACTGTGCTGGAAGTGCACTATCAGTGCCAAACACCTAAACAGCAAATAAACAAGCAATGCTCGGCATTGACAAATGCTTGTTTCTTATTGAAACTGTTTTTTTTGTTTGTTTGTTTTTTGAGCCAGGTCCCAGTCCTTAATTCAGCTCGGCTCCACCAATAGTCCCCCCGTACTCAGGCTTGCCCCTCTGAGTGGGGCCACTGGGAGGGCTCCCCCTCCTGATGGACACTGGTGGGTGAGATCCAGCTTACCTCCCGGGGCTGGGCCACAGGAGTGGGACCCCCTGGTGGACTCTGGTTTGCTGAGGGGACAGCAGTGGAGCCGACGTCATCTGCTGGGGCTGGCATTTGTTTTTTGTAGTGTGCTTTTATGGGGAAGGGGACGTGCAATGATGTGTCGCATCCACCCTGCCCCCCCCGTACATTATGGCGTCAGTCACTGCAGAGCCTCTGGTCTCTGCCAGGAGTCTGTGGTGCACTGGACACTCAGTCCCCCTCCTCCCGGAGAAGAAGAACAGTCCTCCAGACACTCAATCCTTCTCTTCTGGCCAGCCTTTTGACGTCCCAGGTCTGTTTCCGAACCCGGGTCATCGACATCACAGATGGGCACTCTGCCCCGGGCCAGCGGGCCAGTTATTGAAGCTGTTTTTAATTACGGGGTCCAGCCTTTTATTGTTTCATCTTTACTGGTCTTTTAGTAAACTCAGTGTTTTTTCTAATTCACCAACTGTTAAAGAGTACCATTTTAGAACTTGATGGAGATTATTTCCCTTTCGATGGCAGACTTCCATAGTAGAACGCAACAACTCAACGTTATGCCAAAAATATAAAAGCTGAGCAATAACATAAACTAAATCACACAGCTCTAAAATGGTCTTTATCACTGAGAGTGTAAGTCTAAAACAAACACCTCTGGAATTAACTCAAAAGCCAATAAAACTGGAACAGTAACAAAAAGTGAATTAATATAAAAAAAAAAAAGATTTTACAAAAAGCACAGTACTGTAGTTTTTTTTTTTTTTTTACAATTCTGTTTATCCTCCACGGCTGGCCACCAGTCTGTTTGCCAGCTTACCGGACTCGGGGTCATTCGGGAACTTATGGCACTCTACGCATCCCAGCAGAACCCCAGAGCCAGCCCGAAGGCTTCATCCTAGGTGGCCCCCAAATGTTTCCTCCTTTTTCGCCCCTTCATCCGTTCCTACTCGAGGCCCCAGAAGCGATGATGCATGTGCATGGAGGTGCACATGCGCATTGCAGCTCCAATACCAGACCCTTCCGCCCTCCCTCGTCCTAACACTGGCACTCCTCGGAAGCGAAGTAGCCATCTGGCCTCCACCAGGAAGTGGCCAAGCTCTGAGTAGACCATGTACTCCTTCCCAAAGCGGAGGGCCACCAGCTGGCAGCCGATCCCATCCTCTCCCCCCCCACTGACCTCCGATGACCCAGGCTCATTCCCGAACCCGAGTTACTGATGTGGCGCGAGGTGTGGCGTCCATCACCTCAACCCTAAGTGTCACCAAGCCGGCTTAGTACTGGAGGTTAAATGTAGTTCTTCTTTGAATGAGATTTACTCAATTATTTGTACTCTGTCCACCTCAAAAAAAGAAAGATTTTTATTTTTATTTATTTTCTTTTTTTGTAAAGCTGTGAAGTAACAGTACTGTTTTGCCCCTTAGTGCTTATTAGGATCTGGAAAGACTAGCAAGGGGGTTGAAATTGTGGCAGCTGAAATTTAATGCAAAAAAGTGCAAGGTAATGCCTATGGGGCCAAGTACTGCAGAATGGAATACAGGATGAGTGTGGTGGTAGTGGAGAGCACAATGGAGGAAAGGGACCCGAGGGTTATGATAACAATAATAATTGAGCACCTGAAGTCATCAGCATAGAGAAATCAGGCTGATGGGAAAGTCAAATCGGATACTAGGATTCATCAGAGATGGGATCATTAACAGAAATAAGGAGGTACTATGGCCCCTCTATACCACCCTGGTCCAGTCGCACCTAGATGACCCTGTGCAGTTTTGGAGCCCACACTCAAAGAACGACAGGGATAGGCTGGAGGTGGTGCAGAAAAGGGCTGCAAGGATGCTTCAGGGGCAACAAGTGATGTCGTATGTTGAGCACTTGGGGAATCTCAGGATATGCACACTGGTGGATGGGAGGAAGTGGGAAGGCATGAGTGATATGTTCAAGTACCTCTGCAGGATAAATAAGGTGGATAGTAGTGAGTTGCTTACAGTGAGTAGGAACATGGGCACCAGAGGAAACTCCATGGAAATTGGTGAGGAGTAGATCCCAAAAGTATGTCTGGAAGAAGTTGTTTATGGAAAGAGTGGTGGCAGACTGGAACAAACTTCTGAAAGTAGTCAGCTGAATGGTGACCATAGGGGGGTTCAAACGAGGGTGGGACAGGCACATGGGAAAATTGTGTGGGGAGTAGGAGGGGAAGAAATGAGGACTGACAGGGGCAAAGTCCCATAACTAGGCTGGCTTGAGCTGGGAGGCCTTTATTTGCCAACATTTTCTATGTTTCTGTGTTATGGGGAACACACATTTTTTTAAAAAGAAATATTACAGAAAACTATATTTTGACTATATCAGACAACAGTCCATTATTATTTGCGTAGGGCTGTGAAGCATCAGTCCTGCTGTTTGCCTCAATGCTTTTAGGCAGTGCACATTTTTAAAGCAGAAAATATTATAGAAAAGTGGGTTGTGCCAGACAGCAGTCAGTTCCTTATTTGTATAGGGCTGTGAAGCAACTGTTCTGTTGTGCACTTCAGTGGTTGTGTAACTTATTCATTTATTTATTGAAAACTTTGGAGATTATCTCTGAGCACAAGTGCACATTTACAAAGGTTCCACATCAAATACATAGTCACAAAACATTACAAGTACAATAAACAGTTCTGCCGGCCCAGTGGCACTGAGGGTTGAGGCGCTGGATGCCACACCTCGTGCCACACCAGCAACCTGGGTTCAGGAGTGGACTCGGGTCACTGGGGGTCGGCAGGCGAGGAAAAGATGGAGCATCTGGAGGACTGCTCTCCTTTCCTGGGAGGAGGGGATGTTGATCTCGCTGTCTGGTGACTCCCAGTAGATACTAGGGGCTCTGCAACAGTCGGGATACAGACAAGGGGGGACTGGCCATGGAGGTGCTCCTGCGGGCATGTGTGGGAGTGAGCATGTGCTGCTCTGGAGCGCATTACACTGCCAGGCCAATGGGGGGAAGAAAAAGGACAAATACTCCCTTCCCACTGGTAGGCAAAGGTGGGTCTAGGGGTACGGCACCACGTCCATTTCCGGGCCCAAGAAGTCTTCCGGGTACTCCTCTCTTCCTCTCCCACCAGATACTATAGATAGAGTGCCATTTAGGAGATGGCAGTCCTTGCTCCCAGGGGGCTTAGATCTGGGGAAGGGGTTCAGGAGATGTGGTGAGAGAGAGAGGGGCTGTTGCCAGGAGAGACGTCTGGACTTCAGGAGGACAGGATAAACTGACTAGCCACATGACCCAGCTGGAGAGAGTCCAGTGAGGTAGGATGAAAAAACAGAGTTGAAAAAAAAAATAAGCAGTTCCAGAGGAAATACAATCAAGTCAGGCTCAAAGCACTAATGGCAGAAACAGTTACATACAGTTTTGAAAAAAAAAATCCATACAGATTGTTGCATAAAAAGTCACATATAATGTATAGAGAGAAACCAAATAAAACTGTTTAATGGTTACAGTTGCACTGGACTGCAAAGGCAGACCACAAAGATCTCCTATACTGATTAAACTTGGGAAGATTCAGCAGTGTATCAGGCAATTCATTTAAACAGTTAGTGACCCTGACAGAACAAGCATTTGTCAATGCCGAATGTTGCTTGCTTATATGTGCTGTTTAGGTATTTGGAAGTGAAAATACCATGCCTAAGAACTGTCAGCGGGGGTTGGAAGCTCATGCTGCCTGACTGTAGCCCATTTTCCACTTTTCTCCCCTTTGCAGATTGCGAGTGAGCAATGATACTTAGGCACAGTGTGTCAACGTCTGCCGCACTCAGCTCCCTTTACTACACCACTCTAGTAGTGCCCCTAGTTGTCACCAGGGGCCGCTACAGAGTGGTGGGTCCCTAGATCCTGCCCCGAGATAGAAGAGGAGTCCTCCGGATGCTCAAAACTATCCCTCCCCTGCTGACCCCTGGCAGCCTGGGCTCGCGTCCGAACCCAGGTCACCAGTGTGGCACGAGGTGTGGCATCCAGCGCCTCAACCCTCAGCCCCACTGGGCCGGCAGTAATGCTGCCTTTAATACTCCCCTCCCCTTCCTGCTCCAGTGTATCCTGTCCCCCGCGTACAAGTCACTATTGCCCCTGGATCCTACCCTAGTTAGTCAGTAACCCATAATGTTTGGTGTGGCACCAATCCCTTAGCCACTCATTGAACTCCTCAAGCCTACTCTTCCTCCCCATGCTTGCACATGGTACCAGCAGTACCTCCAAGAATGCCTCTGACTTCCCCAACCTCTCACACTGCCTGCCAAACTACTTGAACCTCCCCCTCACTACTTCCACAATGTCCCCCAAGTCGTTTTTATGCACATGCAACAGTAAATGAGGTTTCTTCCTCCCCCTCGCTGCAAGCGAGCAGTGCCTGCCCTGCCCCTCCGACAGTCAGCCTGGGGACAGCTTCAACCCAAATAAGGCTGTACCTTCCCCCCTTCTGCCCCATCTCACCTATTTCAGTATAGAATTCCCCAGAATGAGTACTCCCCATCCCTTACCCCTTTCCCTTCTAATGCCCCTTACACTACCCCAGTATTCATTCTACCCTGCCCCTTACCCACCAGCTGCACCCTCTGTGACTTCTGTATCTGTACCCCTACTTCTGCCTCACCCCTTTTCTCTGCCTTATTCCTCCCATTCCCCTTGAACCCCTTCTCAGCCTGACTACTTCCTACTGGGCTTCTTATGTCGACCTCTCCTCCTCCCCTGCTGATTTCCAACCCCCACTCCTATCCCCATTGTTGTTGATTTGGAGCCCCCATTCCCTTCTACTCCAATAGTGATGCCCCTCCCATCCTTCCCCCTTCCTGTAGCCTTCTCTCTGCCAGTCACCACCCCTCCTTCCTTACTAGCCCTCCTTCTACTTTTTCGTCCTCGCTATCTCTTCCCCTACCTGTTGCCATCCCTCTCATGCCCCGCTTGTCCTCCCCCTTCAGTATGTTCTGGCTCCCCCTCTCTGTCCCATAGCAGAAGTTTGAATCTATTCCTAGTCGATACCTCTCCTAAATCTCTTCCCCTATTGGTTCCCCCCTCCTACTTGTTCCCCTCCGTGCCACCCCTGGTCCCTCCCTACCCGCAGCCATCTGGTCTCTCCCCTGGTACTCCTCGTGGTCTCTTCCTCTCCCATCAGGAGGCCTCCCCCTCACCTTGGGCACCCCCTTCCTTCTTCTGTCTTTTCTGTTAGTGCCTCTGATACTGGGGTCGGTTTCACTCCCTAGTCGTTCTTCCTGCATCCCCCCTTTTGCCATCCCCTATCCCCACTGGATGCCTACCATATTCATCTGCCCTGCCACTTAGACTCCTCCCTAACCTCCACAGTTCCTCCCTCAAACTAGCCAGTCATCTACAGATCATACACCCTCCCCACCCTCCAAGCCCAGTCCAGGATCACTGCAGACCCACATCCTGTACAGCCTACCACCCTTCCAAAGATGCCCACCCTATTGACATGTGGCACCTGCCCCATTTTGGTCCCCATCTTATGTTACGGGCTCTTACTCCCAGGTTCTGTACCCTACTACAACTGTTAGGCCCCTATTTACCCAAATTCCTGTCCCCCCCACACTAGTCCCCTTACTGCCCCCTTGCCAACCAGGTTAATTCAGTCTCATATCTCATCCATTAGATACTGTATTACTGTAGCAATCCTAAAGCCTCTTTGTCTGTTTATCACTCCTCAGCTACCATACATTTTGTTCTCAGCTTTCATATAGTTTCACTTAGCCCAGTTAGAAATCCTATTGCACTCCAAGTATTACTCAGCTCAGTTAGAGAAATAAACAGAAAACTATATATGTATTATTACAGCAATCCTAACAGTATAGCTCAGTACTTAGCTCAGTTAGAGAAATAAACAGAACAACTAAATCTGTATTATTACAGCAATCCTAAAAGTATCCAATCATTGCTTTGTCTCCACTCCAGAGACCGTGCTGTAATATAGGACCACACAGGACTTTGGGGGGGAGCGGGAAGGTGGGCAACTCTAAAGTCCCTGCAGAGCTCCACTGAACTCGCTCACTCCCTCTCTCTCACTCACTCATTCTATTTCTCCCAATGCTGCAGGTTGCCCTTTTGTACTGGGCTCCTGCTTGCACTGGTGCCTTTTTCTGCCCACAAAGAAATCCGCAGCAGTCCCTACAGAGCTCTGTTGAGCTCGCTCACTCTCCCTCTCTCACTCGCTCGTTCTGTTTCTCCCAGAGCTGCAGGCTGCCCTATTGTACTGGGCTTCTGCCTGTGTTGGCACCTTTTTCTGCACACAAAGAAATCTGCAGCAGTCCCGACTCAGCTCCGTTGAGCTCGCTCACTCCCCCTCTCTCACTCACTCATTCTGTTTCTCCTGGTGCTGCAGGCTGCCCTTTTGTACTGGGCTCCTGCCTGCATTGGCGCCTTTTTCGGCCCACAAAGAAGTTCACAGCTGTCCTGACAGAGCTCCATTGAGCTCACTCACTTCCCCTCTCTCACTCACTCCTTCTATTTATCCCAGTGCTGCAGGCTGCCCTTTTGTACTGGGCTCCTGCCTGCATTTGCGCCTTTTTCTGCACACAAAGAAATCTGTAGCAGTTCCGACAGAGCTCCATTGAGCTCGCTCACTCCCCCCCTCTCGTTCTGTTTCTCCTGGTGCTGCAGGCTGCCCTTTTGTACTGGGCTCCTGTCTGTGTTGGCACCTTTTTCTACCCACAAAGAAATCCACAGCAGTCCCGACAGAGCTCCGTTGAGCTCGCTCACTCCCACTCCCTCACTTGCTCATTCTGTTTCTCCCAGCACTGCAGGCTGCCCTTTTGTACTGAGCTTCTGCCTGCATTGGTGCATTTTTCTGCCCACAAAGAAATCTGCAGCAGTTCCAACAGAGCTCAGTTGAGCTTGTTCACTCCCTCCTCTCACTTGCTCAATCTTAATCTGTCCCAAACACTGATTTCCCACAGCAACCGCGTTATTCTGTGCCAGAAGTGCAAAACATATTTTTGGCCAGGATGTGAAAAATTACAGCTGTACTGTTCATAAGGAGGTGTGAAAAAAATACCAGTGTTGAAAATCTGGCGTGAAAATATTACACATCTGCGAAGTTACAAGGGTGTGTGGAAACTGCTCAACGCACAATTGTAACACAGTCATTTTATGGACTTTCATCACCAAATTTTCAACATAGGCATTTTAGGACCTCTGCTCATGAACAGTGTCACTGTCATTTTCTTAATCTGTCCCAAACACTGATTTCACACAGTGACAGCGCTATTCTGCGCTGGAAGTGCGAAAACACATTTCAGCCAGGATGTGAAAAATTATAGCTGTACTGTTCATAAGGAGGTGTGAAAAAATGCTAGTGTTGAAAATCTGGCATGAAAATATTAAAAATTCACGAAGTTATGAGTGTGCGTGGAAACTGCTCAACGCACACTTGTAAAACAGTCATTTTTTTATTTTTTCACCAAATTTGTAACATAGGCCTTTTGAGAGCACACCTCATGAGTGGTCACTGTCATTTCGATAATCGGACCCAAAAGGTGATTCCGCACAGTGACTGCAAAATCACCTTTTGGGACCGAATAACGCAATGACAGTGACTGAATTCATGAGGAAGGGTCCCAAGAACCCCAAGTTGAAAATCTGGTACCAAAATTCCCAAAAATGCCCAAAATATGCACCAAAGTTGAAAAAAACCCTATTTATGCCATTATACAGCTTACTGGCATTTCTTCAGTTCGAGGTCGGCTTTAAAGAGTGCAGACGTGTTCCAGTCCACCGAAGATCGTCACACTGGGCTCCAGAGGTAAGTATGGGATGAGGGGGGTATGGGGAGGTGGGGTGTGCAGAGGGTGGGTATGGGTTGAAGGAGGGCCGCCGAACTTTACGAGGGAGCCTTTTCTTATTTTACAGGTGTTGAAAGAAAAAAAAAACATTGCGGGGCTGTTTTTTTATTTCAGGGGCTTTGGCAAGCTGGGGTGGGATGTGAAAAATGATTGCTGTATTGTTTATGAGGTGATGTGATAAAATGGCTATATTGAAAAATTGGAGTGGAAATATTGAAAATGACCAAAGTTACATGCGTGCGTAGAAAATTTTCAACAATTGCACATAATTCTGCTATTTTTAGGAGTTTTTTTCACCAAATTTTCATAATGGCCTTTCCGGGATCCCACCTCATGAACACTGCCTCTGTCATTTTGTTCATTGGCTCCAAACAGTGATTTTGCACAGCAACTGCTCCATTCTGTGCTATGGGTGCGAAAACATGTTTCAGGCAGGATGTAAAAAATGACAGCTACACTGCTCATGAGGTGGTGTGAAAAATGCCAATGTTGAAAATTTGGAGTGAAAGTATTAAAAACTGCCGAAGTTACGAGCGTGCGTAGGAAAAATTTAAATGACCGCGTGTAACTCTGGCATTTTTGGGCATTTTTGCACCAAATTTTTAACATGGGCTTTAAGGGACCCCACCTCATGAACAGTTGTGCTGTCATTTCATTACCTGATCCTGAAAGGTGATTCCGCACAGCAACCACAAAATCACCATTCAGAACCAAGTAACTAAATGACAATGCCAGTGTTCATGAGGTGGGGTCCCAAAAAGAAATGGCCGATATATGAACATAAGTTCAAAACATCATTGACAGCCATTACACGGCACTTACTTTCATTCTTCAGTTCACGGTTCGGATTTGAAAAGTGCAGACATGTCCTGGTTCACAGAAGATCACAGACACTGGCCTCCGGAGGTAAGTATGGGGTGTGGGGGGGTGCAGGGAGGTGGGTGCTCAGTGGGAGGGTGGGGATGAGGGATGGAGATGATGGGGATGATGAGGGACTGTTTTCTTTTTTTCAGGTAAAAAAAGACGTCCGGGGACTGTTTTCTTCATTTCAGGTTTTTTACTGAAGATGTCAGGACACTGGGAGTGGGCTCTCCAGTGTCCCACACTGCTGGCAGTGGGGAACATGACTAGGGACACTGTGAGTGGGCTCCCCAGTGTCCCACACTAAAGGGTAAGCTGCACTGCGGCTAATGTGAAAGCCGGGGGGAGGCCAGCATGGGGTCATAATGTCACCAGACATTATGCCGCAGCAATATACTGCACTGCCAATGCAGCGCAATATATTGCCAGTGGCATAAGTCTTGTTTTGTGGGGCTCCATCCTTGGCACCCCCCGAATCTCCCTAACTAAAATAACTAACTCCGTGGGGGTTAACACTTAAATTCACACAAAGTGCGAAAAAATTAAAAAATCCCAGAATCAAAACCCAGTCCATAGACGTACTGCCTCCCTTGCTGCCTGTGGCTCATCCCATTGAGCCATGGCAACTGCTCACTGGTCCCTCATCCCAGCAGGATTCTTATCTTGTACCTGGGAAGAGTGAGAAGGGTGCACTACCGTGCATATATCCTTTTGCGGTTTTGCACCCTCTCACCCAGTGGGGGGGCAGAGGAGCAAGGTCTAACCCAGGAGAGACAGTGTGGCAGGTGGCAGGAGCCTGCAACAAGTAAAGCTGATGAGGGATCATTTTCATTCTTACAGGTTAAAAAAAAGACGTAGAGGGACTGTTTTTTTTCTTTTCAAGTTTTTTACCGAAGATGTTGGTACACTAGGGGTCGGTTCCCCAGTGCCCTAGTGTTTTGGGTATACACATCAGGGAACTCTTGGAGTGGGCTCTCAAGTATCCCACACTGCTGGCTGTGGGGAACATGACTGGAGACACTGGGAGTGGACTCCCCAGTGTCCCACACTGAAGGTTAAGCCACACCATGGCTAATGTGGAAGCAAGGGGGGGGTCAGTGGAGTGAGAACGGACCGAGGAGAGAGACTTCAGCAGGCACTAGGAGCCACCAACAAGTGAAGCCAACAAGGGACCATTTTCTGTTTTACAGATTAAACAAAAAAGACATTGGAGGACTGTTTTCTTCTTTTCAGGTTTTTCACTGAAGATGTTGGGACACTGGGAGTGGGCTTCCCAGTGTCCTAATGTTTACACCTTTAAAATTCCATATAGTAGCAAGACGTTCCTTGTGCAAGTACAAGTGAATGCAAAAAATCTGAGATTATTACCACCAGATGTAATATTGTAGGTAAGGGCACTCACCATTCAGAATCATAAGGCAGAGGCAGGGTGATGACAGCTGCCGACTTGGATGCTATTATTCTAGGTGAAAAAGACAGGAACAGTAAGTCCCAGTCTACCACCCACAGCAGTTTCAACACCTGGGGAGCAGGAAGAACTACAGGAAAAGTTTGACAAGGATGGGGGGGCAGGAGGTTGGGTCTATGGAGATCAGGGAAGAAGTTGAGTAGATTTGGGATAACAATGATTATGCAACAGACACTACCCGGAGTAGTAACTTATATCCCAGAAAAGCAAAAGTCAGTAACAGTGATCCCAGCAACAAGAACTGGATCCAGCTATGCACCGCAAGGATAAAAGTCCCAAAAATGTGAACAACACACAGACATCAACACCAGTCCTATGCCTGTGCTAGTTTTCTGCCTCAATGGCCTCCTATATATGCTTACCTATTTATGCTGCTCTTCCTCAACAGCCTCCCGGTTCATGCTGTTCATCCAGGCACTGATGGCAGATAGTGGACACTGAGGTGAACCTTGTGGATATCACAAAAACATGGGCTTCAGAAAATAATGACTGGGAGCTGATGGTTCCCAGGTACTCATTGTTCAGGATGAATAGAGGTTCCAGGCAGAGAGGGAGGAGTAGCCATTTTTGTCAAGGATGGTATTGAGGTGACAGAAGATTGGTGCATCAGGGATAGCAAGGGGAGACAGAGGCACTGTGGGTGCAATTCACAACAGCCTCAGATAAGAAGCTGCACCTGGGAATCATCTACAGACCACCGGGGCAAGGGGACGAGAGGGCTAGAGATCTCAGAGAAAAACTTGAAAGAGGGGTGGCAAAGAGGGACGTAGTGGTGGTGGGCAATTGAAAACTTCCAAACAGTTGACTTATCTGTGGAAATCGCCACAAGGATCTGCCTCCCCACCTGGTGCAGCACTAGAGGGGCCAGGATGGTGGGGGGTGAAACTGCTAAACAGGAGGGAGCCAGGGGCAGTAGGGGCATGGGAGGTGGCATGGGGGACAGTTGGGTATCAGCAGCAGTGATATGGTACCCGGCCGGGTGTGTTTGCATTGTGCTGTAATTATATGTACAATAAACATATCTTCCCTGGTGGTCTAGTGCCCCCCAATCCATGATGTTTATATATCTTCCAGGTGGTCTAGCATACCCCCCCATCCCCAATCTCCCCCAAGTATATTGATATGACATCCATGGTGGACTAGAAGACCCCTCTGATCCCCAATCTCCCCCAAGTATATTGATATAACATCTCTGATGGTCTAGCAGACCCCCACAATCACCAGTCTCCCCCAAAACCATTAAGATAGCAGTCCCTAGTGGTCTAGTTGACTCCACCTGGCAGGCAGTGCCCCACCACCATGCTCCCCCATCCCTTCTATGAGGCTGGGACTGGCACAACCCTTTGCTCACCACCATGGCCAGCCACAGACTGATCTATAAAGGAGCACATAGTGTATACAGTATGTGCTCATTGACTGACAGCTAATCAATAAGCATGTCTGTATACAGTGAAGTGGCTTGAAAGATCAGTCTGTGGCACGGCCCGTGGTGGTGGAGGGCTGGCTGATAGCAGCCTCAGAATGATGGGGGAGCGTGTGTGGACTGCCTTCCGGGGAGTGTGAGGGATCCATTAGACCACCAGGGACTGTTATTTTTATTTATTTATTTGTTTATTTATTTATTTCATCTAGGATTACAATACCTTTGAGCCGAGGCTCTTTTACAAAGGTTCCACATCAGTGTGTGCAACAGTCATCATTTTAGTTACAAACATATAGTCATTGACTTACAGAGAAGTAATAACCAGTACAAAGACATGAGCTATGAGCAAGACAAGAGAAGGGAGGGTGGGGAAGTGAGGGTAAGAGATCGAGGGGGTAGGAGGTGCAGGGGTAAGGGGAGTATGGGAGGTGGCTGGGGAAGGGCAGGAATGGAGATACAGGGGGAAGTGGGCGAGGGTGGGAGACAGTGCAGCCAGGGGGCCTTGTCGAGGGAATATGACAGGTAAGGTGCTAGGGGTGCAAAGACTGATTGTAAGTGCTGGATGCTGGGGCATGAGCAACTGGAACACTAAAAATGTTAAGATGGGTAATCGCAGGATACAAGCAGTGAGAGGCGCAGCTTGGACTTGAAGAGGCCGAGTGTTGGAGCGGTCCCTATGTCACTGCCAAGAGAGTTGAGCCAGTCGGATGCCCGATAGGTGAATGATCTTTGTCCTTGGGTCGTGCAACATCGTGGGATGTGTAGTAGATGGGAATTGGATCTCCTTGTAGTGACGTTCCTATGTCTAGGCTTAAGGAGGGCACAGACACCAGGTGGGGCAAGCCCCATTATAATTTTCTTGGCCTTGATGCAGGTTTGGTATTTTATGTGTTTATGTGTTTGTCCAGTTGAAGCCATCCAGATTGGGAATAAAGATCACATGTGTGGGTACGGCGATGTGAGCGAGTGATGAGATGACAGGCCTTATTCAGGGAGGACACGATACATTTGAGAGCAGTGGTAGTTGCAGACCCATATATGATAAGACCATAGTCTATGATGCTGACGATGGAGCTTTGGACGGCCACTGACAGTGCTTCTGGGGTTAGGTGTTTCCTGTGCTGGAATAATATGCCTAACCTCGCATTGGCAGACTTTGCAACACTGCTGATATGGACAGCGTATGAGAGGTGTGGATCAAGGGTGATGCCAAGGTACTTGAACGATTGTGTTTGCTTTAGGATGTCTCCTTGTTCGGTTGCAATGAAGAGGTGGAGTTGTTTGTTTTCGTTGTAGGGGCTGCAGAAGACCATAGACTTGTTTTTTTTCTGATTGAGAAGCAGTTTATGATTTAGGAACCAGGATTCAATGGAGAAGAAGGCCCACTGAAGTTTATTTTGTAATTGGATTGGATCAGGGTCCGAGGTGAGGATCACAGCATCGTCGGCGTAGAGAATTATTTGTTCTGGGCAGCTGTCTGGTAGTGAATTTAAGAATAGGCTGAAGAGGAGGGGTCCCAGAATGGAACCCTGGGGGACTCCCAAGCAGACTGGACTAGGGTCCGAGAGTATATCAGCGATTCTTACTGTTTAGGACCGTTCTTCAAGGTAGCTCTTAAACCAGCCAATTGAGTTGGTTGACAGCCCAGTATTCTGAAGCTGGACAAGCAGGAGGCGGTTATTGACAGTGTCGAAGGCTTTAGTTAAGTCAATGTAGATTGAGCCTAGTAGTTCGCCAGAGTCAAGTACGTTGTGGATTGTGCCGGTGAATTCAAGTAGGGCTGTGACCTTTGCAGAACCTGTGTTGTTGCTTGCATAGGATGTTGTACGTTTCCACGTATTCTGTGAGCTGGTCCGAGACAATGCGTTCTAGTGCCTTGGAGAGTGGGGGTAGTAGGGAGATAGGTCTGTAGTTATCATGAGCAGTTTTGTCACCACTTTTATGGATTGGGGTGACAGTGGCAGATTTCCATCTGTCCGGGAACTGGCTAAGGCTGAGGGAGAGGTTGAAAATTCTGGTCAGAGGACTAAGCACTTCATCAAGTGTGAGACAGGATTTTGAGATTGAGGGAGTCATTACTGACTCTTGATTTACCAAGGGCTTTGGTAACATATTTGTGTACTTGGTGAGCCTTGACTGCTTTGAAGTAGAAGTGGGGGGAGCTGGTGGGAGTAGAGTTCATTGAGGACAGAGGGGCTTCACCATTTTTGAAGTAGTCCTGGGGTAGGACAGCGCTAAGGTCGGTAAAGGCTTTGTTAAAGGTATCCGTAATGGTTTTGGGTTGAGGGTTGTGGTTCCGTTGATGTTGAGTATTGATGGGGGTTGGGTGGATTCCGGGGTTCCTTTATGTTCTTCCAGAATTCCGACACATTGCCCCAGGAGTTTGTAAGGCATGCTTATAGTAGGCGGACTTCATTTGCCGGATGGTTTTGGTGCAGTCATTACTGGTACGTTTGTAGTTTTGGATGTTGTTTTGCCTTCCAGAGTTTTTGGCCAGCTCCCATAGATGGTCTCTTGTTTTTAGCATCCTGAGGAGGTCACCTGTGAGCCAAGGGTTACTGAGTGATTTGACTTTGCGTTTCTTAATAGGAGCATACGTGTCACAGGCCACAGTGAAAATGTTTATGAAGTGGTCAAGGGCAGTATTTACGTTGGTTTCATTAAAGATAGGGGATCAGTCTTGATGGAGGAGGTGGGATTTGAGTTGAGGAAGGTGACCACTGGGTAGAACCCTGCTGGAGATAGTTTTTGGTGGTTGTTTGATGAATTTATTTGACCAGGTGCAGCTAACAGGGGAATGGTCTCTGAGAGAGTCAGGGAGGACATTAGAGTTAGATATCCACGATGGGTGATAGGTAAGGATCCAGTCCAAGAGTGTGCTGGTGCCAGTCCTGTAATTTTTCTTGGTTGGTGAGTCAACCATTTGTGTGAAGTTCACCGCAGCAATAGTATCCCTGTGTGCACCAGCATCGGCCGTAGGCCAGTTGATCTTGAAGTCACCCAGGTGGATGAATTCGGTGTCCGGTGGGAGTGACTTTACAAAGTCAAGAACAGCTGTTAGACCAGTTCGCTGTTCTTTGGGAGGCATGTAGATGGTGGCAACAGTGAGGGTTTTGTTTTGGGCTCCCAGGAGTATTCTCACTGGCAATATCTGAGCAGTTGTGGGTTGGAGTGAGGTAATGATGTGATACCCCTGTATGGAGTCTTTTCGGTAGACAGCGCAGCCCCCACCTCTTTTGGAGAGGCAATCCAGCCTAAAGATGTTGTAGCCAGGAAGGCTGATTGCATGGTCCGGTACTAATGGTGTGAGCCAGATTTCAACAACTGCCAGGATGTCAGGGCAGTGTTGGCTGGTGAAGGCCTGTAGGGCACCCATTTTAGGAAGGAGGCTGCAGACGTTGATTGATATGAATGAGAGGGCACCCAAAGGCTTGCTCAGATTAGTGGCTTTAGAGCAGAATGGGCCAGGGTTTGGGTGCACGTTGCCTGACAGCATTAGGAGGAGGAGGAGGACTAGCCTCAAGGAGCTGCAGCATATTTTTTGAGGGGAATGCTTTCGGCTGCTAGCATCTCGGGAAATTGCTGAGCATCGATGATAGTGGGTGAGGGTATGCGTAGACAGGGGGGATCTAAATCTAAATGGTTTGGGGAGATCGGGGATGGGGGTCCACTAGACCACCAGGGATATTATATCAATATATTTGGGGGACACTGGGGATCGGGGGCTTGCTAGACCACCAGGGATGCTATATCAATATACTTAGGGGAGGTTGGGGATTGGAGCAGATCTGCTAGATCACCAGGGAAGATATATAAACATCAGGGATCGTGGGGGGCACACTAGACCATCAGGGAAACTATGTTTACTGTACATATACTGCAGGTATGGCCTTTGTTATTCCACCAGTCTTTCTTATCATGCAATATGTAGAATTCTGTCTAGTAGTTTTGGCAGAGAACAGCAAGAGGAAGGAGGTGTTGTTAGAACTTTATTACTCTACTGGGACTTAAGAACTAGAACTCTACTACTGGGACCTTCAATTTAGGGTAAAAGCAAGCAAACAAAAAAAAACAAGAGTTAGTGTGTTTGAGTTGGGTGAAGTGAGCTGTTATCTGTTCAGTTAGCTAGGTGAAGAAGGGAACTGTGAATTGGGGGAGTGGGTTAGGCAGCAGGAAGCCAGGTGTTTGCATTTAAATCTGCCCTAGATAACTGTTGGCAGAGAACAGCAAGAGGAAGGAGGTGCTGTTAGAACTTTGCTACTCTACTGGGACTATATAGCCCTTCCTGCCTCCCCTCCACCCTTCCCCCAAAACACACCCTTAGCCAATTCTACTTTTATAGGCACAGGATTTGACTGACAACAGGAACTTCCTGTTTGGAAGCAGGAAAGGCATGATCACAGAGGCATAAAAGACTCACCATCCTAGAAGGAAAAGAATAGCAATAGCTCTCCATCCCTCCCTAGCTGCTGGAGGTCTGACTCTGAACAAATAAGAAGGAGACTACTGAGGAATACAGGAACTTCCTGTCCCAGAACAGGAAGAGTATGAGCTTTAAAGGCATGGAGGCAGTAGGAAAGTAGGGAGAAAAAAAATATATAAAATAAAAAAATAGATAAATAAACAGAGGGAGGAAAGAGTAAGCATACAAAACAACAGCTGAGGGGCCACAAATAAGACATGATAGGAGTGGTTCGGTGGAGTGACTGTGGAGTGGCAGTCTTCCAGGAAACATTCTGGAGGATGCGGTGTTGTCCCATCTGCAGGCACCTCTCTGGGCTGAGGGAGGAGGCTTCTCGTCTCCAGACTGACTTGGTCAGGATTCGAGAGACCTCCTCTCCCACCCAGAACCACCAGGGCCTCCGCCACTGCCTCAGAGGTTGCCAAGAAAGAGGAGTGGTTGAACCACAGTGGGCTCAGGGAAGGTGAGGATGGTGGAACAGAGGTGAATTCCTCCAGTTGTACCTCTCCACAATTCATACGCCATTCTAGCAGAGTGTGGTTCCTCTATGGAGGAACCCGCAGTGGAGACCAAGGAGGATGCTGGGAACCTCCACAAAGCAGACCACAGGAGGGTGGCATGGAATCCCACAGGGGAAGGAAACAACTCCTGGTGGGGGACTCCATTGTTAGGAGGATAGAACCAGGGGAGGGGGAGGGAGGTAAGGTGCCTGCCTGACACCATGGCTGGGAGGGACAAGGAGCGAATCCTCAGGATCGAGGGGGCAGCTGCACGGAGGAGGGAGCCAGATGTCATTGTCCACCTAGGGACAAATTACCTGGCTGGAAAAGGGATCAGAGCAGTGCAGGAGGAGTTTGTGGAATTGGGGAGGAGCCTTAGATAAGTAGCACACATGGTAACCTTCTCGGAGGTGCTGTCTGTCTATGGCATGGGTGAGGCTAGGGTGCTCTGCACCATGGCATTCAATGAATGGTTGAAATACTGGTGCAGAGCTTAGAGTTTTGGCTTCATTGGGGACGGAGGCATGCAGGCCTATACTGGCATGATGGTCTGCATCTGTCCAAGAGGGGGACCATGATCCTAGGTGATAGGTTTAAATGCTTCATTGGCAAGCATTTAAACTAGCCAAGGGGGAAGGTACTGAAAAGGAACAGGGAAATCCTAGCCTCACCCCCTCAAAAAAAAAAATCCGGGTAGCTAGTGAGGTAAACACCAAGGTAAAGAAGTCAATAGGGAGAAGGGCAGCGGTAAATGGAGAACAGGCAGTAAGGACAGGGATAGTGCAGAAACGGGTGTCAAAAAATGGAGGGTAATGAGTACCAATGCCCATAGTTTAGGTAACAAGTTCCCTGAACTGGTGGCCTTGATGGAAGGGGGATGCCTGGATATTGTGGCAGTCATCGAAACATGGTACACAGAGAACCATGACTGGGATGTCAACATGCCAGGGTACACAATCTACAGGAGGGACAGGGAGGGTAGAAGAGGAGAAGAAGGAGGGGTAGCTCTCTACATAAGGGAAGGGATCAAAGTAATAGAACTAAAGGATAAACAGGGAGGAGAGGAGGAGGACCTGTGGGTCACCCTGGAGACTGGAAATGGCACCACAATCCGCACGGTGGTTGTATACAGACCCCTGTCTCAGAGAGAGGAAATGGACAAGGAAATGACAGAAGGCATTCTTAGGATGGCAGAAAAAGGGGAGATATTGCTGATGGGGGACCTGAGTGTGCCAGATGTTAACTGGAGCACCTTTGCTGCAGCCACATCCAAGAGCAGGGTCTTTCTCGATACCCTACAGGGCAATTGCCTCAATCAGCTAGTGCTGGAACCCACTCCAGATGGAGCAATCTTAGACCTGGTACTCTCAAACAGGGACAGAGTGAAGATCTCAGATCTAGAAGTGGGTAGCCATCTGGGAACAAGTGACCACCAAACAGTGTGGTTCACGATAAACACAGCAGCACAGTCAAGCCATACAAAAGTAAGGGTACTGGACTTTAGGAGGGCTGACTTTGTCAAAATGGGAGAGTGCCTCAGAAAAGCACCAGTAAACCAGCAAGAAGGAGGGGTGGAGGAACAATGGGGAAACATCAAAACTGCCATCACTGCCTTTGTGTTGTGAAGCAAATAAATCAAAATGAATGAAAAAAACACTATGGTCCTCAAAAGAGGTGGCAGGGAAGGTTAGTGAGAAAAAGATAGCATTCAGGGCATATAAGGAAACACAGAAGGGGCAGGACAGAGAACTGTGCCAGTTAAAGCAGAAGGAAGTGGGGAATGCAGTCAGAATGCAAAGGCTCAAACCAAGGAAAAGGTAGCCAACTCGGTTAAGAGGGGGATAAAACCTTTTATAGGTACATTAGGGAGTGAAGAAAGACCAAGGGAGGGATAGTGAGGCTTATTAAAGGGAGGGAGGGTGGGTGGGCAGAGAGGACAGTGAAAAAGCAGGATACTGAACGAATACTTCTGCTCAGTATTCACAAACAAGGAGGAGGAGGAGGTACCTAATCCAATCAGTAGAAGCACTCTGGCTAGGGGGGTCGATACCAGTCCTTTCATAGAAGAAAGGGTTCTGAAAGAACTCCTAAAACTGAAGGTGGACAAAGCAATGGGGCCTGATGGGATTCACCCCAGAATTTTAAAAGAGCTAAGGGAAGAACTAGGGACACCACTAACTACCCTTTTTAACAAATCATGGGAGGATGGTGTGGTACCCAAGGACTGGAGGATGGCGGATGTGATTCACCTTCACAAAAGTGGGAGCAAAGCAGAGGCAGGAAACTACAGACCTGTTAGCTTGACCTCAGTGGTAGGGAAAATGATGGAATCACTTCTGAAAGAAAGAATTGTTGAGTACCTAGAGGCCAGTGGGGCACAGGACCCAAGACAGCATGGATTCACAGTGGGAAGGGAATGTCAGATGAATCTAATAGATTTCTTTGACTGGGTGAGCAAAGTAGTGGACCAGGGAGGGGTTGTGGACATGGCCTACCTAGACTTTAGCAAGGCGTTTGACACAGTCCCACACAAAAGATTAATAAACAAATTAGCCAGGCTGCGAGTGGGTCCCAGGGTGGTAGCCTGGGTAAAGATTGGCTGGACGACAGGACACAGAGGGTAATAGTAAACGGAGTCCACTCTGAAAAAAGGGGGGTTACTAGTGGGGTACTGCAGTGTTCAGTACTGGGTCCGGTCATTTTTAATGTCTTTATAAGTGACGTTGCAGAGGGACCGGAAGGAAAATTATGTCTCTTTGTAGATGACACAAAGATCTGCAACAGGGTTGATGCACAAGGGAGGGGTGGAAAGGATGAGAAGAGACTTGGCAAGGTTGGAGGAATGGTCAAAAGTATGGCAGCTTAGAGTCAATGCAAAGAATTGCAAAGTAATGCTCCTAGGAAACAAAAACCCAGGGGAAGAGTACACAATGGGGGGAAGGTATTAACAACAACAAAAATGGAAAGGGACCTGGGAATAGTCATATCAGATTACCTAAAGGTAAGCAAGCAATGTGAGAAGACAGTAAGGATGGTTGAGGGGGATACTGAGATGTATAGGGAGAGGCATCAACAGTAGAAAACAGGAAGTTGTTATCCCTCTGTACAGACAGTAGGTGAGACCCCATCGAGTACAGCGTGCAGTTCTGGGGACCCCATCTCTGCAAGGACATAGACAGGATGGAGGCAGTCCAGAAGAGGGCAACTAAAATGGTGCAGGGTCTGCAACAGAAGCCATACGAAGAAAAACTAAAGGAGCTTAATATGTATACCCTTGAGGAAAGGAGGTAGAGGGGAGGACATGATAGAAACTTTCAAGTACCTCAAGGGAATCAACAAAGTCCAAGAGGGTAGCATCTTTCAGAAAAAGAGATGTGCAAGAACAAGGGGACACAATCTGAAGATAGAGGGGGGTCGGCTCAGGGGCAATGTGAGGAAGTATTTTTTTCACAGAGAGGGTGGTGGATGCATAGAACGGCCTTCCTGAGGAGGTCGTGGGGTCAAAAACAGTGGGGGAACTCAAGAATGCATGGGACAGGCATAAGGCAATTCTGGTGGGGGTAGGAACAAGTAGGCTGTTGGTTAACTAGGATCTGCAGCTTATCCAATTGGTAGGGAAATGGGCAGACCAGGTGGGCCAAGTGGTCCTAATCTGCCATCAAAGTCTATGTTTCTATGTTTCTATAAGTAGTGATGTCCAGTATCAAGGAGTGTTGAGGCAGCTGCTAGCTGCTGGAATGTCTGTAGTGTGGCAGTTCCTTCCATAGACCTGAGAAAGTGGCTGGTTCTTCTAACTTCCAGTGCAATAGGAGTGCTGATACTTCTGCTCCTGTCTAAAGCTTGGTGGACAAGTAACTTTAATGGTATGTAAAGCAGTTCACATTTACCCTTTCCTGACTGTCACTGTCACTGTGACTGAAAGCCTTTATCGTGTTAGATGCATTATCTGTCACTGTCATGCGTACTCGTAATCCATTTCCAGGTGTCCATTTCTCCCGCAGTTTTTGTAGGGTGTTACATACAGTATGTTGACTGCAGTCTGTTCACCATCCATATAACACTGGCATTGAGCAATGCCATTCCCTTGTACTGCCCTTTTAGTGGCAGATTAGACTGCTTTTGTGACTGAGAAAGAAACCCAGTGTGCAGTCAAAGAAATACGCCCATGAGTTGATGCACTTGTCCAAGTATCTGTTGTGAATTGTACAACCCCACCCTCTGCCTCCTTAAATGTGTGCACAATACAGGTTTTGACTGTTTGGTAAATCTCTGGAACTAGTCTGCAGGCAAATGAAAACCCAGATACTATTTCAAATTTTGATTGTAAAACTGCAAGTAGTTTTCAGAATCCAACATTGTCCACAATGGAAAAGGGCTGTAGATCTGTCCCTATCATTTCACCAATAGGCCATATAATTTGGGAAGCAGTCAGAGGCTTGGGGTCAAATTTGGTCTTGCAATCAAATGACAGAGCTATAGTTAATTGTTTGGAATTCGTAAGAGGACTTGCCAAGTTACTGGTGCTGCTGCTCTGCCATGGCAGAGATGTTGGTGATAAGAGTACTTTGTCAGCAGATGCTGATGAGTGATAGAAACAGAAAACATAGAAACACAGAAATTGTTGGCAGATAAGGACCACTAGACCCATCCAGTCTGCCCGTAGGCCCTATACATGTATGCATCCACTCACCCTAAGTGGGCAATGACTTTTCATTACTCCCTTCCCACCCAAGGTTACCCTGTGCTTTTCCCAGGCATGTTTAAACCCTTCCACTGTGCTTATCACTACCACCTCTTGTGGCAGACTATTCCAAGCATTCACCACTCCCTCTGTGTAGAAAAACATTCTCACGTTATCTCTTAATCTCTCCCCTTCCAACTTCATATTGTGCCCCCTTGTTCTGGTATCATTTCTACATTGAAAAAGATCTCCCACCTGCACCTTGTTTATGCCCTTGAGGTACTTAGAAGTTTCTGTCATGTCGTCCCTTTCTCTCCTCCCCTCCATTGAGTACATATTGAGGTCTCTTAGTCTCTCCTCATATGTTTTGTGGTGCAAACCATGCACCACCTTTGTTGCCCTTTTCTGGACAGCCTCCACCTTGTTTATGCCCTTACGCATATGTAGTCTCCAGTACTGCATACAGTACTCCAGGTGAGGCCTTACCAGTGTTTTATACAATGGCATCACCACTTCCCACTTTCTACTAGTAATACCTCTGCCTATGCGCCCCAGCATGCCACTGGCCCTCCCTGCAGCCTTTGCACACTGCTTTGATACCTTAAGGTAATCAGGTATGACAACCCCTAGGTCCCTCTCCTCTTTGGTGATGGTCAGCACCTCCCCACCATCCTGTAGCTCTCCCCAGGGTTCCCCCTACCCAGATCATTATCTTCTACTTTTTTCACATTGATCCTCAGTTGTCACACTTCTGACCATCTTTCAAGCTTCTCCAGGTCCCTCTTCATTTTCTGCACCCCTTCTGGAGTATCCACCTGCTGCAGATCTTGGTGTCATCTGCAAATAGGCAGACCTTTCCTTCCAGCCCCTCTGCAATGCCACTAATGAAGACATTGAATAGGACTGGTCTCAGTACTGATCCTTGTGGCACTCTGCTGGTCACCCCTCTCTCCCCGGATTGGATCCCATTTACCACCACCCTCTACCTTCTGTCCATCAGCCAGTTTCTTACCCAATGTATCACCTTATGCCCCATGCCCAGACAACTCATCTTGTTAACCAGCCATCTGCGTGGGATGGTATCGAAGACTTTGCTGAAATCTAGGTAGGCAATGTCTACGGCACCTCCCTGATTCACTTCCCTAGTCACCCAATCAAAAAAGTCTATTAGATTTGTTTGACAAGACCTTCCTGATGTGAATCTGTGGTGCCTCAGATCCTGGGCACCAATGGATTCCAGGTGTGCCACTATCCTTTCTTTCAGCAGTGTCTCCATGATCTTCCCCACTACTGAGGTGAGGCTGATTGACCTATAGTTCCCCGCCTCCACCCTATTGCCACTTTTGTGCAGTGGGACTACATGTGCCCTCCTCCAGTCCTCTGGAACCATGCCTGTGTTGAGTGACTCTGTGAACAGGGTGGTCAGAGGCGCTGCTAGTTCCCTCCACAGCTCCTTTAATATCCTCGGGTGTATGTCATCTGACCCCATAGCTTTATCCACCCTCAGCTTTGTAAGTTCCTCCTGAACTCTCTCCACTGTGAATGGACTGGTGTCCACTTCTCCCCCCGACTGCCTCTGCTCCCCAACTGTGGTTCTTGACCCTCTCCCTCCTCAGTGAATACTGAACAGAAGTATTTGTTCAGTATTTCTGCCTTGTCTAGATCCCCCTCCTTGCACTCTCCCTCCTCCCCTCTGAGCCTGTCAATCCCCAGTCCTCAGAAGTCCTCAGAAGTTAACTTACTTCTGGTATGTGAAGAAGGTGGAGGCAGCCTAACTGATCTCCCTCGGCCACCATGATTGCCTAGGCGGGATTGACTGTTACTACTACCATGATCCAGCTCTGACTCATCAAAATTATTGACATCACCTGAATCACCCTATACGGCTCTGTGAGATGTGTGACATGAGTAAGTACTTGAGGGTGCTGCCACATTAGTGTCTCCTCATGGCAGTGGTTCCCATGCCACTGACTTTCTTCTCCATATTATTCGTTGTTTTACATTCTACACATAATGCTTTACATTCATCAGTGGAACTTATCAAAAGGTGATTCCAAACAATGCTGGTATACGCCTTGGTTATAAAGTCAGGCAAGGACTATGACTGTGCACTGAGTCTTAATAGAGGTGCAGCAGGAGGAACAGGAACAAAGCTGGGGCTGGTAGTAGCAGCAGACAGGGGTCTAGTGGCACAAGGAGACAGTAGGAGAATGCATGCAGATGTAATAGTAGTCTGTCTGGTCACTGTAATCACTGTGTCACTGGGCAAGGAGGAAGAAGAAGGGGTTTTACTCTTGTCAGAACTGGGTGTGATTGTGGCATCAGTCTTTTCATGTGACACTTCAACATCATCATCATCATCATCAGATGGATCATCAATATCATCACCATTATCAGTGTCAAAATCAATAGCTATACAGCCTCTTTCAGACACATCTGAGGAGTGAGCATCATTTTCAGAGGACTCATCATTCTCAGGATGGGAATCAGACTCAGAATCAGATTGAGGGTTTAGCTCACCCACTGCCAAACTGGTATGTGATAGAACTGAAGAAGACGGCACTTGAACCTGAGCTGGAAGGTGTGATGATTAACATTTCAACTGCAGGTTGAGTCTGCGCTGGAGTAAATGTAGGAGTGCTCACTTCTCAGTTTAATGAAGATGATAAAGATGATGCTGATGCTGATGATGTGGCTATGGCACCTGATGTCTTTGGCTGTCTCGAATGTTTGACAGGGCAGAAGCTTTTGGGTTTCATGACCCAACCTGATCTGCTATGTTTCACTAACTGGAATGGACCTGACATATTCTTGTTTGCTTGTTTGGTTGAATTAGCCTCCAAAGGCATTTATTTTTGTTTTTGGCACTGGGTATACGCTCAAGTCAAAGATCCAAGGCAAGCAGGTGCCTTACCTCCTCTACAGTCTCTAGTGTTCATTTTGTCTCATTATTGTTGGGGACACCTTACTGTACATGACACATAGATGGGCATACAGTAATTCTCTGGCTGCACACTAGGTTTAAAATAAATAAAATTGCCATGTGCACAGCAACTGTGACAGAGTAATATTCAAGTGAACCTGAGAGTTGGCAGCCAGGCATGCTAGATGGCAACAAGCAGAGACGTACTACATTTATTAACTGGCCCTAATAATTTTTTTAAGGGAAAAATAGACAGGTGCCAGTCTGTCACTAGCCCTTGGTGCAACTGTGACATAGTAGTACACAAGTGGCCACGACTGCAAGCAAAAAGGCATGCTAAGTGGTAACAGGCAGAGGCGTAGCACAGTGACTGAGGGGTCCTACAATTTTTTTTAAAAGGAAAAATAAACAAGTGTTTAAACTGCAACTAGCTTTTCAGGCAACTGTGACAGAGCAGTACAAAACTGGATGTGACAGTAGGTAGCCAGGCACCCTATTTAGCAACAAGCTGAGGCATACTGCTGTGACCGACATGTCCTACTAATTTATTTTTTAAAGAAAAAAATAGATAAGTGCTTAACCTACAAATAGCCTCTTGAGCAACTGTGACAGAGCAGTACTCAAGTGAAGGTGACAGCAGGCAGCCAGGCATGCAAGGTGGCAACATGCTGAGGCGTACTACAGTGACTGCGTGAACCTACAATTTTTTTAAGGGGAAAAATAAACAAGTGTTTAAACTGCAACTAACTCTTCAGGCAACTGTGACAGAACAGTACACAAGTGGATGTGACAGCAGGCAGCAAGGCACCCTGGGTGGCAACAAGCAGTGGCAAACTAAACTGACAAACTGGTCCTACCTACTATTGTTTTTTAAGGAAAAATTGACAAGTGCTTAACCTGCAACTAGCCACTCAGGCAGCTGTGACAGAGCAGTACTAAAGTGAATGTGACAGTAGGCAGCCAGGCACACTAAGTGACAACAAGCAGAGGCATACTACAGTGACAGACTGGTGCTACTATTTTTGTAACTTTCTTTTTATTGTATTTAGTACAAATTATTACAAAATATATCAGTACAGAAGTAAAATCAATATGATCAATACAGGGTCTGAGTTACAAAAAAAGATAACTACAGCACCTCTCCTCCTCAATTACATCATTGGAGGCATGTTTGCTGTTATTATAGCTCAGCAACGAAATGTCCAGGATTTATGTCGACTGTACATGGCATTAGCACATTAAAGTTCCAAAATGTCCTTGAGTAAAGTTTCTGCCAAATTACAGGCTTAATGCCATGGAGATCAAGAATGATTTAACAAAATGCTGTCAAGTGCATATAATGTGATGCAGTACAATTACTGTAATTTTCAGAATTAGAATATGGAGAGCAAGCCTTTTATGTTATAAGAACACAGGAATAATATCAGTAATAACATTTTTATAGGCTGTACTTCTTCCTTGCCCTTGAAAAGGTGCAACAAATGTCATAAGGCTTTCAACTTGATAACTAGAACTTGACAGTGCAGGCAGGGGAAAAATGGGCAGACTGGGTAGGCCAAGCAGTCCTTATCTGCTGTCAAATTCTGTTTCTTTATAAACTTAATACTTGAGTCAGCCTGGTACAAAGAACCAAATCAGACTAATCAGTTTGGTGCACCAGAGCCTCAATGCTTGTTATGCAGGCACTTAGTGCGGCATTCATGGTGATAGCAAAGAAACCCAAAACATGAGGGGGGTTTTCTACCAGAACAGAAGGCATATTTAGCATATTTTTGCCATGCAGCTTCACCACTCTGAAAGTAAAATATTGCTGTCCCAAGGGTAATATATACCTGCCTCATACCAGCACGACACCCTCATCTCCAAAATGGGGTGATTGCTGTTTAATTTAAACACCTCTAGTTTTTTTTTTTTCACTGGTCCCTTAGAACTCTCTCTGGTGTAGTCACAGGGACTAACCACTTCCCGCTCTGCCTGAAGTTTCGCCACACCATGTCTCTATCCTGGGAGTAACGCCAACCTCACCACCAAACCCCCCAACCCCCTCCCTGGCTCTGAGCCCCCTGAGGTAGGACTGCCTTACCTCCTGATGGCGCTTCAACTAGAATCTAGCAGGGGTGTCCAAGGCGAAGAGGAGGAGATCTGGAGGCAGGCTTGCAGCAGACCCAGCTGTGAGTGTGGGCACCGTCCACTGGACCTACCACTGCCTTCCCAGGTGTCAGGGATTTTTCCTTTGTTTGGTTTCCCCAGGAGTGCAGATGTGCAATGATGCCAGCACGTTGTGGGTGCACTCCTGCACCCACCCACAGGATGTCCTCCATCGCCCCCATACCCAATGCATGCTCCACATCAGCTGCAGTCTCCCAGATTCCACTGGGAGCTGCAAGAGCAGTGAGGAGGTCAAGCCACCAACCCCAGGAGAGGAGAGCAGTCCTCTGGATGCTCGATCCTCTCCTCCTCCTGCCGACCCCCAGTGGCCCAAGTTCGTTACCGAACCCGGGTCACCAGCATAGCGCGAAGTGTGGCATCCAGCACCTCAACCCTCAGTGCCACTGGGCCAGCTACAAACATCTCTAGTTAACTGCTTAAATTACAGTAAACATATCCAAACTAACATATTTCCCATCACATGATGTCACAAAGTCTGTGCTTTGAAACGTCTATAAAAAAAAAAAATCAGTCCTCTGTTTCAATATCTGATTGCTTTTCCTCCCTTGACCTAGGAGAGAACTCCTTCCAGATGTTTTCAGCCAGTTTCCCAACTTCAGAGGGACTGAATAACAAAAAAGTTTTCCTTCATAGGAAATTTTAAATCTGACTGGGAGGAGAAAGTTATGGTTCATGACAAGCAGTCTTAGCAATGTTCTGACCTCATCAAACCCTTTTTGGTGGGACCAAGTGCTGTAGCTTAAATCCAGGAAGAACTTCAGGATATGCTCTCTTATTTTTATGCTGTTTGAGCTTTTCTCAGCCTGTAGCAAGATGTCCATTTCTTCTGAGCCACCCACAGCCAGCAGAATATTATGGGGAGTATTTCATTAATGTGTGGTCTCCTAGGGTTTATCAGATATACTTTCTTTATCATAATATTTGCTTCCAGAGATAACGGTCCCAATAACCAGTTCTGCAGATACATTCTGAGATCTTCTCCTTTTGTCATATTAAATTGGCCCAAGAGCCTGACCTTAACTGCTCATGAAAAGTTTTCAAGTTGTTCATGTTGGGGTCTTAACACTAAGTTATCTTTGATGAGCCTAGTGCAAGTGACAATTGCTCTGTCTGCAACCTCTCCTGCCTTTGTCACATCTGCCTGGGCTGTATCCACTTTCTTTTCCATCGGGGCTTTTGATCAAGAGCTTGGATTGCTGACAAAAGGGCTTTCAAAGACATCTCTCCCTCATGGCCGCAAGGTTCTCTGTCTCAGTACTTACTTGGTCAGGTGGGACTTAGTCTTTGGCAGTTCATTTTATGACTGGTTTCTTGGTGTCCCCATACTTCTGGTAAGTAAAACTCTAAGATGCTGCTTTTAGGTGTTATCAATTTATGCCATTTCTGTCCAATGTTTGAAGTCAAAAGTCTGTTTTTACAGCTGCATAGCATCAGAGCTATGCTGACATATTGCTTATCAGAAGAAGGGGTCTGACCAAAATTCCTAATGCAGCTAAGCTATGTTGTCACAGTGGAGTGGAATTGAAGCACAACTTCCTGCAAATCTGTCTACATCCTCCCCATTCATTAAAATGTGTTTCCTTCTTCCCCTGCTGCACTATTTTCTTGCTCCAAACAGTAAACTTTCTAGTTTTTCACTCCCAACAGAGCCACACTCTTGTGTGCCTACCCCGTCCTGTGCCATTGTGTTTCCTCTTGCTCTCTCTCTCCTCTGCCCCACACTTATCCGCTTCCAAGGGAGCCGTACTGTTGTGTGCTTACTTCCACCCGGTGCCTTTGCATTTCCTAAGTAGTAGCAGTAGTAAAAATCTTTACTTTTATAGAGGAGATAGATGGAATCTTTACGTCATTAGTACAATGTCCTATTTTCAAGATGTTCCTGTTAATTTATGGCTCAAGATAAAAAAACAATATGACAAATTTGTTGATTTACAAAGACCAGTAAATATAGATGCAAACAATACTATGTAATACTCATTATACACTAAATAGGGGCGACCATATTTACAAATGCCCAAAACTTTTACATTAGGATTTACTAACCATAGCATTTACATTGCACACTTAGTTCTGCTGTTAAGTCAGTTACAAAGGATTTTATATCTCCTGAAACTTTATTCGCAACAGAACCTATAGAGTTCCATATTAAATTTACAATTATAGGAAATCTCAGCTTACTGAATTTATTTTTAAATCTCGGGAATATGAACTTCCTCAAGTTCGTTGGTCTTACGTTTAGTTGATGTGACTTTTTTTCCAATTTGGAATCCAAATAGAAAGGTTTATTTGCATTTACTACTTTGTAAATCTGAGTAGCCCAGGAAATCTTTCTTTTGTTTTCTAAAGGCAACCATCCTAGTTCCTCATAAAGGTCACGTTGATGGGTATTTTGATCCTTCAGTAAGATAAATCTTGCCATATGATTATAAGTTTTGTCAATTTTAGTTAACATATTCTCGGAAGCAAAACCATACACATGACTGCCATATTCAAGAACTGGGAGAAGGAGTTCAGTTATTATTGTTTTCCTTATGTGTTTATTCATACAAAACCTAGACTGACTAAATGCCCCTAATCTTTTATTAATTTTAGTGATACTATCAGTTATATGGTAATCAAATTTGAATCTGTCATCTATCCATACTCCAAGTTATTTATATTCTGTGACCTGTTCTAAGACTACATTTTTTGTTGTTTTTATTTTCACTATATAATTGCTATTTTCTGGCTTTTTCCCACCTTTATTGAATATCATTAATTTTGTTTTCTTACCATTTAATATCAAGCCAGAATCAGATAGCCATGAGCACAGCCTTACAAAATCAGCTTGTAGTTTAGCTTCCATTATTTCAGGGGTCTTACCACTTGCAATCTGTAGGGTATCATCTGCGTACAATCGCATAGATGAATATCCTACTGAATCAACCAATTGGTTTATGTATATTAAAAATAATGTGGGCCCCAATATGGAGCCCTGGGGGAACCCTCATTGAAACAGTATTTTTTCAGATAACTGACTAGCTACAGATACCTGTTGAATCCTGTTTTGTAGATAGGAAGCAAACCAATTACATGGTTCCCTGCCTAAGCCTATATCAGCCAGACATTTACTCAACAGCCCGTGGTCCACGGTGTCAAAGGCCTTCAATAAATCCATGAACTCTGCCCCCGCCTACTGGTCATTCTCTAATTTAGAGGCTATAATATCCACCATGTAAGTGAGTGTGGTGTCTGTGGAATATCCTTTGTGAAAACTGGACTGGAACACCGATACAGAATACCTCTCCAAAAAGTCAGTAATCTGATCTTGAACCAGTCTTTCAAAGACCTTTGACACCATGGACAACAAAACAATTGGTCTATAATTTGAAGGGTTCGAAGACCCCCCTCCTTTATAGACTGGAATAACTTTTGCAATTCTCCAACTATGTCTCTCTTTTTCTCCCCGCCCCTTTGCCTGCACCTTTTTATGACTGCATGGCAAAACTATGGATGATGTCCTGCAGTTACACAGAGAGAGAAGGGAGCTTGCACATCACTGAATTCTGAACGCGCTCTCTCTCTCTCTCTCTCTCTCTCTATATATATATATATAGATATATATGTAACCCCTAGGTGGCGCTATCCCGTGGGCTACTACCCCTGCCTGCTTGGCTACTAACAGGTTAAGGGGCCTGAGTTCTAAAATGGGTGTCTCCACCCAAAGGTCTGGGTTGGTTGTGGCTAGTCTAACCAGGTCACAGCCCTCTGGGACACTGTGACCCCCCCTTTCCTCCCACTAGTGGCCCGCACAGTACACAACAGTAACTTTCCCAGTACCCCATATATGCAAACCTATTACACATACAGTTACCACTTACACTCAGGACTGATTCTTGCTGCACATCTCAGAGGAACCCCTGTAAAATAAGGTGATGCAGCACAACAGTAACAATGCAATACCTTTAGCAAAAAACTGACACCACAGTCAATGTAAATCTGCAGAAACAAACAGATCTGATTTATTCAGGGGAGCTGTAACAAGGAGGGGGAAAATCAGGTTAATTGATTTAAACACAATAATAATCACAGTACTGTGCATGTACTTAGGGTCCCAATAGTCACAGTCTCTGGGTACCCAGGATGGGAAAGGGGCTGGCCAGGTCCATTGCAGCTGGTTGGGGCCCTGTGATGGAAAAAAGAACATGCACACACAATTTGTAATCCGGAGCTGGATGACTCAGTTCATGAAAAGAAAAGCACCCACAATCAGATGACACACTTTGATTAAACAACAGTTGCAGGGAGCTACCCTGGTGATTACTCACAATACCACAGGCTAAACACAGGAGGGCTGATGGATGATCTCTCTGGATTGCCAGAGGAAGCTTGGACTCTGGACGATGGATCTTTCTGTGCAGCAAGGTAGTGAGGCAGGACCCTCGTGACAGGGCCTATCTGTGTCAGGCAGCACGGATGCTGTCCAATTTGGGGTGGGAAAACTACTTCCAGCACCAGCACAAAGTTCACAGCAATTGGGGAAACCAGAACATGATCCCCTTCCAGCACATAGCACATTTATATGTAAAAGAAAGTTTACTGTACCAGGCAGGTGATTCCTCGGTCCTGATCGCAAACAATCACTGCAATTAACCGGGAGCACTATTGTCGCTAGAGTCCTGACAGGCTGATCGCTTTCAGCAAAATCTTCAGTCTTCTACAGGGTGAGCCTGGTAATAAAACAACAGCAGCTTGCTTTCTTCTCACAAATTCAGATTCAGTCCGAAACACATTTTTCTCTGGCTCTCTCTCTCTCTCTGCAGCAGCAGCAAACAGGCCGGAATTCGAGCCTCACATGTGCTTCCCACACGAACTACCACACCGCTCGAGCAGAGCAGAGCTGAGCTCCTTCACTCTTCACCACCAACTGAAGTCTGGCTTTCCCACAGCCAGCCCAGGGTCTTTCACTTAGATCCAAAAGGTTTGGTTGGTCAGTTCAGTTGTCAGACACAGCAGGGCTCCCTCTATAGATGCAAAAAGGTGCCAAGGATCCAAAACTACATTACCCAGAGGCACCTTCCATACAGTCCCATTTCCACAGGCTCTAACTGAGAGTCCCAGTCCTGACTGGCCCAAAGCAAGCTCTATCTAAGAGTCCTCACATACAGATTGGTCCAATTCAGCAGTCCGGGACCAAAATGGAGGGCACAACAGAAACAGTTTGTGCTGCAGGAGAAACAGGTTAGACAAACTGCATTTCCATTAAAACTCTGCATTTCTCCCCAGAATTAGTTACATCTTTCAGGAGTCCTCACTCTACCCACTTAGCAACAGCAGAAATGGAGCCATTTGTCAGCAGCTCGAGCAGGACTCGAGCAGGGAAACACACAGAACCCCCTTTCAGATTAATTATGACTGCAAACAGGCAGCCCTTAAAGAGACAGTACTTGGAGGCTTTCAAAGCACTCACTGGGAATCACATTTAAATGGCTTAGAGGCTGAACACCTCCAGGCTCTGAGCAATTAGGCAAGCTTTTGGAAGACTTTTTGGAATCCCGATTTGCAGGGGGGGTTACACCCTTTCTGGCCTGGAAAAACTTGGTGTCCACATCATGTAAGTACCCCCAATAAACTCTAATACCAACATCATATACATTTACACTCCAGCACATTACCTTTGTTATAAACACAATCTTTACATTTCTCAGCACATTACTTTCTACACAGTATTCTACATACATTGTACTTTGAACTCAGGTCATTATCTCCTGCACATAGAACTTGGAGAGAGGGGGTCCTTCCCTATCAGCTACCTCAGGGCTAGATGGGACAGGGGCACCATACCTGGAGGGCAGAACAATTAACCTGGAGTTAACACTTATGATCAGTTTGGGCAGAGAGCTCTGGGATACATATTCTCCTTTATGGACCACATTGAGGGGATAATCTACAGGCCTCCCAGGAGAATCATAGCTGAGGCGCACTACAGGCTTTACAGCTCAACCAGTCTTTCGAATTGTTACAGTCTCTGCACTTTTAGCTTCATTTTCTATGCTGTCTTTACTTGCCAGGGAAGTTTCCATTGGGGTATGAAGGTTTGAACTTTGAGCACTGTCAGCATCTTGCTCTGCAATTTCTGAGTCCACAACACTTGGCTCACATGGAGAGCATTCTGGCACTGGCAGGGAACTATCAGGACACTCAAAGTACTCTTTTTGCTCTGGTATGTCACCAGTTGAACCCAGCTCATCTGTTTCTCCCTCAGGTGATTCAAACAGTTCTA
Organism: Neoceratodus forsteri; assembly: GCA_016271365.2. Classification (NCBI taxonomy): domain Eukaryota; kingdom Metazoa; phylum Chordata; order Ceratodontiformes; family Ceratodontidae; genus Neoceratodus; species Neoceratodus forsteri. The sequence goes on along the minus strand of CM028133.1, from coordinate 673,818,812 downwards.
CCACACATAGGGATTCAAGATCATCCGACTTAATACTCTGCACTTCACTCTCTGGGAGCATTGGCTCCAAGGATGAAGCTGGGGGCTTAGGCAGTCCAGAAGGCCCAGCTTCATCCCCATAATTGACCAGGGGGTTACCTTGAAACAGCTGACTTAATTCATACGAAGGATAGTAACCATAGTTGTACTCACTTTCATCTGAAACAGACTGACAGTCATTCTCAACTTGGGTTGGCTGCGGAGGAGCCTATGAGTCAGTATCAGTAGGGGCAGGCTTTTTCTGTTTCTGTTTTGCAGCAGCCCTTGTCACTGGTCCGGGGGAGCAACTTCTGGGGGCTCAGATTTAACCAGTATCTGACCAATGGGCAACAAGTGATTGCGATGCATTGTCTTGACATCCTTCGAGTTGTTTTCAGGCCTTACTTTATACACGGGCAGATCATCATCCAGTTTGCCCACTACAATGTGAGGGAAATGATGCCACCTATCGGCAATTTTGTGTTTGCCATGTAGTCCCAGATTTCTCAGCAATACACGGTCTCCCATTTGGAGCTCTTGGGCCTTCACCTTTTTATCATATCTTTCTTTGTTAGCCAAGCTTCTTTTTTTAGCCATGGTCTGAGCCAGTTGGTATGCATGATTCAATTGAGCTTTCAACTTTTGCACATATTGCAGGTAGCTGTCTGCTCGAACCCCATCAGGTGAAATACAAAAACAAACATCCAAAAGGCAATAGGGCTTCTCTTCCAAACATAAGGCAGTAAGGGGAGAACTCAGTGGCATCACTTTTGGTGCAGTTGTAAGCATGTACTAAAGTGCAAATTTGCTGGCTCCATCTAGGCTTGTCTTTCTGGTGGAGAGTGCCTAGCATGTCAACCAGGGTGGGGTTGAACCGTTCAGGCTGTGGGTGGTAAGGGGTGGTTCTGGATTTCTGCACTCACCACAGAGAGAGCATCTCCTTGATTAATTGGCTCTCGAAATCTCAGCCTTGATCAGAATGGATTCTCTGAGGGGCTCCATAGTGAACAAAGAAATTCTCTATGAACACTTTAGCCACAGTAGATGCTTTCTGGTTCTTGGTGGAGAAGGCCTGGGCATATCTTGTAAAATGATCAGTGACCACCAGCACATTGCTAATATTTCGTTGATCAAGCTCCAAACTCAGAAAGTCAATACAAACTAACTCCATAGGGGCACTGGTGGTGATGTTAACAAAGGGGGCAGCCCTCTGGGGAAAAGCCTTTCTCTGTAGGCAGCGACTGCAAGTCTGTATATGATGCTCAACATCAGCCCCCATTTTAGGCTAGTAGGATCTTGACCACACTAGATCAAGGGTTCGGTCTATACTGAGGTGCCCCATGTGGTTGTGTAGGGACCTCAGTACCAAGTCTCTGAAAGCGGTGGGCAAAACCAACTGTTGCTTGTCTACTTGTCCCCCTCTGTCTACTGTTTCTCTATACAGCAAGCAGTTAATCAGTTTCAGTTTGGGGCCTTCTTTATACAACAATGCAGTTCTCAAATCAGAGGAGCGCAACTTGGACACATCTTTCACTGTGTAGAGGGCTTCAAGTGCTTATCTGATCATAGGATCTCGGGATTCAGCAAGCTGAAGACTGTCATTATCTAACTGAGGCAGGGCACCAATGTCTAATGCAGAAAAGTGGCAGCAAGCAGCGGGTATATAATTGGCAGAGGGCCCCAAGCAATCTACCAAACAGTCCACTGTGCCTAGGAATACATGTTCCTCCTTGTCAAACTTCTGACATAGCACTCAAATATCAGGTTCTGACAGTCTGACCCAGTCAATCCTGGAAACAGGCCTCCAGGAGAGAGCATCAGCATCTATGTGATTTAGGCCTGCTCTGTATTCAACAGGGTAATCATATGTAGACAATGCAGAAAGCCACCTATGGCCGTTGGCATCCAATTTGGCTGAAGTCTGTACATAAGTCAAAGGATTATCTGTTTTTACCAGTATCTTTGCTCCATACAAGTTTTCATGGAATTGATCTACAATAGCCCATTTCAATGCCAGGAACTCCAGTCTATGTACAGGATAATTCTTCTTGGATGGGGTCAGACTTCTGCTTGCAATGGCCACTGGTCTCAGGCCATTCTTGTGCTCTTGATATAACACAGCCCCCAAACCTTGCAGGCAAGCATCAGTATGTAACACATATGGTTTGGCAGGATCAACATAGGCAAGGACAGGAACGTGAGTGAGTTGGTATATGATCTCATGAAACGTAACTTCACAGTCAGGTGTCCAACGAGACCCAAAAGATTCATTGGGGTGGAAATACACTCTCTCGGTTTCAGTGGTTGCCACTCTTTTGTATTTCTTGTTTGTGGGAGGGTAACCTTGGGTAAGATTCAGAAGTGGGCGAATCACCCTCGAGTAGTCCTTAATGAACCGCCTGTAATAACCACAGAAGCCTAGAAATCTTTGCAACTCTTTTAGGTTGTGGGGCTTGGGCCAGGTGGTCAAGGCCTCAGCTTTGCTAGGATCATCTCTATCCCCTCAGTGGATACTATATGCCCCACATATTTCACTGATGTTTGAAAGAATTGGCACTTGTCGATGGATAGCTTGAGGCTGAAATCTTCCATGAGGTCCAATATTTTGGAAAGTCTGCTTTCATGTTCCTCCAACAAATTCCCAAATACTATAACATCGTCGAGGTATACCAGGCACTCTAACAAAATCATGTCCCCCACTGCACGCTCCATCAGCCGTTGAAAGGTGGCAGAGGCACCCGAGATCCCTTGGGACATTCTCATAAACTCATAGAACCCAAGCGGACATATGAAGGCTGTCTTCTCATGGTCTTCTGGGGCCATGGGGATCTGGTAGTACCCACTGCGCAGGTCCAACACCAAAAACCACTTGCTACCGTTCAGACAGTCTAGTGCATCTTGAATGTGGGGCATGATGTATTGGTCAGGAACGGTCCTCCTGTTGAGGGTCCAATAGTCCACACACATCCATACTGTTCCATTCTTCTTTCTTACCACTACAATGGGCGAAGCATAAGGGCTTCTGGATTCTTGAATTACACCAGCCACAAGCATCTCCTGTAGGTGACGTCTTACATCATCTATGTCAGTTGGTGCCAGGTGTCGGGACCTCTCATGAAATGGCCTCTCATCATGCAACCGGATATGACGCTCAGCTCCTCGCACACATTCCACATCCCATTCCTTTAGAGAAAACACCTGGTCCATCTGGGCAAGCTTCCTACTGATTCTCATCCTCCACTCAGCTGGCAACGGGGAGTCACCAAAATCAAATAAGTCAGGTGTCACTCTGCCGTTCTCCCCCAAATACTTGTTACTGGGTAGCACTGCTGTATATGCACAGTGAACATTAGCCAAGGTGCAACCTCTATTCACTTGGATCTCTCTGCCTGACACATTATGAACCTGGACCATTACCCATTGAGCATAGGCATGGGCCTGAACGGGTAAGATACTGGGCTTAACCAGCAGCCCTTCCGGCAATTTTCCATCACCTGGGGCATCCAACATGAGTATCTTGTTCTTAACATTCTTTCTTAGGTGGACCTCTCCTTGTAAGGTACACTGGGCGTTAGGCACCAAAATTATGGACTCAGGGTCCTTCTTCCATAAGACCCCAACTGGTTCATCTGGATCCATCTCATCAGCATTCTGCCGTAACTTATAAGCCTTCTTGATCAAGGCAGGAATCCTCAAAGCTTTACTGGTCCTGTGCCCCTGTTTTTCATAGCAGAGTTGTGCCAACTGTCCAAACATATGGGGGTTCATCCCAATCAGCAGAGGAACCCCATCATGCAAGCCAGTAGGGGGACACACTAATGCTAAGGTTTCCACTTGTTCACCCACTCCAGGTATTGAGTTGGGGAAAGACAGCCAAATTCTAATGTAGCCAGAGTAGGGGTATGCCTTTTTACTTAACCCCCAGACATGCATTCCTTCCAAAGGCTGTAAACGCACATTTGACAGATGCTTTTGGTACCAGTCTTGGAACATGATGGTTACTTGGGAGCTACTGTCCAGCACAGCCCTGGTAGACACAACATTTACTTTCACTGTTGTCTCCATGGAGGGGCCTACCACTTCGGACCATTCAGGTGGCGCAGACGCTGGTGTGGATCTGGCCTTGGCTTTGGTAGCATAACTTTTTCGAGCAGCTCCCCCTGGTGGCCGGTTGGTATTTGGATGAAGCAAATTTAATAGTTTGCCATGGACTCTCCTCAGATCTTCGGGCAAATGGCAGAAAAGGTGGGTTTGCCCATTCTCCCCACAGTAATAGCAAAACTTAGTGTCTCTAGAGTCTTTAATGGGTGTGGATGTCTTTCTTGGCTGGGGCACCTCAGGGGCACTTCGGGGCCCTTCCTGGACTGGGGGCCTACGTTCCTGGACTTCTGACTCTTCACTATGACTTTGGACGTTACCCTCAGTCCAGGTCTCTTGGGAAACAACATGCTCTCCCATTCCACTCTTATTCTCTGGTGCCTGATATAAATCAGGTTCTCTGTCTGCCTCAGTCAATGCTTTAATCAGTTCTCTCAACTGTTGGGTCTCATCTGAATCACTCCTCTCTTGAGTCTGACAAGAGTTCACAACCCCAGCATAGGGCTCCCAGCCTTCTTCATCAGTTTCAAATGTCACAAATTTCTTTCATGAGGTGGCAGTACTCAGGGGGGTTGGCCCTCCTATCTTGCAACTTGAGCTTTAATACCATTACACTTGAAAATCTAGTGGACTTTAGGATGTGGTCCAATCTGACCCTGTTTAAATCCTTGGCAGACACTCCCCCTTTCCTGTGGGCCTTCTGCAGAGCTCTTTCGATCCAGGTAACATAGGCTGAAAACTTTTCATTCTTCCACTGTTTAGCTGACTTGAACTTCCAAAACAGGTCATCCCCTGACTCAGTGCTGCCAAACACCCCTTCTAGGGCAGAGAGGTATTCAGCCGCAGTAGCCTCTGAGCTAGTGGTTCATAGAAACCAGATAGCTTCCAGTGCAGGGCCCCTAAAACTCTCCTTTAGGTGCATTCTCTTTTCCCCCTTCGAATACTGCCATTCCTACACAAATGGGATGGCATAGTCCATCCATGTCTCTAGGTCATCCTCCCCCGAGGGCACTGTGACTGTGCCGGAGAAAAGTCTGAGTTTTCAGTAGGAGTCCAGCTGGATCAGGGGAATTATAATGGGGAGGGGGCTACTGGAGAGCTCGTGGGGGAAACTGGGGATGTACTTGGGGAATGCAGAGGTGTATGGTCACCTGAGAGGTCTAATACCTTTACCAGTTCCTTAGCAGTTCACCCCTCAGATGCTAACAATTTGAGCAGTTTCTCTTTAAACCCATCTGTATCTTGAGACCCACACGGGACGGCCGGACCACTATGCAAATGAATGACCCTCCATCCCTTCTGGGCACCTTCAGGCATCATAACAATGGGTACCTTTTCTGGGTCCACTGGGCAGCTACACGAGATCAGTACTATCATAGTCTGTTCAAAAAAATCAGCATCTCATCCCCTTACTTCAACTTTGCCCACGCCCTTAATTTGTTCCACAGTGGATACAATGTCAGCATTACTGGTCCCTAAGGGGACATCCAGCAACAGAATAGCCTTTTGGGGGTCTATCCTCTCAGCTTCGCTCCACCCCATCATTTTGTGCACCATCAGCTTATGGGGGGGCAAGTTTTAGCTTAGGCGTAGTAAGCTCCTCCATTTTCTCTCCTAAGCTGAACATATTGGGGTAATGTCTTTATGTGGCTACTAGAGGACGCTAATCCCAGCGGTGAGCCTCCAAGATGTAACCCATAGGTGGCGCTATCCCGTGGGCTACTACCCCTGCCTGCTTGGCTACTAACAGGTTAAGGGGCCTGAGTTCTAAAATGGGTGCCTCCACCCTAAGGTCTGGGTTGGTTGTGGCTAGTCTAACCAGGTCACAGCCCTCTGGGACACTGTGATCCCCCTTTCCTCCCACTAGTGGCCCACACAGTACACAACAGTAACTTTCCCAATACTCCAAATATGCAAGCCTATTACACATACAGTTACCACTTACACTCAGGACTGATTCTTGCCACACGTCTCAGAGGACCCCCTGTAAAATAAGGTGATGCAGTACAACAGTAACAATGCAATACCTTTAGCATAAACTGATACCACAGTCAATGTAAATTTGCAGAAACAAACAGATCTGATTTATTCAGGGCAGCTGTAACAAGGAGGGGGAAAATCAGGTTAATTGGTTTAAACACAATGATAATCACAGTACTGTGCATGCAGAATTAGTTACATGAGTTCCAATAGTCA